>CM036929.1:0-1200000 GCA_020800305.1 Porphyrio hochstetteri
TTCCTTACTAGTGAGAAAGGAGGGGATGTAGCCAGGACAGGTGACCCGAACTGGCCAAAGAGAATATTCCATGCCAGTTACGTCATGCTCAGTATAAAGGGGGACTGGGGGGAAGAGGAGGAGACAACGCCAGGACGGGCGGTTTTCTGGGTACGGGGACGGGCTCTAAGCTGTGCGGCCTGGGTTCTGTGGTTTGGTGAGAAACTGCATTGTGTATCACCAGTTTCATCTATTTTGTACTTTAAACTTCTGTTATTGTTATATCTAGTTTTCGGTTATTGTTTAGTAAACTATCCTTATCCCAACCTGCGTGGTTCTGGTTTCTAGGTTGTGGTTTCTTTTCCTCCTTTCTTCCTTCCCTTTTCCCCCTCTCCCCCAACTTTCTCTCCCCCTTCCTTTTAAAAGTACAAGCGACTGTGTGGGGTGCGGCCCTCGGCCGGGGCAAAACCACGACAGTCATTTTGGCGCCCAACGTGGGGCACGAACGGTTGGGATAACGGTAGATCTGACCCTAACTATCGCAATTAAGATAAGCACTGTTGTTTAAGCAATCTCTGGTCACGATGTTGTGGTATTTATTCACAAGGCTGTGGCAGCAAAACCACCGCATGCTGTATACAATCCTGGCAGAATTCTTTACTCTCTCAGGTCTGCGGCTCCCGTATTTGTTCCCATACTTCATTATAATGTATTTTATGATATCGGTCTATGATACAATAATATCGATGATCATGAGTTTAAGCTGGTACTTGTATGAGGTTTTGCTGTCCTGTCCATTCTTTGGACAGGGAGGGGTTAATAACAGCAGCCAGTATGGTGGGGGCACTGCTTTCTTTTCCTTTGGGCTAAATGCAACAGCTCTTAGGGCAGTTTTTGAAAATCTTCAATATCTCTGGGATATTCAAACTAGCATTTTGCTATTGGTAGGTTTGGGGCAGATGGTTCAGTTTTTGTTATATATCAAGCATAGGTTTATGAATACCACTGAAGAGCTTTCTCCGAGACAGAATAATCACGAGTGGCAGGGCATGTGGCAAAGTATGGGCGAGTACCTAGGTACTTTCTCACGCCCGATGGTTTGGAACTTCACTCCTGAACAGCTACAAGACCCCGATCAAGTGACTGCATACCTAAAGAAAAATTGCTGTAGGTTTCCCAGAGATGGACACCTTACTGCACTGTGCTGGGCTCTGGCCACTATTTATCAAACACTGCTTGATAGCAGGCAGCACTGTCAGCACTGCCAGCACTGTGAGGGAGAAGGGAAAGGAAACAGACTGGCAGATACTATAGCTGCTGCAACCACTGGGGCTGACACTGCAGCTACTGCAACCCCTGTGACTGACACTGCAGCTACTGTAATCTCTACAGCAGACACTGCAGATGATCAGAAAAACCAACCCACACCAGTGTCTGTTGCTCCCATACAAAAGAGGAAATGCACAAAGAAATCAGTTCGCATAGTGACGGATGATGATGATGATCAACCAGGGCCATCTCGAGGATATCAGGAGGAGGCAGAACCAGAGATTGTTACCCGATCCCTGACTTTGAGTGAGCTGCGTGAGGTTCGAAAAGATTTCACCCGCCACCCAAGTGAGCACATTATCACTTGGTTGCTCCGATGTTGGGATCACGGGGCCAATAGTTTGGAGTTAGAAGGCAGAGAGGCCAAGCAGTTGGGATCCCTAGCTAGAGAAGGAGGAATTGACAAAGCAATTGGGAGGAGGCCGGAAATCCTCAGCCTCTGGAGGCGACTACTGTCAAGTGTGCAGGAAAGATATCCCATAAAGGAATATATTACATGTCAGACACCCAAGGGTAACAGCATAGAGACAGTTATCCAGCACCTGAGAGAATTAGCTGTATGGGAGATAATTTATTATGATCTGGACAATTCACGGCTTCCCGCTGATCCCGATGAAGTCCTATGCACTCCAGATATGTGGTGTAAGGTTGTACGAAGTGCACCAGCAGGGTACACCAATTCACTGGCAGTAATTGACTGGACTGATATGGATCCACCAACCGTAAATGAGGTGGCCTGCCGACTCCGGAAATACCAAGACAATGTTTCCCTCTCCGTCATTGCAGCAGTAGAGAAACTGGTTCAACGACTTGACAACAATGTGTCCAACTCCCAACCCGTATGGAGCAATGTTGCAGCTACTGGGAGAAAGCGTCCATCGTTCCAAGAGGGAGAATACACACCATGACGTACATTGTGGTTTTACCTGCTTGATCATGGAGAGGACATGAGGAAATGGGATATGCAGCCCACCTCAGCCCTTCGAGCACGAGTAAATGAGCTGCGGGGTAAAACATTCGCACAACGAGATTCTGCCAGGAAGAAGGCTGCACCAGTTTCTACTGGGCAGTTCCCTAGACCAACTGGAAGGCCTACCTATATGTCTGATGTGTCTGATCCTCTTGAAAGGACCTCTAAGTCCTTTATGCAACCAGTGGAAAACAAATATGATCAGCAGCAATAGAGGGGCCCTGCCTCCAGCCAAGTGGTACGCCACAATTGACATTGCGAATGCTTTCTTCTCGATCCCACTGGCGCCAGAGTGCAGGCCACAGTTTGCTTTCACCTGGAGAGGCATCCAATACACGTGAAATCGTCTGCCCCAGGGGTGGAAACATAGCCCCACCATCTGCCACGGACTAATCCAGAATACACTGGAAAAGGGTGAAGCACCAGAGCACCTGCAGTACATTGATGACATCATTGTATGGGGCAACACAGCAGAGGAAGTTTTTGAAAAAGGAAACAGGGTAATTAAAATCCTTTTAGAAGCCGGTTTTGCTATAAAACGAAGTAAAGTCAAGGGGCCTACGTGAGAAATCCAGTTTTTAGGAATAAAATGGCAGGAATGCGTACCTCAAGGGGATTTGATTTTGGGTGAGAATAGCCAATATAATTAATAGAGTAGAAATTATAATAATTGCCAAATAACCCATTATTGTATATTCATTATTGTTATGATTGCTGTATGTTGTACCATAGCATTATAGCCGGAGTCATACAAGTTAATGAAGAATGAGTGCCATGATGATGGAACTAAAGCCTGGCCTCTCAAGAACTTTTTTTTTTCCTTTTTTTTCCCTTTGAAAATAAACTCTGACCCACAGACTATGAGCATGGACCATGCCAGGTGTATCAGTCAAGAGCCTGAGATGCAGCATGCAACGAGCCAATGGAACATACAATTATTCTGAGAAACTGTTACGACAAATGGAGCCTGAAAATCATGGATAAATGAACTCAACAACTTCAGAGAGATGATTCACAGACTGAGGGAATAAGATCTGTATGCACGTATGTGTGCATACATGTGTACATACATATATGGGTATGTGAAACACGAAACTGATTGTACCTAAAGAAAATTGTTGGATCTGGTCATGACGTAAATGGTATGGAATAAGGGGTGGATAATGTCCTGGTTTCAGCTATGATGGAGTTAATTATTTTTAGCAGTGGATGGAATGCCATGTTTGGGTGTTAGGATGAGAACAGTGCTGATAGGTCCTTGATTGCCCGGCAACAACTAGAAACATCAGGGTGCTTTCTCAGCTCTGCATACTTCCTTACTAGTGAGAAAGGAGGGGATGTAGCCAGGACAGGTGACCCGAACTGGCCAAAGAGAATATTCCATGCCAGTTACGTCATGCTCAGTATAAAGGGGGACTGGGGGGAAGAGGAGGAGACAACGCCAGGACGGGCGGTTTTCTGGGTACGAGGACGGGCTCTAAGCTGTGCGGCCTGGGTTCTGTGGTTTGGTGAGAAACTGCATTGTGTATCACCAGTTTCATCTATTTTGTACTTTAAACTTCTGTTATTGTTATATCTAGTTTTCGGTTATTGTTTAGTAAACTATCCTTATCCCAACCTGCGTGGTTCTGGTTTCTAGGTTGTGGTTTCTTTTCCTCCTTTCTTCCTTCCCTTTTCCCCCTCTCCCCCAACTTTCTCTCCCCCTTCCTTTTAAAAGTACAAGCGACTGTGTGGGGTGCGGCCCTCGGCCGGGGCAAAACCACGACAACACTATATATTACACCACCCCAATACAGAGCCACACAGTGCACAGCAAACCCGACAGGGAGGCACACTATCCCTTACACCACCCCAGTACAGAAGCACATGACACATGTTGAGCACAATCAAGGCATGCAGCACAAGGTCAGCGCAATGCAGTCACACTATCGATTTCACCACCCTAATGCAACAGCGCACATCGCAAGATGAGCGCAATAGAGGCACGCTATACATTACACCACCATGATACAGAGGTACAGGGCACAAGGCGAGGGTGATAGAGAGGCACGCTATTTGTTATGCCAGCCCCAGAGACGTCTCGCACAGGACACCACCCCAAGATAGTGGCCTGCTATGCATTACACCGCCACAATACAAAGCCCAAGACCCAAGCCCAATAGAGCTGGATGGCACGACACTGCATCCCGTCACATAACTGTGTGCGTGGTTGAACTGGGATGCTCCCCCTCTGTAGCTTTCCTCATCTTCGCTGGCAATGTGGAACGACACTGTTTGCTAGCAGCCGGCCGGTGGCAACCTCCGCTGTGGAGATACTTGCTCTCGCAGCTCTACCTTAGCTGTTCTAACTCAGATCATCCTTTGATCCAGTATGCGGAGGCCTGCCCATCACCTGTCATGCTAAAACAACAAGGAACGATTCAATAGGATACCTCTAAGGCCACTGCATCGATGCAGCAGTCACTCGCGTTGCCAAAAGGCAGCTCACGTGCCCAGATCCCGCTCGGCCCGTGGATTTGCACGGAGTAAAACCAGAAATGCATAGGCGAGTCGCAAGTGCTCACGGTTGCTTTGAGCCTCTGATGTCAGGAGCCAGCCAGCCTCTGTTTGATGCTCCGCCTCTCCCACAGGACTTCAGCTCAGGGCTTGTCACTCACACCTGAAAAACCCAAGCGAGGGGTCAAAGAGAGTCACACCAGATGACAACCGATGCCTCGATCAGGCCGGCGGTCAGTCATCTATACATAAATAACCCAAAAGCCAGACAAACCGAGCCCCGGAGATCGAGCCTCACGTATACGATGGAAGGCACGTGCGATAGTTGACCTCCTCAACTGCCGTGCAAACCGCTGCTCCGGGAACGCTGGAAGACTTCTTCTGAAACCTGCCAAACACAATGGAAATAACTGTGTGGAAGCTGTCTACGCGGAAGGACCCTACCGTCTTTGCCAAAATACCTGCCCGGGTCAACATTTTACCACTGCGCTATAGAGCTGTGCTGCCCCTAGGTCTAACAGTGCCACGCCTCCTCGCGGGGCAGGTCTGAACCCAAGACGGCAAGCAGACAACACAAACGTGACTGTGAAACGCAAGATGGCCACGACCGATAAGAACGATGGCCACAGCAAAGATGATGCTGTCAAGGCAACCCGATGGCACCGCGATAGTGCGGATGCATTAAGGTGGCACCAGAAGAGATGCAATGACTGTTGCCCATAAGAGAATGCAACGGTCAAAGCTAGAGCAACAGGTGTACGAGAAGCCACGCTTTACGAACCAAGACCGGTGAATATGAGGGGATGACCTGAGAGAAGATTTGTTGTGCCAAACAAATGCCTGGTGGAAAGACTTCCTGTCCAAACTGCAACGATAGAGGCGCAAGAAGCCCACCTTCAAGGCCTAACGATGGAAGGATGCGGGGAAAAAGGCTCAGTCCAGGGAAAGACATGGCTACCTACAGAGCTGGCAATCATGCCACAAGACAAGACTGACCGGAACCTTCTGAGACGTGAGGATGAACCGCACCGCGAGCTTGCTAAGAAAGCAAAAAAGAGCCCGATGGGCACTGAGCCTGTGAGCGAGTGTGGGCATTTGAGACCCTAGAGACCATGGCCAAGGGGCACGTTGTGCCCCTCTAAGTACAAAGAGGATGCCGACACCCGCAGAAGGACTAAGACACAGAAGATACCACACAACAAGCACACACACAGACACGAGCTAGACCTGCCCTGCCCGGCGCACCCTAACGTCGTGCTGGCAAGGAACCCACCTGCCCCAAGGGGACCGCTCACTGACAACCCCTTCCAGTACATCAGCTTTTAGGGGCAAGCGACCTCACCACTGTCTTTGCCCCCCCCCCCCCCCCCTTCTCCCCTTCTCCTCCCGCTCCCTCCCTGACCCCCAGCCCTCCACTTAGCTCTCAGACCGCTGGGGATCTATAGGCATCCTCGAGGAACACAGCACATCCCTCCATAGGCCAAATGGGACGTTCCTGTAGCTGTCACGTTATTCTTCAGCCTCTATGACAAGGACAAGCAAAAAAACCAGAATAGCACCATGGGTCAACATCACATGCACCAATCCTGAGCTCTAAACCCTACTCCTCTCCAAAGGGACGAGCCATTTGGGTCACCCGCTCATTTCAAACAGACAAGCTAGCTGTCAATGCCTGTGGCACCTACTGCCCGGGAGATGCCAATTCACTCTTATGCTTGTGATGAATCATGGCTCCCACAACGGCGCTTCAACACGTGACTGCACCCCACCGACGCCACCTGCAAAAAGATAAAGCCAAAGCCACGTGCCGAAAGACTGCCTGAAATCACAGACTGCCCCAAACGCTTGACCATCTTCCATTTCCTTACCTCGACAGACCGCTCCCTGGCCTTGGTGGTTCACGGTCTTCCACGCCGAGGCCACTACCTGGCCTATGAAACACAGGCGAGGGATGCCTATAACTGGCTCTGCAAAGCGACCTCTACTCCCAACCCCTAAGAACAACTTACCTGGCCACTGTCACCCCCTGTGACAGCATCAGGCTTTCCTCCTCGCTTCGTGTCTTCAAAAACAAACACAGACCCACTTACATCTTCAAGTACCTGCTGAACTGCCGACTGCCTCGAACCAAAGACCCTCCGTCTCGTGGTGCTCCGCTCGAGGCTTCCGTTCCTGGATTAGCACGCATGGTGTGAGGCCCCATCTGAAAAACCCAAATATTTATTGGCGACTCATCGTGGTGCCAACCATCAGCCGCAGGCTGCCTGTCTCGCTTCCATTCAGGAACGTTATCCACAGCCTAACTACAGACTGCCTTGAAAACAAGAAAGCGGGTGTGACTGAGCCCTACGCAGATGAGCCTTCAACCCTGCAAAATGCCATCTGCTTTTCCCAGTGCCAAAGGGCTCCTCTGAGGCAACTCTGATCGTTGCCCAGGATCGTGATGGAAAGGACACTCTGGGCAGCCTGACCGACGGCTTCTCGATCCCAGCAACTGTACTACCTTTGATGAGGCCGCCTGGGTGTAGCTACGTGCTGGCCCTGCGCTCTTATTGCTATGTCGATGCACCCCAACTCTACAGCCCTGGGCAGAGCAGCTCCACGTCAAACACCTGCAAAGAATGCGCCTACACAGACCGCTACAGACAACGTGCATCCAGGGTAGGAGAAATCTCTCATCAAGAAGGGCTCCCAGACCAGAGATGCTGTAGAGTGATCGTACCTACAGGGGTGAAGCACGGAAGCTCTTAGGCAACCCCAGAAAAGAGTGGGCCAGAATAGCACGGTTGGAAGGAGTTACTGTCAAAATGGACACGATGGATGCGCAAGAAGCCCGACTGCAAGACCGAACAATGGAAGGACGTGGGGAAGAAGCCTCGATCTGTGAAAATGGATGGCTAGAGAGGACAGCTCCCAAGAGAGCCAGCGATTGTGCTGCAAGATCAGACTGACCGGAAACTTCTGAGATGCGAGGATGAACCATGCTGTGAGCTTGCGAAGCAAGCTAAGAAGGGCCCAATGGGCACCAGGCCTAGGAGCAAGTGTGGGCGTTTCAGACCCTAAAGACCATGCCCAAGGAGCACGCTGCGCACCTCTGAGCACAAAGAGGATGCTGACACCCAGAAAAGGACTAAGACACAGAAAGCGTGACACGCGACAAGCATAAACACAGATGGAGGCGGGAACTGCCCTGCCTGGCACACCCTAGCAACATGCTGACAAGTAACCCTCTCGCCCTTTGCCAGCTCAGAGGGGACCGCTCCCAAACAACGCGCCTTTGCCTACGCTGACTTTTGGGGGCAAGCAGCCACCCTGCTGCTGGCACCACCTTCACCCCACCCTTCCCTCCTCCTCCCCCCCCGCCTCCCTCCCCAGCCCCGGTCCCTGCACTTTGCTCTCAGGCGACTAGGGAACCGCATCTGTCCTGGAAGGAAACGCATGCGATCCCCTGGGTGGGCTGACTGGGACATGCTGGTGGTTGCCACCTCATTCTTCAGCATCTATAATAAAGATAAGCAAAAACTAATCAAAACTGTGCAGGCAGTCAGTACCACGCACCTCGACTCCGACCTCAACTCCCCGTCGCCTTCTCAAAAGGCATGTGGCATTCCACTCACCTGCTCATTCCAGAGAGGGACGTGCTGGCTGTGATTGCTTGTGTTTCCTACTGCGCTTACAAATGCAAAATTACTGTTGTGCTTGGAACTCACCCGACCAGAGATGCCTCCCATGGAAATATCCAAATTTGCTTCTGGCTTCACAGCATCAGAAGAGGAAGTCAGACACACATGCGAGTCTTCAAATAGCCAGGGTCACCAACACTCTCGCCACACCCAGAGAGCAAGAGAGCTGGATGGCACGAGACTGCATCCCATGACATAACTGCAGAGGCCTGCCCGTCACCTGTCATGCTAAAACAACAAGGAACGATTCAATAGGATTCCTCTAAGGCCACTGCATCAATGCAGCAGTCCCTCGCCTTGCCAAAGGCGGCTCGCATGCCCAGATCCCGCTCTGCCCGTGGACTTGCACGGAGTAAAACCAGAAATGCATAGGCGAGTTGCAAGTGCTCACGGTTGCTCTGAGCCTCTGATGTCAGGTGCCAGCCAGCCTCTGTTTGATGCTCCGCCTCTCCCACAGGACTTCAGCTCAGGGCTCGTCTCTCACACCTGAAAAACCCAAGCAAGTGGTCAAAGAGAGTCACACCAGATGACAACCGATGCCTCGATCAGGCCGGAAGTCAGTCATCTATACATAAATAACCTGAAACCCAGACAAACCGAACCCCAGAGATTGAACCTCACGTATACGATGGAAGGCACGTGCGATAGTCGACCTCCTCAACTGCCGTGCAAACCGCTGCTCCGGGAACGCTGGAAGACCTCTTCCGAAACCTGCCAAACACAATGGAAATAACTGTGTGGTAGCTGTCTATGCAGAAAGACCTTACCGTCTTTGCCAAAATACCTGCCCGGGTCAACATTTTACCACCGCGCTATAGAGCTGTGCTGCCCCTAGGTCTAATAGGGCCACGCCTCCTCACAGGGCAGGTCTGAACCCGAGACGGCAAGCAGACAACACAAACGTGATTGTGAAACGCAAGATGGCCACGATCGATAGGAACGATGACCACAGCAAAGATGATGCTGTCAAGGCAACCTGATGGCACCGCAATAGTGCGGATGCGTTAAGGTGGCACCAGAAGAGACGCGATGACTGTTGCCCATAAGAGAATGCAACGGTCAAAGCTAGAGCAACAGGTGTACGAGAAGCCACGCTTTAAGAGCCAAGACCATTGAATATGAGGGGATGACCTCAGAGAAGATTTGTTGTGCCAAACAAATGCCTGGTGGAAAGACTTCCCGTCCAAACTGTGACGATGGATGTGCAAGAAGCCCTCCTTCAAGGCCTAACAATGGAAGGACGCGGGGAAGAAGCCTCAGTCCAGGAAAAGAGATGGCTGCAGAACACAGCTACCTACAGAGCCAGCAATCGTGCCCCAAGACAAGACTGACCGGAATCTTCTGAGACGTGAGTATGAATCGCACCGCAAGCTTGCTAAATCGATCAAAGAAGAGCCCGATGGGCATTGTGCCTGCGAGCGTGGGCATTTGAGACCCTAGAGACCGTGGCCAAGCGCAAAGACAATACCAACACACAGAGGAGGACTGACACACAGAAGATGCCACACAACAAGCACACACACTGACATGAGATAGACCTGCCCCTGCCTGGCACACTTTAAAGACAAGCTAGTGAGTAACCCACCTGCCCCAAGGGGACCGCTGATGGACAGCCCCTTCCCCTACATCAGCTTTCAGGGGCAAGCGACCTCACTGCTATTGCCTTTGCCCCACCCTTCTCCGCTTCTCCTCCCACTCCCTCCTCGGCCCCCAACCCTCTGCTTAGCTCTCAGACTGCTGGGGATCTATATGCATCCTCAAGGAACACAGCACATCCCTCCATAGGCCAAAGGGGACGTTCCTGCAGTTGCCACATTATTCTCCAGCCTCTATGATAAAAACAAGCAGAAAACCAGAACACTATGGGTCAACATCACATGCGTCAACCCCCGAGCTCTAAACCCTACCCCCTCTCAAAACGGACAGGCCAGTTGGGTCACCCTCTCATTTCTAAGATGGAAGCAAGGTGTCATTTCTCATGGTGCCTACCGCCCAGGAGATGCCTATTTACTCTTACGCTCGTGACGAATCATCACTCCCGCAATGGCGCTTTGACACTTGGCAGTACCCCCACCAATGCCACCTGCAAAAAGATAAAGCCAAAGCCACGTGTTGAGAGACCGCCTGAAATCACAGACTGCCCTAAAGGCTTTACCATCTTCCATTTCCTTACATCGACAGACCATTCGCCTGGCCTCCATGCTTCACGGCCGGCCACATCAAAGCTGGTGTCTGGCCTATGAAATACAGAAGAAGGATTCCTATAACTCGCTCTGCACAGTAACCGCTACTCCCGCCCCCCAAGAACAACTCACCTGGCCACTGTCACCCCCTGTGACAGCATCGGGCTTTCCTCCTCACTTCGTGCCTTCAAAAACAAACACAGACCTACCTAAATCTTGAAGTACCTACAGAACTGCTGACCGCCTCGATCCACAGACCCGCCATCTCGTGGTGCTCCCCTCGAGGCTTCCGTCCCCGGATTAGGACGCATCATGCGAGGCCCCATCTGAGAAACCCAAATATTCATTGGTGACTCATCGTGGTGCCAAACAACAGCCGCATGCTACCTGAGCTCTCGCTTCCATTCAGGAACATCATCCACAGTCTAACTATAGACTGCCTTGAAAACAAAAATGGAAGAAAGCAGGCGTGATTCACAGCCCTATGCAGATGAGCCTTCAACCCTGCAAATTGCCATCTGCTTTTCCCGGTGCTATTGGGCCCCTCCCAGGCAGCTCTGATCATTACCCAGGATTACAATGGAAAGGTCTCTCCAGGCAGCCTACTGACGGCTCCTCGAACCCAGCAACTGTACCACCTTGGATGAGGCTGCCTGGGTGTAGCTACGTGCTGACCCTGCGCTTCTATTGCTATGCCGACGCACCCCCAACTCTATGGCCCCAGGCAGAGCAGCTCCACGTCAAACACCTGCAAAGAATGCGCCTACACAGACCGCTACAGACAACGTGCATCCAGGGTAGGAGAAATCTCTCATCAAGAAGGGCTCCCAGACCAGAGATGCTGTAGAGTGATCGTACCTACAGGGGTGAAGCACGGAAGCTCTTAGGCAACCCCAGAAAAGAGTGGGCCAGAATAGCACGGTGGAAGAAGTTACTGTCAAATTGGACATGATGGATGCGCAAGAAGCCCGACTGCAAGACCTAACTATGAAAGGACATGGGGAAGAAGCCTCGATCTGTGAAAATGGATGGCTAGAGAGGACCGCTTCCGACAGTGCCGGCCATTCTGCCCCAAGACAAGACTGACCGGAAACTTCTGAGATGTGAGGATGAACTGCACTGCGAGCTTGTTAAGCGAGCAAAGAGCCCAATGTGGGACGTGCCTGTGAGTAAGTGTGGGTGTTTGAGACCCTAAAGACCATGCCCGAGGGGCAAGCAGTGCATCTGAGCACAAAGAGGATGCTGACACCCAGAGAAAGGCTAAGACACAGAAGATGTGGCACACGGTATAAACACATGTAGAGGCAGGAACTGCTCTGCCCAGCACACCCTAGTGACATACTGACAAGTAACCTAGTCCCCTTTTACCAGCACAGCGGGGACCGCTCCCAAACAGACCCTTCCCCTATGCTGACTTTTGTGGGCAAACAGCCCCCCTACCAGCACCACCATCACCCCACCTCTCCACCTGACCCTCTCCTCCTCCCCCTCCCTCCCCAGCCCTGGTCCCTGCACTTAGCTCTCAGGCAACTGGGGAGCCACATCTCTCCTGGAAGGAAACACATGCGATCCCCTGGATGGGCTGACTGGGACATGCTGGCAGTTGCCACCTTGATCTGCAGCATCTATAATAAAGATAAACAACTAATCAAAACCGTGCAGGCAGTCGGTACCGTGCACCTCGACCCCTACCTCAACTCCCCATTGCCTTCCCAAAAGGGATGTGGCATTCAGCTCACCTGCTCATTCCAGAGAGGGACATGTCGGCTGCCATCGCTTGTGTTTCCTACTGCGCTGAGAGATGCAAGATTACTGTTACCCTTGGAACTCACCCGACCAGAGGTGCCTCCCCTGGAAAGATCCCACTTTCCTCCTGGCTTCGCCGCGTCGGAAGAGAAAGACAGACATGAGTCTTGAAACACAGCAGAGATACACGTGTTGCTAGCAAATAATGTCCCTAGGGAATACACAAGAAGCCCCGCTGGGACAAGTGTCCAGGGGTAGCTCCTTAACCGAAGCAGCCAGGACTGAAAGGCATACCTGGCCCGAAACCTACACAAGCAGACCCTCCGACAGCACCCCAATACAGAGGCACACTATCCGTTATACCACCCTGATACAGAGGTACGAGACACATGGCACAAGACAATGCCAACAGAGCCACGATATTTGTTACACCACCCCCAAATGGAGCTTTACGGCACAGGACACCGCCCTGAGATACATTACACCACCACATTACAGAGCCTGATAGAGCTGGATTGCACCAGACTGCATCCCGTGACGTAACAGCAGAGGCCTGCCCATCACCTGTGATGCTAAAACAGGGTACAATTCGATAGGATACCTCTAAGATCACTGGTCAATGCAGCAGTCACTCGCCTTTCTAAAGTCAGCTTGTGTGCCCAGATCCCACTCGGCCCCTGGATTTGCACGGAGTAAAACCAGAAATGCATAGGCGAGTCACAAGTGCTCACGGTTGCTTTGAGCCTCTGATGTCAGGTGCCAGCCAGCCTCTGTTTGATGCTCTGCCTCTTCTGTAGGCCTTCACCTTGGGGCTCGTCTCTCATCTGAAAAACCCAAGCGAGCGGTCAAAGAGAGTCACACCAGATGACAACCGACGCCTCGATCAGGCCAGCGGTCAGTCATCTATACCTAAATAACCCAAAAGCCAGACAAACCGAGCGCCGGAGATCGAGCCTCACGTATACGATGGAAGGCACGTGCGATAGTCAACCTCCAAGTGCGGTACAAACCGCTGCTCCGGGAAGGCCAGAAGACCGCTTCCGGAACCTGCCAAACACAGTGAACATAACTTTGTGGAAGCTGTCTATGCAGAAAGACCCTACCGCCTTTGCCAAAATACCTGCCCGGGTCGACATTTTACCACCGCGCTCTAAAGCTGTGCTGCCCCTAGCTCTAACAGCGCCACGCCTCCTCGCGGGGCAGGTCTGAACCCGAGACGGCACGCAGACAACACAAACGTGACTGTGAAACGCAAGATGGCCACGACCGATAAGAACGATGGCCACAGCAAAGATGATGCTGTCAAGGCAACCCGATGGCACCGCGATAGTGCGGATGCGTTAAGGTGGCACCAGAAGAGACGCGATGACTGTTGCCCATAAGAGAATGCAACGGTCAAAGCTAGAGCAACAGGTGTACGAGAAGCCACGCTTTACGACCCAAGACCGGTGAATATGAGGGGACGACCCGAGAGAAGATTTGTTGTGCCAAACAAATGCCTGGTGGAAAGACTTCCTGTCCAAACTGCAACGATAGAGGCGCAAGAAGCCCACCTTCAAGGCCTAACGATGGAAGGATGCGGGGAAAAAGGCTCAGTCCAGGAAAAGACATGGCTACCTACAGAGCTGGCGATCATGCCACAAGACAAGACTGACCGGAACCTTCTGAGACGTGAGGATGAACCGCACCGCGAGCTTGCTAAGAAAGCAAAAGAGAGCCCGATGGGTACTGAGCCCGTGAGCGAGTGTGGGCATTTGAGACCCTAGAGACCATGGCCAAGGGGCACGTTGTGCCCCTCTAAGTACAAAGAGGATGCCGACACCCGCAGAAGGACTAAGACACAGAAGATACCACACAACAAGCACACACACAGACACGAGCTAGACCTGCCCTGCCCGGCGCACCCTAACGTCGTGCTGGCAAGGAACCCACCTGCCCCAAGGGGACCGCTCACTGACAACCCCTTCCAGTCCATCAGCTTTTAGGGGCAAGCGACCTCACCACTGTCTTTGCCCCCCCCCCCCCTTCTCCCCTTCTCCTCCCGCTCCCTCCCTGACCCCCAGCCCTCCACTTAGCTCTCAGACCGCTGGGGATCTATAGGCATCCTCGAGGAACACAGCACATCCCTCCATAGGCCAAATGGGACGTTCCTGTAGCTGTCACGTTATTCTTCAGCCTCTATGACAAGGACAAGCAAAAAAACCAGAATAGCACCATGGGTCAACATCACATGCACCAACCCTGAGCTCTAATCCCTACTCCTCTCCAAAGGGACGAGCCATTTGGGTCACCCGCTCATTTCAAACAGACAAGCTAGCTGTCACTGCCTGTGGCACCTACCGCCCGGGAGATGCCAATTCACTCTTATGCTCGTGATGAATCATGGCTCCCACAACGGCGCTTCAACACGTGACTGCACCCCACCGACGCCACCTGCAAAAAGATAAAGCCAAAGCCACGTGCCGAAAGACTGCCTGAAATCACAGACTGCCCCAAACGCTTGACCATCTTCCATTTCCTTACCTCGACAGACTGCTCCCTGGCCTTGGTGGTTCACGGTCTTCCACGCCGAGGCCGCTACCTGGCCTATGAAACACAGGCGAGGGATGCCTATAACTGGCTCTGCAAAGCGACCTCTACTCCCAACCCCTAAGAACAACTTACCTGGCCACTGTCACCCCCTGTGACAGCATCAGGCTTTCCTCCTCGCTTCGTGTCTTCAAAAACAAACACAGACCCGCTTAAATCTTCAAGTACCTGCTGAACTGCCGACTGCCTCGAACCAAAGACCCTCCGTCTCGTGGTGCTCCACTTGAGGCTTCCGTTCCTGGATTAGCACGCATGGTGTGAGGCCCCATCTGAAAAACCCAAATATTTATTGGCGACTCATCGTGGTGCCAACCATCAGCCGCAGGCTGCCTGTCCTCTCGCTTCCATTCAGGAACGTTATCCACAGCCTAACTACAGACTGCCTTGAAAACAAGAAAGCGGGTGTGACTGAGCCCTACGCAGATGAGCCTTCAACCCTGCAAAATGCCATCTGCTTTTCCCAGTGCCAAAGGGCTCCTCTGAGGCAACTCTGATCGTTGCCCAGGATCGTGATGGAAAGGACACTCTGGGCAGCCTGACCGACGGCTCCTCGATCCCAGCAACCGTACTACCTTTGATGAGGCCGCCTGGGCGTAGCTACGTGCTGACCCTGCGCTCTTATTGCCATGCCGACGCACCCCAACTCTACGGCCCCGGGCAGAGCAGCTCCACGCCAAACATGTACACAGAATGAGTCTACACACACCGCTACAGACAGACAACGTGACTCTAAGTCCGGAGAAATCTCTCACAAAGAAGGGCTCCCAGACCAGATATGCCGTAGAGCGATGCAACATATGGAGGAGAAGCGCAGAAACTCTATGACAACCCCAGAAAAGAGTGGGCCGGAACGGCACAGTGGAAAGAGTTACTGTCCAAATGGAGACAATAGATGCGCAAGAAGCCTGACTGCAAGACCTAACAATCGAGGACACAGGGAAGAAGCCTTGGTCTGTGAAAATGGATGGCTAGAGAATACAGGTCCCGACAGAGCCAGCAATTGTGCTGCAAGATGAGACTGACCGGAAACTTTCAAGATGTGAGGATGACGTGCACCACGAGATTGCTAAGCGAATGAAGAAAAGCCCATACAGCACCCTGCTGATGAGCAAGCACAGGCATTTAAGACCCTAGAGACCACATCTGAATGGCAGACTGCGCTCCTCTGAGTGCAGCGAGGATGCTGACACTCCGAGAAGGACTAAGACGCAGAAAACATGACACACGACGAGTATAAACCACACATAGAGGTGGAAACTGCCCTGCCTGGCACACCCTAGCAACATGCTGACAAGTAACCTGCTCCCCCTTTGCCAGCCCAGAAGGTATTGCTCCCAAACCGACCCTTTGCCTACACAGAGCAGCCCCCTACTGCCACCATCTTTGCCCCACCTCTCTCTTCTCCTCCCACTCCCTCCCCAGCCCTGGTCCCTGCACTTATCTCTCAGGCAACTGGGGAACCGCATCTGTCCTGGAAGGACATCTTGCCCTTTTCTCCTGCTCCCTTGACTTAGCATTGAAGAGTCCAGGGATCCCAAATCCACTCTTGAGAGGAATGGAGATGCACACTGGAGGTCTGCTAACCAGGACGTGACCCTCGGGGGCCACCTGTAAAATATAAGAAATAGCAGTTTGACCTTTACTGACAGGATCCGCTTCATGGAGCCATGCTTCAGGTATTGCATACAACACCTTCCGCCACAGTCTAAAGCCTGTAATGTGCCGTAAGAGAAATAAAGTCCCAATACTTACAGTCAACAAAGGACCTGCCGCAACCTGTGCCGGTTCTAGAAGGATCACGGTTCTCTGAGAACAACGAGGAAAAGCCATAAACTGTCCTGTAACCTGGAAGATGGTTGTCTTTGATACCGTTACTTTATTAGAAGATGCTAAAAGTCTATATGCAAGTAAGAAGCTTACTCAAACCCTAACTAGATAAGCTTATCAGACCTAGTAACAGAAGCAGTGCTAACGGCTTACAGTTTAAAGAGCAAAGCTGGTGAAATAAAACCCCAACAGTCCATCTCGTGCAAAGTCTGGCATGCTGGTAAAATGCTATGCGCCTAGAAGCAAAAAATCAACAGCTAAGTATATAGGATTGAGTTGCCTTACAAAGACCTTGAAAAGCCAACGCAAAACGCACAAACTAAATGCAAGCAAAGCTACATAAATAAGTACTTTTGACTGGGTAGACACTGGTCACACATAGCTAGTTGTAAAACACTTACCTGAAATGCATGAGCCAAGACAACAGCAGCAACTGAAATGCTTCAGCTGCAGAATGAAAACTAGAACACTGCAACAGGAGACAAAGCAGAATGAGCTGCCAAAGGCAAGGAAGCTGCCTTATATACCCCAGGCCTCACCCACTGCCCTTCCCACAGTGCCCTGGGAAAGGGAAGGATGCTGCCTACAGAAGGATTAAAAGCAGCTGGAGGAGCAGGTGGGGCTCTTCTGACCCAAGCTGTTTATCAGAGAATCAATGCTGAATGGAGAGAGGGATTCTTGCTGAAAACATTCTCTACTCTGCTCAATCTTTATACTGATGATTCAAACAGGTATGTAAATAACCATAAGTTTACTAAAACATGGATAAAACATACAAAAGTGTGTTAAACTTCAGAGAAAAAATATTAAGGCTATAAAAGTGCTGTTAGGAGACTGTATTTTAGACTTGCAGAAAGCAAGACAAAAACCTACATAGTTGATATTTCATTTTATTGAGATGGAGTGCAGCACCTGACTTCAACAGGGAAAACAATCCAGATAAGACCAAAGAACAAGGAGCAGTTGCATCCCTAAGAACTCCCACAAAAGGATATGTCTGCATGTGAGCACATAAATTAAGTACTACACTAAATGTAAACATTACTCTGACACGTTTCCATAGGAAATATAGATAAGACACATATTTGTAACAAATACTGTCCCTAGAAAATATATAAGGCACCCCACCAAGAAAAATATCCAGCAGTAGCTCCTGAACAAAAGCAGCTATGACAGAGACATACCTGACCTGAAACCTCCACAAGCAGCCCCTCTGACACCACCCCGATACACAGGCATGCTATTCCTCACACCACCCCATTACAGAGGCTGCGCAGCCATCTTGCGCCACGTGCATCTGCAAAAACAGAGCCAAACACTCCATCTACCTGCCATGTAATGCTTTCGTATTAGACATCAACATGGACAACGACCACCTCATCTTCACAGTGCATTCAGATGTGTGGCTATGCCCCAACGATGCTGCCTGTGGGGTCTGCAAGAGACAAAGCAAAAAGCCACAAGGCGAGAGACTGCCTGAAACTAGTTCCCATCTCCCATTCCCTTACCTTGGCTGATTCTTCGCAGCCTCCGCCAGTTACAGGTGCCCTCACCAAGGTTCGTGCCGGGGCTATAAAACAAACAAGGGATGCCTATAAAACTCACCTGCAATGCAACACCAGCCTGCTAGGAACAGCTCATCTGGCCCGAGTTGCCTGCCCTGGAAATGGCGCTCTTTCCTCCTTGCTTTGCCCCTTTAAGAGAGAAAGCCACGCACAAACAAATCTTAAAAATGGCACAGGGCCGCTCACCATTTCATCATGCCGACACCACCAGCAGACCAATGCCAACTCCTTGCTGCACCATTGCAGACCTCTCGCTTCCATTGAGGAACCCTACCTGGAGTCTAACTCCAGGCATCCGTTAAAACACAGACAGAAAAAAACCCAGCAGGCATACCTCAGAGCCCCACAACCTTACACCCCTGCAAAATTCCATCTGCTTTTTCCAATGCTGAAGGGCCTCACCCAGGCAGCTCCCATCATCTCCCAGGAGCAGGATGGAAAGGATGGTCCACACCCCCTGCTGACGGTACCACCCTCACCGAGGCCTCCCAGGTATAATCCTGCACGCTAAGCCTGGACTCTTACTGCTATGCCACGTCACCCTGACTCCACAGCCCTGGGCAGAGCAGCTCCATGCCAAACATGCACGCAGAATGATGTAATGCAGAAGCCTGTGGATGATGCGACTCCAAGATGACTGAAAACAGTCAGCAAGAAGGGCTCCTGGACAGGAGACTCCATCAAACAATGCCCTGGAGGGGTGGATGGGAGGAAGCTCTATAGGCAACCCCAGAAGAGAGGGGACTGGAATGGCTCATTGGAAGGACTTATTGTCAGAATTGTGACAGTAAGTAAGGATGCACAAGAAGACCGCCTTTGAGACCTAACGATGGAAAGATGTACGGAAAAAGCTTCAGGCCATGAAAAGGAGAACCTGGAGAGCAGACTTCCTGACAGAGTCTGCAATGACGCCGCAAGAGAAGACCGACCGGAAACTTCCGAGACGTGAGGACAAACCGTGCCGTGATCTGGCTAGGCAGATCAAGAGCAGCCCCGAGTGCGCTACACTGATGAGCAAGTGTGGGCATTCGAGACCCTAGAGACTACACCCAAGAGGCACGCTGCGCCCCTTTGAGAGCAAAGAGGGTGCTGACACCCAGAGAAGGGCTAGGACACAGAAGACACGACAAGCGTAAAGACAGACATGAGCTGGAGCTGCCCTGCCCGGCACACCCTGGCATTGCGCTGGCAAGTGACCTGCTCCTCCCCGTGCAGTCTTACCCAGCCTCTCCCCGAGCCCTCCCATCCCTGCCCTCTTCTCCGGCTCCTTCTACTTAGCTTTGAGGAGTCCGGGGATCCAAAATCCTTTCTTGGCGGGATGTCTACTGGACGTCTGCTCACTGGGACGCTTTGTCAGGTCAAGCCTCGCGTACCGCCTGTAAAGCAAAAGAGACGGTTAGAACTTCACAGACACCGTCGCACCTGAAAAAACAATCGCTGCTTTAGCCCGCTAGTCTCAGCTCACCTGGCCGAGGTCACCGCCGGTGCTGACATCTGGCTTCGCTTGGCACTTTGTGACTTCAAAAATAACCTTACAGGCCAAAATGGATAAGATAGTCATACGGCCACCGGTCACATCTTACCTTGCGTAACGTGTGCTGACCCGCTTGCTTATGGCGCTCCGCTTGATGCTCTTCGCAGCCGCAGAGGGACGAGCGAGTCACCTGGATGCAGACCGACAGCTTACCGAGTCCAAAGGTCTCCGCAGGAAGCCTCCCTTTTTCCCAGGCTGAACTTCATTCATTATTTATCTCCCTTCCTCGCCCCTCTCCGGTTGGCACAGTTCCCCAAAAACTGCAGTGGCGAGGCATACCTCGTGTTTTGCAGACAATTGCTATGTTCGGTCTTCTACTGAACTCTGGGCTCTGCTACAGGCCCGTGAAATAAAGGGCTAATGCTTAAAGACCACGAGGGGCCTGCCGTGGCATCCAAACGAGATGGAAAAAGACACAGTGATCTGGGAACCACTAGGAAAGCCGTGAGCTCTCCCAGAACCGGGAAAATGCTACGTATTCAATTCCTATTACTTTATTAGGAAAGGCTAAAGCTCTATAGGCAGACAAAAGGATCGCCCTGACCCCAGCAAGATAATCTCATCATCAGGCCCACTAGGAGAAGCGATGCTCACGGCTTACACATTATAGAGCAAAGCTGGATAACAAAAGCTGAGGTTCTATCTTCAGTACGGTCAGGAATGGCAGTAAAATGCCACGCGCATAGAAACAAAGACCAATAGAGAATTGCATAGGGTCATCTTCCAACCCCCTATAAACACAATACAAAATAAGTTCAAAACCCAAAACCAAACCACAAACCTCTCTACGAGTACACTTTTTATTATATACATGCTGCTTAACATCGAGCACTCCTTAAGGTCTTACCTCAGATGCATCTTCTCAAAAAGCCCAACGGACTACAAAGCTCCATCTGCCAAATGAAAGCCAGAGCACTGATCCTGGGGAAAGCCAGCAGGAGAATGAGCTGCCTAGGGCAAGACCCATGGTTTATATACCCTTGGCCCCACCCGCCACCCTTCCCATGGTCCCCTGGGAAAGGGGAGGGTCCTGCCTGCAGAAGGCTTAAAAGCAGCTGGAGGAGCAGGTGTGTCTCTTCTGACCTGAGCTGTTTATCAGAGCCTGCAGAAGACAAAGGCCCCCAAAGGAGCCGGAGAGGGTTTTCTGACTTGAGTTAGCTTTGTGGGATGCTGGGCGCCAAATGGAGAAACCGACTCATGCCAAAACCAATGATGCTGCATCTGTTGCACTGCTATGTAAATAGCTTTAATTTTTCTGGCATGTAGATTGTCACAGTTTGGCATGGTCAGGTGCTGGAAAAGAACAGGGGTGCACAAAATGGCTGCTGCGAGGAGCTGCTGGAATTCTCCACAGCTCTAATGTATAAACAATTCAAGGCCACAGTCACTGCTGACCAGGGCCAAGCCAATGAGAGATAGTCATAGCACCTCTGAGAATCACATATAGAAGAAAACAACGCGGAAGCGGTGGCATTTTGCGACCGGAGAAGGGAGTGAAAAGATGTAAGAAGCTGTGCAGGCACCGGGGCCGGGGAGGATGGGGGAGGAGGCACTCGAGGTGCCAGAGAGAAAGATGCCCCTGCAGCCTGTGGAGAAATGCCATGGAAAAGGCCACGAGCCCACCTGCAGCCTGTGGAGGAGGGGCTCCACGCTGGATGGAGCAGGTGGAGACATAGAGAAGATGCTGTGACCCTATGTTGGAATAAGCCCCTGCCATCACTTGCAGCCCATGAAGAGAATCAGAGACACAGAGATGAGCAAGAGACAGTTTTGCACTGGAACAGGTTTGCTGGGGGAGGGGGCGTGGCTGGTGACCCCATGGAGGATTGAGACTGAGAGACATTGTGATTTATTGCTGCCCACCCTAGCAGTGATCCAGGCGGAGCAGCTGATGAAGAGATAAAGCCCTGGGGGAAGAGGTTCACGTTGGAGAAAGTTCATGGATGACTGTCTCCCATGGGTGGGTCCCCACAGTGCAGCAGGGGGAGAGTGTGTGGAATGAACGCCACCCCCCACCCCCAAGCCAAGAAGGAAACCAACTTGCAAGGAACTGACCAAAGCCCCCTTCTCCCAGTCCCTGCCCCCCTGTGCTGTGATCAGGGGAAGAAGGGAGTGAAATCAGGACTAGAGTGAAGTCTGCTAAGAAGGGAGTGAGGAGGGGAGGTAGAGGTGTTTTAAGATCTGGAAAAGGAAAACAGCTCATGAAGAAGGAACTGAGAACCCCATTATTTTTTCCTAGTCACCACCCCACCCCCATACCATGAGCAGGGAGGGAAGAAGGGCATAAAATCATGGCTAAATGCAAGTCTGTTTCGAATGGAGGGGTGGGGGGAAGGTGCTACTAAGAACCCCATTTTCCCCAGTCCCTGTCCCCCCTGTACTGCAAATGGGAGGGAAGAAGGGAGTAAAAATCCCTGACTAAAGTCTGCTAAGAAGGCAGTGGGGGGGGGGGGGGAACACCTTTTAAGATCTGGTTGCATTTGTTTTAAGATTTGGTTGCGCTCCCAACTCCGATTTTCACTGTTCTTTTTAGTGTAGTGTAATAAATTAGAATAGTTTTCTGCCTTTACTGTGTGTTGAGTCTGTTTTACCCATGCCGTTGCTGATAAAATGATCTCTCCATGTTCTTATCTTGACTCCTAAGCCTCTCAATATATATATTCTCCCCTGTCCAACTAAGAAGGGGAGTAGTAGACTGGTTTTGGTGAGCATCTGGCCTCCAGCCAGGGCTAAAGCAGCACAAGATAGAAAAAGATAAATATTAAATGAAACTTGGTAGGAAAAGGGCTACTTATGCGCTGTAAAAATACCTTCCTTAGAGCCTATGTTACACTTTGAATCCAGTGACGCTACGTGTAGTGCCAGACTTCTACCGGAACTATGTTCTGGACAAGGCTAAATGAGGAAGCAGAAATATACTCCTCAAGTCTCCACTGGCTGTGGCACGAGAACAACAAGCATTGCGACTCAGACAGCCTGGAAGGGAGATGAGAGTGGCACACCGAGGAGGCAGCTGTGGATTTGGAGATCGGCGGTAGGGATGGCCAGTTGGACATCTTGCTGCACTTCCTGATACTGGCAAATCCTGCTTTGCCCCGAGGCTTCTCTCCCTGCCTCCTCTATATCTTCCTCAGCAGTCTGGCTACTTAAAGCTTGCCCAGCCAAGAGATGTTGGTGAGTGCCTCGAAATAACATGGCCACATTATCTGAAGGACCGTTTTGAGCGATGCACACCCCCCGAACAAAAAACACCCGGAACCAAAGTCAACAGGTCATTGTTTCTGCGGGGGGGGACGGACAGAGACTTCAGCGATGTACACCCGGAACAAAAAGCACCCGGAACCAAAGTCGCCGAGTCATTGTTTCTGCAGGGGGACAGTCTTCAGCGATGCACACCCAGGAACAAAAAACACCCAGAACCAAAGTCCCTGGGTCATTGTTTCTGTGGGGTCCAAAGGGGACAAAGGAGTCTTCTTGGGGAAAACGGGGGCCAAAGGTGTCAAAGTGGGCAAAAGGGTTCTTTCTAGTGAAAATGGGGTCCCTCGGGACCTTCCTGGGGAAAAAGGGGGCCAAAGGGGGAAAAATGGGGGCGGAAGGGGGCCAAAGGGAAAATGGAGGCCAATAGGGTGTCAAAGTGGGCCGAAGGGGGCAAAAGGGGTCTTTCTGGGGAAAATGAGGGGTAAAGGGGCCAAGAGGGGGCCAAAGTGGGCCAAACGGGGACAACTGGGAAAACGGGGACCAAAGAGGGGCAAAGGAGTCTAGCTGAGAAAATGGGGGCCTAAGAAGGCCAAAGTGGGCAAAAGGGGTCTTTCTGGAGAAAATGGGGGCCAAAGAGGGGAAAATGGGGTCCAAAGCAAGCCAAACAGGGCCAACTACAAAAATGGGGGCCAAACAGGGGGCGAAGGAATCTGAGAAAATAGGGGCCGGGGGGGGCGCGGGTAAAGGAGGTTGTTCTGGGGAAAAGCGTGGCAAAAGGCATCTTCCTGGGGAAAATGTGGGACAAAGTAGGCCAAACGGGGCCAACTAGGAAAATGGGGGCCAAAGTTGGTGAAATGGGGCCAAAGGGAGGCAAGGGGGGTTGCTGAGGAAATGGGGGCCAAAGGGGGTGAACTGTGGGCCCTCTGGCACAATGGGGCCAAATGGCGTACTCTAGGAAAATGGGGCCCAAAGAAGGCCAAAGTGGGCAAACTAGAATAATAGGGGAAAATGGGGGGTCCAATGGGGCCCAACTGAGATAATAGGGGGAAATAGGGGCCCAACTGAGATAATAGGGGGAAATAGGGGCCCAACTGAGATAATAGGGGGAAATAGGGGCCCAACTGAGATAATAGGGGGAAATAGGGGCCCAACTGAGATAATAGGGGGAAATAGGGGCCCAACTGAGATAATAGGGGGAAATAGGGGCCCAACTGAGATAATAGGGGGAAATAGGGGCCCAACTGATCCTTCTGGTAAAAAAGGGGCAAAATAGGTCCTAAGGAGGCCATCTTGAAAAATGGGGGCCATACAGGGGACTTATTGTTGCGCTCTGCTCCAGGCCTCTGTCCCTGGATTAGGACACATGAAGGAAAGCTGATAGAAGAACAGAGCTTTCACAATCCACAAACATATAGACTAATTTGGCAGAGGTTAACCCCCCCCCTGCGTTCCAACCGACCTCAGATTGTTCTGGGTGGCTGGGGGCAGCTGAGCTTAACTCCTGTGGCATGTTCAATTAGGTGCTTTGTGTTGACCAGGTCTTCGCAACCCTCAGGAACAGAGTTGAGTCAAAACGGAGTCAAGGTTCCAGTCACTGTATATGGCCTACAAGCAGCATGCAAGACAACGGGGAAAAGAAAGAAAAAAGTGTGGGAAAGAGAGAGCGCTTGAGAGCTAGCGATTGAGGGAGCGTAATTGCAATACCTACCACTATAGAGCTGCAGAATCCCATCAGTCCGAAGCGACTTCACATCAGGTGGGGAATTCCATTCGTTGCTAGTTGTCACGGTTCAGCCCTGGGTGCACAGGGGAGGATTGCTCCACTGCAGACATGCACACTTAGGTGGCAATTCTTCTTGGCTCTATTCCGTTCAATACTTACTCTTTAGGTTACCTCATACACCTCTACGTATTCATAACCTGTTCCCGCTGCTTATCGAGTTCCGAGAGGTGATTTCCTTAACGCACTCCCACTTTGTCCCAAGACAAAAGATAGCACACTATCCTTTACACCACCCAAAAACCCACTTACGTGATGCATGACAAGCCTGATACAGAGACAATCACTTCACCTTCTCGGTGCACTCACACAGGTTGCAGTGTCCCGCCGACGCTGCCCGCACAGCCTGCAAAAGAAAAAGCCAAGGCCACAGGCTAAGAAACTGCCAAAAGCCATTCCCATCCTCCATTCCCTTACCTTGACCAATTGCTCACCTTGCCTCCGTCGCACAGGAGTGGCCACACTGAGCCTTGGGCCTGGCCTAGACAGGGTACCACCCCCCTACCCAGATCCAGGCAGCTGCCACCGCTGCTCCACACCTCAGACATGGATCCCTCAACTCCCACCCTGAAGGGGCCATCACCCTCTTTGAGGCTTTGTCCAGGACCCTCCAGTCCATCATGCAGCCCGCTCACCTTCTCCCTCAGTGCATCCGCAGCCCAGTGATGACTCCGCTCCTCCCCTGCCTCAAAACAGTCCCTCCACAGCTGCTAGGGCAAAGGCAGTAGGAGCCACCAGACTCTCCACAGGCAGACAGCCTCTTGCAGGAACAGGCCACTCCCATCAGCCTCACTGCTGGCACCTGGGGCTCCCTCCTGCCCTGGGCACATAGCTGCAGCCAAGTAGAGAAAAGGGGAGGGCACCACCACCTGATCCCTGTGGTGGTTTCACTCTGGCTGGAAGCCAGATGCCCACCAAAGCCCTTCACTCTCTTTGTCAGCTGGGCAGGAGAGAAAGTTTATATGGAGAGGCTTATGAGTCAAGTTAAGGACAGGCAGAGATCACTCAGAAGTAACATCACACCTGAAACAGACTCAACACACAATAAAGTCACCTAATGTGTTCCCACCACCCCACCCCCCAACAAAGTTCCCACTGAAATCAAAGTAGTGTAATGGGAAATAAACCCAAATCTTAACACACCTCACCCCAACTCTTCCTTCTTCCCGGGCTTAACTTTAATCACAGTTTCTCACTCTTCCTCCTCCCTTGCCTACGCCCTTCCCCCTGCCCCTCCCCCAGGTAGCATAGTTCCCCAGGAGCTGCAGTTCAGAGCCACACTTCATGCTTTGCAGACAACTCATGTCTTCTGCCAAATTCCAGGCTACACTTAGCTCTCAGACAACCAGGGAACTGTATGCATCCTCAAGGAAGGGACACACACATTGCTCTGCAGGCAAACTGGGACATTCCTGTAGTCACTACATAATTCTTCTGCCTCTATGGTAAAGGAAAAAACAAACAAAAAAAAAAGGAAGAAAAAAAAAAAGAAAAAAAGAGCATCACAGCTCTTAGAATCCTACAGACAAGGAGGAAAAAACCAAAACATGGGGCCAGGGAGCTGGACTGAGAGAAACAAATAGAAAAAGGCAACAAATAACAGGGCAGAGACAGAGGCAGGAAATGACAGGGAGTGACAGAGTGAATTGACAAGGGTCAGGGTCAGTCCACACAGACAAACACCAACACAAACTGAACCACATAGCTACACACTATCAGGCAGAGGGGCCAAAGTAAGAAACAGGGGTGGGGAGCTGGGGAAATAAAAGAAAGATAGGTAAGAAGGAAAAAAGCTGCAGAGCAAAAAGCACAGCCATGCATGCAGAACTATGAGGGCAAGGAATTCTGAAAGAGTGTCACCTGGGAACCAGCACCTGGTAGATGGAGCAAAGATAAAAGCAACCAGCTACAGGGAAGGGAGGGCAGGATTAACAAATCGGGGCCAAGCTCTGGCCAGTGAGAAATGGAGAAGTTCAGAACATCACCAGGACTATGTGGCAGAGAGGGAGGATTCTAAAATAAAGGGACTGGGACACAGACAGGGACAAACAGAGAAAAACACCAAATGCAAACCAGTCACAGGCTACCAGCTGGAATTGCAGACAGATAGCCTGGGCCACAGGACAGACAGCTGTGAACTTCAAAGACTGAGAGAGGGAGCTGACAGAGAAAGACAGAGTGACCAAGGAAAAAGTCTAGACAAGCTATGGCAGAGAAAGCGAGAACTTAAAAGCTGGGAATAAGGAGCCAGACAGAAACAGATGCAGAAAATAAACAGATTAAAATACCCAAAAGAACTCCCACAAAGCCCAAAAACCAAAGAAGCCACAAAAAACAATTCAAAACACCCACAAGCCTCAGACCCCACAAGAAAAGCCACAGAACTCTCTTACTCTAGAAAGAATTAGGAAAACCGTAAGCTGACCTGGAAGATACTACACCTTTGATCCCCATTAGTTTATAAGGAAAGGCTAAAACTCTCTGTGGACAAGAAGCTCACTCTAACCCCCCTAGAAAAATCTCATCACTAGACCTGTTAGAAGAAACAATACTCACAGCATATAGAGCAAAGCCGATGAAAAAGAAAAAGGAAGTCCCATACACCTAGAATTAAAAACCATAATTATGTAGAATTAAGTCATCTTACAAACCACTGAAGATTCAAAATAACACCACTCAAAGCTACACATGAATGTACATTTTATTATATACATGCTGCTTAGCCTTGACTACTCCTGAAGCTCTTACCTCAGATATACCTCTCCAAACAGCCAAGCCAGCTCAGATGCATGTTCCCAAAAAGCCAAGCCAACTACAAAGCTCCATCTACCAAAAGAAAGACAAAGCACCAACACCCCAGAAACCCTGCAGGTGAGTGAGCTGCCTAGGGCAAGGCCAGTTGCTCATATACCCCTGGCCCCACCCACCACCCTTCCCACAGTCTCCTGGGAAAGGGGAGGGTCCTGTCTGCAGAAGATTCAAAGGCAGGAGTGGGTGTTCTGACTTGATTTTATGGGATGCAAAGTACCAAATGGAATGACTCTTGTTGAAAATGATTTCCACTTTTACTGCAACTGTGTCTTTCATGTTGATGGTGCAACTTGCTATGTAAGTAGCTTTAATTATTCTGGGATGTGGATAGAAAAAGATTAATACCCTACTAAACGTTTTAGAAAAATAGCTAATTAAATACAGTAAAAATACTATCCTTGGTAATCATATGCTTTAGCTTTGTACAAAAAAGCCTAAGTGCTACATGGTTATACTATGCTTCTAGCGAGATCATATGTACCACCTGACTTCTACTAGTACTACATTTTGGATGAGGCTCTATGATAATGCAGAAACAGATCCCTCAAGAGTCCATTCTAAAGAATATCTCTATTTGCAAAGGCAAGAGTTTAAATGGTCAACTAACCTTAACCCTCTCTCTGACCAGTACCCTTAACAGAACTAAATGAGTCCCAAATGAGAGAAACCTGGTCATGACTTGAAAGCTCCCCAGGTAGCCCAGCATCAGGTTAGAACCTCAGGACTTTCCTAGCCAAGGGAATAGTCCTAATTTTTCCTTACATCGCTTTTAGGCTCTAGCAGCACCCACCAGGGAGAATGGGAACAAGAGGGAGAGAGAAAGTGGGAGCAGGACGAAAAGAAAAGAGAAAGGGTAAAGGGAAGCCAAGAAAACCACAGCAGAGTGGAAAAAAGATGGGCCAGGGCAGGAATTGCCCAGCATGCAAGAGGGAGCACAGGGTGTTCAGAACCAAGTTATGAAATGGTTGAGGGAAGGGGAAAAGGGAGCAAGATCTTTTTCAGGAGTAATTGGAAGCCTGCAGTAAACCACTCAAAACCAGCAACATAACCAATCCCTGTGCTTGAGCAATCTATGCTGTACGGACACCATAGCTGCAAAAAACCCACCCAAAAACACCACCTCCCAGCATACAGTGGCAAGTGCTGCCTGGTTAGCTGAGTGCCTCAGGACTACACCTCCTAGCATGTCCCAGAGAACAATTATGGCCAAAAGCCAGCCACGTACCCCAGTGTACTACACTGCCCACATGCTGCAGAGGTGGCCATCCATGCTTTCTCACCCTGCAGGGGCACCGTCCCATCCCCTGTGCTAACAGGGCACACACACCACCCCCTGAGCCAAGCAGCTGCTGCCACTGCTTTATGGATCCCACTGCCCTCTTAGTGGCTTTCTCTGGGACCCTCCAGTCTATTGCACAGTCCCACTCACTTTTTCCCTCGGTGCAGCCACAGCCCCTTCACAGCTGGCCTGGGGCAGGGTAAAAAGAGACACCAGCCCTTCTGTGGGCAGACCCCATCAACCTCATTACCAGCACCTGGGACTCCTCCAGCCCCAGCACACAGCTGCAGCCCAGCAGGAACATTAAGGGGTGCCACTGCCTGACCCCCAGTAATGGTTTAAACCTTGGCTGGAGGCCAGATACCCACCAAAGTCCCTCTATCACTTCCCTTCTTAGTTAGACAGGAGGCAAAATGGATATTGAGTCTTTTACTTGTCAAGATAAGGACAGGCAGAGATCATTCAGCAAGCACCATCACTGGCAAAGCAGACTCAACACCGAATAAAAAAGAATGCTGCTAATTTGTCACCAGCACCACCTCCAATCCTCCCCAAAGTACCCACTGAAAAGAGAGTAGGATAATGAGTGCTCTACCGTCCTCTCGGTAAGAGCCTCTTCCTAAAATTCAACCTAAACCTCCCCCATCGCAGCTTCACACCGTTCCCTTGGGTTCTATCACTGGTCACCAAAGAGAGGTGATTGGCTCCCACCCCTTCACTCTCCCTTGTAAAGAAGCCATAAACCACAATGAGGTCTCCCCTCAGCCTCCTTTTCTCCAGACTGAAAAAAATCAGGGATGGGCAGGAGGCAGGCAGAGATCTGCTGCATGGCAGCAGGGCTACCAGTTCCTGACACTGGCAGGAGACCTCCACCACCTCAACGCTTCTCTCCAGCTCTGACTCTTCCTCCTCCACAGTGGCACCTGCCTGACCCTTACCTGCTTGGATGCCTCAATGGTCCTGATCTGCAAAGCTTCCTGGCTTCCTATGGTTTAGCACATAGCCGACACAGGCACCGAGCTCCTGGCATCACATGCTGGTCTGCTCTCTTATGGGCAGCTCAGAGAGATCCTTCCTCGCTGCAGGGACTGGCCATCCTTTGCCAGAGGTGCCTGTCTGCAGGACCCCTTTGGATCCACTCCTCCATCAGCGGCCCCAGGCACAGATGCCCAGACAACCCCCTTTACAGCTGGAGCCCCTTCATGGACCAGGCCCAGCCCCTCAGCCTCACTGGCCATGCCTGGGGCTGCCCCAGCTGCAGCCCCACAGCACGTCATCCAGCACATAACCCCTGCACCTGTCCGCAGCCGTGGGCTCTGCATCCAAGGGCTACAAACACATACAGAGGTATCAGGAAAACTTTACTCAATAGCACATGTAAACCCCAGCAGCGAGTTGGCCACAAGGCTCAATGCCCAAATGCAGCAGGAGACAGAGCGAAAAATGATAAGTGGGAGGAAGGATGGGGGGACCTGGAGAAGAGTTGTGGGACAGGGAAACGGAAAGCAGGATGTGGCTAATGAGATGGATTTAACCTGGTAGGGAGTTAAAACAACCACACAGCCATTTGCTGGTTCAGCTCCTCTCCAGTGAGATAGGTGAAGAGAATCAAAAAGAAAAGCATAAAACTCGTGGCTTAAGATAAAAAGAGTTTAATAGGACAAAAAATAAAGACAATAGTAATTATAAAAAAAACCCAAGGAATACACAGCACAACTGTTCACCAGTCAGAGCCAATGCTCAGATAGTTCCTGAGCTGCCTGCTCCCCTCAGTCGTATTCAGAGTATGACATCATATGTTTGAAATATCATATGTTTGAAACGACAGTTTTCAGCGATGCAACCCGGAACAAAAAGCACACGGAACCAAAGTCGCCGGGTCACTGTTTCTGCGGGGGGACCGTTTTCAGCGATGCACATCCCAGAACAAAAAGCACCCGGAACCAAAGTCGCCGGGTCACTGTTTCCGCGGGGGGAGGGGGGGAACAGGACAGCTTTCAGCGATGCACACCCAGGAACAAAAAGCACACGGAACCAGACCGGGCTACCTCACCTCATCCGTACCGGTGGCAGCTCGGCGTGGCCGCACCCCCGAGGCGCCGCTGCGACCCTCGGCGCGCAATGCCCGCGAACCGCGGAGACACCCCCCGCCTGGCCCAGACGCCCCGCCGCTAGCCGCGGAGAAAAGCCCCGGCACGGAGCGGCGCCGGGACAACGCCGGCCCCGGGCGGGGGGAGAACGCGCGGCGCCTCGCCGCCCGCGGGCCCCGCACCGACCCCGCGGAGCCCCGGCCCGCCGCGACCCCGTGCGCCGCCGACCGCCCGGCCCCGGCCTGGGTCCTGAGGCGCTACCGCGGCGTGGTCGCTAGGCAACGGCAGCGAGCCGCTTTCAAGCGCCCTGCCGCGGGCGCTGCGCCGCCCGGCCGCAGTACCGCTCAGTGTCCGCAAGGCGGCAGCACGCAGCGGGTTTCGTGCGCCTCGCCGCCCGCCAGCTTCCGCAGCGTGTCCTCAAAGAGGCAGAAGCGCTCTGCCGCTCCAACTGCGTCTCCCACCCGCAGTACCGAGGCTTATCTCCAAGGAGGCAGCACGCAGCGGGCTTCGCCTGCACCGCCTCAGGAACGCGGGGAGTCCGTAAGGAGGCAGAAAGCGGCGGCTTTCGTGCGCTGAGCAACCCGGCGCAGTACCGCCGTCAGCTGCCTGCATTTACCAATCACCCGCCAGGTGCTTACGCACGGTACATTTCCCGGCATTACGCCAGGCTTCCTATCGCCCCAGAGCGCATGCGCAGGGTACTCCTGGCAGCTTCAGTTCGCACTACTGCGCATGCGCCTTTGTCCTGCGGCGCTACCGCGGCGTGGTCGCTAGGCAACGGCCGCGCGCCGCTTTCAAGCGCTCCGCTGCTCTCGCTGCGCCGCCCGGCAGCAGTACCGGTCAGTGTCCGCAAGGCGGCAGCACCCACCGGGTTTCGTGCGCCTCGCCGCCCGCCAGCTTCCGCAGCGTGTCCTCAAAGAGGCAGAAGCGCTCTGCCGCTCCAACTGCGTCTCCCACCCGCAGTACCGCGGTCTGTCCGCCAGGCGGCAGCACGCAGCGCGGTTCGTGCGCTGCGCCGCCCGGCCGCTTTGCTCTCTCTTCCTTTCTCTTCTCCAGCCTTCATTAGCACAGACACTTCTTTCCCCGTATTTATCTTCATAAAGTTCCTACAAAGCTATGACAGGATTGTGGCTCAGTGCATCCTGGGGAACTGCAGCGCTGACTTTCACCTGTGGGGCCAGGGCTGCTCAGCACCAGCGGGCAACAGCTGTGAAAATCACAGAGTCACAGGGCTGGGAAGGGACCCCCAGAGCCCACGGGGTCCCACCCCCTGACAAAGCAGGGTCCCTAGGAGGGAGGCATCCAGACGCGACTGGAATCTCTCCGCAGAAGGAGACTCCACACCCCCCTGGGCAGCCTGTCCCAGGGCTCCCTCACCCTCACTGGGCAAAAGGTCTTCCTGTGCTCTAAATTGCAGCCATTGCCCCTGCTCCTGTCCCCACAGACCACTGAGAAGGGGCTGCCCATTTCCCCCTGCGGCCCATACTTAACATATTGACCAACATCAATAAGGTCCCACCTTAGTCTTCTCCAGGCTGAACAGTCCCAGCTCACTCGGCCTTTCCTCACAGGGGAGATGCTCCAGGCCCTTCAGCATCTTTGTAGCCCTTCTCCCTCCAGGAGATCCCTGTGTTTTTTAGACCAGGGAGCCCAGAACTGGACACAACACTCCAGGTGGGGCCTGACCAGGGCACAGCAGAGGGGGAGGATCCCCTCCTGTGACCTGCTGGCCAAAATGCTCTGCAGGAAGGAAGCACGACCCGAAACAAACATTTATTAAAAAGGACTGTACAAACAAATGAAACAGGGAGCAGCACACTGTTGCTCCTGCTGGGCAAAGAAGTGAAATATTTCAAACACGGCAGCCCGTGAAAGTGCCAGAAACTGCTCAAATACCTAAATGCTGAAAGGAAAACCTACGCCGGAGGAATTGGAAAACTGTAAAATAAAGCAAAGCACTTCTCTTTATTTAAAGGGCTACTAAAGTCTCTATTTCTTCAATTCTGCTATTTAGAGTAGTACCTCAATGGCTATTCTTTCAAAATTAGCTTCTGTAACTTGCAGCCACTAGCAGGTTCAGTCAGTCAGTACCCTGTTGAATCTAGCAAGTGTAAGGATGAAAATTCAGCTTACCTTTCCTCTAATGATTAACGGGGTCCTTGGCTCTAAAGTTTGAACAACTTACCTACCCCAGCCTGGGTATAGAAATTTCTACAGCACAGCCTTTAGACACAGTAGAGCGTTTGCATCCTTTTAGCGTGGGCTTAAGGTGGGGGGCAGGGACAGAGGCCTGTGACTTTTTTTGCCATTTGCTTGCAAAACAACAGGGCCGTATCCTTTGGGGCAATGGAGGAAATCAGGAAGAGACCCTAGAAACCAGCTATAAAAAAGAATCCAGTGATTTTTCTTAGCGCTTCAATACCCATTGCAAAGGGAATGATAAAGCCAGGGTTAAAACAGACTAGTAATATCAAACTCTTGTAAACTTTGAGAAGGGTCTCTTTATGGCTCTTCTGAGAAATTAACTGAATAAGAAGGAATTTAAGCCAAGTGAAGAAGTATCCTCAAAGAACCTTAGGTACAAAGGAAAAGGCAGTTGTTGCTCCACGGAGCAAAAATGCAGTAGACGTGCAAGACCTGCACTTCAGGCAGCTTCCTGCTCTGACTGAAAAACCCCACTAAATCAGTGTTTCGTAACTTTCCCTCCGGTCCCTGGAGAAAGGTGCCTGGGAGAAAAAAAGCCTGCGGCTGTCACAGAAAAGCTCTTCAGTTCAACTTCCTTAATCTGTAAGAGAAAAGAGTACCGGCTCTCTAGAAAAGATACTGCTTCCTTCCCCCCAGCCCAAGGATCCCTTGATCAATAATACAGATTTTGTCTCTTTGAAATAGAACATTCCAAGTTGGGAGGGGACCCATAAGAAACATCCGGTCCAGCTCCCTGCTCCTCACAGGAGTACCTAACGCTAAACCAGATGCTCCTTGAGCTCTGGCAGGTTTGGTGCTGTGACTACTTCCCTCAGGAGCCTGTTCCAGCGACTGAGCACCCTCTCAGTGAAGAGCCTTTTCCTAATGGCCAGTCTGAACTTCCCCTGATGCAGCTTCATTCTGTTTTCTTGTGCCCTGTTACTGGTCACCATAGAGGAGATGAGCACCTTCCTCTCCGCTGCCCACCCTGAGCAAGTTGTAGGCTGCTGTAACAGTCAAGGCACGGGAAGGATGGAAACCAGGCAAGGAAGAAGCAACTGACAGTGACATCTGAGGTGTGTTTGGGTTTAGAAAAAGGCGTGCTCAACCTACCTGCCAAAAAGTAGACGGGCAACAGGTAAGTCAGCAAGTGAGGAGCTATGGAAAAGTCTCAAGGGACGTTAAAAAAGACATTAAAGGAAAAGCAGGTCATTTTCTGTGCTTCTAAGGTACAGTGGTTAGCACTTAACAAGAAAAGGAAAGCTACCAGCCTCTCTTACTGCTGTAAGCGGGAACAGCAATGGAAAAAAAACCACAATCTGACAGGAAAAAGGGGAGGATGAAACGCAGACTGTGCTTATGCAGCTGGGGAGGGGAACAGACATTTCAAGCGATAAATAAATGCAATATGCAGCTTGTACTTGTTTACAGTGGGGGAGCTTTTTTTTTCCAGTGCAGATACCATCAGAGCTAGAAACCACTGTTAGTTGTGTAGATGTCCTACCATGACGTAGAAAGTACAGCTTTAAAAATATATTCCCCATTCAGCACCTCTAATTGGCCAATCTTCATTTAGAAATTGTTCTCTCTTAATGGCAATCATTCCCTTCAGGGTGATGCTTCTTAATGTTTGATGGCTCCACTCGGTGCTGAAGGCCCCCTCTTGCCATGAAATTAACAAATACCATATATTTTCCAAAAATCTCTGTTCTTCCAAACACCTCCAATCAAAAGTCCCATCCAGCTGCCCAAGTCTCTCTGTGTCCAGGTAGTAAATGAGAAAAGGAGAACAGGAAAAGGAGTTTTCTGTGGGATTGTCAGTGTGATGTTACTGTGGCTACTGGCAAAGTGTACCCACAGTGGACTGCAATAGTGCAAATGCTTACTATGCCAACATTACAAAATATGCCACCCAACTCAGACAGGAATAAACAACTGTCCTGAGGTAAATTTACTTTGCACTCTTCATGGGATCCTGGGATGGTGGTGTGACGTTGGGATTACTGAAGCAATGAAGCCAAAGGAGGCTCTCTGGGAAAATGAGGGCCAAAGGAAGCAAAAAGGGGCCAAAGAGAGCCCTCTGGGAAAACAGAGGGCAAAGGGGGCCAGAGGGGTCTTTCTGGGAAAATGGGGGCCAGAGGGGTCTTTCTGGGAAAATGGGGGCCAGAGGGGGCCAAAGGGGGCCAAAGGGGGTTTGGAAAGGAGCTGAAATCACTTGGGGCTGGAATAAGACGGAGGGGTTGGAATAAAGATGGTTGGGGCTGCAATAAAGACTGTGGGGCTGGAAATAAAAAGCACAGAGCTGGAATAAAGGCGGCTGGTCTGGGGCGTAATTAATTCGGGATCATTGGGGCGTAATTAATTAGGGTTCATTGGGGCGTAATTAATTAGGGTTCATTGGGGCGTAATTAATTGTGGGTGGGTTAATTGCGGGGTGTGGTTAATTAGGGTTCCTTGGGGCGTGATTAATTCGGGTTCATTGGGACATAATTAATTCGGGTTCATTGGGGCGTAATTAATTCGGGTTCATTGGGGCGTAATTAATTCGGGTTCATTGGGGCGTAATTAATTGGGGGGGGTTAATTGGGGGTGTGGTTAATTCGGGTTCATTGGGGCGTGATTAATTCAGGTTCATTGGGGCGTGATTAATTCGGGTTCATTGGGGCGTAATTAATTCGGGTTCATTGGCGCGTAATTAATTCGGTTTCATTGGCGCGTAATTAATTCGGGTTCATTGGAGCGTGATTAATTCGGGTTCATTGGGGCGTAATTAATTCGGGTTCATTGGGGCGTAATTAATTCGGGTTCATTGGGGCGTAATTAATTGGGGGGCGGGTTAATTGGGGGTGTGGTTAATTCGGGTTCATTGGGGCGTGATTAATTCGGGTTCATTGGGGCGTGATTAATTCGGTGTCATTGGGGCGTAATCAATTCGGGTCATTGGGGCATAATTAATTAGGGTTCATTGGGGCGTAATTTATTAGGGTTCATTGGGGCGTAATTAATTGGGGGTGGGTTAATTGCGGGGTGTGGTTAATTAGGGTTCCTTGGGGCGTGATTAATTCGGGTTCATTGGGACGTAATTAATTCGGGGTCATTGGGGCGTAATTAATTTGGGTTCATTGGGGCGTAATTAATTCGGGTTCATTGGGGCGTAATTAATTCGGCTTCATTGGGGCGTGATTAATTGGGGTTCATTGGGGCGTAATTAATTGGGGTTCATTGGGGCGTAATTATTTCGGGTTCCTTGGGGCGTGATTAATTCGGGTTCATTGGGGCGTGATTAATTCGGGTTCATTGGGGCGTGATTAATTCGGGTTCATTGGGGCGTAATTAATTGGGGTTCATTGGGGTGTAATTAATTCGGGTTCATTGGGACGTAATTAATTCGGGTTCATTGGGGCGTGGTTAATTCGGGTTCATTGCGGCGTAATTAATTAGTGTTCATTGGGGCGTAATTAATTCGGGTTCATTGGGGCGTGATTTATTCGGGTTCATTGGGGCGTGTTTAATTCGGGTTCATTGGGGCGTGATTAATTCGGGTTCATTGGGGCGTAATTAATTCGGGTTCATTGGGGCGTAATTAATTGGGGTTCATTGGGGCGTGATTAATTGGGGTTCATTTGGGCGTGATTAATTCGGTTTCATTGGGGCGTGATTAATTCGGGTTCATTGGGGCGTAATTAATTGGGGTGGGTTAATTGTGAGGTGTAGTTAATTCGGGTTGATTGGGGCGTGATTAATTCGGGTTCATTGGGGCGTAATTAATGGGGGTTCATTGGGGCGTAATTAATTCGGGTTCATTGGAGCGTAATTAATTCGTGTTCATTGGCGCGTAATTAATTCGGGTTCATTGGAGCCTGATTAATTCGGGTTCATTGGGACGTAATTAATTCCGGTTCATTGGGGCTTAATTAATTCGGGTTCATTGGGGCGTGATTAATTCGGGTTCATTGGGGCGTGATTAATTCGGGTTCATTGGGGCGTGATTAATTGGGGTTCATTGGGGCGTGATTAATTCGGGTTCATTGGGGCGTGATTAATTGGGATTCATTGGGGCGTGTTTAATTCTGGTTCATTGGGGCGTAATTAATTCGGGTTCATTGGGGCGTAATTAATTCGGGTTCATTGGGGCGTGATTAATTCGGGTTCATTGGGGCGTGATTAATTCGGGTTCATTGGGGCGTGATTAATTGGGATTCATTGGGGCGTGTTTAATTCTGGTTCATTGGGGCGTAATTAATTCGGGTTCATTGGGGCGTAATTAATTCGGGTTCATTGGGGCGTAATTAATTGGGGGGTGGGTTAATCGGGGGGTGTGGTTAATTCGGGTTCATTGGGACGTAATTAATTCGGGTTCATTGGGGTGTAATTAATTCGGGTTAATTAGGGCGCAATTAATTCGGGTTCATTGGGGCGTAATTAATTCGGGTTCATTGGGGCGTGATTTATTCGGGTTCATTGGGGCGTAATTAATTCGGGTTCATTGGGGCGTAATTAATTCGGGTTCATTGGGGCGTGATTAATTGGGGTTCATTGGGGCGTGATTAATTCGGGTTCATTGGGGCGTAATTAATTCGGGTTCATTGGGGCGTGATTAATTCGGGTTCATTGGGGTGTGGTTAATTAGTGTTCATTGGGGCGTGATTAATTCGGGTTCATTGGGACGTAATTAATTCGGGTTCATTGGGGCGTGATTAATTCGGGTTCATTGGGGCGTAATTAATTCGGGTTCATTGGGGCGTGATTAATTTGGGTTCATTGGGGCGTAATTAATTCGTGTTCATTGGGGCGTGATTAATTCGTGTTCATTGGGGCGTGATTAATTCGGGTTCATTGGGGCGTGATTAATTCGGGTTCACTGGGGCGTAATTAATTCGGGTTCATTGGGACGTAATTAATTCGGGGTCATTGGGGCGTAATTAATTGGGGGGTGTGTTAATTGGGGGGTGTGGTTAATTCGGGTTCATTGGGACGTAATTAATTCGGGTTCATTGGGACGTAATTAATTCGGGTTCATTGGGGCGCAATTAATTCGGGTTCATTGGGGCGTGATTAATTCGGGTTCATTGGGGCGTGATTTATTCGGGTTCATTGGGGCGTAATTAATTCGGGTTCATTGGGGCGTAATTAATTCGGGTTCATTGGGGCGTGATTTATTCGGGTTCATTGGAGCGTAATTAATTCGGGTTCATTGGGGCGTAATTAATTCGGGTTCATTGGGGCGTAATTATTTGGGGTTCATTGGGGCGTGATTAATTCGGGTTCATTTGGGCGTGATTAATTCGGTTTCATTGGGGCGTGATTAATTCGGGTTCATTGGGGCGTAATTAATTCGGGTTCATTGGGGTGTAATTAATTCGGGTTCATTGGGGCGCAATTAATTCGGGTTCATTGGGACGTAATTAATTCGGGTTCATTGGGGCGTGATTAATTCGGGTTCATTGGGGCGTGATTAATTCTGGTTCATTGGGGCGTAATTAATTCGGGTTCATTGGGGCGTGGTAAACTCGGGTTCATTTGGGCGTAATTAATTAGGGTTCATTGGGGCGTAATTAATTCGGGTTCATTGGGGCGTGATTTATTCGGGTTCATTGGGGCGTGATTAATTCGGGTTCATTGGGGCGTGATTAATTCGGGTTCATTGGGGCGTGATTAATTCGGGTTCATTGGGGCGTGATTAATTCGGGTTCATTGGGGCGTGATTAATTCGGGTTCATTGGGGCGTAATTAATTCGGGTTCATTGGGGCGTAATTAATTCGGGTTCATTGGGGCGTAATTAATTGGGGGGTGGGTTAATTGCGGGGTGTGGTTAATTAGGGTTCATTGGGGCGTGATTAATTCGGGTTCATTGGGACGTAATTCGGGTTCATTGGGGTGTAATTAATTGGGGGTGGGTTAATTGCGGGGTGTGGTTAATTCGGGTTCATTGGGGCGTGATTAATTCGGGTTCATTGGGGCGTGATTAATTCGGGTTCATTGGGGCGTAATTAATTCGGGTTCATTGGCGCGTAATTAAATCGGGTTCATTGGAGCGTAATTAATTCGGGTTCATTGGCGCGTAATTAATTCGGGTTCATTGGGACGTAATTAATTCGGGTTCATTGGGGCGTGATTAATTCGGGTTCATTGGGGCGTGATTAATTCGGGTTCATTGGGGCGTGATTAATTCGGGTTCATTGGGGCGTAATTAATTCGGGTTCAATGGGGCGTGATTAATTCGGGTTCATTGGGGCGTGATTAATTGGGGTTCATTGGGGCGTGATTAATTCGGGTTCATTGGGGCGTGATTAATTGGGGTTCATTGGGGCGTGATTAATTCGGGTTCATTGGGGCGTAATTAATTCGGGTTCATTGGGGCGTGATTAATTCGGGTTTCCCTGGGGACACTTTTCAGCGCAACACACCGCCCACCCCCGGAACCAAAAGCACCCGGAACCAAAGTAACCGGGTCGTAGCTTCCGTGGGGACACTTTTCAGCGCTGCACCAACTTCCCTCCCCGGATCCAAAAGCACCCGGAACCAATGTCGCCCGGTCGTTGTTTCCCTGGGGACACCTTTTAGCGCTGCACCACGCCCCCAACCCCCCCGGAACCAAAAACACCCGGAACCAAAGTATCCAGGTCGTTGTTTCCGTGGGGACACTTTTCCAGAGCTGCACAGCCCCCCAGCCCCCCGGAACCAAAAGCACACGGAACCAAAGTAGCCCGGTCGTTGTTTCCCTGGGGACACTTTTCAGCGCTGCACCACCCCCCCCCCCCACGCCCCCCCCCCCCCCCCCCGGAACCAAAAGCACCCGGAACCAAAGTCGCCCGGTCGTTGTTTCCCTAGGGACACTTTTCAGAGCTGCACAGCCCCACACCCCCCCCGGAACCAAAAGCACCCGGAACCAAAGTCGCCCGGTCGCTGCTTCCCTGGGGACACTTTTCAGCGCTGCACAGCCCCACACCCCCCCCGGAACCAAAAGCACGCGGAACCAAAGCCGCCCGGTCGCTGCTTCCCTGTGGACACTTTTCAGCGCTGCACCACCCCCACCACCGCCCCCCCCCGCCCCCCGGAACCAAAAGCACCCGGAACCAAAGTAATCAGGTCGTTGTTTCCGTGGGGACACTTTTCAGAACTGCACGGCCCCCATCTCCCCGGAAACAAAAGCACCCGGAACCAGCCAGGGCTGACTCACCTCATCTGTACCGGTGGCAGCTCTGGGTGGCCGCACCTCCGATGCGCCGCCGTGACCCCCGGCGCGCAATGCCCGCGAACCGCGGAGACACCCCCCGCCCGGCCCAGACGCCCCGCCGCTAGCCGCGGAGAAAAGCCCCGGCACGGAGCGGCGCCGGGACAACGCCGGCCGCGGGCGGGAGGAGAACGCGCGGCGTCTCGCCGCCCGCGGGCCCCGCACCGACCCCGCGGAGCCCCGGCCCGCCGCGACCCCCGCGCGCCGCCGACCGCCCGGCCCCGGCCGACCCCGCGCGGGGCGGCGGAGGCGGCGCCTCACCCGGAGGGAGCGCGGAGCCGGCGGCACCGCCCGGCGCCCAGCGCGGCGTCACGCGGCCGGGACCGGCGCCGGGAGCCCGGGCGAACCGCGCGCGCTCCGCGGCAGGAGCCGCGCGTAGGCTGGGCGCGCTTCCCGGCATCCCGCGGGGCTCCACACCGCCCCAGAGCGCATGCGCAGGGTCCCCCGGGCAGCTTCAGCGCGCTGTACCGCGCATGCGCCTCGGTCCTGCAGCGCTACCGCGGCGTGGTCGCTAGGCAACGGCGGCGCGCCGCTTTCAAGCGCCCTGCCGCGGGCGCTGCGCCGCCCGGCCGCAGTACCGGTCTGTGTCCGCAAGGCGGCAGCACCCACCGGGTTTCGTGCGCCTCGCCGCCCGCCAGCTTCCGCAGCGTGTCCTCAAAGAGGCAGAAGCGCTCTGCCGCTCCAACTGCGTCTCCCACCCGCAGTACCGCGGTCTGTCCGCCAGGCGGCAGCACGCAGCGCGGTTCGTGCGCTGCGCCGCCCGGCCGCTTTGCTCTCTCTTCCTTTCTCTTCTCCAGCCTTCATTAGCACAGACACTTCTTTCCCCGTATTTATCTTCATAAAGTTCCTACAAAGCTATGACAGGATTGTGGCTCAGTGCATCCTGGGGAACTGCAGCGCTGACTTTCACCTGTGGGGCCAGGGCTGCTCAGCACCAGCGGGCAACAGCTGTGAAAATCACAGAGTCACAGGGCTGGGAAGGGACCCCCAGAGCCCACGGGGTCCCACCCCCTGACAAAGCAGGGTCCCTAGGAGGGAGGCATCCAGACGCGACTGGAATCTCTCCGCAGAAGGAGACTCCACACCCCCCTGGGCAGCCTGTCCCAGGGCTCCCTCACCCTCACTGGGCAAAAGGTCTTCCTGTGCTCTAAATTGCAGCCATTGCCCCTGCTCCTGTCCCCACAGACCACTGAGAAGGGGCTGCCCATTTTCCCCTGCGGCCCATACTTAACATATTGACCAACATCAATAAGGTCCCACCTTAGTCTTCTCCAGGCTGAACAGTCCCAGCTCACTCGGCCTTTCCTCACAGGGGAGATGCTCCAGGCCCTTCAGCATCTTTGTAGCCCTTCTCCCTCCAGGAGATCCCTGTGTTTTTTAGACCAGGGAGCCCAGAACTGGACACAACACTCCAGGTGGGGCCTGACCAGGGCACAGCAGAGGGGGAGGATCCCCTCCTGTGACCTGCTGGCCAAAATGCTCTGCAGGAAGGAAGCACGACCCGAAACAAACATTTATTAAAAAGGACTGTACAAACAAATGAAACAGGGAGCAGCACACTGTTGCTCCTGCTGGGCAAAGAAGTGAAATATTTCAAACACGGCAGCCCGTGAAAGTGCCAGAAACTGCTCAAATACCTAAATGCTGAAAGGAAAACCTACGCCGGAGGAATTGGAAAACTGTAAAATAAAGCAAAGCACTTCTCTTTATTTAAAGGGCTACTAAAGTCTCTATTTCTTCAATTCTGCTATTTAGAGTAGTACCTCAATGGCTATTCTTTCAAAATTAGCTTCTGTAACTTGCAGCCACTAGCAGGTTCAGTCAGTCAGTACCCTGTTGAATCTAGCAAGTGTAAGGATGAAAATTCAGCTTACCTTTCCTCTAATGATTAACGGGGTCCTTGGCTCTAAAGTTTGAACAACTTACCTACCCCAGCCTGGGTATAGAAATTTCTACAGCACAGCCTTTAGACACAGTAGAGCGTTTGCATCCTTTTAGCGTGGGCTTAAGGTGGGGGGCAGGGACAGAGGCCTGTGACTTTTTTTGCCATTTGCTTGCAAAACAACAGGGCCGTATCCTTTGGGGCAATGGAGGAAATCAGGAAGAGACCCTAGAAACCAGCTATAAAAAAGAATCCAGTGATTTTTCTTAGCGCTTCAATACCCATTGCAAAGGGAATGATAAAGCCAGGGTTAAAACAGACTAGTAATATCAAACTCTTGTAAACTTTGAGAAGGGTCTCTTTATGGCTCTTCTGAGAAATTAACTGAATAAGAAGGAATTTAAGCCAAGTGAAGAAGTATCCTCAAAGAACCTTAGGTACAAAGGAAAAGGCAGTTGTTGCTCCACGGAGCAAAAATGCAGTAGACGTGCAAGACCTGCACTTCAGGCAGCTTCCTGCTCTGACTGAAAAACCCCACTAAATCAGTATTTCGTAACTTTCCCTCCGGTCCCTGGAGAAAGGTGCCTGGGAGAAAAAAAGCCTGCGGCTGTCACAGAAAAGCTCTTCAGTTCAACTTCCTTAATCTGTAAGAGAAAAGAGTACCGGCTCTCTAGAAAAGATACTGCTTCCTTCCCCCCAGCCCAAGGATCCCTTGATCAATAATACAGATTTTGTCTCTTTGAAATAGAATATTCCCAGTTGGGAGGGGACCCATAAGAAACATCCGGTCCAGCTCCCTGCTCCTCACAGGAGTACCTAACGCTAAACCAGATGCTCCTTGAGCTCTGGCAGGTTTGGTGCTGTGACTACTTCCCTCAGGAGCCTGTTCCAGCGACTGAGCACCCTCTCAGTGAAGAGCCTTTTCCTAATGGCCAGTCTGAACTTCCCCTGATGCAGCTTCATTCTGTTTTCTTGTGCCCTGTTACTGGTCACCATAGAGGAGATGAGCACCTTCCTCTCCGCTGCCCACCCTGAGCAAGTTGTAGGCTGCTGTAACAGTCAAGGCACGGGAAGGATGGAAACCAGGCAAGGAAGAAGCAACTGACAGTGACATCTGAGGTGTGTTTGGGTTTAGAAAAAGGCGTGCTCAACCTACCTGCCAAAAAGTAGACGGGCAACAGGTAAGTCAGCAAGTGAGGAGCTATGGAAAAGTCTCAAGGGACGTTAAAAAAGACATTAAAGGAAAAGCAGGTCATTTTCTGTGCTTCTAAGGTACAGTGGTTAGCACTTAACAAGAAAAGGAAAGCTACCAGCCTCTCTTACTGCTGTAAGCGGGAACAGCAATGGAAAAAAAACCACAATCTGACAGGAAAAAGGGGAGGATGAAACGCAGACTGTGCTTATGCAGCTGGGGAGGGGAACAGACATTTCAAGCGATAAATAAATGCAATATGCAGCTTGTACTTGTTTACAGTGGGGGAGCTTTTTTTTTCCAGTGCAGATACCATCAGAGCTAGAAACCACTGTTAGTTGTGTAGATGTCCTACCATGACGTAGAAAGTACAGCTTTAAAAATATATTCCCCATTCAGCACCTCTAATTGGCCAATCTTCATTTAGAAATTGTTCTCTCTTAATGGCAATCATTCCCTTCAGGGTGATGCTTCTTAATGTTTGATGGCTCCACTCGGTGCTGAAGGCCCCCTCTTGCCATGAAATTAACAAATACCATATATTTTCCAAAAATCTCTGTTCTTCCAAACACCTCCAATCAAAAGTCCCATCCAGCTGCCCAAGTCTCTCTGTGTCCAGGTAGTAAATGAGAAAAGGAGAACAGGAAAAGGAGTTTTCTGTGGGATTGTCAGTGTGATGTTACTGTGGCTACTGGCAAAGTGTACCCACAGTGGACTGCAATAGTGCAAATGCTTACTATGCCAACATTACAAAATATGCCACCCAACTCAGACAGGAATAAACAACTGTCCTGAGGTAAATTTACTTTGCACTCTTCATGGGATCCTGGGATGGTGGTGTGACGTTGGGATTACTGAAGCAATGAAGCCAAAGGAGGCTCTCTGGGAAAATGAGGGCCAAAGGAAGCAAAAAGGGGCCAAAGAGAGCCCTCTGGGAAAACAGAGGGCAAAGGGGGCCAGAGGGGTCTTTCTGGGAAAATGGGGGCCAGAGGGGTCTTTCTGGGAAAATGGGGGCCAAAGGGGGCCAAAGGGGGTTTGGAAAGGAGCTGAAATCACTTGGGGCTGGAATAAGACGGAGGGGTTGGAATAAAGATGGTTGGGGCTGCAATAAAGACTGTGGGGCTGGAAATAAAAAGCACAGAGCTGGAATAAAGGCGGCTGGTCTGGGGTGTAATTAATTCGGGTTCATTGGGGCGTAATTAATTAGGGTTCATTGGGGCGTAATTAATTAGGGTTCATTGGGGCGTAATTAATTGTGGGTGGGTTAATTGCGGGGTGTGGTTAATTAGGGTTCCTTGGGGCGTGATTAATTCGGGTTCATTGGGACGTAATTAATTCGGGTTCATTGGGGCGTAATTAATTCGGGTTCATTGGGGCGTAATTAATTCGGGTTCATTGGGGCGTAATTAATTGGGGGGCGGGTTAATTGGGGGTGTGGTTAATTCGGGTTCATTGGGGCGTGATTAATTCGGGTTCATTGGGGCGTGATTAATTCGGTGTCATTGGGGCGTAATCAATTCGGGTCATTGGGGCATAATTAATTAGGGTTCATTGGGGCGTAATTTATTAGGGTTCATTGGGGCGTAATTAATTGGGGGTGGGTTAATTGCGGGGTGTGGTTAATTAGGGTTCCTTGGGGCGTGATTAATTCGGGTTCATTGGGACGTAATTAATTCGGGGTCATTGGGGCGTAATTAATTTGGGTTCATTGGGGCGTAATTAATTCGGGTTCATTGGGGCGTTATTAATTCGGCTTCATTGGGGCGTGATTAATTGGGGTTCATTGGGGCGTAATTAATTGGGGTTCATTGGGGCGTAATTATTTCGGGTTCCTTGGGGCGTGTTTAATTCGGGTTCATTGGGGCGTGATTAATTCGGGTTCATTGGGGCGTGATTAATTCGGGCTCATTGGGGCGTAATTAATTGGGGTTCATTGGGGTGTAATTAATTCGGGTTCATTGGGACGTAATTAATCCGGGTTCATTGGGGCGTGATTAATTCGGGTTCATTGGGGCGTAATTAATTCGGGTTCATTGGGGCGTAATTAATTCGGGTTCATTGGGGCGTAATTAATTAGTGTTCATTGGAGCGTAATTAATTCGGGTTCATTGGGGCGTGATTTATTCGGGTTCATTGGGGCGTGTTTAATTCGGGTTCATTGGGGCGTGATTAATTCGGGTTCATTGGGGCGTGATTACTTCGGGTTCATTGGGGCGTAATTAATTAGGGTTCATTGGCGCGTGATTAATTCGGTTTTATTGGGGCGTGATTAATTCGGGTTCATAGGGGCGTGATTAATTCGGGTTCATTGGGGCGTAATTAATTCGGGTTCATTGGGGCGTAATTAATGGGGGTTCATTGGGGCGTAATTACTTCGGGTTCATTGGGGCGTGATTAATTCGGGTTCATTTGGGCGTGATTAATTCGGTTTCATTGGGGCCTGATTATTTGGGGTTCATTGGGGCGTAATTAATTGGGGTTCATTGGGGTGTAATTAATTCGGGATCATTGGGGCGCAATTAATTCGGGTTCATTGGGGCGCAATTAATTCGGGTTCCTTGGGACGTAATTAATTCGGGTTCATTGGGGCGTGATTAATTCGGGTTCATTGGGGCGTAATTAATTGGGGTGGGTTAATTGTGAGGTGTAGTTAATTCGTGTTCATTTGGGCGTGATTAATTCGGGTTCATTGGGGCGTAATTAATTCGGGTTCATTGGCGCGTAATTAATTCGGGTTCATTGGAGCGTAATTAATTCATGTTCATTGGCGCGTAATTAATTCGGGTTCATTGGCGCGTGATTAATTCGGGTTCATTGGGACGTAATTAATTCCGGTTCATTGGGGCTTAATTAATTCGGGTTCATTGGGGCGTGATTAATTCGGGTTCATTGGGGCGTGATTAATTCGGGATCATTGGGGCGTGATTAATTGGAGTTCATTGGGGCGTGATTAATTCGGGTTCATTGGGGCGTGATTAATTCGGGTTCATTGGGACGTGTTTAATTCGGGTTCATTGGGGCGTAATTAATTCGGGTTCATTGGGGCGTAATTAATTCGGGTTCATTGGGGCGTAATTAATTGGGGGGTGTGTTAATCGGGGGGTGTGGTTAATTAGGGTTCATTGGGACGTAATTAATTCGGGTTCATTGGGGTGTAATTAATTCGGGTTAATTGGGGCGCAATTAATTCGGGTTCATTGGGGCGTAATTAATTCGGGTTCATTGGGGCGTAATTAATTCGGGTTCATTGGGGCGTGATTAATTGGGGTTCATTGGGGCGTGATTAATTCGGGTTCATTGGGGCGTGATTAATTCGGGTTCATTGGGGCGTGATTAATTCGGGTTCAATGGGGCGTGATTAATTCGGGTTCATTGGGGTGTAATTAATTCGGGTTCATTGGGGCGTGATTAATTGGGGTTCATTGGGGCGTGATTAATTCGGGTTCATTGGGGCGTAATTAATTGGGGTTCATTGGGGCGTGATTAATTCGGGTTCATTGGGGCGTAATTAATTCGGGTTCATTGGGGCGTGATTAATTCGGGTTTCCCTGGGGACACTTATCAGCGCTACACACCGCCCACCCCCGGAACCAAAAGCACCCGGAACCAAAGTAACCGGGTCGTAGCTTCCGTGGGGACACTTTTCAGCGCTGCACCAACTTCCCTCCCCGGAACCAAAAGCACCCGGAACCAAAGTCGCCCGGTCGTTGTTTCCCTGGGGACACCTTTTAGCGCTGCACCACGCCCCCAACCCCCCCGGAACCAAAAACACCCGGAACCAAAGTATCCAGGTCGTTGTTTCCGTGGGGACACTTTTCCAGAGCTGCACAGCCCCACACCCCCCCCGGAACCAAAAGCACCCGGAACCAATGTCGCCCGGTCGCTGCTTCCCTGGGGACACTTTTCAGCGCTGCACAGCCCCACACCCCCCCCGGAACCAAAAGCACGCGGAACCAAAGTCGCCCGGTCGCTGCTTCCCTGGGGACACTTTTCAGCGCTGCACCACCCCCACCACCGCCCCCCCCCGCCCCTCGGAACCAAAAGCACCCGGAACCAAAGTAACCAGGTCGTTGTTTCCGTGGGGACACTTTTCAGAACTGCACGGCCCCCATCCCCCCGGAAACAAAAGCACCCGGAACCAGCCAGGGCTGACTCACCTCATCTGTACCGGTGGCAGCTCTGGGTGGCCGCACCTCCGATGCGCCGCCGTGACCCACGGCGCGCAATGCCCGCGAACCGCGGAGACACCCCCCGCCCGGCCCAGACGCCCCGCCGCTAGCCGCGGAGAAAAGCCCCGGCACGGAGCGGCGCCGGGACAACGCCGGCCGCGGGCGGGAGGAGAACGCGCGGCGTCTCGCCGCCCGCGGGCCCCGCACCGACCCCGCGGAGCCCCGGCCCGCCGCGACCCCCGCGCGCCGCCGACCGCCCGGCCCCGGCCGACCCCGCGCGGGGCGGCGGAGGCGGCGCCTCACCCGGAGGGAGCGCGGAGCCGGCGGCACCGCCCGGCGCCCAGCGCGGCGTCACGCGGCCGGGACCGGCGCCGGGAGCCCGGGCGAACCGCGCGCGCTCCGCGGCAGGAGCCGCGCGTAGGCTGGGCGCGCTTCCCGGCATCCCGCGGGGCTCCACACCGCCCCAGAGCGCATGCGCAGGGTCCCCCGGGCAGCTTCAGCGCGCTGTACCGCGCATGCGCCTCGGTCCTGCAGCGCTACCGCGGCGTGGTCGCTAGGCAACGGCGGCGCGCCGCTTTCAAGCGCCCTGCCGCGGGCGCTGCGCCGCCCGGCCGCAGTACCGGTCTGTGTCCGCAAGGCGGCAGCACCCACCGGGTTTCGTGCGCCTCGCCGCCCGCCAGCTTCCGCAGCGTGTCCTCAAAGAGGCAGAAGCGCTCTGCCGCTCCAACTGCGTCTCCCACCCGCAGTACCGCGGTCTGTCCGCCAGGCGGCAGCACGCAGCGCGGTTCGTGCGCTGCGCCGCCCGGCCGCTTTGCTCTCTCTTCCTTTCTCTTCTCCAGCCTTCATTAGCACAGACACTTCTTTCCCCGTATTTATCTTCATAAAGTTCCTACAAAGCTATGACAGGATTGTGGCTCAGTGCATCCTGGGGAACTGCAGCGCTGACTTTCACCTGTGGGGCCAGGGCTGCTCAGCACCAGCGGGCAACAGCTGTGAAAATCACAGAGTCACAGGGCTGGGAAGGGACCCCCAGAGCCCACGGGGTCCCACCCCCTGACAAAGCAGGGTCCCTAGGAGGGAGGCATCCAGACGCGACTGGAATCTCTCCGCAGAAGGAGACTCCACACCCCCCTGGGCAGCCTGTCCCAGGGCTCCCTCACCCTCACTGGGCAAAAGGTCTTCCTGTGCTCTAAATTGCAGCCATTGCCCCTGCTCCTGTCCCCACAGACCACTGAGAAGGGGCTGCCCATTTCCCCCTGCGGCCCATACTTAACATATTGACCAACATCAATAAGGTCCCACCTTAGTCTTCTCCAGGCTGAACAGTCCCAGCTCACTCGGCCTTTCCTCACAGGGGAGATGCTCCAGGCCCTTCAGCATCTTTGTAGCCCTTCTCCCTCCAGGAGATCCCTGTGTTTTTTAGACCAGGGAGCCCAGAACTGGACACAACACTCCAGGTGGGGCCTGACCAGGGCACAGCAGAGGGGGAGGATCCCCTCCTGTGACCTGCTGGCCAAAATGCTCTGCAGGAAGGAAGCACGACCCGAAACAAACATTTATTAAAAAGGACTGTACAAACAAATGAAACAGGGAGCAGCACACTGTTGCTCCTGCTGGGCAAAGAAGTGAAATATTTCAAACACGGCAGCCCGTGAAAGTGCCAGAAACTGCTCAAATACCTAAATGCTGAAAGGAAAACCTACGCCGGAGGAATTGGAAAACTGTAAAATAAAGCAAAGCACTTCTCTTTATTTAAAGGGCTACTAAAGTCTCTATTTCTTCAATTCTGCTATTTAGAGTAGTACCTCAATGGCTATTCTTTCAAAATTAGCTTCTGTAACTTGCAGCCACTAGCAGGTTCAGTCAGTCAGTACCCTGTTGAATCTAGCAAGTGTAAGGATGAAAATTCAGCTTACCTTTCCTCTAATGATTAACGGGGTCCTTGGCTCTAAAGTTTGAACAACTTACCTACCCCAGCCTGGGTATAGAAATTTCTACAGCACAGCCTTTAGACACAGTAGAGCGTTTGCATCCTTTTAGCGTGGGCTTAAGGTGGGGGGCAGGGACAGAGGCCTGTGACTTTTTTTGCCATTTGCTTGCAAAACAACAGGGCCGTATCCTTTGGGGCAATGGAGGAAATCAGGAAGAGACCCTAGAAACCAGCTATAAAAAAGAATCCAGTGATTTTTCTTAGCGCTTCAATACCCATTGCAAAGGGAATGATAAAGCCAGGGTTAAAACAGACTAGTAATATCAAACTCTTGTAAACTTTGAGAAGGGTCTCTTTATGGCTCTTCTGAGAAATTAACTGAATAAGAAGGAATTTAAGCCAAGTGAAGAAGTATCCTCAAAGAACCTTAGGTACAAAGGAAAAGGCAGTTGTTGCTCCACGGAGCAAAAATGCAGTAGACGTGCAAGACCTGCACTTCAGGCAGCTTCCTGCTCTGACTGAAAAACCCCACTAAATCAGTATTTCGTAACTTTCCCTCCGGTCCCTGGAGAAAGGTGCCTGGGAGAAAAAAAGCCTGCGGCTGTCACAGAAAAGCTCTTCAGTTCAACTTCCTTAATCTGTAAGAGAAAAGAGTACCGGCTCTCTAGAAAAGATACTGCTTCCTTCCCCCCAGCCCAAGGATCCCTTGATCAATAATACAGATTTTGTCTCTTTGAAATAGAACATTCCAAGTTGGGAGGGGACCCATAAGAAACATCCGGTCCAGCTCCCTGCTCCTCACAGGAGTACCTAACGCTAAACCAGATGCTCCTTGAGCTCTGGCAGGTTTGGTGCTGTGACTACTTCCCTCAGGAGCCTGTTCCAGCGACTGAGCACCCTCTCAGTGAAGAGCCTTTTCCTAATGGCCAGTCTGAACTTCCCCTGATGCAGCTTCATTCTGTTTTCTTGTGCCCTGTTACTGGTCACCATAGAGGAGATGAGCACCTTCCTCTCCGCTGCCCACCCTGAGCAAGTTGTAGGCTGCTGTAACAGTCAAGGCACGGGAAGGATGGAAACCAGGCAAGGAAGAAGCAACTGACAGTGACATCTGAGGTGTGTTTGGGTTTAGAAAAAGGCGTGCTCAACCTACCTGCCAAAAAGTAGACGGGCAACAGGTAAGTCAGCAAGTGAGGAGCTATGGAAAAGTCTCAAGGGACGTTAAAAAAGACATTAAAGGAAAAGCAGGTCATTTTCTGTGCTTCTAAGGTACAGTGGTTAGCACTTAACAAGAAAAGGAAAGCTACCAGCCTCTCTTACTGCTGTAAGCGGGAACAGCAATGGAAAAAAAACCACAATCTGACAGGAAAAAGGGGAGGATGAAACGCAGACTGTGCTTATGCAGCTGGGGAGGGGAACAGACATTTCAAGCGATAAATAAATGCAATATGCAGCTTGTACTTGTTTACAGTGGGGGAGCTTTTTTTTCCAGTGCAGATACCATCAGAGCTAGAAACCACTGTTAGTTGTGTAGATGTCCTACCATGACGTAGAAAGTACAGCTTTAAAAATATATTCCCCATTCAGCACCTCTAATTGGCCAATCTTCATTTAGAAATTGTTCTCTCTTAATGGCAATCATTCCCTTCAGGGTGATGCTTCTTAATGTTTGATGGCTCCACTCGGTGCTGAAGGCCCCCTCTTGCCATGAAATTAACAAATACCATATATTTTCCAAAAATCTCTGTTCTTCCAAACACCTCCAATCAAAAGTCCCATCCAGCTGCCCAAGTCTCTCTGTGTCCAGGTAGTAAATGAGAAAAGGAGAACAGGAAAAGGAGTTTTCTGTGGGATTGTCAGTGTGATGTTACTGTGGCTACTGGCAAAGTGTACCCACAGTGGACTGCAATAGTGCAAATGCTTACTATGCCAACATTACAAAATATGCCACCCAACTCAGACAGGAATAAACAACTGTCCTGAGGTAAATTTACTTTGCACTCTTCATGGGATCCTGGGATGGTGGTGTGACGTTGGGATTACTGAAGCAATGAAGCCAAAGGAGGCTCTCTGGGAAAATGAGGGCCAAAGGAAGCAAAAAGGGGCCAAAGAGAGCCCTCTGGGAAAACAGAGGGCAAAGGGGGCCAGAGGGGTCTTTCTGGGAAAATGGGGGCCAGAGGGGTCTTTCTGGGAAAATGGGGGCCAAAGGGGGCCAAAGGGGGTTTGGAAAGGAGCTGAAATCACTTGGGGCTGGAATAAGACGGAGGGGTTGGAATAAAGATGGTTGGGGCTGCAATAAAGACTGTGGGGCTGGAAATAAAAAGCACAGAGCTGGAATAAAGGCGGCTGGTCTGGGGTGTAATTAATTCGGGTTCATTGGGGCGTAATTAATTAGGGTTCATTGGGGCGTAATTAATTAGGGTTCATTGGGGCGTAATTAATTGTGGGTGGGTTAATTGCGGGGTGTGGTTAATTAGGGTTCCTTGGGGCGTGATTAATTCGGGTTCATTGGGACGTAATTAATTCGGGTTCATTGGGGCGTAATTAATTCGGGTTCATTGGGGCGTAATTAATTCGGGTTCATTGGGGCGTAATTAATTGGGGGGCGGGTTAATTGGGGGTGTGGTTAATTCGGGTTCATTGGGGCGTGATTAATTCGGGTTCATTGGGGCGTGATTAATTCGGTGTCATTGGGGCGTAATCAATTCGGGTCATTGGGGCATAATTAATTAGGGTTCATTGGGGCGTAATTTATTAGGGTTCATTGGGGCGTAATTAATTGGGGGTGGGTTAATTGCGGGGTGTGGTTAATTAGGGTTCCTTGGGGCGTGATTAATTCGGGTTCATTGGGACGTAATTAATTCGGGGTCATTGGGGCGTAATTAATTTGGGTTCATTGGGGCGTAATTAATTCGGGTTCATTGGGGCGTTATTAATTCGGCTTCATTGGGGCGTGATTAATTGGGGTTCATTGGGGCGTAATTAATTGGGGTTCATTGGGGCGTAATTATTTCGGGTTCCTTGGGGCGTGTTTAATTCGGGTTCATTGGGGCGTGATTAATTCGGGTTCATTGGGGCGTGATTAATTCGGGCTCATTGGGGCGTGATTAATTCGGGCTCATTGGGGTGTAATTAATTCGGGTTCATTGGGACGTAATTAATCCGGGTTCATTGGGGCGTGATTAATTCGGGTTCATTGGGGCGTAATTAATTCGGGTTCATTGGGGCGTAATTAATTCGGGTTCATTGGGGCGTAATTAATTAGTGTTCATTGGAGCGTAATTAATTCGGGTTCATTGGGGCGTGATTTATTCGGGTTCATTGGGGCGTGTTTAATTCGGGTTCATTGGGGCGTGATTAATTCGGGTTCATTGGGGCGTGATTACTTCGGGTTCATTGGGGCGTAATTAATTAGGGTTCATTGGCGCGTGATTAATTCGGTTTTATTGGGGCGTGATTAATTCGGGTTCATAGGGGCGTGATTAATTCGGGTTCATTGGGGCGTAATTAATTCGGGTTCATTGGGGCGTAATTAATGGGGGTTCATTGGGGCGTAATTACTTCGGGTTCATTGGGGCGTGATTAATTCGGGTTCATTTGGGCGTGATTAATTCGGTTTCATTGGGGCCTGATTATTTGGGGTTCATTGGGGCGTAATTAATTGGGGTTCATTGGGGTGTAATTAATTCGGGATCATTGGGGCGCAATTAATTCGGGTTCATTGGGGCGCAATTAATTCGGGTTCCTTGGGACGTAATTAATTCGGGTTCATTGGGGCGTGATTAATTCGGGTTCATTGGGGCGTAATTAATTGGGGTGGGTTAATTGTGAGGTGTAGTTAATTCGTGTTCATTTGGGCGTGATTAATTCGGGTTCATTGGGGCGTAATTAATTCGGGTTCATTGGCGCGTAATTAATTCGGGTTCATTGGAGCGTAATTAATTCGTGTTCATTGGCGCGTAATTAATTCGGGTTCATTGGCGCGTGATTAATTCGGGTTCATTGGGACGTAATTAATTCCGGTTCATTGGGGCTTAATTAATTCGGGTTCATTGGGGCGTGATTAATTCGGGTTCATTGGGGCGTGATTAATTCGGGATCATTGGGGCGTGATTAATTGGAGTTCATTGGGGCGTGATTAATTCGGGTTCATTGGGGCGTGATTAATTCGGGTTCATTGGGACGTGTTTAATTCGGGTTCATTGGGGCGTAATTAATTCGGGTTCATTGGGGCGTAATTAATTCGGGTTCATTGGGGCGTAATTAATTGGGGGGTGTGTTAATCGGGGGGTGTGGTTAATTAGGGTTCATTGGGACGTAATTAATTCGGGTTCATTGGGGTGTAATTAATTCGGGTTAATTGGGGCGCAATTAATTCGGGTTCATTGGGGCGTAATTAATTCGGGTTCATTGGGGCGTAATTAATTCGGGTTCATTGGGGCGTAATTAATTCGGGTTCATTGGGGCGTGATTAATTGGGGTTCATTGGGGCGTGATTAATTCGGGTTCATTGGGGCGTGATTAATTCGGGTTCATTGGGGCGTGATTAATTCGGGTTCAATGGGGCGTGATTAATTCGGGTTCATTGGGGTGTAATTAATTCGGGTTCATTGGGGCGTGATTAATTGGGGTTCATTGGGGCGTGATTAATTCGGGTTCATTGGGGCGTAATTAATTGGGGTTCATTGGGGCGTGATTAATTCGGGTTCATTGGGGCGTAATTAATTCGGGTTCATTGGGGCGTGATTAATTCGGGTTTCCCTGGGGACACTTATCAGCGCTACACACCGCCCACCCCCGGAACCAAAAGCACCCGGAACCAAAGTAACCGGGTCGTAGCTTCCGTGGGGACACTTTTCAGCGCTGCACCAACTTCCCTCCCCGGAACCAAAAGCACCCGGAACCAAAGTCGCCCGGTCGTTGTTTCCCTGGGGACACCTTTTAGCGCTGCACCACGCCCCCAACCCCCCCGGAACCAAAAACACCCGGAACCAAAGTATCCAGGTCGTTGTTTCCGTGGGGACACTTTTCCAGAGCTGCACAGCCCCCCAGCCCCCCGGAACCAAAAGCACACGGAACCAAAGTAGCCCGGTCGTTGTTTCCCTGGGGACACTCTTCAGCGCTGCACCACCCCCCCCCCCCCCCGCCCCCCCCCCCCCCCCGGAACCAAAAGCACCCGGAACCAAAGTCCCCCGGTCGTTGTTTCCCTAGGGACACTTTTCAGAGCTGCACAGCCCCACACCCCCCCCGGAACCAAAAGCACCCGGAACCAATGTCGCCCGGTCGCTGCTTCCCTGGGGACACTTTTCAGCGCTGCACAGCCCCACACCCCCCCCGGAACCAAAAGCACGCGGAACCAAAGTCGCCCGGTCGCTGCTTCCCTGGGGACACTTTTCAGCGCTGCACCACCCCCACCACCGCCCCCCCCCCGCCCCTCGGAACCAAAAGCACCCGGAACCAAAGTAACCAGGTCGTTGTTTCCGTGGGGACACTTTTCAGAACTGCACGGCCCCCATCCCCCCGGAAACAAAAGCACCCGGAACCAGCCAGGGCTGACTCACCTCATCTGTACCGGTGGCAGCTCTGGGTGGCCGCACCTCCGATGCGCCGCCGTGACCCCCGGCGCGCAATGCCCGCGAACCGCGGAGACACCCCCCGCCCGGCCCAGACGCCCCGCCGCTAGCCGCGGAGAAAAGCCCCGGCACGGAGCGGCGCCGGGACAACGCCGGCCGCGGGCGGGAGGAGAACGCGCGGCGTCTCGCCGCCCGCGGGCCCCGCACCGACCCCGCGGAGCCCCGGCCCGCCGCGACCCCCGCGCGCCGCCGACCGCCCGGCCCCGGCCGACCCCGCGCGGGGCGGCGGAGGCGGCGCCTCACCCGGAGGGAGCGCGGAGCCGGCGGCACCGCCCGGCGCCCAGCGCGGCGTCACGCGGCCGGGACCGGCGCCGGGAGCCCGGGCGAACCGCGCGCGCTCCGCGGCAGGAGCCGCGCGTAGGCTGGGCGCGCTTCCCGGCATCCCGCGGGGCTCCACACCGCCCCAGAGCGCATGCGCAGGGTCCCCCGGGCAGCTTCAGCGCGCTGTACCGCGCATGCGCCTCGGTCCTGCAGCGCTACCGCGGCGTGGTCGCTAGGCAACGGCGGCGCGCCGCTTTCAAGCGCCCTGCCGCGGGCGCTGCGCCGCCCGGCCGCAGTACCGGTCTGTGTCCGCAAGGCGGCAGCACCCACCGGGTTTCGTGCGCCTCGCCGCCCGCCAGCTTCCGCAGCGTGTCCTCAAAGAGGCAGAAGCGCTCTGCCGCTCCAACTGCGTCTCCCACCCGCAGTACCGCGGTCTGTCCGCCAGGCGGCAGCACGCAGCGCGGTTCGTGCGCTGCGCCGCCCGGCCGCTTTGCTCTCTCTTCCTTTCTCTTCTCCAGCCTTCATTAGCACAGACACTTCTTTCCCCGTATTTATCTTCATAAAGTTCCTACAAAGCTATGACAGGATTGTGGCTCAGTGCATCCTGGGGAACTGCAGCGCTGACTTTCACCTGTGGGGCCAGGGCTGCTCAGCACCAGCGGGCAACAGCTGTGAAAATCACAGAGTCACAGGGCTGGGAAGGGACCCCCAGAGCCCACGGGGTCCCACCCCCTGACAAAGCAGGGTCCCTAGGAGGGAGGCATCCAGACGCGACTGGAATCTCTCCGCAGAAGGAGACTCCACACCCCCCTGGGCAGCCTGTCCCAGGGCTCCCTCACCCTCACTGGGCAAAAGGTCTTCCTGTGCTCTAAATTGCAGCCATTGCCCCTGCTCCTGTCCCCACAGACCACTGAGAAGGGGCTGCCCATTTCCCCCTGCGGCCCATACTTAACATATTGACCAACATCAATAAGGTCCCACCTTAGTCTTCTCCAGGCTGAACAGTCCCAGCTCACTCGGCCTTTCCTCACAGGGGAGATGCTCCAGGCCCTTCAGCATCTTTGTAGCCCTTCTCCCTCCAGGAGATCCCTGTGTTTTTTAGACCAGGGAGCCCAGAACTGGACACAACACTCCAGGTGGGGCCTGACCAGGGCACAGCAGAGGGGGAGGATCCCCTCCTGTGACCTGCTGGCCAAAATGCTCTGCAGGAAGGAAGCACGACCCGAAACAAACATTTATTAAAAAGGACTGTACAAACAAATGAAACAGGGAGCAGCACACTGTTGCTCCTGCTGGGCAAAGAAGTGAAATATTTCAAACACGGCAGCCCGTGAAAGTGCCAGAAACTGCTCAAATACCTAAATGCTGAAAGGAAAACCTACGCCGGAGGAATTGGAAAACTGTAAAATAAAGCAAAGCACTTCTCTTCATTTAAAGGGCTACTAAAGTCTCTATTTCTTCAATTCTGCTATTTAGAGTAGTACCTCAATGGCTATTCTTTCAAAATTAGCTTCTGTAACTTGCAGCCACTAGCAGGTTCAGTCAGTCAGTACCCTGTTGAATCTAGCAAGTGTAAGGATGAAAATTCAGCTTACCTTTCCTCTAATGATTAACGGGGTCCTTGGCTCTAAAGTTTGAACAACTTACCTACCCCAGCCTGGGTATAGAAATTTCTACAGCACAGCCTTTAGACACAGTAGAGCGTTTGCATCCTTTTAGCGTGGGCTTAAGGTGGGGGGCAGGGACAGAGGCCTGTGACTTTTTTTGCCATTTGCTTGCAAAACAACAGGGCCGTATCCTTTGGGGCAATGGAGGAAATCAGGAAGAGACCCTAGAAACCAGCTATAAAAAAGAATCCAGTGATTTTTCTTAGCGCTTCAATACCCATTGCAAAGGGAATGATAAAGCCAGGGTTAAAACAGACTAGTAATATCAAACCCTTGTAAACTTTGAGAAGGGTCTCTTTATGGCTCTTCTGAGAAATTAACTGAATAAGAAGGAATTTAAGCCAAGTGAAGAAGTATCCTCAAAGAACCTTAGGTACAAAGGAAAAGGCAGTTGTTGCTCCACGGAGCAAAAATGCAGTAGACGTGCAAGACCTGCACTTCAGGCAGCTTCCTGCTCTGACTGAAAAACCCCACTAAATCAGTATTTCGTAACTTTCCCTCCGGTCCCTGGAGAAAGGTGCCTGGGAGAAAAAAAGCCTGCGGCTGTCACAGAAAAGCTCTTCAGTTCAACTTCCTTAATCTGTAAGAGAAAAGAGTACCGGCTCTCTAGAAAAGATACTGCTTCCTTCCCCCCAGCCCAAGGATCCCTTGATCAATAATACAGATTTTGTCTCTTTGAAATAGAACATTCCAAGTTGGGAGGGGACCCATAAGAAACATCCGGTCCAGCTCCCTGCTCCTCACAGGAGTACCTAACGCTAAACCAGATGCTCCTTGAGCTCTGGCAGGTTTGGTGCTGTGACTACTTCCCTCAGGAGCCTGTTCCAGCGACTGAGCACCCTCTCAGTGAAGAGCCTTTTCCTAATGGCCAGTCTGAACTTCCCCTGATGCAGCTTCATTCTGTTTTCTTGTGCCCTGTTACTGGTCACCATAGAGGAGATGAGCACCTTCCTCTCCGCTGCCCACCCTGAGCAAGTTGTAGGCTGCTGTAACAGTCAAGGCACGGGAAGGATGGAAACCAGGCAAGGAAGAAGCAACTGACAGTGACATCTGAGGTGTGTTTGGGTTTAGAAAAAGGCGTGCTCAACCTACCTGCCAAAAAGTAGACGGGCAACAGGTAAGTCAGCAAGTGAGGAGCTATGGAAAAGTCTCAAGGGACGTTAAAAAAGACATTAAAGGAAAAGCAGGTCATTTTCTGTGCTTCTAAGGTACAGTGGTTAGCACTTAACAAGAAAAGGAAAGCTACCAGCCTCTCTTACTGCTGTAAGCGGGAACAGCAATGGAAAAAAAACCACAATCTGACAGGAAAAAGGGGAGGATGAAACGCAGACTGTGCTTATGCAGCTGGGGAGGGGAACAGACATTTCAAGCGATAAATAAATGCAATATGCAGCTTGTACTTGTTTACAGTGGGGGAGCTTTTTTTTTCCAGTGCAGATACCATCAGAGCTAGAAACCACTGTTAGTTGTGTAGATGTCCTACCATGACGTAGAAAGTACAGCTTTAAAAATATATTCCCCATTCAGCACCTCTAATTGGCCAATCTTCATTTAGAAATTGTTCTCTCTTAATGGCAATCATTCCCTTCAGGGTGATGCTTCTTAATGTTTGATGGCTCCACTCGGTGCTGAAGGCCCCCTCTTGCCATGAAATTAACAAATACCATATATTTTCCAAAAATCTCTGTTCTTCCAAACACCTCCAATCAAAAGTCCCATCCAGCTGCCCAAGTCTCTCTGTGTCCAGGTAGTAAATGAGAAAAGGAGAACAGGAAAAGGAGTTTTCTGTGGGATTGTCAGTGTGATGTTACTGTGGCTACTGGCAAAGTGTACCCACAGTGGACTGCAATAGTGCAAATGCTTACTATGCCAACATTACAAAATATGCCACCCAACTCAGACAGGAATAAACAACTGTCCTGAGGTAAATTTACTTTGCACTCTTCATGGGATCCTGGGATGGTGGTGTGACGTTGGGATTACTGAAGCAATGAAGCCAAAGGAGGCTCTCTGGGAAAATGAGGGCCAAAGGAAGCAAAAAGGGGCCAAAGAGAGCCCTCTGGGAAAACAGAGGGCAAAGGGGGCCAGAGGGGTCTTTCTGGGAAAATGGGGGCCAGAGGGGTCTTTCTGGGAAAATGGGGGCCAAAGGGGGCCAAAGGGGGTTTGGAAAGGAGCTGAAATCACTTGGGGCTGGAATAAGACGGAGGGGTTGGAATAAAGATGGTTGGGGCTGCAATAAAGACTGTGGGGCTGGAAATAAAAAGCACAGAGCTGGAATAAAGGCGGCTGGTCTGGGGTGTAATTAATTCGGGTTCATTGGGGCGTAATTAATTAGGGTTCATTGGGGCGTAATTAATTAGGGTTCATTGGGGCGTAATTAATTGTGGGTGGGTTAATTGCGGGGTGTGGTTAATTAGGGTTCCTTGGGGCGTGATTAATTCGGGTTCATTGGGACGTAATTAATTGGGGTTCATTGGGGCGTAATTAATTCGGGTTCATTGGGGCGTAATTAATTCGGGTTCATTGGGGCGTAATTAATTGGGGGGCGGGTTAATTGGGGGTGTGGTTAATTCGGGTTCATTGGGGCGTGATTAATTCGGGTTCATTGGGGCGTGATTAATTCGGTGTCATTGGGGCGTAATCAATTCGGGTCATTGGGGCATAATTAATTAGGGTTCATTGGGGCGTAATTTATTAGGGTTCATTGGGGCGTAATTAATTGGGGGTGGGTTAATTGCGGGGTGTGGTTAATTAGGGTTCCTTGGGGCGTGATTAATTCGGGTTCATTGGGACGTAATTAATTCGGGGTCATTGGGGCGTAATTAATTCGGGTTCATTGGGGCGTAATTAATTCGGGTTCATTGGGGCGTGATTAATTGGGGTTCATTGGGGCGTAATTAATTGGGGTTCATTGGGGCGTAATTATTTCGGGTTCCTTGGGGCGTGTTTAATTCGGGTTCATTGGGGCGTGATTAATTCGGGTTCATTGGGGCGTGATTAATTCGGGCTCATTGGGGCGTGATTAATTCGGGCTCATTGGGGTGTAATTAATTCGGGTTCATTGGGACGTAATTAATCCGGGTTCATTGGGGCGTGATTAATTCGGGTTCATTGGGGCGTAATTAATTCGGGTTCATTGGGGCGTAATTAATTCGGGTTCATTGGGGCGTAATTAATTAGTGTTCATTGGAGCGTAATTAATTCGGGTTCATTGGGGCGTGATTTATTCGGGTTCATTGGGGCGTGTTTAATTCGGGTTCATTGGGGCGTGATTAATTCGGGTTCATTGGGGCGTGATTACTTCGGGTTCATTGGGGCGTAATTAATTAGGGTTCATTGGCGCGTGATTAATTCGGTTTTATTGGGGCGTGATTAATTCGGGTTCATAGGGGCGTGATTAATTCGGGTTCATTGGGGCGTAATTAATTCGGGTTCATTGGGGCGTAATTAATGGGGGTTCATTGGGGCGTAATTACTTCGGGTTCATTGGGGCGTGATTAATTCGGGTTCATTTGGGCGTGATTAATTCGGTTTCATTGGGGCCTGATTATTTGGGGTTCATTGGGGCGTAATTAATTGGGGTTCATTGGGGTGTAATTAATTCGGGATCATTGGGGCGCAATTAATTCGGGTTCATTGGGGCGCAATTAATTCGGGTTCCTTGGGACGTAATTAATTCGGGTTCATTGGGGCGTGATTAATTCGGGTTCATTGGGGCGTAATTAATTGGGGTGGGTTAATTGTGAGGTGTAGTTAATTCGTGTTCATTTGGGCGTGATTAATTCGGGTTCATTGGGGCGTAATTAATTCGGGTTCATTGGCGCGTAATTAATTCGGGTTCATTGGAGCGTAATTAATTCGTGTTCATTGGCGCGTAATTAATTCGGGTTCATTGGCGCGTGATTAATTCGGGTTCATTGGGACGTAATTAATTCCGGTTCATTGGGGCTTAATTAATTCGGGTTCATTGGGGCGTGATTAATTCGGGTTCATTGGGGCGTGATTAATTCGGGATCATTGGGGCGTGATTAATTGGAGTTCATTGGGGCGTGATTAATTCGGGTTCATTGGGGCGTGATTAATTCGGGTTCATTGGGACGTGTTTAATTCGGGTTCATTGGGGCGTAATTAATTCGGGTTCATTGGGGCGTAATTAATTCGGGTTCATTGGGGCGTAATTAATTGGGGGGTGTGTTAATCGGGGGGTGTGGTTAATTAGGGTTCATTGGGACGTAATTAATTCGGGTTCATTGGGGTGTAATTAATTCGGGTTAATTGGGGCGCAATTAATTCGGGTTCATTGGGGCGTAATTAATTCGGGTTCATTGGGGCGTAATTAATTCGGGTTCATTGGGGCGTAATTAATTCGGGTTCATTGGGGCGTGATTAATTGGGGTTCATTGGGGCGTGATTAATTCGGGTTCATTGGGGCGTGATTAATTCGGGTTCAATGGGGCGTGATTAATTCGGGTTCATTGGGGCGTGATTAATTCGGGTTCATTGGGGCGTAATTAATTGGGGTTCATTGGGGCGTGATTAATTCGGGTTCATTGGGGCGTAATTAATTCGGGTTCATTGGGGCGTGATTAATTCGGGTTTCCCTGGGGACACTTATCAGCGCTACACACCGCCCACCCCCGGAACCAAAAGCACCCGGAACCAAAGTAACCGGGTCGTAGCTTCCGTGGGGACACTTTTCAGCGCTGCACCAACTTCCCTCCCCGGAACCAAAAGCACCCGGAACCAAAGTCGCCCGGTCGTTGTTTCCCTGGGGACACCTTTTAGCGCTGCACCACGCCCCCAACCCCCCCGGAACCAAAAACACCCGGAACCAAAGTATCCAGGTCGTTGTTTCCGTGGGGACACTTTTCCAGAGCTGCACAGCCCCCCAGCCCCCCGGAACCAAAAGCACACGGAACCAAAGTAGCCCGGTCGTTGTTTCCCTGGGGACACTCTTCAGCGCTGCACCAACCCCCCCCCCGCCCCCCCCCCCCCCCCCCCCGGAACCAAAAGCACCCGGAACCAAAGTCCCCCGGTCGTTGTTTCCCTAGGGACACTTTTCAGAGCTGCACAGCCCCACACCCCCCCCCCCGGAACCAAAAGCACCCGGAACCAATGTCGCCCGGTCGCTGCTTCCCTGGGGACACTTTTCAGCGCTGCACAGCCCCACACCCCCCCCGGAACCAAAAGCACGCGGAACCAAAGTCGCCCGGTCGCTGCTTCCCTGGGGACACTTTTCAGCGCTGCACCACCCCCACCACCGCCCCCCCCCGCCCCTCGGAACCAAAAGCACCCGGAACCAAAGTAACCAGGTCGTTGTTTCCGTGGGGACACTTTTCAGAACTGCACGGCCCCCATCCCCCCGGAAACAAAAGCACCCGGAACCAGCCAGGGCTGACTCACCTCATCTGTACCGGTGGCAGCTCTGGGTGGCCGCACCTCCGATGCGCCGCCGTGACCCCCGGCGCGCAATGCCCGCGAACCGCGGAGACACCCCCCGCCCGGCCCAGACGCCCCGCCGCTAGCCGCGGAGAAAAGCCCCGGCACGGAGCGGCGCCGGGACAACGCCGGCCGCGGGCGGGAGGAGAACGCGCGGCGTCTCGCCGCCCGCGGGCCCCGCACCGACCCCGCGGAGCCCCGGCCCTCCGCGACCCCGCGCGCCGCCGACCGCCCGGCCCCGGCCGACCCCGCGCGGGGCGGCGGAGGCGGCGCCTCACCCGGAGGGAGCGCGGAGCCGGCGGCACCGCCCGGCGCCCAGCGCGGCGTCACGCGGCCGGGACCGGCGCCGGGAGCCCGGGCGAACCGCGCGCGCTCCGCGGCAGGAGCCGCGCGTAGGCTGGGCGCGCTTCCCGGCATCCCGCGGGGCTCCACACCGCCCCAGAGCGCATGCGCAGGGTCCCCCGGGCAGCTTCAGCGCGCTGTACCGCGCATGCGCCTCGGTCCTGCAGCGCTACCGCGGCGTGGTCGCTAGGCAACGGCGGCGCGCCGCTTTCAAGCGCCCTGCCGCGGGCGCTGCGCCGCCCGGCCGCAGTACCGGTCTGTGTCCGCAAGGCGGCAGCACCCACCGGGTTTCGTGCGCCTCGCCGCCCGCCAGCTTCCGCAGCGTGTCCTCAAAGAGGCAGAAGCGCTCTGCCGCTCCAACTGCGTCTCCCACCCGCAGTACCGCGGTCTGTCCGCCAGGCGGCAGCACGCAGCGCGGTTCGTGCGCTGCGCCGCCCGGCCGCTTTGCTCTCTCTTCCTTTCTCTTCTCCAGCCTTCATTAGCACAGACACTTCTTTCCCCGTATTTATCTTCATAAAGTTCCTACAAAGCTATGACAGGATTGTGGCTCAGTGCATCCTGGGGAACTGCAGCGCTGACTTTCACCTGTGGGGCCAGGGCTGCTCAGCACCAGCGGGCAACAGCTGTGAAAATCACAGAGTCACAGGGCTGGGAAGGGACCCCCAGAGCCCACGGGGTCCCACCCCCTGACAAAGCAGGGTCCCTAGGAGGGAGGCATCCAGACGCGACTGGAATCTCTCCGCAGAAGGAGACTCCACACCCCCCTGGGCAGCCTGTCCCAGGGCTCCCTCACCCTCACTGGGCAAAAGGTCTTCCTGTGCTCTAAATTGCAGCCATTGCCCCTGCTCCTGTCCCCACAGACCACTGAGAAGGGGCTGCCCATTTCCCCCTGCGGCCCATACTTAACATATTGACCAACATCAATAAGGTCCCACCTTAGTCTTCTCCAGGCTGAACAGTCCCAGCTCACTCGGCCTTTCCTCACAGGGGAGATGCTCCAGGCCCTTCAGCATCTTTGTAGCCCTTCTCCCTCCAGGAGATCCCTGTGTTTTTTAGACCAGGGAGCCCAGAACTGGACACAACACTCCAGGTGGGGCCTGACCAGGGCACAGCAGAGGGGGAGGATCCCCTCCTGTGACCTGCTGGCCAAAATGCTCTGCAGGAAGGAAGCACGACCCGAAACAAACATTTATTAAAAAGGACTGTACAAACAAATGAAACAGGGAGCAGCACACTGTTGCTCCTGCTGGGCAAAGAAGTGAAATATTTCAAACACGGCAGCCCGTGAAAGTGCCAGAAACTGCTCAAATACCTAAATGCTGAAAGGAAAACCTACGCCGGAGGAATTGGAAAACTGTAAAATAAAGCAAAGCACTTCTCTTTATTTAAAGGGCTACTAAAGTCTCTATTTCTTCAATTCTGCTATTTAGAGTAGTACCTCAATGGCTATTCTTTCAAAATTAGCTTCTGTAACTTGCAGCCACTAGCAGGTTCAGTCAGTCAGTACCCTGTTGAATCTAGCAAGTGTAAGGATGAAAATTCAGCTTACCTTTCCTCTAATGATTAACGGGGTCCTTGGCTCTAAAGTTTGAACAACTTACCTACCCCAGCCTGGGTATAGAAATTTCTACAGCACAGCCTTTAGACACAGTAGAGCGTTTGCATCCTTTTAGCGTGGGCTTAAGGTGGGGGGCAGGGACAGAGGCCTGTGACTTTTTTTGCCATTTGCTTGCAAAACAACAGGGCCGTATCCTTTGGGGCAATGGAGGAAATCAGGAAGAGACCCTAGAAACCAGCTATAAAAAAGAATCCAGTGATTTTTCTTAGCGCTTCAATACCCATTGCAAAGGGAATGATAAAGCCAGGGTTAAAACAGACTAGTAATATCAAACTCTTGTAAACTTTGAGAAGGGTCTCTTTATGGCTCTTCTGAGAAATTAACTGAATAAGAAGGAATTTAAGCCAAGTGAAGAAGTATCCTCAAAGAACCTTAGGTACAAAGGAAAAGGCAGTTGTTGCTCCACGGAGCAAAAATGCAGTAGACGTGCAAGACCTGCACTTCAGGCAGCTTCCTGCTCTGACTGAAAAACCCCACTAAATCAGTATTTCGTAACTTTCCCTCCGGTCCCTGGAGAAAGGTGCCTGGGAGAAAAAAAGCCTGCGGCTGTCACAGAAAAGCTCTTCAGTTCAACTTCCTTAATCTGTAAGAGAAAAGAGTACCGGCTCTCTAGAAAAGATACTGCTTCCTTCCCCCCAGCCCAAGGATCCCTTGATCAATAATACAGATTTTGTCTCTTTGAAATAGAACATTCCAAGTTGGGAGGGGACCCATAAGAAACATCCGGTCCAGCTCCCTGCTCCTCACAGGAGTACCTAACGCTAAACCAGATGCTCCTTGAGCTCTGGCAGGTTTGGTGCTGTGACTACTTCCCTCAGGAGCCTGTTCCAGCGACTGAGCACCCTCTCAGTGAAGAGCCTTTTCCTAATGGCCAGTCTGAACTTCCCCTGATGCAGCTTCATTCTGTTTTCTTGTGCCCTGTTACTGGTCACCATAGAGGAGATGAGCACCTTCCTCTCCGCTGCCCACCCTGAGCAAGTTGTAGGCTGCTGTAACAGTCAAGGCACGGGAAGGATGGAAACCAGGCAAGGAAGAAGCAACTGACAGTGACATCTGAGGTGTGTTTGGGTTTAGAAAAAGGCGTGCTCAACCTACCTGCCAAAAAGTAGACGGGCAACAGGTAAGTCAGCAAGTGAGGAGCTATGGAAAAGTCTCAAGGGACGTTAAAAAAGACATTAAAGGAAAAGCAGGTCATTTTCTGTGCTTCTAAGGTACAGTGGTTAGCACTTAACAAGAAAAGGAAAGCTACCAGCCTCTCTTACTGCTGTAAGCGGGAACAGCAATGGAAAAAAAACCACAATCTGACAGGAAAAAGGGGAGGATGAAACGCAGACTGTGCTTATGCAGCTGGGGAGGGGAACAGACATTTCAAGCGATAAATAAATGCAATATGCAGCTTGTACTTGTTTACAGTGGGGGAGCTTTTTTTTTCCAGTGCAGATACCATCAGAGCTAGAAACCACTGTTAGTTGTGTAGATGTCCTACCATGACGTAGAAAGTACAGCTTTAAAAATATATTCCCCATTCAGCACCTCTAATTGGCCAATCTTCATTTAGAAATTGTTCTCTCTTAATGGCAATCATTCCCTTCAGGGTGATGCTTCTTAATGTTTGATGGCTCCACTCGGTGCTGAAGGCCCCCTCTTGCCATGAAATTAACAAATACCATATATTTTCCAAAAATCTCTGTTCTTCCAAACACCTCCAATCAAAAGTCCCATCCAGCTGCCCAAGTCTCTCTGTGTCCAGGTAGTAAATGAGAAAAGGAGAACAGGAAAAGGAGTTTTCTGTGGGATTGTCAGTGTGATGTTACTGTGGCTACTGGCAAAGTGTACCCACAGTGGACTGCAATAGTGCAAATGCTTACTATGCCAACATTACAAAATATGCCACCCAACTCAGACAGGAATAAACAACTGTCCTGAGGTAAATTTACTTTGCACTCTTCATGGGATCCTGGGATGGTGGTGTGACGTTGGGATTACTGAAGCAATGAAGCCAAAGGAGGCTCTCTGGGAAAATGAGGGCCAAAGGAAGCAAAAAGGGGCCAAAGAGAGCCCTCTGGGAAAACAGAGGGCAAAGGGGGCCAGAGGGGTCTTTCTGGGAAAATGGGGGCCAGAGGGGTCTTTCTGGGAAAATGGGGGCCAAAGGGGGCCAAAGGGGGTTTGGAAAGGAGCTGAAATCACTTGGGGCTGGAATAAGACGGAGGGGTTGGAATAAAGATGGTTGGGGCTGCAATAAAGACTGTGGGGCTGGAAATAAAAAGCACAGAGCTGGAATAAAGGCGGCTGGTCTGGGGTGTAATTAATTCGGGTTCATTGGGGCGTAATTAATTAGGGTTCATTGGGGCGTAATTAATTAGGGTTCATTGGGGCGTAATTAATTGTGGGTGGGTTAATTGCGGGGTGTGGTTAATTAGGGTTCCTTGGGGCGTGATTTATTCGGGTTCATTGGGGCGTGTTTAATTCGGGTTCATAGGGGCGTGATTAATTCGGGTTCATTGGGGCGTAATTAATTCGGGTTCATTGGGGCGTAATTAATGGGGGTTCATTGGGGCGTAATTACTTCGGGTTCATTGGGGCGTGATTAATTCGGGTTCATTTGGGCGTGATTAATTCGGTTTCATTGGGGCCTGATTATTTGGGGTTCATTGGGGCGTAATTAATTGGGGATCATTGGGGTGTAATTAATTCGGGATCATTGGGGCGCAATTAATTCGGGTTCATTGGGGCGCAATTAATTCGGGTTCCTTGGGACGTAATTAATTCGGGTTCATTGGGGCGTGATTAATTCGGGTTCATTGGGGCGTAATTAATTGGGGTGGGTTAATTGTGAGGTGTAGTTAATTCGTGTTCATTTGGGCGTGATTAATTCGGGTTCATTGGGGCGTAATTAATTCGGGTTCATTGGCGCGTAATTAATTCGGGTTCATTGGCGCGTAATTAATTCGGGATCATTGGGGCGTGATTAATTGGAGTTCATTGGGGCGTGATTAATTCGGGTTCATTGGGGCGTGATTAATTCGGGTTCATTGGGACGTGTTTAATTCGGGTTCATTGGGGCGTAATTAATTCGGGTTCATTGGGGCGTAATTAATTCGGGTTCATTGGGGCGTAATTAATTGGGGGGTGTGTTAATCGGGGGGTGTGGTTAATTAGGGTTCATTGGGACGTAATTAATTCGGGTTCATTGGGGTGTAATTAATTCGGGTTAATTGGGGCGCAATTAATTCGGGTTCATTGGGGCGTAATTAATTCGGGTTCATTGGGGCGTAATTAATTCGGGTTCATTGGGGCGTAATTAATTCGGGTTCATTGGGGCGTGATTAATTGGGGTTCATTGGGGCGTGATTAATTCGGGTTCATTGGGGCGTGATTAATTCGGGTTCATTGGGGCGTGATTAATTCGGGTTCAATGGGGCGTGATTAATTCGGGTTCATTGGGGTGTAATTAATTCGGGTTCATTGGGGCGTGATTAATTGGGGTTCATTGGGGCGTGATTAATTCGGGTTCATTGGGGCGTAATTAATTGGGGTTCATTGGGGCGTGATTAATTCGGGTTCATTGGGGCGTAATTAATTCGGGTTCATTGGGGCGTGATTAATTCGGGTTTCCCTGGGGACACTTATCAGCGCTACACACCGCCCACCCCCGGAACCAAAAGCACCCGGAACCAAAGTAACCGGGTCGTAGCTTCCGTGGGGACACTTTTCAGCGCTGCACCAACTTCCCTCCCCGGAACCAAAAGCACCCGGAACCAAAGTCGCCCGGTCGTTGTTTCCCTGGGGACACCTTTTAGCGCTGCACCACGCCCCCAACCCCCCCGGAACCAAAAACACCCGGAACCAAAGTATCCAGGTCGTTGTTTCCGTGGGGACACTTTTCCAGAGCTGCACAGCCCCCCAGCCCCCCGGAACCAAAAGCACACGGAACCAAAGTAGCCCGGTCGTTGTTTCCCTGGGGACACTCTTCAGCGCTGCACCACCCCCCCCCCCCCCCCCCCGCCCCCCCCCCCCCCCGGAACCAAAAGCACCCGGAACCAAAGTCCCCCGGTCGTTGTTTCCCTAGGGACACTTTTCAGAGCTGCACAGCCCCACACCCCCCCCGGAACCAAAAGCACCCGGAACCAATGTCGCCCGGTCGCTGCTTCCCTGGGGACACTTTTCAGCGCTGCACAGCCCCACACCCCCCCCGGAACCAAAAGCACGCGGAACCAAAGTCGCCCGGTCGCTGCTTCCCTGGGGACACTTTTCAGCGCTGCACCACCCCCACCACCGCCCCCCCCCCGCCCCTCGGAACCAAAAGCACCCGGAACCAAAGTAACCAGGTCGTTGTTTCCGTGGGGACACTTTTCAGAACTGCACGGCCCCCATCCCCCCGGAAACAAAAGCACCCGGAACCAGCCAGGGCTGACTCACCTCATCTGTACCGGTGGCAGCTCTGGGTGGCCGCACCTCCGATGCGCCGCCGTGACCCCCGGCGCGCAATGCCCGCGAACCGCGGAGACACCCCCCGCCCGGCCCAGACGCCCCGCCGCTAGCCGCGGAGAAAAGCCCCGGCACGGAGCGGCGCCGGGACAACGCCGGCCGCGGGCGGGAGGAGAACGCGCGGCGTCTCGCCGCCCGCGGGCCCCGCACCGACCCCGCGGAGCCCCGGCCCGCCGCGACCCCGCGCGCCGCCGACCGCCCGGCCCCGGCCGACCCCGCGCGGGGCGGCGGAGGCGGCGCCTCACCCGGAGGGAGCGCGGAGCCGGCGGCACCGCCCGGCGCCCAGCGCGGCGTCACGCGGCCGGGACCGGCGCCGGGAGCCCGGGCGAACCGCGCGCGCTCCGCGGCAGGAGCCGCGCGTAGGCTGGGCGCGCTTCCCGGCATCCCGCGGGGCTCCACACCGCCCCAGAGCGCATGCGCAGGGTCCCCCGGGCAGCTTCAGCGCGCTGTACCGCGCATGCGCCTCGGTCCTGCAGCGCTACCGCGGCGTGGTCGCTAGGCAACGGCGGCGCGCCGCTTTCAAGCGCCCTGCCGCGGGCGCTGCGCCGCCCGGCCGCAGTACCGGTCTGTGTCCGCAAGGCGGCAGCACCCACCGGGTTTCGTGCGCCTCGCCGCCCGCCAGCTTCCGCAGCGTGTCCTCAAAGAGGCAGAAGCGCTCTGCCGCTCCAACTGCGTCTCCCACCCGCAGTACCGCGGTCTGTCCGCCAGGCGGCAGCACGCAGCGCGGTTCGTGCGCTGCGCCGCCCGGCCGCTTTGCTCTCTCTTCCTTTCTCTTCTCCAGCCTTCATTAGCACAGACACTTCTTTCCCCGTATTTATCTTCATAAAGTTCCTACAAAGCTATGACAGGATTGTGGCTCAGTGCATCCTGGGGAACTGCAGCGCTGACTTTCACCTGTGGGGCCAGGGCTGCTCAGCACCAGCGGGCAACAGCTGTGAAAATCACAGAGTCACAGGGCTGGGAAGGGACCCCCAGAGCCCACGGGGTCCCACCCCCTGACAAAGCAGGGTCCCTAGGAGGGAGGCATCCAGACGCGACTGGAATCTCTCCGCAGAAGGAGACTCCACACCCCCCTGGGCAGCCTGTCCCAGGGCTCCCTCACCCTCACTGGGCAAAAGGTCTTCCTGTGCTCTAAATTGCAGCCATTGCCCCTGCTCCTGTCCCCACAGACCACTGAGAAGGGGCTGCCCATTTCCCCCTGCGGCCCATACTTAACATATTGACCAACATCAATAAGGTCCCACCTTAGTCTTCTCCAGGCTGAACAGTCCCAGCTCACTCGGCCTTTCCTCACAGGGGAGATGCTCTAGGCCCTTCAGCATCTTTGTAGCCCTTCTCCCTCCAGGAGATCCCTGTGTTTTTTAGACCAGGGAGCCCAGAACTGGACACAACACTCCAGGTGGGGCCTGACCAGGGCACAGCAGAGGGGGAGGATCCCCTCCTGTGACCTGCTGGCCAAAATGCTCTGCAGGAAGGAAGCACGACCCGAAACAAACATTTATTAAAAAGGACTGTACAAACAAATGAAACAGGGAGCAGCACACTGTTGCTCCTGCTGGGCAAAGAAGTGAAATATTTCAAACACGGCAGCCCGTGAAAGTGCCAGAAACTGCTCAAATACCTAAATGCTGAAAGGAAAACCTACGCCGGAGGAATTGGAAAACTGTAAAATAAAGCAAAGCACTTCTCTTCATTTAAAGGGCTACTAAAGTCTCTATTTCTTCAATTCTGCTATTTAGAGTAGTACCTCAATGGCTATTCTTTCAAAATTAGCTTCTGTAACTTGCAGCCACTAGCAGGTTCAGTCAGTCAGTACCCTGTTGAATCTAGCAAGTGTAAGGATGAAAATTCAGCTTACCTTTCCTCTAATGATTAACGGGGTCCTTGGCTCTAAAGTTTGAACAACTTACCTACCCCAGCCTGGGTATAGAAATTTCTACAGCACAGCCTTTAGACACAGTAGAGCGTTTGCATCCTTTTAGCGTGGGCTTAAGGTGGGGGGCAGGGACAGAGGCCTGTGACTTTTTTTGCCATTTGCTTGCAAAACAACAGGGCCGTATCCTTTGGGGCAATGGAGGAAATCAGGAAGAGACCCTAGAAACCAGCTATAAAAAAGAATCCAGTGATTTTTCTTAGCGCTTCAATACCCATTGCAAAGGGAATGATAAAGCCAGGGTTAAAACAGACTAGTAATATCAAACTCTTGTAAACTTTGAGAAGGGTCTCTTTATGGCTCTTCTGAGAAATTAACTGAATAAGAAGGAATTTAAGCCAAGTGAAGAAGTATCCTCAAAGAACCTTAGGTACAAAGGAAAAGGCAGTTGTTGCTCCACGGAGCAAAAATGCAGTAGACGTGCAAGACCTGCACTTCAGGCAGCTTCCTGCTCTGACTGAAAAACCCCACTAAATCAGTATTTCGTAACTTTCCCTCCGGTCCCTGGAGAAAGGTGCCTGGGAGAAAAAAAGCCTGCGGCTGTCACAGAAAAGCTCTTCAGTTCAACTTCCTTAATCTGTAAGAGAAAAGAGTACCGGCTCTCTAGAAAAGATACTGCTTCCTTCCCCCCAGCCCAAGGATCCCTTGATCAATAATACAGATTTTGTCTCTTTGAAATAGAATATTCCCAGTTGGGAGGGGACCCATAAGAAACATCCGGTCCAGCTCCCTGCTCCTCACAGGAGTACCTAACGCTAAACCAGATGCTCCTTGAGCTCTGGCAGGTTTGGTGCTGTGACTACTTCCCTCAGGAGCCTGTTCCAGCGACTGAGCACCCTCTCAGTGAAGAGCCTTTTCCTAATGGCCAGTCTGAACTTCCCCTGATGCAGCTTCATTCTGTTTTCTTGTGCCCTGTTACTGGTCACCATAGAGGAGATGAGCACCTTCCTCTCCGCTGCCCACCCTGAGCAAGTTGTAGGCTGCTGTAACAGTCAAGGCACGGGAAGGATGGAAACCAGGCAAGGAAGAAGCAACTGACAGTGACATCTGAGGTGTGTTTGGGTTTAGAAAAAGGCGTGCTCAACCTACCTGCCAAAAAGTAGACGGGCAACAGGTAAGTCAGCAAGTGAGGAGCTATGGAAAAGTCTCAAGGGACGTTAAAAAAGACATTAAAGGAAAAGCAGGTCATTTTCTGTGCTTCTAAGGTACAGTGGTTAGCACTTAACAAGAAAAGGAAAGCTACCAGCCTCTCTTACTGCTGTAAGCGGGAACAGCAATGGAAAAAAAACCACAATCTGACAGGAAAAAGGGGAGGATGAAACGCAGACTGTGCTTATGCAGCTGGGGAGGGGAACAGACATTTCAAGCGATAAATAAATGCAATATGCAGCTTGTACTTGTTTACAGTGGGGGAGCTTTTTTTTTCCAGTGCAGATACCATCAGAGCTAGAAACCACTGTTAGTTGTGTAGATGTCCTACCATGACGTAGAAAGTACAGCTTTAAAAATATATTCCCCATTCAGCACCTCTAATTGGCCAATCTTCATTTAGAAATTGTTCTCTCTTAATGGCAATCATTCCCTTCAGGGTGATGCTTCTTAATGTTTGATGGCTCCACTCGGTGCTGAAGGCCCCCTCTTGCCATGAAATTAACAAATACCATATATTTTCCAAAAATCTCTGTTCTTCCAAACACCTCCAATCAAAAGTCCCATCCAGCTGCCCAAGTCTCTCTGTGTCCAGGTAGTAAATGAGAAAAGGAGAACAGGAAAAGGAGTTTTCTGTGGGATTGTCAGTGTGATGTTACTGTGGCTACTGGCAAAGTGTACCCACAGTGGACTGCAATAGTGCAAATGCTTACTATGCCAACATTACAAAATATGCCACCCAACTCAGACAGGAATAAACAACTGTCCTGAGGTAAATTTACTTTGCACTCTTCATGGGATCCTGGGATGGTGGTGTGACGTTGGGATTACTGAAGCAATGAAGCCAAAGGAGGCTCTCTGGGAAAATGAGGGCCAAAGGAAGCAAAAAGGGGCCAAAGAGAGCCCTCTGGGAAAACAGAGGGCAAAGGGGGCCAGAGGGGTCTTTCTGGGAAAATGGGGGCCAGAGGGGTCTTTCTGGGAAAATGGGGGCCAAAGGGGGCCAAAGGGGGTTTGGAAAGGAGCTGAAATCACTTGGGGCTGGAATAAGACGGAGGGGTTGGAATAAAGATGGTTGGGGCTGCAATAAAGACTGTGGGGCTGGAAATAAAAAGCACAGAGCTGGAATAAAGGCGGCTGGTCTGGGGTGTAATTAATTCGGGTTCATTGGGGCGTAATTAATTAGGGTTCATTGGGGCGTAATTAATTAGGGTTCATTGGGGCGTAATTAATTGTGGGTGGGTTAATTGCGGGGTGTGGTTAATTAGGGTTCCTTGGGGCGTGATTAATTCGGGTTCATTGGGACGTAATTAATTCGGGTTCATTGGGGCGTAATTAATTCGGGTTCATTGGGGCGTAATTAATTCGGGTTCATTGGGGCGTAATTAATTGGGGGGCGGGTTAATTGGGGGTGTGGTTAATTCGGGTTCATTGGGGCGTGATTAATTCGGGTTCATTGGGGCGTGATTAATTCGGTGTCATTGGGGCGTAATCAATTCGGGTCATTGGGGCATAATTAATTAGGGTTCATTGGGGCGTAATTTATTAGGGTTCATTGGGGCGTAATTAATTGGGGGTGGGTTAATTGCGGGGTGTGGTTAATTAGGGTTCCTTGGGGCGTGATTAATTCGGGTTCATTGGGACGTAATTAATTCGGGGTCATTGGGGCGTAATTAATTTGGGTTCATTGGGGCGTAATTAATTCGGGTTCATTGGGGCGTTATTAATTCGGCTTCATTGGGGCGTGATTAATTGGGGTTCATTGGGGCGTAATTAATTGGGGTTCATTGGGGCGTAATTATTTCGGGTTCCTTGGGGCGTGTTTAATTCGGGTTCATTGGGGCGTGATTAATTCGGGTTCATTGGGGCGTGATTAATTCGGGCTCATTGGGGCGTAATTAATTGGGGTTCATTGGGGTGTAATTAATTCGGGTTCATTGGGGCGTAATTAATTCGGGTTCATTGGGGCGTAATTAATTCGGGTTCATTGGGGCGTAATTAATTAGTGTTCATTGGAGCGTAATTAATTCGGGTTCATTGGGGCGTGATTTATTCGGGTTCATTGGGGCGTGTTTAATTCGGGTTCATTGGGGCGTGATTAATTCGGGTTCATTGGGGCGTGATTACTTCGGGTTCATTGGGGCGTAATTAATTAGGGTTCATTGGCGCGTGATTAATTCGGTTTTATTGGGGCGTGATTAATTCGGGTTCATAGGGGCGTGATTAATTCGGGTTCATTGGGGCGTAATTAATTCGGGTTCATTGGGGCGTAATTACTTCGGGTTCATTGGGGCGTGATTAATTCGGGTTCATTTGGGCGTGATTAATTCGGTTTCATTGGGGCCTGATTATTTGGGGTTCATTGGGGCGTAATTAATTGGGGTTCATTGGGGTGTAATTAATTCGGGATCATTGGGGCGCAATTAATTCGGGTTCTTTGGGGCGCAATTAATTCGGGTTCCTTGGGACGTAATTAATTCGGGTTCATTGGGGCGTGATTAATTCGGGTTCATTGGGGCGTAATTAATTGGGGTGGGTTAATTGTGAGGTGTAGTTAATTCGTGTTCATTTGGGCGTGATTAATTCGGGTTCATTGGGGCGTAATTAATTCGGGTTCATTGGCGCGTAATTAATTCGGGTTCATTGGAGCGTAATTAATTCGTGTTCATTGGCGCGTAATTAATTCGGGTTCATTGGCGCGTGATTAATTCGGGTTCATTGGGACGTAATTAATTCCGGTTCATTGGGGCTTAATTAATTCGGGTTCATTGGGGCGTGATTAATTCGGGTTCATTGGGGCGTGATTAATTCGGGATCATTGGGGCGTGATTAATTGGAGTTCATTGGGGCGTGATTAATTCGGGTTCATTGGGGCGTGATTAATTCGGGTTCATTGGGACGTGTTTAATTCGGGTTCATTGGGGCGTAATTAATTCGGGTTCATTGGGGCGTAATTAATTCGGGTTCATTGGGGCGTAATTAATTGGGGGGTGTGTTAATCGGGGGGTGTGGTTAATTAGGGTTCATTGGGACGTAATTAATTCGGGTTCATTGGGGTGTAATTAATTCGGGTTAATTGGGGCGCAATTAATTCGGGTTCATTGGGGCGTAATTAATTCGGGTTCATTGGGGCGTAATTAATTCGGGTTCATTGGGGCGTAATTAATTCGGGTTCATTGGGGCGTGATTAATTGGGGTTCATTGGGGCGTGATTAATTCGGGTTCATTGGGGCGTGATTAATTCGGGTTCAATGGGGCGTGATTAATTCGGGTTCATTGGGGTGTAATTAATTCGGGTTCATTGGGGCGTGATTAATTGGGGTTCATTGGGGCGTGATTAATTCGGGTTCATTGGGGCGTAATTAATTGGGGTTCATTGGGGCGTGATTAATTCGGGTTCATTGGGGCGTAATTAATTCGGGTTCATTGGGGCGTGATTAATTCGGGTTTCCCTGGGGACACTTATCAGCGCTACACACCGCCCACCCCCGGAACCAAAAGCACCCGGAACCAAAGTAACCGGGTCGTAGCTTCCGTGGGGACACTTTTCAGCGCTGCACCAACTTCCCTCCCCGGAACCAAAAGCACCCGGAACCAAAGTCGCCCGGTCGTTGTTTCCCTGGGGACACCTTTTAGCGCTGCACCACGCCCCCAACCCCCCCGGAACCAAAAACACCCGGAACCAAAGTATCCAGGTCGTTGTTTCCGTGGGGACACTTTTCCAGAGCTGCACAGCCCCCCAGCCCCCCGGAACCAAAAGCACACGGAACCAAAGTAGCCCGGTCGTTGTTTCCCTGGGGACACTCTTCAGCGCTGCACCAACCCCCCCCCCGCCCCCCCCCCCCCCCCCCCCGGAACCAAAAGCACCCGGAACCAAAGTCCCCCGGTCGTTGTTTCCCTAGGGACACTTTTCAGAGCTGCACAGCCCCACACCCCCCCCCCGGAACCAAAAGCACCCGGAACCAATGTCGCCCGGTCGCTGCTTCCCTGGGGACACTTTTCAGCGCTGCACAGCCCCACACCCCCCCCGGAACCAAAAGCACGCGGAACCAAAGTCGCCCGGTCGCTGCTTCCCTGGGGACACTTTTCAGCGCTGCACCACCCCCACCACCGCCCCCCCCCGCCCCTCGGAACCAAAAGCACCCGGAACCAAAGTAACCAGGTCGTTGTTTCCGTGGGGACACTTTTCAGAACTGCACGGCCCCCATCCCCCCGGAAACAAAAGCACCCGGAACCAGCCAGGGCTGACTCACCTCATCTGTACCGGTGGCAGCTCTGGGTGGCCGCACCTCCGATGCGCCGCCGTGACCCCCGGCGCGCAATGCCCGCGAACCGCGGAGACACCCCCCGCCCGGCCCAGACGCCCCGCCGCTAGCCGCGGAGAAAAGCCCCGGCACGGAGCGGCGCCGGGACAACGCCGGCCGCGGGCGGGAGGAGAACGCGCGGCGTCTCGCCGCCCGCGGGCCCCGCACCGACCCCGCGGAGCCCCGGCCCTCCGCGACCCCGCGCGCCGCCGACCGCCCGGCCCCGGCCGACCCCGCGCGGGGCGGCGGAGGCGGCGCCTCACCCGGAGGGAGCGCGGAGCCGGCGGCACCGCCCGGCGCCCAGCGCGGCGGCCGGGACCGGCGCCGGGAGCCCGGGCGAACCGCGCGCGCTCCGCGGCAGGAGCCGCGCGTAGGCTGGGCGCGCTTCCCGGCATCCCGCGGGGCTCCACACCGCCCCAGAGCGCATGCGCAGGGTCCCCCGGGCAGCTTCAGCGCGCTGTACCGCGCATGCGCCTCGGTCCTGCAGCGCTACCGCGGCGTGGTCGCTAGGCAACGGCGGCGCGCCGCTTTCAAGCGCCCTGCCGCGGGCGCTGCGCCGCCCGGCCGCAGTACCGGTCTGTGTCCGCAAGGCGGCAGCACCCACCGGGTTTCGTGCGCCTCGCCGCCCGCCAGCTTCCGCAGCGTGTCCTCAAAGAGGCAGAAGCGCTCTGCCGCTCCAACTGCGTCTCCCACCCGCAGTACCGCGGTCTGTCCGCCAGGCGGCAGCACGCAGCGCGGTTCGTGCGCTGCGCCGCCCGGCCGCTTTGCTCTCTCTTCCTTTCTCTTCTCCAGCCTTCATTAGCACAGACACTTCTTTCCCCGTATTTATCTTCATAAAGTTCCTACAAAGCTATGACAGGATTGTGGCTCAGTGCATCCTGGGGAACTGCAGCGCTGACTTTCACCTGTGGGGCCAGGGCTGCTCAGCACCAGCGGGCAACAGCTGTGAAAATCACAGAGTCACAGGGCTGGGAAGGGACCCCCAGAGCCCACGGGGTCCCACCCCCTGACAAAGCAGGGTCCCTAGGAGGGAGGCATCCAGACGCGACTGGAATCTCTCCGCAGAAGGAGACTCCACACCCCCCTGGGCAGCCTGTCCCAGGGCTCCCTCACCCTCACTGGGCAAAAGGTCTTCCTGTGCTCTAAATTGCAGCCATTGCCCCTGCTCCTGTCCCCACAGACCACTGAGAAGGGGCTGCCCATTTCCCCCTGCGGCCCATACTTAACATATTGACCAACATCAATAAGGTCCCACCTTAGTCTTCTCCAGGCTGAACAGTCCCAGCTCACTCGGCCTTTCCTCACAGGGGAGATGCTCCAGGCCCTTCAGCATCTTTGTAGCCCTTCTCCCTCCAGGAGATCCCTGTGTTTTTTAGACCAGGGAGCCCAGAACTGGACACAACACTCCAGGTGGGGCCTGACCAGGGCACAGCAGAGGGGGAGGATCCCCTCCTGTGACCTGCTGGCCAAAATGCTCTGCAGGAAGGAAGCACGACCCGAAACAAACATTTATTAAAAAGGACTGTACAAACAAATGAAACAGGGAGCAGCACACTGTTGCTCCTGCTGGGCAAAGAAGTGAAATATTTCAAACACGGCAGCCCGTGAAAGTGCCAGAAACTGCTCAAATACCTAAATGCTGAAAGGAAAACCTACGCCGGAGGAATTGGAAAACTGTAAAATAAAGCAAAGCACTTCTCTTTATTTAAAGGGCTACTAAAGTCTCTATTTCTTCAATTCTGCTATTTAGAGTAGTACCTCAATGGCTATTCTTTCAAAATTAGCTTCTGTAACTTGCAGCCACTAGCAGGTTCAGTCAGTCAGTACCCTGTTGAATCTAGCAAGTGTAAGGATGAAAATTCAGCTTACCTTTCCTCTAATGATTAACGGGGTCCTTGGCTCTAAAGTTTGAACAACTTACCTACCCCAGCCTGGGTATAGAAATTTCTACAGCACAGCCTTTAGACACAGTAGAGCGTTTGCATCCTTTTAGCGTGGGCTTAAGGTGGGGGGCAGGGACAGAGGCCTGTGACTTTTTTTGCCATTTGCTTGCAAAACAACAGGGCCGTATCCTTTGGGGCAATGGAGGAAATCAGGAAGAGACCCTAGAAACCAGCTATAAAAAAGAATCCAGTGATTTTTCTTAGCGCTTCAATACCCATTGCAAAGGGAATGATAAAGCCAGGGTTAAAACAGACTAGTAATATCAAACTCTTGTAAACTTTGAGAAGGGTCTCTTTATGGCTCTTCTGAGAAATTAACTGAATAAGAAGGAATTTAAGCCAAGTGAAGAAGTATCCTCAAAGAACCTTAGGTACAAAGGAAAAGGCAGTTGTTGCTCCACGGAGCAAAAATGCAGTAGACGTGCAAGACCTGCACTTCAGGCAGCTTCCTGCTCTGACTGAAAAACCCCACTAAATCAGTGTTTCGTAACTTTCCCTCCGGTCCCTGGAGAAAGGTGCCTGGGAGAAAAAAAGCCTGCGGCTGTCACAGAAAAGCTCTTCAGTTCAACTTCCTTAATCTGTAAGAGAAAAGAGTACCGGCTCTCTAGAAAAGATACTGCTTCCTTCCCCCCAGCCCAAGGATCCCTTGATCAATAATACAGATTTTGTCTCTTTGAAATAGAACATTCCAAGTTGGGAGGGGACCCATAAGAAACATCCGGTCCAGCTCCCTGCTCCTCACAGGAGTACCTAACGCTAAACCAGATGCTCCTTGAGCTCTGGCAGGTTTGGTGCTGTGACTACTTCCCTCAGGAGCCTGTTCCAGCGACTGAGCACCCTCTCAGTGAAGAGCCTTTTCCTAATGGCCAGTCTGAACTTCCCCTGATGCAGCTTCATTCTGTTTTCTTGTGCCCTGTTACTGGTCACCATAGAGGAGATGAGCACCTTCCTCTCCGCTGCCCACCCTGAGCAAGTTGTAGGCTGCTGTAACAGTCAAGGCACGGGAAGGATGGAAACCAGGCAAGGAAGAAGCAACTGACAGTGACATCTGAGGTGTGTTTGGGTTTAGAAAAAGGCGTGCTCAACCTACCTGCCAAAAAGTAGACGGGCAACAGGTAAGTCAGCAAGTGAGGAGCTATGGAAAAGTCTCAAGGGACGTTAAAAAAGACATTAAAGGAAAAGCAGGTCATTTTCTGTGCTTCTAAGGTACAGTGGTTAGCACTTAACAAGAAAAGGAAAGCTACCAGCCTCTCTTACTGCTGTAAGCGGGAACAGCAATGGAAAAAAAACCACAATCTGACAGGAAAAAGGGGAGGATGAAACGCAGACTGTGCTTATGCAGCTGGGGAGGGGAACAGACATTTCAAGCGATAAATAAATGCAATATGCAGCTTGTACTTGTTTACAGTGGGGGAGCTTTTTTTTTCCAGTGCAGATACCATCAGAGCTAGAAACCACTGTTAGTTGTGTAGATGTCCTACCATGACGTAGAAAGTACAGCTTTAAAAATATATTCCCCATTCAGCACCTCTAATTGGCCAATCTTCATTTAGAAATTGTTCTCTCTTAATGGCAATCATTCCCTTCAGGGTGATGCTTCTTAATGTTTGATGGCTCCACTCGGTGCTGAAGGCCCCCTCTTGCCATGAAATTAACAAATACCATATATTTTCCAAAAATCTCTGTTCTTCCAAACACCTCCAATCAAAAGTCCCATCCAGCTGCCCAAGTCTCTCTGTGTCCAGGTAGTAAATGAGAAAAGGAGAACAGGAAAAGGAGTTTTCTGTGGGATTGTCAGTGTGATGTTACTGTGGCTACTGGCAAAGTGTACCCACAGTGGACTGCAATAGTGCAAATGCTTACTATGCCAACATTACAAAATATGCCACCCAACTCAGACAGGAATAAACAACTGTCCTGAGGTAAATTTACTTTGCACTCTTCATGGGATCCTGGGATGGTGGTGTGACGTTGGGATTACTGAAGCAATGAAGCCAAAGGAGGCTCTCTGGGAAAATGAGGGCCAAAGGAAGCAAAAAGGGGCCAAAGAGAGCCCTCTGGGAAAACAGAGGGCAAAGGGGGCCAGAGGGGTCTTTCTGGGAAAATGGGGGCCAGAGGGGTCTTTCTGGGAAAATGGGGGCCAAAGGGGGCCAAAGGGGGTTTGGAAAGGAGCTGAAATCACTTGGGGCTGGAATAAGACGGAGGGGTTGGAATAAAGATGGTTGGGGCTGCAATAAAGACTGTGGGGCTGGAAATAAAAAGCACAGAGCTGGAATAAAGGCGGCTGGTCTGGGGCGTAATTAATTCGAGTTCATTGGGGCGTAATTAATTAGGGTTCATTGGGGCGTAATTAATTAGGGTTCATTGGGGCGTAATTAATTGTGGGTGGGTTAATTGCGGGGTGTGGTTAATTAGGGTTCCTTGGGGCGTGATTAATTCGGGTTCATTGGGACGTAATTAATTCGGGTTCATTGGGGCGTAATTAATTCGGGTTCATTGGGGCGTAATTAATTCGGGTTCATTGGGGCGTAATTAATTGGGGGGCGGGTTAATTGGGGGTGTGGTTAATTCGGGTTCATTGGGGCGTGATTAATTCGGGTTCATTGGGGCGTGATTAATTCGGTGTCATTGGGGCGTAATCAATTCGGGTCATTGGGGCATAATTAATTAGGGTTCATTGGGGCGTAATTTATTAGGGTTCATTGGGGCGTAATTAATTGGGGGTGGGTTAATTGCGGGGTGTGGTTAATTAGGGTTCCTTGGGGCGTGATTAATTCGGGTTCATTGGGACGTAATTAATTCGGGGTCATTGGGGCGTAATTAATTCGGGTTCATTGGGGCGTAATTAATTCGGGTTCATTGGGGCGTTATTAATTCGGCTTCATTGGGGCGTGATTAATTGGGGTTCATTGGGGCGTAATTAATTGGGGTTCATTGGGGCGTAATTATTTCGGGTTCCTTGGGGCGTGTTTAATTCGGGTTCATTGGGGCGTGATTAATTCGGGTTCATTGGGGCGTGATTAATTCGGGCTCATTGGGGCGTGATTAATTCGGGCTCATTGGGGTGTAATTAATTCGGGTTCATTGGGACGTAATTAATCCGGGTTCATTGGGGCGTGATTAATTCGGGTTCATTGGGGCGTAATTAATTCGGGTTCATTGGGGCGTAATTAATTCGGGTTCATTGGGGCGTAATTAATTAGTGTTCATTGGAGCGTAATTAATTCGGGTTCATTGGGGCGTGATTTATTCGGGTTCATTGGGGCGTGTTTAATTCGGGTTCATTGGGGCGTGATTAATTCGGGTTCATTGGGGCGTGATTACTTCGGGTTCATTGGGGCGTAATTAATTAGGGTTCATTGGCGCGTGATTAATTCGGTTTTATTGGGGCGTGATTAATTCGGGTTCATAGGGGCGTGATTAATTCGGGTTCATTGGGGCGTAATTAATTCGGGTTCATTGGGGCGTAATTAATGGGGGTTCATTGGGGCGTAATTACTTCGGGTTCATTGGGGCGTGATTAATTCGGGTTCATTTGGGCGTGATTAATTCGGTTTCATTGGGGCCTGATTATTTGGGGTTCATTGGGGCGTAATTAATTGGGGTTCATTGGGGTGTAATTAATTCGGGATCATTGGGGCGCAATTAATTCGGGTTCATTGGGGCGCAATTAATTCGGGTTCCTTGGGACGTAATTAATTCGGGTTCATTGGGGCGTGATTAATTCGGGTTCATTGGGGCGTAATTAATTGGGGTGGGTTAATTGTGAGGTGTAGTTAATTCGTGTTCATTTGGGCGTGATTAATTCGGGTTCATTGGGGCGTAATTAATTCGGGTTCATTGGCGCGTAATTAATTCGGGTTCATTGGAGCGTAATTAATTCGTGTTCATTGGCGCGTAATTAATTCGGGTTCATTGGCGCGTGATTAATTCGGGTTCATTGGGACGTAATTAATTCCGGTTCATTGGGGCTTAATTAATTCGGGTTCATTGGGGCGTGATTAATTCGGGTTCATTGGGGCGTGATTAATTCGGGATCATTGGGGCGTGATTAATTGGAGTTCATTGGGGCGTGATTAATTCGGGTTCATTGGGGCGTGATTAATTCGGGTTCATTGGGACGTGTTTAATTCGGGTTCATTGGGGCGTAATTAATTCGGGTTCATTGGGGCGTAATTAATTCGGGTTCATTGGGGCGTAATTAATTGGGGGGTGTGTTAATCGGGGGGTGTGGTTAATTAGGGTTCATTGGGACGTAATTAATTCGGGTTCATTGGGGTGTAATTAATTCGGGTTAATTGGGGCGCAATTAATTCGGGTTCATTGGGGCGTAATTAATTCGGGTTCATTGGGGCGTAATTAATTCGGGTTCATTGGGGCGTAATTAATTCGGGTTCATTGGGGCGTGATTAATTGGGGTTCATTGGGGCGTGATTAATTCGGGTTCATTGGGGCGTGATTAATTCGGGTTCAATGGGGCGTGATTAATTCGGGTTCATTGGGGTGTAATTAATTCGGGTTCATTGGGGCGTGATTAATTCGGGTTCATTGGGGCGTGATTAATTCGGGTTCATTGGGGCGTAATTAATTGGGGTTCATTGGGGCGTGATTAATTCGGGTTCATTGGGGCGTAATTAATTCGGGTTCATTGGGGCGTGATTAATTCGGGTTTCCCTGGGGACACTTATCAGCGCTACACACCGCCCACCCCCGGAACCAAAAGCACCCGGAACCAAAGTAACCGGGTCGTAGCTTCCGTGGGGACACTTTTCAGCGCTGCACCAACTTCCCTCCCCGGAACCAAAAGCACCCGGAACCAAAGTCGCCCGGTCGTTGTTTCCCTGGGGACACCTTTTAGCGCTGCACCACGCCCCCAACCCCCCCGGAACCAAAAACACCCGGAACCAAAGTATCCAGGTCGTTGTTTCCGTGGGGACACTTTTCCAGAGCTGCACAGCCCCCCAGCCCCCCGGAACCAAAAGCACACGGAACCAAAGTAGCCCGGTCGTTGTTTCCCTGGGGACACTCTTCAGCGCTGCACCAACCCCCCCCCCGCCCCCCCCCCCCCCCCCCCCCCGGAACCAAAAGCACCCGGAACCAAAGTCCCCCGGTCGTTGTTTCCCTAGGGACACTTTTCAGAGCTGCACAGCCCCACACCCCCCCCCGGAACCAAAAGCACCCGGAACCAATGTCGCCCGGTCGCTGCTTCCCTGGGGACACTTTTCAGCGCTGCACAGCCCCACACCCCCCCCGGAACCAAAAGCACGCGGAACCAAAGTCGCCCGGTCGCTGCTTCCCTGGGGACACTTTTCAGCGCTGCACCACCCCCACCACCGCCCCCCCCCGCCCCTCGGAACCAAAAGCACCCGGAACCAAAGTAACCAGGTCGTTGTTTCCGTGGGGACACTTTTCAGAACTGCACGGCCCCCATCCCCCCGGAAACAAAAGCACCCGGAACCAGCCAGGGCTGACTCACCTCATCTGTACCGGTGGCAGCTCTGGGTGGCCGCACCTCCGATGCGCCGCCGTGACCCCCGGCGCGCAATGCCCGCGAACCGCGGAGACACCCCCCGCCCGGCCCAGACGCCCCGCCGCTAGCCGCGGAGAAAAGCCCCGGCACGGAGCGGCGCCGGGACAACGCCGGCCGCGGGCGGGAGGAGAACGCGCGGCGTCTCGCCGCCCGCGGGCCCCGCACCGACCCCGCGGAGCCCCGGCCCTCCGCGACCCCGCGCGCCGCCGACCGCCCGGCCCCGGCCGACCCCGCGCGGGGCGGCGGAGGCGGCGCCTCACCCGGAGGGAGCGCGGAGCCGGCGGCACCGCCCGGCGCCCAGCGCGGCGTCACGCGGCCGGGACCGGCGCCGGGAGCCCGGGCGAACCGCGCGCGCTCCGCGGCAGGAGCCGCGCGTAGGCTGGGCGCGCTTCCCGGCATCCCGCGGGGCTCCACACCGCCCCAGAGCGCATGCGCAGGGTCCCCCGGGCAGCTTCAGCGCGCTGTACCGCGCATGCGCCTCGGTCCTGCAGCGCTACCGCGGCGTGGTCGCTAGGCAACGGCGGCGCGCCGCTTTCAAGCGCCCTGCCGCGGGCGCTGCGCCGCCCGGCCGCAGTACCGGTCTGTGTCCGCAAGGCGGCAGCACCCACCGGGTTTCGTGCGCCTCGCCGCCCGCCAGCTTCCGCAGCGTGTCCTCAAAGAGGCAGAAGCGCTCTGCCGCTCCAACTGCGTCTCCCACCCGCAGTACCGCGGTCTGTCCGCCAGGCGGCAGCACGCAGCGCGGTTCGTGCGCTGCGCCGCCCGGCCGCTTTGCTCTCTCTTCCTTTCTCTTCTCCAGCCTTCATTAGCACAGACACTTCTTTCCCCGTATTTATCTTCATAAAGTTCCTACAAAGCTATGACAGGATTGTGGCTCAGTGCATCCTGGGGAACTGCAGCGCTGACTTTCACCTGTGGGGCCAGGGCTGCTCAGCACCAGCGGGCAACAGCTGTGAAAATCACAGAGTCACAGGGCTGGGAAGGGACCCCCAGAGCCCACGGGGTCCCACCCCCTGACAAAGCAGGGTCCCTAGGAGGGAGGCATCCAGACGCGACTGGAATCTCTCCGCAGAAGGAGACTCCACACCCCCCTGGGCAGCCTGTCCCAGGGCTCCCTCACCCTCACTGGGCAAAAGGTCTTCCTGTGCTCTAAATTGCAGCCATTGCCCCTGCTCCTGTCCCCACAGACCACTGAGAAGGGGCTGCCCATTTCCCCCTGCGGCCCATACTTAACATATTGACCAACATCAATAAGGTCCCACCTTAGTCTTCTCCAGGCTGAACAGTCCCAGCTCACTCGGCCTTTCCTCACAGGGGAGATGCTCCAGGCCCTTCAGCATCTTTGTAGCCCTTCTCCCTCCAGGAGATCCCTGTGTTTTTTAGACCAGGGAGCCCAGAACTGGACACAACACTCCAGGTGGGGCCTGACCAGGGCACAGCAGAGGGGGAGGATCCCCTCCTGTGACCTGCTGGCCAAAATGCTCTGCAGGAAGGAAGCACGACCCGAAACAAACATTTATTAAAAAGGACTGTACAAACAAATGAAACAGGGAGCAGCACACTGTTGCTCCTGCTGGGCAAAGAAGTGAAATATTTCAAACACGGCAGCCCGTGAAAGTGCCAGAAACTGCTCAAATACCTAAATGCTGAAAGGAAAACCTACGCCGGAGGAATTGGAAAACTGTAAAATAAAGCAAAGCACTTCTCTTTATTTAAAGGGCTACTAAAGTCTCTATTTCTTCAATTCTGCTATTTAGAGTAGTACCTCAATGGCTATTCTTTCAAAATTAGCTTCTGTAACTTGCAGCCACTAGCAGGTTCAGTCAGTCAGTACCCTGTTGAATCTAGCAAGTGTAAGGATGAAAATTCAGCTTACCTTTCCTCTAATGATTAACGGGGTCCTTGGCTCTAAAGTTTGAACAACTTACCTACCCCAGCCTGGGTATAGAAATTTCTACAGCACAGCCTTTAGACACAGTAGAGCGTTTGCATCCTTTTAGCGTGGGCTTAAGGTGGGGGGCAGGGACAGAGGCCTGTGACTTTTTTTGCCATTTGCTTGCAAAACAACAGGGCCGTATCCTTTGGGGCAATGGAGGAAATCAGGAAGAGACCCTAGAAACCAGCTATAAAAAAGAATCCAGTGATTTTTCTTAGCGCTTCAATACCCATTGCAAAGGGAATGATAAAGCCAGGGTTAAAACAGACTAGTAATATCAAACTCTTGTAAACTTTGAGAAGGGTCTCTTTATGGCTCTTCTGAGAAATTAACTGAATAAGAAGGAATTTAAGCCAAGTGAAGAAGTATCCTCAAAGAACCTTAGGTACAAAGGAAAAGGCAGTTGTTGCTCCACGGAGCAAAAATGCAGTAGACGTGCAAGACCTGCACTTCAGGCAGCTTCCTGCTCTGACTGAAAAACCCCACTAAATCAGTATTTCGTAACTTTCCCTCCGGTCCCTGGAGAAAGGTGCCTGGGAGAAAAAAAGCCTGCGGCTGTCACAGAAAAGCTCTTCAGTTCAACTTCCTTAATCTGTAAGAGAAAAGAGTACCGGCTCTCTAGAAAAGATACTGCTTCCTTCCCCCCAGCCCAAGGATCCCTTGATCAATAATACAGATTTTGTCTCTTTGAAATAGAATATTCCCAGTTGGGAGGGGACCCATAAGAAACATCCGGTCCAGCTCCCTGCTCCTCACAGGAGTACCTAACGCTAAACCAGATGCTCCTTGAGCTCTGGCAGGTTTGGTGCTGTGACTACTTCCCTCAGGAGCCTGTTCCAGCGACTGAGCACCCTCTCAGTGAAGAGCCTTTTCCTAATGGCCAGTCTGAACTTCCCCTGATGCAGCTTCATTCTGTTTTCTTGTGCCCTGTTACTGGTCACCATAGAGGAGATGAGCACCTTCCTCTCCGCTGCCCACCCTGAGCAAGTTGTAGGCTGCTGTAACAGTCAAGGCACGGGAAGGATGGAAACCAGGCAAGGAAGAAGCAACTGACAGTGACATCTGAGGTGTGTTTGGGTTTAGAAAAAGGCGTGCTCAACCTACCTGCCAAAAAGTAGACGGGCAACAGGTAAGTCAGCAAGTGAGGAGCTATGGAAAAGTCTCAAGGGACGTTAAAAAAGACATTAAAGGAAAAGCAGGTCATTTTCTGTGCTTCTAAGGTACAGTGGTTAGCACTTAACAAGAAAAGGAAAGCTACCAGCCTCTCTTACTGCTGTAAGCGGGAACAGCAATGGAAAAAAAACCACAATCTGACAGGAAAAAGGGGAGGATGAAACGCAGACTGTGCTTATGCAGCTGGGGAGGGGAACAGACATTTCAAGCGATAAATAAATGCAATATGCAGCTTGTACTTGTTTACAGTGGGGGAGCTTTTTTTTTCCAGTGCAGATACCATCAGAGCTAGAAACCACTGTTAGTTGTGTAGATGTCCTACCATGACGTAGAAAGTACAGCTTTAAAAATATATTCCCCATTCAGCACCTCTAATTGGCCAATCTTCATTTAGAAATTGTTCTCTCTTAATGGCAATCATTCCCTTCAGGGTGATGCTTCTTAATGTTTGATGGCTCCACTCGGTGCTGAAGGCCCCCTCTTGCCATGAAATTAACAAATACCATATATTTTCCAAAAATCTCTGTTCTTCCAAACACCTCCAATCAAAAGTCCCATCCAGCTGCCCAAGTCTCTCTGTGTCCAGGTAGTAAATGAGAAAAGGAGAACAGGAAAAGGAGTTTTCTGTGGGATTGTCAGTGTGATGTTACTGTGGCTACTGGCAAAGTGTACCCACAGTGGACTGCAATAGTGCAAATGCTTACTATGCCAACATTACAAAATATGCCACCCAACTCAGACAGGAATAAACAACTGTCCTGAGGTAAATTTACTTTGCACTCTTCATGGGATCCTGGGATGGTGGTGTGACGTTGGGATTACTGAAGCAATGAAGCCAAAGGAGGCTCTCTGGGAAAATGAGGGCCAAAGGAAGCAAAAAGGGGCCAAAGAGAGCCCTCTGGGAAAACAGAGGGCAAAGGGGGCCAGAGGGGTCTTTCTGGGAAAATGGGGGCCAGAGGGGTCTTTCTGGGAAAATGGGGGCCAAAGGGGGCCAAAGGGGGTTTGGAAAGGAGCTGAAATCACTTGGGGCTGGAATAAGACGGAGGGGTTGGAATAAAGATGGTTGGGGCTGCAATAAAGACTGTGGGGCTGGAAATAAAAAGCACAGAGCTGGAATAAAGGCGGCTGGTCTGGGGTGTAATTAATTCGGGTTCATTGGGGCGTAATTAATTAGGGTTCATTGGGGCGTAATTAATTAGGGTTCATTGGGGCGTAATTAATTGTGGGTGGGTTAATTGCGGGGTGTGGTTAATTAGGGTTCCTTGGGGCGTGATTAATTCGGGTTCATTGGGACGTAATTAATTCGGGTTCATTGGGGCGTAATTAATTCGGGTTCATTGGGGCGTAATTAATTCGGGTTCATTGGGGCGTAATTAATTGGGGGGCGGGTTAATTGGGGGTGTGGTTAATTCGGGTTCATTGGGGCGTGATTAATTCGGGTTCATTGGGGCGTGATTAATTCGGTGTCATTGGGGCGTAATCAATTCGGGTCATTGGGGCATAATTAATTAGGGTTCATTGGGGCGTAATTTATTAGGGTTCATTGGGGCGTAATTAATTGGGGGTGGGTTAATTGCGCGGTGTGGTTAATTAGGGTTCCTTGGGGCGTGATTAATTCGGGTTCATTGGGACGTAATTAATTCGGGGTCATTGGGGCGTAATTAATTTGGGTTCATTGGGGCGTAATTAATTCGGGTTCATTGGGGCGTTATTAATTCGGCTTCATTGGGGCGTGATTAATTGGGGTTCATTGGGGCGTAATTAATTGGGGTTCATTGGGGCGTAATTATTTCGGGTTCCTTGGGGCGTGTTTAATTCGGGTTCATTGGGGCGTGATTAATTCGGGTTCATTGGGGCGTGATTAATTCGGGCTCATTGGGGCGTAATTAATTGGGGTTCATTGGGGTGTAATTAATTCGGGTTCATTGGGGCGTAATTAATTCGGGTTCATTGGGGCGTAATTAATTCGGGTTCATTGGGGCGTAATTAATTAGTGTTCATTGGAGCGTAATTAATTCGGGTTCATTGGGGCGTGATTTATTCGGGTTCATTGGGGCGTGTTTAATTCGGGTTCATTGGGGCGTGATTAATTCGGGTTCATTGGGGCGTGATTACTTCGGGTTCATTGGGGCGTAATTAATTAGGGTTCATTGGCGCGTGATTAATTCGGTTTTATTGGGGCGTGATTAATTCGGGTTCATAGGGGCGTGATTAATTCGGGTTCATTGGGGCGTAATTAATTCGGGTTCATTGGGGCGTAATTACTTCGGGTTCATTGGGGCGTGATTAATTCGGGTTCATTTGGGCGTGATTAATTCGGTTTCATTGGGGCCTGATTATTTGGGGTTCATTGGGGCGTAATTAATTGGGGTTCATTGGGGTGTAATTAATTCGGGATCATTGGGGCGCAATTAATTCGGGTTCTTTGGGGCGCAATTAATTCGGGTTCCTTGGGACGTAATTAATTCGGGTTCATTGGGGCGTGATTAATTCGGGTTCATTGGGGCGTAATTAATTGGGGTGGGTTAATTGTGAGGTGTAGTTAATTCGTGTTCATTTGGGCGTGATTAATTCGGGTTCATTGGGGCGTAATTAATTCGGGTTCATTGGCGCGTAATTAATTCGGGTTCATTGGAGCGTAATTAATTCGTGTTCATTGGCGCGTAATTAATTCGGGTTCATTGGCGCGTGATTAATTCGGGTTCATTGGGACGTAATTAATTCCGGTTCATTGGGGCTTAATTAATTCGGGTTCATTGGGGCGTGATTAATTCGGGTTCATTGGGGCGTGATTAATTCGGGATCATTGGGGCGTGATTAATTGGAGTTCATTGGGGCGTGATTAATTCGGGTTCATTGGGGCGTGATTAATTCGGGTTCATTGGGACGTGTTTAATTCGGGTTCATTGGGGCGTAATTAATTCGGGTTCATTGGGGCGTAATTAATTCGGGTTCATTGGGGCGTAATTAATTGGGGGGTGTGTTAATCGGGGGGTGTGGTTAATTAGGGTTCATTGGGACGTAATTAATTCGGGTTCATTGGGGTGTAATTAATTCGGGTTAATTGGGGCGCAATTAATTCGGGTTCATTGGGGCGTAATTAATTCGGGTTCATTGGGGCGTAATTAATTCGGGTTCATTGGGGCGTGATTAATTGGGGTTCATTGGGGCGTGATTAATTCGGGTTCATTGGGGCGTGATTAATTCGGGTTCATTGGGGCGTGATTAATTCGGGTTCAATGGGGCGTGATTAATTCGGGTTCATTGGGGTGTAATTAATTCGGGTTCATTGGGGCGTGATTAATTGGGGTTCATTGGGGCGTGATTAATTCGGGTTCATTGGGGCGTAATTAATTGGGGTTCATTGGGGCGTGATTAATTCGGGTTCATTGGGGCGTAATTAATTCGGGTTCATTGGGGCGTGATTAATTCGGGTTTCCCTGGGGACACTTATCAGCGCTACACACCGCCCACCCCCGGAACCAAAAGCACCCGGAACCAAAGTAACCGGGTCGTAGCTTCCGTGGGGACACTTTTCAGCGCTGCACCAACTTCCCTCCCCGGAACCAAAAGCACCCGGAACCAAAGTCGCCCGGTCGTTGTTTCCCTGGGGACACCTTTTAGCGCTGCACCACGCCCCCAACCCCCCCGGAACCAAAAACACCCGGAACCAAAGTATCCAGGTCGTTGTTTCCGTGGGGACACTTTTCCAGAGCTGCACAGCCCCCCAGCCCCCCGGAACCAAAAGCACACGGAACCAAAGTAGCCCGGTCGTTGTTTCCCTGGGGACACTCTTCAGCGCTGCACCACCCCCCCCCCCCCCCGCCCCCCCCCCCCCCCGGAACCAAAAGCACCCGGAACCAAAGTCCCCCGGTCGTTGTTTCCCTAGGGACACTTTTCAGAGCTGCACAGCCCCACACCCCCCCCGGAACCAAAAGCACCCGGAACCAATGTCGCCCGGTCGCTGCTTCCCTGGGGACACTTTTCAGCGCTGCACAGCCCCACACCCCCCCCGGAACCAAAAGCACGCGGAACCAAAGTCGCCCGGTCGCTGCTTCCCTGGGGACACTTTTCAGCGCTGCACCACCCCCACCACCGCCCCCCCCCCGCCCCTCGGAACCAAAAGCACCCGGAACCAAAGTAACCAGGTCGTTGTTTCCGTGGGGACACTTTTCAGAACTGCACGGCCCCCATCCCCCCGGAAACAAAAGCACCCGGAACCAGCCAGGGCTGACTCACCTCATCTGTACCGGTGGCAGCTCTGGGTGGCCGCACCTCCGATGCGCCGCCGTGACCCCCGGCGCGCAATGCCCGCGAACCGCGGAGACACCCCCCCGCCCGGCCCAGACGCCCCGCCGCTAGCCGCGGAGAAAAGCCCCGGCACGGAGCGGCGCCGGGACAACGCCGGCCGCGGGCGGGAGGAGACCGCGCGGCGTCTCGCCGCCCGCGGGCCCCGCACCGACCCCGCGGAGCCCCGGCCCTCCGCGACCCCCGCGCGCCGCCGACCGCCCGGCCCCGGCCGACCCCCGCGCGGGGCGGCGGAGGCGGCGCCTCACCCGGAGGGAGCGCGGAGCCGGCGGCACCGCCCGGCGCCCAGCGCGGCGGCCGGGACCGGCGCCGGGAGCCCGGGCGAACCGCGCGCGCTCCGCGGCAGGAGCCGCGCGTAGGCTGGGCGCGCTTCCCGGCATCCCGCGGGGCTCCACACCGCCCCAGAGCGCATGCGCAGGGTCCCCCGGGCAGCTTCAGCGCGCTGTACCGCGCATGCGCCTCGGTCCTGCAGCGCTACCGCGGCGTGGTCGCTAGGCAACGGCGGCGCGCCGCTTTCAAGCGCCCTGCCGCGGGCGCTGCGCCGCCCGGCCGCAGTACCGGTCTGTGTCCGCAAGGCGGCAGCACCCACCGGGTTTCGTGCGCCTCGCCGCCCGCCAGCTTCCGCAGCGTGTCCTCAAAGAGGCAGAAGCGCTCTGCCGCTCCAACTGCGTCTCCCACCCGCAGTACCGCGGTCTGTCCGCCAGGCGGCAGCACGCAGCGCGGTTCGTGCGCTGCGCCGCCCGGCCGCTTTGCTCTCTCTTCCTTTCTCTTCTCCAGCCTTCATTAGCACAGACACTTCTTTCCCCGTATTTATCTTCATAAAGTTCCTACAAAGCTATGACAGGATTGTGGCTCAGTGCATCCTGGGGAACTGCAGCGCTGACTTTCACCTGTGGGGCCAGGGCTGCTCAGCACCAGCGGGCAACAGCTGTGAAAATCACAGAGTCACAGGGCTGGGAAGGGACCCCCAGAGCCCACGGGGTCCCACCCCCTGACAAAGCAGGGTCCCTAGGAGGGAGGCATCCAGACGCGACTGGAATCTCTCCGCAGAAGGAGACTCCACACCCCCCTGGGCAGCCTGTCCCAGGGCTCCCTCACCCTCACTGGGCAAAAGGTCTTCCTGTGCTCTAAATTGCAGCCATTGCCCCTGCTCCTGTCCCCACAGACCACTGAGAAGGGGCTGCCCATTTCCCCCTGCGGCCCATACTTAACATATTGACCAACATCAATAAGGTCCCACCTTAGTCTTCTCCAGGCTGAACAGTCCCAGCTCACTCGGCCTTTCCTCACAGGGGAGATGCTCCAGGCCCTTCAGCATCTTTGTAGCCCTTCTCCCTCCAGGAGATCCCTGTGTTTTTTAGACCAGGGAGCCCAGAACTGGACACAACACTCCAGGTGGGGCCTGACCAGGGCACAGCAGAGGGGGAGGATCCCCTCCTGTGACCTGCTGGCCAAAATGCTCTGCAGGAAGGAAGCACGACCCGAAACAAACATTTATTAAAAAGGACTGTACAAACAAATGAAACAGGGAGCAGCACACTGTTGCTCCTGCTGGGCAAAGAAGTGAAATATTTCAAACACGGCAGCCCGTGAAAGTGCCAGAAACTGCTCAAATACCTAAATGCTGAAAGGAAAACCTACGCCGGAGGAATTGGAAAACTGTAAAATAAAGCAAAGCACTTCTCTTTATTTAAAGGGCTACTAAAGTCTCTATTTCTTCAATTCTGCTATTTAGAGTAGTACCTCAATGGCTATTCTTTCAAAATTAGCTTCTGTAACTTGCAGCCACTAGCAGGTTCAGTCAGTCAGTACCCTGTTGAATCTAGCAAGTGTAAGGATGAAAATTCAGCTTACCTTTCCTCTAATGATTAACGGGGTCCTTGGCTCTAAAGTTTGAACAACTTACCTACCCCAGCCTGGGTATAGAAATTTCTACAGCACAGCCTTTAGACACAGTAGAGCGTTTGCATCCTTTTAGCGTGGGCTTAAGGTGGGGGGCAGGGACAGAGGCCTGTGACTTTTTTTGCCATTTGCTTGCAAAACAACAGGGCCGTATCCTTTGGGGCAATGGAGGAAATCAGGAAGAGACCCTAGAAACCAGCTATAAAAAAGAATCCAGTGATTTTTCTTAGCGCTTCAATACCCATTGCAAAGGGAATGATAAAGCCAGGGTTAAAACAGACTAGTAATATCAAACTCTTGTAAACTTTGAGAAGGGTCTCTTTATGGCTCTTCTGAGAAATTAACTGAATAAGAAGGAATTTAAGCCAAGTGAAGAAGTATCCTCAAAGAACCTTAGGTACAAAGGAAAAGGCAGTTGTTGCTCCACGGAGCAAAAATGCAGTAGACGTGCAAGACCTGCACTTCAGGCAGCTTCCTGCTCTGACTGAAAAACCCCACTAAATCAGTGTTTCGTAACTTTCCCTCCGGTCCCTGGAGAAAGGTGCCTGGGAGAAAAAAAGCCTGCGGCTGTCACAGAAAAGCTCTTCAGTTCAACTTCCTTAATCTGTAAGAGAAAAGAGTACCGGCTCTCTAGAAAAGATACTGCTTCCTTCCCCCCAGCCCAAGGATCCCTTGATCAATAATACAGATTTTGTCTCTTTGAAATAGAACATTCCAAGTTGGGAGGGGACCCATAAGAAACATCCGGTCCAGCTCCCTGCTCCTCACAGGAGTACCTAACGCTAAACCAGATGCTCCTTGAGCTCTGGCAGGTTTGGTGCTGTGACTACTTCCCTCAGGAGCCTGTTCCAGCGACTGAGCACCCTCTCAGTGAAGAGCCTTTTCCTAATGGCCAGTCTGAACTTCCCCTGATGCAGCTTCATTCTGTTTTCTTGTGCCCTGTTACTGGTCACCATAGAGGAGATGAGCACCTTCCTCTCCGCTGCCCACCCTGAGCAAGTTGTAGGCTGCTGTAACAGTCAAGGCACGGGAAGGATGGAAACCAGGCAAGGAAGAAGCAACTGACAGTGACATCTGAGGTGTGTTTGGGTTTAGAAAAAGGCGTGCTCAACCTACCTGCCAAAAAGTAGACGGGCAACAGGTAAGTCAGCAAGTGAGGAGCTATGGAAAAGTCTCAAGGGACGTTAAAAAAGACATTAAAGGAAAAGCAGGTCATTTTCTGTGCTTCTAAGGTACAGTGGTTAGCACTTAACAAGAAAAGGAAAGCTACCAGCCTCTCTTACTGCTGTAAGCGGGAACAGCAATGGAAAAAAAACCACAATCTGACAGGAAAAAGGGGAGGATGAAACGCAGACTGTGCTTATGCAGCTGGGGAGGGGAACAGACATTTCAAGCGATAAATAAATGCAATATGCAGCTTGTACTTGTTTACAGTGGGGGAGCTTTTTTTTTCCAGTGCAGATACCATCAGAGCTAGAAACCACTGTTAGTTGTGTAGATGTCCTACCATGACGTAGAAAGTACAGCTTTAAAAATATATTCCCCATTCAGCACCTCTAATTGGCCAATCTTCATTTAGAAATTGTTCTCTCTTAATGGCAATCATTCCCTTCAGGGTGATGCTTCTTAATGTTTGATGGCTCCACTCGGTGCTGAAGGCCCCCTCTTGCCATGAAATTAACAAATACCATATATTTTCCAAAAATCTCTGTTCTTCCAAACACCTCCAATCAAAAGTCCCATCCAGCTGCCCAAGTCTCTCTGTGTCCAGGTAGTAAATGAGAAAAGGAGAACAGGAAAAGGAGTTTTCTGTGGGATTGTCAGTGTGATGTTACTGTGGCTACTGGCAAAGTGTACCCACAGTGGACTGCAATAGTGCAAATGCTTACTATGCCAACATTACAAAATATGCCACCCAACTCAGACAGGAATAAACAACTGTCCTGAGGTAAATTTACTTTGCACTCTTCATGGGATCCTGGGATGGTGGTGTGACGTTGGGATTACTGAAGCAATGAAGCCAAAGGAGGCTCTCTGGGAAAATGAGGGCCAAAGGAAGCAAAAAGGGGCCAAAGAGAGCCCTCTGGGAAAACAGAGGGCAAAGGGGGCCAGAGGGGTCTTTCTGGGAAAATGGGGGCCAGAGGGGTCTTTCTGGGAAAATGGGGGCCAAAGGGGGCCAAAGGGGGTTTGGAAAGGAGCTGAAATCACTTGGGGCTGGAATAAGACGGAGGGGTTGGAATAAAGATGGTTGGGGCTGCAATAAAGACTGTGGGGCTGGAAATAAAAAGCACAGAGCTGGAATAAAGGCGGCTGGTCTGGGGTGTAATTAATTCGGGTTCATTGGGGCGTAATTAATTAGGGTTCATTGGGGCGTAATTAATTAGGGTTCATTGGGGCGTAATTAATTGTGGGTGGGTTAATTGCGGGGTGTGGTTAATTAGGGTTCCTTGGGGCGTGATTAATTCGGGTTCATTGGGACGTAATTAATTCGGGTTCATTGGGGCGTAATTAATTCGGGTTCATTGGGGCGTAATTAATTCGGGTTCATTGGGGCGTAATTAATTGGGGGGCGGGTTAATTGGGGGTGTGGTTAATTCGGGTTCATTGGGGCGTGATTAATTCGGGTTCATTGGGGCGTGATTAATTCGGTGTCATTGGGGCGTAATCAATTCGGGTCATTGGGGCATAATTAATTAGGGTTCATTGGGGCGTAATTTATTAGGGTTCATTGGGGCGTAATTAATTGGGGGTGGGTTAATTGCGGGGTGTGGTTAATTAGGGTTCCTTGGGGCGTGATTAATTCGGGTTCATTGGGACGTAATTAATTCGGGGTCATTGGGGCGTAATTAATTTGGGTTCATTGGGGCGTAATTAATTCGGGTTCATTGGGGCGTTATTAATTCGGCTTCATTGGGGCGTGATTAATTGGGGTTCATTGGGGCGTAATTAATTGGGGTTCATTGGGGCGTAATTATTTCGGGTTCCTTGGGGCGTGTTTAATTCGGGTTCATTGGGGCGTGATTAATTCGGGTTCATTGGGGCGTGATTAATTCGGGCTCATTGGGGCGTAATTAATTGGGGTTCATTGGGGTGTAATTAATTCGGGTTCATTGGGACGTAATTAATCCGGGTTCATTGGGGCGTGATTAATTCGGGTTCATTGGGGCGTAATTAATTCGGGTTCATTGGGGCGTAATTAATTCGGGTTCATTGGGGCGTAATTAATTAGTGTTCATTGGAGCGTAATTAATTCGGGTTCATTGGGGCGTGATTTATTCGGGTTCATTGGGGCGTGTTTAATTCGGGTTCATTGGGGCGTGATTAATTCGGGTTCATTGGGGCGTGATTACTTCGGGTTCATTGGGGCGTAATTAATTAGGGTTCATTGGCGCGTGATTAATTCGGTTTTATTGGGGCGTGATTAATTCGGGTTCATAGGGGCGTGATTAATTCGGGTTCATTGGGGCGTAATTAATTCGGGTTCATTGGGGCGTAATTAATGGGGGTTCATTGGGGCGTAATTACTTCGGGTTCATTGGGGCGTGATTAATTCGGGTTCATTTGGGCGTGATTAATTCGGTTTCATTGGGGCCTGATTATTTGGGGTTCATTGGGGCGTAATTAATTGGGGTTCATTGGGGTGTAATTAATTCGGGATCATTGGGGCGCAATTAATTCGGGTTCATTGGGGCGCAATTAATTCGGGTTCCTTGGGACGTAATTAATTCGGGTTCATTGGGGCGTGATTAATTCGGGTTCATTGGGGCGTAATTAATTGGGGTGGGTTAATTGTGAGGTGTAGTTAATTCGTGTTCATTTGGGCGTGATTAATTCGGGTTCATTGGGGCGTAATTAATTCGGGTTCATTGGCGCGTAATTAATTCGGGTTCATTGGAGCGTAATTAATTCGTGTTCATTGGCGCGTAATTAATTCGGGTTCATTGGCGCGTGATTAATTCGGGTTCATTGGGACGTAATTAATTCCGGTTCATTGGGGCTTAATTAATTCGGGTTCATTGGGGCGTGATTAATTCGGGTTCATTGGGGCGTGATTAATTCGGGATCATTGGGGCGTGATTAATTGGAGTTCATTGGGGCGTGATTAATTCGGGTTCATTGGGACGTGTTTAATTCGGGTTCATTGGGGCGTAATTAATTCGGGTTCATTGGGGCGTAATTAATTCGGGTTCATTGGGGCGTAATTAATTGGGGGGTGTGTTAATCGGGGGGTGTGGTTAATTAGGGTTCATTGGGACGTAATTAATTCGGGTTCATTGGGGTGTAATTAATTCGGGTTAATTGGGGCGCAATTAATTCGGGTTCATTGGGGCGTAATTAATTCGGGTTCATTGGGGCGTAATTAATTCGGGTTCATTGGGGCGTAATTAATTCGGGTTCATTGGGGCGTGATTAATTCGGGTTCATTGGGGCGTGATTAATTCGGGTTCATTGGGGCGTGATTAATTCGGGTTCAATGGGGCGTGATTAATTCGGGTTCATTGGGGTGTAATTAATTCGGGTTCATTGGGGCGTGATTAATTGGGGTTCATTGGGGCGTGATTAATTCGGGTTCATTGGGGCGTAATTAATTGGGGTTCATTGGGGCGTGATTAATTCGGGTTTCCCTGGGGACACTTATCAGCGCTACACACCGCCCACCCCCGGAACCAAAAGCACCCGGAACCAAAGTAACCGGGTCGTAGCTTCCGTGGGGACACTTTTCAGCGCTGCACCAACTTCCCTCCCCGGAACCAAAAGCACCCGGAACCAAAGTCGCCCGGTCGTTGTTTCCCTGGGGACACCTTTTAGCGCTGCACCACGCCCCCAACCCCCCCGGAACCAAAAACACCCGGAACCAAAGTATCCAGGTCGTTGTTTCCGTGGGGACACTTTTCCAGAGCTGCACAGCCCCCCAGCCCCCCGGAACCAAAAGCACACGGAACCAAAGTAGCCCGGTCGTTGTTTCCCTGGGGACACTCTTCAGCGCTGCACCACCCCCCCCCCCCCCCCCGCCGCCCCCCCCCCCCCCCCCGGAACCAAAAGCACCCGGAACCAAAGTCCCCCGGTCGTTGTTTCCCTAGGGACACTTTTCAGAGCTGCACAGCCCCACACCCCCCCCGGAACCAAAAGCACCCGGAACCAATGTCGCCCGGTCGCTGCTTCCCTGGGGACACTTTTCAGCGCTGCACAGCCCCACACCCCCCCCGGAACCAAAAGCACGCGGAACCAAAGTCGCCCGGTCGCTGCTTCCCTGGGGACACTTTTCAGCGCTGCACCACCCCCACCACCGCCCCCCCCCGCCCCTCGGAACCAAAAGCACCCGGAACCAAAGTAACCAGGTCGTTGTTTCCGTGGGGACACTTTTCAGAACTGCACGGCCCCCATCCCCCCGGAAACAAAAGCACCCGGAACCAGCCAGGGCTGACTCACCTCATCTGTACCGGTGGCAGCTCTGGGTGGCCGCACCTCCGATGCGCCGCCGTGACCCCCGGCGCGCAATGCCCGCGAACCGCGGAGACACCCCCCGCCCGGCCCAGACGCCCCGCCGCTAGCCGCGGAGAAAAGCCCCGGCACGGAGCGGCGCCGGGACAACGCCGGCCGCGGGCGGGAGGAGAACGCGCGGCGTCTCGCCGCCCGCGGGCCCCGCACCGACCCCGCGGAGCCCCGGCCCTCCGCGACCCCGCGCGCCGCCGACCGCCCGGCCCCGGCCGACCCCGCGCGGGGCGGCGGAGGCGGCGCCTCACCCGGAGGGAGCGCGGAGCCGGCGGCACCGCCCGGCGCCCAGCGCGGCGTCACGCGGCCGGGACCGGCGCCGGGAGCCCGGGCGAACCGCGCGCGCTCCGCGGCAGGAGCCGCGCGTAGGCTGGGCGCGCTTCCCGGCATCCCGCGGGGCTCCACACCGCCCCAGAGCGCATGCGCAGGGTCCCCCGGGCAGCTTCAGCGCGCTGTACCGCGCATGCGCCTCGGTCCTGCAGCGCTACCGCGGCGTGGTCGCTAGGCAACGGCGGCGCGCCGCTTTCAAGCGCCCTGCCGCGGGCGCTGCGCCGCCCGGCCGCAGTACCGGTCTGTGTCCGCAAGGCGGCAGCACCCACCGGGTTTCGTGCGCCTCGCCGCCCGCCAGCTTCCGCAGCGTGTCCTCAAAGAGGCAGAAGCGCTCTGCCGCTCCAACTGCGTCTCCCACCCGCAGTACCGCGGTCTGTCCGCCAGGCGGCAGCACGCAGCGCGGTTCGTGCGCTGCGCCGCCCGGCCGCTTTGCTCTCTCTTCCTTTCTCTTCTCCAGCCTTCATTAGCACAGACACTTCTTTCCCCGTATTTATCTTCATAAAGTTCCTACAAAGCTATGACAGGATTGTGGCTCAGTGCATCCTGGGGAACTGCAGCGCTGACTTTCACCTGTGGGGCCAGGGCTGCTCAGCACCAGCGGGCAACAGCTGTGAAAATCACAGAGTCACAGGGCTGGGAAGGGACCCCCAGAGCCCACGGGGTCCCACCCCCTGACAAAGCAGGGTCCCTAGGAGGGAGGCATCCAGACGCGACTGGAATCTCTCCGCAGAAGGAGACTCCACACCCCCCTGGGCAGCCTGTCCCAGGGCTCCCTCACCCTCACTGGGCAAAAGGTCTTCCTGTGCTCTAAATTGCAGCCATTGCCCCTGCTCCTGTCCCCACAGACCACTGAGAAGGGGCTGCCCATTTCCCCCTGCGGCCCATACTTAACATATTGACCAACATCAATAAGGTCCCACCTTAGTCTTCTCCAGGCTGAACAGTCCCAGCTCACTCGGCCTTTCCTCACAGGGGAGATGCTCCAGGCCCTTCAGCATCTTTGTAGCCCTTCTCCCTCCAGGAGATCCCTGTGTTTTTTAGACCAGGGAGCCCAGAACTGGACACAACACTCCAGGTGGGGCCTGACCAGGGCACAGCAGAGGGGGAGGATCCCCTCCTGTGACCTGCTGGCCAAAATGCTCTGCAGGAAGGAAGCACGACCCGAAACAAACATTTATTAAAAAGGACTGTACAAACAAATGAAACAGGGAGCAGCACACTGTTGCTCCTGCTGGGCAAAGAAGTGAAATATTTCAAACACGGCAGCCCGTGAAAGTGCCAGAAACTGCTCAAATACCTAAATGCTGAAAGGAAAACCTACGCCGGAGGAATTGGAAAACTGTAAAATAAAGCAAAGCACTTCTCTTCATTTAAAGGGCTACTAAAGTCTCTATTTCTTCAATTCTGCTATTTAGAGTAGTACCTCAATGGCTATTCTTTCAAAATTAGCTTCTGTAACTTGCAGCCACTAGCAGGTTCAGTCAGTCAGTACCCTGTTGAATCTAGCAAGTGTAAGGATGAAAATTCAGCTTACCTTTCCTCTAATGATTAACGGGGTCCTTGGCTCTAAAGTTTGAACAACTTACCTACCCCAGCCTGGGTATAGAAATTTCTACAGCACAGCCTTTAGACACAGTAGAGCGTTTGCATCCTTTTAGCGTGGGCTTAAGGTGGGGGGCAGGGACAGAGGCCTGTGACTTTTTTTGCCATTTGCTTGCAAAACAACAGGGCCGTATCCTTTGGGGCAATGGAGGAAATCAGGAAGAGACCCTAGAAACCAGCTATAAAAAAGAATCCAGTGATTTTTCTTAGCGCTTCAATACCCATTGCAAAGGGAATGATAAAGCCAGGGTTAAAACAGACTAGTAATATCAAACTCTTGTAAACTTTGAGAAGGGTCTCTTTATGGCTCTTCTGAGAAATTAACTGAATAAGAAGGAATTTAAGCCAAGTGAAGAAGTATCCTCAAAGAACCTTAGGTACAAAGGAAAAGGCAGTTGTTGCTCCACGGAGCAAAAATGCAGTAGACGTGCAAGACCTGCACTTCAGGCAGCTTCCTGCTCTGACTGAAAAACCCCACTAAATCAGTATTTCGTAACTTTCCCTCCGGTCCCTGGAGAAAGGTGCCTGGGAGAAAAAAAGCCTGCGGCTGTCACAGAAAAGCTCTTCAGTTCAACTTCCTTAATCTGTAAGAGAAAAGAGTACCGGCTCTCTAGAAAAGATACTGCTTCCTTCCCCCCAGCCCAAGGATCCCTTGATCAATAATACAGATTTTGTCTCTTTGAAATAGAACATTCCAAGTTGGGAGGGGACCCATAAGAAACATCTGGTCCAGCTCCCTGCTCCTCACAGGAGTACCTAACGCTAAACCAGATGCTCCTTGAGCTCTGGCAGGTTTGGTGCTGTGACTACTTCCCTCAGGAGCCTGTTCCAGCGACTGAGCACCCTCTCAGTGAAGAGCCTTTTCCTAATGGCCAGTCTGAACTTCCCCTGATGCAGCTTCATTCTGTTTTCTTGTGCCCTGTTACTGGTCACCATAGAGGAGATGAGCACCTTCCTCTCCGCTGCCCACCCTGAGCAAGTTGTAGGCTGCTGTAACAGTCAAGGCACGGGAAGGATGGAAACCAGGCAAGGAAGAAGCAACTGACAGTGACATCTGAGGTGTGTTTGGGTTTAGAAAAAGGCGTGCTCAACCTACCTGCCAAAAAGTAGACGGGCAACAGGTAAGTCAGCAAGTGAGGAGCTATGGAAAAGTCTCAAGGGACGTTAAAAAAGACATTAAAGGAAAAGCAGGTCATTTTCTGTGCTTCTAAGGTACAGTGGTTAGCACTTAACAAGAAAAGGAAAGCTACCAGCCTCTCTTACTGCTGTAAGCGGGAACAGCAATGGAAAAAAAACCACAATCTGACAGGAAAAAGGGGAGGATGAAACGCAGACTGTGCTTATGCAGCTGGGGAGGGGAACAGACATTTCAAGCGATAAATAAATGCAATATGCAGCTTGTACTTGTTTACAGTGGGGGAGCTTTTTTTTTCCAGTGCAGATACCATCAGAGCTAGAAACCACTGTTAGTTGTGTAGATGTCCTACCATGACGTAGAAAGTACAGCTTTAAAAATATATTCCCCATTCAGCACCTCTAATTGGCCAATCTTCATTTAGAAATTGTTCTCTCTTAATGGCAATCATTCCCTTCAGGGTGATGCTTCTTAATGTTTGATGGCTCCACTCGGTGCTGAAGGCCCCCTCTTGCCATGAAATTAACAAATACCATATATTTTCCAAAAATCTCTGTTCTTCCAAACACCTCCAATCAAAAGTCCCATCCAGCTGCCCAAGTCTCTCTGTGTCCAGGTAGTAAATGAGAAAAGGAGAACAGGAAAAGGAGTTTTCTGTGGGATTGTCAGTGTGATGTTACTGTGGCTACTGGCAAAGTGTACCCACAGTGGACTGCAATAGTGCAAATGCTTACTATGCCAACATTACAAAATATGCCACCCAACTCAGACAGGAATAAACAACTGTCCTGAGGTAAATTTACTTTGCACTCTTCATGGGATCCTGGGATGGTGGTGTGACGTTGGGATTACTGAAGCAATGAAGCCAAAGGAGGCTCTCTGGGAAAATGAGGGCCAAAGGAAGCAAAAAGGGGCCAAAGAGAGCCCTCTGGGAAAACAGAGGGCAAAGGGGGCCAGAGGGGTCTTTCTGGGAAAATGGGGGCCAGAGGGGTCTTTCTGGGAAAATGGGGGCCAAAGGGGGCCAAAGGGGGTTTGGAAAGGAGCTGAAATCACTTGGGGCTGGAATAAGACGGAGGGGTTGGAATAAAGATGGTTGGGGCTGCAATAAAGACTGTGGGGCTGGAAATAAAAAGCACAGAGCTGGAATAAAGGCGGCTGGTCTGGGGTGTAATTAATTCGGGTTCATTGGGGCGTAATTAATTAGGGTTCATTGGGGCGTAATTAATTAGGGTTCATTGGGGCGTAATTAATTGTGGGTGGGTTAATTGCGGGGTGTGGTTAATTAGGGTTCCTTGGGGCGTGATTAATTCGGGTTCATTGGGACGTAATTAATTCGGGTTCATTGGGGCGTAATTAATTCGGGTTCATTGGGGCGTAATTAATTCGGGTTCATTGGGGCGTAATTAATTGGGGGGCGGGTTAATTGGGGGTGTGGTTAATTCGGGTTCATTGGGGCGTGATTAATTCGGGTTCATTGGGGCGTGATTAATTCGGTGTCATTGGGGCGTAATCAATTCGGGTCATTGGGGCATAATTAATTAGGGTTCATTGGGGCGTAATTTATTAGGGTTCATTGGGGCGTAATTAATTGGGGGTGGGTTAATTGCGCGGTGTGGTTAATTAGGGTTCCTTGGGGCGTGATTAATTCGGGTTCATTGGGACGTAATTAATTCGGGGTCATTGGGGCGTAATTAATTTGGGTTCATTGGGGCGTAATTAATTCGGGTTCATTGGGGCGTTATTAATTCGGCTTCATTGGGGCGTGATTAATTGGGGTTCATTGGGGCGTAATTAATTGGGGTTCATTGGGGCGTAATTATTTCGGGTTCCTTGGGGCGTGTTTAATTCGGGTTCATTGGGGCGTGATTAATTCGGGTTCATTGGGGCGTGATTAATTCGGGCTCATTGGGGCGTAATTAATTGGGGTTCATTGGGGTGTAATTAATTCGGGTTCATTGGGACGTAATTAATCCGGGTTCATTGGGGCGTGATTAATTCGGGTTCATTGGGGCGTAATTAATTCGGGTTCATTGGGGCGTAATTAATTCGGGTTCATTGGGGCGTAATTAATTAGTGTTCATTGGAGCGTAATTAATTCGGGTTCATTGGGGCGTGATTTATTCGGGTTCATTGGGGCGTGTTTAATTCGGGTTCATTGGGGCGTGATTAATTCGGGTTCATTGGGGCGTGATTACTTCGGGTTCATTGGGGCGTAATTAATTAGGGTTCATTGGCGCGTGATTAATTCGGTTTTATTGGGGCGTGATTAATTCGGGTTCATAGGGGCGTGATTAATTCGGGTTCATTGGGGCGTAATTAATTCGGGTTCATTGGGGCGTAATTAATGGGGGTTCATTGGGGCGTAATTACTTCGGGTTCATTGGGGCGTGATTAATTCGGGTTCATTTGGGCGTGATTAATTCGGTTTCATTGGGGCCTGATTATTTGGGGTTCATTGGGGCGTAATTAATTGGGGTTCATTGGGGTGTAATTAATTCGGGATCATTGGGGCGCAATTAATTCGGGTTCATTGGGGCGCAATTAATTCGGGTTCCTTGGGACGTAATTAATTCGGGTTCATTGGGGCGTGATTAATTCGGGTTCATTGGGGCGTAATTAATTGGGGTGGGTTAATTGTGAGGTGTAGTTAATTCGTGTTCATTTGGGCGTGATTAATTCGGGTTCATTGGGGCGTAATTAATTCGGGTTCATTGGCGCGTAATTAATTCGGGTTCATTGGAGCGTAATTAATTCGTGTTCATTGGCGCGTAATTAATTCGGGTTCATTGGCGCGTGATTAATTCGGGTTCATTGGGACGTAATTAATTCCGGTTCATTGGGGCTTAATTAATTCGGGTTCATTGGGGCGTGATTAATTCGGGTTCATTGGGGCGTGATTAATTCGGGATCATTGGGGCGTGATTAATTGGAGTTCATTGGGGCGTGATTAATTCGGGTTCATTGGGGCGTGATTAATTCGGGTTCATTGGGACGTGTTTAATTCGGGTTCATTGGGGCGTAATTAATTCGGGTTCATTGGGGCGTAATTAATTCGGGTTCATTGGGGCGTAATTAATTGGGGGGTGTGTTAATCGGGGGGTGTGGTTAATTAGGGTTCATTGGGACGTAATTAATTCGGGTTCATTGGGGTGTAATTAATTCGGGTTAATTGGGGCGCAATTAATTCGGGTTCATTGGGGCGTAATTAATTCGGGTTCATTGGGGCGTAATTAATTCGGGTTCATTGGGGCGTAATTAATTCGGGTTCATTGGGGCGTGATTAATTGGGGTTCATTGGGGCGTGATTAATTCGGGTTCATTGGGGCGTGATTAATTCGGGTTCAATGGGGCGTGATTAATTCGGGTTCATTGGGGTGTAATTAATTCGGGTTCATTGGGGCGTGATTAATTGGGGTTCATTGGGGCGTGATTAATTCGGGTTCATTGGGGCGTAATTAATTGGGGTTCATTGGGGCGTGATTAATTCGGGTTCATTGGGGCGTAATTAATTCGGGTTCATTGGGGCGTGATTAATTCGTTTTTCCCTGGGGACACTTATCAGCGCTACACACCGCCCACCCCCGGAACCAAAAGCACCCGGAACCAAAGTAACCGGGTCGTAGCTTCCGTGGGGACACTTTTCAGCGCTGCACCAACTTCCCTCCCCGGAACCAAAAGCACCCGGAACCAAAGTCGCCCGGTCGTTGTTTCCCTGGGGACACCTTTTAGCGCTGCACCACGCCCCCAACCCCCCCGGAACCAAAAACACCCGGAACCAAAGTATCCAGGTCGTTGTTTCCGTGGGGGACACTTTTCCAGAGCTGCACAGCCCCCCAGCCCCCCGGAACCAAAAGCACACGGAACCAAAGTAGCCCGGTCGTTGTTTCCCTGGGGACACTCTTCAGCGCTGCACCACACCCCCCCCCCCCCCCCCGGAACCAAAAGCACCCGGAACCAAAGTCCCCCGGTCGTTGTTTCCCTAGGGACACTTTTCAGAGCTGCACAGCCCCACACCCCCCCCCGGAACCAAAAGCACCCGGAACCAATGTCGCCCGGTCGCTGCTTCCCTGGGGACACTTTTCAGCGCTGCACAGCCCCACACCCCCCCCCGGAACCAAAAGCACGCGGAACCAAAGTCGCCCGGTCGCTGCTTCCCTGGGGACACTTTTCAGCGCTGCACCACCCCCACCACCGCCCCCCCCCCGCCCCTCGGAACCAAAAGCACCCGGAACCAAAGTAACCAGGTCGTTGTTTCCGTGGGGACACTTTTCAGAACTGCACGGCCCCCATCCCCCCGGAAACAAAAGCACCCGGAACCAGCCAGGGCTGACTCACCTCATCTGTACCGGTGGCAGCTCTGGGTGGCCGCACCTCCGATGCGCCGCCGTGACCCCCGGCGCGCAATGCCCGCGAACCGCGGAGACACCCCCCGCCCGGCCCAGACGCCCCGCCGCTAGCCGCGGAGAAAAGCCCCGGCACGGAGCGGCGCCGGGACAACGCCGGCCGCGGGCGGGAGGAGAACGCGCGGCGTCTCGCCGCCCGCGGGCCCCGCACCGACCCCGCGGAGCCCCGGCCCTCCGCGACCCCGCGCGCCGCCGACCGCCCGGCCCCGGCCGACCCCGCGCGGGGCGGCGGAGGCGGCGCCTCACCCGGAGGGAGCGCGGAGCCGGCGGCACCGCCCGGCGCCCAGCGCGGCGTCACGCGGCCGGGACCGGCGCCGGGAGCCCGGGCGAACCGCGCGCGCTCCGCGGCAGGAGCCGCGCGTAGGCTGGGCGCGCTTCCCGGCATCCCGCGGGGCTCCACACCGCCCCAGAGCGCATGCGCAGGGTCCCCCGGGCAGCTTCAGCGCGCTGTACCGCGCATGCGCCTCGGTCCTGCAGCGCTACCGCGGCGTGGTCGCTAGGCAACGGCGGCGCGCCGCTTTCAAGCGCCCTGCCGCGGGCGCTGCGCCGCCCGGCCGCAGTACCGGTCTGTGTCCGCAAGGCGGCAGCACCCACCGGGTTTCGTGCGCCTCGCCGCCCGCCAGCTTCCGCAGCGTGTCCTCAAAGAGGCAGAAGCGCTCTGCCGCTCCAACTGCGTCTCCCACCCGCAGTACCGCGGTCTGTCCGCCAGGCGGCAGCACGCAGCGCGGTTCGTGCGCTGCGCCGCCCGGCCGCTTTGCTCTCTCTTCCTTTCTCTTCTCCAGCCTTCATTAGCACAGACACTTCTTTCCCCGTATTTATCTTCATAAAGTTCCTACAAAGCTATGACAGGATTGTGGCTCAGTGCATCCTGGGGAACTGCAGCGCTGACTTTCACCTGTGGGGCCAGGGCTGCTCAGCACCAGCGGGCAACAGCTGTGAAAATCACAGAGTCACAGGGCTGGGAAGGGACCCCCAGAGCCCACGGGGTCCCACCCCCTGACAAAGCAGGGTCCCTAGGAGGGAGGCATCCAGACGCGACTGGAATCTCTCCGCAGAAGGAGACTCCACACCCCCCTGGGCAGCCTGTCCCAGGGCTCCCTCACCCTCACTGGGCAAAAGGTCTTCCTGTGCTCTAAATTGCAGCCATTGCCCCTGCTCCTGTCCCCACAGACCACTGAGAAGGGGCTGCCCATTTCCCCCTGCGGCCCATACTTAACATATTGACCAACATCAATAAGGTCCCACCTTAGTCTTCTCCAGGCTGAACAGTCCCAGCTCACTCGGCCTTTCCTCACAGGGGAGATGCTCCAGGCCCTTCAGCATCTTTGTAGCCCTTCTCCCTCCAGGAGATCCCTGTGTTTTTTAGACCAGGGAGCCCAGAACTGGACACAACACTCCAGGTGGGGCCTGACCAGGGCACAGCAGAGGGGGAGGATCCCCTCCTGTGACCTGCTGGCCAAAATGCTCTGCAGGAAGGAAGCACGACCCGAAACAAACATTTATTAAAAAGGACTGTACAAACAAATGAAACAGGGAGCAGCACACTGTTGCTCCTGCTGGGCAAAGAAGTGAAATATTTCAAACACGGCAGCCCGTGAAAGTGCCAGAAACTGCTCAAATACCTAAATGCTGAAAGGAAAACCTACGCCGGAGGAATTGGAAAACTGTAAAATAAAGCAAAGCACTTCTCTTCATTTAAAGGGCTACTAAAGTCTCTATTTCTTCAATTCTGCTATTTAGAGTAGTACCTCAATGGCTATTCTTTCAAAATTAGCTTCTGTAACTTGCAGCCACTAGCAGGTTCAGTCAGTCAGTACCCTGTTGAATCTAGCAAGTGTAAGGATGAAAATTCAGCTTACCTTTCCTCTAATGATTAACGGGGTCCTTGGCTCTAAAGTTTGAACAACTTACCTACCCCAGCCTGGGTATAGAAATTTCTACAGCACAGCCTTTAGACACAGTAGAGCGTTTGCATCCTTTTAGCGTGGGCTTAAGGTGGGGGGCAGGGACAGAGGCCTGTGACTTTTTTTGCCATTTGCTTGCAAAACAACAGGGCCGTATCCTTTGGGGCAATGGAGGAAATCAGGAAGAGACCCTAGAAACCAGCTATAAAAAAGAATCCAGTGATTTTTCTTAGCGCTTCAATACCCATTGCAAAGGGAATGATAAAGCCAGGGTTAAAACAGACTAGTAATATCAAACTCTTGTAAACTTTGAGAAGGGTCTCTTTATGGCTCTTCTGAGAAATTAACTGAATAAGAAGGAATTTAAGCCAAGTGAAGAAGTATCCTCAAAGAACCTTAGGTACAAAGGAAAAGGCAGTTGTTGCTCCACGGAGCAAAAATGCAGTAGACGTGCAAGACCTGCACTTCAGGCAGCTTCCTGCTCTGACTGAAAAACCCCACTAAATCAGTATTTCGTAACTTTCCCTCCGGTCCCTGGAGAAAGGTGCCTGGGAGAAAAAAAGCCTGCGGCTGTCACAGAAAAGCTCTTCAGTTCAACTTCCTTAATCTGTAAGAGAAAAGAGTACCGGCTCTCTAGAAAAGATACTGCTTCCTTCCCCCCAGCCCAAGGATCCCTTGATCAATAATACAGATTTTGTCTCTTTGAAATAGAATATTCCCAGTTGGGAGGGGACCCATAAGAAACATCCGGTCCAGCTCCCTGCTCCTCACAGGAGTACCTAACGCTAAACCAGATGCTCCTTGAGCTCTGGCAGGTTTGGTGCTGTGACTACTTCCCTCAGGAGCCTGTTCCAGCGACTGAGCACCCTCTCAGTGAAGAGCCTTTTCCTAATGGCCAGTCTGAACTTCCCCTGATGCAGCTTCATTCTGTTTTCTTGTGCCCTGTTACTGGTCACCATAGAGGAGATGAGCACCTTCCTCTCCGCTGCCCACCCTGAGCAAGTTGTAGGCTGCTGTAACAGTCAAGGCACGGGAAGGATGGAAACCAGGCAAGGAAGAAGCAACTGACAGTGACATCTGAGGTGTGTTTGGGTTTAGAAAAAGGCGTGCTCAACCTACCTGCCAAAAAGTAGACGGGCAACAGGTAAGTCAGCAAGTGAGGAGCTATGGAAAAGTCTCAAGGGACGTTAAAAAAGACATTAAAGGAAAAGCAGGTCATTTTCTGTGCTTCTAAGGTACAGTGGTTAGCACTTAACAAGAAAAGGAAAGCTACCAGCCTCTCTTACTGCTGTAAGCGGGAACAGCAATGGAAAAAAAACCACAATCTGACAGGAAAAAGGGGAGGATGAAACGCAGACTGTGCTTATGCAGCTGGGGAGGGGAACAGACATTTCAAGCGATAAATAAATGCAATATGCAGCTTGTACTTGTTTACAGTGGGGGAGCTTTTTTTTTCCAGTGCAGATACCATCAGAGCTAGAAACCACTGTTAGTTGTGTAGATGTCCTACCATGACGTAGAAAGTACAGCTTTAAAAATATATTCCCCATTCAGCACCTCTAATTGGCCAATCTTCATTTAGAAATTGTTCTCTCTTAATGGCAATCATTCCCTTCAGGGTGATGCTTCTTAATGTTTGATGGCTCCACTCGGTGCTGAAGGCCCCCTCTTGCCATGAAATTAACAAATACCATATATTTTCCAAAAATCTCTGTTCTTCCAAACACCTCCAATCAAAAGTCCCATCCAGCTGCCCAAGTCTCTCTGTGTCCAGGTAGTAAATGAGAAAAGGAGAACAGGAAAAGGAGTTTTCTGTGGGATTGTCAGTGTGATGTTACTGTGGCTACTGGCAAAGTGTACCCACAGTGGACTGCAATAGTGCAAATGCTTACTATGCCAACATTACAAAATATGCCACCCAACTCAGACAGGAATAAACAACTGTCCTGAGGTAAATTTACTTTGCACTCTTCATGGGATCCTGGGATGGTGGTGTGACGTTGGGATTACTGAAGCAATGAAGCCAAAGGAGGCTCTCTGGGAAAATGAGGGCCAAAGGAAGCAAAAAGGGGCCAAAGAGAGCCCTCTGGGAAAACAGAGGGCAAAGGGGGCCAGAGGGGTCTTTCTGGGAAAATGGGGGCCAGAGGGGTCTTTCTGGGAAAATGGGGGCCAAAGGGGGCCAAAGGGGGTTTGGAAAGGAGCTGAAATCACTTGGGGCTGGAATAAGACGGAGGGGTTGGAATAAAGATGGTTGGGGCTGCAATAAAGACTGTGGGGCTGGAAATAAAAAGCACAGAGCTGGAATAAAGGCGGCTGGTGTGGGAAAGGAGCTGAAATCACGGCTGCAGGGCTGGAGCTGAGACACGACGGATCTGGAGCTGAATATTGGCTGTGGCTGAAGATGAAACACTGAACCTGGGGCAGGAATCAAAACTATAGGGCTGTAATAAAGATTGTTTGTGTGGGAAAGGAGCTGAAATCACTTGGGATGCGAGTAAAGACACTGGGGGCCTGGACTAAAGACACCGAGGGAGGGGCTGAAATTATTGCTGGGTGGTTTGGAAAGGAGCTGACATCACTCGGGCCTGGATAAGACTGTGGGGTTGGAATAAAGATGGTTGGGGCTGCAAGACTGTGGGGCTGGAAATAAAAAGCACAGACCTGGAATAAAGGCGGCTGGTGTGGGAAAGGAGCTGAAATCAGGGCTGCAGGGCTGGAGCTGAGACACGACAGAGCTGGAGCTGAATATTGGCTGTGGCTGGAGCCTAAACACCAAACCTGGGGCAGGAATAAAGACTGCGGTGCTGGGAGTAAAGACACTGGGGCTGGAATAAAGATTGGGATTAGAAAGGAGCTGAAATCTCAGAGCTGGATTAAAGATGGAGGGGCTGGGGCTGAAATGATTGTTGTGGGGCTCGGAAAGGAGCTGAAGTCACAAACCAAAGCTGGGGCCAAAAGAAAGTCCGCAGGGCTGAGCCTGTAACCTCACAGCCAGAACAAATGGTTTTGTTTTGGGAAAGGAGCTGAATTCACTTGGGGCTGGAGCTGCCTCTGCGGAGCGGGGCCAGGCAGGAGCTGCGCTGAAGCGTGTGCAAGCTGGAGCTGGCTTGATGTGTCCCTGGGCTGCAGGGCCAGCACCGCTGAGCAAAGGACCAGCGCTGCAAGGCCCCGGGGCCAGGGCTCCCTGGCAGGGCCTGGCCCGTGCCCAGCAGCCACCCCGTGCAACCAGTGAGCGATGCTCCTGCCCTGAAACCTCCCCGTGTAGCCCACAAGCAGCCCCACTGACCTTGGAGCTCTGTGCTCAGCTCTAAACTAAAAAAAAAAGGAAAGGACGCCTTGCTTCCTGCACACAGCAGTGACGGATCCAGGCATTCCATCCCATGCTTGATCTCAGCGTGCGGCTCCAGCGCATCACACTGGGCCGGCACGCCTGCCAGCACAGTCAAGAAGCTGTCGGCTCCACGCAGTCTCCCTGGGTCAAAGGGAACACGGACAGTCAGAGACAAACAAACCCCCCTTTTTCTACCAGCGCCACACACTGCTCGCTCACTCCCACAGAAGCAGCAGCCAGAGTCCCCAGGGCTGGGGACCAGAGCGCTTACTGACAAGCGCCCCAAAAACAAGAACCCGAGACAAAGTGCACAGCCCCAGCAAGAACGCGGAGCGCTTCACCCGCCCGAGGAGGCAGGAACGCGAGCCCCTGCCCCACCGCTTACATGGGTTATGCTACCACAGCACAGGGGGATGATAAAGGGAAAGGCCACCTCGCTGCTTTAAAGGGCCATCACTGCTTTATGAATTTTCCTACAGCTTTCTGTGCCATCCAACAATCACCGAGTACCCAAAGTCAAAACAAACATTCCACTTCAGTCACAGCATTACCTGCTCTACAATAGATGCCAGCCTCCCGAGGGCCAAGCCACACTCGTCCCCTCGAGTCACCGCAGCGCTGCCCAGCTTCACTACAATCCGCTTTGCATTCTTCAGCTCACTGCGGTGCGCAGATGATTTCCCATGAGCACGGCTGAGTGGCATGGCGACAAACGGGATGTCTCTCCAACAACGGATAGATTCATTCCTTAATCTGTGGTTACGGCAAGGGAGAGCTGTGATTAAAGAGAGAAAGAATGAAAAACAAAAATGCAGTTTGAAGTGTTTCATTCGGACATTAAGCCTCTGAAGTCAGGCAGTGTTTCCCACTCTTCCAAAGCGAAAGCTCGCAAGACGCACTTTGCCCTGACTAGTGCACCTACAATGAAGACAAGTTCTAACTTTGTCTACAGAGAAGCCAGAAAAACCCCAAAAGCTCTCACCAAGCAGACAAAATACACAAAGCACAAACACCCCCACAAACTAATAAATAAGACGTTAATTAAAAACTTCTGCCTTACTTGGAGGGGAAGTAGCAATAAAAAGAAATGCAAAACGCATTCTTCACGTATTTCTCCAACAGTCCTTCCAAACTAGTCTCCAAACCTGACTTTTGAAAGGTTTATTCTCCCATTATCTCTTAGAATAATAAAGTTACGCTTATATTACTGCTCACAGAGAGCAGTACTAGTTTCCATCAGTTTACTGTCTTCGTAACAGCTATTAAGTAGCACAGCACGTTTAGGTTCTGTTCCAGCCCAGCCCAGAGAGGCTTCGTCACCTTCCCAAGCAAGAAGGGCTCTCAAATCCTAAAACTGGTGCTTTTAACCACACACTCTGCAGCACTGATTTTTCAGACTGACGACTGCAGGCCCACAGAACATCCACAACCATTTGCAACGAGTCGACAAAACAAAACGAAATCAAACTTTGCTGGGGTTTTCTACACAAGGGCCACTATCCCCACCCAGTGTCAGGACACTCCACAGGTGGAAAAAAGATACCTGGAATCCAAACTCCTACAGAGAACGCTGTCCTGTGCTACGCTGGAGCAGTTCTGCAGAGATCATTCCCGTTCCAAGGGGCCGCACGCGGCTCCAGTGAAGTAAGCCTTACCAATAAGCCTGTAACACCTGGGGTGCGGCTGTTCTTTAAACTGCTCTGTTACCTTACAAACCGACACTCTCCTTCAATAGAAGTCTGGTGTGGGAACAAGCACGCCCAGTTCCTGAGGATTCCTCCGCCGCACCAGCTGCAGGTTTTCCTGTAGCTCTTTCCAAGACCCGTCTGCGGCGTGAAACTCTCTCAACGTCGCCTCAATGGGGCCCTTCAACGGCTTCAGAACACGCTTGCCTTCTCCAGGACGGCATCTGCAAGGGCAAAGCACAAGTCCAGCTCAGCTCCATCTAGCCAGCAGAGCCCAGACCAACGGAACCATTCCCAAAACAGACACCGGAGAGTGAAACCTACTTGCTCGGGCCCGTCTGTTACACAAGCTGAGGTTGCAGATGTCTGCTGACAAGGGAACAAAAGGCAGAGCAGTCTCTGCACTCCATTTCCATTTACGGTAATGTGGTAAAGGAATAAAAAACCCCATCCAAGGCCTGAGCCCACCCAGACCAGAAAAAAAAAACTTTAAAAAAACCTGCAAGCCACAGAAAACCCTAAAACCCAATTTAAAAAAAGTAAAAGCACAACAAAAAACCAAATCAAAACAACCACTAAACGCCACAAAAACCACAACAGAAGCCCCAAGCCCTCCTCCGCCAAAACAACCCCACGAGCAAAAAAAACCACAAGCTGCAATTAAAAAGAGACACAAACCCAACACAAACCCCACGGACACCCCCCCGCACCCCCAAAAACCCGCCAGCCCCAACCAACTTCCCCTATCCAACTAAAACAACCCCACAAGCCCGCACCGACCCCACTAACCCCAGGCCCAACGCAAAGCCCCGCAGAACCCCGATAACCCCAAAACCCAGCGAAAACCACAAGCCTGAACAACAACCCCGCACCGCCACCTTCCCCCCCCCGACCCCGCCGAGCACCGAGCCCAAAAAACCCGGGAAGCACCCAGGACCGCCCCGCCCGGCCCCTTCGATGGGGGAGCGATGCCAGGCGCTGAGGAACCAGCCCGGGCTGACTCACCTCATCCGTACCGGCTGCTCGCGGAAGGGCAGCTCTGGGTGGCCGCACCCCGGAGGCGCCGCCGCGACCCCCGGACCGCGGAGACACCCCCCGCCCGGCCCAGACGCCCCGCCGCTAGCCGCGGAGAAAAGCCCCGGCACGGAGCGGCGCCGGGACAACGCCGGCCCCGGGCGGGGGTAGAACGCGCGGCGCCTCGCCGCCCGCGGGCCCCGCACCGACCCCGCGGAGCCCCGGCCCGCCGCGACCCCGCGCGCCGCCGAACGCCCTGCCCCGGCCGACCCCGCGCGGGGCGGCGGAGGCGGCGCCTCACCGGGAGGGAGCGCGGAGCCGGCGGCACCGCCCGGCGCCCAGCGCGGCGTCACGCGGCCGGGACCGGCGCCGGGAGCCGGGGCGAACCGCGCGCGCTCCGCGGCAGGAGCCGCTCGTGGGCTGGGCGCGCTTCCCGGCATCCCGCGGGGCGCCACACCGCCCCAGAGCGCATGCGCAGGGTCCCCCGGGCAGCTTCAGCGCGCTGTACTGCGCATGCGCCTCGGTCCTGCAGCGCTACCGCGGCGTGGTCGCTAGGCAACGGGGGGACAGTCGTCAGCAATGCACAGCCCGCAACAAAAAGCACCCGGAAACAACGTCGCCGGCTCATTGTTTCCGCAGGGGAGGGGGGACACACACTTTGCAGCGATGCACATCAGGGAACAAAAAGCACCCGGAACCAAAGTCGCCGGGTCGTTGTTTCCGCGGGGACACTTTTCAGCGCTACACAACCCCCCCCACACCCGGAACCAATAGCACACGGAACCAAAGTCGCCGGGTCGTTGTTTCCGGGGGGGGGGGGGGCGGCGCGGCGGACACGGACACATTTCAGCGCTGCGCCACCCCCCACCCCCACCCCCCACCGGAACCAAAAGCACCCGGAACCAAAGTCGCCGGGTCGCTGTTTCCCTGGAGACACTGTTCAGCGCTACACACCCCCAGAACCAAAAGCACCCGGAACCAAAGTCGCCGGGTCGTTGTTTCCGTGGGGACACTTTTCACCCCTGCACCAGCCCCCCCATCCCCGGAACCAAAAGCTCCCGGAACCAAAGTCGCCGGGTCGCTGTTTCCGCGGGGACACTTTTCAGCGCCACACACCCCCCCACCCCGGAACCAAAAGCACCCGGAACCAAAGTAACAAGGTCGTTGTTTCCGTGGGGACACTTTTCAGAGCTGCACCACTCTGCACCCCCCGGAACCAAAAGCACCCGGAACCAAAGTCGCCGGGTCGTTGTTTCCGTGGGGACAGTTTTCAGCTATGCACACCCCCCCCACACCCGCCCCCCCCCGGAACCAAAAGCACCCGGAACAAGCCAGGGCTGACTCACCTCATCCGTACGGGTGGCAGCTCTCTGTGGCCGTACCCATGAGGCACCGCCGCGACCCCCGGCGCGCAATGCCCGCGAACCGCGGAGACACCCCCCGCCCGGCCCAGACGCCCCGCCGCTAGCCGCGGAGAAAAGCCCCGGCGCGGAGCGGCGCCGGGAGAACGCCGGCCGCGGCCGGGGGACGAACGCGCGGCGCCTCGCCGCCCGCGGGCCCCGCACCGACCCCGCGGAGCCCCGGACCGCCGCGACCCCGCGCGCCGCCGACCGCCCGGCCCCGGCCTCGGTCCTGAGGCGCTACCGCTGCGTGGTCGCTAGGCAACGGCAGCGCGCCGCTTATAAGAGCCCTGCCGCGGGCGCTGCGCCGCCCGGCCGCAGTACCGGTCAGTGTCCGCAAGGCGGCAGCACCCAGCGGGTTTCGTGCGCCTCGCCGCCCGCCAGCTTCCGCAGCGTGTCCTCAAAGAGGCAGAAGCTCTCTGCCGCTCCAACCGCGTCTCCCACCCGCAGTATCGCGGCTCATCTCCAAGGCGGCAGCACGCAGCGGGCTTCGCCTGCACCGCCTCAGGAACGCGGGGAGTCCATAAAGGAGGCAGAAAGCGGCGGCTTTCGTGCGCTGAGCAACCCGGCGCAGTACCGCCGTCAGCTGCCTGCATTTATCAATCACCCGCCAGGTGCTTACGCACGGTACATTTCCCGGCATTCCGCCAGGCTTCCTATCGCCCCAGAGCGCATGCGCAGCGTACTCCTGGCAGCTTCAGTTCGCACTACTGCGCACGCGCCTCGGTCCTGCGGCGCTACGGCGGCGCGGTCGCTAGGCAACGGCCGCGCGCCGCTTTCAAGCGCTCCGCTGCTCTCGCTGCGCCGCCCAGCCGCAGTACCGGTCAGTGTCCGCAAGGCGGCAGCGCCCAGCGGGTTTCGTGCGCTGCGCCCCGCCTCGCCGCCCGCCAGCTACCGCAGCGTGTCCTCAAAGAGGCAGAAGCGCTCTGCCGCTCCAACTGCGTCTCTCAGCCGCCGTACCACGGCGTATCTCCAAGGCGGCAGCACGCAGCGGGCTTCGCCTGCACCGCCGCAGGAACGCGGCGGGTTTCGTGCTCTGCGGCAAATGGCCGCAGTACCGCGGTTTGTCCGCAACGCGGCAGCACGCAGCTGCTTTCGTACGCTGGGCCACCCGGCGCAGTACCGCGGTGTGTCCGCAAGGCGGCAGCACGCAGCGCGGTTCGTGCGCTGCGCCGCCCGGCCGCTTTGCTCTCTCTTCCTTTCTGTTCTCCAGCCTTCATTAGCACAGACACTTCTTTCCCCGTATTTATCTTCATAAAGTTCCTACAAAGCTATGACAGGATTGTGGCTCAGTGCATCCTGGGGAACTGCAGCGCTGACTTTCACCTGTGGGGCCAGGGCTGCTCAGCACCAGCGGGCAACAGCTGTGAAAATCACAGAGTCACAGGGCTGGGAAGGGACCCCCAGAGCCCACGGGGTCCCACCCCCTGACAAAGCAGGGTCCCTAGGAGGGAGGCATCCAGACGCGACTGGAATCTCTCCGCAGAAGGAGACTCCACACCCCCCTGGGCAGCCTGTCCCAGGGCTCCCTCACCCTCACTGGGCAAAAGGTCTTCCTGTGCTCTAAATTGCAGCCATTGCCCCTGCTCCTGTCCCCACAGACCACTGAGAAGGGGCTGCCCATTTCCCCCTGCGGCCCATACTTAACATATTGACCAACATCAATAAGGTCCCACCTTAGTCTTCTCCAGGCTGAGCAGTCCCAGCTCACTCAGCCTTTCCTCACAGGGGAGATGCTCCAGGCCCTGTTCATCATCTTTGTAGCCCTTCTCTGGACTCCCTCCAGGAGATCCCTGTGTTTTTTAGACCAGGGAGCCCAGAACTGGACACAACACTCCAGGTGGGGCCTGACCAGGGCACAGCAGAGGGGGAGGATCCCCTCCTGTGACCTGCTGGCCAAAATGCTCTGCAGGAAGGAAGCACGACCCGAAACAAACATTTATTAAAAAGGACTGTACAAACAAATGAAACAGGGAGCAGCACACTGTTGCTCCTGCTGGGCAAAGAAGTGAAATATTTCAAACACAGCAGCCCGTGAAAGTGCCAGAAACTGCTCAAATACCTAAATGCTGAAAGGAAAACCCACGCCGGAGGAATGAAAAACTGTAAAATAAAGCAAAGCACTTCTATTTATTTAAAGGGCTACTAAAGTCTCTATTTCTTGAATTCTGCTATTTAGAGTAATACCTCAATGGCTATTCTTTCAAAAATTAGCTTCTGTAACTTGCAGCCACTAGCAGGTTCAGTCAGTCAGCACCCTGTTGAATCTAGCAAGTGTAAGGATGAAAATTCAGCTTCCCTTTCCTCTAATGATTAACGGGGTCCTTGGCTCTAAAGTTTGAACAACTTACCTACCCCAGCCTGGGTATAGAAATTTCTACAGCACAGCCTTTAGACACAGTAGAGCGTTTGCATCCTTTTAGCGTGGGCTTAAGGTGGGGGGCAGGGACAGAGGCCTGTGACATTTTTTGCCATTTGCTTGCAAAACAACAGGGCCGTATCCTTTGGGGCAATGGAGGAAATCAGGAAAAGACCCTAGAAATCAGCTATAAAAAAGAATCCAGTGATTTTTCTTAGCGCTTCAATGCCCATTGCAAAGGGAATGATAAAGCCAGGGTTAAAACAGACTAGTAATATCAAACTCTTGTAAACTTTGAGAAGGGTCTCTTTATGGCTCTTCTGAGAAATTAACTGAATAAGAAGGAATTTAAGCCAAGTGAAGAAGTATCCTCAAAGAACCTTAGGTACAAAGGAAAAGGCAGTTGTTGCTCCACGGAGCAAAAATGCAGTAGACGTGCAAGACCTGCACTTCAGGCAGCTTCCTGCTCTGACTGAAAAACCCCACTAAATCAGTGTTTCGTAACTTTCCCTCCGGTCCCTGGAGAAAGGTGCCTGGGAGAAAAAAAGCCTGCGGCTGTCACAGAAAAGCTCTTCAGTTCAACTTCCTTAATCTGTAAGAGAAAAGAATACTGGCTCTCCAGAAAAGATACTGCTTCCTTCCCCCCAGCCCAAGGATCCCTTGATCAATAATACAGATTTTGTCTCTTTGAAATAGAATATTCCAAGTTGGGAGGGGACCCATAAGAAACATCCGGTCCAGCTCCCTGCTCCTCACAGGAGTACCTAACGCTAAACCAGATGCTCCTTGAGCTCTGGCAGGTTTGGTGCTGTGACTACTTCCCTGAGGAGCCTGTTCCAGCGACTGAGCACCCTCTCAGTGAAGAGCCTTTTCCTAATGGCCAGTCTGAACTTCCCCTGATGCGGCTTCATTCTGTTTTCTTGTGCCCTGTTACTGGTCACCATAGAGGAGATGAGCACCTTCCTCTCCGCTGCCCACCCTGAGCAAGTTGTAGGCTGCTGTAAAGCTCCCCCTCAGCCTTCTTTTCTCCAAGCTCAACAAACCAAGTGACCTCAGCTGCTCCTCCAATGTCTTGCCCTTGAGACCTTTCTCCATCTTGGTTGCCCTCCTCTGGACACACTCTGATGATAGCTGATGTCCTCCTTGTGCTGAGGTATCCAAAACCGTGCCACTGTGTGGTTTCCTGGCCACTTGCAGCTGTTGGGCAGCTGCTGCAGCTGCCGCCAGAGACTCTGGGGTGGGAGGCTCCTGTGCTTCTGTCTGCCAGTCTGCTTTTCAAAGTAGCTAGACAAAAGAGAAATCAATAAAAAATGGAACCGTCTTTTCAAGTATCCCCTTAGTTTTGGAACTGGTCTCCTGCGTCAGAACAGAACGGATCGTGTTTCCCTGTCGTGGCCCCCCACCAGGCTCAAACTACCTATGCTTGGACACCACTTGGAATAGCTGATAAACGCAATGAGTGGTATTTTCCTCTGCATTTGTCAGCTTCAGCCAGATTTCACATTGTCAGCTTCTAAGATATGTAGATGTACAACTGGAAATAAATCGAATGGGATGGGAAATAGACAACATACACGTTTAATCTTCAACAGCTTTAGATGCACCGCTGTCAGACTTAGTTGGTTTGTGTTTTAGTCTGTTAGGTAACTTTTGCATGCAGTGTATTCATTCATGCCTTGTAGTGTGTCAAGGTGCTTGGAAAGGAAAGCGGCATTTCTGAAGAAATGCCAAAGAAATCTGGACAACTCTGTGTCTGAAAATTATGCCAAACGTGCTGGGTGTCGAGAGAAATGTTTCTTACAACATCATTTGCATTGAAAACTGATCCGTCAAAGAAAGGATGCTGTTCTTTGAATAGCAGCTACTTCTGCCACACTCCCCCCACGTAGGTTATGCCTGAAAAGGAACCTGGAATTTATTCTCCAAATCTATTCCACGTCTTGGGTAAAGTTACTTGCTGACAGGCGTAGGCTAAATGCCACTGCCCTGTGCATCAGCAAAAAGTAAAACTCTAACTGGCAGTAGCACAAACCTACTGAAGAACGCTGCGCCGCCCGACCGCAGTACCGGTCACTGTCCGCAAGGCGGCAGCACGCAGCGGGTTTCGTACGCTGGGCCACCCGGCGCTGTACCGCGGCGTGTCCGCCAGGCGGCAGCATCGCCAAAACTTGCTGTAAATTTTTGTCAGTAAAAGGAATTGACAAAATCCGATGTTGCTGCCACTGCCCCGAGCATCCCTGCAAGCAAAGAATGGCCCTCTCGCCTGCAAGCAGTGGCAAGAACCATCACGGTCTGTGTTCCACATACGGCAGTCACAGTGTTGGAACTAAAGGGGACGCACTGGCTATTGCCTAGAAGGATGATGAAATACCAGGTAGTTCTTACACAACAAAATGATGTAACCTTGAAAACTACTAACCCTGTGAATCCTGCCATTTTCTTGAGTGTTGTGCAGGAAGAAGAACCACCTAAACGTAACTGTATCGTGGCCACTAGACATACATGCTCTGAGCGAGATGCGAAGGACGTTCCTGATGAGGATCCTGAGCAGGAGCTGTTTACAGATGGCACCAGCTTTGCTCAGAAAGGAACTCGACACATGGGATACGCACTAAGGACTGAGAATACAGTAACAGAAGCAAATGCATCACCCACTGCAGCGCCTGCACAGAAAGCAACAGCGACTGCATTAACAAGGGCACTGGAATGGAGTAAAGGAAAGAAAGTAAATACTTGGATGAGTCTTCATGGGACTCGTCCTGTGGAACAGAGCAGCTGGCAAACAAAAGGCACTGAGGCTGAGCAAACACCCAAGGCAGCAGGGCCGAGAGACGCTGCTGCTGTGCAGCTGACTCTCCTCTTGCCACACCGGCCAGAAGGAAAAAGGAAAAGAACCCCGGGTGCCGATCCCCAAGTTCCCGCACGAGAAACCGCTGGCACTCTGATGCTGCGGCACGCAAAGCGTAACCCCTTCAGGACGCTCCGGTCCAGTCAGGACACCGGCATCACGTCAAACCGGTGGTGGTTTGGTGTCTGAGCCCAACATAACCAGGTTTCCCAGGACAGCGCTTTCTTTTATCTTTACCCCAGTAAGGATGAGAGGGAAGCAGAAAGAAGGCTTCCTCTGCAGCATCAGCCTAAACCCAGATGATCTTGAGGTGAAAGCTGGACCTTTTTTCTCTGCTGAAACTGATGCATGCGTGCCAACGGCTCTGATAACATGGAATAAAGTCCAAGTAGAGCCGAGGGAATGGTGCTGAGCCCCACGTCACTTCCCGGCTCTACAAGCATTCACCTTCCAAAATGCTAAATGGAAGCAATAACCCCAAAAAGAGCCCCTGACAGCAGCAGCATTTGGGGAGGGGGAACAGCTGCTGGGCCTCCAGTTCCCCCTCCCCAATCGCTGGTGCTGAGACCCATTCCCCCGCTGCCCCCCAGCTGGTTTCAGGCCCAGACCCACAGCACTTTGCTCTGGGGCCAAGGCCTGAAAACACAGCACTTTGTCTTTGGGGTGCATGTGTGTGTGTGTCAAGCTGCCAAACCCCAGGACTGACGTGGGGTTTAAAGTCCCAAATGCAGCACTCAGTCCTCACCTTGGGGGGCTGGAGACACCGCCGGGGCTGCTGCTCCAGATAGTTATGTGAAGGGAGAGGGTGCCCACCCCCAGCCCAGGGCCCTGGCCCATGAGTACTTGGGAAGTGGGGGGCACCTCCCACAGGGAGGAACCAGCCCCGGGACACCTGGGGCAGCATCTCCCCACCCACAACCGGGGAAAGCCTTATTGCACTCCATTACACTTCACAACACCACAGGTCTCCTTGTGCCTTCCATTACAACATCTCAATAACAGGGTGAGCAGTGTTTTCTGTTCTATCTCTATTTAACCATCATTTCCCGCCCCAGCCCGCCCAGTAGCCGGGACAAGGACACTTCAGCACAGCTCAACCAGAACCCCGACCCCTGGTGCAGCTCCCCCCAGCTCGGGGTCCCTCTGGGAAAACGGGGGCCAAAGGGGGCCCTCTGGGAAAACAGGGGCCAAAGGGGGCCCTCTGGGAATATAGGGGGCTAAAGGGGGCCAAAGAGGGCCAACTGGGAAAATGGGGGGCAAGGAGGACTTGAGAGGGACCTCCAGTAAAATGGGGGCCAAGGAGGAACAAAGTGGGCCAAAGGCGGCCAACTGGGATAACTGGAGCTAAAGAGGGCCCAAGGGACCCTCTGGGAAAATGGGGGCCCAAAGGGGGCCAAAGAGGGCCAGATGGGAAAATGGGGGCCAAAGGAGGCCAAATGGAGCCCTCTGCAAAACTGGGGGCCAAATGGGGCCAAAGGAGGCCCTCTTGGAAAACAGGGGCCAAAGGGGGCCCTCTGGGAAAGCAGGGGCCAAAGGGGGACAAAGTCTGCCAAAGGGGTCCCTGGGAAAACGGGGCCGAAAGGGGACCAAAGGGGGCCACAGGCAGCCAACTGGGATAACAGTGGGGAAGGGGGCCAAAAGGAGCCCTCTGGGAAAATGGGGGCCCAAGGGGGACAACTGGGATAATAGGGGCCAAAGGAGGCCCAAGTGATCTTTTTGGGAAGAAAGAGAGGAGAGGAGAGACAAAACTGAAGAGGGACGGGGAAACGGACGGACGGGCAAAGAGAGAAGGATGGAGGAAAAAGGGGCTATGCACCAGAGGGATGGAGGCAGGGATTCCGTAAGGGCTGTCTGGGTCCCTTCCAACCCAGACCGTTCCATGGTCCTAAGGCCTCTCCGGAGCTCCCACTTTGGCTGCCACCGCCCTTGGAGAAACATAGGGTTCAGAGGCCTCTCCTTGCTCCTCGCTCGCCCCTCCCTCCTCCTCCGCGGCTCTGGTTATGCGGCTGGTATCCAGGCGAGCGCAGAGCCGGCGCCGCGCAGTTCTCTGAACAGGATGGCTCCAGCCAGGCGGCAGCTTTAGACAGGCGTACGGTCTAAAAGGGCGCGTACTCTGGGCGGGGTTTGTCCCTCCCGCCGGGCCCGCGCCGCTCCGCTCTCCAGCCGGGCCGCATTTCCGCGCTGCCTCTGGCCGCGGCGAGCGGTTAGACCCTGCCCTTGAGTACCGAGATCCCGGCAACTCAACCAGGTACAGGCAGAGTCCGGGGCCGGGCCCCGCTACCCCTGACGTGAGCGGAAGACGCTCGCGGGGCCACAACTGCGCACGCGCAAAGGCGGAGCTGCAGTCCGCCTCATCACCGCGCAGGCGCGGAACGCTTTAACGCGCCCACAGCCCGCGGCCGCCTAACGTGGGCAGCACCACGCATGCGCACGGGACGCTGGTGCCCGGGATCCCCAGGACAGGGACACCCAGGACCCCTGGGATGCCCGTGCCGGAGGGAGGCATCAGCGGCTCCCTCCACCGCGCACTGCTCAATAGCCAGGCAAAACGCTTTCCCAGAGGCTGACCACTCCCCCGGTGGTGTTCTCCCCCTTCCCGGGAGTGCTGAGCCCACGGTGATGGGTGTCTCCTCCAGCCTGGCCCTGGGCTTCTCCCTGCCCCTGTTCTTCCCTCTTACGTGCCGATGGGAAGTGAGCCTTCATCTCGGCCGGGCGGTGAGGCAGCAACGCCAGCAGTGCTTTCTCCACATGGAGACGTGTGGCCAACACCACTGGCTGGAATGGCAGGCACTACCAGAGAAAGAAGGGAAAGCGGGGAGGGCTCAGGGGGAAGACACCACCAAGGCAGGAGCAGACAGAGGCTTGGACGAAGGTGTTGAGGCCATCTAGGGAACCCCTTGCCTCCTAGAAGTGGCAGAAAAGCCGCAGCCCTGGTCTTACAGAATGCAGACCTACATATAGTGACAAGAGAGAGGTCTGCACAGCGCCTGCTTCCCCCAGCTTCCAAGCAAGCCCGCGCTCTGGTGGCAGGCAGCAAGTCAGACACTGGGTCAGGTTTCAATTTCCATGTGGTTTTAATAAGTTAACAGGTGCAGCCATTACACAGCAATGGAATTCTTCTTCAACATTTACAAAGGTGGAGAGCTTCAGTTCATTTAGTCCATATTATTTAAATCCAACCTCCCAAGTAGCTACGCAGATCCATTTCTTTTCTTTCCTCTCCTCTAAGCGATCCGGGGTTAAAAGAATCGGCCCAAAAAGAAGGCATCAAAGTACAAAAGAGCACGACGCAGAAGAAAGGGCACCCATTGGAATTCCGTGTGGGCGTTCGATCCAGTACCCGTGCGAGCGAGGAAAGACAGCACAGAGCAGTTGCACCCATCAAAGAAGCTGCTGACAACAGCGAGCACACCAAGGCCTTTCCTGGAAGTTTGAGCGCTGCAAGGACGGTTACTCACCATGACCCTGGGGAGAGGGATGAGGAGAAGGAAGGGAGAACAATGCGAAAGACCCCAAAAGCACCGGCCACCCACGACGTCCAAGGGAGAATGTTTAGAAGAAGATAAAAGGCTACAGCACATGGAAAAGACCATCTCCACTAGGAAAGATGAGTGAGTGGGGGAGGTCTTGCTCATGGATGTGCTCCGACAGCCACTCTTTCCTTCGCAAGCCATCTAACCAGATACAACCTTCTGCAGCGATTTACCGCCCGCGATAAAAAGTTCTGCCAGGAATTCAAGGGAAGACACGGGCCGACCATCAAATGGAGGAAGCCCACAGTAGCATGGCAGGGAAAGGGATCCTTGGTCCCCGAGGCCAGCGAGGACCTGTAAGTTTCAGTTTTATTCCTAGCTCTCCTAGCCTGTGGCACACGGAGCTGTGAGCAAAGCCGCGGTACCTTGCGGATGAGGAAAGAAACAATGGATGAAAGATACAGAAGAGCTCAGGGAGGACAAACTCCCGGACCAAAAGAAACAGATGGGAGATGAGGTCAGCCAGAGGGACCAGTCCGATTTCTTGCACATGCCCGACCACGAGAGGAACAGGCCGGAGAAATGGCAAAGAGAGTCCTTCCCACCAGCACTTTTTCCAGAGCCAGGGAAGGCCAGAGTCTCCCAGGGCTCAGATTGACTTTCGACAGACACCCCAACACTCCTGTCACCCATAAATCCTTCCACAGCAGCACGCCAGACATGTCCTGGTCTCAGGACATGGCATAAAATGGCCGTATGGGTAAGCCAGGATTTTTTTCCTTCCAAAGAACACGCCATGTTGTTTGATGCATTTCAAGAGAACGACCACTTTCTCGGCTGGCATCGTGATCCTGCCTTGGGAAGTACCATAACGGGTGAGCAGAGCTCGTGACTCCGGATGGGCCTTGACGATTGCTCTTCAGCAAGGAGTTTCCTCCCCTTCATCCGTTCTCCCGACCTCCACAACCCACAGGAGAGTGGGAGCTTCCGCTTGCACTGGCCGTGCTTGACGGGGCACAAGCATTGCTCCAGAGAGCAACACCATGCTGTACCAACGCAGCCTTGGGATATTCCAATCAGAAGACCAGAAAACCGTTTGTCCAGAAAGGGCTGGTCTCCTCCTACACGAGGAGTCTATTTCCCTCCCACATGCCTCTCCCGCTGTGGAAGCACCTGCCTTTGGCACAGCCAATCAGGATCACTAGAAGGAGGGAAACAGCGGATGCGATCGGGAATGGCTCCTTCTCATCATCATAAAGGCATAAACACTTGCCTCTTTCTGCCACACAGCTTCAGGCTCCACACTGGACCACCCTTTTGCCAGCATCACCTCATTCCTCGCCATCCACCTCTGGTGTGGCACTGGTCCTTGGTGTGAGAACTGCAGTGGCCCGGGGGGCAACTCCCCCGATTCTTCCCCCCAGCCAAGGGAAAGGGTTCTGCTTGGATGACAGCCAGTGCGCGAGCGTGGCATGGCCCCTTCCAAAGTCAAGAATGCGGATATGGAAGGAGGGCTGCAAATGGGGTGGCAGCGCTGACGGCACTGACCGGACAGTCTTCCAAGGGCACTGGGCTGCTACAAAAACTCACCCAGTGGTTAAAACTTCCTTCTCCTTAGAGACTCCTTCCTTCATCAGCATAGCCAGAAAGTGGGCATCCCTCATGCTGTCCAAACCAGAGACTGTTCCAACGAAGGAACGGAGCTGGGCAGAGAACTGCAGCTCGTTCTCTCGACAGCTCGCAGCCCTGCATCGGCCTCTGCACCCAGAGGAAGCATCGAGTGTTTAGACAGCCAGCGACTGCTTTGCTGTCTCTTGCTGGAGGAGCCAAGCGGGCCTACAACCCACATTTCTCAGCAATGTGGCAAACCCCATAGTTTCTCAATCTTTTAACGCTGAGGGTTCACGCTTGAGAGGGCCTGCCCCCTCCCTAGGACGTAGCCCACAACCCTGGACAACAACTCAGGCGGAGTCACTTCCGCAGCTCCCAGGACCCTCGTGGGGATTAGCACTCTGCCCGTGTTTTCTGAGAGAGGGTGGCAGGGGATGACAGTCGGAGAAAACTAAGCCAAGGCCGATGAGCAGCCCGAGTCCCGTGTTCACCGCCTCCACTCCCCGAACAGCGCAAAGCGCTGGGGTGTCTTTCCTCCGCTGACGTCAGAAGGAACCGGACTGCAGGTCACAGACAGCGCGGAGCAGGAAGACAAGAGACTACAAACGGATCTCTGCGTGATCTTTCCGACAGGCTTCTCCTTCCTTCAGTTCTCACCTGCCGTTGCACTGTCACTAGCTTTGGCTTTGGATTTAGACTTGAAGGAGAAGCGCTTGATGAGGCGGCGGGAAAAGCTGCCGGCTTTCTTCCTGGCGGAGGAGTCGACAGCTACATTGGACAAGTCATCGTGCGACTGGCTCAGGCCCACTTCCTTCTGCTTGCTCCTCCTCCGGAAGATGAGCTTGGTACCACTCCGAAGAAAGCTAACTGCAGAGACAGAAAGAAAGGAGACAGAAACCACAATAGCACACCGCCCTGATGAGCCCTGGGGGAGACAACACACCCGACTGCACTCGGATGAGCATCAAAGATCTCTCCCACCCCAGGCAGTGGAAGCACACGACATGACGGCGAATCCCAGCTCCCAACCGTGAGGCAAAGTCTCCGCTCCGGAGGGACCGTGGTGCGGACAAGCTGTTTTCACTAAGCACGCCATCACCTGTCGCCTCTGGGCGAGTTTCCTTTTACACAACGACATTTCCCCCTTCAGCGGGAGGGCGCAGAATCCTGACAGAAAGCCAAGACTCCTACGTAGGGAAAACGAGCGAGAGCGCCCGCAGGCGGAGACACTGGGAGGAACATGCAGCAACAGGGACGAAGCCTCTCAGATTGGCCATTACCCTGTCCTCAGGCCCCCAGAACAACTGCCCCTGGTGCCACCAGATGCCCAGATGCAGAGACAAGTAACAGCGATGGCTCCAGATGACTTGTATGGAGATGCCAATTGCCATCAGCCCTAAACTGGTGCAGAAAAGCACATCCAAAACCCACACACTGTACAAAGCTAGAACAACCTTTCCCACAGAGGGGGCTCGCTTTTCCTTCTATTTCTTCTCTCTCCCACCCGCCGTGTCTCTCAAGGCTCAGGGCCGCGCACCTCACTACGTGCAAAAGAGGGGCCGCTTCAACTTGAAAACATACGCGGCCATACCAGGGTATGTCCACCCAAAACTCGTCCTGTGATTGCCTTCCAAGCAATCGAGACCTCAGCTCACGCTCATTTCAGCTTGCAGCTAAATTAAACCATCAGAGGTACAAGCAGATGAATCCAAGGCGTGTCATCCACCTGATACCTGTGACTTGAAAGTGCAGCTCAGTCGGCACAGGCCAGCTCTGTCATTTAAAAGGGAAGGGTTTGTGTGGACAGGGCAGAGGCGCTAGCTGCTTCCATGGTGACATAAAAAAGGGAGAGCGGCGAGATCTGTACAGTTTCCTGTAGGGAGCCTCCTTTCCTGTGCCAGGATTTGGAGGAAAACCAGTTATGTACAGCCGGGCGTTAGGAGTTGAACAGTTATCTAAAGACCCAGAGGCTGGGCGGTGAAAAATGAGTGAAAAGCCACACGGGGTTTCTGCCTAAGAGAGCACAGAAACCAAAAAGGCCATGGGAACTGGACACCAGCAGATAGAGGGGCTCAGAAGAGCTCCAGCAGGAAGCATGGGGGAGAGTCAGGCTCGTCCAGGCTCTTCACCCTGCCGAAAGCTGGCCACAGCCACAGTGCTCGGATGAGGAACACGGACATCGCTTTGTCCTTAAATACAATGGGCTAACATGAGCTACCAGCAACTGTTTACCCTTACCTTTGTGATCCTTCAAGCTCCTAGTCTCCAGCGCTCCCGTGGAGCCAGTTTCAGACTCCACATCTTCCACCGACGGTCTCTCCGAAACATCCGATCGTGTCGTCTCATCCAGCTCCTGACTGGCCCTTCGTCCCGATGGCGACGATTCCAGCAGCTGCGAGGATTCCGTAGAACCATGAGTCCGGTCAACAGCGGCCTCAGCCACAGAATCTCCATACGCTGTGGCCTCCAAGGATGCAGCGTATCCCAGAGAAAGCGCCATTTCATCTTGAGCGATAGGTACCTAGAGCAGGTTAGAAGGTCAAAGATCACAGACGGGGCCTAACAGATCGTTTGTTCCCCTTCTTCCACCCACACCTACGTACAGATGCTCCAGATCCCATCACTGGGACTAGAAAGCATCAATGTGCAACTGTCACTCTTTCACCAAAACACAGCTTTGTAGAATGGTTTGAGTCAGAAGGGACCTTAAATGTCACCTAGTTCCAACTCTCCTGCTACAAGCAGGGACAAACACCCTCTGCTAGACGGGGTTGCCGAAGGGTCGTCCAACCCAGCCTCCAACGCTTCCGGGGACGGGGCATTCATGGCTTCTCTGGGCAACCTGCTGCAGTGCCTCACCACCCTCACAGCAAAGAATTTCATCCTATCTAATTGGAAACTACCCTCCTCTTTCAGCTTAAAACCACTGCGCCTCATCCCACCACTCCACAGACCCTCTCCAGCTTTCCCCTAGGTCCCTGTAGGTACCAGAAAGCTGCTGAACAAGCCCCACTCTCTTGGCCTGTCCATGTAGGAGAGGAACTCCGGCCCTCCCATTGCCTTTATCAAAAACATACTGGAACGCAGCCAATTCCGCAGCACCTCCCTTGCTCCCGTGGGAAAGCCTGAGAGGAACTCCTTACATTCACTGTGAGGTTCTGGACCAGCTATGGCGTCAGCCTCCCTTTCTGCAGCTACCCCTCATGAATTCCTGCTGACAGCTGCCCTGTGGATCACTGAGGTTCCTTTGACGCTCCCCAGAGCTGCAAGGAAGCAGCGGAAGGCTTCTGCCATGCAAGCTGTCTGCACCCATCCCTCCAGGATGAGATGGCTTCACATACATGTCATCCCTAGGAACGACCTCACACTGGGAAACGGAGCTCCCTAACTGCCAGAGACCTTGGAAACTCCCGAGATGATCAGCGTGCTACGCTTCGTTGGGGTTTTCTTGGCAGGCTTGTTATTCGTCTCAGTCAGCTGCCGGATTGCCGTCTCAGCCACCGGATCCAAGCCATTGGGAACGTGGCTATCCCCTGAGCACGAGAAAGACACCAACGCTCAAAATTATCGACCTTCATCATGGGAAAGGTCATTTGGACTTGGATTTCCAAGCACTTACGGCTACCGACGGGCAAGGGGCCGCGATGGCAGCTGCTCTCCAAAAGCACCGTTGTCTTCTTTTCTGTCACTTCCACCTTGGAAGGTGACCTCGATGGCGAATCTTCAGGGCAAAAGAGGTAGAGACACAGAGACACCAGTGAGCAGAGACAAAGGTTAGGCAACTTCACTACCGCATTGCAGCCCCGCCCCCCCCCCTCCCCGCACTCAGGCATAGGCGGAGGCACTCTGGCAATGTAGCAAGAAACCCAGACTCAGCAGGAGTCTCCAGCCAGCCAGAGGATGCTGAGGGAACAGCGAGAACGCCTGCATTCCCGCCCAAAAGCCAAAAGCACAACGCCAGGCAAGAATCCACGACGATCTCAGCATGAATTGTTTCGCTGTCACCCAGGAGTGACACTCCTGGCAGCCTCAGGAGTACTGTGGCCGAATCCACCCCCCACCCCATAGCTGCCACCTGTACAAGATGCCTGTCATGGGGGCAGGCTCACCCAGTTTGCAGTCTGCCTTGGGCCGGGATTGTATTGTGGTGACGGTAGTCACAATGGTACCATCAGGCATGATAGTCCGGTCCATCTCCACCTTCTTAGTGGGGGTGATGCTGGTTCGCAAAGATGAGGCGTGCTGAGCATTCAGAGATGCATGCGACTCCTGGAACAGCAGCTGTGAAGAGTAAAGTGCAGCTCAGGGAGGGCTCTTCTCCTCCCAGGCAGAAAGGCGGGCAATACGGGTGATAAAAGCTCCCGCTCCGGGCACTGAGAAGCCATCCCTGCTACCATGTGGGACAGAAGGCTCAGGGACTGAGGCCTGGGAAAGCCCCCTCCTCAGCGTAAGGGTCTGTTGATCCCCCATGACAAATCCCAGCCCAATCGTGCTCATCTCCGGCTAGAAGCTTTCATCGCAAACGCGTCTGAAGCACCCATTTGTGCCGGGCTTACCGAGTCGTGAGCTCACCTCCAATATAAGGGTAGCTTCGTTCGCCAGTGACCGCCCAGCTCCCGGGGCCAGTAAGCAGACCTGTCTCCCCGTCGGCTGTTTGCCCAAAGAATCGAGCAGAAGTGTGGCATGACCCAGCAGCACATCTGTGAGGAGGAACGGGAAAACAAAACACGCTGCATCACCTCGGTGCCTTGCGCATCTCCTGGACACACCACACTTTGGGGAAGCAGCCCCGCACGCTGGTGAAATGGATCCCTTCAAGTCAGGGAGCTGCCGGGTTTGAAGAGAGGAGAGCACGGGCAGTGCTCCTCCGCTCTTCTCCGCTGATATAAGTGCTGCAGTGAGTCCCTGACTGAGTGCAAATGAACAGAGTGAAGAGCCCTCTGTAACGTTCTGCCAATACACAGGGGGAAATCCCCACAGCCCACTCCCTGCTTCCTTCAGAGTGGGGACGGATGGGCCACAGGCACGGAAGTCCCTTAAGCATTTTTATCTCCTTGCCTTCCAGCGAGACCATCTTGCGCCTGCTCATACTCACTTCCCCCTCCGTCACCATCCCCCAGCACCTGCAGCTTCAGCTCTTTACTTCTAGGTCCCAACTCCCTGGGGAAACAGAAAGAGACAGGCTGGCATTAGGCGACTGTCGCAGAACAGCCACAGAGCAGATAACCTCGCTCCCCATCTCCCCTCCCTCAAATCTCACAAGCCTCATCATCTTTTCCAAAGCTCAGGCTATGCACAGTACTTTGGAGGACGTGACAAGGGACAGTAAACTACACTGAAGAAGAGACCCCCGATTCACATCCCCTGCGGGACTGTGTAGGCTGCTGGGGAAAGTCTCCAGGGTGATCCATCTGGACGGCAGAGATTTATCCTACATGCTGCCTCCTCCTGTCCGGTTAGAACATGGAGCAGCCAGGAGAGCAGAAAATACACTGGAATCGATAGCCTGATGAGAGGGCAGCAAAAATGTGCCTCCCCACAGCATGGGTTTCCACCTCTGTGCCATCCCCATCAGTTACTATGGCGTGATGATGACACCCGGACATCACACCAGAGACCACACTGGAGACCACACTGGTCCACCTCATCAGTGCCAGCTGCAAGAAGTACAGACACTTACAGAAAGAGCTCTTCGTTCCACTCCATTTCTGCCGCAACACTGGCACTGCCAGCCATCACCGGCCTCGTCCGCTTCTGCTGCGGGGGGCTGTCTAGCTCTGCTGCGCAGCATATCTCCACGACTCCTGCAACAGAGGAACGGAGCGCGTGCGTCCCACTCAAATCTGCTCAAAACATCGATCTCGCAGCCTGTGTGCACTCAAGCCCTGCAGATCGGTACCATCATCACACTTACCTCCCTTCTCCTGGCAGCCCAAGTTCAGCACTCGAAGATTCCGAAGCAACAGCTTGGAACCCGAAGGGGCCACTGCTGCTCTGGATGGGGACTCGCTAGTTGATTTATCGCTGGGTACCTGAGGGATAATGAGAGACACCGACGCCGTTATCGTTCGCTCACCAGCAGACAGCAGCAGGACACATGACATTGGTCCTGCGGCAGCCACTGAAGCAGCCCCTCGCAGCAACGCAGCGTAAGAGCCACCAAGAGAAGCCGCGGGTTTCCCAACTATCGACTTCTGTGTTATTTCACATGTGACAGCAAAGGCAGAGAGGAAAAGTCATGGACAAGAACAAGCTTGCTGGCTGCCAGACAGACAAGCGCAGATGACGAAGCACGGACCACTCCGTGCCTGTAAAGGCCTCCCTGGATGGGATACGGACAGAGAGGCTGCTGAAACAGATGCGAAACACATCTGGGGGGAGGCCAGCTCCACCTCTTGATACAACCAGCACTTGGGAAACAAGGTACAGAGCCACCTGTTGGAGTGGCTTCTAATTATCCCAGCGTTCCTACGACAGCGTATGCCAGCGCAGGGCTGGTGCCTGGAAGCAAGGCTCAACCCTCGGATCCCTGCCTGAGCCTCATCCCTCAGAAGCACTCCAGGGCGCCGCATTCAAGGCACGAGAGTGACCCGAGGAGAGTGCCTTACCACAGAAGCTCCGGCAGTACAGGCCTTCAGATTCACCATCATGGCCGGCTGCGTGCTGACGATGGTATCTTCAATCAGATCCCTTATGGTGGACAGATCTGCTCTCCCTTCGTTCTTCTCTCCGCCAATCAAGAGGACACACAGGAAAGTCATAACACAGACGTGTTTTCTCCTTCTATGGCTCCAGCCACCTCTCGAGCCTCTAATTCCATGCACCTCCCAGATAATAACCTCCCATGTATGCTTCCCCTGTCCTGTACGCGCTCACCCCAGCGCTCAAAGCTTCCGTGTTAACAGCGGTGGGCGAGTCTAGGTTGCCCAAAGGAGGCAAGCTAAGCCTCTATGTCTGCAATCTACCCATTGCAGATTTTGGCAGTACAGCTTTTATGGTTTGCCGTTAAAAAAACCCCACCCCTCCCTCCGCAGCGGCCTTCCTGAGGGCTCCTTGGTGCCGTTTCCACCCCTCCCGCCCTTCCTCCAGCTCGAGTCCAGCCTCCTGCGGTTTCCCCACTCACCTCACAAAGCTGAAGTCTCGGAAGAACCGAAAGGTTCAAGTCTGGTCTGTCCTTGAACATCCAGGACACCAGAAGACCTTTGTTCTGTATCTCCTCCAAGTGGATCTCCACCTAGCTCAGAACAAATGCCTGTAAGTCAGGAGCCGTTCCTGTTAGGGGCTTTCTGCCCTGGGTCAGATTTACTCATTGAAAGGCTCTAACGCCGGTGCAACAATAAGAGACTGAATGCAAGGAGGGAAGCAGTCCCGGGCATAAGGGAAGCAACAGTCGCAGAAGCAGAATGACAGTAGGTTATTTCTTTGACCAAAGGAAAACCCTACAAGATGATCCAAAAGAGTGAGTCAGGCACTGACATGGGATATTTACTGAGCTGTGCAGATTAATTAAGTGCTGTCAAACCTAAGTGCAGCTGCTTGCACGTTAGCAACGCCCTTCCTCAACAGGCAAGGGTCCAGGTGAAATGCCAACTTCAATGGCTAAGTTTTGTACAAAGCTGTTACCTGAGCCTGCAGCATGGCCAGAGTGACATGATAGGTGTCCACAGAAACAGCAGCCGGGGACTGCTGAGTAACAGAGACAGGGAATTTCACAGCTTCGGCTGACAGTTGGCAGTATAGCACCTAGAGAAAAAGAGGAGGAGATGAGCATATATCCTCAGGAGAGGCAGCAAAACCTCTATAGGTATCATGGCAGGAAAGAACCATCAGTTCTGCTCCCAGGCACAGGTCTCTGCTGCAAACCTGCCATATTTCAGATTCAGTATGAGAGGCAGCAAAGGTGTACAGTCAAGAGACATTCTCTTCGCCTCTCTGCTGCAGGACCCCAATATTCGAGCTCAAAATCCGCACACCCCAGCTCCCACAATGCACCCCTTCCCTGGGGCCCCTTCCGCCCTCCCCATCACGCGTGGACCTTGGCAATCTCCGCAGAGCGTGCCCAGCACTTGGCAGAGAAACCCCGCACCGTACAATTCAGAAGGGCAAAGCCTCACCATCCTGTGTTCCGACTGCGCCTTGCACGTCACGCAACTTATATCTGCAGCCGGTGGCAACTGAGGACCCTCTTCAAATGTGATCTGCACTGAGCTCTACAAAGAGAGAACTCCGTTAGTTCCCAGTGGTCAGGGTTTCAAAGGGGATGAATGATTCTGACGTGGGGACCCAGAGACACCCCAGTATGCATCACATTCTTTAAGATTTTAATTTCCTTCTCTTCAAAGGCATAAGCTTCAGGCTAAGCTTTTCGAGCTCTCAATTCTCCCACTCAGACAGGCTCCCCCTCCCCGTTCACGTGATGGAAAAGGAATAAAACAAAAACCAAGCCCGAAAAGCCAAAAAAGGAGCCAGGAGCCTACACCAAGCTTAGGACCACAGCTTTTGTGGGTGAAAGCCCCTCACCACTCGGGCAAGGCGAGCAGCCGTACGACCATTCCCGTACGGCATCATCGAGGCACGTCCTCCCTCGTGAGCTGTGAAACCGCGAGATCACTGCAACGGCAACGCGAGGAGATTAAATTAACGGGGAAGAGCACCAGAAAATTCTTTAAGGGGTTGCTGTGGCAACCTCCGAGCGGCTACATCAGGCAGCTTCCTTGGCCCTGACCGGGGGCTCGGGCCCCAAACGGCGTTAAACAAAACTGGGCGCACACACACATCCCCGCCCCCGGTTTTATACCCGCGTTCGCAGTCCCGCTCCAGTCCCACCGGGCCGGCGCCGAGCTGTCCGGTCGAAAAGCCAGGCCGGCTTCCCTAGCCGGGTCCTCGCAGCCCCTGACCGCTACCCCGGGGCGAGGGAGGCTGGCCGGGCCCCCGGAACAAAGGGCAAGGCGGTACTGCTCGCACAGAAGTCGCCGCTCCCCATCCCCCCCCCACACCCCCCCCCCCCCACGGGCCCCACCGTACCCCGTGCCGGCGCGCCTGGCTGTTCAGGGCTCGCACCCAGGCCCGCTGCCACTGCTCCCGCAGGGACCGGAGGGTAAGAAGCGCTGCGAGCAACGCCCGGGCCCCGGTCTCCTCCGCTGCCGGCCGCCTCGAAGCCCTCAAGGCCGCGGCCCTCCAGTACTGAAGCAGCCAGGCCGCCACAGTGAGCAGCGAGGCGGCGAAGAGCAGCACCAGAGCGGCCCAGCCCGGATCCGGCCCCATGGTGCCGCGCACAAACTACTCACGGCGGGACGGCGGGCATGGCAGGCGAACCGAACCGCGGAGCCGGCCAGGCCGCCGCCTCCCACCGGGGGAGGGGAGAGGAGGACAGGCCGCGCCGCCGCCCTCCTCCCGGCCCCAGCGGCGGCCCGGCCCGGTAGCGCCGCCGGCCGAGCTCCCTTCCCCGCCCTAGACCGGATGGCTTCTTCCGGCGCCGCTGCGCCCCCTGGCGGTCCGGAGGTACAGGAAGCTCCGACCCCCGGCGCTGAGCTCTCAGCCCGCCCAGCCGGTTCTCCGCGCCTTCCCCGCTTGCGTCTCCTCCCGGCCCCTTGCGACCCACCACAGCGGGACCTTTTTCTTCGCCTGCTGCTTGAAGGCTCGGTTAGAGTTGCCCGACTCGGGTTTTTAAAAGCGCGGAGGCGGGCGGGTCTCTGTGCGGCGGCACGGGAAGCACACACACTGCCCCCACCCCGCGTTGGAACCCCCCCACGCTCGGCGCACCCCGCCTACACTGTGCGCTGGGCGCGACCAAGCGCTTTGTCGAGTGCTCGCCCAGCCTCCCGCTGCTTCCTGCTCTCTGGTCACCGACTCGGAGCGGAACGGTGCCTGGCCGATCTCCCCGCTCCGCAGCAGAACCACCCCCAACACACTCCTCCGCGCCCGAGCGGGGTGCGTCCCCGCCGAGACCCCGGGCAAGGCATTTTATTGAGGAACCGGGCGGGACAGCGCGGCCCCTTCCCCACCCCCCGCCCCGGTGAACCGGTAAGCGCGGAGCTCGGCGGCGGGTAGCAACCGCGCCACCTCCAGCCGCTTCCCAGACCCGGGCAAAATGCGGTTCCGAGGAGGGAGGGACTGCCCGCCCCCGGCTGCCTCCGCAGCGACGTGCCCCGAGGCGGAGGAGGAAGTGACGGCTCCGGAGGCGGAATAAAAACCGGCGTCCGGTGCGGCCATGACGGTTGCGGGCGCCGCGGGGCGGAGACGAGGCGCCGGGCCGCCCCCAGGCCTGGGCGAGCGGTGGTGCCGGCGGAGGGAGGGAGCATTGACTGGCAGGGCACCCGCCGCCCCGCCCCGCCCCGCCCCGGCTTCAGCGCGGCCGAAAGCGAGCGTTACTGGCCCCGGCGGCCATGCCCGGGTTAAAGATGGCGCTCCCCGCGCCGGTAGGCCGGGGAAACCCCGCTCCCGCATCCGGTACCCACTCCCTCGCGTCCGGCTGGGACGAAGAGGCGGCGGAAGACGCTCCGCCCCCGGTCCCGCTCCGTGCCCTTGGCAGGGGCAGCGCCCTCCGCCATGGAGGCCTGGCCCACCTTGCCCCTCCTCATCAACCTCGGCGGGTCGCTGGTGGGCTTCGTGGCCACGCTGACGCTGATCCCAGCGTTCAGGGAGCGGTTCCTCGCCGCCCGGCTCTTCGGCGAAGACCTCAACAAGGTCTCTCGGCGGCCCGTGTGAGTAACGCCGCCCCGCCGAACCGGGAGCCGTGGGGAAGCGAGGGACCGGCCCCCCTGACTTGACTTACCCTCCCCTTCCTTACCTCTTCCCCCCCGCTACCTTCTTTCCAGCCCTGAAGCCCAGGGTGTGATCAGCGGAGCTGTGTTCCTCATCACCCTCTTCTGCTTCATCCCCGTGCCCTTCCTGCGGTGCTTCGTGGAGGAGCAGTGTGCAGTCTTTCCGCACGATGAGGTGAGACTGCCGCTCGGTGCATGTTGCTGTGTGGCCTTGCAAAGGAGCGGCCTTCCGGTAACCGGGGTCCTGTTCTCCGTCCCGCAGTTTGTGGAGCTCATCGGATCGCTCCTCGCCATCTGCTGCATGATTTTCCTGGGTTTTGCAGACGACGTTCTGAACCTGCGCTGGCGCCACAAGCTCCTTCTTCCCACCATGGCTTCCCTCCCGCTGCTCATGGTTTACTTCACCAACTTTGGGAACACAACCATCGTGGTGCCTAAACCTTTCCGGGTGCTGCTGGGCATGCACTTGGACCTGGGTAAGTTCGGAAGTGCCACCAGAAGCCACCGTCCAAGCAGAGGGAACACTAAAAGGATTCAGTTAGGTACCCAGCAAGAGGGGGGCAACTCCACCTACTAAGAGCATCCGGAAACCAACCACGCATAGATAGGTGCCGGGTGTTTTCCCAGCATTCCGATGATGCCAGCATCACGACCATTTGCTGCTCACGATTTAGAGGGGAGTCCCAAAACTCAGGGAGGTTGCTAGCTAACGGGAGCGTGGTGCAGAGCAGGGAGTGAAACCTTTGGGGAATTGGAAGCAACGCGCTAGACCCAACGGGCACACTCCACTCCGCAGGTATCCTCTACTATGTCTACATGGGCATGCTGGCAGTGTTCTGTACCAATGCCATCAACATCCTCGCGGGGATTAACGGCATCGAAGCGGGGCAGTCGCTGGTGATCGCCGCTTCCATTATCATATTCAACATCATAGAGCTCAATGGTAAGGAAGCGAGTGCGGGTGCAGGGAGAATCTGAGAGTTTGGTAGCTGCAGTTGTGGAAAACCCATCACTCCTGGCTCACCACAAACACTTTTTCCTCCTTTCTGTTTTTCTGCAGGGGATTATCAAGATGATCACATTTTTTCTCTCTACTTCATGATTCCTTTTTTTTTTACCACGCTGGGATTGCTTTACCACAACTGGTAAGAGGACAGATGGAGGTAATTCGGAAGCGTCCTTTTCCTTTATGCCCTCACACTTACTGGTGCGCAGGCAGAACACTGGAAGCGTAGACAGGCTTCTTGCTGAGAGCAGAGCATCAACATGCTGGTGGCTTTCCTATTATTTAATTCCAGTCACCCCAGCTCACCCAGATGTGCGGAATACATTCCCCTCATCCATGTTGACAGCTTTTTCATACCGCAGGTCAAGTTGCGGGTCCCAGTCCCACTGCTCTTAACATAAATAACCCACAACTGTTGTTGCTACAGCATAATTCTGCCACCCTTCCCTCGTGGTTCCTAACCTACAGCGTTGGGAATAAATTCAGCAGTTAAAGCGCAGTGCCGGCAATGGTGACAGAGCTTTGCTTTTGCACCCTGTGAATTGCAGGTACCCGTCTAGAGTGTTTGTTGGGGACACCTTCTGCTACTTCGCCGGCATGACCTTCGCCGTGGTGGGGATCTTGGGGCACTTCAGCAAAACCATGCTGCTTTTTTTCATTCCGCAAGTGCTCAACTTCCTCTACTCGTTGCCTCAACTCTTCCACATCATTCCTTGTCCTCGTCACCGGCTCCCGAGGTAACGCACCCCAGTGACCTGCAACGGTCGCACCTTTTATCTCCGGCGCCGGCTGGGAAAGGCTGGGTAGGGCTTCCTTTCTCTGCCTCATCAGAGGGACTAGCTACTGGTACACATATCTGATTATTTCCCACCTTTTCCCTCACTGGATTTCTTTTTCTCAGCTTGGGATCCAGGTCTGCTTACGTAGGGAATCTCTGTCGCCTCGCTCTGCCCAGTGTAAAATCTGAATGTTTCTTTCAGGCTCAATCCTAGTACAGGGAAGCTGGAGATGAGCTACTCCAAATTCAAGACGAAAAGCCTCTCTGCCCTGGGAACCAACATTCTGAAGGTAACAGCCAGAAAACACTCGAAATCCCCTCGCATTTTTGAGGCAGTCATCAAGCACGAGAGCAGGGAACAGGATGGGAGGGAACGCAGAGTTTCTGGGGTCGATAGTTACCTCCCAGCTCGAATCTAGAAGAAACTCCTTGGTGTAACCCACCACCATCCCTCACAGTTGCATAAATAATGAGTTTTTCAGAACAGCCACACATAGCAGTATCCTGGGACCACTGGAAACCTGCTGTGTGTTGTTAGCAAGAGCACAAGCCAGGCTTCAGGGCTGGGGCAGCAAAAAGGGACCTCACTGAAAAGCGGCCGGTGAGCCCCAACCCAGCCTGGTGAAACCGCGTGCGGTGTTTCTTTCCCTAGGCAGTCAAGGTCTTGCACATCGTAGACGTGAGGAGCGGAATGGATGAAGACGGCGAATACACAGAGTGCAATAATATGACGCTTATTAACTTTGTTATAAAGCTGATCGGACCCACCCATGAGCGGAATCTCACTCTCCTGTTGCTCCTCATTCAGGTCAGCCAAACAGTTCCTCTGGCAGAAAGATGTACTCTGCAGTAGGAACAGATCCAAATCCAAACAGGTTTTGAGTTCCAAGGGAGGGAGGAAGGGGAAGCGAAGCATCCTGCTCCTCACACAGAGATGGGATTGAGCTGCGGAACTTGAGGGGAATCACAGGTTTAAAGAGGAAGTGGCTGCCTCATTGGAAGCTAACAGAGTCCCCAGGTTAGCTCGAGACAATTCCCAAGGCATGAATTGGGAGGTGGTAGGAGTACATTAGGAAAGCAGAGTGCCTCCTCACTCTGACCTGATAAAACCTTTTTTCCATGGTACTGATTTTGGGTCAGAGCAAATGACATTGTCCCAGCGTTATCTCCAGCTGGTGGACTTGTGAAAACTCAGCGATATCTGGAATCCAAGCAGGACGTGGGAGTGTTTTGAAGGAATTTAGAGCGTGTGGGGTTGTTGGGGTGCCGAATCACAGAACACAGGGTGTTCTCTAGTGCAGACACCACAGGGTTTACTTCTCTAATCCAGGCCTCTGAATGAGGAAAGAGTTGTTCCCAACTGTTCACCTCAGCTGACCGCGTGTGGAGAAATTGGGAGCAAAAAACGAGGCCTTCGGCTAGACTTGGGCCTTCCAGCTACACCTAAAAACTATAGCCTAAACATTTCTGTTCTCTGATTTTTTATTTTTTTTTTTACTTAGGTCCTGGGCAGCACCATTGCGTTTTCAGTACGGTACCAACTAGTGCGCTTGTTCTATGATGTCTGACCAGGCTTTCGAGCGTGGAGAATGTAGCCCCCACCCCAAGTCTCATGTTCTCTGCCATTGCTGACCAAATGATTCGACTGACCTTACCACAGCCTGCTGAGAACCTCAGGACAACTGTGGGAATGGAAGGAGCTACTCTGCGTGGGCCCATCTTTGAACCGTAATTCTGTCTTTATTTGAGCACAGAAGGTTTTTTGGTCTGATTCTGCTGACAGAAAAGATCTGCTGCTACCGGGAATGCCTTTCAAAGGGGAAGTAAGCAACCCAAGCGGGAGAGATGAAACCTCTATATACCTGACAAGCACATTCCTGCTCTCCAGGAGAGAAAAACAGGAGCTCTGGGTTCTGCGAGATTCTGTACAGAGTAGTAGAACAAGTAGCAGAACAAGTCCCTTCCAACCCCTACAATTCTGTGATTCTGTGAAGTAAACCAGAATCCTCTCCTGGCTTCTCCAGTCCCGTCTCTGGCCCATGAACGTACAAGTTAACGTGTTATAAACCATACCCAAACTTCAGAGCGCTCTTGGGAATAAAATAACTCATGGGGTCCCCTTCCCCTTTGATGCTTTGCCTCCAGAATACCAACACAGCGAAACTAGGTCACACGCTACATCATTACTTAACACAGCAGTATCTGGCATTGTAGTTTGCTGTAGAATTCCTACCTGCCTGACACAAAACACACGTACCTGCCTGAAGAGTCTGCACAAGCCTAACAGGAGCAAAGCGCAGAATAAGGGAAGGGCAAGGACAGGGACTCAGAGACGGGTGTCAGTAGAAACTGGTGGGCCTGGTACCTTAGTAGCAGCGCTCCCATGCGCCTGAGTCCAGCCGGTAGAGGCTGGGAATATATTCCTGGTAGGCAAAAATGCTGTGAATAGTATCAAATCCTCTCCTCCCCCTCCCCACCTCTGCAGGAAGTCAGTTTTGAAGTCAGCTAGTAGTGTCTGTTTGTACAAACCTATCTTTGTACACATGCATTACGAACTTCTTTGGTAGCTGGCCTTAAACGCTCAGTGTGTCCAGTAACTAGACACTGGATTTCCTTGTGCTGGGGTGTAGGAGCACCCAAGGGCCGCAGTACCGCTCTGTTTGCTCTTTCTCTGATCTTCTCACCCAGAGAGGGACACATTAATCTCTCTGCCAGCTGATCTGCATGGCCTCCCAGTAGCTGAGTCTCAAACGCTCACCATGTTTTCTCCAGTAAGCTGGCTTAGACCTTTCTCTGGTAAGGAACTGGCCCAGATCTCTGGTGTATGTGGTTCCAGACACCTGGCTCCAAAACCTTTTATCCTACTCGCTCACTGGTCTGGTTCGTTGGCTAGTGATCTCACACACTGGTGTTCCACCCTGTCCCCCACCTCTGCACACACTCCAGTCTTCCCATTTGCTGGTACCATGCATGCACGGCTGCTTTGACCCGTGGCCCAGCAACAGATGGTGGTGCCTAAACCTCCAACCACATATATGCACACAGGGTAGACAGTTCCCTCACCCTGGAGGGAAAAGAAGCCTAGAAAGGGAGTTTAGTGAGACAGGACAGACTGTAGAGAGAAAAGGTTCCAATGGGCAGCACGCTCACACACAAACACAGGCTTCTCCTTCCACGGTTCCACGTTTATTCCTCCCAGCCCACTTTGAGTCTGTCCCTTAAACAACCCGTGATATCGTAGAATACTAGGAAAGGACCCACAGGGAACCTTGAGTCCAACTCCTGGCTCCACACAGGGCCAGCCAGGTGACTGAGGGCATCGTCCAGACACTCCTTGCCCTCAGCCCAGCTCAGGGCTGTGACCCCTTCCCTGGGGAGCCTGTGCCAGTGCCCAACCTCCGTCTCAGTACAGAACCTCTTCCTGACACCCAGCCTAATCCTCCCCTGGTGCAGCTCCACGCTGATCCCTTAGGTTCTATCCCTGGTCCCCAAAGAGATGGGCACTGCCCCTTCGCTCCCCTCTGCGGAAAGCCACAGACTGCCACGAGGTCTCCCCTCAGCCTCTTCTTATCCAGGCTTAACAAACCCAGGGCCTTCAGCCTCTCCTCCTAAGAATTCCCCTCCAGACCATTCCCCATCCTCACTACCCTCCTCTGGACACTCTCCAGTACATGTCTCACAGTAGCTTCTCCACATCCCCAAACACTCTTGCCCTGATACTCCCACAGGCAGGGATCCACCTCAGGCTGCAGGGATCTGCCTTGGGCTGGGGGGACCCTCCTCAAGCTGCAATGATCCACCTCAGGCTGTGGGGATCCACCTCGAGAATCCTCCTCAGGCTGCAAGGATCCACTTTGGGCCGTGAGGATCCACCTCAGGGATCTGCCTCAGGCTGCGGGAATCCACCTCTACTCAGGAAGGTGGCCAGGCTGAGGGCAGAGCCCGGGAGCCGACCCCAACTCCTCAGCCGGTTGCGGGAGCGGCCCAGGCGGCTGAGACACGGCTGCGCCTCACTCACCGCCGCTTTGGGTCCCGGAGAGCAAGTAGGACGAGACCCGCTCCGCCCGGGCGCGCCTCAACCGCCTCCGAGCCGTACGAATTTGGCGCCTTACCTTCTCATTGGCCGGTGTCCGTCGCCAATCGACTCGTGGCCAGCGGGAGGGGTTACGGGGTTTGTGTGTGTGAGCGACGGCACGGGCGACCAGTCAGGAAAAGGCTTCTTTAAGCAGGCGCGCCAATACTGAGGCGCAGCGGCGCCGCCCAATGAGCTGAGCCCTACTTCGCGGGAGGCTATAAAAGGGCCGGCCGCGCAACGTCCCGCCTCACTTCGCCGCAGAGCTCCGGGCTGGTGGGAGGGAGGTATTGCCCACAGCGCAGCGAGGCGCCATGTCTGGCCGTGGCAAGAGCGGCGGTAAGGCCCGGGCTAAGGCCAAGTCCCGCTCCTCCCGCGCCGGGCTGCAGTTCCCAGTCGGGCGCGTACACCGGTTGCTTCGTCGGGGACATTACGCGGAGCGGGTTGGGGCCGGCGCCCCCGTTTACCTGGCCGCCGTGCTGGAGTACCTGACGGCCGAGATCCTGGAGCTGGCGGGCAACGCGGCCCGCGACAACAAGAAGACGCGGATCATCCCCCGGCACCTCCAGCTGGCCGTGCGCAACGACGAGGAGCTCAACAAGCTGCTGGGCGGCGTCACCATCGCGCAGGGCGGCGTCCTGCCCAACATCCAGGCTGTGCTGCTGCCCAAGAAGACGGGCGGCGGCGGAACGGGCCCCGCCAAGGCCGGCAAGAAGGGCAGTGGCCAGCAGTCACAGGAGTACTAAAGCGGGCGAGCCCCGCGCCCTCCCCCAGCTCTTCCCTATCCACCACCATCCCCAACCACACAAAGGCCCTTTTCAGGGCCACCCCCATCGCTCACCGGGAGAGCTGCGATCCGACGGGGCGGGGGGGGGGGGGGAGGGAGAAGGGGGGAGGTATGGGGAAGGGACGGCAAGGCGGGTCGCGTCTCCGGACGGGAGGCGGCGCCGGGCGCTGTCCTACGGGGCTAGCGGTGGGCTGGGTAAGGTCCCGGGGCTGATGGACTCGCCGCGGGCTGAGGTAGCGGGGCGGGACCGACCTGCTGTGATCTGCTTTGGAAAGAGAACCAGGTGGGAAGAGTAAAGCTCCTGGATAAAGACTTGCACTCACGCTGGGGGTGCTTATCTTCTGAGCGTGTTTGTTGCCCTGTTACATCCAGTGGACGTTGCATAAGCTAATAAAGGATGCTGTGCTTCCAGAACAGGATCTGGGGCAGGTGCCATTTCGATGTTTCTACGAGACACTACAACCCACAAGCTGAGAGCCCTGTGAGGAGCCACAGTAATGGGGGGTACTAAGGTGCAGCAGCTCAAGTTTGAGCTTCCTCTTGGGCTTCCTCCTCCAATTTGGGCTTCCTCCCCCTCAACCCCTTACAACCCTCTCCCAGCTCACCCTTGCAGACATGTGTACAAGGAGACCTGTCATAAATGTGGCTAGGGGTAGGAACCTCACGGCAGTTTTACTCTTCAGCCTTCTGAGGACCAAGCTACTAGTGACTTCCAAAAGTACATGACAGTATCACCCCTCCCAAGGCCCTGATTATAATCCCTAATGAGTTCCTCTTTCCTAGAGGGAGTAAGACAGAGCTTATAGGGAGAAGGTTTAATATGGTGTGGGTGTTTTTTAACTTCCCAGCTACAAAAATCGTTGAAAAAGCTCCACGGACACTGCAATTTAGAAAAACATAGAGAAGGATGAAATTCACCCCCTCAAAAGGCACAAACCCCTCATTAGTATTTCACGCTCTTCCACCCAAACCCTGGGTCAGACCTGTACGCAATCATTTAAATAAACCCCTCCCACAGAGGATGGCGTGTAGCTGCAAAGACTCGTTAGCATGTGGGAGCTGTTCAGTGGGCGTCGTTGAGCTGCCTTGCCACGCTAAGGATGTGCTTAGCCCCCTTGCTCAAAAGTAAACTAGCTAAGTCAACACCGAGGTTCTCCGCAGCTTCCTGGGCCTGACTGGGGACGTTCTTGGCCGTGATGCCGACATGCTGCACGTCGTCGTTTGGTCTGTCTTCGGTCTGTAAATACATTGTTAAGCACCTCAATCACTAAGGAATAGTTCAAGCCACACTTGTTAGTGGGGGGGACGGGGTACAGGACTGCTTGCAGTCTGAAGAGCCTGGAGAGGAGAGCACTGCTCCTGTTTCTGAGGAACCGGACTGCAGGTAATGGAGGGATTCCCAAAGGTCTGGCTTTTGTCTCTGGTTGGACCAGTTCTGAACCCGACACAGTTTACATACCTGCTGGGGATAACTGACGCTGGTCTGCATTGTCTCCTTCAGGCTGTCAGATCCATCCAAACTGTAGACAGCTCCTGTTAAATACAGCTTGGGAAGAGATGCAGGAGGGGTTAGCGGCACATTAACAAAGAGAAAGGCAGCTATTCCCCCCCTTTCTTTACAAAAACCCGCAGCATAGGAAGTAGAACCTGGAGGGGCCAGCTTCCATGTGTGGCAGGACAAGCAAGAACGACCCCGTTAGGGAAGACGCACCTTCCCAAGGGAAAAAGCCCAACTCACTTCTAGCTTCCCACCTCCTCCATCATGTTAAAAAAAAATAAAAGATGTCCTGGGGTAAGAAGTGAGGCTTTTGGGTCTCGGGGCAACTGCACCTTGAGAGAAGGTGGGAGGGAGGGGACAGAAATCTGGTGCTCAGTCTAAGGGCATTTTTAAGACTGAGCTCCAGTAGCCAGAAGTATCTGGAGCTAGCCTGCTTGGGACACAAACCCAGAAGGCCTGAGCCAGGAGCATCTCCGCCCTGCATGGTTACACAGATACCTTGGAAGAAGGATCAGGGAACACGCACACCAGAACAGGGTATAAACACAACGTCCTCCTCACCTGGCCATCTTTCAGCACAGTGTTGACAGCGACAGGGACGCTGCAGCCCCCCTCCTGAAAAGGGAAAGTGGCTCACAACAACACTCCCACCTGGCACGTTCAGAGCAGGCGCCCCCGAAAAATTTAGACACCCCCCCCCGGGCCCTTCTCGATTCAGAAGCAATTGCTGCCCCGTGGGTGAAGCATAACGTGTTTCCCCCAGACCGCGGCATCCGTGCGGCTTAGCACAGCAGAATGTACGGCTGCGGGCCCCCAGGAGTGAGGATGCCACACTTACCAAGTGCTTCATGAAGGCTCTCTCGGCAATGCAGCGTAACACCGTGTCCGCATCATGCAGGGCAGACACCATGTTCAGGATCTCCTGGTCTTTGGCACGAACTTCCACTGCTAAGGCACCCTGGGAGGAGAATAACCAAACACACAGCGTGATCACCGCAGCGATGCCTCGAACCGCATGCACTCGGGGGTCACCAAACGGGGAGGGTGTGGGCGGTGTTGGCTGCGTTCTGCTGGCCACAGAGGTATCTGAGAGGACCCAGTGTAAAGGGAAGTGAGAACTCCAGCACCACTGCCCCAAACCCCTCTCAGCTACACCTGTGTATCAAGAAACACCCACCCCAATGTCCCTCTGGCATGAGAAGGGCTGGATAATCCAATTGTCCCCTGGTACGGCACAACACCAACCCTGCCTAGTGTCTGCCCCGCATCACCCCGGCACAGCCGCACCACATGGTACTTGGTACGGTTGGCTGAGTGCCAATGGAAATCAGCATCCAGGAGAGCTGGCGGCTAACCCTAACCCTTCTTTCCCTGCAAGCCATGCTTAAAATGGCATGACAGCCAGCAAGAGGGATCGACACAGCAGTTCTTTGGCAACAAAGTGTTCAGCTCTCACACACTGTACCGCTGCTGGCTTCTACCACGCCATACGGCTTAATGGAGAGAAGTGGGAAATGTACCTGTCCGACAGCGTACAGGCAATCTTCAGGGCTCAGGAGCTGGAAAGAAAGCAAACCCAGAGTTAGCTCAAGCTGCACCGCTGTTCAGAATGCTGGAAAGGGAGTGCTGAATCTGATGCTTGCTTCTACCATCAGTTGGTTTTTGTGCCTGACTGGAGAAACGTGGCCTTCCCCTTCTCGGTGTTTCCACCCTGAAAGGGAGAGAATGGGATTTCCTTCCCCCAGGACACAACGCTTTGTGACTCAGCTAACAGGGAACATCTCGGGCACGAGCGCTGTGAAATGCCGTGACACAATCCCATTACCAACTCCTGCTGCACCCCAGAAAGCTGAGCCGTATAAATCCAAAGAAAACTGAGAAAACAACCAACCCTCCCCCAAAAAAACAACACCCCCCCCCTTGAAATGCATCAAATTGCCAGCACCCGCGGGGTCTGAAAGGGAAGGGGTGGGCGGTTCAAGGAGAGAAGCGTGATCATCTGCCCTGCCACTCCTCACCTGGCCAATGCGATTCTCCCAGCCCATCCTCTTCAGCCCGGCAGCAGCCAGGATGATGGCACTGAAGTCTTCCTTCTCATCCAGCTTCTTTAAGCGGGTATTTAAATTCCCTCTCTGTCGATGGCATTAAGTAAGCATAGAGGTGTTGGGAACCAGGCTGCCTTCGGCCTCACTGCGGTATGCACCCCTTGAGCAGGTTTCCAACCACTCCTTCCTATAAAACTCATCCACATCCCGAACCTTGGGTAGATTAAGGCTGGCTCCTTCTTTCCAGCCTTGTGAGAGACAGAAGTGGGTTGGAAACCCGTCCCGGACACCCCTTTGAGGAAGCAGCATTGAGCTCCGATCCTAGATTTCCCATGAAGTTATGTTTTCCCATTGGCAGCTTGTATGCAGCTCCCACCTTTTGCCAGGAAAGGATACAATATCCCTGAATTCTAACTGAGGGAACTTCTTTTTGAGCTGGGCTGCTCTCCGAAGCGAGCTGGTTCCGATCACACTGTGGGGAAAATGATGATACAATCAATTAAATCCAGTGCTACTCCGACACTTATCGTCCAGCCAGAGGTACACAAGAATTTTCAAGGCAACAAATTTGAATTGGGATGAAGATCCAAGAGCCTGCCAATGATTTCTACATCCTTAAGCAGAAAGAAAACCACTCTCTGAGGTTTAGCATAAAGCCTGGTGATGCTGGAGGTGATGTTGGAGGGTCAAGGACTGATGAAATCTCTTTAAACAACGCCTGTCACAGGAAAAGAGGAAAGGGGGTGGGGGGAACCCAACCAAAACCCCCAAAAAAACCCATAACGAAAAAGCTCAGCCACCCCAAACTGCCACAAGCCTTGCCAGAAGTTACTAAAAAAAGGCACTTTGTCCATGACAGAGATGCAGCGGGAGGAAAAACTTTGAAAACGGTGGAGGGAGCACCTGGAAACCACGGTAAACCGCAAGTCAGGTCAGCAAGCATTGCTTTCCAGAGATGTGCATTGTTCCTTGGCACCCCAGCACCTGACCCAGACATGATTTCCCCGCAATTCGGACACGCAGAAGCGCAAGTCTACATCTGTGTCGTAGCTGCTGGGAAGCACCGAGTCCTCCCTTTTGGGGGTTTTCTTACATCTGACCGTCCCCTCCCATTCCTTCCTCTCTCCCCACTCACCTCTTCTCAGGAAGGAGGTTCAGCATCTTCCCGCAGTTTTTGGGATGAAAGACAACAGCATCGAGTGGGTTTTCCCTTCTACAAAGATAACGGAACTGCCATCATTTAACGGAGGGCTTGGGAGCTTTGGAACAGCCTCTGGCTCCAAAGCACCCTGGGACCATCATAAAAGCGAGGACCCACTGGCTACAGAACAGCAAGACACCCTAATCTTTCCCGTGTTTCCCAGGGATTCACCCATCAGACCTTGAACACTGAAAAGGATCTAAAGCCACCTTCGCTTTCCTATCCCACTACCGACAGAGAACCCTCGGAGAACCGAGGCCCGCACCCACACTTACTTGCAGACAGCGCCGATAGTGAAGCCGGGGGGAAGAGAAGTCGGTAGGTCCTTCAAGGAGTGAACCACGAGGTCAACTCTAAAAATTAGAGAGGGCAGCAATCAGTGAGCAGAACTGCCTGGCCGGAGCGAGGGCCGCCTGCTTTGCTGCAATGCCAACGAGCATCGCCCGTCATTGCTTCAGCCTCCAGCATCCTTTCACCAGCTGCGCTCGGAATCGCAGTGTGCCCACGCCTCACAGACCTTTCCTTTTCAGCCCACCCTTACAGAATCACAATTTCAGGGGTTGGAAGGGATCAAGTCCAACCCCCAACTCTCGAGGCAGAAGCACGGCTAAAAACACTCCTCAGGATACTGAAAAACAAAAAAACACCACCCCCCCCTCAGAAGAAAGGGCTCTGTATCTCTCTCTCTTTCCCATAGAAAGAAGCTAGCCAGAAAGCATCCAACTTCCCCATGCCCGATGGTCCCGCCCATTTAGCACGCAAATTCGTTAGTAACCGTTAACGTGGCAACACCAAACATGGCACACGGATGCCAACAAGCACCTTTAGAAAGAGAACACGCCAGCACACAGGGATTAAGGTTAGATTGTGGCCTGTCCAACCCCGAAAATTGCAGGCAAAGGAAGCCAAGCGATGCGATGGCTCCGCGTTGGAATATGCAGCCTGAGCGCAAGGGCAGAGAGGGGAAGGACTAAAGGAGGAGATGGCAGCTTCTCCAAGGAGTGTTTTCTCTCAGCCGGGGAAGGACCAGGCCAGAAGGAAAGACGCTGCCGAACGTTGCGAGCCGAGGATGCCAGAGGACAAGGAGAAAGGAACAACGGGCTCTTACTCGTTTCTTTCAAGGGCATTTTCCAGCTCTTTGGTGAAGAGGCTCTTCTCCCCAATCTGTGTGTGAACAGAGGAACATGAACCAACCACAGGAGAAACACCTGCAGATACATTGGAAGCCACGAATCGCTCCTTTCCCTCGAGGAAGGGGAGCCTCTACCTTAGAAAGCGCTGTATCCAAGATCTTGTCCCCCGTCGTTGACATGGCGACTGCCCAAAGAGAAAGAGAGAGCGCAAGTGAAACGCCAGCTCAGAGCGCATCGGCTTGGGCTGGAGGCATCTACGTGACACGTGGACAAGCAGCATGGCGTCACGCTCCGCGGCGTGAATGCAGGCTGCTGGTGCTCTCCCCAAAAGCGGAGCAATGGGAAAGAGAATGGCCCACCCAATGGGCACCACCGCTCGCTCTCTCCAGAGAGGAACCCGGAGAATTCCACTTCGATCCTCGTCTGGCAGCAGTTGCTCAGCTGGACGAGCGAACAGAATTCAGATAAGCAGGGGTCAAATACTCCTCCTCCTGAGAGGGATCTACTCACACCTCTTGCACGCAAAGATAAGGGGCTGGGTCCCATGGCAGCATCCAAAAAAGACTTACTGATCTCAAAATGGAGGTCAGGGTACAGCTCACGGAGCATCTCCACCACGCTGTCGGTCTGAATCCGGGCCAGCTGCAAGGAAGCAGAAGGCAAAGCCCTGTGGCAAAGAGCTGATTCTCCATACAGTGGCCAGACGACTCGGCTTTTAAGCCAACTTTAACGGCTTAAAATTGCACCAGGGGAGATTTAGGTCAGATATCAAGAGGAATTTCTTCACCCAAAAGAGCTGTCAGGCCATCAGAACAGGCTGCTCAGGGAGGTGGTGGGGTCGCTATCCCTGGAGTCATGTAGGTGAAGGCCTGAGGGACATGATCTAGAGGTGTGCTAGGCAGGGTTAGGCTGTGGCTGGACTCAACCTTAAGGGTTGGACTTGACCTTAAGACCCCTTAAAGATCTTAAAAGTCTCTTCCAACCCAGGTGACTCTATGGCGTTCTTCCACGGCCACGCATGCAGGACCATGACATCCTCTAAATTGAAAGCACTTGAGCTTCATCCGCCCCAAGCAACCTCGCTCATAGATACAAACTCCTTGACCCACATCAACTCCGATCGCGACCAGAGTGTTCTGCCAAAGATCAATCGCATATCATGCCGGAATCAGGCACGGCTGCCACGAGTCAGGGTGTCACAGGGGAAGGGGGGGGGGGGCGGCAAATGTGACCAATGCCACTCATTTTGGGAGAAGCCAGCGGCATTTCACTGGGAAACACTGAGGCACCAGGAGAGAGGAGTTACTTATCGCCTGTCAGACCGGAGCTCAGCTCAGCAGGCTTAAGGAATAAAACCAACGGCATCAGTCCGGATGCGTAGCTGGCACCAGCTCTGAAAGCAGGGAAGCGTGGGAAGAAGATTGCCTCCTCTAAGGCCAGCAGAAGTAAAAGAAAACCGGGGATCATGTGAGCAAAACAGCATCACCCCACGCTCGCCGGCAGCAGTGGACTCGGGAAACCCGCGGAGGTGAGTTTCACCCTGTACCCAGGGGCCAGGAATTTTCTTCTTCAGGGCTGTAGTTTCCCTACATGTGAGCGTACGGGTAGGAGCACCCCTTTGGAAAAGGCTACAGGAGCCTGGGGTTAGCAAAAGCAGAGGCAGGCAGGCAGGTAGGCCGGGATATGCCGTCCCCTGCCCCGATGCCGTCTGGAGAGCGCGGGATTCTTCCCAGAACCGCTACCAGGGAGAAGGAGATAAAAAAAGTGTCCTTCAGCACCCAGGTTATCTCCCTCTGTGAGTCTGCTCCTCCCTGCCGGCTGCTGAGCGATACCCACCCGGGTTACCCCCGTATCTCTCAGCACACCCCTTCCCCACTCCGCGTCCTCTGCGGCTTCCGGGAGGTGCTCTTCCCGCCTCTCAAAAAGCTGCACAAGCCTCGCAAGATAAAAACTCCGCGGCAAGATGCTCCTTTATCCCGGACCAGACTCCCAAACGCTCGCTCCAGGAGTCCCAGGAACAGGAAAACGGGCGATACCCGCTCCCGCACGGGCCTCCAGTGTGCGGGCTCGGACTGCCCCTCCCGCCTGCAAGCGGCAGGGCCTTACCCGGTCCCGGAGGGACGGACGCCTTCGCTCCGGGCTTCCCGCACACCTCCGGGTGCCTCGAACGGACCCCTCCGGGCTTCCCTCACCACCACCCCCCACTTCCCACACCTCTACGGGTGCTTCGGACGGACTCCCTGGCTTCCCACACTCCTCCGGGCTTCCCGCAGGCCCCCCGGGTGCCTCGGACGGGCCCCTCCGGGCTTCCCGCACCCCTGCGGGCGGTTCGGACGGAGACCACCCCTCGGTCCCCGGCGTCCCGTCCCAGTCCCGGTCCCCCCCGCTCCGCCGCCTACCTGGCTCCGGCGGGTGCCCACACGGACCGCTCTGCCGCCCACGCAGTTCTTGCCCTGCGGCGACAAGCAGGTCAGCGGCCGCCCCCTGCCCCCGTGTTCCGTCCCTTCGCCTGCCCCCGACCGCTCTCCCGAACTCACGGCGGCCATGCCCGGCTCCGCCATAACTCCTGCGCCGTCTCCCTTCGGCAGTGCCACTGCTACTGCTCCTCCTCCTCCCCTAGACATCACGCCCAACGTCACGGCCCGCCCCTTTTGCCCCCGCCCCCGGCAATTCAAGCGCTGCCAAAGCTTGTCTGGTTTATTGGGGAGTCCCGAAGCCCCGTACAACAGCGTCGGGCGGGCCGGGCTGGGCTCAGGTGTTGCGCTTGGTGTGGATGAGCAGCTCCCGGTGCAGGCCAGCCTCGATGGAGGCGGACGCCTTCCCCGGGGGCAGGTCCGTGATGAGGGTGAGCTTGTTGAAGACTCCACGGCCAAAGTAATCGGCCACCACGGAGAAGCCGTCATTGGAACACTTGAGCTGTGGGGACACAAAAGGAGCAGGGTCAAGCAAAAGCCTCCAGCCCTCCTCCTCCTCCTCCTCTCACCAAGGAGGCAACGAAGCCAGCGGTGGACAGCTCGTTTCCACATGTGATTAATGTGTTCTACGTACTGCCTGGTTCTCACCAGCCCCGGGCAACACCAAGGGCTGAGGCAGCACCTCGGGTCCTGCCCCTATTCCGATCCACACTGCCTTTCCCCCCCACCTCGCAACGCGGGGACCAGCTGATGGGTCTTGATCCACTGAGAAGAGTTTCTTCCTTCACCTCCGGAGAGCATGGAGGACTCTTTTGGTGCTACACAAAACACAGTGACCCCGGGGAGGAAGGGGTGGGGAAGCACCTAATGCCTCCTTACTTCCCAGTCCATGCAACCTCAGTCACAAAATGCCATCAACCCTTCTGGGGATCCATGCCACAACCTAAAACACTCGGTGAGATGGGTGACTCGACCCTACCTGATGCTGGAACTGGTCGTGCAGATCCCTCTTCTGCTCCTGGGCTCGGATCATGTCCATCACTTTGCGGTTCTCCGGCATGCACGTGGGGCACTCTGAATCACTCTCTGAGTAGCTTTCGAAGCAGTGCTGGTGGAAGGAATGGCCGCAGAGGAAGTGGACTGAAGGCAGCTCCAGGGCGCTGGTGCAAATGCTGCACTTGGTCTTCTGAAAGATCTTGGGACTGAGCGAGCAAGGGAGACAGAGCATTAATTTTTCCCCTGAATATTCAACCCCCCTCCCAAACAAACCCCCAACAGCTTTAGCCCAAACCAGGTAGCACTGCGCACAGGGCCCACACACACACCTCGCCTTCAGCTCTTCAATCTCCCGACGGATCCGCGTGGTTTCTTCTCGGTACTTCTGGATTCTCTGCTCGTCCTGCTCTATCTGGCGGCTCTGCTTCTGCAGCTTGTTGACGAGGTAATCCTTAATCACGGACAGGGTGGCCGTGGAGTTATGCGCCAGCGTCTGCACAACTGAGAACAACCGAGGCGTCAGAACTCAGGCAAACAAAACCCACTGCTACCCATGTCCTACCCGTCCGGGTCGCTCTCCAGTCCGTGCTCAGATGAGCCTCGATGGGGCAAAGTGAGAGTCTAACCAATTGCATCGTCACGTTTCACCAACAGGGTGAGGTTCAACGAGGCCAAGGGCAGAGCCTGACTTGGGACAGAAAAATCCTGAGCAGCGCTACAGGCTGGGGGCAGAGCGGTGCAGAAAGACTTGGGGGTGGTGGGTGACCTCAGGCTGACCATGAGCCAGCAGTGTGGCCGGGTGGCCAAGAAGGCCAACGGCATCCTGGCTTGTGTCAGACACAGCGTGGCCAGTAGGTCTGGGGAGGTGTTTGTGCCCCTGTACTAGGCACTGGTGAGGTCGTACCTCGAGTGCTGGGTCCAGTTCTGGGCTCCTCACCATAAGAAGGACAGAGAGGTCCTGGAGCAAGTCCAGAGAAGGGCAACCAGGCTGGTGAAGGGGCTATAGGGCAAATCCTCTGAGGAGCAGCTGAGGGAGCTGGGGGTGTTCAGCCTGGAGAAGAGGAGGCTGAGGGGAGACCTTATCATCACCTACACTGACCTGACAGGAGGGTGCATAGAGGTGGGCGATGGTCTCTGCAGCCAGGGGACAGGAGATGGGACAAGGGGCAATGGCCTCAAGCAGCCCCAGGGCAGGGTCAGCTCAGATGTGAGGGCAAAGTTCTTCCCTGGCAGAGTTGTGGGGCTGTGGCACAGGCTGCCCAGGAAGGGGGCTGAGTCCCCCCCCCGGGTGTGTTTAACAGACGGGGAGATGAGGTGCTCGGGGATATGGTTTAGTATAGGACAGGAGCGGTTGGACTCGATGATCTCAAAGCTCTTTTCCAACCTGGGGATTCTGTGATTTCCAATGCCCCCCTTTGCCTCGAAATCACATACAGGCACCTCGATATCGCAACCGACACTGCGGATCTCTTGGATCTCTTTTCCTACCTCGGGCGTTGCAGCTGTCGCTTTGAATGGTGGGCTCAAGCTTCCTCAATACGCACCCCAAATTTCTAACCTACAGTTGAGTGCTGCAAACTAGTTTGGGTTTGGGGTTCCTCTGGGCACCATGTGCCATTCTTACCAAGCAATGGAGGCATAAGGTTCTTGTTCTCGATGTGTTTCAGCACTGCAGCGATATACTCTTTGCAGTCCTCCTCCTTCCGGGCAAAATAGCCGAGAGCCTGTTCCCAGAGACAAGCTTCTTGGTCTCCGTACAGCTCGCACACCTCAATCACCTTCTTGTACTGCTCGTTTTGCATGTGGTAGTGCATGATCTGTTGGAAACTACAGGACAAAGAGACTCGGCAGCTGTGAAAAATCCACCCCTCCCCTTCTGAGTTAGCGCAGGGACCTCAGGGTTTCACTCAGCTGAGAAATCCCCACACCAGAAGCCAAGGCAGGTCCGTCATCCACCCTCCGTGTAACCGCCCCGCACCAAGGAGAAGGTATTTTCAGCTGAGCAATGGCATACAGTGCCCGCCTTGAGATACCATTCACAAGGGCACAGAGCAACAGGACAAAGGGTGATGGTTTTAAACTGGAAAAGGGGAGATTTAGGGGGGGTATTGGGAAAAAGTTCTTCAGTATGAGGGTGGTGGATCCCTGGCACAGGTTGCCCAGAAAGGTGGTGGAGGCCCCATCCCTGGAGACATTCAAGGTTGGGCACCATGGGGCTCTGAGCGACCTGATCTAGTGAAAATGTCCCTGCTCACTGCAGCATCTGGGACTAAAAGGCCTCTGAAGGTTCCTTCCCACCCAACATATCCCATGATTCTATGATCGTGAGACAGGGAGGTTACTGGCATGGACAGGACTCCACAGGCAAGAGCAATACTCACAGCTTGCCCTGCTCATAGAGGTAGAGGACGCCATCCTTGAAATTGTGCATCTGACATAAGACTAAGGCCTTATCGAAGACTGTTTTGAACCTTCCGCTCTTCAGGAGGGTGAGGGCTTCATTGTGCAGCTTCTCCTTGACCTACGGAGAAGGAAAAAGTGGGGGGAAGAGGTCAGGGAGAGCAGAACATGCACAGGGAGAACCTTTTTCCACTGAGACCCATCCAATGGCTTGCGGCTCTTTCAGAGCAGAGGATGGTTTTTGCCGCATGCAGGATGCGATGACTTGTCACCCAAACAAGCCAGCCTCCTCCAAGACCTAGGCGAGCAAATAGAGCTGCTTTTGTGGGAGAGCCATCAGCCCACAGAGCTTCCATTGTCTGGAATCGGTCTTTAAATGAGATTTGTGGAAAACAAGCCTCGCTAAAAGGCATGTTCTTCCAGCTAGGGGCCTGCTTCCCCTGTTTACAGGCCCCTTTGTGCGTTCCAGCATTAATGTATTGCCTCAATGCCCATCTGGAAAGGTCAACAGGTTGGAAATAGGATTCAACGATATCAAGGTGCCCCCCTTCCCCCCCTCCAAACACAACGCTGGAGGAGCTCAAACCTGCTCGTCCCTTTCATGCGCCCAGTTCTGGAGGCGAAGTTCCAGTAGGGTGTCATAGACGCCCTGCGGAGAGTCAGCCTGCACCTCGGTCATGTGCTCCAGGAAAGCCTTCAGTTCCCGGGAGTTGTTGGCAAAGACTGGGATGAACTCCTCCGAATTCGCCTGTGACACACACAGCCAATGTCAAGCGCCCACATCACTCTCAGCCACACCGCTGCGTCTCGTTCCCAGTGGCGGAGAGGTGACCCTACGCCACACCACGCTGATGAGCAGGCTCTTATCTCCGCGAATACTGGTACACCAGGACTTGGGGGGGCTTCTCATTCTGCACCGTAAGGCACACGGGAGCGCTCGCTCATCCCAAAGCGACTCCTCGAAAGCACGGCATCCCTCGGTCAAGTGGTCCCTACCTTCTTCCCTTCTGGCATCCCAGGGCCCTCGCTGTCTCCCAACGGCCGGTAATCAGTGCAGAGGACCTTCAGCAATTCCGTGGTCTCGTTGGGGATGTGGTGCATGAGGGTTTTACCGTAGCGCTTCATGTTACTCTCCGCCTGATCGAAGGGCAGCTTCCCTATGTAGCGCAAAGCCTCTTGGTAGTTCTGTGGAGGCAGACAGCAAAATCAACTGCGCCTCCGAATTATCACCTACACCTGCTCGTACTCCTCCTCGGGGAGGAAGACAGGCTGCGGCCCGGGGAGGGCGGGAAGGAGTGCAACATAGAGTGATGTCTCCCTAACTCCCCTCCCTCCCCTTGACGAGGCACCATAAAACAGAAGGGGTAAGCCTCTTCGATTTCCACCCCCTCGTCTACCCCACAAGCTGAAAGTGGAACAGGGATACTGCTGCCTCAGCAGCCCTGCCAGCAAGAGGGCAGTGAGATGGTAATTCTCACTGAATACCAAAAAAAGTGGCACTCCTCCCAGTAAGGGGAGCAGTACACCTCCTCACCTTGATGTCCTCCAGCTGGATCTTGAGGTACCACTCGTGGTGGGCATGCTTCTCTGCCAGGTACACAGCGTGGGAGTAGTAACCTGCCTGACGAAGCACCTTGATGGCTGTTTCCACGTCAAAGCGGACCTCACTCTCACTCGTCTAGGGAGAGTGAAGGCAGGAAGATGGGTCTCTCAGCAATGTTCCCCCCAGCCCGCCACACGTAGAGGAGGAAAGCCAGAGCAGGCACAGCTTATTATGGAAAGGAAGTAGTTGAACAGCCTCATGTCAACCTACGGGTCACCCTGGCAAAAGCCAGCACTACCCAGAGCTCTGACAGCCAGGAACGCAACTGAGAGAGCTTGGCAACAAAGGAGCAAAGATGGGTATCGAGGGGTAAACCCATCTCTCTCTCTCCCTCAACACTGCCACAGTGGGCGATTTACAGTGTTGCCACTCCCCCTTTTTAATTATTATGGCAGACGTAATGACCTGGAATCGTTTCTCCTCCCCCCCCATGATACCTTAATGAACTCCTCCAGCTTGGAGCTGTCCTTGAGTTTGGTGTAGCAGTTCAGGAGAAGCGTAGTGTGGTCAGCGTTGGCCAGGGACTGGAGATGGAGCGTCTGTAGGTAAGCAGTGAGGTTGTGGATACGCTGAGCATCCAGGAATTTCCGGATAACGTAAGATGGTTCCAGCTTCCCTATAGTCCTGGGAGGGGAGGAGAGTCGTGTACTCAGGAGGGTCACAACAGGATGAAGGAATCAACTATGTTAACGATAAGTTAATGTGGCCTAAGGACAAGTTAGGGGCACCGAAGTCCACCCATCTAGGAAGGAAGCAGCCCTCTACAAAGGCAGCAGCGTAAGAGGAGTTACTCCTCCTTTTAAAGGATCACCACTAACTGGGAAGCCTGGAAAAAAAGGGAATGAAAGGTATAGGGTTTCTTTTTTTATTTCCAGTCATGCAACTCGACTTTAAATGCTCAAAGAAAGGTGCCCCAAGAAAGGCACCCCAAAGAGGAGAAACTTATCCTAGGGAGCAATTTTCAAGCAAATTTTTCCGAGCCTTTTAATCCTACCACTATGTTTCCCTCCAACTGTAGAGCTTTCACCTCAAGCCACACAGGTTTTTTTGGGGGACGGGCAGTTTGGTTTGGTTTTATCCCCAAAACTGAGTCCCCCATAGTTCCCAGCTTCCCTACACCATCATAGCTTACCGGATATACTGCTGGATGGCTCCGTCATGGTTGCCCTTGTTGTAGAGGTGATCACCGTACTGCCGGAAGATCTCGGACAAACCGTCACTGTCCAAGTGGTGGCTCTTGGCCAGATTAATGGCCATTTCAAACAAGTTCTTTCGGAACAGCATCTGTGAAATAACCCGGTAAGAGCAGGATGAGGGAAAGACCTTCCCACCAAACAAGTTCAAACATGCCCAGAAAACAAACTGGATCTTCTCTATGGTGCCACACATGGAATTTACGCTACCGCGTGGCTCACTCCAGCTTCCCAAGCTGCAGAGACGCTATGATCCCAGCAGAGATTAACACAGAACCAGGTTTACGTGCCTCTAGTTTGGTTTGTGTATCCTTCTCCTGCAGTACGTGAATCTTGCCGTCTCGGGTCAGGACATACAGAGAGCCCCACTCCGCCAAGACGTCCACGATGTCATCGAAGACCGAGCTGTACGCGATGAACTTGTTGCACAGGTCGTAGATATTCAGGACTTGTTTGTCCGAATTCTGTGCCTCGTTCCCAGCAAATTCCGACCTGGAAAGTGGGAGAAAGTTTTAATAAAATGAGGAGAGCACAACTTGGGATTCTCACTACCCACCACGAGCTAGGGATGTCTGCAGAGCAAGACAAACCGGGGCCAGAGAGGGGGAAGGGTTGGATTTCAGTGCTTAAGCAGGCCTGATGGGCTGAACGCCCGGTATTCACACACGAATTCCGCCTGTGTGTTGGACCGAGGAATTCCTGGGGCTGGGGAAAAACAAACCCGCCGTTTGCTCAGTGCGCTTAACTGCGCTACCCTCGCGCCAGCAGTTAATTGATGGGTGGGTCAAGATGAGTCTTACCCTGTTTGGGGTTTTGCGTGGCGGGGTTTTGGTGGAGAAAGGGGGGACTGCAGGGGTGGCTTCTGCAAGAAGCAGTGAGAAGTGTCCCCCAGGCCCCAGAGAGCAAACACCAGCCGGCTCAAGGCTGGACCCACTGCTGACCGAGGCCGAGCCCATCAGCGACGGTCACAGTGCCTCTGGGAATCACGTCTGGGAGAGGAAAAACCCCACGAGCAGCTGCTTTGTGCCCCCCAGAGAAGGGAGTGAGGAGGTGTGAAAGCCTCTGCAAGCACCAAGGGCAGGGAAGAAGGGGGATGAAGTGCCCCAGGCGCTCGAGAGAAAGACCATGGAGAAGACCTTGGTGGAGTGGTTGTCCCCCCACAGCCCATGGAAGAGGACAGGGAGCAGAGACCCCACCTGCAGCCCATGGAGAGGCCCCATGCCAGAGCAGGTTTGCTGGTGGGGCTTGTGACCCTGCGAGGTACCAGGCTGGAGCAGTCTGGGACTGAGGGACTGCACCCCATAGCAGTGACCTATGCTGGGGCAGCTGGGGAAGAGCTGAAGACCCATGGGAGAGGACTCACATTGGAGAAGTTCATGGAGGGCTGTCTGCTGTGGGTGGGACCCCACGGTGCAGCAGGGGAAGGGTGAGAAATCATGGGTAGGGTTGGGTCCGCGAAGAAGAGAGGGGTGGAGGGAGGTGCTTTAAGATCTGGTCACACTTCTCATGATGTGACTGGTTTCTCTGGGTGTGTGCTGCAATAAATTAGATGTTTCTTCTCTTTTTACTCTGTGCTGAGTGTGTTCTGCCCGTGACGCTGACTGTGGAATGATCTCTCCCTGCCTGATCTCTCCACTCCCAAGGCTCCCAATAGGTACCTTCCACCCCATCCAGCTGAGAAGGGGAGTGACAGAGTGACTTTGGTGGGCATGTGGCCTCCAGCCAGGACCTAACCCCCCCACACACAACCTCTGACAAAGTCGCAGTCACCCCCCCAGGAGCAAAGCTTCACAAGGACGAAGGAAAAGAGGGAAAGGGGGAAGCTGCAAGAGCGAAAACACCTCATCTGTTCCCAGGAGACCTACTTTGGAGAAGTCTTTCGGTCCTTGGAGACGATGATGAGGTAGCCCCGATACCAGTGAACGATCAGCTTTTGTCCCTCAAAGGCGAAGCAGGGGCCACGTTCATCCGGTTGATAAAGGTACACACATTCGTTTCCTGCCACGATGAACTGGAGATCCTGTGAGGGGTCACTGAGAGACGAGCAGCGCAATCCACAGCCATGAGTGTCCAGCTCCAGGTGAGGATAGTCCTTCACCGACAGCGTGTAACACTAGGAGGGAAACATGAGGTTTGAGAGCCAGATTCCGTTAGCCGAAGAGTTTTGCAAGCCAAGGGTCTCTCGTTCTCAGCTCTCCCACCTGGATGTTCTCCGTGGTCACCACAAAGAGGTGCGTTGTTTTGCCCGACTGCCGGAACGCCAGGCCGGTAACAGGGTAACTGCCTTCACGGAGGATCTGGGTCTTACTGTGCCGGTCTCGAGTGATGTCTCCTTTTGTAAGCACGACGCTCCCATCAGCAAAACCTGGCAAAGGGGACAGGCAAGAACTCCTTCTGACACAGCACATCCGAAATATTCTCCAGCATTAAGCCAGGGCGGCTCCGGCCGGCGACAACCTAATTACCGTCAAGATAATTAGGTAATAGCATCACCACAGGGTCTCGCCTCAAGGAAGCGTGTGTCAGCACGTCCCCTGACCCCTCTCTTCCCCCGCCTTACGCCCTGAGCAAGGACTATGATGTTTTTCCTCAGCTGTTCCAGCTGGGCTTTACTTACCAATAGCCATGAAGTTGAGAGTCTCATGGACAGTCAGGCAGGATACAACCGTGGGCTTGTTACCCGGTATGGCCGGAAAGATTCGCGTGCAGAGAGGATTGCCGCCGTCTCGTTTCTCCAGGTTCCAGACTTTAACCTACAAGCAGCAACGATCCAACAGCAGCAAAACACGAGGTTTAAGGAGGAGACCGGGACCCAGCATCAAACGTAACAGTGCCTGTGTATGATCCAGGTGAAGAGCCTTCCTCCACACAGGCGCAGCGCTTGATGAAGGGGCACGTAAAGCGCAAGCTGAGAGCCTATTACCTCATAGCATTTAGGTATAAATAGAAGGAAAGAGACGGCTCGGGGTGCACTTGATTTGCGAGGACCCCCCAACCTGAGTCTGAACAAAAGCACTCCCTCCCCGTCCCCAGCTTGTTGCAGCCCAGGTAATGAATTGGCTTGCAGGACAACAGCCAGGGTGAGCAAGCTGCCTGTGGTAAGGAAGACTGGCCCCGTGAATGCGTTTCTCTCTCTTCACCATCGGACTTACCAAGGGGTTAATACCCTCCTCGTCCTCGCCGACAGAAACCAGGATGCTGTGCTGCTTCAGCTGGTACAGGTGCGTCACCCGGAGCTTGTAAGCTTGGAAGCTGCTGAGCTGAAGGGAGCGGGGCAGGAACCAAATCTGACCTTCCATATGTAGATCCCAGTTAAGGCACACACACGAAGGGGAAATGGCCAGAAAAACCACACACAGCCCCCCCGAAGGCCCCCCCACCGCCTCCAGTCCCAGCAGAATCCTTGATGCTCGCCAGTAATCCCGCTTCTGGGGGGCGGCACCCAAACATCCAGCGTTTCTCCTGAGCGGGCAGAGAACGGCCGAGCGCAGGAAGCTTGGAGCAGGGGATGGAGCACTGCTGGGGGCTCGCCTGCGGCTCAGACCCGGCTCCCGGCACTGCCGAGCCCCGGCTGCCACCGATGTCTGGCTCCCGGCTCCGCCGAACCCGGGCCACGGCCATCCTCGGCTCCCATCAAGCCCCGACTCCCGGCTCCCCCTGACCCCCGTCTCCCAGCCCAGCCCCGGGCCCAGCCCCGCGCAGGATATCCCCGAACACGAGGTTTCCGCGCCCCGAGTCGCAGACGGCGATGCCCGGCGGTAAGGCGAAGGGCTTCCCACCGCTCCCGTCCGGCCCTGGCGGCTCCTTCACCGTCTCCCTGTCGAAAAAGACGAAGCGGCGCCACTGCAGGTACGCCGCCATGTTGCCCGCCAGCCCCTCCTCTCCTCACGTGACCGGCCCGCCGGGTCACGAGGCAGAGAGCGCGTAGCGGGCCGCGGCCGCCAGGGGGCGCAGCCGAGCGCGGGGTGTTACGTCAGCAGCACCTCCCGTTGAGGAGGGGCGGCAGCGGCCGAGAGCCGCATCGCCCCGTTCCGCGGGCAGGGCCGGGCCGGGCGCCCCCGCTGCCCTGGGCGCAGGGACGCGTCTCGGGGCGCCCTCCTGGGGGGGAGCGGGGGCACAGTCATGGCGCCCCAGAGACCCACACGAGGGTGATGCACAAGGTGCTCAGGCGGCTCCCATCTCGCTCATGGCATGCGGGTCAAAGCCGCACTTGGAGCAGAGGCTGAAAACCGGGATTAGGCAATAAACCTTCTCCCCGGGGAGGTGTTGTCTCGGCAGGAAGCGCTGGGCTCTCTGGTCCCACAGGGACTGCAGAGCCTTGGCAGATGTGGCATTGAGGGAGCAGCAGCACTCGGCAATACTTGGACTCGATGACCTAAGCCAGGTCCAGCCAAGGTTCTGCAACTCTGCTCAACAGGCCTTGGGCAGATCCCAGCAGAGCAGCCGAATCTCCTTTAACCTCACCCCTCGAGCCCAGCACTATGCCCCAAAGCAGCTCCCCGCCAGCACCGCCGCATCGTCTCAGAGTGCGGAGGTGGGTCCTGCTGGAAAGACACACAGGGCAGCAGGCTTACAACAAAAAACCTGAGAGCAAGCTGGATTCCAGGGAGCATTTATTGAGTTTCAATCACAAAATCAGGATTTTACCATTCCTCTGTAATTCTGGCACCGGGAGCTGGCAAAGCTCCTCCCGAGTCAGTGCCACAACACGCATACAGCCAGAGAAAACACATTTCTCAACCGAACCAGAGCTCCCCTGGAGTTTGCCAATTCCCCATTTAACAGAAAGCCAATTATTTCCTCGCAGTTTACTGTTTTTATCCCCACCCCCCATTCCCCTGAACACTTTATTTTCCGAGGACTAGCCCGTGTTGTTTGCTGGTTAACAGTAAGGATAACAAACTTCGTGACTTAGGGAACCCGGTGGGTTCCTGCAACCCTACCCGGATTGCAAAGAATTGCTTTTTCTTGAAATAAAAAGTTCCAGTTTCTTTCAAATAAAGGGAACAGTGACTATTTTTCTTCTCCTGACGCCCCTTCCCTGGTAATTATTGGTTAAAATACAGCAAGCCTGTATCTTAATAAATCCATCCCTCCCCACCTCCCGCCCACCCCACCCTCCCTTGCCCTCCCGTAACTTGTCTACAGCAGAATTTAACAACACTTCCAACGTGGGAACATTGGAGCACGGCGACAGCGAACCAAGGAGAACCCGGCTGACCATCGTTCCAAAGACAGGACGTGTGCTCTTCGGTCCAGAGAGCCCGGCGTATCGAGGAGAAAACCAAAGTGGCGATGCAGGGAAAAGACAGGAGTGGGAGTTGGCGACGAATCGAAACACCCCCCACCCCCCCCCCCGCACGTTAAGTACTGCAACCCGAGTTTCACCGCGGCAGCTGCGCCGCCATAGCTCCCAGGAATGGAACTGGCTCCGTTCACAGCAAGCGACGGCTGCTCAGGCCTGGCAGCGTTCTTAAGCCCAGCACTGGGACATGAACCGCTGTGACGGCAGCTCAGGAGACGTGGCACAGCATCTCCCTAAGCCTCAAGAACAGGAACCGAGGCGGAACAGCCGTCTGCTCGGGTTCACGTCCCATTTGAAGAGGAGGAAAATAAAACCCAATTAACAATTTTGAGCACGTGAAAGCATTTTTAAATCCTTGGAGCAGACACCCTCCCCCATCCCGAGTAAAAATAAAGAACAAAAAGATCAGAATGAGATGATTTGATACCAACACATAACGCAACATGAATTCATATTGGGCTTTTCCCCTGTTCTTACCCATGGAGAAAAAAACCCCAACCAAATCCAAAACAAACCCCACCAAACTCGCAGAGGGCAAAGGAAAGATGCTCCCATCTCATTCTGGAAATTCAAACATGGTAAAATTTGAGACCAAACCCACACCCCACCCCCCACTTCCCCTTCAGGAAAAAGCCCTCCAGCAACCACAGCACGCTCCATGCAGCGCGCAGCTGGAGATGGGCCTACACGGGGGTTTCTCTGGAGGAAGATGGCTGAAGACACACATTGACCTTCTTTCCAGCCGTGAAACTCCCAGTTTATCGGATTCACAGAGACTCTTTTAGACTTACGAGGGCTTAAATATATATATATATTAAAAAAATGTGAAACACGTTAGGTTTTCTGGTTTTTCCTTCACGCCACCTTTGTCGGAGGAATTAATCTGACCCAGGGCTCCTCGTTGAAGGCTCCGACCAAGGCTGGGACGTGATCAGCAACAAAATATTGAACACAAACCAGGAGCTTTGGAGGAATCTTGGGGAAGGTTTTATACATGCTCCTTGCTCCTGGGTAGGGGGGGAGGGAAACCAACAACCCAAGTAAAACAAAAAACGCCCAAAACAAAATTAAAAAGAAAAAAATGCAACCCCCTCAAAAAAAAAACCCCACAAACAAAAACCCTGACAAGAACAACAAAAAAAACAAAACTAGGATTTATCCTAGTCCTTTGGAGCATCTTTCCATTTGCAGGATCACACCTGTTAAGAGTAGCCTCCCAGCACCGAAAAATAGACCGCTTCCCGCACGAGAAGCCACCTAAAACTGGTGCCACCCCACCCTCCCCGATAGTTTAGGTTAAGTGCCAATCCTCACTTAGAGGCCGAGTTTAAAGTAATACTTTCAAGAGTTCTGTGCTTCCAGAGGGACCGTCGACACGCGATGCTAGACTCAAGCTACCGCGCGTCCGAGCAGAGCGCACACGTGTGAGGCTTGTCACCATCACGTGCGCCCCGTGCAAAGACACACCAATTATTTACATCTTCAACACCCTAAAACGATCACTCTTTCTGTCTGTCTCTGGAAAATCGTTAAGCTGGCTGCAGTACAAGAGCAAGATTTTACTTTTGGTCAAAGTTATCGCCCAGGAAACTCCCAGCCACCCCTCCCCTTCCCCCAAAAAAACCCCACCCCCCACCCCCCACTTTAGTACCTGCCAGTCAGATGTAAGCCACACGGCTCACAGAGTGTCTGTGACCAAGCTCTTGAGTTTGTACTCTCAGTGCAGCGTTTGCTACAATTACGGAGTCACCGCTGACAAAAACAAAACAAAGGAGGAAAACAAACAAACAAAAAAACCCCACAAAAGAAAACAAAACCCACCCAAAGTGACAACGACAAAAGAATAAAATCCCAGACACAAAAACCTCACCATCTCATAAGGTTGTCAGGAGGCACCTGGCTTCTATTTCTGATCCTCAAGGAAATCGGCGGCTAAATCCACCTCTGTAGTTCCAAATGGTTTGAAATTTTTTTTTTTATTAAAAAAAATTTTATATATATATATATAAAGGGGTCAAACTGGGGAGAAATTAAGACAATTCATTCCTGCCTCAAAAGGTTAAGCCAAGCGTGGTGTGAGCACAGCGATGAAACAGCTGAGCAAAAGGGATTGTGTTTGTCCAGGTGCCTCCTGACCAGCGGTGGGTGAACAGACTGAAAGGGAATTTAAACCCACCCCCCCCCCCAAAAAAAAACCAAAAAAACAACCCCAAAACAAACAAACAAAAAATAAAACCCCAAAAGAAAGAGTACGGTTTTTGATTTGTCTCACTCCTTTTGCCTGTAGATCAGGCCAAACCTCAAGCATGTTGGGAGGGGCACAATTTAAAGCAACACTACTTGACCAAGAAAGCAATGTACAATGCAAAAAATGACAGGCGGCCAAATCCGTGCCGTGAACGGGAGGAGAGTCCGGCAGCTTTCCGCAGCATCGGACGTTCCAGCGGTGGGGTTTGCCCTTACCTGCTCCCATGTCCGTAAGAGAGGCCACGCTCTGAGCAGAAACGCCGCAAGAAGCGTGCACGGATCCCACAAAGCTCCGGAACTGTCAGTTTATGCACGTAAATTGGGTTTCCTGCGGTTCCTCTCCGACCCGAATCCTGCGCCCTTACCACGGACGGTCCCAAGGCAACACTGACACCCCGCTGAACGTTTCCCTCGTGCCGTGGTGGAACACGGGTCACGGCCCCCTTCAGAGCTCGGCAAGTTCCTCAAGTTTCTAAAGGGGAGAGGAGCAGGGGAGGGAAACCCCCAAAAAATAAATCGAAGAGCGTCTCCCAACCGGTTGCGCTACAGCTTCAGAGGCCTGGCAGCCCCGCGAGCGGGATCTCTTCCGTACGATACAGGACAGCGGTACAGGACAGCGTTGCTGGCACTGGAGCAAACCCAGCCCGACAAGGGACGCTTGTCGAGTCCTGCTCTTCGTGGGGAGGTTAGAGCGCTTCTCGTTTTTAGTGTTGCAGAAAACTGAGCCCCTCTCATCTTTAGCTGCTCCCATAATCAGTCTAATCCCTTTAACCCCAGCAATCTTCATCACAAAAGAAAAAAAAGTTATATATGAACCCAAAGGGTGGAAAAAAAAAAAAAAAAACCAAAACAAAAAGCTCCGAAAAAAAAATCGTATTTACAAAGTTTGTACAATATACACATCTGATTTTCTATGGGACACACCGCACCAGAGGAAAGAGGGCCATGGCTCTGAAACAAGTCTACGTTATCAAGTGCTGTAACTACTAATGGAGACTCTTATTGAAACCAGTCTTTTAGTGTTCTGCTAGAGCGTAGGGCTTTTCTTATGGCTCCCGCAAAGGATGACAGGCTACTCTTTCCTTCTGGAGCTATGATGCTGCACCTAATCAGCCCAGATTTTAAAGTTGGTTTCATTTTAAATACAGGTATTTACAGTGTGAGTGAACTGCAGATGCATATCAACTCCTCCAATTTAAAAAAAAAACCTAAAACAAAATAAACAGTTGAAGAAGGAAAAAAAAAAAAAAAGTAGTAGTATTATCAATACATTTCACCTCCCAGCCCTGGGCTTGGGTACTTGGGAGAGGAGGAGAAGGGGAAGAGAGGGGAACTTTGACCTGAAACCAAAAACGGCTGTTGATTCCTTGGGCTGTGTCGGAAAGGTGATATTCTGAATGGTCTCATAGCATAAGGCACTTTGCACGAATAAGTAACAAGCTCTTTAGCTTAAAAAACAGATGAGTAACCAGGGAGAAGTTGAAATGCACTCAGTTGACGGTTGAAGAATTTGAAATTGCAGACAACGCTCGTGTTCACCAAGATTCTTCTCTTTTCAGGGTTTCTCTTCTTCCCTTGCTGCCCCCTCCCACCCAAAGAAGAAAACAAAAAAAACCCAAAAAAAATTTAAAACCAGCAGTTAGTGCAACTAATGTTCAATCAGCACACAGTGCAAACGAGTGGAAAAACAAAAAGACATTCCTCCTTTTAATCTTCTTTCTTCCTTGCTGCCAAATTTTAAAAATAAAAAAAAAAAACCCAGGCCGAGTTCTTTAGTCTTCATAGTTCCGAAATGAAAAGACGAAGAAAAACCCACAAAGAGAAGGGTATCCCCAAAGAAACGATGTGTCACAGATCCGGATCAAAGGGCTTCACCTTCTGGCATGTGTAATCAAATCCTAAAACCACCCCAAAACAAACGAACAGAAAACAAAACACAACCACATGACCCACAGTTAAATCCATTCTATGCAAAATCAGAACCTTAAGTAATTAATCACACCCACTATGTAGCAGCACTTGGATAAAACCAGATCTAACATCATCCTGGAGCTATTTCGCCAGACTGTAACACGGGATGAGTTTTCCCTCTCTTAAGAGGACTGGACTCCATGGTTTTCCCCTCAGACAACCCTCAGAAAGAGGAATTTCCTATGCTGAAACCTCCCTTTCTTTCAACACTATGCAGATGACCTCAAGCGGCAGCAGGGATGAATGACAGCTTTACCACCTACTCGGCAAGAATTCCATCACGCAAGGGGTGCAAAAGATGCAGCACCCTTAGCTTGAACCCCTTCCTCCTAACCGATGAGGCACTTTGGCTCTGCTCCTGCTGTTGCTGTCTACACCAAGCTACACCTTTTCTTTCTTCACCTTTCCTCTCAACCCCCATTTCTTGTTTTAGTTAGCAATAAGGGAAAGAATTCCTCAGGCTACTAGTAGCCACCCCAGCCTCTCCAAACACCATTCCCACTCCCCTTTTCCCCCTCAATTTCAGTCACCCTCATCCTCCCATTCCAGCTTCAGCCTATACACATAGACTGTTGGTGCAAGGAATTATTTCAAGCCCTCACTTCTCTTCAGCACCATCAGTTTCCCTCGTCCCTCACAGAGTTCCTCTACTCAGGAAGGCATTTACATACGCACATGTTTACTGTTTCTCATCTTCTACGGGTTCGCTGTGGTATTCTGCCACATACAGGCTCTTGTCAATGTTGCTTGGTATGGGTTTAATTTCAGTTCCCAACTGCTCCTCAATACTTTTCAGGTTGAATCGATCATCATAGGTGATCAAGTTGATGGCCAGGCCAAGATGGCCAAAGCGACCTTGAGTCGGGGGGAAAGGAGGAGAAGCAAAAAAAAGACCAAACTGAGTAACTGGAGGAAAAAAGAGCAGACTGGTGAGTTATTAATGCTGCTCTCTGATGACAAAAGCGGACCTAGGCACTACGACACAGGCCTCTACAACTTTTGTTAGGCTTTGTTCTGTTACAGTTAAGAAAACCCAGGAGGTTCATAACACTTTGATTGAACCTCCTCGTTCGTTACCAAGACGAAGTGGAAAAGCCTGTCACTGTTGCCCTACACATGCCCGGTCCTTCCTCAATAAGGGGAGTTCTTAAACAAGCCCGAACTACACGGCTCAAGCACACTGAGTTCCTTTGCTTACTGCCTTTCTTCAGGGGCTATTTCAATGATGTCCAGATGTTAAAAACACACTTCAGAGCACAGGGTGGAATAAAACTAGGCATAAGACACCACGGAAGCATCGCCATCACCAGGGAAATTCTACCTAAAAGGTGTTTTTCCACTCACCTGATCTGCCGATACGATGGAGATAAGTCTCTGCCAGCTTTGGGAAATCAAAGTTTATCACCACATTCACAGCTTGGATATCAATACCTCGGGTAAACAGATCTGAAAGACAAGGCAGGTCACGAATAAAGTTAATTTCAATGAGATCAAATGCTCGCAGCACTTAATGGCAGAAGGATTAACATTTGTTAGCATCGGCTTGCACTACTTCCCAGACAGAAGTTTCCCTCCTATCAGAGAATTTAAATACAACTCTCCTATTCTAGCTGCTTCGTACTTTTTATCCATTATGAACATGAGCAATACAGGAATGATCAACACACACTTATACTGAAAGAGTCATCTGCACCAAGCTTTCCCCCACCCCGTCCCACCTTAAGACTCATATTTGTGAGCAGCTCCTCTTACACAAGCATCTCCTCATGGTGTGCTTGCACACCGCCAACATCACCACAGATTTGAGATCTGGGCGACATCTCGCTAGCTGGACCGCATGTATTCCGGCCATTTTTGTTAAGACAACACAGGCACACAACTCACAAGCCTGACAAAGGCGCCTCGCCAAGGCGACCTGTTATACCTGGGCTAACGGCTAAACCACTGTCACAACATTTAGAGAAACGTTTAGGAAGTCTTACCAGTGCAAACAAGATTGCGGCATAAGCCGTTTCGGAAATCGTGGAACACACGATTGCGGTGCTCCTGGGAAAAAGAAACCCAACAGATGTATATAAACAAAAGCAAAACAAGCAAACAAAAGAACATGAAACCCATCAGTTGCAACTCTCAGGGATATTGGGGTTGTGAATGCTGAACTTGAGCCATGGGAATCCCTCCCCCTCACCATCAGTGAGCAGCAGAGTCAAAGGAAGCTGCCAGTATGTCTGTTATACTCATTCCCTTAAAATCAGAAGAGGGCAGCATCTTTGTTTTGTAGTCCGGAGTATTGTTCATCACTGCTTCCGTGTTAGGGGCGGGATGAGCCAAATGCCTGGGAAGACTCTCCTCCCACGAAGATGCTGCTCTGGGCAACACGCCAGTTAAGGGATGTCGCTGCTACGCAGCAAAGTTAACAACGGAAACAAGCTGAAGGTTTCGGCATACACGTACCCATGTTTTGCCCCAGAGATCATCTCCTGACTGACCAAAAGCCGGCACTTCAAGGAACCCATCTGCACATCTCTCTGTTCTTAGTACTGAAACCACTTCGTGCTTAATTACCAGTCTGCACGTGGCCCAACAAACTGCTAGTTCTACGAAGAGCAAGCTAGGGCTCCTCTAAAGCTTTGGTTTGTGAATGTATTCTAGCTTACATGCAATAAATCAAATAAAAATGAAAAATCCCACAGCACTGCTGTTGTTTTACATGCATCGCTTCAACCTCCTGACAGCTTTTAGCACACGTGCCAGAAAGGAGGGCGTTAGGGAGTATGAGGCGTGCGACCTAACAGACAGTTCACAGGCGCCTCCGCACTGGCAAAGCTGAAGGAGCATTTTTCCATCCGCACCAGGGCCGCAGGCACTCGAGTCACTGCACTTCAGCCACAGCTTTCACAGAGAGGTGGGGTGAAAGCCTGCTCCCTGACTTCCCAGAATGACTCGAGGGGCAGAGCGCCGGGGTTTCTATTGTTTGGTTTTAAATCATGCTCCTTTTCATCTGCATCAGTTACGCTGTGTGGTCTAACATGGGTCCCCACACTGGGAGAGCATTAAGGACTGTTTTCAGGCCGCGGTCGGTCCCTACACCATGCTAACTAACCTGACCTGAAATACTCTTTAAAATATCAACTAACCAGCTATGCCGAGCAGTCTGAAAGAGGGTCGGGGGCAGATACGTGTCTAAAACCAAACTGACAGCAAAACAATACGTGTTCCAGTTTTCAAAGAACACGACGGTTTAAAAGCAAGCACAAGCCTTAATTCCACTACGCAGTAAAGCCTGGGGTGGTATGAAACGAACTGCCGTAGACTTCATACTCACCTGCCTCATTTTAGCATGGATATAGAAGCAGGAATAGCCCAGCTGGGAGATCTTTTTGGCTAGCAATTCAACCCGTTGAGAAGAGTTGCAGAAAATGATCGACTGGTTAATCTGGAGCTGAACACAGAAAGTAGAATGCTCAGTAAACACAGCATTTTTACTAAGGAATGATCCAAAAGTCTAAATCCCCTCTGGAACGCAAACAAAGCAGGTGCACTACTGGTAACTTAACACAGGATAGATTTTTTTCTACAATGTTCCGTAACAGAAGGTGTGGGACAAGCAGCAGATCTTTTAGCTTTAGCTAAATAGCGTATTGTGACAAGGAAAAAGCAGCACCAAACTGTCCCTGTCACCCTCGGTCTTATTCTTGGTCCTAAAAGGGGAATGTTCTTGACCCAGCTGTCCCACTTACCCTGGAAAACAGCGTATTGAGGCAGTGTACTTTCTGACGCTCGGTTACATAGGCGTAGTACTGGGTAACTCCCTTCAAGGTCAGCTCCTCCATCAGGTTAATCTCGTAGGGTTTCTGCAAATGGGAATTCTGAAAAACAAAGATAAGGATGAAGCAGGAATATCTATATGCAACACAAGGTAAGGCACATTTAGCTTCTTCCACGGCAAGGATGTGTCTGGAGGCCTTAAAAATGATCAAAGGACTGGAACGCCTTTCCTGTGAAGACAGGCAGAGAGAACTGGGCTTATTCAGCCTGGAGAAGGATCTAGGGGGACCTCAGAGTGGCCTTCCAGAACCTAGAAGGTCCCCCTAGATCCTTCTCATCACACAACAAGAGTGATCTGCGAGCCTCAGAGGGAAGAACCAAGGAGAAGGTATTTTCAGCTGAGCAACGGCCTACAGTGCCCACCACGAGATACCATTCATGAGGGCACGGAGCGACAGGACAAGGGGTGATGGTTTTAAACTGGAAAAGGGGAGATTGAGGAGGGGGTGGTATCGGGAAAGAGTTCTTCAGTACAAGGGTGGCAGATCACTGGCACAGGTTGCCCTCAGAGGTGGTAGAAGCCCCATCCCTGGAGACATTCAAGGTCTGGCTGGCTGGGGCTCTAAGCAACCTGATCTAGCGGAACCAGACAGCCTCTGAAGGTCCCTTCCCACCTAATGCGGTCTGGGATACCTAGCCACTTGCTCTTCAGGCTACATGCAGAGCAGACAGGGCAGGCAGAATTTTGCAAAGGGCCACTCGTAAATCCAAGACGACCGAGCAGGCTGGACAGGAGCACTCTCTGGAGGCAGAGCAGCGCAGATGGCACGCAGCTAACATACACTGTGGGAAAATATTACCTCACAGGCAAGAGTTGCCATAGCTAGCTTTCCCACTACTGCTACTGCAGGTGGGAAATTACTTTCAAGCTCCTCTCCTAGATTTAAGCCAATTGAGATTAAACCAGTGAAGTCTGGACGCGTTAATAACGCGAGCGCTAAGAGCTACATGCCGCGTGCCATGTCACCGCCATGAGACGTGGCTGAAGGCGCGTGCACTCACCATGAACTTCTGTACGCTCAAAGGGAAAGTGGCCGAGTAGAGCAAAATCTGTCTGTTTTTAGGTAGCGTGAGAATAATGTCTTCCATTATTTGAACAAAATCTTGAGACAGCAACTTATCTGCCTGCAATGACACAAGTGATAAAGAGCAAGCTAAATCGACAGCGCAAGATTGCAGTCTGCTGGCAGCACCGCAGTGTGGGGGAGATGGGGACACAAGACCAAAGCAAACCCCAAAACAAAACACCAGGAGCATTTTCTCCCTGCCCTTAAGACGTGAGGTCCCTGTGTGTAATTTAGCTGCTGGAGACAGGGCTTGTCAGCAAAAGGAGGTTTCTCTTCTCCTGGTTTTCAGCACTTTTTTAAAACATAATCAAGTTCAGGAAAAATAAATGGACTTTAAATGGAAAAGGGTTATCAGGGTTCCTATCAAGAGTCATCCAAAAGCTTTCACAGAACATTTTCTCAATAGCTCACTTAGAAGCCTGTGCTCTACTGGATGTTCATCGATTGGCTTTACACACAGTTATGCTGTAAGCACAGCTCGTTTGTTATGAGCCAAAACCAAATTAAATCCATTTCTTCATTTCAGAATAGACTGTTATTCAGGAATATTCAGGAATGACAAGGATGACAGGAAAGGCAAACCTTCCCAGGGTGCTTTCTTACGAAACACAGGCACAGGAAGATACTCCTGTCAAAACACCTTCTCAAAAATACGGAGAAATGGGTGACCTGTACACTTCTCATGCCTCTAGGTAAAGCTTGATTTGTTGCTGTGCGTAATGAGGAGCCTCGACAAAACACATCATTGCTTTAACTTGGTATTAACTCATGGTTGAAAGTTTCGGGATGTAACTTGCCTCATCCAATACTATCATCTGGACGTGCTCGACTTTCGCTACTCCCTTCTTGATGAGATCCAGAATTCTCCCAGGGGTAGCTATCACCACGTGCACTGCATGGTTAGAAGAGGGGAGGAGAGAAAAAAACCCAATCAAATCATTGAATCACCATGGTTAATGCAACCAAAACGGTGTTTCCAGCGTTCACGTCCGTGTTTCATACAAACAGTTTGAGACTCATTGCAGCACACGAGCAGCAAGAGAGACGCAGAGCAGCCTGCTCTGCTACAAACAACAAGCAGATATTCTACCACCACACCGTAAACGCCTCATAGGAGAAGTGCTCCAACCTGTATCATCAAGCCTCATTATGTCATCTCGCAAATTGGTTCCTCCCGTCGTGGCCATCACTTTGGCACCTCCCATGTGTTTGCTGACTTGGATGCAGATCTGACTGACCTGCAGGGCTAGTTCACGGGTGGGAACGATCACCATTGCTGGAAGTCAAAAGCATCAGCGTCAGTTACTAGTAACAAGGGGTTATCGGAAATACTAAGCCTCAGAGGAGACAGACTCTACGAAAACTACGCTTCTATGGTTTGGAGGTCCACTTGGGGTACCCTGAGCTACTTCTGACAAGGAAAATGCCCTGCAAGCATTCTCCACCCAGTGATATTCCCTCAGTCACCATGCTTGCTCGCTGCTCCAAATCCACTTTGGCAAACAGTCCAGAAGACGCCTTCCATTTCAAACTTTTGGAAGCAACGGTGGGACTCATAAAGTTCCACCTCCCCACATTCTCTCTCTTCGAAAGCACAAGCAGACAACCTATGCTGCTCAATCCCATTGACCAGTTGGAGATTCAGCTGTGCTACGTAGCGACCGATACCATCACCCCGCTGTCGTTACACGAGATCCATCCCCACTGACCTTGTATATTGTCCTTCTTTAAGTCTAGCCGTTCAAGTAAAGGAATGAGGTAGGCTCCACTCTTGCCTGTTCCGTTTTTCGCTCTAGCCAAGATATCCCTACCAGATAAAGCAATGGGGATGCTCTCCTCCTGAAATGCAATGACAGACAGCGCATGAGCGATCGTTAAGCCACGCCAGCTGAAGAGGCTTTAAACTCTCCTTCCTAAAGAGTATCATGTGAAATCCAAGCGTTTCACGAATGGAACATCGCACAAACATGGCAGACTCGCAACACAATGGAGTTAAGCCTATCAGTAAAGAGCTCCGCTCCATATATCCCACTTAAAAGCCATTATCTTGCTTGGTCGCAAGAGGACCAGCAATCACGTACCGCAGGAACGGTAAAACCATACCAACACCTTGTGGAAAAAGTGAAAAAGCAGGGAAAAAGCCAAAAGAGACATCACACAGCCCACGTGATTCAAACCCGTGTGCTCCCGAGGTTTCAAAAGGAAAACCAGCGGGCTTTCCTTTTGAAACTTTAAAACTCAAGCCCCAAGTTTCACTTTTTGGGCTCTGCCACCCTAAAGAACCCTTTGGATACATGGCACAGTTGGAATCTAGTTTTAAGGCAGAGAAATTCCCTAAAGGAAACAGCTTTCTCATGCCTCAAGGAGATAAAGCAGAACTGCATCAATAATAAATCCTCCAAATCACAATTAGAAGAGAGTTCAGCCTCCCCACCCCCCTGAAGTTGACACATCGACAGTTCATAACAGAACAAGCCTCAAAAGCAAGCCTGCTAACATATCAACCCCTCTCCCATGATCTCCATTACGCTCCTTCCAGATGCTTATGCGATAAATAAGCCGAGGCTGAGTGATAAAGCCGAAGGTCACAGCTCTCTTTGTAACAACTAAAGGCACAAGGCCTACGGTAACTCAGTTTTCCGTTACAAACCAGCCCTGTTCTCACTGGCATTACTTATGCAAAGGACACTACTGAACAGAGGATTAAGGCAATAATGCCTCTGGACCGGCACGAAACCCAAGTTTGCTTCTCCAAAGTTAGTCACATCTTTAAGTCACCCCTTGCATGACTTAGGAATTTAGCTGGCTGCAAGAAATTCTCGCCCTCCCCGAAGGGCCACCAAGTTCTACTGCTCACAGCCCCCATTCTCCTAAACCACAACACGAGCAGCCGACATTTAAACACGAGGATTTCAATAGACTTATAAAAATCAAGCGCTACTCAGGAGCAGCCTTGTTCATAAACAACCTGAATAGGAGATGGTTTTTCCCAGCCCATTTCAAAAATTCCCATCAGCAACTCCCGTTTCAAACAGTAATCTTCAAACTCGTTTCCTTTCGTGGAGGTCACGTCCTGAATAATTAAACAAAACAAAACAGAAACAAAAAAAAAAACACAAGCACATCCATAAGATCAGGTAACACAAGGGGCAGCTGCAGACCTGCCTGGGCAGGAAGGCCACACAGAGCACTGCATTACTGCACAAGAGCTCCAATATGTGGCGTACCACAGAGCACCACAGAGTGGACAAGGGAACTTTTAACTTTCTAATTGCCAAGTAACAGTGCTGGGAACACAGCCTGACACCTTTCCATCCACCTTCCACGAGGCGCTGACAATCAGTCCCATGCTGTAACGCTATTAAAGCGAGAAATCAACATTTAACTCAGTTTTTCAGCTTTCCAAGAGAAGCATCTCTCTCGAGCAGCCACAGAACAAATCCTTCATTTAAAACAGCGAGAGCTGAACATCTTTTCAATCGCCGCTTAGGACAAATATTTTGCCACTGCAGCTTCTCCCACGTTTTCCAGTTAAATATTTATTCCTCCAATGCAACCATCCTTACCGAAGTTTTGATTCTCAAATCCTTTGGAGGGAGTTTTAAAGTCTTCTTCCAGTCATCACCAGGTCTACAGCAAAAATAGAACAAAGAAGAAATTTTAATTTAAAAAAAAAAAAAGGAGGGAGGGAAGAAGGTTTAACAATTTTACTTTGCGTTTTTCTTTTCTTAGATACAGCGACAAACATGTAATGTTTTGACCTTCAGAAAACTAAAAGCGCCTACACGTACGAGCTCGAGTCTTCTATGAGCTAAGCAGGATGCAACAGGCAGGAAACTGTAAACAGAGAAAATCAGCAGCCTGCCAAGCGCAGGGAGAATTTGTGAAATCTTTATCCAGTCATGATTCAAGTCCCATTTTTAGGGCAACGAATCAATCCGGTGAAACATGGACTTAGAACTGAACGCCAACTTAGTCATCTGACAGAAACTGGCTATAATAAATCCACGCAAGGATATTTCATCGCTTAAAAGGAAAAAAAGACTTAAGTCTCTTGCCCAGGGAACATCCATTCTTGTGAGTAAGGAAAGAAGACAAAAAACACTTTTGAGAAGAAAATGAAGCAAGCACACACTCCACTTGTTGATTAAATGTTGACTTCCGCTCTCAGTGTGATTCAGACACTCATCTTCTCTTGAAAGCCCCCGTGCGGAGGGGAGCCAGTCGTCCTCTTCCCTGATCCCAGGAAGTCACGACCAAATTTTGATGAGTTTTGAGTCACCAGCTTTGTTAGAGTAACTCAATTAAGAAAAATAATAACAGGAAAGTAGTTCAGCAAACTTTACAATCCTGAGTATTCCGTTAGGCGCTCTCTGACAGGGAGTAACAAGATCAAAGCGGGCGTTGTTAGGGGGTAGGAGGAACCAGGGGAAACAAAAAAAGGGAACACGTTACCGTACCATCCCAGACTCACACATTTTTCAGATTTTCCAACCTCACATTTTATTAACAAGCTTCCAAAACCAGTTTGATGGTAGGAGAGCATCGCAGTGGTACCGTGTTAACTCAGCTCAGGCTTTGACGAATTAAAGCCAGAGAGTCACACTGAGGAGAGCAGGCACGACCAACGACAGACGGCACCCGACTTTAAAGAGTTTCTCACCACGAGAAAGTACGCCAACAACCAACTGAACAGCATACCCAACTGGACTGAGACCAGGCAGTGTTTCCTCCTCTGTCTTAAATTTCGGTTCAGTTCCTTCCCACTCCCCAACTTTCCTCTCACACTGCTAGCAAAAACTGAATAGAATCATAGAATCACAGACTGGCCTGGGTTGGAAGGGACCACAAGGATCACAGAGCTCCAATGCCCCTGCCACAGGCAGGGCCACCAACCTCCAGGCCTGGAGCTACACAAGGTTGGCCAGGGCCCCATCCAACCTGATCTCAAACACCTCCAGGAACAGGGCATCCACCCCCTCTCTGGGCAGCCTGTTCCAGCACCTCACCACTCTCTCTAAAAAACTTCCCCCTAGTATCTAATTTAAACCTCCCCTCCTTCAGCTTCACTCCATCCCCCTTGTCCTGCCAGTCTCTGCCCTTTAACAAGCTGATTCCCCTCCTGTTTCTCTGCTCCATTCAGGGACTGGAAGGCTGCAATGAGGTCCCCCCACAGCCTCTTCTTCTCCAGGCTGAACAAGCCTCCCTTTGTAGGGGAGGTGCTCCAGCCCCCTGATCATCTTCATGGCCCTCCTCTGAACCCTCTCCAACAGTCCCACATCTTTCTTGTATTGCAGGCCCCAGATCTGGACACAGGACTCCAAGTGGGGCCTCATGAGGGCAGAACAGGATGCTGCTGCTGCTGAGCTGGCACCTCTCACAAGCCGCTGAGCAAAGCGTCAAATCTGATGCGCGCAACGAACACGCCACAGATTTCGCCATGGGAGAGAAGCTCACACATGGAAACCCTGCTTGCTGTCCGTACCGCGCACTCCGGGACGCTTCTAACCACCAGTGCCCACGAAACAACAGGAGATAAACTTTCCCAACATGGAGAACCCACGACCGTGACTTTCAAACGCAACTATGGCAGCGGGCGATGAGAACACTTACTTAATAGCGGTGGTCATGCTCTGTGCTTGCTGTTGAGTGCCGTTGTTGATTGTGTTGGCATTTTTCAGCTGGTTCATCTGTTGCTGAGTCTGTGTGCCTCCACCTCCTGGGCCCCCGCTGGGTTTTACTGGGCCCCTCAGCTGCCCGTTCTGACTGGATAGACCCATTATAACAGGGTTCTCTGTTCTGGCCGTGCTCATGTTTTTTTTTTTATTTTTAAAGATGTCTTTTTAGACTTCAAAACTTTGAAAGTCAGTACAGAAACTGTAATAACAGTTTATTAGACTCTCCAAAACGAAGAGATAAATAAGTCTTGCTCAATATATGAGTCCTTTATTGCAATGCAGGCAAGCACCTGTAAGTCACTCAAAAGTATAGCAGTAACTTGCTCTGATGCACTGTAGATCAACTTTTTTTTAAAAAAAGCCCTCTAACAAAGTTGAGTTATATCAGAATTCACTTGCTTCAATCTGGAAAAGAAGCAGACAGGAACAATTAGCACATGGATTCTCCTCTACACAAGTCACGCCAGTTTACCTTTAAGAATCACAGCTCTAAAGAGCTGTGCCATCAGCAGCCAGAATACGCACCACACCCACCCCTAACCCATCCCCTCCCCAAAATATGAGTGAATTTATTGACTTCGTCCACAGTTCTTGAAATTCTCCGGCTTCTGGGACACAGCCAAGCAGCCCTAGAACACCGAGCAACGTTACAGCCCAGGTTTGCAACAGCAAGCAAGACCAAAGATCAAGCAGGCAGTGCGGTTCAAACCCTCTAGTCACTCTCACAGCCCCTTTCACTTTGAAAGGAAAACAGAAAATCCCTTGGATCATTTTTATTTAAAACAAAAAAAAAACCAAAAAAAACCCCAAAACTAAGAAAAAGAACAATCTGTTTTACTCTCCTTCGACCCAGAAAAATGTTCAAAGCAGCTCACTCAAACTTTTTAATTGGGTATTATTGACTTAGCACCGTTCAGAAGAGCGAAGGCAGTGGTATCACTGAGCTGAACCAGCGTAGCTTCCGGTTTTATTAAGTGTCAGCTGAGCCCGGACCGAAGCAGCGAGTAAGGTCCATTTAACAGCAGGTCCCCAGCTTCCTGACGTTACCTTCCAGCTGCCGGCAACAGCTCGCACTGCACTCAAAAAGTAGCGTTTGGTACACACGACTTAACAGCGACACCGAGTTTAACAGAAAGGCCGGCAAAAAACCGCAAAGAAATAGCAAAGTTTGCACTTCATCTGAATCAAGCCGAAAAACTCCTTAGGGCATCAGGGAGGCACGGCATCCCGAGTCCAAGAGCTTTCAAAAGCAACGGAGAATGGGCTTGCCCGCGCAAATTCTCAGCGCAACGTGCCCGTACCTTGGAAAAACTGGCAGCAGGCTACTGCTTCCTAACGTCACCGGTGGGAAAAATAAAAAATAAAATAATAATAAAAAACAAAGAAGCGCGTCTCCCCAGAGAATAAAAGGGACGTTCGGAAGCTTTTCAAGAGGAGGGTGGAAAAGGAATTCGGGCCCTTCCTTGACTTCCCAGCTGCTTCCAAGTGTGTCAACATAGGGCTGCAGAAAAACTTTACAGTCCGCAGAACTAAGAATCCTACGCTAGTTCTCCTCCCGCCCGGACGGGGTGTTCCCGGAGCTTTCGTCTGCCCATTAACTTAGTAAAGACGAGTCACAAAAGTAACTCGGGCCGCCTTAAAGCGCCGGATACCAAGGCCGGAGAGTCCTCCGGCGCCGCAGGAGACAGATCCACTCGGTCTTTTAACCTTCCCCTGCCCGGGAAGTGGGGGGGGGGGTAGGGGGTTGGAGGAGGGCTCACGGCCTCAGCAATCCCAACAAACCTCGGCGTTCCAAGCGCCACCATTTCGCAAACCAGCGGTCCGACGGGAAAAATAAAGCGCAGACACACAGAGACACACACCCTCCTCCTCCTCCCCCCCCTTCCTCCTCCATCCCCCCGCACCACGGCTCCCATCCCGAGGAGCAGACCACGCAGGCTAGCGGTGGGGGCAGCGGCTTTCAGACCTTTCCCTTCCTCCGCCAGCAGCCGATCAACCCCACCTTCCACCGCCATCACCCCCCACTCCGGCGCCTCAGAGTCGGGCCGGGCCAGGCCTTGCACAAAGCGGCCCCGCAGCTCGCCCGGCCGCGGGAGCCCCCACGGTGCCCATTGTTTACGGAGACCCCGGGCCGCACTGCGGCGTCTCTCCCGCCGTTACAGAACATTCCGCGTCACGGAGGGGGGAGTGAGGGGGTGTCGGCGACGCCCGAGAAACGCAGCTGCGCCACACCGGCACCTCCCGCCCGCGAACAATGGAGAGGCCCCCGCCCGCCGCCACCGCCGCCGCCGTTCGGGCCGGCACCTAGCGCCTGCCGAGGAGCCGCCCCCAGGCCCCGCCGCTCTCGGCCCGGCTCCCCCCGGGGCCTCCCCGAACCCCGCTCTCGGCCCCGCTCAGGCCCGGCCGCTCCCGCGGCGCGCCGCAGGCCGCGAGGCTCGGCCTGGCGGACGCGGTACCCCCCACCCACCGCCTCATCCCCCCTTCACCCCACTGCCCTCTCACCCACCCCCCAGGCCCGTCCTCACCGCCACCAGCCGCGCTGCCCCCGCCCCCTCTTCGCCCAGGTATAAAAATCCTCTCTCTCCCCCTTGGTGCCTTGTTATGGCGACTTGACGCTCCAAGATGGCGGCTTCCTCCTTCCTCCCGTGCGCCCTCCCCCCCCTCCGCTCCCGGCGGGGCAGGCCGGCCACGCCCCTTACGCACGCACGCACGCACGCACGCACGAGCGCCACGCACCCCCAGCCCCGCCTCTCCTTGCGTGAGGCCGCGTACGCTCCGCCGCGGGTCACGTGACTGACGGCGGGCGGTGGCTGGGACACTTCCGCCTTGGCACGCGGCGGCGGTGTGGGCCCCTCCTGGCTCCCGGTGTGGAACAGCCGGAGGGGGCAATAGGGGGAGGAAGAGGCGCGGCTCTCGCCCCCCATAACAGAAACAGCGCTCCCGCTTGCCCGGGAAGAGGCCCGGAAAGGTGGTGCGGGTCTCTCCCCGCTGCCGTTAAACCGGGATATGCAGCGGCCCCTCGGAACCTCTGTCGGGCCCCTCCCGTGGAGGCGGCCCCGGAGCTCCGAGGCGAGGGGTTCAGCCTCAGCAGCGCCTCGGCGGGTTGGCTGGGCCATCTCTCGGTTCCTGTTATACACACACACACCCCCGCCCTTCCTCCAGTGCTTTTAACAGGGCGGGTGGGGAAGGGCTGGGAGACCCCCCTTGGCTTCCCCCCGGCTGCCATGCTTGTGTCCTCCCCGAGCTCCTGGCCTTCCAGCCCTCGCTCACCCCTCCTGGCACGCGGTGTCTCCCCTCGCCCTTGTAGGACAGGCGGGGTTCCCGCAGCCCCAACACCCTTGTTCCCGCCGTCGGAAGTGCGTGTGCCCGGCGTGACTTCCCGGTCCTCCGGTGGCGGGTGCTCTGGCCCCAGTTGCGCAGGCGGCGCCATCGGCAGAACTCAGGGTTGCGCTTGGTGTGCAGACAATAAATCACTGTGTCAATCATGGAATGGCATGTCGGAACGGACCTCGGAAAGATCATCTGGGCTCAAGAGAATGGGCGGCTGCTGAAAATGGGCGTGCCGAGTCACGACGGGTGACGGTGGCACAGCAGCAGGCGCTTCGCAAAGCTTGGGCTACCGTAACAGCGAATGGAGCAGGAAACGCAAGAGGGGAGAAGGTTCAGGAGGGGAGCGGATCCAGCTCAGGAAAGCAGCATGGCTGCAGCCCAACACCGCATTAGCCTCAGGAGAGGGTGGCTTCAGGCACCCGAGCGTCGCGTTTTCGCTGTCTGTAACGCCCCTTGCTGTCACACCACCTTAACACCAGGGACGAGGGAAATGGGGGCACTGGACAATGTGAGAAGAGTGTGGCAGCACAGGGAGCATGTACGATTCCGAGACGCTCCGCAAAGTCCCACTGCTGAAGCCTGCGGCGATTTTCTGCTGCTGGTTCCTTACCTGGGGGCGAAGCGACATTACTTGCCACTTACATTTCTTTTTCTCCCCGCTCCTTTCTCCCCTGCCTCCATCTTCCCCCCACACGTTTCGCACCCTAGCAGTGCCTGGATCCCGCGGGTCACATCCATCCAGCAGCAGCTGCTTTCTCAGCAGAGTACGTCTCGGCAAAGCGGTTTTCTGCCAAGCGTGCCCTGCCGCGGGGAGCAGCACCCTCATTTCTCATCTCTGATGCTGAGCACGCCACCATCCATCTCATAAGCCAAGTGAAAATGTCCTTCCTTACATTCCCGTGCCCCAGGAATGGTGGTACCCCAACTTCTTGCCTCACCCTAGGGCTCGGGACAGCCGCCAGAGAGGGCTCATTCCATATGTGAGGAGCGAGGGGACACGTGAGGCATGACGTGAGCTCCCCATGTCCTCGCTTCAGCTTCGCTGGTCTCCATCCTCTCACTTTTGGGAGATGGGGTGCCCGGAGTCCGGTGCTCCAGCTGGGCATTTCATCTCTGGTGACTTCCAAGCCTTCCAACAGTGCCCCCGGATCCCAGGGTGACTCCCAGAAAGGGTGTCCCTTGGCACAGAGCTTTTGGATGTGTCTGCAGAGTGACTGTTTGCCAGGGAGCACAGGGAAGGGGGAAGGGGTCTCACCTGAAAGAGAGTGGATTTAGATGAGGTCCGAGGCAGAAATCCTTCCCAGGGAACAGGCACACGGTGCCCAGAGAAGCTGGGGCTGCCCTGGGATCCCTGGCAGGGTTCAAGGCCAAGTTGGATGGGGCTTTGGGCACCCTGGGCTAGGGAGGGGGGGAGGGTCCCTGACCATGGCGGGGGGGGGGGGCAGCTTCTGGGGTCTGTCCCAACCCAAACTGTTCTATGGTTTGAAGAAGGCCATGGGCAAGAGCTCTGGAGGCTTCCAGGGAAGACCTGCAAATGTTCCAGATCTTCTCTGGTACAGACTGAAGAAAAACAAACACCAACCCATCACCGCAGGGCACCATACTGTCACTAGAACAATAAAGGCAATAAAGCCATACTCTTATCTTTACATCAGCTCGGTCACTATGCCTGCAGCTCATTTGCCTACCAAACGAATGCTCTTTATGTCCCTCCCTGCTTGCTTAAATACCAAACTCCACCCCAAAAAAAAGAAGAACTTTTGCTGAAACTGCCGGAGGAGAGACAGGCCGTGCCCCTGAAACCATGGGGCCAGTCAGCTACTCATCAGAGACCTACGACTTGGTGAGTCAGGCCCATCTTTGCTTGCTCAAGAGGGTAGTGGGGAGAGCAGGTAGAGCCAGGGTGGGCTGAAAGACCCGCTGGCTGTCATCTGTCGGTCTGTCCGTCCGTCTTCTCACCCCCCAGTTGGCAGAGGGAGAGCTTCAGCGATTTCCTACGCTGCCACAAGCTGCCCTTGCGTCCCGGGACCGATGAAGGGTCTGCAGGTGCCGTGCTCACGGAAAGCCAGTGTAATCCTGGGCTGCCAGGTATTCCCTTGGGAACAGCTGCCTGACTACCAGCGGCACCTCATGCGCGGGCGTCCTGGTGAGCACCCAGTCTGAGAGCCATCCTTACAAGGGGGACCAAAACCACAGTCACTACTGCAGAGCCGGGCAGCTGGGAGAGCTGGGTGACTGGGAGAACCAGGCAGCTGGGAAAGCCGAGTGGCTGCAGCCCCGTCCGGTGCTGCTGGCTTGTCCATCCCCCCCCTTCCATCTCCGTTCCCTGTGGCCCTGCGCAGCGACAGACACGCTGTGGGCGTAAAACCCTCGTTCTGAGTCGGTCGCCTTTTGGGCCAGCCTGTGGTGGTCTGAATGACTGTGCGTGCGAGCCTGCGAAGCCCTGGAAGTCTCACCTAGTTTCTTTACATAACGGGAATACCCAAGCGCACCCGGTGACCTCTCCATGCGTGAAAACACTTGCCATGACTATACCCGCTCGCCTACCCCTTGCTTCGCTTCTTCGTGAACAGGCTGCCCTAGACTGTGCTGAAAGGGGGACGGGCTGCAGCGTCCTTTGCTAGAGGGGAATTTTCGAGAGGGGGAAGATAAATGGCGAGTACTTCTTCTAACGGGGAGCGGAGATGCTGGCGTGTTCAGCCCCATAGTTCTCCCCACTGCCTTTGTGAGGGAAAGATGGCAGCCACAGTCTTTTCAACTACATCCAAGGGGAAGCCCGCAGCGCAGCTCGCGTTAGCCCCGTTCTCAGAGGCTGCGGCACAGGATTTGTTGTCCCACACGCTGGCTCTTGGAGGCGGCAGACCTCAGGCTTTGTTGAGTTTTGAGACAGAGAGAGATATGCTGGATTTTTATCTTTTTTACCGATTTTTAGGTCCCTCCTTTGCCCTACACAGGAGGGAAGAGAGAGGGGAGAGGTGCGGGGCAAGCCCTGCCTGTCTTATCCTCTCTGATTCATCCAGCATAAAAATCCTTCATGGATGGTGGTCGCTTCCCTTAGAAAGTTTCACGCAGAAGATGCTTCTCTCCCTGACCTCTGCTGAAGCTCAGTGGCACTGCTAACGGTTGCCAAGAGGTTAAAACCAAACCCCCCCAACCTTTTTTGCCTCCACACCAGTCCATTTCACCAGCTGAACCTTCCCTTTGGAAACTAAAAGCTGGGAACAACCCCCCCAGCCTGTAAGCAAGTGGCCGCTTGTTTTAACGCAGGGGCAGGGGGAATTTCTCCTTTGTGCTGCTTTCCAGAACCTTAGCTTAGCTCTTACCCTCTGCTATCAATTACCTGAAGTTTTAAAGGAGGTATCCTCCCCCTGCTGCCATGTGAGTGAGCGTGGAAGGAAAACCCATAAGGATGTTTGCACAGGGTGTTTCTCTCAGCATCGCTCAGCGAGGGCCTCACCTGAACTTCCATAACCACCGTGAACCAGAACCTCTTGTCTCTGTAAACTCGTAACGCACCCAAAATGATAACATATCCCCCAGTTTCCTCCGTAGCAAGAAGCTCGACCTTTCCCAGCTGCAGGCTAGGGAAACAAAAAACACGGTCAGGGGAAACACTGCCAAGATCACTGCCGGGTCCCCTGCAAGATGGTTTTCACTGTAACGGGACCAACGCAGCTCTCGAGCTGTAAAGGCACCTGTGCTACAGCAGTGTGGCGCGGGTTTCCCTCCTTCAGCACCTGCAGAGGAGTTATGCAGCAGCTCAGTTGGTTTGGGAACGAAAGCTGCTTCTCCCAGCCCTGGCACGGGTTGGAAGGGGAGTGACTGGTGTGCAAAAACCCTGAGAGCGCTCAAGCTGCTCCACTCTCTTCTGCCGCTGAGTCTTTTGGTTGCTGGCACTTGTGGGGAACCGAGAAAAGCAGCTGATGGCGTGGAGACCGGAATAACTCCAAGATGTAGGTTAGAGGGGAGAAGGGATCCCTAAACCAAGAGTGCAGAGGAACAGCCTCCCCTCCCCGGGCATGCGCTTGGCTGCTCACTGTTCCAGAAATGGGCATTCCCCCCTGGATTGCACAGCACTGAATCTGGCTGCAGCTCTTGTCGTGGGAGACCCTCTCAGTTTCCCCCATTCCAGATAGAGCAGCCCAGTCCGGGCAACGGGAAGGTGGCTGAGTACCCGGAAAACCTCGGTGTGCGGTGCTCATCGCATCACCTGCGCCTGTGGTCCTTGCCCTTCCTGTCTCAGCCCAGATTCTGACTTTTCATCCTTTTTTCTTTGTCTCCAACTCATCTCTGCCTGCTCCCACCCACACTCGCTTCTACACTCTGAGATGCGTTCGAGAGGACGCCTCACGCCTCAGGCGCAGCTTGGTGCGCGCTTCCCCTGCCCGCAAGTGAGCGGCTTACAGTAAAAGCTCTACCTGCCACCTCACCAGCAACCAGATTGTGTCTGATAGCAGCGGCTCAGCCTCCGCACCTCTGGCTCCCAATGCAAGGTGATGCTGGAAACCGCTCAGCACCCAAAGCTGCCCGATGCTGCGCAGGCTGTCCATCCTCTGGCGGCTCCAGGTGCTCACTGCTCCCACCTTTCAGCCAGCAAACCTGGACACTTCCCATCATTTTCTTTCTCCCCCCCCCCCCCCCCCCCCCTTTAAACCAACAAGGACCCGTGAAGGATTTCCAGCAGGTTTTGTCTTTAGCAGCAACCTCCAGCCTTCAGAATCCAACCCCAAAGCAGGAACCCGACTGTTCTCTGGCGTGCAGCCCCGACGTTGCACTGGGAGGAGACAGCCATGTGGGTCTGAGGTTTCGGGCAGGGGGGAGGATTCTAGACCCCCCCCCTCTGAGAACCAACTCTCACCCATTCGGGAGGAAGCACCTCCGTGTCGCAGCATCGCTGGGCACAGAACTGGTGGGGAACAGGACCGTGGCAACACCGAGAGTTAACTTGGGTCAGACCGAAGTCTGTCTGGCTCATTGCTCTCCGTAGCAGGAGCTGAAGGCAGAGGCCCGGAGAAGAGGGCAGGAGTTGAGCAAGCTGATCCTGCACCTTTCCCATGGGCTCCCCGCTGCTTGGGGACACCGAAGCCAGCTGCCTGCTCCATGCGTTGGATCATGCTCCCTGTCAAAGCGCCCGGAGCTCCCTTCAGAGCCACGCTGGTGCTTCCAGCAGTGCAAACGAGTTGGAGAGAAGCGCTCACTGCTGGGACATCACCTCTTTCCCCCCCAGCAGCCAGGAGCACCCAGCACATCACTGCCTGAGAGAGGGAAGAGCGATTAATCTCTGCTCTCCGGTTAAGGCATGCCGCTGGGCTTGAGGCTGGTCACGGTTGTTTGGTTTAGCAGCACGTGGGGGCTGGGGAGCCAAAAAAAGCCCCAAATCGGCACTCTCAAACTGTTTCAAACAGGGCTGGTATTTTTAGCTGGGAACTTTGGCTGAGGAGCAGCAGGTGCAAACGGCTCCAGCTGGCAGTGAAAGGTATGAAAGCACCGAGCGATGCCTTCCGCTGTGGTTGACACAAGAGTCCCAGCACTAGTCTCAAGAGGGTGTGGGTGGGGGAGCTGAAGGCACAGAGCTGCCGAGCCCTCCCTGGTTGCCGCTAACCTCCCAGCTTGCCACAAGGTTCCTTGTGCCGCTCTTATTCTGCATCCCAGCCCTTTGCTTTCTCCCCATGCCTGTCTCATGCGAGGTGCCCGAGGTGAACCGGAGCGCGCCTGCAGTTTTCCAGCACTCGGGATTAGCTCCAAGGTAGGCTGGTGACCCAGCAAAGGAGCGACAGCAAGCCCAATGTGAATCTCATCTGCAGCCACTCTGTCACACTTTCCTTCCCAGTTACCAGCCCGGGGTCCGAGTGGTGTTTTCAGATTCACTTTCCTGCTCCGACTGCAGTTGATTCAGAACTGCAGAGGTTTACAGACAGAACTGATGTCTCTCTGGCATTGTGGAGCCTCAGCGGTGCTTAAACACCTGCCCTGCACCTTTCCCGGTCCCGAGCAGGGCAGCTGCCTTCCCCCCTCGCCTCACCCTGCCCCAGGCAGCTCGGAGGTCTCCGAGGAAGGAGAGGCCGAAGGGGAGAGGATTGGTTCGGAGGGTAACTTGGGATTCTGCAGGGAATCCCACCACCTTCGTACCTGGTGGGGATGTGCTGCTCCAGGTCTGCACGGCACAGCTGAGGGATGGGATTCCTGTGTTCAGAAACTCTCCGCCAGTAACCAGACACTCTCTCTCTGTTCCCCAGAGCCAGGTGGAGCTGAGCGGGTACTATGAAGCTGAGAACACCACCCCTTCTTTGGAGGGCTACTTCTGCTTCAACCCAGCCTCATCCATGGTTGGTGACCAGCGAGACCCCTTCAGAAAGGTCTTCATGCCCCTCATCTATCTGCTGATGTTTGTGTTGGGGACTGTGGGCAACGCCCTGGTCCTGGTCATCTTAGAGAGGTTCAAGCGGTCTCGTACTACCACGGAAAACTTCCTCTTCCACCTCACCCTGGCCAACCTGGTGCTGTTGCTCACCTTCCCCTTCAGCGTGGTGGAGAGCTTGGCAGGGTGGGTCTTCGGCAAGTTCCTCTGCAAGATCCTCAGTGCTGTCCACAAGATCAATTTCTACTGCAGCAGCATGCTGCTGGGGTGCATCGCGGTGGACCGCTACCTAGCCATCGTCTACGCGATCCACACCTACCGCAAGCGCAGGGCTCGCTCCATCCACCTCACCTGCACGGCCCTCTGGCTCACCTCACTGTTTTTGACCTTGCCTGACCTCATCTACATGGACGTCTGGACAGACGAGAGCAACCGCAGCATTTGCTATTTTCCAGAGGTTGGGATCGACGGCAACAATGTCTGGCTGGTGACCCGCTTCCTCTACCACACCGTGGGCTTTTTTGTGCCCCTCATGGTCATGTCTTACTGCTACACAGCCATCGTCCGGGCCCTCTGCCAGTCCCAGCGCCTGCAGAGGCAGAAAGCTGTCCGCGTGGCTATCCTGGTGACAGGCGTCTTCCTGCTCTGCTGGAGCCCCTACCACATCGTCATCTTCCTGAACACACTTACCAAGCTAGAAGCCTTCACCAAAAACTGCCTCCTGGAAGACCAGCTGGACACAGCCATCATGGTGACAGAGGCCATAGGCTTCACCCACTGCTGCCTCAACCCCATCCTCTACGCCTTCATTGGAGTCAAGTTCCGTAACGACTTCTTCCGGATCCTGCAGGAGCTCGGCTGCATAAGCCAGGAGACTCTACAGGAGATCCTGGAGGTGACCAGGAAGGGCAGCGGGATCGAGTCCGACAACACCACCTCCATATCCACTTTCTAGCTGGGGAGGACCAGCCTGGGGGCTCGCCATCCTGAGTTTCACCAGCGTCCCCACCACTTCCTTCACTCCTCAGAATAAATGAGGTCCAATAGCTGCCAAATGCCCAAATCCCACCAGATCCCACCTGGCTCCTCCTGACTCTCACACCTGTAGAAATCTGTCTGACAGCTGGTGGCAAACGCTGGCTGCCCAACGGTCACTCTGGCAGGGCTGGAGGAACCCAAACGGGTTGAATGTGACATTTCCACCTCTCCCTCAAAAACCCGGCACAGCACCAGGTGTGACGCTGGGGTGCTGGGGGCACAGGAGGAGAAATAAAACCCCACAGCCAAGGAAACGTGGAGTCGCACCAGCGAGCAAGGACCAAGGACAAAAGCTAAGCAGGACGCTGTTTCGCCAGCTCCGGTTGGTAGCAACAGGACTTGGCAGCCACGGCAGCCATGGAACAAGAGATGTGGGGCAGAACCAGTGGGGGATGTGGGGCTTGCTCCACTAGCACGGGTGCTGGATGGTCCGAGGCCATCGCATTGCTCCTTCCCACTGCATGACATACCTTCCCCAGCTGGCCACGGCACGCTGGCTTTCCCATCGTGGCATATACCAGGAGGTCCTGCTGCGGGCTCAAAGATTTGACTGCTGCAGATTCCTTTCCTGATCCTTTCCCCGCTCACTTGACCCGTCTCACCGCTGTCAGGAGCTCTGGCGAGTGAACACCTGACTGAGCAAAGAACTTTAAGGAAGAAAGCCAGAGAGACAGCTCCTCTCTCATCACAGAGTGCAGGGGAGATGGACCAACATGGCTTTGTGAAACTCAAGGTGTAACTTTTTCCTTTTCCTTTACCTTTTCCCTCCTCCTGCTCCCCCTTCCCACCCCGCAGCTAGTTGTATGGCACTTCGCGGGTTCTGAAAGGAAGGAGGACCCCCCCCATACCCCAGAGCATGGGAAAGAGCTCGTTTGCATAATTTCTCTTTGTTTTTAGCAGGCTGAGAGGGAGTGCGGCATTTTGCTGAGCACAGTGCTTTCGGGTGGTTTCATTCCACCTGCAACCTATGGGGTTTGCAGAGGTTTTGTGCATCCACAAGAACAAACCCAGACCCTGGGGTTGGACTTGATGATCTCTTGAGGTTCCTCCTCCAACCCCTAAAATGATTCTGATCTTGCCCTGAGCCAGCAACCCTTAGGTCGGGGCCGCTCACTAACAATTCGGTACATAACAACAGCGGCAGCGTTGGCCGTTGTTACGGAAGGGGTCCTGTTACATCACTCCAGCTCAGGCAGAGATTGCGATAGCTAATTCTCAAATCGCAACTCGAGGAGCAACAACCTCCCCAAGCATAAGGCTTTGTTTCTACAAAGACTGCTACCCCATTTCCTGCGGCACTGCATCTTCAAAGCCGAAACCTGCAGGTAATGGCAACCGTGGTCGTACCAGTGAGTGGATCCTTTGCAGATGCCCTGTAAACACCAAACCTCCCCATCCCTGGTTCGGATGGTAACTGTGTCCCTGCACAGGAACAAAACCAAACCACGCTACTGAAGAAATGAAGAGGCAAGAGGCGCTTATACTGCTCACAAGGTAGGACGGACATCAGCACGCGAAATGAGCGCGGACGGAGCCCGCATCTATTGTCATGGTAGTTTTTAGTACCAGTGCCTTGGTAAATGTATAGAAAGTTTTGCCAGGAGCCGTAATAAACAGTTAATTAAAATAAAATCCTGTCCTCTCGCATATGGGAGTCACAAGGGGAGCGTGTGAGGTGTTGATGGCACCTTTCTAACTGGTGCTGCTCTTCACCACGCAGAGACCGGAGGGCTCAGAAGAGCAAGTCGCTTGGATTTCCCAGCGCTGGTGGCACAGAAGGCTCCGCTGTGTCCCAAGCCAGTCCAGACCTACGCCAGCTCTCTGCCTCACACAGAGCCGCTCCCACTGACCGCCCCCCACTCCCCAGCCCTGGCTTTAGAGCAGCTGCCACCTTCACACCTGCGTTCGGCTCAGCTGGCCTGGGGAAAGTTTGGCTCAGAGTTCACAGAGCCTTCCCCTCAGAGCAGGCATCGCTCTGACTGCTGAATGAGAAGAAAGCAAGAGGAACTCTCCGCTGCAGAGGAAGCTGGGCTTTTCACTTGGTGAAATCCTCCCTGTCTCCCCGAGGTTTGGCGTGGCCCAGAGTGGGCTTCCCCACCAAGCACTCGCACCCCCTGAGCAGTCCCTGGGACGCTTTTGTCCTCAAGCAGACCTCTGGGCTGCAGCTCCACTTGGGCGAACCGAGCGAAGCAGACAGGCTCTGTGCCTGCCTGCGAGCTCCCAGGTAGTGGCAGCAAGGAGCAGGGAGGTGACGCGTGGGCAAGACCACATTCGCTGCTGTCCGCAGCATATGCTTGCACAACCCTGGCCCTGGGGCTGCGCTCACAAGGCTGGAGCGGGCAAACCCAGAGAAAGCCCCGGTCCCTGGGGTACAGGGTGCCTGAGTCTTCTCTGGTGGGGACAGAGCTGGGGGTGTTTCTGCAGAGCATCCTGCGACGATGCGCAGCAGTCACGGGGCCGTGGCAGGTGGCGGAGCGTGCACCGGCGAGCACAAGGCAGGGAACGCGTGAATGAACACGTGCATGGGAGCGCTGCAGAGCAGGGGCTCTCCCCCATGCCCCTCTGAGCAGCCCTAGCACCCCCTGTTCCGCTCTGACTCACACGGAGTTTCAGTTTCCCTCTCACGGTGGCAGCTTACTTCCTCACCCCCATTTCCCAGAACCATAAGCTCCAGCGCTTGAGTGTCTGTAATGCTGCCTCTTCTTTTGGGCACAGGCGGCCCTGGACATACAATACCATGGCCACCGAGGCCTGCCAGCTTCATGGACAGCAGCATGACACCCCCCTTTTCTCTCTCAGAGCCCCCCAAACCAGCCTCTCACCCGGCTGCTGTCGCAACTCGCTCCACCATTTGCTCCCTGCCAGTATGCAGCAGCTACAGCACACACGAGCTTTGCCAAGCCCAAATAAGGGCGAACAGCGCAGGGTGACAAGCACCTTGAGCAGTGAGTCCTTTCTCTAGGCCAGCTCTCCGCTCTGCAGTCCTGCCAGGCCCTGCTTGCCCTCCATTCCCTCCCGCCATGCCAGCCCCTCCACCTACCTGTTTTGTGCTGCATCCTGCGATGGCAGTTTCCTGCTCCCAGCCCAGCTTCCACTGCCCGTGGTCTGCATCAAACGCAGGCATCCCAGCTTCCCCAGGGATCTCACGGACACCTCACGAAGGGCAGGAGCTTCTCCGAAGATGGAGGCACGCGGCAACCATGAACACAAGCCACAGAGGTCAGTGGCAGGCAGGAGGGATGAACAAGGCCTCTTGCCTGGGCTTAGGCAGCAAGAAACCACTCCGTGGCCGGGTCCTGCTTGATGCCAGGCAGCTGCTACGAGATGGGGCTGCCCGAACTCCCCTGAAGGAGAAAACCCCAAGTCCCGGCATACCTTAGGCACAACGAAGAGTCCCTGCGACCCAAATGGGCTCCTCTGCTCTCTGACAGAGCCCTGCCCGAGGCGGGGTATTTACAGCCGAGCCCCGCCATCAGACCCAACCTGCCGCTGGCTGAGCACACCTCGCCTGCGGCCCTGCAGACCCACTGATGACAGGCACAGGGTCGGGTTTTGAAATTTGTGTTTTTAATAAAAAGGCACCTATAAAACAGGTCAATACATTACAGGCAGCACAGATACCCAAAAAACAAGCCTAAAAATTGTTTCAAATAAAAACCAATAAGATGTCTTCAACATATTGTATTTATATATTTATATTTATATATATATTTATATAATGGTACAAAATGACTGGGGAAGTTTCTCCATGGGATGACAGAGAACAGGTCAGTCACCATTACCTCAATGTGAAAGCTAATTCCGGGCATGTGATTGATTATCTGACATACTCCAAGATGCGGTTTCCCAGCGTTCGCTTTCGGGTTTGGTTTTGGGGGTTTTTTTTGGGGGGAGCTGGGAAAAAAAAAAGAAAACACAGCGAAGTCATGGCTAAAAACACGGGCAAACCTTTTTAACCGTGATTAGGCGGAGTCAGTACACAGAACTCAAGCTGAGAAGCCGAGCGATAAACTACAAGACACGAGACTATAGACGCAGCTCACGGTGGTGGGCAGCCGGCCGATGGCAAACCCTGCCCGGGTCTAACAAGGACTGGCTGTTATCGCCATATTGCTGTTTGTTGGCAGACGCGGTCATCGGGAGTGGCGTCCCAGGGCAGAGGGGTGTTACGAGGCAGCACTTCTCCACGTCCTCCAGCCGTCACGGCAGTATGGGCAAGGCTGGCTCCGGGGACTTTACGTAAGGGTTCTGACTCCTGCTTGGCAGTCACCAGCTCTGTCCCGGTGTCCGGATTTCCCTCCTGAGTAGAAAGGCTTCACTTCTTACTCATCTGGTCACTCAAGGACAGGTCAATGCTCCTGCTGCCAGCCAGCAAGAGCACAGCGCTGCCCTGAACCTACGGATGACGCATGGATAATGTGCGGCCGGCATAGTGAGGACTGTAAAGCCCCAGAGCAGCTTCTTGGTCGGGTTGGGAGAAAGGGATGACAAGGGAGGAACGGACAAGGTGGAGGAGATCTCAACCAGGCAAAAATGGCGGCTGTCTACAGACAAACAAAAAAACACTTCTGTATAGAAAATATTATGGCTTCAAATTAACCACGATGAGCTGGTGGGTGACGGGCAAGGTTTGGGGCTGGCACCGGCACTTGGATGTTTATGAGAACCCGCCAGCAGCCAACACCCTGAAGTGCAGCCAAGAGAAGCCACAGCCTTTCAGGCAAGTCGAGCTTAGAAAGAGCTGCATCTGTTCGAGCCGCATCCCTCCCGCGTGGAACATGTGCTCTGAAAGGATGGGGAAACCCAACTGGCTCAGGGAGAGTCGCTGGCCTGGCCTGGGGATCACTCCTCTGCTCCAACCACCGAGGCAGGGGCGAGTGCTTCCTGGGATCGTACCCTGTTCTGCCACCTCCAGAAAAATCTGCCGCGAAACCATGAGAAGCTGGAGACCACAGAGCTAAATCCTTCCTCTAAGCCAGACCTGTGCTCCCCACCCAGTGCTGCTACAAAACACCTCAAGCCAGACTCAGTGTCTCCATCTTCTCACAGCTCGCATCAAGACAGGCGCTGGGCCTTCCTGTGCAGCCTGTGACGTGATACAAAGCGTCGCCATTTGCTCGCTACTTGGCGATCTCCCTTTCCAACGGCCCTCTCCTCCCTGTGGTAGCGAGCAGGGGAAGGCCAGCTCTGTTACGAGAGAGGTAGGTATGCCAAGGCTGGCGCTACAGAGAGAACCCTCCACCCCAGCCTTCCTCCGGCGATGGCGTGCTCCGAGCTCGCTGCCGGATACCCACAGGGTACACCGTGCTGGAACGCGGTCCCCACAGACATGCAGAAGCTCGCCCTTGTCACCCCACAGTCCCCTCTGCGAACAAATACAGAAAAGACCGTCAGGGCCGCGCGCAGGAAGACCTTACGGAGCTGAGGATGGGGAGGGTGAGCACATCCAGAAAAGCCAGGCTTCTTCGACTGGCACGCTCCCGCCTCTTCTGCCCAGAGCACGGGTCGGCCCGCCGCTGACGCCGTAACGAGGCCATGAGAGAGCATCGCAGGCAGGGATAGATCATCTTCAGCGACCAGACATCCATTGGGCTGCTGCCAGTAGCTCAGGGTGAGAAGGGGCTGGGGGCGAGACCTTCGGATCCAGCGCATGGTCGTCCGTGAAGCCCAGATCCTCACTGCATCCTCGGCATCCCGTTATCCCATTACGCTGCATCCTCCACAATGCCGGATGAGCGTCGCTCTGGCACTGTTTCCTTGGGGCCAACATGTCTGAGCAGGTTCACCCGATGGTCCTTGGTCACATTTGTGTACTCGGCGCAGCCTCCACAGGGGCCCAAGATCTGCGTGAAACTATACACCTCGCACATGCAAACTGTTCAGACGCGCAAACAACACAGGTTCCGACACAGAGTCACTCTACGAAGGGATCCCTCCATGCCCTGTGCACCTTGGGGGGGTCCTCCTGCCACCCCAAGGACGAGTTTTCAGATCCTTGCACGCTGTTGCCTTTTAACACGTTTGGGTTTTTTTTTTTCTTTCTGGTTTTGGGGATTTTTTGTGGTTTTTTCGGCTTTTTTTTTGTGGTTTTTTTGTGTTTTTTGGTTTTTTTTAAAACATGTTTTGAGGCTTCTATTAAAACACAGAAATACAGAACAATTAAAAACCAGCACAAGTTTTTGCCTTTCCCAGCGACCTATTTACAGCTAGTTCCAAAAACCCCTCTTGCACGTTTTGGTTGCATAAAAATTAAAAACAAAAAGGGGGGGGGAGGAAAACAAAAGAAAAACAAAGTGGGGGGAGGGAGTGGGGGGAAAAAAAAGGGGGTGAAAAAAAAAAAAGAGAGAAAGGAAAAGGAAAGGAAAAAAGAAAAAGCCTTGATGGAGGAAGACAGTAACCAAAAACTTCACAAAATGCTGCAGGGTCTGGACATACCTGGTCACCACGCAGGGTCCAAAGTAGCAGCAGCCTCTCTGCCAGCCCCTCTGCCCTCCCACTTCCCCCCAAAAAAAAATAAAAGAAAGGAGAAAGGGAAAAAAAAAATTAAAGAAACCCGATTCACATCAAGTTTACTGCACATCTGGTTTTCTGTGTAGAGGCGAATCCGATACGAAAAGCATCCCACGTGGCGTCCTCCACCGGCATTGGCCCTCAACCCTCCCCCAAAGAACGGTCTAAAAACATTTGTACAGGCAGCCCTGTCCCTTCCCCCGGCTTAAGCACACCCTCCCTCCTCCCCAGCCCCTGAGCACCAGCTGGGGTTAGAAAGGCAGGTTCGCCATGTTTCCAGGCCCGGGGATGTAACTCATCTGGCTGTCCAGGGAGACGCTCCGTTGCCTCATCTGGTGTGTGACCATGAGGTTCTGCTGAGGCGGGGGCCCCATGAGCGAGCCCTGAGGTGACATCATATGTCCCGTCTGAGCATACATCTCGCCCGAGACCGACATGCTCCTCTGCTTGGCCTGCATCAGCATGAAATTCTGCTGGGCCATCAGGCTCTGCTGTGGAGACATCATGCCCTGGTGCATGCTGTTGCCCATCATGCCTTGTTGGGGTGGTATGCCTGTCCTACCCAGCATGGGCACTTGTCCGGGATGGCACATGGGCATTCCGAGTCCCCTCTGCACGCCCTGTTGCCCGGAGAGGCTGGGAGCGTTCATACCTGGCCGCACCGGTGGTTGGTCAGCCATCATGTTCTGCAGGTTCATGAGGTGGAGGTTGGAAGGCTGCGATTTGGGCGCTTGGCTGTCGCTCTTGGGGAAATACTGCAAGGTGCTGCTTGGCTTCTCTGATGGGATGATCCTGGACAGGTCGAACTCGGGGATACCCGTGGGCGTGGGGCGGATGACCTCGCTCAGCTCGGGGTCATTCAGCACTGACGCAACCCCGGGAAGCACGGGAGGGTAAGGCTCGCCGATCCGAGGAGGGATGTTCTTGCCCATCATGTGCTGCTGAGGAGGCATCTGGCCGGGTTGCTGGGAGGGGAGGTCCTCAGGTGGCAAGGGCATCCCCGGCGGGTAATGCTGCTGCATCCCGGGGGGGCCCGCTCCCCCGCCAGGGGCCATGGGCATGCTGCCGGCGGGGGACGGCATGGCGCCGTGGGGCTGCTGCATGCGGGGGAACACAAGCTGGTTGGAAGGAATCATCTGCGAACTGGTGGGCACGGGGCCACACTGCTGGTTCAACGAGTCCTGGGGCCCCGGGGGAAGCATCATGGGGTTCTGGGGGGGCACGCCAGCCCCTGGCGCACTCGGGTGCATAGGAATGTTGGAGCCCAGCGGGTTCGGGGAGGACATCATGGAGGTGGGGGGCGGTTCGTGGGAGAGGGGCTGCTGACCAGGCAGGTTCATTCCCATGGGGCTCTGAGAAGATCCCGGCCCCACAGAGTTCAAGTGCAGCTGATTCGGTTGATTCCCCGTCACACCTAAGGGGAGAAAAGAGAAGGGGGGGTTAGCGCTGCCCACCGGCACCCCAGAGCTGCAAAGCCCGCACCACGGAAGCCTGCCAAGCACTCAGCAAGCGCCAACGTCAGGGGGAAAAAGCACTCCAGGACTCCAGCCCCCCAAGCCCACCAGCAGCAGAGAGCCATTCCAGGTTCCTCCAGCCCCACGCTGGCTTTGCGGTTCCTTACAGCCCACCAATCCAAGAGCCCCAGCTGGCTCCGCACAGCGGGACCGCCATACACCGTGACCTCAGCTAAACACTCGGCCACCTGCAAGGCTCTGAGGAGTCAAGTCATCACGGCTGCCAGCCCTGGCCACCTGGCACGCTCCTCTGAGCATGGGAGGAGGGAAAAGAAAATCATGGAAGAACCAGCAGCCTGACACAGGCACCGTGTGGGAGGGAAGGACCGTGCGCTGTTGGAGCGGCAGTGCGATCAGTACCTGCTGAGGAGTTGGGGTTTGGAGGGAGCCGATGGATTTGCATGCCCAAGGTCAAATCTAAGCAACTACTCAGCAGTGAAGGGAGTCAAAAAAGTTGATTTTTTGTTTTGAAAACTGCCAAAAATATTTGCCAGACAGCTTCAAGGCCCTAACTCAAGTGGCGCCAGTGTGATGGAATTCCCCTTTGGGGCTAGTCACCGAGTGACGAAAAGCACTCATTTGCCTATCTGTCCCCACCGGTGCCACCAGCCAGTGGAGCAGATCGGGCTGTCTCCTACTGAAATCAGAACCATGCTACGACATCATTGCGCCTGTGTGGGCACCCGGGCTCCGCTCGACACACCAAGACTCCCACAGCCACCAGGGTGCCCCCCAGCCCGCTGCACAGGAACACCGGGGCTCTGAGCACCAGACCTCTGCCCACAAGGCCCAGGAAACTCCAGGGCCAACGCATCCCACGCTGGGTAAAGGGAGTTCCAAAAACTTCCAGAGCTCCTGGAATAAAGGAGCCTTTCTCCATCACTGGATTGGTTCACACCCTTCCAGACAATGGCAAAAGCTTGATGGGCAGCCTGGGCACAGGGCAGGGAAGTGAGTGGGCTGTTAGGAACACGGGCCATCTTAAATGTCGGCAGGAAAAAGTGGTCTCCAGTGCCTCCTCTGGCTGCCTGACCCCGCGCAAGCCCACCCTGGCGCTACGCACCTGACATGCTTCCAGGCGGCAGCATAGGCCGGTCCGGCAGCAGCTCGTCATCGGAGGTGGCGATGGTTTTGATGGCATTGTGGTAAAGCGGTGTGGAGCTGGGCATGGCATACTTGGACATCTGGGACATCATCAGTGAGAGGGGGTTCTGGGAGGGGGATGGATCTGGGGAGGAAGTAAAAGGCATGTTGGGATTCATGGTGCTAGGGGTGTTACTGGCTGGCGCGGAAGAGCTGCTCCGGGGTCCCGAAGGGAGAGAACCTGCAAGCAAAAGAGAGAGAGAGAGAGAGAGAGAGAGCAGCTTTAGTGGCACCCGTGCACCATGGCCCACTCCCATCAGACAGCAACCCCATCCCCCTCCCTCCCATGGCGGCAGCTGGTGAGGAGGCTGCGATACACGGAGCTGGAACAGCCTGGTACACTCGCGGCTCAGAGAATGCTGGAGGCGAGATGCTGCTCCACAACAGTGATGGATTTCCACTTCCCCGGCTGCCCGGCACGGCCGTGGCTTTTCCTGCCCACCATCACGGAGCGTGAGCCAGGGCTAGAGCAGAATGCTGCTCTGTTCACCCTCCCACCTAACCCGAACAAGGTCCTCCTTGGACTCCAGGGAAAAGACGGGCTCGCTCCCTGAGGTGCAAGGGCACACTCAGGCACAAGCATCTCCCCACTGCTGTGAGAGCACGTGGGCTGGAGAGGAGCGCTGAAACCGAGCGCACGAGATACCCATCATACCCTGATCCAGTCCTCCCATGGAAGAAGACGAGTTCATGCCGAGGGTTGGCTTGCTCTGGTTGACGCCTGGGCTGGGCATGGCAGCTTTGGGAGACGGCACCCAGCCCGGGGAAGGAACAGCCATAGAAGGGGACTTGAGGCGGCTCGGTGAGCCCGTCGGTGACCGGACGTTAAGCGAGGAGCTCATCACCTGGGGGGACTTGAGGGGTCCAGATTGGTTCGAAGGTGGCATGCTGACCATCTGTGAGGGCGTCTGAGGGGACTTGAGGTTGGCAGAGGGGGAGGTGACCAGCGGTGAGTGCACCTGGCTGAGGGTGGGAGACTTGAGGTGACCCATGCTGGGGGAGTTCATCTGGCTGATGTTGATGGTGAGGTCAGAGGGCCGGCGGCCCAGCCCCCGGGAAGGCGCTGGGTGCATGTTGGCCAGGTTCCCGCCTTGGGTGGGAGCGGGATTGGAGGCCGGAGGCAGAGGGATGTGGCTCAGTCTGGTGGTGCCGCTGATGCTCCCAACGGGCATGGTGCCCTGCTCAGGGCTGAACATGTCCGAGCCACTGCCCATCTCCTGTGGCATGTTGGGGTAAGGGCCTTGCCCACCCGAGAAGCCTTGCTGTCCTTGGCTGGGGAACTGGGAGGGAATCATCATTTTCTGGGGTCCACCCAGCATTGCACTACCATTGCCATTCTGAGCCCGGGCCCTGGCCAGCTCCTCGGGGCTCATGCCCTGGTGGGCCATCATATCAGGGCCCCTCATCTTCTGTGACATCATCATCTGCTGCTGCGGGGTCATCTGGACGTTGAGGTTCATGTTCATGTTCATGTTGACGTTCATGTTCATGTTGAGGTTGCCGGGGCCCATGGGCGCGTCCATGTCCCGAAGGCCCGACTGGCTCATGGGGGGGCTCAGCATCCCCCGAGTGCCTGCAAAATCCATTCCCATCGGGGCACTGCTCAGGCTGTCCCCCGCGATCTGCCCAGCAAACATGGATGGATCCATCTGCCTGTGAGCCTGTATCATCCTCTCCATTTCCATGCCCTGGCTCATGGAGTTGCTGGTCATCCCCATGGGCCTCTGCATCGCCACTGGGCGTTTCTCCATCAGCTGATGCCGTAGGATCTCCTCCCTAGCACGAGGGTTCATGAACCTTTCGGGGTCCCCTTGCCCAGATGGATAGGGCAGGGCACCTTGTGGGAAGTTCCCAGGGCCTCCCATGGGAGGCATATCGTCACTCCATCCCATGCCGGGCCTGACCGGCCGCTGCATGGCATTCATGGGCCCCAGAGTGTCCAAGGGCATGTTCTGCATCCCTCCGAAACCAGAGACCCTCTGCATCTGATTCCCAGGGAACCGCGGCCCTGGGAAAGGCGGGCCTCCCCGCAGCTGCATCGGGTCCTGCACATCTATAGGTCCCCGCAGCTGGCCGCCCATCCCCGGCGGCCACTGCTCTCCAGGCTTGCTGTGGTAGGGCGGTGGGGGCCCACGCATCATCATACTCCCCATGGACTGCGGGATCATGATCTCCTGCATGGGCCGGCCGTGGATGCTGATCTGCTCCTCTTTCCGTCGCTTTTCCTCGTAGTACTCTTCCTGCAACTTCCTCCAGGCCACCTGCTCAGGTGTCAGGCTGTCCTGGTTCAGCCGCTGCATCATCATGTTCATCTGCTGCCCCATGTCAGCGCCTGGGTGGTGGGGCACCTCATGTTCCAAACTGGGCCCACCCAGGCTCTGTGTCTGGGAGATCATGGACTGCAGAGGCTCTTCGTACTTCTTCATGCTGGCAGGGGGTGCAGGGGGTTGGGAAGGGGCAGCCTGCGGCTGAGGGGCAGTGCCACCCTCACCCGCGTTCTGGCTGGACTTCATGAAGGGCTCGGCCTCCCCGCTGCGCAGCAGCAGGCGCTCAATGTCCCGCAGGGTCTGCAGAGAGCGTTCCCGGTGCTCCAGCTGCTCTTTCGAGAGCCCTTCCGAGTTCATGGGGTTCCTGGGACCCAGGCCTGCCTGCCCGTTCCCTGGCATCCCTGGACCTGGGCCCTCCCCAAGGAGACCGGAGCTGGATGTGGTGGAGGAGTCCACTTGCCCGGGTTGCATGGCATTGGCAGACGCGGTGGGCGTATTCGGGTGGTTGCTGCCAGGCTGGTTGTTGCCGCTGTTGTTCCCCAAAGAGTTGGGAGTCAGATCCCTCCGGACATCTTCACTCGTCCCTTCCTGGGGCAAGCTGCTGGGTGCAGGCAAAGGTGTTTGACTGATGGGCTGAGGCGGAGGCTGAGGCGGGGCAGGCTGCGGCTGTGGCTGGCTCGCTTGAGGTGCCGGTGGCTGGGACTGTGGTGTGTTGGCAGCAGGAGGGTTAATCGGAAGTGGCTCAGCAACCGCCAGCACCTTCGGAGCTGGTGCCTGGCAGGGAAAAGGGAAACAATCATGAGCAGGAAAACCCCCGGGGAAGGTATTCTTTCCCTGTGCCCACGTCCCTCTGTCCCGAAAACCTGTCCTCCTGGCAGTTCACTTCCATTCCCTGAGGGGAAGAAGTGGGCCCTGCTACTTGGTGCCCCAGAAAGGCACCATTGCCTTCTGCCCCCGGGGCTGCGGGGGCCACATACCATGCCCCAACCCAGACTTTTTGTAGCAGACGGCAGCCAGGACTCACTCCGAAGAGGTTCTGTGGCAAGGCAGCTTCCCACCCCGCTGGAAGGGCATTCTGACAACCCCTTCCTCCTCAGCCGAGGGAAGAGCTGTGGGAGAATGGCCACGTCAGGAGAGAAGGAAGGGCTGGCAGTCAGCAGCACGTGCCGACAGCAGCGTTTAGTTTGCCGCCAGCATACCTGGTCTAGCTTGGCCCGTGGGACGTTCTGCTGATGGTAGGCCAGAATGGAGTCGGCCCGGCCCTGAAGGACAGCTTCCGTGGCGCTGGGGAGAGAGCACAAACCGCTCGAGGACAGGCATTGCGCCCCACGTCCCACCTCTGCCCATGTCCCACAATGAGCGCTCAGCTCTGCCTCGTGCCCACTGCCGCCGAGACGCTCTGGGATGGGCCCACACCCAACCTGTGGTAGAGCCCAGCTCTCAAACCAAACAACAGCCTTGCTAAGGCTAGGACAATGCAGGGCAGGCAGAAGGAATCAAGGGGAGAGCACCCCAGTGTTCAACAGCACTCCCCAGGACACCCAGCCCCGACTGGGACACGGCTTTGGGTGAATCTTTTCGCTGGGTGCTGACCAGAGGTACCCAACAGCGTGTCCCGCAGCACGCAGCGCTGGGCATTGCTGGGAGGAAGCGCACATTTAAGACACCGTTTGCCCACCAGCAGCAGCTGCCAGCCAATTTCCTGCATGGCTCTGAGCGAGAGAAGTGAATCAGGTCTGCCCTGCTCTGGGCAGTGGGCAGGCGCGACAGGCCAGCCCCCATGAAGGACAAACAGACGGACGGGCTTTACTGCTTACGTGTTGGCAAGGTGCGTGGTGAAGACGTAAACGAACTGGGAAGGCTGCTTTCCTGCTCCGCTGCCTCCGCCTCCTGCAGCGTCTGAGCGTAAGCCGGGGGCCGTACCGTGAGGCACGCTGGAAGAGGTGGTCTCGTTCAGGGTGGGCAGCGGGTTGGACCCTGGGCCAAGCTGCGAGGCCGTGGACATCGCAGGATCTGCTACATTACAATCTGTGAGAGTGGAGAGGACGAGCTGCTGAAGCCAGAGTGGCAGGAGAGCCCCAGCAGCCTCTGAAAAGGCAGGACAGGGGGGCGCGGGCAAAGGACTGGCAGGCAGCCAGGGTAGATGGAGAGTCGCTGCCCGGTAGGGCCAGGGGCAGCACCCACCCGAGGGTCTGGGCTGTCTGGTGGGGAGCTGCTGCTTCCTTCTCCTCCTCCCAGTCCCTCAGCACCCACCAGGCCAAGGCTCAGCTCCTCTGCCTGCTTGACACCCCGGGAGCAGGGGAAGAGGGAAGATGCTGGCCACCCAGAGTGGTGACTATTAATTGCCAGGTGTTATTAGAGATCATAGAATCACAGACTGGTCTGAGTTGGAAGGGACCCCAAGGATCACAAAGCTCCAAACCCCCTGCCACAGGCAGGGCCACCAACCTCCAGGCCTGGAGCTACACAAGGTTGCCCAGGGCCCCAGCCAACCTGGCCTTGAACACCTCCAGGGATGGGGCACCCACCACCTCTCTGGGCAGCCTGTTCCAGCCCCTCACCACTCTCTCTGTAATGAACTTCCCCCTAATATCTCATCTAAACCTTCCCTAATTATGACTAATTAACATTAAGGATCATCACTGTTACCAGGGACATGGAGAGCCCTCCTCTTGCCTAGCTCCTCACACCCACCCAGGACACCCCCTGAAGTGGGCTCACTGGTTCTCCCCCTGCACACTGCTGACAGCAGCCCGGCCCTGACACAGGGGCGTTTAAAGAGCAGAGGAAATTTGGCAGGGGCACACACAGGCTGCCTTCTTGCCAGTTTTCATCCCCATCCAGACCCCGAGAGCCTCTTTAGCCTCAGTTGCCCTTAAAGCTCAGCTGCAGAGCACTGGGTACCGTGCCCCGCATGGGTGCAGCCGCTGCGACGAGGGCAACACACCTCACCCGTTCCTGCTCTAACTGGATTTAAGCCAGGCTCATGTTAAAGACGGCAACTCTGCCGCAAGGTGTGGCCAGAGCCACGTAGAGCAGGGATGTACCCAAGCTCGGCACACCCGGACCAAGTTGGCATATGCAGGCAAAGCTAGAGGTGCTGGTGCCACCCACTGTACCGAGCTGCAGGTGGGACCTGGCTTTACTCCCGCTTCTGAGCCAGGAAGGAAATAAGACACTCACTGTGGGCACTGCTGATGGGCTTGTCGTCTTCCTCACTGTCTGGCCCAGAGCACCATTCGTCTCCGCTGTACGGCTGCTTCCTTTCCAGCACACACCGCCGCTTGCTACGGGGAGCCACCTCACCTGGGGAGGGACAGAGCCATCAGAAGAGCTGAGGAGAGCTGGCAGGGGCTGGGAAGGCCGGGACCCTGCCCCACCACATGCCACATGCTGGCACTGCCAACCCAGTCCCGAAGCACCTGCTCAGTCTGAGCTCCTTGCCTCTGCGCCACTGGCCCTGGTGAGAGCCCTCAGCCCCACTGTGAGAGCTAGGAGTTCAGAAGGAGATAGATTTCCTACGGCCTGAAAGGCATCTGCCAACACAGGACTCAACCAGCTGCTGTTCCAAGCCAGGGGGGCTTTGGGCTCACCCTGGATTTAAGGGGTCTGTGGCTGAAGAATGAAAACCCAAGGATGGAAGCGTTCAGCGTCCTTCACGGGAGTGAGAGGCAGACTCTGCCCTTCACACGCATCCATCAGGCCCTCTACAAACCCAGGCTGCTCCCTCTGTTTCCTGGTGAATCTCTGTCGGAGAAGCGCCTCTCCTAAAGGCGCCCAGGAACTCAGGGAAAGGAATTCCTGATCAAGCCGCTGTAATAACTCTCCTGTGGATGCTCAGGCTACAGGCCAGCACCGGGAGAAAGCTCTGACTGTGCACCATCAGGGGCATACAGCAACCTCCCTGCAATGCAGGGGGGAGAAAGCTTTCCCCCGGGGGGCAGGAGGTCTGCTCAGGCACATCCTGCCCGCTCTTATGAGGCACAGCTCTGGCCTAAGCCAGGCAGGCGATGCAGCTTTGGCTGCCAAACCAAATGCTTTGGGGCACGGCTTGAGAGCCAGCACAGTGGCTCTGCATTTGGGGACAGCAACTTGAGGTGGCCGGGTGTGAGTTTGGGTTGGAACCAAGGGCGCCGCTGGCACTTTTTTCTCCTCCTGCAACTGCCCACAAGATGCTCGAGCGTCCCACGTCAAGCAGAAAGCATGGTGGAACACAGGCAGGCTGCTGAGGATGGGGAAGCCGGAGGGATTGGAAGCACTGACTCATCCCTTTTCCCGAAGCCATGTGCTGTAACGCCAGAGTCATCCATTGCTGGCGGAACCATGGAACCGTTCAGACGGCGACCCCTCGCAGCTAGCCATGACCGAGCAGTCGGGCAGCTGCAAGAGCACCGCAAAAGGCAGCTCCCTGCCAAGAGCAAGGAGACAAGACAACAACTCGGCTGGGTCCCAGGTCAGGCGCTGCTTCAAGCGAGCTGCACTCTTGCTGAGCTGGCCTCAGGAGCCATGAGAACTGGTGTCCCAGACCCCCCGGTGTAAGAAATTAGGGAATGAGATGAAAGGGTAGATCTCCGTCACTCCGGTCCCAAAACCGTGGATACGGCAAGCAGCGACACGGAGACGCACGGGCGGCTAGGACAAGCCCGGACAGCAGCCGCGGCACGGAAAGCTAAGACGCTCGCAGCTGCTCCCATCGCAGGTCCCGCCAGGTCGCTCGGAGCAACTGCAAAGAGGACGTGCTGGGGCAAGGTTTTGGAGAGCATTACCTTTTGAGTCTGCGTCCTGCGAAGGGGTGCTGGCTTCTCGCTGTTCCCCGGAGTCCACCGAGATGCTCCGTTCCCGTTTCACCTTGCCCTTCAAGGAGCTGAAGTTCGGGATGGCGTTCTGGCTGTTTTTCAGTCCAGAGTTTCCAGGGGAGATCTGAGTGGCCTTGCTGCCATGGCTGCCTGTCCCCACACCCTTAGAGCCCAGGTTGCAGGTGGGTGCTTGGCTCACGTTGTGGTGCTGGGCCGGGGCACCGCTGCTGCCTGCCTTGCCATGGCTGGGCAGTTTGTTGTCAGGGTGCATTGGTTTGGCTAAAGCTTCCCACAACGCCAGTGGAGGGAGCTCCCAGGCCCTTCAGTCGTAAACCTGGAAGAGAAAGAAGGCAGAGAGTGAGCAATGACAGACGAGTCCCTCGCATGTGCCCAGCTGACCAGGGACCACTGCCCAAAGTCAGGGCGCTGGGGCTGCCACCTGGTCATAGTGCCAGACAAAGCCCGTGGCAAAGCACCTCCCAGAGCTGCTCATGCCAGGAATTGGCCCCCCAGGAATTGGCCCCCTGGGAATCAGCCCTGGCACCTTCTAAGCAAAGGATCCTGCTCTGCGGTTAGCTGCGTGCTGACAAGCGGCGAGCTCCCAGCGTGGTGCGGCAGGCCTGCCAGCGCTCCGAGGCACAGGCACAGACGCGAGAGGACCACTGTCCACGCCAGTCTCTGCACCAGCCCAGCCCTTTGGTGAGCAGAAGGATCCATTGGAGCTGTTTTTAATTCCCAGAGCCCGACCCTGTGGTGTTGAACAGAAAGATGGTGCCAGGCTGGTTTCAGGGGTCCCTTGGGCCGTGTCATGTCCCTTCAGCACTGCTGAAGTGGCTTCCTCTGCCCCATGAAACCCACGGGAGACAACGGAGCAGACAGAAAACGGCCTATTGAGAAGACCTCAGGATGGGGCAGGGGGCAACTGAGGTTGCAGCAGGAAGGGCAGAGCTGGGGAGTGCAGGCGCCCTTCAGGCTCAGCAGCATCCCTGCCTCTCCCAAGGGCTGGAGGGACCATTCCAGCCCCTGCTGACAGACCCTGGGCTGAGGGGAAGCGTCCATTTCGGCGGCAGCTTGCAGCACAGCAGGATGATGCAACATGCTGTGGGTCTGCTGGGATCGCAGGGTGAGGCTCTCCCTGCTGCAGACCCAGCCCAGCTTTCTGAACGGGCTGAGGCAGAGCCTTTCACAGGGCAGCAGAAGATGGGGCAGAGCACGCCAGCTTCTGGGCTGGAGGGCAAGGCTGCAGCGGCCCTCCTTGCACAGTCTTCTCCCTTGGAGCTCCGTGCGGGCATCAGGCATGATGGGGACAGGGCTCCGTGATAGCCAAGTGCACAGAGCGTTCTGGAAGGCTGTCGAAGTGGGCAGAGGATGTCCCTGACCTTCAGGCACAGCTCCGACACGCCAACTCTTCCTGGCCAGAGCCGCCTTCACTGCTTAGGCCCTCGGAGGCAGCCGTGCATCCCCACAAGAACCACTCCTTGCTTTCTCCATCTGGAGCACGTACCTCTTCCTGCGTCGGGACCCTGCGTTTTTCGGCTACAGCCTCCTCGCTAGCCCAGCCAGTGACCCCAAAGCTGCAGAGACACCCCACAACACCAACACCCACCCCCATCTCAGTCTTGCCTACTTCTTGGGGATCTGGGGGGGACAGGGAAAGAGAGAAAGTCCCATCTTTTCGGAAGGTGTGCTCTCTGCTTGCTTACATCTGCTCCGTGCTTTGCAAGACACCCCCACAACGCACTTGAGAACCTTTCCCGGGCAGAGGCAGAGCCATTTCCCAGCACGCGGGGGTTACTGGGCCCGTGGTCTGCTGCTCCTCCCATCTGGATTGAGCAGTCCAGATGCTGCGCACAGATTTCTTCTGCCACCCAGGGACAGGAAGCGCTGGCTCCAGACCAAACCCCCGCATCTCTAAATAGTGCCGCAAGAGCACAGCAGCGCTACGCCGAAGGCAAGCCCGGGGATGAACCATCAGCAGCAAAACCCAAGCGCTCGCTCTGTTTGGGTGCAAAGAAACCCCAAAAAACAAACACCAAAACCCCACCCTGTACCCGGCATGGCATGCAAGCGATGAGAGGGGCGCGCCACTGGCAGCTCCACAATCCCCCCCAAGGACAGCAATGGCCATGAGGCGCAGGCTGCCCCGCCACCAGCAAGTTCCCTGCCTGCCAAAAAAAATAGAAATAAAGGGACTTCTCAGCACCTGCCTCCCCGCAAGGCAGGGCTGAGCTGGCGGATGGCTTGGCTGGCACGCCGCAGCCACTCGGGCGGGCGCAGCCAACTGCGCCATGGCACAGCCCACCCAGGCGTTCCTAGTTAGTTTAGCTAAGCAGGATCGCGGGTGCGCGGCTTGGCCTGCCACCGCTCCCCCTAAGCCAGTAGCTTCTCCCTTTCCTCTTCCTCCTCCCCACGCTACCTCCTCGGCGGCGGTGAGGGCTCTGCTCGAGCCGGGAGGAAGATGGTGTGAGCCGCAGCGCTGATTGATTTTCACAGCGCGCGAGGGAGTCGCTAGCCCTTTAAGTGCCAGCCAGCCTCGCGCGCTCGCTCTTGTTCTCCAGGGACCTATTAATAGCAGCTGGAAAGATCACATCACTCTCTGGATATTTATACCCCTCATTCCACACCAGGAGAGATTTATGTCGGAGCTGCCGTCCCAGCGCCTGCCCGATCACTCCAGCAAAACCACTCACGGGGGGCGGAGAAGGGGGGTGGGGAAGGGAAGGGAGCAGGGATGGAGATGTGGAGAGGGCAAGCGGGGAGGAGGAGAAGGTCCATACGGCACAAGCTGCAGCTGGCCAGCTGCAGGGAGCCTTTGGCCTTGCTGGGAGAGGCCGCTGCCAGGCGGCATTCCAGAAAGCAAAGCCCTGCAGCAGCTCCCGCCACCGGTGGCCCAGAGACCTCCTCCTCCTCCTTCCCCCCACCGCCATTGCCACGGCACGCCGCCTGCCGCGCCGCACTCGGCAGTCTTTGCAACACGTTGCACCGCAGTCCTGAGGGTCACAAACTGACCAACGCCAGGCTGTGGCTGGGCCAGCCAAGGAGGTGCCGGTGCCACTGCTGCCATCCATAAGGATGATGGGCTGGGAGAGGGCAGGCCTGCCTGCGGCATGTCCGCGTGGACACCATACTGCCTCCGAAATGGATCCCGAAGCGCCTCACCTACAAGGCGAATGCACAGCAGCTCGATGGCACAGGCATGCGAGCATCCTGGGGAGGGAGGGAAAAAAATGGGGTCCCACTACGATCATGCCAGCAGAGTCCCAAGGCTAAGCCCCGAGATGAGCTCCCATTCCTCTAGTCCTCAGGTTCGCACCGCAGGGAATGCAGGCACGGATCCAGAGGGATCTGGCGGCCACCACAAGGAAAACCTTCAGATGCTGTCAGCAGCGCAGATGAGCCTCACTGGCTGTGAGGTCCTTCCAGAGCGTTACATCTGCAGGGCACCTATCCTCTCTTCCTTCACTTTGGGAGCAGGTTTGCAGCACAGGACAGACATCCAACGCCCTGTCACAGCCAGCCGTGGGATATAAAGCCACCCCAGGATGATGGAGAGGATGGGGGGACCCAATTCATCCTTGGGAACCCCCCCCAATCCGTCCCCACTTCTTCCAGCCTTGACTGAGACTGACTGCACTCCCCTCACAAATCCTAGCAGGAACGAGGCCAGAGGCAGCTGCCTGTGGATTCTGTTTTCGGGAGCAGCAACAGTTGGATCCTGTTGCAGATGCGTTGCGGGGATCCACCCCAGTCTCCCATCCGTCTGGCTGCCGTACGCCACCAGGCATCTCGATTCCTGCAAGCGCCCCTGGGCTCGCAGGAGGTTCCAGGAGACATCCCACATGCCTGGGCCACAGAAGAGAATCGAGCAGGAAAGCAGCTATGCCGACACGGGGGAGATGAGATGATCCAAAACCTGATCTCGAAAAGGATGCGATAAAAAAGGAGGTTGCAGAGAAATCTGGCTCCCCACACAATTCGGCAACACACCCGCTCCAGCCCAGCAGTTTTAGGGGCAACAGCAAACTTCATTCCTGGTGATTTACAGGAAGGAGCCAAGATTCCCGGCCTCTACCCGCAGCTGCTGCCGATTCCCACGAGTGACCCTGCACAAGACACACTCTCGATTCCATCATTAAATGGGGTGTAGGGGGCGGAAAACGAACAGACAGGATGGGATGGGACAACCCAGCCTAGCTCATGCAGGGAGGGAGGCTTAGAAGGCAGCGATACCCATTGAACGAAGCACTATGCCAAACCACAGAGGGAGAGTATTTGCGCCTGGTACATCTGAAAAGCTGCAGCTTTGAACCAAAGGCTGGGACCTCAGCAGACAAGAAACCTCAAAACAAAACAACACAACCTGCTTTTGGTACAGTCTCCTCCAGTACGGCCTGAACAGCAGCAGAGGGGGAGGAGGAAGCTCCCAGAGAGGAGAGATGGGGCTGACATTATTCCCAGTGCCGGAATTGCTAGCTGATAGTTCAAGAAACCTGAAACCCCAACTGCGTTCCCGGAGGACTTTTCTGGTGAATCATGCTCCCTACTCGCTCTGAAGAAGGATGGTAACACCGATTCCCAGCGCTGCCACAAGAATGCGGAGCCTGCGCCCGCTCCCTGACCGGGGACAGAGACTCCCGGACACCGCCAGCTCGCCCGCCCATCAGCTTCCATGTCCGGCGTTGCTGCCGCACGTTACCCCTGTTGGGAGAGAGGGCGAGGGAGGAAGCTGGGAAGCCAGAGTCAGCCTGGAAAAGGAAGGAGCTTTCAGGGCACCTCCCTCCTATCAGATGCTCTTGTGAAAGCTAGGAGACTGCTGAGAGGGCGAAGCCCAAAACCTCCTGAGCTGTGCTGACATGCCCCGCAGCTCACTGGCACCCAGCGCAGGAGGTGAGACGGGGTGCAATGAGCAGAAAGTTGGCCAGGATCTCCCTGCCCAGGAAGAAGCAAGACCAGGTGGCCAGTGAAAAGACCCTCCATAGGCACATCACCTACGCCGGTAACCCCCAACCAGTTTGTCCACAGGTGGCGATGCTGGGATGATACGTCCCATGGACACCACAGCAAGGTCTGGTGCGACACCCTGACCTTGGGAATGAGAGGTCCTAAGGAAGCCCAAGGGCTTCCCGAAGAAAGGCACCTGGACAACAGCAAGAGGAGAGAGCCCAAAGAGCCGCCTCCCCTTCCCAAAATACCTCTTGCCTTCCCAAAATACTTCTTGCCCCAAGCCTGGGTGAGAGCATGGGCACGCTGCCCAGCACCGCTCCCAGGTGACCAGTCCCCTCCCAGGGATAACAGCAGGAGGGGCTGGAACGCCTCCAAAGAAATGCCCTGCTAGTTGATTAAAGTCAGATCCTTTCACAGAGGCAACAACAACGATGACGAACTTTACAGGACAAGGTTTCTGAAGCCCGAGACTCTCAGGGATCATTTTTGATTTGAGAAAAAGACCAGAATCAGAAACATGACCTTTTCCATGCAAAAAAACCCACCCAACCCTGGTCGTTCCAAAACAATCCTTTTCGCAAGACCACTCAAAGGGGCTTTGACCCTGTTCCAGAGAGAAACAAAACCCTGAAGAACAGTAGTGAAACAGCCTTGCTGTCACCCGGCCAGCTCCAGCCAAGAGTCAGTGATGGGGTCCGGCAGCCAGACGAGCCCTGGAACCCACCAACAAGCACAGCTCCGAGCCAGCATGCTATTTAGCGACCAGCAATGGCAGGAGCATCACCCTGAGCCCTGCATGGATGCTCTTCTGCTGAGCGGCTTCCTGCCCTGTGCTCAGGGAGCCTCTGGCTCTTACCACCGAATCTGCAGATCCTTCCAGCTTCCCAGTCCAACTGGCACGTTCCCTACAGAAACCCTGCCTGTGCCAGACGTTACTCGACAGCCACACGCGGGCTCTCCCAGGGACAAGAGCGAGGAATCGGTTCAGCCTCACCCGACCTGCTGGGGAAGGGTCAGCGCAAGGCCTGCGGGAAGCTCCAGCTGCCCCACGCACGGGATTCGCACAGCCTCCTGGGCACGGCAGCTCTGTAACGGCACCTAACGGGTCAGGGAGCAAAGCCAGGAATCTCTTCCAGAGGTACAGCCGCTCAGGGAGCTTCCTTTTCTTCCTGTAATATCCCTATCTGCGGTACCCATGCATCTGAGTCCTGCCACGCACCCACGGCCATCCCATCACACACAGGAGACCATCCTGGGCCCCAACGGCACAGGCATGCTGGGGAACACGAAGACAAGCTCACATGCACTGGAAGGGGGGCAACTTCACCGGGAAAACCATTGGGATAGTTAACTCCAGCCAGGGCATGGACCTCCCAGTGCAGTTGGCAGGTGGGATTAAGACACCCCCTTGGGCAGTTCCCTGCTGCAGTGTGCGCCAGGGCTTCTGGGACTGGGGTCTACCAGCCTACCCAGTGCCATGCCAGCTCTCCTGAGCAGCAGGGCTCACAGATGAGACCTTGGAAACCAAACGTTCCTGCAAACATCGCCGGGGAGCCAAGTCTTGCCTGGAGACACGCGTGGAGGGTCAAAGCCTGATGCAGACAAGCCTGCAAGCGGGGGAAGGGAGGGTCATTCAGCCATGTCTAGACTTGGAGAACCACTCTAGGATCCTTCGGCAATAGCCAATGGGGACGGAGAGACCCCAACAGCGTGCAGGGCGGGAACCCAGCACCACTGAGGCTTCACAAGGAGCTCTCCTGAGCTTTAGCACAGTAGTTTCCCTGCTTTTCTCCTCACACTGGGTATCCGGAATCATCAGGAGACTCTTCCGGGGTGCCCAGCACCCAATCTCCGGCCCCCATGGAGACTGTGGCACAAAGCCACTAGGTGTCACTGCCACCCAGGGTACAGTGGCTGGGCTGAGCATGGGCAAACTCACTGCACCTCCTGCCACCCCGGGTTGGCACGGGGTTTGGGGGGGAGCTTTGCTCCTGGACCCCTTGGCCTCCCTCTGCACCCTGACCCTCATGCTGGGGACTCGTCAGGGTGCAGAGGCAGGGTGTGCTAGAGCTCTCCCCGTGAGCCTGATGAAGTAGCCCAAAGAAGGAAGGGCGGGACAATCACAGGCAGAATTCCCAGCTGCAAGGACCTTGTGGTAGGGACACCCTGACACCTCTCAGCACCACGTACCCCAGCCATTCCCCACAGCATGACCAGCGGCGCGACAAGCCTCTGAGGCAGAAGGTCAGAGCAGAGGAGATAAGATGTTTTCACCATGGGCAGGTTTGAGCCAAGAGCCCTGCTTCAACCTGGCTCTGCGCACATTTCAGACCCAGGGTCCTCAGGCTGCTCCCGAAATCTGCATCAGCCAGGAGAGAGAGACTCTGGCTCCGCTCCTGGCACCTAAACACACAAAAACCAGAGGCTGGAGCAAACCGCCCAGATTCCAGCACTGCGTCTGCGCAGTATGTACCCCAGCCCGTCTGGCGATGGAGAGGGACGTGCCAGGAAGAGGGGGGTATAGTGAGGCCGGCTGTCCCGGCACCTTGCCCTGAGTCCACCCTCTGCCAGCCCGGGCTGCGGGAGAGATGCAGAGCTGCCACGTGCTCTTCCAGGATTATAAATACCAGGCCCCGCACACAGCAGAGCCTGGGCTCTATATTTAAACCCCGGCTGAGGTCACTTCCTTTTCCCAGCAGCTCCCTCCAGCCCCCACTGTTGCCTCCCATTTGCATGCCATCATGACTAAGGCGCATCATCGGGGCTTTGAGGTCAGAGGGGAAGCGGCCATGCATCTGCCTCGCAGGAAATTCCACCCTGGGAAAACCCTTTGCCTTCCCCAGCCCGGATCGGATCGGTGCCGGCAGCTAAGATCCTGTGGCTGAGCCAGGGGGGCAGCTCTGCCTGCGGGTGGGTAGCGGGTCTCCTGGAGAGGCAAGACCTCAAGGAGAGGGGAGCGCCTGCTTCCCATCTTGGCTTTACTTTCACCTGATCCAGAGAGGGGGTTCCCCACTGCACACCCCAAAAGGGCTGCTGCTCCGCCCCCTCACCGCACTTCACCTCCCAGAAGCCTCCTCCGCACCTCAAGACGAAATTCACACCCCCTGAGTGGGAGAAGCTGGAGAAGAGACGTGGCTTCCCCACAACAGACCCAAGCCCCAAGTCCCAGGGGCTACATCACCCTCAGACAAAACCCCATGACCCTCAGTGAGCCGCACCAGCAACCGAACTCCGACCCAAGCCTCCAGCCCCCACCTTCTCCCCCAACACACCCCACACCCCCCCCATACCCCCAAGAAACACAGGCAGGAAGCACCAGAAATCGTCCCATCTCACCAACCGCAGACCTCCGGGCGGTCGGGTGGGTGGTGGGTCAAGTCGGGGCTCAACTGGATCAAGCTCTGCCAAAGTTTCATTTGCATTCGGTACAGTAACTGGGGCCATTGAGCTCTCCCAGCTCAGCTCTAGTTAGTGCCACGACCGAAAAAAACCCAACCCGGAACAAATCATAAGGAAAAGTTATCGCCGGTTATCGGCAGAGCCCGGGGTACAAAGGGGGCGGAGAAGCAGAGACGGCAGGTCCTTTGGAAGCAGGGCAACTGTTTGGGTAAAGATGCAAGGAAATTAGCTGCAGGGATTGCAGCAGGACTGATTGGCGATGCTCACACGGCACCTATTGGGTTTCAAAGTTCTTGGCTGTCAGGATGACCGAGCTGATTCACAAGTCTCTGAGCTCGCACGAGACACACCGGGATTGCCATCTCCAAAGACTGATAGCTGAAAAGCTTCCCGTATGTAGCCTTGGCATGCCAGCCAAACACCTCTTCCACTCCCTCACCCCACGGATTCTGGAGAGGAAATCTGCCACAAAGGACAAAGCTGGAGCACTGAGGCAGCCCTGTAATCCCTGGAGTCAGCTGACGGGGAAGTAAGCATGACAGCATCGCTGCTGCCGAAAGACGGGCAGCAAAGACCCCAGCGATGCAGTACTTTGTCCTTCCGGGCGCAACGACACCGGGCTCTGGCTCCAAGCCCCACGAGGCGTGCCTGCGCCCTACCGAGGCTGTGGCCCTGCAACAAGAGGGACCAGAAGCCCCAGCAGACCCCGGGGCAGCTCACTGCTCCATGATCGCGTTACATGACAGGAAAGAAGAAGGTGCTTTGATCGGGCTGGAATTACTTTAAACAGCTTCCACACTGCCAGAATTAGCACCCCAACACCCTGAGTGTCCCGCTCCTAAGGACACATCCTGCTCCGGCATGTGCACCAGGGGCTGGAGCAACGCTTTTGCTGCTGGCGGCCATGCCAGGGCTGGATGAGGGATGCTCCCGAAGCAAGGTCACGGCAGCAGGCAGCCTGGAAGAATAAGGGCAGAGAGCCTCCCTTACACCTTGTCAGAGGAGATCAAGGCTCAGCGGAGCCCTATCTCTCCAGGGCACAAGCGCATGCTAGCTGTCCGCAAGACAGCGGCAGCCAGCGGGTTTGGAGGCAGCTGGCGCCAAGATGCTGGTGCTGCCCTCGAGACGCTGGTGCTGCCCTCCAGCTCACCCTTGGTCTACCCAGGGCCCTCCTGCCCCACATCCATGCTTGCAGCCCCATGGGTAGAGAGGGTTAAAGGATGCCCGAGGGAGCTGCAGGCAGCCTCCTCCTTGCCCTCTCTGAAACAATGGAGCCATTGTAGGAGGCCGGGCGAGTGTGGGCAGGTCCCTGGCACTGGCACCTACCCGCTGGGTGGGTCGGGACTGCCACGCACTCTCCTTCGCTCAGGTAGGAGGAGAGTGGTGGCTGCCGGCCCTTCCCGCAGGGGTACAAAATGTCTGCCTGGGGACACAACGCAGCCAGATCGCGAGCTGGCTGCTGGGTGCTGCCAGCTCCACACTTGGGTCTCCGGCAGGATCAGCCATGCTCTCAGGGACACGCTGTGGTGCGGGGGGATATCGGAGCGGGAGGAACTGGCTTTCTCACTCGCCCCCAAAGTCAACACTTCAATGGCAGCACAAGTGCTGACCCAGGACCGAGAGCTTCAGGGAGACCTGAGAACTCCTCAGCTCGATGCACTGGCAAGCAGGGAGAACACAACTGCGTATTGGGAGGAGGGAAACGGCACACAACGGCGGCAGCGACCACTTTCCAAGCCTCCAGTCTGAAACTAAGGGAGCAAGCGGCTCCAACGTACCCTGGCTCTCCTACTCTCCCATCCCCAGCGGCGCAATGACTCCCCATGCTCTGCATTCACACCCTCAAGACAGAGCCAATCCCCGGCACAGCGGCATTACCAGCATGTCCCACACCAGGGCAAAGCAGTGCCCCATTTCCCCTCAGGCACGGGACCAGGGTACACAACAACAAACTCAGCTCGCTGAAGGATACACTGAGCCCCAGCGGGAAAGCCCTCGGCCAGGAACCCAGCTCTGGACCAAGATCCTGACTTACAGCCACTGCATGCTGCCTCCAGCATATAAGAAGCTCTGCAGGAGTGTTGGAGTGGCGCAAAGAGGAGTGGCAAACACCCCTGTACCACTCAGCACCGCTTCTTTCCCGGGCCCCCTTGTGCTGCAGAGTTCAGCCTCAGACGTGGGATTTACTCCAAGTCTGGACAGGGAAAAGGAGCATCTCCAGCACAAACCGCTGCACGCAACCACTGCAGCTCGAGCCCTACGGGACCAGTTGCTGACACGTGTCCTTTCCCATCCCGGCACTGCCACTCCTTTCCCCCCACTGTCTCACAGCTAGACTCAAGCTTCCCGTTCTCAGGGGCACAAACAGGAGCCGGCACAGCTCTCTGCCTGTGAGGCACCGACTCACCCACTTCGGTTACTTTTCCACTCAGTCTCCCAGCATCCTCCAGTAGCTCCGCGCCACTCCGACCAGAGCCGGGCTGAGAAGCCTCTCGAAGGGACTCATGCAGCTCCCCCAGGTCTTCCTGCCAGTTCTTCCTTTCGGAGCAGGAGCCTTCTCCCCTGTTGCTCCCAGACATAACCATTCCACGGTTTCTTTACGTTACCCACCTAAGGGCATTGCTTTCTTCCTCATGCCCAGATCATGCCCTCCTGCTGCTGCTAACACTCGGCTCGGCTTCCAGACATGCTACCCAGGTTAAATATGGTGGGTCCCAGATCTGGAGGCCAAAGGAAAGGAAGGGCTACAGGTGGATCCGGCAGCATAAGAGTGCTGCGCTCCCCGCTTCCCAGCCAGCACCGCTCCACAGAGCTCAACAGAGAGGGCACAGACAGCGAGACAGATTCCACTCCTCCCTACGTGGCTGCATGAGACGAGGGCAGGTGACAAACTTCAAACGGATCTAACAGGGCAGAGGGTCACCTGCACATCTTTAGGAGGGGGGCATGCCTGAATGGAAACACAGCCTCGCCTTCCAAGAGGGGAAAGGACGAATCTGGGTAACCAACAGCAGAAAGAAGGGGGGTGGAAAAGGGGGGAAAAAATAGAAGAAAAAACAAGTATCAGTGCAAGGGGGACAAAACACAGTCTCTGTCCTCATTTTACTGGTCATGCAAGCACAGGGTGGCCTCAGAACCCACTGCCCCAGCTTGGACAGCATGTTTTATACTTGCAGGGAAAGCCATCCGCATCCATGCCCTAGAGAAGGAGGTAAAGCCCAGGCAGGATTTCCAGACCACACCAATAATCAGCTCCAGGAAACCAGATAGGACAGCATGCCCTCAGAGGTCATCGCACGGCTCCACGACGTTCACTTCAGATGCTGTTCCTTTAAACGTGGCTCCGGAGACCACACAAGGGTTAAACCCGCCTATAAATATCTGTTCTCAGCAGGGCTGCTGCTCTGAACCCTCCAGCCATCTGTTCTAGCTTCTCCCCCCCCATCTAAGACTCTAACATCTGAAATGCGCTCACAATTCTTAGGAGCGCTCCCAAAAATAGACCAGCACCGTGGCTGAGCTCCGGCGCCTGCGAGCGCAGGAGCCCGTGTGCATGTGCGCCTGTGCCGGCACAGGCCTGGAGCTGTGTGAATGCGAACACGCCTGGCTCCGTGACGGCGCGCAGGCCTGTACCAGTGTGGGTCGGCCTGTATCCATGTTTGGCGTGGGCACGCCCGCTGAGCTGCACGGATCCGCGCTGGCATGTTCGTGCCGGCACAGACCTGCATCTGTGTGCGCGTCCGGAGCGGCGCGTGGGCGTGAGAGAAGGTAGAAGCCTCTCTACCAGTGGATGCAAAGTTGGGCCCAACGAAGGACACCAACACTGCGGGATGCAGCCAGGCACCTCCATCGGCACTGCTTGGCCTCGGCACAAACCAGGCTGTCCCAGGACAAGTGTCCTCGCTGTCCCCAGGGCCCCAGCACCACGCTCCAGAGCGGTGAGCGACTTCAGAGCACAGCAAGGGAAGGAGTATGCCTGTTCACTCACTCAACAATGCTTGGCTTGGCAAATTCAAGCAACCCCCACCTCCAGGTTGGGAAAGAGAGAAGAACCTGATCCGCATGAGGCCGAAAGACATGGCACCAAGCTCACATCCAGCTAGGGCCTGGCGGGATTTCCCCAAGCATGCCACAGCCAGAGCCATAGCAAGGCTCCCACCGTGGGCATGACAGCTCGCTCCTGGAGCGGAACGGGTTCCGCATCCCTCGTAGCTCTTCCCAAGCATCCAAGACGTCGGCAGATTCACCCCATCGACCGCCAAGCCCAGCAGCCTCGCTCCATGTGGGCCGATCAGCGATCACCTTCACGCTCCTGAGGCGGAATGGGAAAGGGGCTGCCAGCTCCCAAACGCGGACGTACATCCCGGGAGCAGGCGGTCCCCAGGGCACAGAGCTGCCTGCCTGCTCTGCACCAAGCACGGCTCGCACTCCCGCATCCGTTGTTCGGTGGGGACTATCACAGAGAAGCTCAGCCCTGGTCACTGGCCCTGCTGATGCCACAGCATAGGGGCAACGTCCTGCACACAACACAGAGGCGATGAGCAGCATCCATCCTCCACGTAACAACGACAGCAGCTAGCTTTGCATCTCTAGTCCCAGGAGAGTGATTTTTTTTCCCCCTTCCAGGTAGAGTAAAACCACAGACAAAGCCTCAAACGCTGGTTTTTCTTGGCAGCAGATGCACACATTCAACAGGGAGCCTGACGGGTAGGAAGGTCAGCGGACAGAAAGTACGTACCACCACAGCCCTGCTCAGGGCTTTGCCAAGCAGCCCCAGTCTTTCTTCACCCTTCTGATGCACTCGAGGTAGCAGGCTAGCTCCAACAATCATAAGCAAGACACTCCAGGAAGCCTACACAAGGCAGGTGACACCCCTTAAACTCAGTGGGACAAGGTAAATGGAAGTAGTTTGAAATTCCAGCTCTTCATTTCAGCCTTTGATGGGGCGGGGGGGGTAACGGGGGGAGAGACGTGCTGGGAAACAGCCTCAGCAGACTGAGTCAACACAGCTCTGCTCTATTTCTGACAGAAGGGGAAAGAAAAAACCACCCCATTGATCCAGGCATCGATCCGATGTGGGAGTTTGTGTTTGTTTAAAAGTTTGCCCATGGGTCAGACCTTGTTACAAGCATCTTTCCCGGCGAGGACGAGGTTAGAAACAGAGTGTGCCCAATGCCAGTCACCTGCTCAGGGAGCACAACGTCAGCGGGGGTTGGGGGGGTGGAAGATAAGTAATCCCTCAGGGATGCTTCCCTCTGAGCGTGAGGAACGGCACAAGCAGCTGTACGGCAGCACCAGTATTTTGAGGGGTGTAAATAGGGAGGGGGGCGCGAAGGCCAGGCAGTTTGTCGGAGCTTTCAGATTGTGATGCGGGAAGCATGCAAACACCAGGCTCGTCCTGGGATTATTGCCACCCCCACGCCTCTCTCTTGGGAAGAGCGATGGGATTTCAAGATCCCCACAGGTTCACCATCCAACCAGGCATGGGCACAAGAGCCAGGAAAATGACACTGACCAGGACAACATGGAACGGAGCAGTCTGGCTTCTTTCTCCCCAGCAAAAGCAAAAGCCAACAGGAACATACTGGGATCAAGCGGTACCCACTGACATGGACACTGCAGGCAAACAGCTCCCAGCGCACTCCGTGCTTGGCGGAGAAGGCTGGTCCCCTCTTCCACACCTGGCCACAGCAGCCAGCAATCCCAGAGTCTCTCCCTGAGTCAGCTTACAATCCCTTCCAAACCGTTCCTGCTCCTCCATCCCAGGTGTCTACCAAGTGAAATGACCGCAAAGAAGCATAAGGAAAAAGTGTGGCTGCATCAGGGGCAGTGGCAGGTCCATCAGAGCGGGAACATGGGGTACGGCAGCAGAGCTCCACTCGCCTCACACCTCCTCAACCCTACGGGCGCGTGCTCCTGAGAGGCGGGGAAGGAAAGACATTCCTGCCAACAAACACCAGATCCCGACAGCGCCTCACACTTTTCTTCCTCCTCACTTCTGTCCGGCTCCCCCAGTCCCTGCCCGAACCGGAGGCGGGCGCACGCTGTGGAGTCCAGGCACAGCCACCAGATCTCAGGAGAAGAGGTGGGCACGCCAACTACGCGCACAGATCGATGTCTTCCAGTGATGTAAGACAGCTACCGCTCCCCTCATGTCTGCATTCCCCCCGTGTGACAGCCACCTCACCGGGAGCTCACCGGCACCCTTCCCCACCGGCACTGCCGAGCCTCCTTGGTGCACCCTCCATGCTCCCTTCATTTTGATGGAGCGAAATACACGGGAAGGTCTGTTTCACCTTCTGTCATTTCCTTCGCCTGTCACGTCCCTTCCCACTAGAATAACAAGCGGTAAATCCATCTCTCCCCTTCCCTGCCTTTGCTGCTTTGGAAGCACACGGTCCCACAGCCGCGCAGTGATATATGATGGAGGAAGCAGCAAACTAGTTCAGACCAGCGCGGGTCTATCCTCAGATACCCGCCCGGCTCCCAGCAGCCAGCCGGCTGCAGGCTCTATCTCACGCCAGCTTCTCTTGCCGAGGGACACAGAAGCTGGAGTCGGGCTGGAGCATTTGCTGCAATTTAAGTGTTTCTAAATACCCAAAAAAAATAATCAAGATACAAATTAAGAAAGCCCCCCCGCCCTCCAAAACCAACCAGCCGGTTTCTGGGTGAAGACTCCTCTTGCCCGGGGAGCTGCCTCCCCAGGAGCCGGCAGAGAGGCCAAACATGCCTGCTCCCCATCTGGGAACCCTCTAACGAGATGTCGGGCACATGCTGGCTCCCACCTCCGCAGTGGAAGAGCCGACTCCAGGGAACGTTGCAACCAGCCACGGCTGTGCCACGGCAGCCAGCGGCATTTGTGACCAAAGCTTTACCTCTCGCCACCTCCTGCTGTCCCTCCCCCAAAGAAGCCAGTCTGGAGCCAGCACAGCTCCTTGGCACCAGCATCCAAGGGAGACCCACTCCCTCCTCATTTCACTTCTCCAGCCCTCCATCTACTTGCCCGTGGGAGTGTGGATGCTGCCATCGGCCAACGAAGGCCTGGGCACTGTGGGCAGCTGCCACTCCTTCCCCATCCCCATCCCTTCCCAGGCAGCAGCCAGGCTGCCACCATCCTGCACCTTCTTCCCCTATCCCAAAAATAAAAAACAGCTTCCACTTGTCCTGGCCCCGGGAGAGGAGGAGGCAGAAAGGGGTTTGTTGTCGATACATGAAACTGTCGCTAAGTGAAGGAGGAGAAAAATCCAGGGGGGAAGAGGCGGGGGGGTGGTGGGGGGAACGAGGGAGGGGACAAAACCGCATTTTTGCTCCTGGTGGCCAGCCAGCTGACTGACTCAGCCAGTTTGGTTGCCTGCCATATAGATTTAAAAACAAAACCGAGCTCTCGGAGAGGGGAGAGAAGGGAGTTCGGATGAATGTGCTTTTTTGTTGCGCGTCGAGCGGATCCCTAGCCCGGCCCGAGACGCGTTTGGGAAAATGGCTTCCCTACCACACCGCGCCCAGGGGAACGCTTGGCGCAGGTCCTCCGCCACCACGGCACCGCTCCCGGCAAGCCACCGGGGCTGAAGAGGAGCACAGTGACAACAGAAGGCCTACCAGGGAGGTGGGTCCCTCCAGCTTCCCTCAAGAGAGAGAGCAGCCCCGGGTGCACGGGCAAAGGGCCGTCTCCCCACCAGTGGCCAAGGCCAAGGCCTGGGCAACCTGCTGTGTCCAAGTGCCCTGAGGCAGGCTGGGGCACCCGACATGGCCACCCCAGTACTGGGGCTGCATGCTGCTGGCAGCTCCCCGCTTTCACCTGCTCCGTGCTGGAGGAATGCGTGCCGGAGGTGGGAGGAGAGGGGAGAAGAGGTTGTTTTCAAATACCAGCTCCCGATTCTTTTTAGTTATCTGGATCCCACCAGCGCCCCGTGGCACAGGAGCCACCCGCGAAACGGCACTTTCTGCTCCTGGCGAGCTGTACAAACACCAACACCTCCTGCTCCCCGCACCCTTCGTGGCACCGGCAGAGCTCCGCTGCCCACCCCACACACTGGCTCGGCGCTTCCACACAACTGGGCCGGTCGCGAAATCGCATGCAAACCAGCGGCGCCTGGCACTCTGCAGCCACGGCAGGCATTACAAACACGAGCCGGCAAAGCCTCGTGAGCCTCCCACGCAGCGATCTCCCATAGAAACTGGCTGGCCTCCCTGGAGATTAATCCTGCGCTCACCGTGGGGAGCGCGGGCAGAATAAGTTACCTAAGGAGCTGATGGACAGGTAAGAGCTGACGCTGCAGCTCTTGATTCCCGTTCTGAGCCATGGCAGCACAGAAGAAGCAAGGCAGAGCCCCGTCTATCAGCACCAGCCCAGAAGAAAGAAAACCTTTGCCCTTTGGCTCCTGGTCCCCAACACGGACACCAAAACGCCACCAAAGCTGCCCAGGGATGAGGCATCCTCCCCGGCAGCACCTTGCCAGCTCTGCGAGGGTTTGGGAGAGGGGTGAGGACGTGCACCCCACAGGCGTGAGGAGCAGGTGCAGGACACACACACGTGCTGCGGAGAGGCACCCACAGAGCCTGCTGCCACCAGCACCAGCTGGCACAGGAAGCCAGCGGACAGCTGCCAAGCCGGATGGGACCCACGGTGAGGGGCAGCACTCGCAGTCCAGCGAGGCTTGAGCTCCCACCAACTTTCAGCCCAGGATGGGGAACAAGCCAGTGTCATGTCCCTGACGGGAGCGGGGAGCAGTGGGGCTGGGGGGGGCAGGGGTGGGGAGCAGCGGGTAGAGTTTGCAGAGGAGCTAAAAGGGGAGATTTAGTAACTGTCGGAAAAAAATGGCTGCTTTATTGCAGGCAGCTTGTAAACCCTGGAGCCTGAAGGTCTGGGAGTAATTTCTCCCTCCCACGTGCTGGGCTCGGTTTGTACTGGGGGTCAGAGGGCAGTGCTTTTCCAAAGCATTCTGGGAAAGGCGCCAACTGGAGCAAGCTGCTAAACACCGCTCTGGAGCCACACAGCCCTGGCTGGAGAGCTGGCGTTAACCCTTCGTGCGGAGAGCATCCTCCTCCCACGCTGCCTCTCCTGGCTCTGTCTTCTGCAGAGCGGGAAGAGACAGGTGAGGAAGACGGCTGCTGTGGGCTCACCAGGGTGCCTGGACTGTGTTGCCTGCATGCAAGCTCAGCTGGCTTCCCAGCTCACCGAGTCCTGCCACCGGGCTCGCCCGGGAACTCAGACTCCTGGCAGGGGAAAACAAGAGCCCGGTGGAGCGGGAGCCTGCGGTACAGCCCTGCGGTAGCCTCGGCACGGAACACACCGCCATAGGAAAGCCAGGTACCGGTCTCCTCAAGCTCACAGCCAGTCCCTATGGCCAAGATGCCACGGCCGCACCAAGGAGCCCGCGGCCACAAAGCTGTGACCAGGGGCATGTGCTCCAGGACAACACGAAGAGAGAATGCACTCCCGTGGGCAGGGTACCACCAGACTCCCCAGCACCCCTTCTCCTCTTAGGGTGGGGGGAAGACGTCCTTCCCCAGAAACCTCCTGGGCTCTGCAGCTCCCTCTGCTTCCACCCATCAGTGCTGTCTTCCCAGGGTAATGCTGTGCCCTGTCACCAAGCTCCTGGGGGAAGGCAGCAACCAGCGTCCACGTGGCACCTTCTGGTTCTCCTTGGCTCAGGGAAGCACCAGGACCTACCAAGTCTTCCCTGGCGATACTCCCCTTCCCAGGGGAGGCTCTAAACTCTGCCTGCCTGGGCTGCCATATCTCCTCAGCCACCTCCGCTGGGGCTCTGTGCTGCGATCCAGCTGCCCAGGGTGGTGTGGGGTGGTACTGGGGGGGATGCAGGGCTTTGCTGTCTCACCCTGCAACCAGAGCGGCTCTGGTTCACCTGTGCAGGCGAGAGTGTGGCTTCCTGCAGCATTTCAGCTTCCTCTCGCAGGGACGTGTGCAAGCATTTCTGGCCTGCAGCCCAGCCCCGCTGCCCCCACCCCACCGAGTATCCGCCAGCACACAAAGAGGAAGGGAGCTGGGTTCTGTTTCTCAGCGGCATCTCTCATCTTCCTCTCAGGTGCACGCCCCATCTTTCCCTCGCTTCATCTCCTTCGTGCTCAGCGCCGTGCTGACGAGGAGGAGGGGCCTGCAGTTACTGCCCAGGAAAACAGGAGACCCGAGCACTCGACTCAGGTCTGACTGACGAGCCCATTGCTCAAGGTTCTCTCCCTTCCCCGGGGAGGCACTGGTCCCGGTCGCCAGAAAAACGCAACAAGGTCCTTCACGAGTGACACCGCAGAGCCTGGGTCCTGCTCGCCACGTGGACCCCTGGCCTTGCTGCCTGCCGCTGGCCAGATACCCTGTTCCAGCCCGGCCCCGCAGCTCCTGTGCCCTGTGTCACCTCACAGGCACCCGGACAACTTTGCTGCCCCTCCGGCAGCACTCACCCGGCTCTCCCGCTGCTGGCAAGGCACGGACCAAGGCCTTACTAACCAAAGAGTGGGGCCAGAGCCCAACCGCGTGCCCAGCAATGCTCCCGCAAAACACCGCGGGCAGGAGGGGGTCTGGCTGCACCTCAGCACCCCCTCCACCACAAAGAGGGTCATGGCAAAGACGTGATGATCCCTCTCCCTCCAAACACAGGCATGTGCCTTCCCACCTAAAATCCCCTTGAATCAGGCTCACATCTTTCTGATCCAGGCACGATTTCCCCACCGGCTTCGTTTATCCCACCTTCCCAAGCTCCTGTTTTCACGGCCCACCTGCAACCCCTCCAGCTCCTTCTTCCAAACCTGCCCTTACAATCAGAGCTGCTGAATCCTCTTTCATCCTCTCCCATCTCCTCTGAGGAACATGCATACCTCAGCCCTCCTCCTGGGCTTGTCCCAGGATCACAGCTCGGCGCTGCCTTCATGCTCCCAGCTCCTGCTTTTTCCAGTTTCAGGAGAAAGGAGTTTGCTACAGGCACCCTGCACCCTCTTCATTAGTTCAACCCTTCCGCTCCATCCCTCCCAGCTCCTCCGCTCTCACCTCCAGAGAAGCCCTCCATCCCTGGCTAGAAGCACTCCTGGTGCAGCTGGGGGCATCGCTGTCCTGTCCAGGAGAGCTGGCTCGGTTTGGGATAAAGATCTCCAACATCTCCTCTCAGGCTACCACCACCTTTTCCGGCACCAAACACACGTGCCCACAATTGGGAACCCGGTGCAGCGGTGCCGAGAGGCTGAAGCCGCAGGAACGCTGCTTTGGCTGGGTGCTGCCAGCTCAGCAGGGCCACCAAACCCCCGGGGGGTTACTTTCAGGAGGCAAAGCTCCACAGCTGCTACCCCCAAGGAGAGGATCACCCCAGAGGAAAGAAAGAAACCTCCCTTCTTCCGCCCTGAAAGGGGCGAGGGGAATACCTGGGATAGCGAGCTTTGCCCATCACCCTGTGCAGGACAGAGCCGTGCCAGACACTGTCCCAAAGCGTCCAGTTTTGGCACCGGTGCTATGGCTCACAGCTGACCTTGCCATGTCTGCTCCAAACATCTCCAAGCTTTTCGCCCCAGACTCCATGCATTCTCTTGGGGAGAATCCCGAGCATGGGATCACCGATCACAGGATCACAGGCACGCATCACCTTTAATAAACCTTTTCCCCCCTCCATCAGGCATCCTGATTTTTTCTTATTTGTATTTATTTACAATTTCTTCTTACCCCCCCCACCCCCGACCTCCAGCAACGGTCTTGTGAGATGGAAGACTGCTTGGAGCTGAGCCAGCCCCCCCGGGGGGGAAACCACCACCATTTCAAGGTCCTGCGAAGGAGCCTGTAAGAGCAGAAGGGAGCTTTGGTCGGGCGCGCAGGGGGGTGATGCGAAGAGCAGGCTGTTCGCTGGGAAAGCGGCTGCTGCTTGCCAGGAGGAGGTGGGGGGAGGAGGCAGCAGATGTCCGCAGACATCATTTGCCGAAAGCCTGCAGCACTCCAGCCCAGCGAGGGGAAGAAGGCGGCGGCGGTGGCTGGTGCTGCCGCTGCTGCATTGTAATTGAACAGGACAAACACAACAGTCTGCTGAGAGAGCTCTTATGCTGCCTTTTCCTCCCATAACCCGCTACTCTGGCAACAGGAAGTGGGCATCCCGCATTCCCGGCTGGGGCTCAAAGACAAGACCTCAGGATGACCATTGAGAGACCTCTGGAAAAAGCCCTGCCACGGAAAACGGGCAAAGCAGCAGTGGCTGTGAGCACCAGCACAGCCATCGCACTGGGGCTGAGCCTGGTTACGGGGACCTGGGTGAAGGCAGCTTGCTGCCCCCTTTATTCCGGGCACGTGCCACAGCCGGGCAACCAACAGACAGAGCCTGGGCAAGTGCCTGAGGATGGAGGGGTGGCAGGTTCCCAGCAGAAAGAGAGCTTGGGAGCTCTGGCTGCAATCTCTGGGAGCTTTGGGCACTGGAGCCAAAAGGGGAAACCACCACTACCAGCACCACCACCAAGGTGGGGGTCCATGTTTCCCCCCCAGCCCCAGTTTGGCAAGCAGAGGACACAGAACAGAGCCATGGGCGCTCTGGTGGGGAGCTGGCGAGCCCCAGCCTGGCTGCGCTGCTTTCGGTGCTGGCATGGCTCCGAGGCAGCCCACGTGCTTCTCGTTTCCTGCCGCTGGGCAGGGGAGGTTGGCTTCCTCCCCACCCCGCGGCAGTGAGGCCAAACAGAGGAGCTCTGCGTCCAGCACCTATCCCGAAACCACCTTTCTCTCCTCCCCCGCGCTGGGACACAAGGAGGCGTAGGGCGATGGGGAGCAGCACCTTCAAGAACGAGCAGCGGCGGGTCCTCAGCGAGCCACCCACCCTCACCCTGACCATCCATAGGCCAGGGTCTGCCGCAGCATTTCCCTGCCACTCCCTCCCTGCCTGGCCTGTTCAAAGGCACCGTGACATCCCCCGAAAAACTGGCACTCGCCCGTTTCCGATAGAAAGGAACTGACTTCAGCCTGAGGGGTCTCTGGCTCATTAAGCCATACCACCCTCGGGCTTGTTGTTCAGATGAAATCAAGCAGCTCCCGGGCTCCTCCTACACCAGACCGAGACACAGTCTGGCACTTGGGTCCACTTGAGTCCTCTTAAAATAAAAATTAATTGATATGCAAGTCAGGTGAGGTGTTGGACCAGCCTACCTGCCCAGGGTGACGCACAGGCTCCCCGCATGGTGCACAGTACAGCCCCAAACACCCCCAGCACCCCTCCTCCTTCCCCAGCCCAGGCTCCACCGATCGCTCAGGGCTCCCCAGGGCAGGGGGCACCCCATGGATGCATGCCTGTGAACCTGGGCAGCGCATGCTCTTCCCGAGCCAGGTTCCAGCTCCACCTCGTCCCCTCCATCCATCAGCATGTCACGTCTGGCAGGAGTGCTGCTGGGTTCTCAGCTCCGGCTCAGCAGCCCAGGTCTTGAGTCTGCTAAGCAGGACAACAGAGCTGCTCTGGCCACACCAACATCCATGCCCAGTGAGAAGGCAAGGAGGAAGAGCGAGCCTGACCACCCAGTGCATTCACTACCCAACACCTTCTGTCCATTTCCAAAAAAAGAGATCAACTCCTCGCATGCTCCCATCAAAGGCGCTGCAAACCGCCACGAACAGCACCACGCATTGAACGCCACCACAGCAGCCACCCGACATGCTCGGGATTGGGTCTCAGAGGAGCAGTGATTCCAAAACATGCAACCAGTCTCAGACACACTCACCTCTCCCCAGTCTCCTCTCCCAACAACACAGCCACCAACCCCATCCACAATTCTCCCGCGATCTTGTTTCAACCCAAGGCTGAGCGAAGCGATTAACCTCTCCATCTGGTTGCCACGAGGTGAGCACAAAACTTGGCATCGCCCAGACAGGGATCAGCAGCCCCGAGGGACACGTCAATGTCGCCCCTTACCCCTTGGAAGGGCTCGGAGCATTGGCCCTGCCAGCATCACAGCCCGAGAGCTAGGAAATCCTGAGGCAGCTTTAGGTTTAAGCTACCTGCTGTGGATCTCCAAGGGCCCACAGGCTTCAAGTCCTTGAGGAAGGCGGCCCATTCCTTGAGCCAGCACCAGCAAAAATGCCCTTAGAAAAGAAAACAAGGGGGGCCAGGGGGGGAGTCTAAAGCCTACTAACGTTAAGTCATTCACTTTAATTAGACCAGGAGTCTTGAAATTCGGTTCGATAAACACTCGCCTCAAGTCGCCGAGTCCCTCCGAGGGTTTCAGAGCAGTCGGGGGGTTGGGGAGCCATCCGCTTGCGTGGAAGGTCCCAACGGCCAAACTCGGGCGGGTAAACCCAAGGGCACCTGGGAAATCTGGGTTGAAACTGTGTCTATCGCACCATACTCAAAAGCCACCGGGCCTGGCTTGGTGAGGATCTGCTGGAGACAAAGTAACAGCTCCTGCTTCCTCAAGGAAAACGGTTACAGCTCCAGCTGGGGGTGGGAAGCTTTCACTGAGCAAAAGCAGGGCTGGTGGGTTTTGGGAGGGTTTGGGGGGCAGCTGGGTTTTAGTTTTGGCGCCCCGAAGCACAGATTCAAACCCTGAATACCACTATGCCTTCTGCTTTGGTTTCTGAAAGAGAGTTTTGGAAGAGTGGGGAATGAAACTTGGGCAGCTCTCGATCCCAGGCCAGCGAGCCAGGCATGGAGAGCGCCGAGCCACCGCCTCGTAGAGACAGTTTTGGAAGGAAAAGTGGGATTAACTGAAGTACAGCCCCCATCCCCACACTTATCTGGCTCTTCGCTTGCTGTCTTTGCCATGAGAAAGCGGTACGAGAGGGCAAACAGGGGGCTTTGGCTGCGTCTCTTGCGGCGCCGAGTTCACGTGAAATGGGGTTCCCCGCCGATGGTGAGGAAGCTCATCAAAGAGTATGGAAAAAAAACATCCTCTTCAGCCCTTCTAAACCAGACATGCGTCACCCATGTAAGCAGTGGCAACAGCAAGGTGTTTAACCAGCTTCTGAATCCTTATCCGGCACGTTCCCAGCACTGAGGAGGAGCTGGGACAGAGCAGCTTGGCTCACCACGAAGCCACCAGCGGGCTCTGCTGTCAAACGCCACCTCGGCTGCTGCCCATGAGCCCCGGGAGACGGAAATGGAAAGGGAAGGGGATGGATGGCTCATTTCCCAGGTGGAAGAGGGTCGCAGCCCAGGGAGGTGCTTTCTCCTGCCCGACAAGGCAGGAGAGGAGTGATGGGGGTGAAAAAAAGAAAAAATAAAGGGGGAGGACGGTACGGTCTGGTGCCCGCACCCCGTTTCGGACTGCCAGGCCTGCCTGGGCTGCCAAATCAAATAGCCATCCGGCACTGTGCTCCTGACAGGCATAACAGGCAAAGGCCTCAGAGCAAGGACCGGCGCAGGGCTCCTTCCACCCAGGGCCATCGCTGCCCACGCCTGACGCTCATCCACCATGACTGGCAGCAGCTGATGCCTACGGATCGCACAGAAGCCTCCATCCCTCCCCAGCCCAACGCAGTTTTACCGGCTCCATCCCACCCCATCCAAGACGCCTTTTGGAAATACCACTGGAAAAGGACCTGGGATGCCAGCGAGGACAGACGAGGGGCAGCCCACACCCACGGCTCCTCTCCAACACCGCTCTGCTGAAGAGAACCAGATGAACCAAGGTCAGACCTTGGGCACCTCACTGTGAGCAGGAGGGGCCAGTTATCCAAAACCAGGAGGGCTCCCAGCCCAGTGCTGCCTAACCAAGGGAAGGCAGGCAAATCACAGCCAAAGGGGCAAACTGCACAAGCCCATCCCTCTCAAGTCAAACCTCGTGCTGGCGGCACCTCTGTTCCTACACCATAGAATGGCATGGGTTGCAAGGGACCCCAAGGATCACAGAGCTCCAACCCCCTGCCACAGGCAGGGCCACCAACCTCCAGGCCTGGAGCTACACAAGGTTGCCTAGGGCCCATCCAATCTGGCCTTGAACACCTCCATGCCCATGCCCATTGGTATCCTGCCAACCTCCCAGGACAGGGGAGACCACCAGCCTGACGTCTGATGGGGGTCCTTCCCGCAAGCCTTGCGGGAGCCTCCGCCGGTGACTGCGGCAGAAATAAACACACCGCCCTTCAGGAACAGCACAATCAGCAAGGATAAAAAGGCTGGTAGCTACGCTGGGAGGGAAGATGCAGACGACCACCACCCATGACCTTGTAGAAGAGGAGCCCTGTGCCCATCACACACCCTGCTGGTCTCGCTCCCACCGTGCTCCAGCATGGAGCCCGCTCGCCCTGATCCTGGAAAGCGTATCTACGCCGCAGTATCACGAGCTCCCGCCTGCCCTCTCTTTTTTTTCCGAGCCCATCTCGCCCCGTCTCAACCAGGACCCCCTCATAAAAGTAAGAAGAGACAGGCCTTTCCTGGCATTTCCTTTTTCTGAAAAGGCTGTAAAATTTTCCAAGCGGAGCCAGAGCCAGAGCAAAGTTTGTCAGGAGCTCAGCTCATTAGGCGGCTGCTCAAGGAGCCCCACGGGAGACGCGGGGCTGCATAATTCGAAACAGCTTGGACCCTGGAAAAGAAAAATAGAAACCAGGCCGCGAGAGTGAGGAGGAAGGGGGAGGCGCAGCTCCAGCTCCGGCGTAACCCCTGCTCCAGAAGCACCCCGTCCATGGGGCTCGAGAGCGGCCTCGGCCCCAGCTGAGGTGCTGCGGCCAGCCCGAGCGGAGTTGGCACCAGGCGGAGGAAATTCCAAGCCTGTTGCTTCTGGCAGCCGCGCCGAGCCCTGGCTAGGACCTCGGCAACCTGGAAACCGGCTACTCAGCAATTTTCTTGCCATCCAGAGGGCTTGTTCTGAACCACAGTTTCACTTCCCCCCCCCCCCCACCCCCCTTCCCCGCCTCCCCTGCGTCGCAGCCCAAGAAGGCAGGGAACACCAGAGACAAAAAGATGCTTGCTCAAAAAGCTGTCGTGACCGAGGCAGCACCCCTCACGCCCCCAAAAAACTGCTCCATGCTCCCGGGGCGGCAGCCCAGTCATCGTGTCGTGTGTGTCATCATCCCCCCTGCTACTCTCCCTGCCCACCACCGCTGCATCTGGGGGCGGGCAGAGCAGAGGAAACTTGCTGGGACCAGCCCTAGGTCTCCCCCAGTTCCTTTTGCTCGGTGCCAGAGAAAAGTTCAAGCGAGGCTGCGTGGCGGCAGGACACAGGCAGCTTTCAGCCCAGCCTAACCGCCGCGCTCAGGGCTCGCCTGTGGCCGACCCTCTCCGTTCAGGCCTCGGCCGGCCCTATCCTTCGCCGCAGACCAATGCTGGAACCAATCCCACCAAGGAAGCGGTGAAAGCTCCAGTGCCCATGGGGATTGCCACAACCTCAGTTGGGAAGAGTCGCCCAGGGACGTGGCCCTGGCTGCACTTCAGAGCTCCCCACCTGGCTCCTCAGGACCCTTGCGACCACCCTGCCGTAAGACAGCATCTCCTCTCCCAACTGCACCCTCCTGCCATGCCTTTCCCAGGATGCCAAGAGCCCAGCGCTTGCGGGACAACAGCATGAAGCAGCAGCCATCACGCACCCCCCTCCCCGTTCCTGCCTGCGGGGCAGCATGGGAGCCCCTCGCTGCTCGGCAAAAGCAGACGCCAGGCTCGCTGGGGGAAGCGGACACTCAGCATAGCCTGCACCTTCTGCTGGGACCTCACCCAGTGCACCTTCCGCACTTGCGGTTTTCTCCGCTGGGCAAATCCTGGGGACGAGACACTCGGGGACTGGAAAGCTCACGGAGTGTCGAGGATGCTTCCCAAGAGAGAAGCTCCTGACCTCCAGCTTCTTAGAGGACTGGAAAAGTCCCCTTGATGCCTGGACTCGAATAGGAGGCCGAAACCCAAAGCAGTAGCTGCGCAGGAAGCGGAGCGATGAGCAGGAACTGGGAATCCTGGCTTACTCTCCCTAGGTCTGCCCCATATTCCCTTCCGGTCTTTGGTTTCATTTCCTTTCACTTTTCCTCCCAATCTCTATTTCAGAGGTGGGGAAAACAAGCAAACAAAAACCAACCTGACCACAAACCAAACCACCCAAGCAGTCACTGCTGCAGAGTGCTCAAAACCTCCCCGTGACAGTGCAGAACGTCAGCAGAGGCTGTAAGACACCCGGACTCCGGCAGAGCCTGGCGTTTCCTGCGCTTAACGTTTTTCAGAAGCACAGAGTGCATAAACAGCCAGTGCCACCGAGCATCTCCTACACCAGGCCATATCCTGGCCTGTTCCCTTCTTCCTTGGCCAAGCAAGAAGGAAAGCCGCTCAGTCGAGCGGCTTTGCTCGGGCAAGGAGCAGCACGGATGGGGAGATCCAGCAGTGGGAGAGGCTGGGTGAAAAAGGGAAAAACAAGTGAGAAAAATAAAAGCAAAACCCAAAAAAACCCCACAAGTAAAACTGCAAAACAAACCCACCCCCGTCGACAGCTCGAGGAGGCAGGATGGAGCTGAGGCGCCCGAGGGGTGCAGCCCTCCCACTCCCCAGCAGATCTGTCCTGCGGCCTCCCAGCTCCAGGGAAGAGGGAAGACCAGTAGGCAAGAGGCAGGAAACAAGGAGTGCTCTGTGGCTTTTGCACAGCATTTCAGGCCATCTCTCACACAGGAGGAGCTCTGCCTGGCTTTTCCAAGTCTCGCCCTCCCTGGCACAGATCGTAACAAGCCTGGCTCCCGGCCCAGAGACTCGGCTCCAGCGGAGCGGAGCTCCTCACCAAACAGGGTGACGCCCCACCTCCAAGCACGGCGCACGGCCTGGTCTCAAAGCCATCATGGAGGCTATTAGCCCAGCACCAGAAGAAGTTCCCCATCATCGTCCCCCCACCCTAGCTCAGATTCAAGGCATCTTGAGCCACAGCTGAAAACAACCGAGGCCCAAACCCATCTCACACTCTTGGGACACGAAAGTCAGCAACAACATGGCATTTCCTCCAGCAGCTCCGGATTAAGCTGGCGGTGGTCTCCCAAAGATGCCCAAACATGGCTAGCACATTCCTCTGCCCTCAGCTGCCGGGAAGGATGCAGTGGGACAAGACACCGGAGGGGTAGAGGGGAAGAGCCTTTGCTTTGCCTTGTGGAGGGGCCAGAAAGGCCAAGTGATCCAGCAAGGACACCAGCTAACAGGGGAGCCACTTGTGCCCAGACACCAGTATCTGAAGAACCGTCCCGTCTCTCCAGGAAGCGAGCTGCAGTGAAAGCGGAACCGGCTTCCCTCTTGTCACTCCAGAGTGCCGTGGCCCATCATCCTCACACTGATTCCTCCAGCAGAGGGTCTCAGCCGGCACGGAGGTAACCTTGCCCGTAGAAGAGCAGCGTGCTTCTCCGACATCCCGTCCCGTGCCCTGGGAGAGGGGCAATGGCAGCTGGGAAGGGAGGTCCGAGGCCAAGCAAGCCGTGATTCAGAGCCAGGGGCAGGGAACGCCAGTGCAGCAGCGTGCAGGTTCCCTGGCTCCCACCAAGCGCGGCCCTGGGGCGGTGGCGAGTGCCACAGTGAACCAGCCCCAGTTAGAACAGAAACCCATCGCCCTCTCCGCCTCCAAGTTTCCAAGAAAACCAGGTGGGGAGGAAGCCAACCAGCACCCCGGTTGCAGGGAGGACCCGGTGCCAAGCAGATGACCTGGAACAGGCACGGCGGAAGGAGAAAAGGTGCCTCTCACCCACACCACGTGGTTTGGCTGGGCTTGCCTCCCAGGGAGAGGCCAAGGAAGGGCAAAATACAGCAACAGAAACCACCTCCACTAACCTCCAGCAAACAACAGTTCCCCAAGCACCTTCCATACAGGGCAGCACTGGCCAGAGGGAAGCAGAGTGAGAAGGGATGAAGACCGACCTGCCAGAAGGCAGCAAGCAGCTTCAAAACACAAGTTCAGAAGAGCTGAGGAACCTTACCTTGGCCATCCTTGCAGAGCTGCTGGAGATGCACCAGCAAGAGAGAGGCCCCTTGCTCCGGCATGGCAGGGGGAGGGTTTTCCACACAGCCCCCAGCACCATGAGAAACCTCGCAGGGTAGTTTTAGTCCCGTGGAGATCAACCATGTACATACAGCCGGCCCCCAAAAGCCCCCGGAAACACATGCCAGATCACCAGAAGACACGTTTGCCGGGCAACATCTTCCTGGGAGGAAGGGAAAGCTGTACGACACCAAGTCCCAACCTGCATTAGGATTTTATTTCTCTCTTTGATTTGCCTGAAGAGTCGCACTGGCAATGCTCCTCGCGCTCCACCAATGTGGCTTAAGGGAACGCAGGCAAAACACTGCTGCATCGCATCGCCACAACACCTCCAGCCAGCCTCCATCCTATCCGTGCATCCACACAGCGTGCTGCCTGTTAAAAACGCCAACTAAAATTTAGAAAATAAACACATTTTTTATGTTTTTTTAAAGAAATCAAGGTAGCTGCAAAGGTAGCACAACAACTCTCCCATGCTTCCCTTCATCCTGGGCCCTGGTGTGACACTGGGTCTCGGCCAAGAGAGTGACAGCACAAGGGAAACACCGTTTGCAGGGCAAGCTCCGGGCTTCTGCTCAGCTATGGGGGGTCAGTGCTGAACAGGAAGCTGTACCAACAAGAGATGGGATGTGGAAAACAAGCCCAGGACCCATCTTTTCCTCAGGACTGTGACTGGCTAAAGACAAGCCAGGCGAGCTGCAAAGCATAACACCTCAAGAGCAGCAAGGAACAGCCACCACCGGTTGGGACAGAGCTGATGCTCCCCACGGAGGGAAGCAAGAGCCTCCTCTCTAGCTGCTGCACCCCTCCGCACACAGCAAGCTGGGAGGGCGAGCGCTCACAGGTTTCAGCAGGAAAGAACAGCAGCAGGGAGAAGGAAACACAAAGTCATGTTGTCGTCCCTGACACCCCCCCCCCAGAACAGCAACTGCAGAGGACACAACGCCAGCTGGGCCAACGACTTGATAGAAAAAGACCTAAGGGACACCTAAGGGACCAGCACAAGCAAGGTCCACAGCCCTTCAGAGCTGTTGAAGTACAAGACTGGCACATCCTCAGAAGCCACCCCAGAGCAGCAGAACCAAGCGAGCTCGGGGCTTCCAGCTTTGCGATGGCCACAGGTGCTTCACACAGTGGTCTGTCTGTCCCCCTTAACCCGTCACACAAGTGGACAGAGAGCCACTTTCCAACAGTGAGAGGAGGCTTTAAAGTACAAAACACAACCCGCTTCACTTTCTCAAACTGAGCAACAACTGTGGTTTCAAGTTTCTGAGTAAGCTTTCCTCTAGCTGATGTCTGTCGTCTTTTTTTTCCAGTGGAGGGGTGAGGGTATCTGGAAAGAGGAAAGAGACTTTCGGGGCAGGGAGATGTAGTAATACCCACAACACTGCACCACAGCAAACGCTGACCACTGCCACACCGATTTTCTTGGTAACGAAGGCAGTGGTCAGGGTTGTAGGGTGGCAGTGGTAAACACCGAGTGGGGCAAGAAACATGTTAAAAATCACAGGCGAGGAGGTTCTACGGCATTTAAGGTTCCGGATGCGCTGGAAGAAGCTCCTGATGGAGCCGGCAGTTGCCGTACAGGCATCACGCTGACACGCGCATCGTTCCATGGAGGAGAAAGAGACAACGTCACCCCGGTGATTTCTGCTCTAGCACCAGCCTCGGGCATGCTATCACGTACCCACACACGGCACGGCAGCGGCCAGCGCTGTCGCAGGGCACCGGAGTCAAAGGAGGTCTCGCTTCAGCACTGACACACTGTCTTGCCACGCGACCCTTGGGCCAATCGCTTCCTCCGTGACTCACTTTCCTTATCCCTCCCGCCGCCCAAGCAGCAAAACAAGGCGCACGCACATCCCGTCGCGGAGACCCAGGCGGGTGGAAGGAGCTGCACGTCGTGACTTCGGGCAGGATAACGCGCGGGTAGCCACGTCCGCAGCGCGGCTCCCCGGCCCTAAGCCTCTCGGAGCACCACTCGCGCAGGGATGCTCCCGCAGCCAAAGGTTGCTCTCCAAGCCCACGCCGTCGACAGCCCTTTGCCTCGTGTGGCTGGGGTGCAACACCACAGCCCCCGACGACCCTGTCAAACGGTGCTGCCCCCCAAGGCGCGCGGACGTGGTGCGCGCAACGGCACGACAGCCTGCCCTGTCATGTAGCATTACTTATGCATTCAGATATGCATCCTTCTCACATTTCCACTCCAGCAAGTGGTTGCTAGCACAGCGCGGGGCTGGGACGAGTTCACCACCTGCTGAAGACACGTCCCCGTGCGACACGGGGAAGGTTTGGTTACATCAGTTCCTCCCCGCGCACGAGGAAAGCGCGAACCCGTGTGTGTTTTAACACACACCCCACACACACACTTTTTCGCCTTTGGAGCCGACCTCAATGCCCAGGACACCGGGAAAAATAAGATGGGAGCAGCCGTTCCCCCATGGGCCGGCCCGGATTGAGAGATCCCAGCTCCAACCCTCACTGGGACATCAATGGCACCGATACCGTCTCGTGAAATTCCAGGCGGCCAGGGCAAAACTGGGGGCAGCGCAAGTAAGTTCTTTGCTTCCAGAGCCCAACCCCGGCTTGGCCGGGCTCCTCGGTCCCCAAGGAACCACCAACCCACCGGGTTGCAAGGGCCCAGCGGGGAGAACGGGAAGGATCAGGAGGGACCGGGGTATGGGGTCGACGTGCCCGAGGACCGCTCCCGCTGACAGCGGACCCCTCCGGCCCGAGAGCGGGCTGAAGCGGTGGGGCCGGAGGCACGGACCCGCGGGGGAGGCTGAGGGGCGAGAGAAACGGGGGAAAGGGAAGGGAAAAGTGTTGTGGAGGGCTTGGGGGGATGCAGCGCCGTCTCCCTGCCAAGTTCTGGCCTCCCCCCCGCCGCGGAACACGCCGCCGCCGCCGCCCCCTGGGAGTTGTAGTACGGCGGCGGCTCGCCGCTGCCCGGGGAGGGCTGGGAGCTCGGCTCCCGGCGGCCCCCCGCGCACCGGGATGCGCCCGGATGACAGCCCCGAGGCGGGCCAGGCCGCCTCCGGCTGCGCGGAACACCCCCTCCGGAGCCGCGGAGCCTCGGTACACACACACCCCGCACCACCACCCCCAACACCCCTCCGTTCCCCCACCCCCATCGCCCTCCCGGGGCGGAACAATGGGGCGGCGGCCGCCCGGGCCCGACGGGGCACTCACCTCGGCAGCGGCGGCGGGCGCGGCTCAGCGCAGGCCGGGCGATCCCGCCGGGGCGGCACGGCGTGGCTCCGCGGTGTGCTGAAGGCCGGCCGGCGGCTCGGAGCCGGCGGCGAGGGCCGCGCTCATGGCTCGGCCGCCCGCCGCGGGGCGCGGGGCCGCCCCCCGCCCCTCCGCGCCGCTCCTTCCGCCGGCGGCGGCGGCGGCAGCGGCGGCGGCGGCTCCAGCCCGAGCCCGCCGGCGGGGGTGGGCGTCCGGCCGCGGCGGGCCCCGGCTGCCCGCCCGGCCCCGGACCCCGGGCGGCTTCCCCGCGCTGCGGCGGGAGGCCGGGCGCGGGCGGCGGGCTGCGGAGCCGGCGGGCGCGGCGGCCCGGGCGCGGGCGGGGACGCCGTGGCGAGGGGCGAGGCGCTGCGTGCCGAGTGCTCCTTTCTCCGCCGGAGCCTGAATAATCATTTGGAGAAACAGGATCATTCACTTTCCTCCGAGCGCGGAGCCAGGCGCTGCCCTGTCAAAATAAAAGCCCCGCGCTGATTAACCGCTTCCTCGTCGCGGGCGGGAGCTCCGCCGGCCGCCCAGCGGCCTGACGGGGACCAGCACCGCGCCGGGTAGCGGGATGGGGTGGGGAGGGGAACGACCCCGCACCGGCCAGAAACGGTGGTCCCGAGGGGAGGCACCGTCTCTCCGCCTGCGGACGGGACGGGACGGGACGGGACGGGAGGGGGCAGGAGTTCTCGCCCGTCCCGCGCCGCATACGGAGGCAGTGCTGCCTCCCAGCCCTCCCCGCGACAGCGCCGGAGGCTTTCTCCCGCCGAGAGCCTCTCCTCACGGCTTTATGCCGCCCCCCAAACATCAGCCCGCTGGTCTCCAGCTCTGCCTCCGGATCCAGTTCTGGAGCCTCCTGCGCTTGGGAGCCACCCACCCCATCACCCCCCTCCCGCTGCCGCCTCTCCCAGAGCCCCTGCACGACGGCCGGCCCCCGGGAAGTGCTGCCGTCTTTACCGGACACGCTAACCACCGAGCAACAGCCTCTACCCACCGCCACTGACCCCAGGGAGGCGGGGGGGGGGGAGGGGGCGGGTTGTAGAGAGGAGCGGGGAAGATGCGGGCGAGACCCGGGGCGCAGAGGGGCAGGGGGTGCGAGGAGGCTGGCGCCTGCCGAAGCTGGAAACAGCATCCATCTCGAACGCACCGGTGTGCTTGGGGCAGCGGTACCGCGACCCCGCGCCCACCCAGGGCGGGGACCGGCTGCAGCTGCTGCAGAATGCGGGTTGCAGCTGAGAGAGGACCCAGCTGGCTGCCGGCTTGCCGCGCCTGCTCCCTCCCCCTGGCAGGCAGAAGGGAGCCGCACAAGTGCGGGCACCACGCACGCCCGGCCGCAGCGGGCTAATTGAGCCAGCGCACCCGCGTCCCCGGGTGATGCCAGCAGCATCCTAACGGGGATGTGTCACCTTCCCGTCTGCTGGGGGTGGGCCGGGAGGAGGGGGCTGCGGGCAGGCAGCAGCTGCGGGCAGGGAGCCGCTTGGCAGCAGCTCCGAGCATTGCGGACATTAAAAAGGGGATCCAGGGACAAACCCAGCCGGCTCCGCCGAAAGGACCGAAAACCATCGCGAAGCCGTCCCCGCTGGAACAGCCGACCCCTCCCACTCTTCCCCCCCCCATCCCGAACGCTCGCCCTCCCCCGGCTCGGGGCCGGGAAGCAGAAGCAGCGGTGCAAGGCGGGACGGACGGACACACACTCACACACACACACGCCACCCCCAACAAGCCCCCGGGGGGATGGAGATGGCGGGGAGGGGGGGTGGGCCGCGGGCAGCGCGTGCGGCAGCGCCCCCTGCCGAGGCGCGTGGCGGCGCACGGGCAGCCGAGAGGGGGGTCGTGTCCTGCCGTGTCCCCCCCCCAAAAACCGCTTACTCCCCCCCCTCCCCCGCCTCGGATGCCGGCGGTGCGGGCAGAGCCGGGCAGAGCGCAGCGACGGCCGCCTAGAGACGCCTGACGGCGGCGGGGGAAGGGATGGGGAGTTGGGGGCGGAGGGGGCAGGCTGCTCCCGAGCCCAAGCAGAAAGGATGGGCACAGAGTGTGGAAGGCACCCCCCAGCACAGTGCGGTGGAGGTGCGGTGGGCTCTGCCAACACAAATTCCCCCGGGAAAAGCAAGCCAAGGTTGGAGCTGACAGAAGGGCGGCATGCAGATGCCCTGGGCTTTCCCCACTGCAGGGGCAGGGGGTCATTGGGGATCCCCCCCTTGCCTGCAGCAGCCAGGCACCCCAACGTACCCCTGCCAGGGAACAGGGAAGCAGTAAGTACATCTCTCTGCCTCTCCACCAAGCTCCTCGTCAGCAAGCAGAGATGTATTTTCACGCTTGCATCCTTCCTGGTAGCAGCACCAGGCTCACATCCCTGCAGATGGCATGGGCGCAGCGCCCAACCACCACTGTCTGGCATAACAACTGGGTGCCAGCAGCAAACCAGCCGCCCCTTCCCTCTGGCCACAGCTGGTGCAGGGGGTGTGTGCAGAGCAACCTGTGTTCCCCCTCCCCAGGCCCTTGCGGCTGCATCTCCCTCACGTTCCTTCCCTGCAGCCTCCTGGCCTTTCTACATCACAGCCCCTCTCATCTCTCCCAGGCTGCGCACATGAAAGTGGCAGAGCGAGACTGGGAAAGGTCAGCGGGAGGACCAGGCACTGCCGGCTCAGTGCTGAGCCTCTGTCTTTAATTAACATCTGCCGGGCTAGCTGCCCTCCCTACACTTGACTCCGACTCCCAGCCTCCCCTTCCCTCCTCTGTCATTACACCCACGCTAGGAGAGACGGGGAAAGGAGGAGACAGGGAACCAGAGTCCTCTGAGCTACTCAGAGCCTCCCTCTGCCAACACTGCTGCCAATGGACAGCAACAGCTCATCCCAGGAGTACCGGTGCATCAGCAATGCCCTGCTCGAGATGCCTGGACTGGCTGACGGCCTGCCCATCCCTCGCTTTCACCCCTTTGGGATGCAAAACGCAATCAAGAGTGTCTCTTCCAAACTGGTCGAGGGCTGAGAGAGCACCAGACACCTACAGCTGTGACTCCAGCCTTTCCTGGGAAGAACTGGGATGGAGGAGGGGCCTGTCACGTTCCTCTACCACCTCTGTGGGATGCGGAGGGTGCTGGGATACAGGGTTGGAAGGGTCAGCCTCGTCCTGCTGCATTTCTGCAGGCGGAGATGCTTGCAGCACGTGGATGTTGGGTCCCAAGCCACTTGCCTCTGAGGCTCCGGGGCTCATTCATTCCCATTGCCTCTCCAGAACGCCAACCCAAAGCTCAGACCCTCATTATGCTGAAGTATACAATTAATGAGGTCCAATTAACTATGCTGGAACTGATGACATGCCTCTCGGTGAGCCAGAGCTGCCTCTCTGCCAAGCGCTTCCGCAGCAGCTCCCTCCAGCCCTGGACCGCCCCACAGCAGACTCACCCTCCCTGGAGACGGAGGAGCACGGATGAATCGGGCCGCAGGAAACGCCTGTTTGGGGAGCAGCCCTCGGCTTCGCCAGTCTGCAGAGGTACTGAGCAAGGAGCCAGAGGGCAGCTCCGGCCTTCAACCTGCAGACCCGGCACACCAACTCAGCCTGCCTTCCCCCAGAAAGTCTGAGTGTCCAGCGAGGAGACAGGAAGAGCCTAGGTTACCACTGCAGGGGCAGACTCCAGCCTAAAACAACACCCTTTCAGCTCTCCCCAGGGTCCTTCCCACCCCGACACGGGTTTCTGACCACAGTGCCCCCTTCTCCCCTTGGACACCGGCGTGGATCATATCCCACAGCCTCACCAGTCCCTGCCCACGCCTCTGTCAGTCTCAATCCCACACCTGTGTTGGTGGTACCACAAAGCTGTGGCTCAGGGGAAGGGGGAAAAAAGCCAAGCCAGGAGAGGCCCCAGGTCTGCGCCCGGCTCGGCAGCCAGCTGGGGAAGAATGGACTCCCTCATTCCATGCTTGCTGGAGTTTGAGCGGGGTGGCCGCCAGCAGCAGGCAGCAGTGAGGAGCCCGCATGACCTCTGCACCCATGCCGTTGGACAGACAGACCTGGAGAGAACCAGGAGTGCCCAGCTCCTTTCAAACTGGGTCCCAGTCCATTTTGTCTGTGCCAGCTTCTTAACCATCACATCTCCAGCAAGCCGACGCCGTTCACCCACTGCAGACGGGAAAAGCTCTAAGACAAGGCGTGAAGCCACGCAGCCGGCTGGCCAGCCACGCTCTCCCACACAGCATCCTCAGGCCGGAGAGGAGCCCCATCCCCTCTCCATACACTGGGGTTTTCCTATGCTGCAGTCCCAAAGGCAAACATGCAACCTGCGCTGGAGTACCAGAGGAGCTGGTCCGTGCTCCTTCCAAATGGAAACACGCTGCTGCAGCCACTGACACACCATTGCCTAACAAGGACGACCTCCCGGTGCGGTTCCAGGATTGCAAAGACACCGTGCCTCGGGATCCTGCACACCTCGCCATTCCTGCAACAACAGATGTGCCCAGGCATGACGGAGCTCTCCCAGCCTTCCTCCCTTCTTGCGCTCTGAGCACTCGCCTCATCCTCCCACCGCCTTGGATGCTCGCTCCAGGTGCCCAGGGGAAGTCATCCCAGCTCTGCCATGCAAAATCCTGGCGCCGCTGTAATTCTGCCATGGGAAAGTAGAGCATGAACTCCCACATCCACCAGAGCCTGGCCTCAGCCACCTGCCCTGGCTGCACCTGGGATGTTGACGTTTGCTTTGCCTGTCTGCGGTACGTCGCCTAGGCTAGAGGCACACCGGGAGAAGGCCAATGTTCTCCGGAGCTGGGAGGGAGCTTCTGCAGCTGCTGCCCCGGGAAGATCCGGAGCCCACCAAGCAGCCTGGGGAGACGGGCAGACCGATCCCCCATCGAGCTTTGCCGCCAGCAACGCCTGCAAGGGTTAAGGCCGTTTAGCGAGGCCACCGCGGGCACTGCCGGGGCCTCCCACCGGCCCCGGGGCTCGGGCTGGCGGGGAGGCGGCGGGGAGGACTCTTATCCTGATAGGGCGGCTTCCCCCGAGTGCGGGTTTGGAAAAACTGAGCAGGCAGGGCTGGCTCGGCTCGAGCAGAGCCTCGGTGACACAAAGCCCGCAGATCCCTCGCCCGGGGGGGACCGGTGCGCTCGGTCCGGCACCCCTTGGTCCGGGGTGGGGGTGGGTGGGGGTGGTAACCCGGCGGCGTGGCCCGGGAGGAACGGGGCGCTTCCCCCCCATCCCCACGGCATCCCGCTTTCCCTGGCCCAGTAGCATTCCCGGCTGGCGGCGCAAGGCAGCAGCAGGCCCGGTGCAGGGTACTTCGGGGCCTGCACCGGCTGGCTGCCGCGGGCGCAGTCTCCGCTCTACCAAGCCTGCCTGCAGCCCCCTGACCCCCCAAAGTGGGTCTCCACCCTCCCCAAATCCATCCGGAATGTGCAACGCACACGGGTAAACGCACCTCGCAGAGGAAGGGTGGGGGGACACACAGACACAGACAGACACACAAACACACAGACACCACACACAGAGATACACACAGACACCACACACACACACAGAGACACCACACACGGACACACAGACACACAGACACACACACAGACACCACTAACACACACAGACACCACACCCCCACACAGACACACGCACAGACACAGGGGGGTGCAGACGTGCTCGTGGGCGTGCGCGAGCATGTGCAGGCGGCAGCAGCAGGCACGGAGCCCAGTGCTGGGCGCTGGCACAGCACAGTGGGCGGGGGGATGGACAACGAGACAGCCAAGGATGGTGCAAGAACAGCTCCGGCTGTCCCCGCTACCAAGGCAGAACCAAGCACAGAGGACTCGCTCCCTCCGATTCATTTCCTCCTGGAGGACTCCTGGGAGCTCGGTCGCCACAGAGACTCAAGACACCAGCAGAGACAGACACACAGGGAGGTCATGAGCCTGACATAAACTCAGTTTCATTCAACACCTCTATGAGTATTTTCGGGAGGAGGGGGTGTCACTGGAAATCACTGCTCTGTAATCAGACTCATCATGGGAAAAAAGTTAGCGAGCCACTGCCACACACCATCTGCCAGCACCGCAAGGACTCGTGTCGCCGGTAGCGACTTGCTAACCCCCCTGCCACACACGCCAGCATCCCTTCCCCAGGCAGCTGCGCGCATCTCGGTGCGTGCCAGGCCTCAACTGTGCCAACCCAAGAGCAGAGCCTCGCCGCCGGCATCTTGGGGCAGCCCAGCTTGGCAGAGTGGCAGGGCACAGGCCCTGGCAGGCGGAGGCTGACGCAGTCCGACTCAGCTGCCTCGACATGCAGCTGGGTGCCGAGCCCCACGTGTCCCGCGCTCTGGCCATGGTGACCACCGGAGCGAAGCCACAGGCTCCGTACAAGCGTTCGGGCCTCACAACCTGGCTTTTCATCCAGCCCAGGCTGGTGCCTCCCAAACCATTCACGATGGTCCCGGAGGCACAGAGCACCGCGTCCCGCTGCCACGAGGACTCCAGGGAATTTGGTACAAGGAAAGGGTCCTCCTTGCTGGGGCACCCCAATGCGCTGGCTCTTGCAGTCCCCTCTCGCGCTCCCGGCTCCCCCCACATCCCTCCATGCCCCCAGCATCACCCAGCCCCCGGGACTCCCCGGGGCACTCTGCAGCCCCAGCCCGCCGCCTCCGCCGCTCACTGCAAGGCGAGGACGCTGACAGAGACCGGTTGCCCGCAGCCGGCGCGGGGCTCCCCGGGGGCTCCGGTCTTAGAGAACCGGAGGCCGGTGCCGGGTCCCAGCGGGCTGGGGGTGGGGCTGGGGGGAGGGCAGCAGCGGTCCCCGGCCCCAGCGCCGGTCGGGCGGCTCGAGGCGGGGCGGGGCGCCCAGCGGCAGCGCGCGGGGCCCGGCGGCGCCACCTGGCGGGCACGAGCGGAGCCGCGACCGCGGCATCGCTTCGGGAGCGGCCGCGGGACGGGGCGGGACGGGCGGCGGGGACCAGCCCTCCGGCAGAGAGGGAAGGCGCGGCGGCGGCGCCCCCGCCCCAGGGCTCCCGGGCCGGTCCTGCCCCCGGGGCTCCCATCCTCCCCGGGGCTCCCGGACCGGTCCCTTCCCCCGTGGCTCCCGGGGCCGGCGGAGTGAGGCTTCGCCCATCGCAGCCGGATTTTCCGTCTCCACCCGCGGAGCGGGGTTGAGAAAGGCTCCGTACGAGTCCTCGTTGCCTCCCCGTTATTTAGCCCGCTTTGCCGCTCAGGTGATGCAACGGAGACGCGGCCATCCCGGGGCTGCGCCCGACGGCATGCGCGCAGCAGAAGGGGACGCTTCTTAATGCAGAGGCAAAGGAGAAGCCCTGGCTCCAGTGGCACATGCCAAGCAGGGGGGGCGGCTTTCACTTCCAGGCGCAGAAGCGAGGCAATGGATATCCGCAGCACGCACTGCATCCTCATCCTCATTCTCATCGCTGCCTGAATACCAAGAGCTAAATGGAACCTCCATCCCCTTTTCCCCCTCCCAGCGGCGGCGGCATCAGCATGGAGCTGGCACCCAAACTACTAAATCACCAAGAACCCTCCTTGGGTGTCTGCGTAACAGGTACCTTGGTGCACTTTACACAGCACCGAGGTCCAAGCATCTCCTGCCCGTGCTGTCGGGACGACAGGCTCAGTCTTTGCAGAAGAAGACTGGGGAAAATCCCTCAGCTACAGTGAAGAACGCAGCATGTACCACCCACCCGGTGCTGGCTGCCCAGCCCACCAGAGACAATGGTGGACTCGAAGCAGGAAGGGCCCTTGGGGTGAGCAGCTGGACTCACGGACAGCACGTGCCCAGAAGCCCCTTCTGCAGGATGCAGAAAAGACCATGGACGCTGAATAGTTTCATCCAGTCTCACCCCATTTTCCCCTGATTCCTCCCTCTAGCCACTGCCTGCATCCCGGCTATTGGAAGCCTCGCAAGCTTCCTCCCCATCCTCCGACATCCTCAGCTCCGTGTCCCAGCTGGAAAAGGGGAAAGAGAGGAGGGGGAAAAAGGGGAAAGAGTTTTCCCAGAAGCCAATGAAATGCAACTGTGAACATGGTTCCCATGGCAACAGCAGGATCCAGGGGAACATAAATTGGATTAATCGAGGGGATGAGCGGGGAGGGACAAACCAGCCCGTTGCATCTGCTGCATGTGCCCAAGTCCCCTCCTCACCTTAACACCTGCCCAGAGAGCTCCCGGTGCATTGGTTCGCTCTGCTCTAGAGTCACCCAGTGAGGCGAGGTTCCCTGCAGCACAGCAGGGCTCCAGAGGTACTCCTACCTCCCTGCTCCTGGCCCAGACCCCTGTAACTGGTGCGACATATTACTTTCACTGTCTGACACCTTAACCATAAATGAGGAGGAGGAGGCTCCAAAACGTCCTAAATGTTAAAAAAAAAACCCACATAACCTAATAATCGTCGAAGAGAAGCAGCTCACAAGACCCAAGGGGAAGTGGCATGCTCCTCCGTGACGTTCTAGCAAGGACCCACACTCTGCGCAGCGAGTGGGACGAAATCCACCGGATGGATTCAAACCAGCACGTTTAGCAGCAGCAGAGCCTGTTTCAGCATGGCTCCCAAGCTTGGGAGCAGTCTTCCCAGCCTGGGAGGGGACTACAGCACCTCAGCATCTTCCTGGACCCCGGCTATCCCTGTATGCGTTGCCGGTCCTCCCCATCCTGGAAAGGATTAAGTGTCAGAGCAGGCGGTGCCAGCGGGAGGAAGGAGCAAGACTTCAGCAAAGGGGAGCTCTGGAAGCGGACAAAGGCACTGCACTTTCCTTGGACACAAATTTGAGTGGGAGGTGTATTGCTGCTGCTGATCCCTTTTTTTTTCCTCAGACACGGCTCCTCTGCAAGGGGTTGAGCCTCGAAGCACCGGCAGCACATCTGTTAAGCCTGGCTCTAGAAACCAAATGTTCTTGAAAGGGAAGAAACATCATCAAGGCAGACATGTGCTGTGCTCGCCCTCCCTCTTCCCAACCACCCAGCTCCCGGGACCATGGAGGAAAGCCACGCAGAGCAGCCCACGTGCAGATGGGATGGCTGTTGTTGGAAGTACTCGTGGGTGTGACGAGCGCAGTGGGCTGGGGAACAAGGAGAAGTCACCCAAGGGCGGCAAGACTCAGCAGAAGGGCGGCAAATCTCTTAACAACTGCGTCTCGGCCCTGCCTTCCATGGCAGCTACCTTAAGAGCTTCTAAAGAATGATCCTGTGGCCACCGACGCTACCATGGACCAGGACATCCCTGCAAACAGAGGGAGGATGACCTTCCTCCAAGGTCACCAAATCTTTTCTTCAGAGGAAAGAGGAGAAAAGAAAAAAAAAACCCAAAACCAAAACCCACCTCAGGAAGGCCAATGCGGCCTCCTCACTTGACTCCCTTTAATTAGTAACCATCTGGTTTCAGGAAGAGCTGTCAGCCAGCGTAGAGCACTTGGCAAGCTTCCTCAGCTGCTGCTCTCCCAACTTCAGTTCTTCTTGGAAAGGCATTAAAGCCCTGAGATGCCAAAAGGAAGCATTGAGAGAAGCAGAAGAGGCTTTTTGGGCAGCTTGCCGGGGTGGGGGCTGGTCCCTGCCCCCCCGAAAAAGAGCGAAGTGGAGGAGTGAGGGATGTGGGATAACTGAGGCGTTCCTCTGCATATCCAGAGGGGCAGGTGAGCGGGTTCCAGCTGCCCTGATCTGCTCGGAGCCGTGAGATATTGTCACCTTCTGTCTCTGGAGCTATGTGAGACGCGGGCTCGGTGCCCACCGGTGGTGGGGAGGCCCGGGAACTCCCCCACACCCACTTCTCACAAGAGGACAGAGACACTGGACGCACACTCTGGGGGATTGAAAAATCCCCAAGGGGGCAACAGGGGGGTGGCCCAGGTAGGTGAGAGGCATGCACATGGGCTCCCTGAGAGCCTCGACACGGCCGATTTACACCAAAGACCCCAAAGTGAGAGGCTTTGGATGCAGTCCCTTCTCTTTTGGGTTCCCACCGTGCGCTGCTCTCCTAGCCACAGGAACCTCAGCACATCTCCATCTTCCACGCTTCCCCTCCGGAGCCTTTCCCCCCCCGCCTATTAGCGTTATGCCAACGCCAACGAGACTTCGGGCAGAAATCCATGTCTTTCTCCCTTCCAGCTCTTCATTAACAGGTGGACTTTAATTACATCGTCCTTTTTTGTGACAGAACCTACCTCTCCTCCTCCTGCCCCTCTCCAGGGCATCTGATTATGGACATTGCTGTCCAACAAGAGCGAATTGGGGAGGCACCTGCCCCATCTTCCCAAGCCACTGCATCCCACCCTCCTGCTGCAGAAGCTCTACCACCCCTGCCCCCTTTTCTGCAAGGTGCTGCAAACATTGCTGGGAAGCTTTGGAGTAACAGGCTTACACCATAAAGAGTTAAAAAATTAAAAACAAGGGGAAAAGTTTCTCACATCGTGGGCCTTGGGCTCGCAGACCGGAAACGGGGCCAACCCTTTCCCCAGAACGCTCAAACTGCTGTGGCAGGTGGCTTTGCCTCCATCTGGGAAGTCCAATTTTCCTTAGTGCCCCTTGAAGGCATCACCTCTAGCCCTCCTGGTGGCAACCGTGAGCCGAGGGCATCGAGTCATGCCACGTGTGCTTTAGTTTGCAGGCAGACTGAAGGCAGCAAGCCGCCCCGCCTGCCCCACTGCCGAGCCCCAAAGAGTTAATGATGCTCCACAGAGCTGTCATGACATCATGCTCTCGGGATGGAGACCGGAACGTAAAGGGCAGCATGGAAGCGATCAGCGGTATGGAGGGTGGAGAAACATACGGCCCAGACAGAGCCTGCAAGGCAGGCGACACGAGCGTATGGGTGAGCATGTCACATGCTGCTTTGGTGGGAAGAAGAGCTCCCCACAGAGCCCCGTTCCCCGAGACCCTGCATCCCTCCTTGGAGCCTGACGACGCAAGAAAACCAAGTGGTGCCACTGGGAGAGTACTGGTGAGCGCGGCAGAAGGGAGGCCGTGTCACTTTAAAAGTGCTGTCAACCAATCTGCCATGGCAGAGGAGTTAATCCCCCCACCTCCTCTGCCCCCCCAAGTCCCTCTCAGCCACCATGATGGGATAATTAGATGCGAGGGCTCAGCAGCAGATGATGCTCCAGTTGCCTAGTAACTAATGGTTTCCATGGAAATGGCAAAGCACGGCCTTGGGAGCAGGGAAGGATGCCTCCAACTCCTGCATGGATCGGATCAGATCCTCTCCTCCAGAGTCACTCAGAGCCCCCTCGAGCTGTCGGGGGAGTGAGAAGGGGGTACCATAAAGATTCAATGTCCCCACCTTGGGCGGCAGCGTGGAGAAAAGGAATGGATTGGTTTCCTCATTTTCATGACTGAGCTTTCAGTGACACAGTGTGTGTCCCCTGCCTCCTCCATCTTGACACCAAATCAACACAGATACGTCTCAGAACGAAGGCCTGCACCCTGGTACACGGGGTCGTCCTGCTGAACGTGACCCCAGCAGCAGTTCACGCTCCCAACAGGGGCTGAGGGGCAAAGAGTCTTGCCAGAATAACAGAGGGTGCAGGTTTGTTACCCTTAGCCCTAGCCTGTCACCCAGTAATTCCTCCGACACGACCAGTTCCTGCTCCTTTATTTACCAGAGCCCCAGCGCCGCGCTGCTGCACTGCCAGCATCCCACTCCTTCTGAGCATCGCAGCTGTGACCCGCAGCTCTGCTCACTGCACTGCTGCAACCTTGTCATCTCTGAGGTCTACGGGCATCAACAATTTCCATAAGGAAATTCCCCTGGGGCATGGTGTTCGGCGGGGTCACTGCCTCACTGCTTATGTGGTCTTCATCTCGTCCTCCTCCCCCTACTCTCCCCTCAGCATGATGCGGGGAGGACCAGCATCACTACATGCTCACAAACAACAGCCTCACGTGTTGAGGCCACCGACTATGAGGCACTTGGTGGCTCCTTCCTCCCCCTTCACTGCAAACCCAGGGAAGGGATGCTGGCTGTGACCATCCAGGTGGGATGTGGCATCGCAATGACTCATTTAGCCATGAGCGAGGTCTCCGTGCCTGGAGCTTGATCCCGATCCACCCAGTGCTTTTGGGAAGGTACCAGAGGGGAGTCGCCGAAAAAGTCGCAGAGCATTTCAGACTCTGTCCCCTATGGCTTTCAAAGGGGGAAATCAAAGGGAAGTGCTGCGCTTTGTTCTGCAGGGAAAGTGGGAAAGGTGAGTGGCGACGAGCCTGGCAGAACTGGTCGCTTCAATTGGCCGCCAGCTCACCTTTGAAGTGGTTTGTAAAAAATTGGGGAGGAGGGGCAGAGACCAGAGTTCAGCTCTTTTACTGTCACTTCACAGAATTTGAGGATGCGGGGGGTGAGAGGCCGCCTCTCCCCCACCATAAAAATAGCCTGACTCTTCAGAGAGAACAGAGCGTGGGTAATGAAAAGGGCTGTAGTGCTCACCAAGTATGTCTCTTGCACCCCCAGCGCCCTGAGGACGCTGCCAATGGCTGCAACGCAGCCGCATCTGCCTTGTGTACCGATGGCAGCACAGCTGGACATGCCTGGGATTCACAGACACCTCCACCATCCACCTCCCACAGCCCACAGCTCCTCTCCTCCTTGTTTGCTCTCCTAGCAGAGGACAGGATTTAACCCCAGCCCAGCCGAATCCCAGGAGCTCTTCCCACGTTGCAGCAGCAGCAGCACAAAGCGATGTAACGCATCAAGGCCGAGCCAGGCGTGAAACACCCAAAGGAGCCGATACCCCCAGCCCTGCCATCGCCACAAACAGACCTCCCCCCGTACAAACACAAAGCTTTCTGGGGGCTGCGGGATGCAAGAACCATTTGAGCTGAGCTTGAGCAACAGCTCTGAGTTGGAAGCCAAGTCCCCATGTTTAGGGGGGAGAGAAGACCACGTGGCATGCGCCTGTGGAGCCGTAAGCTCTCTACCTCCACTGTACGCATGAAAACACGCCCGCAGAAAGTCAGAGAGCCTGAGAAGCGATTGAGCACGTTCGCAGTCGCACCCTGGACCTGAAATGTCTCTCTCTTCTCTGTTTGTAAACTGGCCTCGGGCTAAAACACCAGGAGATGGGAATCGGCAAGGAAAGAGAACGGCGCATGCGCCCCAACCCTCCGGCACCCCACAAAGTCTCCCTCCGTGGTTCTGGGGTTACGAAGCATGCGGCAGGAGGCACTACTGTGGTTTTCAGTAAAAACATCCCACCTGTTGGCTTCCATGCTGGTAAAAGTCACCTGGAAGAGAGCTGGCTTTGAAGAATTCCAGGTGCACTCGAGCCAAGAGCCCTCCAGCTTGTCACCTCTCCATGCTTCCAGCTCTGCTCATGATGCAGCTAGAGATGCTGATGGCTTCGGTGCTTCTCCGCAGGGTCTCTCTAATTTATCTTTCACCTTCCTGAGCTAGAGGTGGGCCGAGAAAGGAGACAGCTTCAGGACAAGAAGCTTCTAGTTGAACCCTTGGGCAGAAGGAATCGGCTGTCTCGGATTTTTTAATCACCGCAGGTTGGCTCTGCCAGTCCAATGGAGATGCCCCTCCCCCAGGAAGCAGGGCAGGGCTAGGAGAGGGTGTCACAACAATTTTCCCCCACAATCCAGAATATCCCTGTGTCCACCAGGACTGGGATTCGGCAACTGGGCAGCCAAAGGCAGAATCAGACCCTTTTAACCTTCTCCTGGACCTGAGGGGAAAAGCCCATGGTCGAAACCGTGTGTATTTAAAAGGCTCTGAATACTTTTTTTGAAGGTGGAAACCAGCACTTCTGCTCCCAGCTTTGCTAAATCTGTTGCATGGACTGAGTGGACACTGGGGCTCTGCTCTGCCTGTTTGTGTTACGGCCTCAGGTCTCTACCCCTGTGAAGAACGTGTTAGCATAGAGTGGTGGTCGCTCTCCCACCCCGTAGCAGAGACAGGAAACACCAGCAAGCTTTTTTTTTTGGGGGGGTGGGGAGGCTCTAAGCACTCAGGCCTGCTCTGGGTGACACGTTGCGTTTTAGTATGTTATAATACGTGATATCCTACCCCTCTCCTTGCCTCCATTACTTACCACTTCCACAGCATTCCCCGAGTTGCACAGAAACCTAGGGGAGGATGGAGGGAGGGAAGGAAACTCTCACCAGCTGCAGCCCTGGGATAAGTAGCAGCTTCAGCTGGAGATCCCCCTCCCCACCCAATTTGTGGGCGGGGGGGGGGGAGGAGCCAGGGTGTGTGTGGGAGTTTGCATCCTCTTCAGGTGAATCTAGTTGCACCAACCGACCTGCTGCAGATATTCCTCTTCCTCCTCTGTCAGGCTGCTCTTCCCAGAGCAGCTGCTGGGAGGCAGCACGGAGAACAGCATTCATCCCATGAAAGGGTCTCCATTCCCAGATATTCTTCTGTCCTAATAGTTCCTTATGTACTTTTCTCCTCTCTACCAGCGTTCACATTCAAACATGCCAAACGTCCAGCAATAGCTCCCAAACCAAAGGAGCCAGCACTGAAACACATAGCTGGCCTGAAACCTCCCCAGGGAGCCCTCAAACCGCACCTTTCATCCCGGGGCTCAGGCCTTTCCTTTTCCAGAGAACGGTCCTAATAGTTGCCTAGGCATCAGTGCTGGAACGAGCTGTCCAGAATCCAGTGCTGAACGCAACTGTCAGCTCTCTAGCGCTGAGCAGAGCTGGCCACCACCTAGTGCTGAAAGCACCAAAGCTCCTGAGGCTCACAACTTCTGTGGGACCGTATTTTCGCCACGGGCCGGGGGGAACCAAAGTTCCGGCGGTTAACTAGTTCGAGGGGACCATATTTTGGCTACGGGCCGGAGGGGGGAACCGAAGTTCCGGCGGCTCACTAGTTCCGGGGGACCGTATTTTGGCCACAACCCGCGGGAGGAACCAAAGTTTCAGCCGCTCCCTAGCTCTGGGGAACTTATTTTGGCCACTGGCCAGAGGGGGGAACCAAAGTTCGGGTGGCTCATTAATTTGTGTGGACCGTATTTTGGCACCGGGGTGGGGAGGGGGGAAACCAAAGTTCCGCCGGCTCACTAGTTCCAGGGGCTATGTTTTGGCCAGGGGTCGGGGGGAACCAAAGTTCCATCGGCTCACTAGTTCCGGGGGACCGTATTTTGGCCACGGATTCGGAGGGAACCGGAGGTCCGGCGGCTCACTAGTTCCGGGGCCCATGCTGTGTCCCTGCACAGCCCCGGCTGCGGCTGGCGGCAGGTGGCCGGTCTGCTCGGGACCCTCGGGCGCTGCCTTCTGCCTTCCCACGGCACCGAGGGAGAAACAAGCTTGCAAAGAGCAGCGATGGTGTCAAAACTCTCCTGGCTGCCAGTGAGTGCTTCCTCAGCATGGCTCAGCTCCCAGGCCTGGGGACGCGGCCTCCCCGGGGGCTGTTTCATCCCCCCCGTGCGCGACAGGCGCCTGCAGGGCCATCCCAGCAACCGACATAGCGCGGCACAGGCAGGGCCCGGCTGCAGTGGAGGAAGCAGCCAGTTGGCAGGGCTAGAGCACCAGCAACGGCAGGTGTCCGGCTTTGTGAGACCGGCGTGGGCTGCCCTCTCAGTGCTGCAGCCCTGGCATACAGCCCTTTGTCTTTTCCCAAGACCTGTAAGAAAGGTGAAGGGTCAGAGAAGAGATAAAGCTGGATGGTTTGGGTAGAGCGAGTCGGCGCTGATTTGGTTCTCTTCTGTCTGGGCTAGCCACAAAACATCATAAGTCAAAAGAATAAAAATAAAAAGGCTGCGAAGCAAGGTTGCAGATAGGAAGCAAGGGTTTTCCTTCAAACCCTAGGGCACAAGGGCTCATTTTAGCTCAAGGAAGTGGTTCAAAACATTCTCCAGGCTTCTAACAATGAAGCAATATAGAAAGTCCTTCAGCCTGGAACAGAATCCGTCCCCCTGGAAGCCTTCACATTTCACAGAACCTGCAAGTGAACTGCTGTAGAGGGCTTCCCTCAACATACCTGTTCATCTACACCTCAAAGTTCAACAGCTGTTGTAGCCTGGATGAGGAAACAAATTTATCTGCTCAGCTTAAGTGCAATGTGATATCAAGGCCACAATGGAGTTCTACATGTTTCATACAGATTGAATTAGGAGGAACTCAGGAATTAGCCATCAGAGCTGTATCCAGCTATGTTGTTTAAACAGAAGCATGGTGGAAATGTGTCATGCGTACCTACAAGTCCATGTAAAATAAGGTGTGTTTCAGGGGTGCAGCTGTTGCCTCTTTTGGCACAGCACAAAGTTGGCCATGGGTCTGGGGAGGGCAGGGGGAAAAAAACCCAGAATAAACTTCACAAGGTTTTATTTGAGGGCACTGTTAGTGCACAGAGAAAAGCACTACAAGTGAGTGTACACTCACAGATGCATCTACTTTCTGGGGATCATTGAAGGCAATCTTTATGCAATGGGGGTGAACTTTCAGCACTTCATGAGACTAGTTGATTTTATGTCTCTCTTCCGCTTTACACAATTCAGTCAAAGCCACTGCCCTAAGCACAGATACTCTCCTCCCTTCAGAACGCATTGCTAGCAAGGGAAGGTAATGGTCATCTTAGTTTCCATTTGCTCCCCTGCATGCCTTACACATGCCAGCATTTGTGAACTGCTGCTAAGCTGTCCATCAAGACAGTCAGAAAGTAGTGGGCTATTTGAGCATAGGGGCTTCTGCCTTCCTCGGACGCTCTGCTGCATGGGATACAGCAGTAACTCAGAGGATATGAGAGACAAACCTTCCTTCGTCCAGGGCATAATGCAAATGTGGGAGGGTAAAAGAAAGCACAGGTTTCTTTCTGAGCCTGACCTGGCCCCGAGTTAGAGGAGGTGACAAGGTCTTCAGTCAGTGGGAAGTAAAGATGCCATGGAATCCATAAGGCATTTGCACCGGGATTTCTGCTCGCCCCAGTTCTCTGAAGGTCTCTGCATCCAGGACCAGCAGGAAAGCACTTTGGTTCTGCAGGATGGAAAGAAAGGCAGGCTGAATGCCCATGCTGAGCTTCATTCCACTGTCCAACCCACTACATCTCTCCCAACACAAAGGAGCCTGTTGTGGTTTAGACACACAGATACACACACACACACAGAGGAGAATCATAAGACTTGTGGGTTAGGATGACAGTTTACTGTGACAGCAAAGGAAGGGGGGAAAAAACCCATCAGCAATACTTCTACAAGAATATACAGAGCAGGTGATGCAGGGTGCACTTTGCTCACTACCTCAGAGCCCAGTGCCCAGCCCAGAGCAGAGATCCCTCTTCTTCAGGCCCCAGCCAGTCCCCTTGATATATCAAGCATGACATCATATGATAGGGAATATACCTTTGGCTAGTTTGGGTGGGCTGTGTGCCCTCCCAGCTTCTTGGGAAAATTAACTCTATCCCAACTGAAAACCAGGAGAACCCCAAACGTATAACCAGCCCCTACAGACTAAACCTGTAAGACAGCTGTCAGGAGTACTGATAGTGACAGATGCCATTCAAGAAGCACTGTCATTCCAAGGGACACTCCTACTTGAAGTCTGCCTGGCTGTGCTTGGCAGTTGCAGAGGCACAGGCCTGGGGAACATGGCACTAGAACTACCTGCCAGAAAGCCTCAAATTCAGTTTTGTGGTTTAAAAAAATATACCTAATACTGTGTGACTCTGACAAACTAATAAACTGTTACCTCAGTGGGGGAGACCACAACAGACAAGATAACTCCACTGTCTTCTGCTGTGGCATTAGGCACTGGCACAAACACGGGTTCTGATGGGTAGGATCCATCCTCCTGCCAAATCTAGCAAGCACAGTGACATATGGATGTGTTAGATTACATTAATACTTGTCCACTACAGTTAGCAGAGTTGCAAGTTGGAGTGCTCCCCACAAAGATACCCAGGCATACTCGATGCTCCAAGAAACCTACAGTTGGACTTTTTAATGAATTCTTTTGTTCCAATAGTACTATGATCCAACTGTTGTGACAGCATGCCCATTGTGCCAGGCATCATGCAAACAGAGAATGAAAAGCGTTCCTTTTACTCATTTCAATCCGTAGTTTGTGCTGGCACAGGAATAAGCCACAAGCTCAGACAACTTTTCCTGGCCAGTACAGTCACCTTCCCATCACCCTAGTGCAGACCAAGTGGTGCCAGGCAGTGTGGAGAGAGGGGTGCCATGCCAGCAGAGGAGATCTATCTCCATCGTCACCTGAGGCTGTTGTTCCTACTGCAGGCAGAGCCATAGCACCCCAAAGCTGTGCTGAAAGAGGGCGCCAGTCTTTATGCTAAGTCAGTATATGGAGCAGAACAATTCAAATGGGTGTCTTTCTGAGGATTCCCAAGTCTCTCTAGCCTCCAGTAAAGTCTCTGATTAATAAGCATTTAATGCTTTGGAGATCATTATTATCTACTTTAAATAGACACAGGAGAAATCCCAGCTTGTGTTTGCAGATGGAAATATATTAAAACTTGTTTCTTGCCTGAGTCATAAATACTTTGGCAGTTGATCTCCAGCTGCCTATGCTGCTTACTTATCTTCTGTGTTGTCTGGTAAGAGAGTACTCTTCTTTGGCCTGGAAGACATATGCATACTGTGTCCAACCCCTTCTCTTTCCTCGTCCATAATGGGAACCTGGAGTGACAGCCTGTCCTGTTTGGTGAGCATGCCACATTCATATGATGCTAGGTGAGAGATGAATTTTGGAATTTCATTCTAGACCCATTTGAAAGACCCCTAAAGAGTGCCTAGTAAGTGACATATCTTCAAGGCCAGTTCAGTAGAACAACTCCCACTGCTCACAAAAGAATCTCCCTTCACCTCACCTTGAAATTCTTGGTCTCCACATCAACCTTGATCAAGGAATCTCCAACTAAATGCCGAAAGCCACATGCATAGAAGTAACGGTACTTCCTACCGTTGTAGCCAGAGTAGTTGATCTGGGGGAACTCCAAGCCCCCAACCTTTTCAAAACCCTCAGGGTGGAGGTTTTCATGTGTGCACCAGACCTAGAAGAAGTGTGCCAGGAATATCAGTTTAGCTTTGACTGGGCAGAAGACCTGACTGGTCACACCAACCCACTGCACAATCTTGGAGAAGAAATATTTAAAGATGAGTCCAACATTGCACTGACTCATCATCTAATGTGAAAAACAGGAGAAAGTCCATGTATTCATGTGCTGCCAGCTCAGAAAATCTCAGATCCAGCACTCAGCTGTGTGATGTCCAAAGTACACAAACAGGTGACTCCATTTACAGTGGACAAAACATGTTCCATACTACAAAAAGCTATTGTGTCCTGCTGTTCAGAGCTGGGAGCACAGAGCGGTTCTGTACCCAGCTGAAAGCCTGGAGGATTTTGTCAATCAAGAAGCTGAAGTTTGGCCAATTATTGTACAGGCTCCTACTCCACTTGGGCATTTTTGATGAGTCACAATCTATCTTTGCTTTTTCATTTATAAAGCAACATGGTAGTCTTTGAACTAACATGCTAAGTGCCGTCTTAGTAATGAGCAAACCTTGCTTGTTCGCTTGGTGGACAAGTTCTGGGAAGATAATAGCACAGGGTGGTGGCTGTTGCAGGCAATCTCACCACAGACATGCAATTATGTAAATATTTAATACATACCTTGCCATCTGCCTCTTTCACAGCCCTTGCCAATGAATAAGACAGTGGATTCAGATTCTTCCCCACAGGTGTGTCTGAATTCACGTTCAGTGGGAGAACGAAGCGACGAGGGAAAGCTCGGGATATGGAGTCATAAACCTGTGGTGGTAGAAGAGTAGCATTTTGGGGAACAATTCAGAAATTTTAGACATTCTTTTCACTCCTGAAATCTTCTTCTTTCTGTTATGTATTTTACGAAGTTCTGGTAACAGCTCTGCTGGTTCCAGTACTTTACAGTAGAAAACAAAAATACAGCCAGTTAAATAGGTCATCAGCACATCCATAATAATTAATGCTGAACTGGTTATGCAGATCACTCAGTTATCCTCCAAATACATCATTAGATCATGTGTCACACTATATTCACTTAGAACAGACTTAACATTGATCCTTTTTACAGCCTGTCCACACTTACTGTGTGACTTGGGCCCTTCTTGCACAACCCAGATCACGAGCTAAGAGGGATTACAGAAAATGGGAGCTCCATAGCACTGAGCACGCAGAGACAATACCCCTGCTGGAAACCCACCCTCTGGAGTCCTGTTGGTGACAAGTGGTGGTCCTGCTTTGGAAGGCTGGGGCTGAACAAAGCACTGAAGGACCGCCACATTAAACAACATGAACCGTGCATGGAAGACCTTTCTAGTTATAAAAGCCACGTGCAGTTACAAAGCTTAAGAACTGCTTGACTGTAGACTGAGATCTTTGTGGGATGGCAGGATGATGCAGACACTGACCATACTGCTTGCTGTTAATCTTGGAGCATAAACATTGCGTCTCTATGAAATTAATAGCAGGAGGGGCTTGTCCAGAGGATGACTGGGAATACCTGAATACATTCTCTACACCAGTCTCTGGAGGTGCCTCCCTCTTCCCTGTATGAAAAGGTGAGCAGAAGGCAACTGCTGTTCAATGCCTGAAGTTAGCCTGCGCGATTATCCTCCTCTGTGCTCAGGTACACATGGACTTCATGCTTGGAAAGTCCAGTGTAGTGAGGGATTTACTTGGGGAGCAATGGGCAGAGGAAACTGGCAGCCCCCAGCACGGCTGACACTCAGCAGGTTGCATGAGAGCAGTAATTCCACCATTGCCACTAAAGCTCTGTTCAAGCCAACTTTAAACTCCATAATACTTCCAAATATTAAGCTTTCTAAATAAAATAGATGGCAGGGACCCTGTTTTGGGGTTTTTCAGTTACTTCAAGCTGTAACTCCCCTGTTCAGTGTGAAACTTCACTTTAATCAAGTGTTAATCTGGAAACCCTGTGTTTAACTGAGTGGATGAGGTGCTCTGCCAGACAAAACGTGGTTTAGTCAGCAAGCAGAAGCACTAAGCAGGATTCGGGGAAAAACAGACAAATCATGCTCAGGCATGCCTTAATCTTCACCTAAATTTAAGACTCTGTTCTGAAATGACTTGCACCCATGTGTGAGTACAGTGTAATGGATACACTACTCGTCAGCTAAAGAACGTGGGCGTTGGAAACACATGTGTAATGTTGACATAAGGACAGCTTCAGACAGAGCAAATTATAGCTCTTGGTGCTCAGAGAAGATGAAAACAAAAGCTGAAATCCGTTTGCAACGGAAACTGTCCTGTTAATACTATGCTGTATCTGAATTAACATTCACCACATCTTTGCAGAAAAAAACCCCAACAAAGGGAAGCAGAACAAGATGACCCTGCAGGGACACAGCTAGATGCTTCTCAGATCAGAACTGACTTCCTCTATGTTCTGAGCTGTCTAGAAGCAAGTTCAGTCCTGTCTGAACATGTAGAAATGCCTGCCCTTCACCCACAATACGGTGGGTTTCCAATAAGCCCATCTGTAATACAAGAAACTGAAAGCACCCCCCACTTTTCCAGTGTATAACTTATGCAAATAAAGCCTCTTACATGGCTTTAAATGGTGCTTTTGACAGAGTTGGATAAAATAGGTGGTTTATGAGTACATGCTATTATGAGGTGAAAGTTAGCAACAGTGCAGGGGTTTCTGCAATGTTTGGGTTTCTGTGATTTACATAATAAAGACTAGTTTTCTGAAGTAGTGCCTTTAAACAGCAGGCTTTTTGTTGGTTTTTTTTTATTTTGCCCTTTAAAAGAAATGTAAAACCACATTTTGCACACTTTCTTGTGGGAAAAGAATCACTCCACAGGGATATGGAAAATCACTACCATTAAACATAAGATTTTAAAACAGAAGTACACTCTGTCAGGTTGATGGAAATCTGTGTCATGCACCATTTTTAAAGGTTTCAAGGAGACATTCCATGGAGATTATCTGCTAAGAGATTTAAAAAGAAATAAAAATACCAACATACCAATAGATCATCATTTTAGTTTTTCAATATAGCTCTGGTTCCTTTCCCCAGTTCACATCCTCCACTGCGTAGCTCCCCATGGTTCTCTCCTTTCTACTAACCTGAGCCTTGCTTCAGAAAACTAAGTCAAGATCATCAGATCCTATGCAACCCAAATGCAGCGTTCTTACCTGATCTAGACCTTCCCCACTTCTCCGTAGGTTCTGAAGTTTGTAAGTAGCCAGAGTTGTCCCATCATCCTGGCAGCACAGATCAAGGACCACACAGCCATGATCTTCAAAGGCATTGATTTGATGGAAAGTAGCAAAGGGCTTACTGTACCACTGCCCTGGCAGCACCTAGAGGAACAAGAAGGGAGACTAAACCTCCTCTCAAAGATCCTAGCCCCAACTCAAAAGGTTTTCTCTTCTCTCCCCCATTTCTTTCCCCACTCATTCTTTGGTATTTGTCTTGTGCCCTTGTGTTACTATAGAATGGGTGCTTTAAGTCAGTAATTAGGCAAAAACAGGTGAATAAAAGGCAAACTGTAAAGCAGCCCAGGATAGGCCCCTTGCTGTCATGATTCCATCCCTATAGCATCATTCCCAGTCTAGGACAAACCTTTTTATACTCTGCAGTACTTGGGAACTGCATTTCAGTCCCTATGCTGCAGTCTCAGAAACCCAAACTGCGCATTTCTGCCCATTCTTTTAGGGCTGGCAAAGAAATTTATCAATGAAGAAGAAAATGCATGAAGTAACCCCATTTCTAATAAACCTAGACTTGTGTTTATAAAACCTATATTGCTGTGACTTATGGATTGATTCACACAGTTATCTGTGGCTGTTACCCAGTACTCTTCTCTTGGGACCTAAATTTTCGGCTACAGCTATAGAGCTGCGGGAAAGGCCAAAGATCCACCTACCTCCCCAGTGTGCTTATTCACCACGTGGAAGCAAGTATTGTACTGAGGCTCCCAGGTTATCCCTTCAAAAATGGCTTGCCCACGGAGTTTCGAAGTGATTATCTGCAACAGATTCAGCTTGATGGGTTGCTCAATGAAAATGATGTAGTTTTCACTCATTCCTGAGAAGAAAAGCAAGGGGATATCACCTCAGTATTAGGCAAATGTGATAAAAAAAGCCTTAAGGGCAGGGGACAGCCCTTTCTGCCTCACAGTAAGTTAAATACACAGAATTTGAGAAAGCATTCTTACCAAAGCTGTGATAGTAGGAGGGTTTCAGCTTATGCATTGGAGCAATGGAGCACAGCACTTTCGCTCCCTGTAACGTGCCACTGCAGTTTGACTTCTGTGGAGGAACCTGAATGATATTGTACCTCGACCCTGGAAAGGGAAACAGTGTTCAGCATCACTGAGATGTGAGACTGTCCAGATTCATGAAACCTTGATCAGGTGCTGTTCTTTTCTGTTTCCCTAGGAACCACAGTTATAACTAAACTGAGCAGAAGATAAAAAGGCAGTTCTCAAGTCAGTAAAACAATCAACAGAGGATTACCTAGCAAAAAACCCCAAAAAGCTAGAAAGGAAGTAGAAGGATCTTCTCAGTGTGGTAGACTGCCATCTAATTTTACTGCCCTTATACTAACTTGGAGTATCCTATAACAACAGGATCAGGAAGAAAACAGAGTTCATAGCCAGTGCATCAAAGGAAATGAAAACTTTGAGTCTTGGTGATGACTGACACTTGTTTAATAAATCTGAAAAAGCAGGAAAGAATGGCACATTTGAATAAGAATCTATAGTTTGGTCTCTGCGGCTGAAAACACCATGTGCTACCCAGCTAGATATTGCTAAAGGCAAAAGGAAATGAAAACAGCAAGAATGAAAAATGATCAAAACAGGGCATCTGTTCAGTGAACTGGAACCAGCCGCAGGTATCACAGTAAAAGCAGCCCTCAAGCCCCTGAAAAAGGCAGCTTTCAGATAACTAATGTGAATGCTAGCTCTGAGCACCCATGTCAATCCCAACTTTTGTTTATAGTTTTGGGAAGGAAAAATTATCCCAGAAAATTCAGCTTTTTCTGTAAGATAGTCAGGTCACTGTAACAAATTTCACCTTCTCTCCTGTATAAATTCTTCTGATCCTTATCCAAAGCCATTATTTAAGTGAAAAACTGTTACTGTAAGAATTCTTCAGTGCTGGATGGGACTTTAAAAATCATTTTGACACAAAGAGAAATAGCAATTTCAGGGTTTCTTTAGACACTGAAGTTTCTTCAATTACTGCTCCCTGAAGTGGCAGCAAAAAGCAGCTTGCCCACAAGCCAGGCCCAGTCTTACCATGTTTCCCATAGGAATTGCCCATGTTGTATGTTGTTCCATCAGACTCATAATGAGGATGAGCAGTGGCCCCATTCACTGCAATGATTTTGCTCCAGTCTATCTGCAAATGCCAAAGATTTCCAGTCAGTAGAGAAGTTTCCTGTTGCTCTGTAACAAGCCACAGTCTTTCTAGATGTCAGTTTTGTAAAAGGCTGAGGAAGAATAGCTTGAGGATTACAGACCTAATGTGGGATCTAGACCTAAGCCTTTATTTTTGCCAGCAATGTTCCTGAAATCCTTGAAAATGAATGATGTTTCTCTCTGTGTTAGTGCTGCTAGGAAAATGGAAGTTATAGATTTGACATTTCTCTGGGAAACAAGAACATTACTCATGGCAGGAAGGGGTGACACAGTGGGAATCTTGGACATATGAACATTTTAGATAGGACCCCACATAATAACCACAGACAGATACACGTGAGGAGACAGTCACTGCCCCCAAAAAATCACCAAGGTTTTGAAAGCACCCATAGCTAATTGACAGCGTTCACCCTCCTCACAGAGAAAACTGTTTAGCTTCATTAGACAATAAAGAAGGAACAGTTAGGGCAGAGGTGCAATCATGAGTACTGTTAAATGTATTCCTAGTGCTTGGGTTAGGGTATGGTTTGGGCTCAGGCAGCAGATGGGATGTCTTGGGAAGAAACTCTGAAGGAAAAAGTTGGAGCAAGATCAATCCGTGCATTGAAACATTAAGGCATGAAAGATATGCTTCTTTTCCAAAAGCTTCTAAAATGCCTTTCAAGTTTCCAACCTGTGGCCCTTTTCAAGGCCCTGGTAGAAAAGAGTACAACACTACCGAATGTTTAGAAAACTATGTCCTTTTAAGGACATCTCAAATTGGAGTCTTTAAATGTGAAGTCATCCTTTGCATTGCTTCACCTAGCCAGAAAATACCAGTCTGCATCTAAACAGCAGCTTAAAGGATTTATTTTTTTAATGACAAGATGGTTCAACAGAGCTGAACGTTCAAACTACAAATACCCATGAGTTTTTTCATGACTACATTATGGATTACAAAACAGATAAAAGAGCAAATTGTCAAACTCTCCATTTCAAAATACAAGTAGCATGCTACATTTCATAAACAGAGCTTCTTTGTGACTGACAACTGGTTGTGTAGGGGGAGGGAGGGACTCCTGGAATGCCTCCCTCAAGATCTGAGGGTGTGCTGAGCCTGGTATTTTGTGGTATTAAATAGTCCATAGTAACATACAAGCATGGTAGCTAATACTGATTTAGGAATAGCAGAATTCTCCCCCTCAGTCCTCCTCACAGATGTCCAGCCCAGCAAATACTCGAATCCCCTCTCAGGATGCAGGCAGAAGGACATAGAGCTTATGCTGTCATTTTACAAGTCATGCTTCACCTCAGCTACAGCCACACTCCTGTGATATGATGCATAGAACATAGGGGAAGACTTGTACTGCAGCTTTTTGTTTGTTTGCTAGCATGGAAGGAAATAAAGTGGCCACCGTACCTTGACTCGACTTTACACTGACTTCACCCCCCCATTTGCAACTGAGGTTTTAGTCAAGACTTTAAAGGGCCAGTTTTGGAGTGTTTAAAGCTGGGGGTGTAAGAAGGAGATAAAGGGAACAGATAGGAAGAATGAAGAGACAAAACAAGAATACAGATCTGAGATCAGTGATTTTAACTTCTTCCTGTACGCACTTTTACTCTTCAAACACTGGTAGGTACAGACAAGTCCAGGCAAGTAGCAAGTGCACTGGAAGAATGTCAGCTGTACCCAAACAGAAATGAGCCTCTCTGTCTCTCTCCTTGCTTGCTACAGTGGGCTGTGACTGCATCGTGAGAGATGCCTTATCACTGAGGAGATTTTTCAGAGCCTCAAGTGGACCATGAAGACACACTTATGGCTATGGCTGAGAGCTGCACTTACCATTTCTTCTTGATTTGGGTTTCCCCCTGCAGCTCATAGAGACAGCAAGGAGTGATTCTCCTGTACCATAAGGTGAACCCCTTATCCCACCTGCTCACACCTTTTCCTTTGTTTCAAGCGTTTCTGGGTCCACTTTGTACATGAAGATGTTCTCATTGCTGACATAATAGTCTCCCTGGTACACAACGTAGTTCACACTGGCATTGTCACTTGGTTCTGAAATGACATCCCAGAGCTCTGTGTAAGCTCACATCACATTGTAGCAAGTTAGACATGTTTACACAAATAAACCCATTTGTGATGACATTAATCCCTCTGTGATTGCTTAGAAATATCTCACTAATCTACAAAGGCACTGAGGAAACTGTCTGCACAGGTGAGTTCAGGATAAAAGGACAAGGACTGGCTCTAGGGGGAATCACCGCAGTGAAGCCAAGACTATCTGCATACTTTCGTATGCCCTTTCTTCTTTATTTTTTCATATCCTTTCCTGCCTAGCCAAAGTCCTGTCCTCTGCAGTGACATGAAGAGTGCCAGGTTTGATTTACAGCACTGGAAAGGAGAGGCAAGACTTGAAGCTACAACTTGGGCTGAGTGGAGGGCAGGGATGCTATTTGTGTGACAGGGCTTGGACAGGAAATGCTGCTTCTTCCCTATTCTCTTCCTCTTTAAAACTGAGTCAGGGACACACACTTTGAGAGCTACTCATGCACAACAGCCAGAGCTGTTCTTGCTACTACTACTGGAGCTGAAACTCACTAGCCAGGTGGCTGAGAAGAGCTGAGGAAAAAGCAATTTCCCCAGCTGAACGCTGCATGTAGTGAACGTGCAACCTGAAGTTGGTACAGGAAAAGCCTGGAGGACAGGCCTTCTTGTAGTGAGGAACATGCTACAGATGTGTAAAAAGGCAAATAGGCAAAGGTATGCAGGAACAACCTGCAGTTTGGAAATGAACATGGGGGATGTAATTTTTTTGAGAGAGCTGGGGTGGAGTGGGTAATCAGGGAGTTCAGTGAGTGAAGGTATGAGCACCTTTGATGAAAGCAGATGACATGGCAGGACAGGACCCATCTCTTTGGGGAGGGTAAGCTGAAGATGGTCACACACATGAGCAACAAGTTGCAAACTTCAGGTCTGTTTCGGTGTTAGTGGAAAGTACTTTGTTTGCATTTAAGCCTATTTCTTCACTGACAGACACAGAATCCTAAAGGCTATGGCACTTCCATTCCTGTGCAATGCCACCTCTCACCCTACTCATATCATCTCCTGCAGCTTAGTACAGGAAGGGAAGGATTAGCCCACTTACTCTACAGGCTTAGAAAGACAAGGTGTTTTAAGGGCAAAGCTATGTCTCAGGTGGAATGGCAGATTGTAATGCTCATTATCAGGACTGTGCAGGGTGTTCTTTGGGGAAAGATTTCTGTTGGAAACTTGTAAAAACCTCTGGAATCAAGTGAGCTGAGGTGGCACTAAAACACTAAACTGAATGTGCCTCCTCCCACCCATGTCTGCCACCAACTTGCATTGTTGTTGCTGCTGTTGTTCCAAGAAAAACAATACCCCAGAACAGGCCTACCAGACTGCCTCCCATCTCCCTTCAAACCTAACCACAAGTTCCCCACGAAAGCTCTAGAACATTTCTTATTTCTCAGAACTCCTCTTACGTGGCATCTCGAAGCGTGACATGAAGCGCCCAAAGACACTCTTGCAGGGGTCTGGCATGGCCAGGGTCCCAAACTCTGAGACCACGATGCGGTTGTGCTGGCTGTTGGTCAGGTAGGAACTGCTCTGCAGAAACCTGCTCCGGTACCTCACTGTGCCATTCTCCAACTGGAACTGATGCAACAGGGCCATGCCATCAAACCAGTGGTTAAACCTTCAAGAAGAGATAAGTAAGAGAACAAGAGTTGGGCACTATACTAATTTGAAAGTAGATCTCAGGGACTTCTGCTCTGTATAAGCTTTTGTGGGAAATAATCCATACCGTAAACCAGTTGCTCTGCAGGCTCTGGCTAGGTTTGTCAGTTAGCTGGAATTGCAGGTTCCAACCCAAAGGCATTAGTTGTATTCTTCAAATATTTTAATATATTGTTTTGAAAATGAGATGGATTTGCTTCAAAAACAACTCACACAATTCAGTGCAATAAACTTTACAAATCCTGCCCCAGATTTCAGAGTGCTCATGGGATGGACTTTTGTTAATGACAAAGGACTAGGAGTGTGGATGTTTTAATCCCCAGCTCTGTTCCCGCATTATATCATTCTGAGTAGGTCACAGCCTCTCTGTGACTCAGCTTCTCCAACCTTAATAAGTTAACCGTGCTCCTATTTTCATAGGCCCCACTGGGAATTTCCAGATGAGGGAACAATTATTCTGAAAAGAACAATAAAATAAAACATTTGTTTCTTTATCTTACTTTAAAAGACACTATAAGGTGCTCCAAACAGTGGAGAGACATCTGGGGAGGTCCCCTTTAGGTTTAGGCAAGGGTCAGGCCAGAATCATTTCACTAACTCCCCAAACTTGGACTTACTTCTCCTCCCCAAACTCAAACTTCCCAGGACCGTTCCTCAGAAGATTGCCATTAATCCATTTGGGAATATGTCCTTTGATTTTAGCTGGGATGGGCTCAGGGGTCTCCTCTACTGTCTGCACTAAGGGCGAGATGCATTGCAAACCCTTGGGGCTGCAGGAGGTGATTTGCTCTTCCGATGGGCTGGGCAGGGAATTCTTTAAACCTGCAAAGAAAAGAGTGAGAACAAAATGCAGGTAACTAAGATTTTCACTTAAATAAACAGACAATTGCTAGAGCTTGAGTTTGGATGTTTAGGAGAATAGCATTCTGTGAGCAGCCAAGCTGTGGTGGATATTCAAACTAAATCTGTGTTCCCATAATACCCCAACACATCCAGAGGGAGCAGAAAATCCAGTTAATCCATTAGAGACAACTGTGCTGCGGTCCAAAGGAGGTGATAAAATATGTGTGATAGGCAAGAACTTTCCTTTTAATTAAAGAAGCTATCTGTTGGAATTTATTTCAGAAAGAAGCTAAGAGCAAGTAGGATATGGGTATTTATTATAAGAATCTATGAGGCTGCAAAAAGAAATGTGTTCCAAGCTGGGATGATACACAGAGTATTGTTGAGAGGGAGCCCTAAAAATAACTTTGTAAATTCCTTGACTGGAAAGCTTATGCAGTAAAGCATACACAGGAAAGAAAAATCAATAGGGCAAGCTAAACACAGGGGACAGGGACAAGCATTGTCCATTGCTTTGGGGTTGGGAGCTTTGCAATTAAAGTTATGGTTCATTTCAACTACATACTATCAGATTGGATGCAGGGATCACCATGTATGGCCTCTAGCCTGTGCTCTGCCATTACAACTGTGGCTTATGGTCACCACAGTTTATGGATGAAGTCACAAATGCAGCAATATACAGTGCTATGAGAAGTGGTATCCAAGTGAATGGTCAGTGCTGCCTCAGCCACCACTGGCTAGGACTCAATCAGAGCTGGATTTAACCAAGAGTTTCTGAAAAAGTATTGAAAACCTGTGCTGTGAGGTTGCTCAGAGTAAGAAGCAGCAATCACTGGCTTTTCCCCTTGCACAAAAAACCCCAAAACCAAAACCTGGACACCAGAATAATCAAACCATAAAAAAAAAAAAAAAGTTATTCAGGAAGAAAACAACTGAAACATTTCCAGGACAGGACAAAACAGATTAACCAGATTTAGCTGGTAAGTAAACAAGAAATAGTAGAAAGGGATAATTTTTGACAGGGCCTCTTGTTTGAATGCAGTACCACCCTTATTAGGCACAGTTACAGGACAAAAGCATCAAGGAAGCGTGAACTGATGGGAACACTGTGTGCACACAGTTCATTATTGGCTCCAGTAGCCTGGCTTGCAAAGCCTCATCAACACAAGGATTGTTTTAGAAATCCATTTAGCTGCAGAGGTGGATTTACCTAGCACATAGGCTGTTGCCTTCCCTCCCAATGCTATCACCTCCTCATCTATCCCAGGCTGCATGTCCACAGGTCAGTGGGGTTGCTTTGCTTTCACACTGCTCCATCCTGACTGTCAGACCGTTGAGCCCAGAACTAAACTAGATGTGATGAAGATGTAGGTGTGAGTGAAACACTGATAAAAAAGGACAGTGTGGCAAACAAATCTGTTACTGAACAAGGCCTAGTACAGACAAGGCCACACACTAAACAGGGTCCAGACTGATACTGAACTTCATTCTGTTTTTCTGTTGTACCAATTGGTTCTGGTTATACTAGACATTTTCACTATTGCTTCTTCTAGCCTACAGTCTTTAGGCCAGATAATTAAGTGAAGCTGCTGCCCAGTTTACATGTGAGCATCTGAAAGCATGTGTTCACATCTACAGAGGAAATGTGCTATTTCAAATACGAGATCATCTGCCAAAGAACTGAGTTGGCAGACAGCATTTTTCTAAGCTTGCTTCTTTAGAACAGCCACAGACAGAGTGGGTGTTTGGCATGCAGGAAGGTAAACTGCAAGATCCCTTCAATGTATTTCTCTGGCTTGCCAATCCTCAAATCCTTCTTTAGATCTCTAATATGGTAAGTCAACTAGATAAAGAATTCAGACTGCAGGGCTAAAGCAATTAACCTCAAACCACCAACATCCTCTCCCTCTTAAAATTCAATTAGGTTCCAATTAAATCCTATATGAAGCACTCAATCTGATCCCAACACTACTGCTTCAGAGTATTTCGTCTGACATAAGGAAGTAGAAGCTTTTCATGCCAACCAACACCTGGCAGGTCTAGAGGCTGCCATCAGCATTGGCAGAAATGCAACTATAGGTCAAGCTGGAGTTTGTAAAGATGTAAAAACATGCAGAAAAAGTGAAAGCAATGTGTCCCTAAGACAACGTGTTTGCAAGCAAGCAGAAACAAAGATGGCATGACCAAGGATGGCACCATATAGAAACTTCCTGGAGAGCAGCATAATTACACATGGGAATTTACAAAGATAAACTTCACGAAAGAGCCTGAGAAGGACTGGAAAGACCTCCCAGGTCATCTCCTCCCAATTGCTGTCCCTGAAAGTGGAATAGATGAACTCTATCTGAAAAGTTACTATGTTTCCCTCTCTTTGGAAGCCTGCCCATAGCCCTGATGATCAGAAAAATCCTTTGAATTTACAGGACTTTATTCATAGGACAGTTTGTCCCTCTTGTTCTATCAGCACTGTTACATGGCTTTGGTAGTTCTCCCTCTCTTGTGCTTACTACTTTGTATTTAGAGCAAGCAATCATACCTCTTCCTAAGCTAAGCAAGCTAAGTTCTTTTTGTTTTCCTTCTCCTGTGATAACATTGCCATTTACATGATCATCTTAGTAATGGTTCCTGAAATCTGAGCTAGTTAGAATTCATCTACTTTGATTTCATTTCAAGACATAGTCCAGAAAGTGTCTGAGAACAGGCTATGTACAACAAGAATGGGTAAGTTAATACCCTGTCCTTTCAGAGCAGAGAACCAACAGGTACAGCAGGATAATGTATAAGCTTTGCTTCTGGGAACCACTGAACTGAGCTGAAGATCCTGACAATAACACTTGCAAAATGTAATGAACTCATGATACCTGGATGAATCAAACAGAAGTTTTCAGAAACATGACAAGTCATTGTAGGACAATTTTTAAAAGCTAGGAGGGACAGGTGCAGGAAAAAAACCCAAAACCCAAACCAAGCCCCCAAAACCCAAGGAAAAAAACAACCAAACACAGAAACCCAAACCAAAACAACAAAAAACCCCATCCACAACCAAAAGGAGGTTTGCTCTGGTAAGTCTGTTCTTCTGAAGATCCAGGACAAAAACTAGAAGGCACAAGTAAGCAATGACCTCTTCTCAACTTGGCAGAACACAATATGTCTGTTACTCACATTATGTAATGTGCCACATATTGCAGATCACTGGCCTGATCTGAAAACAAGATGTTCTTTAGAGACCATCATTGACAAAGCAGCACAGCACCTGAACCACGCAAGAGTGGCTGAGTGGGTATGGTCAGACAGGTTCTTTGCAGGGACTTCATGCAACCTGCCCCTTTGTTTCTTTTATTTTAAGGAATCATATGTACTGTACTGAGATTTGATTAGTAGCAGCTGTAGAAAACAGCACAGGGTAATTAACACACAGAGCTAAGCCCTGAAGGACCTAGTGCAACCCATTCCTCCCCTGTCAGCACAGGGAAGGCTTGCACTCACTCAACAAAACAATATCGAGCTGCTGCAATATATATGCAGAACAATCTAATACAGAATAAACACATCAAAGGAAATAGGTTTGTTGCTGTTCTGTGTTTGATCCAGAAACAGTGAAACCAAGGACAGTGAAAAGAGAAGGGGAGGAACAAGGGAAGGAGAGGAGCTACCTCCCTCCACTTTGGATAGGGTAGCAATGAATCAGACATGAAGTTGTATATGAGTGGGACAGAAAATCCCAGCAGTGGGTGAAGGAGACACGGGCACCATTTGCTGGCTATGAAATTTAAACCACATCGCATACAGCAAATCTGCTCTGATTTTAGCCTACTTACTCAAACACAAGGTACAGAGAACACCACAAGTTGTCTCTGCATGCAACTGCACAATTGCTTGACTCAGAAGAACATCCAGGACCAATCTGAGGGCAGCCTTTAGTAACGGGAACGCTCCCAGTTGGCATAGTTCAAGCAGGGAGAGCGAAGCATGAATCCATTTTCCCTGAGGATTCATGCAAATTCAGAAATTCCATGGAGCTGATGTGGAAATCTGCTGGCACAAGATGCAGGCCACATATGGTCCCTATAGATTGGAACAAGGCAGCACGCAGGCCAGCTTTCCCATCCCCCCACCCCAAACTGAAGTTGCTACAGCTATTGGTTTCTGGCATCCAGACTCCAGCCTTCACCAGGGCCGAACCCCTCAGCTCACCGCAGTGTCCCACCCTAATTTCTGAACTGAAGTGGTCGCACTTGCCTTGTGACGGATGGGAAGTCCCCATACTTGGCTCCTTGTGCCCTCTAACTTGTTGATTTCCCAGTGTCAGGGGCTCAGCCACCCAGTTCCTTGCTAACAGGTAAAGAAACAAAAAGAGTATTAAAGAAGTGACAGAGGGGAAAAGAAATGGAGAAAAGGAGGGGAGAAAAGCTTGCCCAAAGGAGGTAAGGGAGAAAAGCAACTGTGAACTGTGTGTACTCTTGCATATGAAATACCTGTTGATTTCCCAAAGACACCTGTAGATACAGATTATACACTTCAGGGGTGTCTAGTTGCTGACATGAAGAAAGTGTAATTTCTTTATTAAATACCGATTTATACAATCAAGTCCTTGGAAGATTTATCCTAGAGAGGCACTATCAAGAACAGGTGAGAGAAGTTTCCTGTGAAACTGTCAAAATTCTCCTACCAGATGGAATAAATTTTATTCATACATTTTTCTTTTATTACTACTGTTTCACTCAAATGCTAATAATAGAGGGGTTTCTTTTTCATGATTCGATATTCTCACCTTTGAGCTAAATTCAGACAATTCTGTATCAACAAGCTTTTTCAAGAAGAGCTTAGTAACAGTAAGTGGAAAAATCCATAATTTTCAAAAAGATACAGAAAACGAGGCAATGAAACTTGGAGGCTTTTCATAATCAAGACAAGAAACACAGCTAATAAAGTTCAGTTTCAAAGCATAATGAAAGAGGTAGAGTGCAAGGGATTTTAAATTTAGTTTAAACGAGATTATGCCGTTGCTTCACTCTGCTAGCAGATCAAAATAACATAATAAATATATGTATATAGGCTTTTTTTGTCAATAGGAAAGTACTTTATCATGCCCTGAAATGCTAACAACATAGGCTGTTTTAGATAACATTCCCAATGCTAGATTTAATATTTGGTCATCTATTTTATATTAATTGCTCTGCCTCTGAATTTTGTGCCTTCCAGCTCAACAACATAGTTGCTCACACAGCAACTTACACAAACTTAGTAATGTGCAGTGAAAAAGAAACCCCCTGGACTGTTGCTGTATCCTTAGATGTGTTCTGGTGGCATAAGAAGGCAGGTTTGAGAACCTCTCAGATCTTTGGATGTCCCAGAAGCAATCCTTTGATCCCAAAAGGGAGGAAAACACCACCACCACTCAAAAGCAGAGATTCTGGTGAAGTTGTGATTTTTACTGGCTTCTATTTTGTGATGATAGATCTCACTCTTAGACATCCAACCACCCAAAAAATAACCCCCACCAAACCAAAATCCAAACCTAGCTCCAGCTGTGCAGCAATGGCACAAGTTGCAGAGTGCAGTGGTGATACAAAATCCCTTGGGGTAGTTTCCCACTTGTAAATTCAGATCAACGCTTCAGTAACATCACTGCTCTAAACAATCTTCTCCGTTCCACAGCCTACTCACACACATTTTACAGCAAGCTCCCTTGCAGAGAGAATCTGCTGCCTACTGGTTTTCCAGCTCTAAACCATCAGTATCTGCTAGTAATCCAAGGGAATCTGTGTAACGTACTTCTCTCTCCCGGTCATCTTTTCAATAAATAACAGAGAATTTCTGGCTTCTAACACTTCAGATAGCTTAGTTCCTAATTTCTGATCAATAGACATTAAATAGCTCTGCCGACCTGTGCGAGCAGCAGCACTTCACAGCAGCAGAAACCCCCTTTCCAAGGTGATGGAATGTTTGTTTATGCATTTTACCTGGAAGGAATGGCATCAAAGAGCAGAGGAAATGCCTCAAATTAGCAAGCAGGAGGCTGATGGCAGACAGAAGGATTTTGGAAAACATATTCCGCTCGGAAGAAGGATCGGAGGTGGTCAGGCAAAGGTACAGGTGCCAGGATGAGCGTGCAGCCAGCACTGATGGATCGTCTGGGGAGAGCTGCCTGACATCATCGCTTCAGAATAAAAGCCGGGAACGTCTGCCCGGGCAGGGTGAATGAGCCTGTCCGTGCTCCACTCGCACAGCCGGGCTGGGCAGGGACGGAGGAGACATGGCAGCCAGAGCAGCTCAGCAGCCCGCAGACCCTCTCGGCAGCTAGGCCAAGTGAGTCGAGCTGCTGGATTGCTGAGCTACTTAAAACATATGTTACCACTAGTGGAAAACATGCTTCATGATTATTAGCCAGCTGTAGCTGGGGAAATCACAGGGAAGGGGAGGAGATGCAGCCAGGCTTCTAGGCAATTCTTCTAAGAATTCTTGTTGTGTTGTCTTTTTCACCTGTCAAAAACACCTTATTTTGTTTCCAAATCTGAATAACCATTTTGTACTTCAAAGCATCTCAAGACTTTAGGAATATTGGTTGCCACACCAGATTAGACCATTAAATCGGGGAAGGACCAGTGAATGGCCATGCCCTGCTGTTTCAAATGAAGATGGACCTTTGATGAACCCTTGCAATCAGTATACTGAGAGGAAGCTGCTACCACTTTGCAGATGCACTGTGACAGCTGTGATTGTTTTATCTTATTAAACAGCCCCTAAAAGCTGCCCTATCCCTTGAGAGAGAGCAAGGCAGCACCCGCAGTACTCTAGGCAGCCCATTCCACTGTCCTTAAAATGGGACAGATTATTGCTCATCCTAATTTTTCTGCTGCAAATTAAGCTGATTTCTTCTTGTCCTTTCTAGAAGACACAGTGAACACCTGACTACTGTCCTTTCTAAAACATAACTGGTATCATCATACCTTCCCTTAATTTGTGCTTTTTCTAAATTAAACACAACTGCTTCAACCTTTCCTCATGGATCGTGTTTTCTTTGCCCTTTATTATTCCTGTTTCCCATTATGACCACTCATTTTGTAATAAGCAGACCCATCTTCCAATGAAGATCAAAACAGACGGAGTAAAGGAGAACAACTATGTTTTCCTGTCTCATCTGCTATCCTACGGATAACACATCTCAGCTCTGGGTTTTTTTCACCAGACAGTAACTTCATACCAACTCCAGCTGTTCTTCTGGTTTGTAAATAATATCTATGATTCTTCTTGCGAAGCATAATGTTTTCCCCTTGTCATTTTTTAATTTTATCTTGATTTCAGATCAGGCCTTCACCTTATTGAGATTACAGTCAATTTTCAACATATATTATCAATAGCATTTGTGACCCCTCCAAGAATGCTGCCATTTGAAAACTAAACTGTATTCTCTAATGTGGTCCTCCTCCTAAATCATTCAGGATGATATGGAATAAGTGAGGCTTGAAGCAGATCCCTGTAGAATGCCACCTAGGCTGACCTTCCAAAAGGAATGAGTATTCTTTTTATTGAATTTATAACTCAGTCATGTAGCCCCTACTTCCTGATTGCTCATTTTTATCATACAGGATGGTGTCAATTAGATCAAGTTATACCCCATCTATCACTTTTCCATAATGAATCAGCTACTCTAATAAAGGAATTTATTTTTTAAGTTTATTGTTCCCCAAGTGCTTTTAAAGTCGTGGTTAAGAAATTTACTTCAGGCTCTCTGCAGGATGGGGGGTAGGCTGATTGATTCTTTGCCTTCCTTTTTTCTGCCTAATCACCCTAATGATGTAAAACACCCTCTTTGCTCTTTTCCAGTGCTGCCTTCAGCATCAGGTTTACAAAGACAAGTCAAAGACAAAACATAACAATTCTACAATTAGCAAAACCGAATTCTGATAAGCTCCAGACAGACTGCCATGTGCCTTAAACACATCCATTACCTGCTTGATTTGGTCTTTCTCTGTCATGATCCACATTCCAACGTCTATGCTAAAAGGCAGTTTCATTTTAAGTAAACAGTCACAATTAACCTTTTCTCAGTGAAGAACTGTCTTCACTGAATACCTAAGCTGTCCCTGCATTAACTGTTATTTTCCATTTTCAGCTTTTAGATAACTGAAGAGCAATGAGAGGAACTGAATATTAGTTTTTCATCATTTATACTTTCCAGACTGTGGAGGTACTCACAGCAAGCTCAGAAATGCAAAAGACTTGATTTAAAGAGGGTCGAAACTTTGTGTAAGATGTTTCCACATCTTTTTTAAAAATCCATTTATATTCTGCTACTGATCTGTCATCTTAGACATTCTTGTTAAGGCACCGCAGCTTAAACAACAGGAGGAGAAGCTTAAAGAAAACGTAGTTACCAGCTGAGCTTCACTGATCAGATTTGGCAGCTTTAAAGCCAATTAATATTCTGTTCAAACCTCCTTCAGTAAGACTGGAAAGCGGATAGCGATGGGATGGATGCCAGTTGGATTTCATGTGTACCTCACTCCTCAGAGACAGAATGGTAGAGCTTTTAGTTTCAACATTAGAAGAGTGTAAAAAGTTTGGTTGCTTTCTCCCAACAAATACCAAAATACATGAGAGGGGCAACCAGGGCAGAAACATCATTAGCAGGGTAGGCAAAACCAGTAAAATTTTACTTTCTTATGGTTTAGAAGAAAACCAGTGTGTAATGATTCCTCTATATATGGATAGTGAGTGGAACACTGAAGGGCAGCCAACAGAAAAATACACTATATTATTAGCCAGCAAAGTAACTATGGGACTATGGGAGGCTACCTTTTAAACAGGAAAAGAATGCATAAAACCAGCCAGTAAGTGGTTCTTTCCATTGCTGAAGTATTTTGTAGGTTCAGAAGAGAAGAGCCTAGTTTATTTTCAGTGGATGTTTTAAACTTTCTGAACTTACCACTGCCAAGTTGGAACTTCAAGCAGCTACAGATTTTATTAATTTTAATTGGTCAGTGTTTATTTTTTATATATCCTCACACAAAACAGCAGCTTTGTAGCTCTTAGCAATTAAAAGAAAAAGGAAAAATGCCTATTTCAAACTCTTACAAAGCTTTGAATGACTTCCCTTTAATAAGCATAACCACACTGCTCATAATCTCAGCTAGGTTACTATGCTCATACTTACAAACTTTACTTCCAATGTTTCTTTAATTTCCAAAATCCCCTTACTACCAGAGATACCACTCTACATTATCACATGTAATGACAACCAACTACCTAAGAAACCACTGTAGAAAAACAAGACTCATCACTTAAGGAGGTATGTTTTGAATCTAACTGTACTCGAATGCCAGGCTACAAGAAGCAGCAGCTCTTTATTCTTCTAAGAAGTATAGTTTTACTGATTTTTGTTGTATTTTATAAAGTTTGTAAATGGGGCAAACTGCTGTAACAGTATGGGTCTAAGTTCTGCTTCTTAGTAATAATTAATACTTGGACAAAGTTTGCAACTTTGATATATTAGCCACGTAAACTAAATCTAGATGATCCAAAGCTAGGTGATCTAAACCAGTGGCATAATTTTCCCAAGGACAAACAGATTAAATGCAGCACGTTTTGATAACAGGCAGATATTGAACAGTAATGAAATTTCTGTATTTTTCCTTTAAAGGCTTACATGAATAATTACAGGTAAATTTCTAAATTCAGACACTGCATAGATGAAAATTTAAAACTCTGCTTTTTGCCATTTACAGATGATTGTAGATTTTAGAAACAGCACAATATTCTAGACAATTTAACTTCCAAAATAATCTTCTGTATTTTCTCCCTCTTTCTTCTGTTTACACAGCATTACTAAGACTATTTACAAAACAAAATGCCATTATTAGCAAAAAGTAGGGGACTGGTAAAATATGGTGTAGATTAGGGGCAAGATTTTTGGAAGTCTTTAGATGCTAAAGATACAGATAGGAACCTTATGAGATTTTCCAAAATTCCTAAGCACGTAAGGCGCTTAACATGCTTAGGCACATTTAAAATCCTACTAAGGACATATCTGCATCTTTAGGTATCTAAATACCTTGGAAAATCTCACCCTAGATGTCTAGTTTCTCTCATCATTTGTTTTAAATAGTTTCAGATTGGCAGGTAGCACTTTTGTTTGTGACTTTTATCTAATAAGGGGGAAAGGAAGATTGACTAATCTGAAAGGATTTAAAGAGAAAATGAATACGCAGTACTGGGGTAAAGATCTAAATATATCTTATGCCAGCAACAGGACTATCTAGCACTTTTCTTTATTACATTAGCCTCACAATTTGTACAAATGATGCTTTGTACATTTTATGTATCAGCTGTTTAAGCAGAGTCAAATGACAAGAAAGAAAAAGTGCTCACAACCCCCCATAAGCTTCCTTAAATAAATGTATATACAGCAAACAATAGTGGTGTCTCTAAATAACAAAAGAGCAATGTAATTCTGGGTTATCTTAACATTATCTAGTTATTTATTACCAGCAAACTTTTAATGATGTACTTTTATGTTTGTATCAAAAGGGCCTTGGTTTCATTTGAGAGGCTACAGAAGTATTAAAATATATTTTCAAATTCAGACTCAACACCTCTTCATACATTTCCCAAGGCTGTATAGAACCCTCCTATTTGTAAGCTGATTTTTCCAATCTATTTATATTCTGAGTCAAAATGAAAGTAAGATTGCAAGTACAATCTATGAAGATTTTAGCACCAAAACATTTTCTAAAGTAGAAAAAAAACCCCAGAAAATGGTTAATATGAAATAATCTGAGATCCTTTTCCATTTACATTGCAAAACTCTATGTTTCACAGAAGTGTTTCTATATTATGTTCTAAGGCAAAAGACTGGTTGTAACAATAAAAGAAAAAAAACATCTTTAGCAGTGACAATAGAAATACCATGGCTGCTTCTGAATTCAATTGTATTTAACTTTCATAGCCTTAAAGCCAAGCAATACAAAATTCATTCGACTCACTTTTTCAAAAGCTTCCGGTATTTTCTAGGGATGGAAGCACAGGGACAGTCTCAGCGATGGGTCAACAAGTAAAAAAGGATGTTTTAATGTGAAGAACCTCTTGGAGTCACAAGATTTTAAATTGATTATTTAGCATTGTTTTTTATTGCCATTGTGTCTACTTATTTAAAAACAAAGTTGCTGTTTAAGTTGTTGAAAGTTTCCTGAACTGCTAGAAATATTTACACAAGACAGTTATGAAACATTCATCATAGCACTCATACATAAAATATAAGACAAGTTTTGCCCTGCATTTCTGCAATTTAATGAACTCCATTTAGCTTTGCAGAGTACTTGCAATCACAGTGAATCTCTGTTTCAGGCTCTCCTTTTTCTGTTTTAAGTGATTTTCTATGGTCCTTGCTTCTTTCAAGATTCCATCAAGTTCTTGAACATAAGAAGCATCCATTGCTGCTCTCTCACTGAATGGAAAAAATTTGTAGTTAAAATCACTACTAACACCATTAACTTTCTCACTACTTAAAAATGATTTTCCAGAAAATTTGCCTATTAATACTGAGTTTCTGACCAAATTAGTTCTCTGTTGTAAAGGAAAACAGCACTTTAATTTCAAGGTGTGTACAATGCGTGCTAACTTCTAGAAACTCCAACCATGGTAATCCATCTCATCTAAGGAAACAAGAGAAGTTATGTACAAATAGGACAAAGTCAACTTGCCTTAAAATGTGAGCATATTTTGATAACAAGTTCATAATTTCTTTGTTCATCTCTGTTAAAAGAGAAAAGGTATTTAATTTAAGCATTTGAATTCAATTTCATTGCAACATCCAATTAGATAATTTCATAGTTACTTTCAGTTTGTTTAATACATCACCATTTAAAACTTTTTCCAGTGGTTCAGGTTTGTAAAGAGACTGCGAGCCTTCAGAAAATGCCACGTCTGTTTTGTCAAGGAAGGACGACTGAGGATTTTCTGAACCTTCATTCTAATAACAGAGCACATAAAAAATACAGGCTCTAAGAATTAAAGCAAGCTTAGCACAGATTAGAGTTTCACTGAAAAACGAAGAGTTTGAAAAAGATCTTGAGAGACTGTTTTCAGAGGAAATGAAAGTGATGTTGGCTTCACAGCATCAACATCATCTATCCCAAACAGAAACAGCATCTCAGCACTAGGGAAGTGGGCGGGAACTACCAGTTAGAGATCTTGGCTTATATCAGTCAAAAGATGGTTGTCCTTCAGAAGCTCACTCTTGAGAAGTCCTACATAACTGTGTTGCAGCACATACCCAGTTTGAACTTCAAACACTAAGAAAAGTCTTAACAGTCTCCTCATTCAGTAAGGTCATACGTTTCCCTTAACCTACATAAACAGACATGGACATCTCTGCCTGCTCTCCTTGATATGAGCCCATAGCAATGCCACTGAAGGACATCCAGAAAGAGAGGGGAAATGTGTGTGTGTTGGGGATGGGGTGTGGGGAGAGCAGTTGCATTATGCCCAGGTTCTTTCCTCATCAGTAGCACTCACCTCCATCTCTTTCTTACGTTTGCTTCTATTTTCATCTGGTTTTTGTGTGTTACTTGTCATCGTTGCCTGATAAAAAGTACATCATCATATTCAGTATCATGTACAACTAGAAAATATATCTATATAGAAACACGTAAAACCTATAACCAGTACCTCTAAGCTCTTCTGCAAAGGAACTGGATAGAGGCAAGGCCTCAAGCACAGCGACGGCACCGATCCGGGCTGGAGACAGCAGGACCAAGACCCCGTCTGTCCCAGGCCAGCCTGGGCAGGGCTCGGCTAACAGCCCAGGTGCTTGCACAGATGCCAAAGGGTACGTAAGGTAGAGCACCGGCAGCTGAGGCCGGTTCGGTTCTGCCTTGTCCAAAAAGGATCTGTCTCTCCCTAGCGACACCTGTGGTTCCCAGGACCCTCGCAAGGGCCCCTCTCCTCAGAGCTCGGCCTACAAGGCTTAGCGGCCCTCGCGGCCGCCGGCAGCCGGCAACGGCCGGCGCGCGACAGGGCGGACAGTGCGGCCGAGCTGCCGGGGAGAGGGGTGATCCCGCTCCCGGCGGACACCCGAGGCAGGCTGCAGCCCGCCCTGGAGCGCTGCCCGGCGGGCACCCGAGGCAGGCTGCAGCCCGCCCTGGAGCGCTGCCCGGCGGGCACCCGAGGCAGGCTGCAGCCCGCCCTGGAGCCCTGCCCGGCGGGCACCCGAGGCAGGCTGCAGCCCGCCCTGGAGCGCTGCCCGGCGGGCACCCGAGGCAGGCTGCAGCCCGCCCTGGAGCGCTGCCCGGCGGGCACCCGAGGCAGGCTGCAGCCCGCCCTGGAGCCCTGCCCGGCGGGCACCCGAGGCAGGCTGCAGCCCGCCCTGGAGCGCTGCCCGGCGGGCACCCGAGGCAGGCTGCAGCCCGCCCTGGAGCCCTGCCTCGGCGGCGGCTGTAGGACGGCCGGCTGCTGGGAAGGGTGGGAGGTAGGGCCGCCCAGCAGAAGCTTCCTGCAGCAGCTCTGACAGCTGGGCCCACCTCTGGAAGGCTGGCTAAAGAGGACGTCCGCTGGGCTTAGCCCTAAAACGTCTTCTGTTTTGGCGATCCCAGGAGGAAGTGCTTCATCCCAATCACGTTTGAGTTAAAGCACAGTGAGACTGCCTGCAGCTGTTTAACCTGTTGCCTTGTCCGCTCTACTGCGGTCATATTTTGCCTTCTGTGATGGGTCCAGTCACAGTTTGAATCACCAGATTGTTTTTGGGGTGACATGCCAGACAAGGTTAGGTGGATCCCTCTCAAAAGACGAGCTGTGATTGAATAAAATCTGAGAGATGACTGTCACTAAAATGACTAACAGCACTAAAATTAGCCAAATGCTGAAACCAACCTTTTCTCTAAACAATGGAAAATAAGATTGTGTGATCATAGAATCATACAATGGTTTGGGTTGGAAGGAAAACCTAAGTTCCCACCAGTGACCCCCCTGCCATGGGCAGGGACAGCCCCACCAGCCCAGGGTGCCCAAAGCCCCATCCAACCTGGCCTTGAACCCTGACAGGGCCTAGGGGCAGCCCCAGCTTCTCTGGGCACCCTGTGCCACGGCCTCCCCCAGCTTCCTGGGAAGGATTTTTTCCTAATATCTAATCTCAATCTGCCCTCCTCAGCTGAATTTCCTAACAACATTTCCTTATGTTGTTCTTCGCTTCTGTAGGTAAGCTATATTTGGTTTCATCTAGAAATGCATGAATGAAATTAAATGATGAGGTGGCTTGCTTACAACAGGAAGAAATAGACAATGATTCAGGAGAGTTATTTCAGTATTGCACTTCATGTTTTTAGCCAAAAATACTAAGCACTGTATCAAAATACTACTTTCCTAAACCCGGGCTTCATTAGCTACAGTGAAGAAAACCTTTGCAAAATTTGAAGTATTGTTGGAGTAAAGGGAACTTTATTTTTATTATCTGCATCTTTAATTTCTTTTCTTAAGAGAAGAAAGTATCTTAACCTTACATATATTATCCAAATAGGCTCTGAGAGTCAAAACTCAGGACAAGAAATGAAACTGCTGAAAGAACGAAAACTAAATACTTCCCCAAAGTAGAAACAATATTCCATATGCTGCCACAGCTCACTTCCTTAAATTCTAAAAAATATTTTTATGCTATTAGTTGTAGTATCTAAACATTAAGAAACAGGTATGAGAGATGACTCCAGAAAAAACAACTACATGCACCATATCCTGGGCTGCATCAAAAGAAGCATGACCAGCAGAATGAGGGAAGTGATTCACTGCCTCTACTTCCATGAGACCCCCCCACCTGCAGTACTGTGTCCAGATCTGGGATTCCCAGTATGAGACAGACATACACCTGTGGTACTGAGTCCATAGTACAGCTGGGAAGATGATCAGAGGGCTGGAGTACCTCTCTTGTGAAGACTGCCTGAGAGAGTTGTTCAGTTTGGAGAAAAGAAGGCTGATGGGAGACCTCGTAGCAGCCTGCCAGTACCTAAAGGGACCTACAGGAAAGCTGGAGAGGGACTGGTGACAAGGGCAGGGAGGAACAGGACAAGGGGGAATGGCCTTAAGCTGAAGGAAGGGAGACTTAGATTAGATATTAGGAAGAATTTCTTCCCTGTGGTGAGACCCTGGAATCTTTAAGGGCCAATCTTCCAACCAAAATTATTCTGTTTCTATGAAAATAGTCTTAAAAGTGTTTGCCTAATTGAGTTACCATACTGGTATTTTTGTTAACAGACCACCTGAATTCAAAGAAATGAAACATCTGAATTGCTTTAGCACTTTCAGTGCCCTATGGATGAGATGGTCTATGGAGAAAATTCAAACAAACAAACAAAAATATCTAAGCTATTCTTCTAAAAGTAGCCCTCTTTTAACATTGGAGATATGAAAATGCACAGAGACATAAAAGCTTAAAACTTGCAATAGAAGCTATTGATATGAGTTAGACCGTGGTCCTTATAAATACACATATGTACAGACTAAGAGGAAATAGCTTTAATTCAGTATACAAAATGACCTTATTGAATTTTTAGGACCTCAAAGTTTGACAAGAAAGACCCAGATCCTCCTTCCTGAGAGCTTTGTCTAGAAAGTCAGTAGGACAAAAATATTACTGTCTATACAAAGTAAGCAATGTTGGCTAACTGACAATGGTTTTGGTGATTTTACAAAAATTTTGGTACCAAGTACATTATTATTTAATGTTTCACTAGTGATGTGAATGTAAATCTAAACTTAATGAGAAAAATGGCTAAATTATAAACAAGTGTGACAGCATTCATTTTTTTAAAAGACTGTGGGGTTTTTTTGCAATGAAATTAAAAAATAGGTAACTGGGAACAAGAAATGCAAATAGTATCACCCAGATGGGGAACTCTCTTGAAAAAAGCTCTGGTGCCCAGATTTTAAAAATAAAACAAAATCTAAAAAAAAAAAAAGTCAATTGTAGTAAAGATAAGACGTGAATATTATTTTGAAGCTGAAAAAAGTTCTTCAGAGGTTGAAACTTAAAGGGCTGAAGCTGTTTATTTCAGGTGTAATTCCTTCACAGGAAGGAAGTATTTGTCATGAAATGGCTATCAAGTAAATATACGAAATCAGGTGCCCAGAAACAGATGGCAGTTAAATTTAGAAAGAGTTTTTTTCCCCCTGTAAGAATGAACCATTCAAATAAAGTACTAAGAGGGATGGTAGAATGACAGTTGTATATAGAAATCAGCTAGGTCTAGGTGTTTAAATCACATTTAGATATATCTCTTTTAAACAGGTTTAGACAGACACAGCTCCACACAATGAATGAACAAATACCATGTCATGAAACAGGAACTTGAAAGGAAATGATACGGTATTGCTGTCTGACTGGAATCCAGTAAGTGCAAGTGAGTGTCTGTAAATAGGGATATATACTTCCCGTCTGAAAGCAGTAGCTCCAAAAAGGTATTTTGCTTTGCCTGCCAGGAACAGGAGCTTTTATTCTGTGGTTGAATCCTTCTGCTTTTTTAAATTCTTCTGAATCAATTTCATTAGTTTCTTTCAACAACTTTAAAAAGAGTAACTTCTGCAGCACACAGTTTTTATCTTAACATATCAGGGAAATACACTGAGCCCTCTGGTAGAACAGCCAAAATTTCATGGTTATTAGTAAAATGGATAGTATTTTTATTTTTAGGGTTATTATTTCAGATGAGGTTGACACATGCACCTTTGACCTCAAAATTCTCTCCCTAGTTTTATGATACAGACATTAAAACATCCCCTAGAGATGTTTTACTCTTTTCCTTTTTTTTTCTCCAGGAGCAGTAACAGGCATGCAAATAGGCCAAAGAACATCTTAGGGTCTTGGGCTGGGTTTTGGCTGGGGTTTTCCCCAGAGCTAAAACTTGAGCCTCTTCAGTTTACCCATTGAGCTGCCCTAATGCTTTGCTGGTCAGCATTAGAAAGAGGAAATTAAGGCACGGAGGGGTTCCAGTTAACACTGCTGAATTGTACACACTATATAAAATATTGACTAATTATTCATTCCCAAGTTTGCTCTTATGGTGCCTATGGCCTCTGTTGTCCCATCGCTATACTGTTTGCCACTGCAGCTACAGCAACATTTGTCACATTCAGCATTAGAAAACCACCAAAGGCAGCACTTAGCATTCCATAAAGCATCACACTGAGGCTGCAGCAGTTAGGCAAGAGCAATGGTCATCGCTGTTTTATTTATTTGCAATTAACACAAACCTGGGAAACTGGTGAATTAGGAGCTATCTATCAATCTGGCTTCAACCATCAGCTGTAGTTCCTGGCTGTTTCCTTGAGAGGAGCCGCAATTCCTTTCCTGAAGCTACTTATGTACAAGGGATGGAAGATAATTTGGAGAGTTCCCACCAGACACCAGCGATGTACTCCTTGGCACGGTTGTTATTAAGAACCAGACACATACAACGTGTTTCCAACACTAAATGCTTCCCTCAAGGCAGACGCAATGCTTACGGGCAGTAAGCATGTGGAGAAGGGGAAGTCTCCACACTGACTGCTGGTACCTGTTTCAAAACTTCCACTCGAGACTCGATGGACCACGCAAAGGGACTGCAACAGGCTGGTGTGGGAACCAGATGTGTCCCTCTGACAACATGTGTACGAGATAAACCGAGTCGCAACAGGCTCCGTTTGTGACCTCAGCCTTGCCGAGGAGGGGAAGTGCCGCAGAATAAATGCTGACGTAGGCACATATCTTGGGAAAGAGTTCTAATTTCTTCCACGGTTTGTTCAGTCGCCTTATTTTGTCGCGCAGTGATGCAAGCCGCTATAAAAGCCCCCTCCCTCGGTCTCTTGAAGAGCTGCCACCTCCTGCTGCAGAGAGCGCTGGCCTCCCCGTTCAGGGGACGCATGACGGCGACACGGTAGTGACGCCTGCCCCGGGGAAGCCTCAGCAGCCCTGCCAGGCGGGACTGCACAGCCGCACGGCTCTCGGCTCCGTCGCCCCAGGTTAGGCGAGCGTACGCGCGGCGGGCACCGTCCGGGAAGGGAGGGGAGGGTGACCGAGGAGGCTCCGGCCGCGGGATCGGGCGTCCGTGGTGCCCGCCCGTCCGCCGGCAGCGCTCGCATCGCCCCGCCGCAGCCCGCCGAGGAGCGAGGTAGGATCGCGGCCGCTTCTCTGTCCTCGCCCCGGGGCCGGCTGCCCGCCCGCCCGCCCCAACAACTCGGCTCGCAACTCCGAGCGCAGCCCGGCCGGGAAAGCACGCAGCAACCCGGGACTGACCGCGCTAGGGCCCCGCATCGCTGCCTCCCGGCGCTGAGCAGGGCTCGGGGCTGGGGCAGAGCTGGGCAACCCAGCCGGTCCAGGGGCTACGCCGGTTCCGCGAGGGGCGGAGATGCTCGCTCCTAGCGCGTTTGCGAGCCAGGCTGGACGTCCCCCTGTGGGACTGAGCGCTATCATCCCCTTTCTCGCGGTCGCAGCGAGCGGCAGAGACTTACCCTCCGCCGGGGTTGGCGATTGAGAGCATCCCGCAGCCGCACCGCAGGCAGGTTGCGGGCAGCTGCCCGTCCTCTGGTCCATCGTGGGATCCCCGCTGCCCTGGGCTCGGCTCCTGCACAGACACCGAGCGGGGCTCCACCAGCTGGGGCACAGCCCTGTTCTTGTTGCCCGCACCCCTGCTTATCGATGGGGCAAGTCATCACATGCTGCCTCCAACAGTCAGCTAAAAGCTTTTAGCTTTTACCATTCCTTCCAACCATGCTCGGTGAGACATCTAACCATCTTTCAGTACGCATCAGGGGGAAAAGTGTAGTTGTTTTATGTGTTTCACCCATTAAACCACGGGCCACCTTTTCCTTTAATCCCTTATCAGCAAGTCCTGCCTATGCTTTCCCCTCTGCTTTAGAATAACAGAGTAGTTCTCGACGCTCTGGTTTCCTTTGCTACGTGGGAGGCATGCACTGTTTGCTGTTGTGGTATTTAGCATCAAAGGTTTGGGCGCCTGAGTTTGGAAACAAAGATGCTCAATCTAAGAGCTCGGGTGGCTCTTCTGCACAGACCAGCTAGAACTATAGATCATATGAAAAACAGGATGAAAAGGAACACTCCCAAATATGTTCCTCAAAGTGCTTTACTAGAGGGACAAGGAAATCACTCTGATTTCCCCACCCCAGTCCTTAAGGTTGATATGTGCTTATTTACTTTAGGCATTGCTCACTTGTTTTGTGTAAAAGTCTTTTCCAAGCAGTGGAAAAGCACCTTGGAAGTAAGCAAAATGTTTAACTGTGTAATAAAATCCCAGTGCAAGAGTCAGTTCTCCCCATTTCCCCCTAGATTTAACACATTACTTTTCTTATTTCTGTGTGGGTAGCAAAGGGAAAGAGCGTCTTGACAGGAGTTGGTAGGTTTGAATGAAGCACATCATACTCTAGGCTGCTTACTGAAGATGGGTTCAGTGTTTTTTACGATCCCTGTTGTTGGCTTTGTTTATTTGATGCTGTCTGATCAACACCTTCACATGCATTCTGCTGTCACTATCCATGTATTGTATACAGAGGGTAGGCACACAACTCCAGGCTTAAGACTTCATACAGATGCTGGGCTCCTAAAAATCAGATGCAGTGATGATGAATGTCTGTGCATGTTATTTCATGCATCTGACCACAAATTTCACACCAATCACAAAGCCAAGTAAATCAGATCTCACAGATAGTAAACTAGCAGCTTGTTATTTTCAGCGAGTAAAATGCCTTTATTTCTAAAGATGTAGATAAACTGGGTAAGAACATTCATACCCAGACACCATTTTAGGAAAATGAACAAAAAAAATTTGCTAAGATACAGACCAAAATGAAGCTGACAGGAAGGAAAGTGGCCACCTGCATTCCGCAAAATTAGTGGCATAGAAGAGGACATCTCAGAACTGCTTACCTCCAGAGAAGAGAAATAATTCATTTCTTTGCCACATCTTCCTCTGCAGTATAAGTCCCTTTTTTCTTATTCTCATTTATCTTTAAAGGTAGGAGATGCTATTTTAATTCTGAAGAGGATACTCCTTAGACTTCTTCCTTCCAACGGCAACTTTCCCAACAGTAGTAAACTCACTGAAAGACTAGACTTTACAGTTCAAGTCCTAGTCAACACAATGTGTGTAGGTAACTACACACATACTCCTCTTTTATCTTGTTAGTTCCCTGCCCCACTGCTAGAACTGAAGGTATGAAGCCATCCCAGCTTCTCTAGGAACCTACACAATTCCAGCTCTAGATACAGGCTAAGTTTTGGAAGCTCTGTCTTTTACAGAGGGAAAATGGAAAGATCAGTCTCTGTAGACTTAAAGTAACTTTTATGGCTTAGTGGTCAGTAACAGGGCACTTAATCCAGTCTTAGTCACTTCCCTATTTGAAAATTAGGAACATAAAATCGAATGACTATGTGATACTAAGAGTATTTTCATGGAGCTACTTACTAGCAGGCTCAGAGAATGAGAAAATGGTAAACAATTGTTTATTCCTCTGCAACACCTTGTAAATCAACAAGTTTTGTAAACTAACAGCACTTGAAGGGGGCTCTGTGTTAGTCTAAATAATGATAAAAGGCAACAGAGGAGGAGGCCACTTATTTTAAAAAGCAGCTTTTCAACAGGTAGTGAAAGTGCTAGAAGAGAACTTGCCCAGACACTCCCTTGCCTTGTCGAGTAAGAAGCATTGCTCTTAACTCCCAACCCTCTCCATGTGGTTTTGGCAGAGTGAAGATGAGTGATGAAGAGATTCTTGTGTGTGCAGTACAGCTTGGAGAAAATTTCTGCCTCTATTTTGCAGGTAATTACTACCCACTGCTGAGACACTGTCTGTTCTTTCTGCACAGATACAGAATTCAATCCTTTCCTTGGGCTGGCCTCCCTAACTTTGTGGATTACTGTTCTTTCCTGTCATGTTACCTGAGCGATCCTCAAAGCAGTTACAATCCTTGCTCACTTGGAAGAATGATAGTTCTGAGATCATGGAACCAGGCTGCTCGCTGCAAAAAGAATGAGTCTGAGTCAGCTCTCTCGGTGTGTTAACAAGTCAGTACCCTATTACTGCCACACCTGAAGCATTGAGTAACTTCTTCTGTTTGAATGCTGAGTAAAAAGAAGTCCTTTATCATTCTGATGTCACCTGATTTTCCCATAAGCTTTGAATTACTGTTAGCCAAGAGTCTGAGCCAGGCAAATACTTGTTGCTTCGTACTGTACTTTCCTGTAAAGGATGCTCAGAAGGGTTGTAACACTGTGGGGTGATCTTGGAGTAAGTGGGTAACTTCCAATCTGATAGGATGAAGTTGGAAAACAGTCTCTTCATTAGGGGTAATTTGTAACAACTGTTTCTTGTCCTTTTGCTCACTTAGACTCTAGGTCCATTTTTTCCTTGCTTATAGGCTTAAACTGAGCTGCTCACTCTTGATTTTGCATGACTCTTGGTTTTGTGGTAACCCCAGTTCTCAAATGACTGGTGGTTTAATCATTCTGTTGAGTTTGTTACACTCCCAAAAACAACACACTCTGTACTTAGACCAGTTTTTCTTGGTGAGCTAGTAATACTGAGGACTGCCACTGGAAATGCGGAGGTGGCTGGCTGGCTTCCAATCTTGCAGAACAAAACTGGGTGGAAAGTGGTTTATTTCAGGAGAGCAGTCTAATATTTTTTTCTTTCCTTTTTTCATTGCTCGCTTGGAACCAAGATGATGATGGTAAGCTGAAAGCTCATCATTTATTACCTTGATTTTCAGTTTTACCTAACCTAACCTGCTTATGCTTTCTAACCCACAAATGTTCTGTGTACCTTAAGAGTTCTCAAACTGATAATGGCTACTGTAAAAAATAAGTAGGAGCTACAGCTCACCCTCTCCGCCTGAAGTTGCTGTTGCTTTATTTCCTTGTAAGGTACATGCTTCTGTAACAGAAGGACCTTTTCATGCAGTTCTGATTGTTGGGTGAAAGAGAGAACTGTTGCTTCTGAACTTTCATTAAGAGATACAGTAGCTTCTCTTGCTTATATATACAGATTTTCATATTCTGGGAAATCCTCTGTCCTGCCTGGGCTGCTAGCCAGAGGGGGAAAGAATGACATGCCCTGTGTTTTCTGTGGGCTTGCCATTCTAAGAATTTATTTCACCTGGTATATTAATTACAAGTTTATGGCTGTAGCAACCTCTTCAACTCAGAGATTAGAGCTAAAATATATTACCCTCTTGGCTTGATATCCCTACAGGGCTGGAATGCGATGCCTTTTGTAAGGACAAAATCCTCCACCGAGTCCTTCGAAACGTGAACAGCCAGTTGCTTGTGGTTCGACCTGATTTAAACATGGCAGCCTTTGAGGACGTGACCGACCAGGAGATGAAGTCTGGTACACCATCTCTCAGATATAACCCCTGCGCTGTTCCTTCAGTTTAGATGTGCTTTTGTTCTTTGAAATCACTCTAAATTCTGAGACCAAGAGTAAAGACTTACCTTTATTCTTGCAAATGAAGTTTTCAGAGAGCTGAAATTCTGTGGTTTGTGTGTTGCTAATTAACTAGTTTCCTGGATTAGAGTGAGGGCTGCAAGATGTCCTGTGCAGAAAAGGGTTGCTAGGATTGTTGGTTAGCTCTGATAATGAGCTAAATTCTTAACCCTCTCCCCCACCTTTATATAGGAGTTAGGAGTTGGAAGGGACCTCAAAAGATCTCTAGTCCAACCCCCTGCCAGAGCAGGATCACCTCGACTAAATCACACAGGAACACGCCCAGGTGTGTTGGAATGTCTCCAAAGGCAACTCCTCAGCCTCTCTGGGCAGCCTTTCCCAGTGCTCCATCACCCTCACAGTGAAAAAGCTTCTCCTTATGTTCACATGGAATTCTTACTTTTTTCTAACAGCAGCAGTTACCAGTGTACCTTAGGGTTTTGGCTCTGATTTTGATGGGGTGGGGCTCAGGAATTCATTCAGGACTAGAGGCGTTGAACACATTTACTCACAGATTGTATCTGCATATGTGCAATCTGATTTACAGATCACTATTTGCAAACCTCATTCCCACCTTCTGCAAGCACATAAAAGGCTTTGAACATCCAGCCCCTACTAACTGGTAGCTTCAGGTGCTTGTATTAAAAATCTCTGAATCATTGCTGAATGATTGCATAAGATGAAATATGTGCTCAGTAGTCATAAAAACTCCAGCCCTGGCTCTCCTGTCAGGAAAAGCATCCTGGGAAGACAGCAGTTCCCAGTGGAATCGTAAGACCTAATACCGTTAAGTTGTTGTACCTCCCTCCTGAGCAGACTATAATCATAAACAACTTATATTTAGGCAACGGAATGCATTTCAACATTCACTGTTACAAAACTACTACACCTTCAGCAGGGTTGCCTGTCGCATTCAGCATCCAGGTAGCGGATAAAAGTTATTACATGTGTTGTGAGAAAGAGTATGGAAAAATGACAGTTCGATTTAGGGTAAGTGTCTGCTTCCCATCCCTTCCGTGTCTCTAGAAGTAACAGAGAAACATCCAAACGTGTCTGAGCAGAAACAAAACTGCTCAGGCCTTGTGCTGGGCCTAACCTGTTCTTTTTTTCTTCCTCAGGAAGGAGAAGTTCCTGAAGAAATTCCTGGTGAAAGTAACGCCATTTTCTTCAAAAAGACATTTACATCTTGTAGCTCCCGAGCGTTTAAGTTTGAATACTCACTGGAACAAGGAATGTTCTTGGCCTTTGAGGAAGAAGGCTGCTTAAGAAAACTGATTCTAAAGAAACTGTCCAGAGAAGATGAAGTGGATGAAACCATGAAGATAAGTTTCTAACTTAAGTCAGAATGACCAGTCAGCTTATGTCACACTTCAGCTGTCTTAAAATACATCTTGGCTCTTATTCTTTTTTTCATCTGAGGCAAGCCAGTTTCATGTTTTTAGCTACTCAGTACAAAAATGGGCATCTTACAAAGGAAAATAAATTCCCCACTCTTGGCAAAAAGCAGAACATTTTCCCCTCAGACATCAAGAGAATTACACAAGGAAGAAACAAGAATGTACACGTCTGCATTAACCATGTCCCCTGAAATCTTACTGCCAGTGGATCAAATTGCTTCAGAGGCGTCTCACAGATGAAGCAGACCTGCTTTGGGGAGGGAGAGAAAACTGCTTTAAGTAATAGATTTCATAAGCAGACAACGCACCTGGCCAATAAACACTTTGAGATCACTCTTTTGTGTGAAGATTATTTCCTGAGTGTCTTCAACAATCTGAGTTACACAATGATTTCTCACCTTCAAATGAAATAGAAACGACAGACAATTTTAAACTTACTAGAAACCTTTATTTAAACTGCTAATTGCCCTGAACAGTTGAAGTTCTAATAAAGCTGTCTATTTTTAGAAGGCCAAGGAAAAAAAAGATCAATCATGCTTTTATGTAAATTGTAGATCAGCACTGAAATGAAACAGATGGTTGTCCTAACAGTCTGGGACAAGTGTAGATAGGGCTGGCTCCCACAAGGACCCTATCTCATTCTGTGTAAGTGACAACACATTGGGGTCAAGCTGTGACTCCCATTTCACCCTCCAAGCTGAGCAAGCACTGAGTTTCACCAAAACTAAAATTAGTGTGATGAATTCTGAGTGTTTAATCTTGAGGAAATCAAGATGGGATATACTATTCTTTTCTTCTACACAAAAGCATTGGTCTTCCTCTTCTCTTCCACCACCAGGTAGCGATAACCTGGGCATTGGTTTCAGGTGGGCTCCTGGGCCTTCACGTGCCATGCAGAGGAGCCAGTACAATTGTCATACCCCATCCAGGCAGCAGCAGTCAGAGAGAACAGGAAGGCATCAATCTCTCATGAGAGGAAGGAAAATCCTCACGCTTGCAGAAGAGGTAAGACAAGTCTCAAGACTTGTTTGGTACAAACTAAACTCCTAATTTCAAGGGCTTTAAAAAAAAACAGAGACGTGAAACTGCTGGGATAATTCTGTCTCAGGTTTTTCATGTTCTGCTGCCCCTGCCATTCCACCTGTCCAGCTGCTACAGGAGTACCCAAAGGCAGTAAGAACCCAATTATTTAGAGGCAGGTACAGCCATCACCGAGTGCACAACCACTTAGGAACTGAGTTGACCAGAAGGACTTAAACTCAAGGATGTATTTAACACACCTGGATACTCAGCATGACTGAGGCCCAGTTTTATGTGTCTGATAAATGTCCAAAAATCTGATCAGACCAGATGGTTACACAATATTAAGGAAAACAGTCAGTGGTAATTACAGGCAACTGATTCAGTTTCAACAGGATTGAGGAACATGTGCAATTCACTGAAAAAGCTGTGGTTTAACTACTTCTAATCCTTGCCTCAGAACTACAGCGAATTGGTGTCAGAGTTGGTAGCCCCTAACATCATAGGTCTGGCTGACAACACTCCCAGACTCCTTACATAACTCATTTCTCACACAAGATGATCTTCAACATGTACCACGTACAGAGACATCCTCTGTTTAACCTCAAAAATGGCAAAGCCAAACACTTGCTATGATACATGCTCTGTTTGTAGAGGTGTACTTACCAGTGACTCATACACAGGCATCTTCCTCACTGCGACACAATAACATGTTACAGTGGTATCTCTATCAGACCACGTGGGAGAAAAACACCCATCTCAACTCTGACTGCAAGGGTAGCAAAACAGAAGTGGCCAGCTACATCGTATTTCCAGTGGTTATGTGAATAAGTACATAGATAATCCCATCCAAATTAAAAAATCAAATCTGAAAGTTCTGAAGAATCCAATCAGTAACTTACTCAATCTGCTTATTGCTTAACCAGACTGATGGCAACACACAATTCTTTCCTCTTACTATTAATAGTACTACAGAAGTACCATTAGAATGTGGAAGCAGTTAACCAGTCCTTACTACTATGAAAGTCAGAAAAGGTAAAGTATTTGAACTTGATTTTAGAGAAAAAAAAACCCCACAAACCAAAACCATTTGCAGAGAAAACATTTTAAGTAACCTAAAAGCAGTAAAAATCATTCAGAAGCACAGACAGACAATTTCTGTAAATTCTTTATTATGTAGATTAAGAAAAAAGCATTCCCTTTGCTACATGAACTCTCAGGGTCTAAAGAGTTACAGGGGTGCCTTACATACAATTCCCTTGTCGTGATGTCAGAAATAACAGTTAGATTTGCCACAAGTCAAGTTTGTTTTACAAAACAGGAGATGAAATAACAGTTACTTTTTAAAAATCAGTCATTAAAGCTGCCATTAGAAGGAAAGTTACCTTCAGCTACCTAAGACTGTCACTGATATAATTAATTCCTCCCGATTTACAGGGCAGCTTAAATCAGCTCACTCTCACCTGGACATTACCCACTTCAAATCTACTTTTTCTTTTCTAACATTTTAACTGGTGTTGCAATAAATCAAAACCAAAAAAAGGATATTTATTTCTAAAAGACTAGCTCTGAACTTGCTGGAGCATGTACATGCTATGGACCCTTGGCTATTACTTTCTTCTGCATTAAACATGTTGGTAAAAATACGATGAAGCAGAGGCAGCAGTGAACAATCGTGTTTCTCAGGGGCTCAGGTGCTTCTCAAAGGCTCCACAGCATGGCAACAGCCTTGCAGATACCCACATCGTTATAGTTGAAGTAGCAGAGGCCAGCAAAGGTGATGGCTGACAGGAGGTACAGACCTGTGTTGGCCAGTTTAATGGGTGTATCTCCATGGACGTAGTCAGTTATTACCTGTCCAAGACCCCTGTGGAACAAGGGGGAGAAAAAAGGTTGCAATCAGGAAGAGCATTCCTTGCTGAAACCCACCCAGTTCCTGCGAGCATTCTACACACATGGCTCAGACAGATCTTCTTTTCCACCCGTTACATCAGCCTTTCCTAAGGAATGCCCAGTTCCTACTCAAAAAGATACATCTGTTTAAAAAACAACATTCCATTAACATTCTATTAAAAATAAATACACACTGGCTCAGAGTTTTCTTGACAGTACTGAGGAAACAAGGGGTTGAGCACAGCTCTTTCAAACTACAGAGTCTGTAGGATCCACCTCCAAGGAACAGTGGGGAGTTTATCCAACTCCCAAGGACTGAAGAAACCAAAGGAAATAGCCTTTTTTGCTTGAACAGCAAGGTGTGGATCTGGGGTCAGCCACAAAGGCACTAAAGACTCCAGGATGTGTATTTAGACTAGAAGATAGTGGGAACCAAAAAAATTAGCATACTCTGTGGGATTTTTTCTACATATGTCAGACTGGAAGTTAGCTACAGTCCAGATTTAAACTATCCAGAAAGTTAGAAGATGCTCCTAAACAACTGCAGTAATTCCCTTTCCAAGCCTACAGTATTTGCTTTCTGCAGTGATAGGTGTCAACTTGGGGAAAAACAGAGAACAAGAAGGTTTTCTTCATAGTGTTTTGCCTTGGTCTAGCCTGAAGTGGAAGAACCCAGCTCCACACATTAGCAGTGACCTAGCAAGGTTCAAAGTCCTGCAGATGCCACTGCAAGTGAACACTGAGCTCAGTTTCACTTAGATGGGGCTCTAATACCATAAAGGTGTCCAAAGCAAGAAAAGGGGAGCAAGGAACCCCTGGATACACAGAGGAGAAGCAGAAAATGGAAGCAGCCTGAAAGGCAACTACTCTCAAACTATTCCATCTCTTTTTAACAAGTGGAGAGTGGAACACAGACAGGAGTGCAAGCAGCACATACCTACATCTTGTGCCTTCAACAAGCAGCTAGATAAGGCATAGCCAACTCAGGATTCACAGGCATTCCTTCAACTGTACCCCTGATAAAGGAATTTCATAGGGTGTTTTCTCTGAGTTGCACAGAAAGACTGAGCCACTCTAAGACTTCTCAGAAAAACTGGTGTGGGACTTCACAGCACACGAACTGAGTCACACAGAGTCCTAATGGGAAGAAAACCAGTGACCCTGAGAACAAGGAAGGGAATTGGCAAGAAATAGCTGATGTGTGGTAGAGACACAATCTACACCACAACACAGCAGCTTCACTGGGCAAAAGATCTTTATTAGATTGCAGCAAAAACCGTACAAGATAAACATGGCTTCGGGTGTCTTGAGTAAATCTATTGATAGGCTACTACTTGGACTGATAAATATCTGAAACACTATACCAAACACATTTTAGGACAAGATTTCCTAAGGAAACACATAGCAAAAGGTGAAAGAAAGCCCCTCAAATCCACAGGCAATGCTCCTCTGCAGTTTTTGATTAGCTACCAGAGGGATCATCTGATCTGTTGTGGCGATCTAACGAACTTTTATCTCAAGCAAATCTTTTCTAGTATGGGATTGAGGATGCAGCAGGGATTTCTAGTGTGAACAATCCTGATACTTTTGCCAACAAGAGACACAGACTAAAAAAGCAAACATATGTGCATTGGCATGACATGTCGTGCAGAGAACCCATCTCAACACATCAGCCTGCACCAACCTGTCCCATTGCCTGGAATTTCCCCACCTGGTCACATCCAGTATGGAGCCGATGCACAAACCGATCACCTGAAGAAAGAAATGCTCTGAAGTTGGGCAAGCTCAGCTGGGTGTGTTTTGTATTTTAAAGAGCTAAATATGTTCTAGAACAGCCACATTCCATGCTCTGTCCCAGATCTGAGGGCTTGAGGAACAAGAACCCAGTCACGGTGAGGAAAGCGCAAGAATTCCTGGCACGACTTTGTGAGGGCAAAAGTGAGATTTAAGAAAACGTGGCACCCCCAAGCACCATGGAGCTGCTCATCTGCTTTATCCCTGTGACAAGGATCACCTCAAGAGTGCAAATGCTGCCAGATAGGCCAAGCACGCAGCTGGATCCATTCCTAGCAAGACTCATCAAGCCCACTCACATTAAAGATCACAGTAGAACTACACTGCAGGAGGACATGAGCAAGCATCCATTTCTCAGGAATCAAGAAAATATGATCAAAGTCTCAGCTTCTCTAGTGGAATATTTACTGTGATCTCTTTATTATGCAGCATCTCATCACTGCTGAGATGAGCAAAGCCAGCCCACAGCACAGAACCTCTGAAGCACTACTTGGTTTATATAAATCTGTCCTGTCTATGTTCCCCCGTTCATGTAACATTGCTTCTTCTACAAGATAAATATGTCCAAGATTCTACACAGCCAGTGGCAAGGAAGTCCTCCTAAAGTAAGACAAACCAGTAGAAAATGTTTATGGATTCCTTAATGAGAATACACATCCTTCCTTCTGACTGAGAGAACAGTGTGACAAAGGAAGACCAAGGTCCAAGTCCTGCCAAAGACCGCGACTGTCACTGAACTTGGAGAGGAAGGACTTTGCATCTCTTTCCAGAGATCAGGAATTATATCAGGAAATAAGATCAGGAAATAAGCCAGTAGACTTAGTGCCCCACACAGATTTAAGACCTAAGGCTTGGAGCCATCCTGACTACCAGACTTCACTTTTAATTCTGAGGGACGTATTGTGCTTACCAGTGGCCATGGAGAGTGAGGGCTGCAGCCAGCGAATAGTCCACAGCTGGTCCAGGGTACAGGTAGGCTGCAGGAAGGAGACCCAGCAAGAGGACACTGACAGCTCGCTCACTTGTCCAATGCAAAGATGCAGCCTTGGAACTGCCTGTAAGAAGAAGTATTTTTCAGTGCAAAGTTCCTGTTCAAAGTGCCCTAACCTTAAAAACACACCTCATCCTGCTCAGCAACACACAATTACCTGTTTTCTCCGACTCGATTACTACGCTTTCGTTCAAGCAAAACCTAGATGCCTTTGAATTACTGCTATGGAATATATCTCTATTTTACAATGTCTAAAATGTTCATTTTAAATACCCTTTGCTTCTGCTAAGAAAGAGAAGTTTCTTTTACTATAGAAGAACAGAAGCTCAACTGGTGACATGAAAACAAACACCAGTCCTACTTTAAACACTTGTGGTTGAATAAGGAATAAGGTCCAAATTAACCATCACAGAAAAGAAATATGTCCAAAGACAAAGCCCAGTGAATTTCCTCACTGTCACGTACGACTTACTATTCCCAGCTTTTAAGGAATGGCTTTGAGATCTGGATGGACACAGCTGCAAGTTCCAGTGAATGGCACATAACAACAACTGTGCACAGTTATGTCCAGGAACCAGTACTGTCATTTTTATTGTAAACAGAGGGTTACACTTCTGGGATCATCACAGTGATGTATGGCCTAGAAGTAGCCAGAAGGCCACAGGATTTCAGTCCTCCATTGGTACTCAGCTGAATACAATCTGAACCACATAACAGATGACATAACTAAAATATTAGTTAGGGAGCTTTTTTACCAATTCTTACTTTTTAGAAGCATGCAAATACTATTAAGGGGGAAAAAATCTAGAAGTCTCTGCAGTGAACCAAAACCCTGACAGCATAAGCAACAGTTTGAAGCAGAACACCAGCCAGTATCAGCCCAGGCTAAAACCACCGAGAAGGGACTCTGCAAAATCACCTTTACAACACCCTGAAAGCACTTAACTAATGCACAGGTATTATCCATCTAAACCAAAACACAAACAGTGTGTTTCGTTTTTGCCAGCAGAAAGAAATTTAGAAAGCTGACAAGGTAAGGAAAGCAAAGGACCTTCAGTAACACGTGAAAGGGACCCAGGATGGGGACAAACAAGCTGTCCCTGCAGAACTCCACAGCCAAGAATGCGTCATACCACATGCATGAATTTTCATGTTAATATGAAGCCCAGAATAGATAGAAGGAACCAGCTTAGCTGTGCTTTAGCCAATTTATTGTACAAGTGTTTCATCTCCCCTTCCGCTTCTCAGCTGAGTCACAACGGCGACAAAACATCCCTAACCCCCAGTCACAGCATCTGCTCGTATTCAAGTTGCGCAACTGACAGCTGAGAACTCGGGGTGGTGTCTTTCATCACCATACAAAGAAAGGCAAAAACAATCTCAGAAATACTCTGCCTGCAGATCAGACTTCTCACGGTAACCCCAGTGCACCAGAAGCTCTGTTGTTCCAAGAAGGATGTCACAAGCGCAGCGTTCCAGTACTGCTACTGCCAGTGAACCCTAAGAAGTGTTAAACGTTCCGATTTCTTTTAAAATCCTTCAGCTTTTTTTCCCACACTCAGAAGAGCTACCACCTTTGCTGCTGAGATTTACTAACAGTCAGTTAGTATGGCCTCAAGCTGGAGCACACGGAGTTCCACACCAATCTGGGGAAGAACTTCTTCCCGGTGAGGGTGAGGGAGCCCTGGGACAGGCTGCCCAGGGGGTGTGGAGTCTCCTTCTCTGGAGAGATTCCAGCCCCGTCTGGATGCTGACCTGTGTGCCCTGTCCCAGGGACCCTGCTTTGGCAGGGGGTGGGACCCCATGGGCTCTGGAGGGCCCTTCTGACCCCTACGGCTCTGTGATCTTCTATTTACAGACCTGCAGCATTCACAAGCTGGATACTGACACGGCGAAGGTCAGCTCCGAGCTCCAGCAGTGTAAACCCAACACCGGAGGCAGTGAGGCGCCCTGGCACCGCCGGTAACCCCGCCTCGCCCAGCACAGGTTCCCAGGCCCCGCGTCGGTTTTCCCGCCCTTACACCTGTCGTTTCAAGCGCTCCACCCGGCAGCGGCGGGCGCAAGGGGCACGGGAAGAGCACGGCGCTTGCCTGGACCGCAGAGACAGTTCCGAGGGCGGTGACAAACCCGGTGCCGGCCGCGGGGCAGACGAGACACACGCAACCCCCCTTCCCGCAGCCCCGCGCACGGCGGGGGCAGCCCCGGGGCGCCAGACGTACCGCGGCCCTGCTGCGGGGCACCGTGGCTTTGCCGGGCCGGGGCACTCCGATCGGCGACGGCCGCCAGCACGGCGGGCCGGCGGAGAAGGGTCCTCCCGGCGAGAGCTGCGGAAAGAGCGGGGACAGAGTCAGGGCAGAGCGGCGGGGCGGCAGGCCGCGGGGCCGGGCCGGCGGGCACTCACCCATCTGGGCGCCGCGGGGCTGCGCCAGCCCCGCCCGCAGCAGCACCAACGCCGCCATCGTCCCCCAGCCGGCCCAAGGGCACCGCGCACCGGAGCTGGAAGCCGCCGCCGCAGCCCTTCCGCTTCCGGGCCGGGGGCGGTAATCGGCGGCGGGAACGGCGGCTCGGCCGGGCCGGTAATGCCGTGGCGGGGGAGGGGGGCGGAGAGGAACCGCGGCCTTTCCCGCAGCCGCCGGCGACAGGCCAGGAGGAGTCGTGCCCACAGCCTCCGGGCCGCCCCCAGCTGCCTCAGAGCCCCTCAGCGCAGCGGGAGCACAGCTTCGGGGAGACGCGGTCCGACCTTAAAACCCCCGGTAACGGCCACAGCGGGCCCAGGCGCTCCCGCACCTGCCCGTTAGCAGCTGAAAAGCCGTTGTAGGAGAGGAGCTGTACAGATTAAATACCTTTAACTGTTCCCAAGGCGGTTGCATTGTTACTGCGTGACCGATCAGCAGGGAGGTGCCTCTGCGCTGAGGCGAGCACCGAGAGCAAGGCGAGTCTGCAGCACTGCCTTCTGCAAGGCTTCTGCCTCAGCCGGGGGACACGGCTGTGCAAAGAGCGGCTTGCCACTTGAAGCCAAAGAGGGACAGTAAGCAGGGCTTGCAAGGAGAACCCAGGTGCTGTTCTGTAGCCTGAAGCTGGAGCTGCACTTTGCTGCTGAGATGAGACACACACATCAGCACAGTACATTTCGCTCATGGCCTGCTCCACCTCTTCACAGCCCCCCTCCCCGCTCTGAGCAGGCAGAAACAGGCAGCACAGGGAGAACACAAGGAGCACCTGGACTTCTCAGGCCTGTGCTCTGTCCCTGGGCTTCAGTCCAAAACAATGACAAAAGGATCAGACATGTCTGGATTTATTTATTTTGTTAAAAGGCTTGGCTGTTCAACTGGAGGGAGAGCAGCCCAGTACCAATTTCTCCAGTGATACATTGGGCAGACCAGAGACAGAACACAACACCAACCAAGGCTTCTCTGTCAAGCACAAATGGTTTCAGCATCCCCCCTAGAGAGAATGAAGGAAAGGCAGACACAGTGGCCAGCCCGTGCCATGGTTTGGAGAAGTCTAAATCAAGCAAAACACACTGGTGCCTTGTCTTCATCGTTATGGAAGGAGTAACTGCACCTGCAGCTGGAATGAGAGTATTCCTTCATGCTCCCTTCTGTGTCCAGCTGACCACGTGCATGTCACCACACAGGTCTGTCAAAGGATGGGAAGACAAAGTTACTGTAGGGTTAAATCCAGGGACATGTCCTGTTACCAGACTTTTTGTCTCTCCCCTCTCCTATTGCAAGGCTTGGTCATTGACTTGGTAACCCAAAAAAACAGCAATCTGTTATTAAAAAAAAAAAAGAAGAAAAAAAGTATGGTGCAAACATGCCTGTTTTCCCCCTGCAGACAGCCTGTAATATTTTCATGCATCAGAGGTCAACCTGGTCAGAGAAAAAGAACCTGAGGCTGTCAGGACAAGACAACCTGTGAGACAGGCAACTGCTCCCTTGTTTTTCTGAATGTCAAGTCAGGGAAAAGCAAGGGAGCACCTCCTGCAGGCTGCCACGGCTCAGTTTCTCCCCCGTGGGCTGGCAGGATGCAGGTAAACCACAGTGTTGAAACGAGTTTAACCATGGGGCAGTGAGGAAAGAGAAACATCTGCCTCTGTCCTCTACCTTATTGTTTGAGCTGGCGCCTAGACTCATCAGTCCTCATCTGAGCTATCCTCTGATTTCTCATCAGCAGCCACCTTCCAGTTCTTCCTCTTGCTTCTCTTCTCTGGTACTTCACTGTGTCTCTCTGGCACAGAATTATGACGCTTCTTTCTCTTTCTCGGGGTCCGTTTCTCTTTTTTCTCCTGAGATTCACTGTCCTCAGAGCTGCTGGTGGTTGAGCTGCTTGCATGAGAAAAGTCACTTTCCTGCCCAGAAGAGGAGGTAGGATCCCTGGCAGGCACTTTCCTGGTCTTTTTCTTGCGCCTGTGCTTCCCTTTCCGGGTACTTGAAGTCTCCTCTTCCGAGCACTCGCTTTCCCTGGAGGACTCTGATGATGTTCTCCCCTGCTCCTTTTTCTTTCTCTTTCTCTTTTTGTGGGATCGCTTTTTTTGCTTCTTCTTGTGTGATTTGTGTGGTTTTTTCCGTTTGTGTGACTCACGGGCAGTCTCCTTCCCCAGGTGAGATTTCTTCTTCCCATTGAGAGCGTTTCGTTCCTCCCCTTCTTGCTGGTCACTGTAACAGAACAAAGGATGACCAAAATGAAGCAGCCAGGCAGGCACAGACCAGTTGAGCCTTTTCTGTGTCAAAGTTTTAAAAGCAAGCCCATCGATTCATTTGGCTAGAGCAGAGAAGCTGATATTTGGCTCATGGGGTAGCTGCATTTTTGGTTCTAGTGCTCGTTAACAATGTGGGTCCACATCTTAGAAATAAGATATTTGATAACTTAATACATTTTATAATACCAAGATATTTAATAATACCAGGATATTTGAGCCAGAACCAATGAGAATGTGTACTGAAAGCCACCCAGTGATAAAAACTCAGGTTACTTCAAATCTGGAAGCCTGAAAAATACTGTAATTGATGATTCTGTTAGATGGAGTTGAAAAATAACTAATTCTGTCCAAGATCTTATTTTACAGTTAAGCCTCCGCTCTCCAGGACACTGCATGAATTTATATTCTCCAAATAATAAACACAGAAGATACAGGCACACTGTAATGGAAAGGAGAACCCGGAGCTGGTATTTGTGAGGGTGTATACAGAGCCTAGTACTCTGGCTCTCTGTCAGCCCAGATACCCCTCTCAGACTCCCAGCATTTTACTAAGTCAAGCTGAAGCTATATGCCTAATTAGTATAAAAGATGCAATCCCCTCATAAAGCTCAAACAAGGGGGAACCACATTAAGGGATTAGATGTTTCTCAGTGGGTGTCAGTAACTAAACAGTGCTGCTTTACATTCAAGGCTGATAAACTTAAAACTCAACTGTAAAATTCCCTGCATAAGCTGTCAGCAGTAAGACTGTGGATACATCAGTAAACCTTACTTACCTATCTGTATCAAACTCTTCAGGGTACAACTCTTTATAACCACTGTGACCCCACCTGTAAGAAAGCAGAACCATCTATTAAAAACAAAGAAGTTGTTTAAACAAAAAAACCAAATACAGTTCTGAAGAGACAAGAGCCACAGAATGAACATGAGCTTAGATTGGGGTGGGGGGAGCGAAAGATCTGAACCTTCCCAACAAAGGAAGGAAGGAAGTATGGCTGATTTGGTACTATTTAAATACACCTTAAGTTCCTCAGTCTCTTTTCGATTTCTAAATAGGGAAAACTGCAACTCTAATTTCTTTAAAATAACCCTGGAGAGCACTAACTTGTGTTTCTTGAGATTTTTAAAGTTCCTTAGTCAAAGTAATGAATACTAAATTCAGCTGCTCAGCTCAGGGCTGAGCTCTCGATGCTTACTGAACTCTGCAGATCAACCCCAGAAAGGTGTTTTAATCACAGTTCTATCACAGGACCCTCCTTCTCCCACAGACCTGTCTGGCATGTTGGCTTCACATTCATACAGCTTTTTATTCCACGACCGGGCCCTCAGGAGACCATCTTCAACTGGGTCCAGAAACTGCGAGTTCCTCGTTCTCCAGTCGGGCCTGTGTCCCTCCTCGTCAAAGCCATCGCTGCGCATCCGACTGCTGTGGAGAGAGGACACTTGTCCCTCAGCTAGCTGTCCGCTCTCACGGAGTAAGGGGTTAGTCCAACAAGAGGAGCAAGAATCCAGCAAGCCTTGGATGTCCATCTATGCAAGAAGACCAGCTATCGCTTCAAAGTCACCATTAACACCTCTCACAGAGCCAGGTCAGTAGCTAACACTGGTTTTCAAACCTCCCACAGACCCTCTGTGCGTGGCAGAATCCTTAGCAGAGATGCTCACATGGCAAAATTAGAGGAAGGGGTCGTCTTGGCCATCACAAGGAATGCAGTTCTCTCCTTCTAGAATACTCTGCAGGAGCAGACTGACAACATGCAGTGAGGCACAGGCCAGCAAAAGCAGCGAAGGGGGAAACTGAAGAAGTAGAACTGATTGACTAGAGCTTTAATGTGATCAGACACAAAGACTGACACCCCAGACCCACAGCAAGCACCAACAGTTCTGAGCCATCGCAGACGCTCGTGGCTCTGGTTCTGTTTCTCACTTGACACGCTGCACTTCCTGTGCCAAGCAGCAGCTGTGGCTTTAGGTAAGGCTCCAAGGTGTCCTCCCCAGAGACACTAAAACCACTTCCTGCAGTGTTCACACCTCTGAGAAGCCTTCAGGGCAGTAAGCTATGCCTCCCCCATGCAAAACCTCAACCCTCACCCCAAACCCAGCTTGTTTTCCTGTAGCTTGTGAGATCCTCAGGCACATCAGAGTGATTTAACTCATACCACACAGCAGCAAAGACTGGTGTGTTATAGTAGCGTAGGACCTGTCACCACAAGAGCTCTGGTTACTGCTAATGTAAATAGCAGTATGTCAGGCCTTCCTCACAACCTTCTGACACACTAAGCACTCCCTACCCCACTGCTTCAGAGAGCCTGGCCTGCTCAATGCTGCATTTTGAAGACTATGAATCTAGATGAAGAGAATAAGGGTCAGGCTTAAGCACTGGTCTGACCTTTTTCAAGGGACTCTTTAAGGAGAAAATAAATGTATTGGTAGTCTTCATATATTTTAAACACACAGTCATCAAAAAGTGCCCCTAAAGTATTAGAGCAGAAAGTTATGCCCTTTACACAACTAAAACACACCTGGAGGTGTCAGACAGCATTCTGCTCTGCCTTTTCCAGTAAGTCTCTTCTGTCTGTTTCTCCCACTCCCTTATTTTCCACATTTCTGTCTCTTCCTGAAGCTGAAAAAAAAAATCACAGAAAAGGAACAAGTGTAACATTAGGGAAACTTTACAGACACGTAATACACACTGTCATCTCCGAGCTCAACACTGCAGCTAACAAAATTCCCAGCAAGCTTTCCTACCACACTGGAATGGATCATTATTTCTAGGTGTAACCAAAAGGAGACTCTCTTGATGGTAATACCCTAACAAAACAGCATCAGAAATGGTGGCTTTTCCTGGTTATGCTATCCCAGCTGTTCTGGCTGCCCTGCCTCATCCTTTAGTACCATCCCTAAGTACAGTTAGAGAATTCAGTATATAAATATGATCTGGAAGGACCAAGCCACAACGAGGAGTTGTGCTACACTGGTAAGTCACAGCGTGCAAAGACTGAGTGGTTTTGGGAACTGACTGTAAATAAGTGACTCTGTAAACACGTAAAATACTTGAGTTAAACCTGCTGAATTTCGTCAGGAAATTTATTTGAACTAGTTTGCTAAAGTTAAGAGGGTTTCTCCATCTCACCCTAAAACACTGCTACATACACAGCACCAACCCTCCCCGCCCCACGCACGCATCCTCCGGCCAGGATGAGGACTCAAGGAAAACCGAAAGTGAGACTGAACAAGTGGCTACGTCGCCCATCGCAAGGAGCGCCTCTCTCCCCGAAAACCCGGCACCAGGCGCGCATCCCGCCCGCCCCACGCCCCGCTCCGCCGCCGGTCCCGCACCACCGCGGAGGGACCGGCAGCCCCGGGCCCGGCGCACGGCAACGCCCAGGTGATGCCCGCGGAGTCTCCCAGCTCGGCCCTGCGGAGAAGAGCGGCCCGCAGAAGCGGGCACAGGGCAGAGCCAGCCAGACGAGCCGCGGCAGAAAGGGAGGGCGAGGGGCAGCCCCTCGCCCCGGCCGTACCTTGTTGTGCGCGCCCGTGTGCCGGATGACGTTCCGCAGCAGCACCTTCCCCACCGGCACCCGGGACATCCTCTCACCCTACACGGTCCCGCAGACGCCGGCCCCCCCAGCGCGGCCGGGCACGCCACACCGGGGCCGGGCGGGGGCCGCTCCCGCAGCCGCGGGCGGCAGCAGACGGAGAGGCCGGGCCTGCTCCCGGCTGGCACCGGAAGCGGTCCGCGCCAAATGCCTCCTCCGGGCAGCCGGCGCCGGGGAGTTAAACCGCCGCGGGGCCCAAGAAGCGCGGGGCGGAGAGGCCCGGCGGCCGCCCCGGGGACAGGCGGGCAGCGTCCAGCTCCAGCCGCGGGGCCGGCGGGCGCGGGCGGTGGCGGGGCCGGAACGCGCGGCACCGGCGGACGGGGAAGCCGGGCGGACCTGCACAGCGCGGCTCTTCCGGCTGCCGTCGCTACGCGACAGCGGTAGCCATGGCGGGCGCGGCGGTAGTCGCGCAGCTCTGGGCGATGCTGGACGAGATGGCGGAGAACGACCCGCAAGCCTACCGCCGGTTCCTGCGGCAGCAGCGCGCCGAGGCCGAGCGGCTCTGTGCCCCGCCGGAGCCTCACCTGTGCCTGCGGGCCCGTCCCGCGGTGGGTGCGCGGGGTTTGGGGCTCGGGCTCCCGCCCGGGTGCTGGGACGGGGCTCGAAGGCGGCTGCGGGGCCGGAGGGGGCCGGCGCGCTCAGCCCCGGGCCGGTCTCTTGCAGGGCGCTGTCGGGAGGCCGCTGTTCATCAACGTCTGCAGCTGGAAAAGGGTCCCGGCGCCCACAGCCGCCGCTGACCCCACACCTGTCAGCGCGGGGCCGCTGGGAGAGGTGCCTGGCGAAGGAGGTGGGTGCCGAGAGCGCCGCGCTTCGCCCCGGATGCGTTCCCCGCCGCAGCGGTGCATTGCGGGGCGATGGCACGCAGGTTCCCGCTGTAACGGAGGGTGGTGCTGTGCCGCGGCCGGCTCCCGGCTCGGGAAGGGCGGGGGGGGCAAGGCAAGGATGCGATAGGCGCATCTCAACAGGGACTACAGAGCCCGTCAGCTTGGGGGGAAAACCTCAAGTACTCAAACCGCACGCCTTTAGAGCCTAAGCAGTAGTTAGGCGCTCAGAATCGCCTTGACCACATATTCACATTGACCTGGATCGTGTTCCCGTGCTGCTGCTTGAACAAGGAGACTGGAGACCTGGAGAGGTGTTCCATAGATGAGGTTGATACAATTAGCTCTCTACCCATAAGCCTCAACTTAATTCCTTTTTCAGTCAAGTGATTGCAAAGAACACTGGCAGGTGGTCCCAGAGCAATGACTTTGACTCGTCACTTCTCTTCACAGACCTGTGCAGCGTTATAGATGTTGCATACAACCCAGGTGTTCTTCAGAGGGCAGAAGAAAACCCAGAAAAAATGGACCACTTGATTCGTTTGACACTGAAATTCGTTGAGGAACGATGCAGCCTTATTCTTTCTCACTCGTGCACCGTTGAGTCATTCCAGCTGAAAGGAAGCCTGGAAATGATGCGGCGGCGCCTGGAAGGCAGGCAGCAGGTGCCAACTCCCCGTCCCAGCCAGAACCCAGAGAAGGGTACGTAGAGATCTGCTGTCACTTTTCTTGGAGGACCAATGGGATTCTTCCATTGTACTCAAACTGCATCGCTCTAACCCCAGTTCTTGCCATAAGCATAAACTGAATAAATAATTCAGTGGTATTTGTATTAGACGTTAGTTTAACCCCGCTGGCCTATCTACATTCACTTACAGTTAAGAAACTAGTGCTATTGGAACAGCAAATTCCCCTTTTCCTGTATCCACTAGACACATAAACTCTGCTAGGGTTCAATCCTTTGAGGTACTAATTATCTTTTGCTTTAACCTGAGCAAAAGGTGTTGCTGCTGTAATTAGTAGTTTGAAGACAACAATTTTTGGCTCATTGCCACTAAAAGCAAGTCATGGGCAAAGGAGAAATAGCCAGTAAGTCTCCAGCAAACAAAATTGCTAATTATAGTTAACTACAGTTGAAATTTTTGTGATATATTTGTCAAGTGGCCAAACATTCCTGTTTTTAGTAACTGATATATGTGGAAAACTTACTTTTCTCAGAAGAACTGACACTTGCTCAGCTGCTGCTCACTAGGGAAGCTGAAGACTGCAGCAAGGCTCCTGTGCTGCTGAGGGAAGAAAGCATCACAGAGCCTAAAGCACATCTGATCCAGGAAATTTCCAGTATGGAAGTGTCAGAGAAGCTGGAAACCCCCGTCTACAAAATGAGCACTGTGAGAGATGTAAACAAGAAACCACTCAAAATCGAGCTCAAAATTGAATTGCCTAAGGTCAGCTCTGTTTCTGAGTGTGATCTGAGGATTTCAAAGGTAAGACAGCAGAGGGAATAACGTCATGTTTTCACTCTACCATCCAGTCCCTAGAAAAGCCCTCTTCAAAGTTGTTGTTAAATTGTTAATCAAGCATTTTAATTTTCTTGGTTTAGGATGACATAATCATTGAAGTCCCTGAAAAATACAAATTACAAGTGGATCTGCCAGAATTGGTGGATGAAGAAAGAGCTGCAGCAGCATTTAACAAAGGAAAACGGGTGTTGTTTGTCACAGTGCCAGCTGCCAAGGCAGATCCTTGAAAGACTGAATTCCATCCAGTTCGTGTGCACAGATGAGAGAACAAAGTGACAGCTCAGAATGAGAATGCTGAATTTTAGATGGTGATGGTCTTTGGGGGCGAATAGCTCGAGTGCCTTCAGAAGACACTTGTAGGAAAGGAACTCTGCAGGAACACTAACACTGCACCACCACACCTGGGACAAAAATCACACTGCAAATATTCGAGGCATACTTGAATACATTCTCAGCTGTAATAAAGAACCACTAATGCATTCATGCTTTACTACATCATTCATTTGGCCTTATGGTCCAGCAGGAACAGCTGTGAAGTCTTTTTGCTAAATAAATTCATTGCTGGATTCACATAGCAAGAGCAGCTCTCACGTGTTTAATGCTGGGACAACCAGCAGAGGTGTGTTAGGCACAGTTCTTCAAGTTGCCCTGTTCTTTTCAGGACAATCCCAGTTGATCTTATCTGGAGTAGACTGTTGTAGTCTGTTCAGTCACTGAATGTGCTTGACTTCACTTCTGGGAATCTCTGAATGGGACCACAGAACTATTCAAAGCAGCATGTGGGGAGTCAGGTCTCAGGGATGCTCAGTGAGAAGCTGGCAGCCAAAACCAACTTTACAGCACTTGAACTGGGAAAAGGCATCTGCATTAGGTTATGCTAATACACAAAACAGAGTTACAGAACAGCTCCAAGGATTACTAAGCAGCATTAGAATTAATTGGGAAAGGGACAAATGAGTCTAAGAGATCTTGAGATCTTAGTTTCACGACTGGTTGGGTAGTATGTCATTCCTGTGGCTTCCAGGACTCATTGGCATGATGATGCTGTTTCTGCACCAGTATTCAGAAAACAGACAAACTGGGTTTGAGCTACAATTTTAAAACAGGGGCTTACAAAAGAGCAGGAGCTCCTGGCTTTCCCCCTTTGTTTCAGAGCAGCTTGGAAGGCCAGATTGAAATACCATTCGTTGCTTAGTTGCGAGTTCAAGCTGCAGTTCTACTGCTACATGAGCTGAGCTGGGCTGTTACAGCACAAGTAGGTAGGATTTTTGGAGCTGCAAGTGTTCCAGAGCCTGCCAGTCACTCACAGAATGTGAGCAGAAACCATTCAGGGTTCTTACCAAGAAAGCAGTAGCCAGAAGTTCAGGTTCTGGTGAACAGCACAGCAGTGGAGCCAGGCAGGCTGACCCCCACTGCTGCAGGGTGGTGACAAAGCAGGGATTACTCTAGAACACTTGTGGTTACAGTACAAGGTTAATAGGGTGAGTTTGACTATCAGACCCAAAGGCTGAACTGATGGCAGCAGAGTGAGCCAGACACAAGGGAATAGAAAAGCACTGGGACATAGTTTAGTAGTTGTCAATTCCAAACATTTAATAGAATGGAGGCTCACCAGAGCAAGCCTGAAACCAAGGTATTTTAGATCATTAAAAGAAAAAACCCAAAATCTTAATGCACTTTTTTTGCTTAAGCCAGGCATGAAAACCAGGTTATCACAGCAACCAGACATTAAATAGTTCCCACAAAAATATTTAATTTCCACAGTATTTTCTTTCAGTATCTTTAGTGAACTTTGCAGAACTTTACAGGAGACAAAACTTAATGCAATATACAGAATAATAGATGGGCTTTAACTTTTTCTTTTGAACTCCTCTTGAACTGTTTTTGGTTTGGTTTTGTTATTTTTCCTAAACTTTTCTCTCCCCTCTATTGAATTCTCCTGGTCACTTTGTAATTACTACACAGTTGTCCTTTTTACATTAACGTTTCCATGTGGAAAGTAGAATTTAAGAACGTTCAACACTGTACCCCTTTGAGGATACAACAACTGGGGCTCACTGGACAGAAGCCCAACAAACTATTGAAGCATTTTACATACAATATATACAGGGATAACACATTCTGAGGCTGGGTCAGCACAGAGAATTCAAGGAAGAACCACGGTACCAGGGACTAACCCAGAGCTTCCTATGCTAGAATGCCTGAAGGAAAAGATCCCATTGCTCCAGTCACCACATGATTAATACCCACTGATAGGATTATTAGCCTGTGATTTGCCTATATTGGGTCCTAAGATTCTTTTTAAGGTTCTGCAAAACCATGGCATCATAGTCTGATTCCATGGCATCATAGTCTGATATAAACTTAAGAGGAAAAGCAATTAAGGAGTTTTCATAGAAAAAGCACAAATGAAAGTTCATGAGAAGGCAGCACATTCCCTGTGGTATGAGGGAGCTGCAACCCCACAGATATCAGTGCTCTTTCACCTTAAAGTGCTCAAAAAGGGATCACATAGTTGAGAAGGTCCAGGCTGGTGCCAAATTCCAGGAGAGATATGGAATGTTGGCACTTGCCTTTGAGAAACTCTTCCCAGGTGCTTCAGTCTCCCTCTCTGCATGTCATACCCACCCACCCACCCACCCAGAGAACAGGATAACGAGGGAATCTGCATTCTACTAACCTGGAACATTTCAGTTACCACCTCATCTGAACTCCTGTGAAGAGATGCTTCTGATTTAAATTTCTGCCAACACTGAGGTCATGAAATTGCCCCTGTTCACCCTAATTTAGAAGCAAATGCATTCTGCCTGGATCAGTTTTACATCTGGGATGCTCAGGTCTGTATTGGAAGTGTTTGCAAGTTAACCAACTGTATAAAAATACAGTATAGCTGTAATATTGCTCTGAAAAGCACTTTTGCAAACTTTTTTCTGTACAGACTGGTAGTAACATTACCAGATAATATAATACATATTTAAAATAAAAAAAGGAACTCTTTTTATTAAGTCTGAACACTAAGGTCTAAATAGCTTGTTTAAAACAAAATAGTGTGACCCAGGAAAACTTTGCTTGCTTGGTTAAATTATAGCAGCATGGTTACTGGCTTTTCAAGGAAATTCTTGAATTCAGCAAGCCACTGTGCTCCAACTGCTCCATCCACGACACGATGGTCACAGCTGAGGGTAACGGACATCACACTGGCCACATCAAATCTGAAAGGGAAAATGGAAAGGTTAATATAATCTGCTGCATGTCTGAGAGCCAAGTCAGTGCCACTAACCAAGCAAAAAGGCTTTTATCAGAGAACCAGCAACAGCAGTTGGTGCTTGGTAACGTGTATTTGTCCCTGTGGGCTTCTAAAAAAGAGATGACATCAGAGAGTGGATCGTATTCACTCCTTTTCTACAGTTAAGAAACCCACCTGTATGTTTGCTTTAGGACAGGAAGCCTCATCTTGATTTTTTAAATGATAACCTAATTAAAGTGTCAGAAAACTAGCCATTATTTCAAAGTGTGACTTGAGAAGCTCAGTACCTGCAGAACTCAATGAATGCTTACCCTTTCTCATTATCAGCTGGCACTAGCCTTTTCTCTGAGGAACCAACTGCAAGGATGCAGGCTTGAGGTGGATTGATTATGGCAGAGAAATTCTTAATCCCATACATTCCTAAATTGGAAATGGTGAAAGTACCACCCTACAAGAAGAACACATTCATAGTCAAACTCACAAAACCTATTTCACATGGAATATCAGTGAAAATGGCTGAAACATCACAAAACAGGCTTTGCTTATTCTGAAACACAAGTCAAGGGCAGCAATGTTTACCAGCCATCCGAGTTTCTCACCTGGAATTCATGAGGCTGAAGTTTACCTTCTCGGGCTTTAGTTGCCAGAGAAACCACATCCTTGCTAATGGAGGCCAGGCCCTTTATATGTGCATTAAACACGATGGGGGTTATGAGCCCTGCAGGAGTACTAACTGCAACACTCACATCCACCACGTGGTTTCTGCAAGACAAGGGAGATGCTGGTTACTCCAGCAAGAAAACAATGGGACAACCAAAACATTCAGAACTGTTCAGACAACTCTGAATTAATTTTACAACAATTATTTCACCTCACACACCATCCTCAGACAACAGTTTCTTAGCCTCTTAGCCTTGTTCCTCTCCCTCCTCACAAAGCCCAGCAGAAGGCCTGCTATTTTGGCATGAACTCTACTGAACAAAGAAAGGTTCTGGCTTCGACCGTACCATAAACTTACTGCCTAATAACTGTGTCCATCCAGGAAGAGTTTGCCTCAGGCACCTTCAAGCACGCCAAAGCAGAAGCTTTAATTATGAAGTCATTGACAGAGAGCTTAATGTTATCCAAGACCTCCTGGAAACAAGTAGATATGAGGCATGAGTTTGTCTCTGACACATTACTCAATTAGTTTGGATAGTCACTGCCCTGCAGTCTTGTTTACATAATGTGTTAGAAAACAATCACACTATTTACAAGCATTAACATTTGAAGTGCCAAAATAATTTAGGAGCTGAATACATCTCCTTCGTAATTTAAAAAAGTAAAATCTTTTCTAGTGCCTGTTTCTCCCCAAACTTGGCCTTCAATTATTATTTTGCTTAAATTTTTTAGCCTTTTAACCTTGAAAAAGCCTTTTTTACCCTTTTGTCCTACTTTCCAGCTGGAAGCATTGAACACCACCAAGCACAGTACAAAGCAGCCCTCTTAAGGAAGTGAAGCCTGAGTGCACAGGACCTGGGTACAAAGTCTCGTTCTGCCACAGACAGCCCAGAACAAATCCACAACAGGTAGGACAGGCACTGAAAAGACTTTTTCCAAGCCAAAATGGCATATCACAGGTTGAGCAAAACTGTGAGAGAACGCAGCTTTCCCTCCCACACAGACTCACCATGCCTGAATGCTTTACCTGATTGAGTTCTTTCCTTAGCACCAGTACTTCTCCCATGTTTATATCGACAGAGAGGTAGTAGTGAGGTATTGTTTGCTTAGACTGCATCAGCCGCTGAGCGATGACCTGCAGGCACACCACAGAAGCGAGGAAGATAAATCAACCTGGAAAATCCGTGACTGCAAAGAGTGACCTTGGGAAAGAACAAAACCTTCTTACCCTCCGAATGTTGCTGATGGGGATATCTGTGAAGGTTCCTGCTGGCGCTGCTGCCACGGCGGCGGCGGCCGGGACTGCCTCTACTGCTGGCACCTGCGATCGGGGGAGACAGCGTCACGCACAGGGCTGTCCAAGGATCAATAATCCAAATATCAACACATATTTGCTAATCCCAATATCCTATCCAAGGATCAATAGCAGAGAGTAATTCAGTATGTGGAGCAAATGCTAAGGCTGAGTTGCCTCTTGCCTAAGAGCAGCACACATCTCCCCCCTCCAGTGCCCGCTGGGCTCTCTGTGAGTCCTACGTTCGATCATTAAATGCAGCAGTGAAATGTGGAAATGCAACACTGATGTGCACTGCTATGAAGCCCCCAGAGCAGTAAGTCCTGCTAGATGGATGTTTTACAGACTATGGGCACTCCCAAACTGCACTCAGCCACTAAGCCTGACTTACTTTCTAATTGCCTCTTTTCAGCAGTGTCAGATCACTTGGGAGTGGGTTTACCTCAACCCATAACAATGCAACAACCAAATGAAGGGTTGGGAGCAAACACTTTATCTCAGAGAAATACCAAAGGGACAAATAAAGGAAGAAAACTTCATCTGTGCTTGACAGGTTAGAGCTTTACAACCTAACAGGCACCCACAGCCCACACTGCACCATAACCCAACTGATCCAAGAGTAACGGTTCATAGAACAGCTGCATCTCTACAGAACATCCCCATCTCTGTCACAAAATACCCATTTTCAGGCTTACTCACTGGAGCAACTTTCTGTGGCACAAACGACTCCACATCTTTCTTGGTGATTCTTCCATCTGGTCCAGTACCTAAAAAGGTCAAAGAAAAAATGGAAGAAGATTTTGATTACATGCAACAGGCCAGTTTTTCAAAAGGCAAAGGTTTTACTCAACAGAAGTCACTGAACAGCCTCTGGTGAGAGCAGCTGCACAGTCAGGCTGTTCCTGACATGGAGGAGAGACAAGAACAGGCAAGTACATACCACTTGGGGACAGACACTTGACAGTGAGGGCAAGGAATGGAAGGGCAATGTACCTTTCACTTGGGCAAGATCAATTCCTTTTTCTGCTGCTAATTTCTTTGCCAGGGGACTGACCAGGATCCTTCCTTTCCAGGGAAGTGCCCCAGCTGTGGGGACTGCTGGAGTGGAAGGAACAGCAGGCTGAGCAGGAGGAGCAGCAGCAGCAGGAGGAGCCACCACCTTAACAGAAGGATCAGAGCTGTGAGCTTCAGGATCATTCAGCAAAAGCTCTGAAGTTACAGGAAGATAACCCAACTAATTACCAGTCAAAAACTGCAAAACCAGTCACTGATCTGAAAGAGCTTCCAGGTTCAGATAAGCTTCACAGTTTTTAAAACAGAAACTTACTGGGAACGAGGCAAACTCAGCTGCTGACCTATACACCCAAAATAGGTGATATAACTTATTCTCCCAGGTTTCAAGGATGAGGGCTTAGAACTGGCAGGAGCAACAGGCTGGAGAAGAGATTGTAATGACTGACTATCTGCTCCAGCTTCTGAAGGGCAAACTAGTGATCACTTCTTAGGGCACCTATCACCAAACATGTGTGAGCCTTGCAGTCACAGCCCATAAACACTATCATCACGCTGTCGAAGTTCAGATCAGACCTCTTAATGGTCCCCATAACTTCCTCACGTGCTAAGAACGGTCCTTACTATTGGAGGAGGAAGAGGAGGAGGAGGAGGAGGAGCTTGTGCCTTCCTGTCAGCTACGGCAGTGTCTTCGTAGTCAGCAAAGGCTGGAATATCAGACTCTTTCTCCACAATGATGCAGAGAGCTGTTCCTAATGGCACATCTCTTGTTCCTTCAGGCACCAAGATTTTTGCCAAGTAGCCTTCCTCCTGCACTTCAAAGCCTGTTAAGGAAAGAAACACAACTGGTTTGGTCCTGATGCAGCTGAAGAGTTCCTCTAAATGTTGCTTCTAAAGACTTTGGTAGCTAAAACCCTGTCCTCTATTTAGTAGGCAAGAGAACTGCTTTCAGTGCAACTAACAGGGAAACATCTCCATGCACTGCACATTGCCAAGAAGGATTGATGAAGAAATAGAAGCATTTTTAGCTCTCCCATGGAATGAGAAATTAAGAAAATCTGTTTTAGCTGCCCCACAGCTTCATGTGCTGAGCAGCCAGAAGAGCTGGCACAGAGCCTGCTCTGGACCCTCACCTTCGAAGGGCACTTCATCCATTCTTGGCTTTGGAGCTCACTCACCTATTGTGGCTTTATCTGTCTCAATTTCTGCCAGTAAGTCTCCCTCATTCAGTTTCTCCCCAACCTTCTTCTCCCATCTCTGCACTGTGCCCATTGTCATTGTAGGTGACAGGGCAGGGAGAGTGACCTGCAAAGTCAGAGAACACAAGAGAATCAAATCCTGGTCATCTAAGAAGAACAGGAAACACGACTTGAACTCCTGACTAAATAATGCTAACCTAAAGAAGCAGCCAGCCTTAAGGCACTCTTAGATCTGGGTCTATTACAGCAAAGTGCTGTCCCATATTGCTGTGCAACAAATACATCACGTGTGAGCGCAGCCTCAGAGCAAAACTGGGCAGGCAGGACAGGCAGTGGGAAGGAAGCAACTTTAGGAGCTGCAACACAAGCCAGATCAAGAAGCCTTTAATTCATTCTTTGTTTAGTTACCAGCTTTGTCTAACATCTCAGACAAATCAGTACTATCTGTGGAATGAGGTTTGGTATTTCATGGTTTCCTCTTCAAAGGAACTTCACAGAAATACCCTGCTACAAAGTGCTCAAATGCAACAATGGATGGATGCTGCAGTATTTAAGCAAGGTTAAAAGATAATCCACAAATAAACCTGATCATTTGCCACCCACAAACACATCTGGGGTGTTTGTCAGAGTATCACAGACTTAAGTTCTGCTCTGAGGTGACAGCAGGGCCTTCAGAGCTTATTCACACTTAGGACAAGGACTTTTTATGCTAGGACTATCCAGATAATGCAAATAGAGCAGGTTTCTCTAGCCTAACACTACCCAACAATCCTGCAGAGACAAGTCTCTTCTCTGCTAGCAGCAAGGATGCTAAAACAATTTCCTGACAGAAGTTTTCTGTGAGCTCCCCAAACACCTGCCTTTGGCATGCAACAGTCGAAGCAGCACACACACTCCTGCAATGACAGCCAACAACTTCCCCCCCACAGAGTATGTAGGATAAAATACCCCAGGGCTAGAAATGCCAAAGGCAGAAGAAGAGTGGAACAAGCCTTAAATCGTTATCAATGCCCTCTTACCTGCATATGTGGAGGGTAAGAGCTGCCTGGGGCCTGAGGAGAAGGCTGAGGTGGTGGTGAAGGAGCTGAAGCTTGAGGGGGAGGCACTGAGGTTGCAGGGGGGGTAGATGCTGCAGAATCCAGAGTATAATTTTTAAAGGCATCAACATATTCAGGCCTAGAAGAAGACACAGAACCATCAAACCAGTCAGATCCGTCTCCAAGCCTTTCACACAAGACACCCAGGAAGGCCCAAGGGAGAAAATTCAACTCAAGGGTTAGCAAAATACATACTTTTCAACTGTGATACATATGATGGCCCCAATAGGAACATCTCTTGTTCCTTCTGGCACCAGGATCTTGGCCAAGTAGCATTCCTCCAGGCTCTCAAAGCCAACTGTTGCTTTGTCTGTCTCCACCTTTGAGAGAGAGCAGGGTATCACCATGGGGATGGCAACGACCAGTAAGCATGCTCAGAGCCTCCCAGCCTGAGAGCACAGGGTCACCACACACAGTTCTGGAAAAATCACCCCGTGGGCCCAGCTCTAGGCAAGTAAGCTAGCTAATAGGTTAAGTGCTGCTCTTGCTCAGAAAGAGTTAAAGCAGCAACAAGCTCTGAAAGGCTGTTATCCACTTGTTCCCAACAGCATCTGTTAGGATTTGTGATCCTGACTCCAAGACCTGTGTTCAAATAAGGGAAACCAGGAGCAGAACCCAGAACACACATGCAGCTCATGAGAAATGCAACACAGCCTGTGCCCCAGGATACCTCTGCTATGAGCTCCCCTTCACCAATCTTGTCGCCCTCTTTCTTTTCCCAGCGTGCAATTGTGCCCATCTGCATCGTAGGGGACAGAGCTGGCAATGCCACCTGTAAGGAATAGGATGGTATTACACCCCAGGCAAGCCCTGACAGCAGAACATAGGCCGAATTCTCAATACAGGCTGGGGAGAGGGGGGATATGGGACAGGACGCGACACAAAAACCAACCTGTCTTCAAATCCCCAGCAGGCCAGGACTGCCACTAACCTGCTGGTACAACCCCAAGCCAAACCAACACTGGGGTGCCGAGCTGGAGCTGACCACGGAAGGGAGAAGCTATGCCCGGGAACCAGGAAAGGTACAGAGAGAAAGGGCTAGTGGCAAAGAGGTGAGGCCCAGTAATGATACAGGAGTCTGGGGCAGGGCGGTGGCAAGGATATGGGGGGAGAACTGCGGTTCCCCGGGACAAACTGAGCTGCCCCTGAGAGGAAAGGCACGAAAAGGGAACGTGAGGGGGTAGGGACACCCGGCTGTGCTCCCGGGGACCCCATGGCTACAGGGGCACGGACAGCAGGGGTAGGGGGGCAGCCAGGCCTCTCACCTTCTGGTGCGCCGGGAGACTGCAGCAGCGGCACGGGACGAGCCGGGGCCAGGCGGGAGGCAGCAGGAGCCCGCCAGGCCGCTGCATGGGGCCGCGGCCCAGCGGCCCAGCCCCGACCCCCACCGTCGAGCCGCGGCCGGCCCCGGCGGCACCGAGCGCCCGGCAGCTCCGCACCAGACCGGGAGCTCTCGCCGCGCCCTGGGCTACGCGTCGCGCCAACACCCGCCACATGCTGGAGCCGGAGCCGCTGCCCCGCCGCCGCCGCTCGGTGACCTCCTCCGTCCGGGCACGGCGCCACACAGCTCCGCGCGACACTACCGCGCTGCCGTAAAGCGCGGCGGGCGGGCGGCAGGGCGGCAGCGCCGTGCGGTGGCTGCGCGGCCACACTGCGCAGCGGTGGGGCGGGGCGGGGCGGGGCGGGGCGGGCAGGGCAGGGCAGGGCAGGGCCGGGGAGGCCGCCGGCCGCTCCCCGGCCGCACTGCGCAGCGGCGGGGCGGGGCGGGCAGGGCAGGGCCGGGGAGGCCGCCGGCCGCTCCCCGGCCGCGGTGCGCAGCGGGCCGGCGTGCCCCGGGGCTCTGCTGGCACGCTCGGGGCGCGGCCCGGCGCTCTCGCAGCTGGGAGCGGGGCCAGGGGCCGGCGCGGCTGGGCGCCCGTCAGCGACCGGGGCCCGGCCAGCAGCGAGGAGACGGGCCCGTGGCCCAGCCGCGCCGGCCTGCGGCACCCCCCGGCTCTGCGGCCGGCCCTCCCGGGCGCTCGGCGCTGCCCCCGGCCGCGTTCAGGGTCCCGTAGAGACGCGTGAAGGGAGCAGCTGTGCCCTGCGCAGCGCAGAGCCCCGAACGGAGGCTGCCCCTGCCCTGGGAAGCTGGGGGTTGGCAAGGGCAGAGCGGCGCTCAGCAGGTCTGTAAATAAACGCTGGCCTAAAGCAGTGTCGAGAAGCGGTAAGTCCTCAAGAGAACCCGTGGGAAACCAACCGTATGCACTCCAGATCCTGTACCCACTGCATCCCTCATTTCAAAGCCCTGTTCCCCTTCACAAGCACTGGCCAGACTCAGTTTGCCAACCCCATTTTATTTCAAACTGCTTGGTCCACTAATCCAAGGCTTACCCAGGCCAGTACAGCATGGTTTGATGTACAAGTAAAGCTCTGCTGTCCTAGAGAACAGGCTTCAGAGTAACTGCCCTTAGTGATGAACACAAACATCAGGGTTTCTATGAAAATATAATTTCACACAGCATAAACAGTACAAAAACAAGTGACAAACACAGGAATAGGAGAGTAACTTTCTTCAAAGCTGGACAGAAACAAACAGATTCAAACCAGTGAAAAATAAACATCCCAGGTATGATATTTAGTAAATTTATTCTGGGGCTGTGCTCTTAAGTCAGGTGTTACAGCAGTGCCAGAGTGATTTAAAATCAACATCTTCTATTATTAGAGAGAAACTTCCAGCCAACGCCTTCTCCAGCTGATTCCTCTTCATGCTTAGTATTCCTTAACTCCAGCCCCTTCTCTGTCAGTCAGGCAAAAGGGAGAAAGTCTGAAGGCCACAGTGTCAATACAGAAATAAAGCTGAACCCAAACCAGGCATGGGATACAGCTGATCAGAGGAGCAGTGGCAGCAATTCTGCCTGTGCTGTCAGAGAGGGGAGCTGCATACAGGAACCCAAGCCCAGAGCAGTGCCAGCAGTTTTTTCAAGAGATGTCTTTTCCTATCTTAACAGTGATGTCAGCATCCATAAAGGATGATGACTGCCAGCCCCAAAAGCTAGCCTCTGGTCCAGTCTCACACCTCAAACAGAGCTCACGGTTGCTCTGGTGTTTCCATACAGGGTTTAGTCCCTGTAAACATGACTGGTTATTGCCTGAACTGAGCTAAGGACAAGAACAGGCCAGCCCCTGTATCAGCTAACAACTGATTTCTTCATGGGCAAACTCCACAGCTGTGGGCAAGGCTGGGTTGAAGACCTCTCCATTAGAAGCTCTAATCACAGGAACAGCCTCCTGGCTCTTCAGCTCCAAAACTGAACATCTCACCCTTGAGTTGCAGAGAGGAATACAGAACTGGCACCTGCAGACCTTTAACACTGCCTTAATTTTATTCTTAAAACTCTAGCCTGAGCACATGGCTCTTGCTGAGTAACACATGAAAAGAGAAACACTTGAGGAAAAACAACTTGGAAGTCAAATACAATTGATTTCAGCCTGACAACCCCATGCTCTCTCTAGCAACCCACCAGATACCATGCAGAGAGACTCTTTCCAGTGAGGAGGAAAAACCCCACAGATTTTCTAAGAGATGTATTCCCTGCTGCAGCCCATGGATGAGCTTGTCCATTGATGACCTTTCCTACTGCTGTCTGTAACAAGCTGTCCAGAGCAGCAGGCATGTTGTGTTGTGCCAATGTGGCACAGAGACACATAAAAGCCTTGAGCTACTTCCTGGACTGTGAAGCAGTGAGGAAACAGTACTGTTGCTTGCCAATTAAAGCCAGCAAAAATACAAACCCCAGTAGGAACTAGCTGAATTTCCATAGTAAAATCAAGTTGTGAGCCCAGTGCTAACAGGAGATGATACAAAACACCTCGGAATCCACTAGAAAAATGAGTAAAACACAGTATAATGTGTGCAGAAATATACAGAAAGCACTTGCACCAGTATAAAAATATCCAGAGTCCTCAGACAAATGTAAACTGGTAAAAAATAATTCCAAGGACAGGAATATGTTTACAAAAGGACAGGTCAGTATCAGACAGTACCAGGGGGTTCACCCACTCAGCCTCATGCACAGCACACAGGGTGTCCACAGAAGGGCCACATGTACTTCAGGGGAGCAAAGCCCTGACTTGACTTTTGACCTTTTGTGCCTGCTGCACATCACAGCCAGCACACTGAGGGGACAGCTGACTGGCAGCAGAGGAGCTGAGACAGGCAATGCAGGAACAAACTGACCCACAAAGAGGAAAACCCACCCTGAGGGATTTTTAGAGCTTGTTCCTTCCCAAGCAGTCTTTGTGTGTGAGATCCTTTGGGCACCCCAGGAGCAGGCATACCAGGGTGGTGTAACTGATAGGGCTTATCCTGCTGGTGTGGGTAAGTGTTAGCTGGCCCTGGCAATGAGTGGACAGTAGCCCACAGTGAGGCCTGGGCTCCAGAAGTGACCAACTGCCTCCTGAAAGAGGGCAGGAGCGCAGGAAAAGAGGCTCAACAGGAAGAGGGGTTGTAGCTATCTCATGGAAGCAGCTGGTTCTAGCTCCCCCACAAATGAAATCTTTCAGCAAATAAGCAAACACCATTCCCCCACAGTCCCCATGGCAACAAAGCAAACCCAGAAGCAAGTAGAGCTTTGGAGAGCAGGTGGGAAAAGCAGGGCTAGGAAATGCAAGCCTGAGTTTGGGAGAAAGGGAGCTTTGCCAAGCTTCTGGCAAATCTTTACTTCAGGCCATGCATAAAACCTCCAGAAGACTGTTTCCGCTCTCCAGGTCACACTTCCACACTGTCAGTCTGGAATGCCCAGGAAGTTCCTCTGCTCCTGCAGCACATGTGAGTCCAGAACCAGAAGCTGGTCAAACCTTCAGCTCACATAGCGCAGCGGCTGCTTCCGACTCGTGACAGCAAAGCTGCCATCAGGGCAGAGCCAGCAGACACCACACACAAGAAACCAGGCTTGAAGCACACAGGTCACACCCTGCAGCACGTGCTGCAGGAATGGAGAAGCAGAGGAAAGGAGCAATGCATCATTAAAGCCATCAGGATGAAGCTGACAGGACAAACCAAGGTGGTTCCTTCTCGTGGCCCTGTTATTTCAGTCTCAGAACTCTGCATTTGGCCATGGAAAGTCAGGTGCCAGGTGTCCATGCACAACATGCATTACTCCTTGTTTGCAGAGAAGCCCCTTTTGGCAGCTTGAATTGGACTCCTTCCAGCAAACATGCCTTTTGGTCATTCTTTGAGCTCAGCAGCCAGTTACAGGTTTCCATAGTGACAAAACTGAAAAGCTTGACTAATTCTCCCCATGGTCATCTTCTACCCAGGCCACAATTTTCCCCTCCCAGCCAGGAATGATGTCATCATCATGGAATACCTTAAAAAAAAGGTAAGAAGAGTCCAGTCAGGTCTGCAATCTGGATGCCACTCTTCTACAGCATGAAAAGTGCAGGAGGCAGGCATCAAGCCAGAGATCCTAGCTCAGATGTCACTACCTAGCCTGGAGAACGTGTACCTCATCCATCATCCACATGTCTGAGTAATCTTTTTAGGTATAAAATAGATTAGGCCCCTTCTCTAACCAGTAATCAATATTATTATTGGCAGGTCTTTTGACAGGAAAGCTAAAGGCAGGAAGTGATACTGCAATCTCTGGCTGTTTCTGTGGAATGGCTTCCCAGCCAGCTGGCTGCTCCCAGAGACAGCAATCCCTGGGACTTGTCTCGATCTATTTGTCAAACAGGAACCTTCCAATAAACATGAATAAATTCACTCCACACCAGCATCAGCCTGAGCACAAGCAGGGCTGTAACACAGTACACCAAGGGCACCACCAACACCCTTCTCTCCAAGAAGCCTTTAAAAGCAGGATCGTGTTTTTTGAATAAACCACATTTGCCTGAAAGTGTCTCTTCCTGCAACACTAAAGCCACCTGAGGGGACAGAGGTGCAGGCTGGGGTCTTGCCCAGCATCCTCTGAGCAGTGCTCTGCCAGTGACTGTCTTTGCCTGAAGACATCAGGTCAGAAGGAAGCTGACCACAGTCCCAGGATCGTGTAGCAGCTCCGACAGCTGAACTCCACACTTACCTCTTCCTTGACTGTGCCAAACTCTGGATCCAGGGCTTTGAAGTGGTACCTGTGGGTTCCTTCACGATCAATAGCTACTTTAAAATCCTTCAGAGTCACTTCCCCTAACCTGCAAGGGAAGAGTTTGGCACTATCCCATGGCACACCATTGATTCAGTTAGTCCCACGTGGCATGCAGAGCCGCAGCACAAGGCTAACAAGGCATGTGGCACCCTGGCCACGGGCTTGTGAAGAGTCTGCCCCTCTAGAAACATGCCAACACACCCATCAACCTTCAAGGTCTTCCTCAGAGGAAGGATTGCCTCCTGATAGTATTAAGAACCACCTCAGAACAGCCTGTTTCATTTTCCCTTTTGCACTGACACCCATAGTTGTTTTGGCAGGAATGCCCTGCACTACATACCCCAGAACAACAGCCTGGCTGCTTTCTCTTGCTTTTGGAACTTAATTTTTTAAAAAAATTAATCTTTTGGGGCTCTAAAACAAATGCATCAGTTAGAGGACTGCTTCAGGCAGTTTTCCCTAGACAATGCCCAAGTTAAAGCACAGAAAACCTGTGCTGACCATACCCATTAGAGATGGGACTAATGCTCCAAGGGAAAGCAGCACCTCCCACCTCAGTGTCAGCGTGACAGACCTCACCTCTTTGGTATGCTGACCATGAAAGGTGTGAGGGAGCGGTCAGTGAAGTACAACACTTTGGTGCAGGCACTGGTGCTCATCACAGGCGTACTGTGGGAATGAGGCAGTTCTGCAGAGAAGAAAAAGCACAATAATTGGGGAAGCAGCCTGTCTCCTGCCACACCAGGAGACAAAGAGGGGGGTCTCAGCAAATTTGCCATCACAGCAGAGAACCTGGTGATGGGAAGAGATACTCTGGAGAGTGGCTAATCACCCCTCTTGGGCAGGGCCAGGTATTACTCCTGCTTGCTGACAAACTTTGCCTAGCACTGTCCTCCAGGATTACTGTCCCATCCACAGAGGGGCTTGCTGCTACCACCTCCTCCACAGATACTCTATTTACTACCTCAGCAGTGACAGGAAAACCTTTCTGGAAGAGAAAAGAACTGAACAATACCCTACCCAGCTACATTATCACTTGTCCTCACTAGCAGATGGGTAGGGCAGGATGAAGTGACTGATCATCAGGGCAAAAGGCTGTCTGTCTCCTTCCCATGTTCCCATTCTAGCTGGCCAGGATGGCTGTTTGTCCATGGATTTTTCCTTTTGCTCATTTGTGTTTGTCTCTTTCTCTGGCTATTGCTTTGTTTCCTGCTTCCCTGCAACATGCTGTGCCAAAAGCTGAGGCAGAGGAAGGGTAACACCAAGAGACTACAGTTTTCAAGATTCCTAGCATGCAAAGAGCACTATGGACACCCATTCAAAGGCTTTCTAATTTAACAAGTCTTTGGAGTCACCTCAGAGCTCTCTACACCCAAAGCAGTCTACATTTGCAGCTGCACAGCCAAGTTTACCTGCTGCAGTGCAGGGGAACAGTCTGCCAAAAGGGAGTGGGTGGGTGCAGTCTGCATGCAGGGAACACATGACACTGGCTGCTCTAAAAACAGCAGTTTAAGGGAGAGGTGGGAGAACACAGCACATGCTCTGCACAACACACTTCAGGCTTCAGAGTTCCTCTCCTACCTTTCTCCACATCTTGTGCTGCCAGGCTACCCTGCTGCTGGACACTACAGTGCAGCTGAAAGGTGGGGCTCACTGCCTTTCCCTAGTACCTACAGTCCCCTGCAGCCTCAGAGACTTTCTAGGGGATGTTTACAACCAACAGTGGAAAAAAGAAAGCCTTCATGAGGACAAACAAACGTGGAGCTACTGCAGCTGGAGCCAGGAAACGTGGTGCCAGCCAGGGCTGTGCTGTCGTGCATAGGTGAAAGGAGCTAGACACTGCGGTGGGAACAGGGCAAGGCGCCTGCACAGCGGCCTGTGCCCGTTAGATGGAGCAAACCAGCAGGAAAGCTGAAATCACATTTCCCATTCATCCCAGGGGGCACTGCTTGACACAGTTACTCCCACTGCAGTAGGACTGACTCCCACTGCGAGGGTGCTTCACAGATTCCCGGGGGATGCTATGTCCTGGGCTCTGGCCAGGAAACCTGAGCGATTCATTTTGGCAGGAGCCAAAAGGCACTTACTGGATTTGGGAGGCCAGGAGTCTCTACACTCACTTGTTGCTCTGCTTGCTGGTGATTTCCCCCGGATCTAGGGTGTAAAGCCAAAAGAGTGAGAACAAAGTTAACTGCCCCGTTGGAGCTCTCAGTGCTGCTTAGCTCTGGGTTGTGTCTGAGGGGCAGAACTTGAGAGCTAAGTGTCCTAGGAAGCCTTTACCCTTCTCTCTTGCCTCTTCTGTGTTTCCATGTGGTACAGCCGGTCCATGAGGCTGGAGATGCCCTGCTCCAGGCTGTCAATAGTGTGGTGCTGGGGGTCGTGGCCACTGAAACTATTCCTGAGGCTGCGAAGGGCATCGCGAACCAGCTGCAAGTCGTTTGTCTGCCCAGGAGACCACAAGTCAGTCAGACCACCTCCAGGCTGCTTCATTTCCTTCTAAAGCCAGGGGAAATCTCTTAAGATACTAGATTCCAGTATATATAGAGCCCTCATCGGCAGGGCCCTTAGGTGCACTTACCATGTGGTGAGCTGTGGAAACAGCTCCTTTTCCTGCTGTCTGGAGGAAGCCATTGCTCTGAGCACTGTGAGCACTGTAAGCCATCACCTGTTCAGGGGAAGATGTGTGTGCCACTAGGAGTGTGTTAGGACCTCCCTAAAGATTCCAATGGGTGAGCTTCAAAATTATGAGGGAATAACAGCTTTCTACACCAGCTATGTAACTCCCATGTTCTACCAGGGAAATACTCTCAGTAAGGAGGGTGCAGAGCCCTACAGGTTAGAGCAGACACAAAATTCCTCACATACAGCTGGAGAAAGAGGTAGAGACAGATGTTATATCAGAGGGCTCTGCAAGCTCCAGTGAGCACTATCAGTGTTCAAGGGGCACTGTTCAGGGACAGATATTGGGGCTGGCACTCATTCCACCAAGACAGTTCCAAGTGCTCAGTACCAGCATCAGCAGGACAAGGAGGAGATAATAAACTAGGCCCTGGTCTAACCATTAGCCAGTGTCAGAGCTGAAGCTTGAAGCCAAGAGCCTCTGGCTCCTGCTCACCCCTGTACTCCCCTCACTGCTTCATCCCTGAGGATTTTGACACCAGAGGCTGAGCTAGAGCTCAGTGCCAAGAGATTTGGCAGGTGGATGTTTGTGGAGTCTGGCTGCCCCAGTTATGGCACTGACAATGAGAGTGCAGAGCCAGGCCTCTCTGGGATGAAGTGCATGGTTTCTGGAGGTAGGTAACTAGACAGAAACAACATTCTGATGTTTAGACTGAGGCTTCCCATACCTCTTCAGCTTCTCTCTTCATGCAGTGAGCTAGCAGGGCCTCTCTCTGCTCCCACTCCAAATCCATCTGCGATGGGAGTAGAAGAGTCAGCACAAACTGAGCCACTGAGGGAAGTGCCAGCTCTCAGGGCATCACTGTAGCCCACCTGCTCCATACCTGCTGGAAGCTGGCCTCAGACAGCTGCCTAAGCATCTCATCCAGTCTGCTCTGATGCTGCTGTAGATGATGATCCTTCTGGCACAGTTCTTTCTGCAACACAGTCAATCAAGAGAATCAACAGGACAGTGAGTAAGGACCACAATCATCTTCCCATGGCAAGGAAGTTTAGGTCATCTGCCAGGATCAGGCAGACTTACACAGTGTGTACTTCTAGCTAGATGTTAGAACTCAGTGCCCAAGATTAATGTATTTTTTTTTAAGATTGGTCAGGTGCTTGTTCCCTAGAGTCCTCTTGCCCAGCAAAGACCCACCACTGAGGCCAGACAACTGTCCCAGAGAAAACAGGTTCCTGAGGGACTAGTGGACAATCAGGTGACCCAACCTAACCCCAGAGGCCTCTGCACAAGTGTTAGATACTCAGCAAGCCATCACAGAGAAGACGTGGCAATAAAAGATCTGCTATAAAAAGCTGTGGGCAGAACACAAAGAACATCTGATCCCTCCATCTCATTACAAACATTCATGGCTACTGCAACTTATTCACTACCCAGTGCCATTCCCAGAGGTGACTGAGTGCCAGGGAGGCAGCAGTCACATTCACAGAACTAAAGAACCAGATGCTGCCCCAGGAAAGCCTCCAGTGAAGAGAGATCCCCTTACTTTGTATTCTGCCAGGAGCTGGTTTCTCTCTTCAACCTTCCTCTGAAGGTCAACCTGCAAAAATAACACAGCTGTGAGGTAGGTATTTAAGAGAGTTAGTGACAACCTCTTTACCCCTTTTGCTAAAGGGTGACCTGAGACCAAATATCTGCAGAATTCAAGTGAGCTAGTGTCTGAAGATGGCAACCTTTTGGACAGTTTCTTCCTTGGCCTTCTCTCTCCAGAGAAACACTGCCCATGGCAGCTTCACCTGTCAGAGTGCCACATGCTAACCCAGAGAGCACAACGAGGAAGAAAGAATGCAACTGTACCGAAAACATCATGGGAGCCTCTTCCCTGTTTCAGCTGAAGGTCTTGGAGGACAGGAAGTGGCAGTGTAGAACAGCAGACTCCAGTGAGTCTCACAGCTACTAAACTTCCCTGTTTTTAATATGCAGAGACTTTTGGCTGGTCAGTCACTATCCCACGACCTCAAGAACTCTGCTGCAACCACCAACCCCACCCTGTGGCTGCTGGATCCCTCAGGGCCACCAATCTCCTCCTAAAACAATCTGACCCTCAGCAGCAGAGTGACTCACGTTTTGGTTGTGCAATTCCTCCTTGTCCATGTTTGCTCTCAGAAGTTCCTGCTTTAGCTGAAGAACTGAAGCATCCTGTTGAACCAGCCTTTGCTGTAAAGCATCCTAGGAAAGATGGGATCAGTAGGAAGGTGCAAGACAGAGGCAGAAACCCTTCCCTTGGAAAAGGCTGACCTAGACTAGTGTCCATAACACAGGGGGCTTCTCACAAGGCTGAAGTGTTGCCATGGCCCCAGCCAGCAGGAGGTACATCAACACCTGCCCAGAGGGCTTTCAGCCCTTCTGCCTTTTTCTTACTGAAGTGATTTCCTTGACAGCCTTTCAGCCACCCAGGACAGAGGGATTTCTGTACTGCCTGAGCTTTCTGCTTCTGAAGCAGCCTGACACTCTACTCTTATGGAAAGCAGCAGTATCTTTGGAGGGTCTTTTCAGTGTCCTACACCTAGTGATGTCAGCCACATACCTGCAGCACCCCAAGGACAGAGGCCAACATCAGCCTCACAGAAAGAAACTTGAGCTCTCAGTGTGACCTAGTTTTGCAGTGAAGTCCTCTTAGAAGAGGCCAAAGTCAGAACAAATTCTGCACCTTTCACTCAGGGTTACCCAGAAGCCAGGAGTTTTGTCTGGGACAGCTACTGCTGTTTGCTTCCTTCACAGGAGCCTGTCAGGCCACTCAAAGTCCCACTGCTCAAGAGTCAGTTACTAGTGTGCAGAACTCCAGAGGCTGAAACCAACCCAACAGGAGCCAAAGCTGAAAAATGCTGCAGCTGAAGAGAAGGATAATCCTGTGCTCTTCTTCCTCTGCTGACAAGAATGAGCTCACTGGGCCAATCCTACTGTGTGTGCCTGAAGGCAGAGGTGGTGGTGGGGGAAGCCATGTGAACCAAGCAGGCAGCCTACACCTTGTATTTTCTTTAGGGGAACCAGACAAAAGAGGGGACATTTGACCACAATCTCAGACAGAAATAGAACCCAGGAGATGCAACTCCTTGTGCCTGCCACCACTGCAGTGTCTCCCTGGCATAAGAAACAGACCATAGAGTTCCCCATCTCCCAGTCCTGTAATAAAACACCCTCCACAATCTGAGATGCCTGAGGTGTATGGGTGCTGCTGGCCCTAGCCATGGGCTGCAGCAAACTCTAAAGCCTTACTAGATGTATTTGATTAAGTGTCCATCTCCTCACCTTTATTCCCTGGAGGTTTCGAGCTTCCTGTTTGTATTTCAGCAGCTCCTTCTAGAAATGCAACACAGTTTGGTTAAACAGCATTTTGACACCCCTTCAAGATCAACACAAGTAAGAGTTCTTTGTCCCAGACACCTGCTTCAGAAGAAAGCACACTCCACCTTTTCCCATAGATCAAAGAGGTTGTCAGGCCCAGAGCCATTTTCCTGAGTTAACAACATGACAAAACAGTTGAGCAGCTCCCCAACTCCCTGCTCTTAAAGACATGAGAGAAAAATACTGCCTAGTTCCCCAAATCCATCAAATACTTCTCTCCTAGCATCAGAGCTGGTCTCAGAGCCAGCATCAGCAGAAAGCTGAACTAAGGCAGGCCTGACAGGTCAGCTTCTTAGCTGCATTTATTTCCTACTTGAAGACATGGCTAGAAACTTAGCAGCTGTCCAGAATAAAGTTTTGAGAAGCTACTACAACCTAGATCTTTCCAGCTTGAAGAACATGCAGGGGAAAAAAATGTCAGGGCTCATTTAAATACCATTAATATTTAGATGATTGTTTTACCAGCTGCTGAATTCACCAGCACAGGCTTGAGGCAAACTGGGGAGGCAGCTTATATTTTTCTGGTGCTATCCCACAAAATTGCTTTTAATTACAATAAACACTTTCCAGTCAAGTGTCAGGCGCTCTCCCAGTCAATAAATTATGGTCTAAGAGAAGCAGATATCTGCACTCCCAGAGAGGTGGAGAAGCCACACAGCAGACCACAGGAACAGAGCCCTTTGCAATGTATCCCTCATGTTACCCATTGTGCTGTCCATCCCTCCTGCCCCATCCCCAAGCCCTGCCAAAACAATAAAAATCAAGTAGGACAGAGTCAGCAAAGATCTTTCCCCTTCACCTGTCCCCCTCTAACCTTTAGGTCTTGATTTTCTTCCACACTCTGGTCCAGGTGACTTCGGATTATGACCTGAACGCAAAACACGGCGGCTGTTACTGTGCCAGACACCTGGCTGGAGCAGGACAGGCAGAGGGCAGCTCCAGCAGAGAAAGGTAGGTGCAGTGATACACTCACCAGCTGCTCTTCAGGGCAGGCTCCATGTTCACAGAGTTCAAAGGACCCTTCCTGCTCATCCTCAGGTAAAGATCCATTGAGCAACAAAGCCTAGTTAGATGAAGGGAAAAAAACCAAACAGACACCACCTTTTCAGGTGTTCCAGAGGAAAACAGGCCAGCTGCAGCTCTGGCTAACAGCCATTCATACCAGCAGTCTCTAAACAGTTTTATTTTCCATTGATGCTGACTTATTCCCCTCAAAAATAAGTAGAATTTTTCAGAAATTAAAAAGATTTAGCCCCTGAAAAAGCTCTTCCAGAGATCTATCAGCCAATACTCTTCCCCACAGAAAAACCCCAAAGGACAACTACTCAGATTTTCAGGGAGTGAAGATTGTCTCAGGCAATAACCACCCATTTGCAGGAACAGGCCAGCTCAGGGGTGGTTTGAGTTTTTTCCTGTGGCTTTTTTGGTTGGGTTTTTTTGGGGGTGGGGAAGGTTTGTGTGGTGGGGTTTTTTCTGGTCTTTTGTTTCCTGCCCATTGTCCTCAGGGAAAGGCCTACCCGGCTGCACCCCACCCTCTGCCTTGGCTGCCTGTGCTTCTCACACAATCTCTGCTTTGTTTACTGGCACATAAATATTTACAATTCAAAGCCAGTATGGTTCCCAGCACAAACAGAAAGGAATATCCCTGAGAGAGTTCACGGTCTTTACCATATGGATCAGGGGCTCTGTTCCCCATGCAAAGTCAAACACGCTGGGCTGAGGGTCATTTAGTCAGGGAGGGACTAGAACAGGGCAGCAAGAGAAAGGTCCCACAAATGAACAGTTGCAGAGAGTGTGTCCCAAATATTAGAGCTCAGCCTAGCTCACTGGAAGGCTGATGCAAGCCTGTGGGACCCCTGAGCAGCTCTGTGAATTCTGATTGATCTCCTGACATTCCTTGTCTCTGCATCACTTCTGATCACAAGTCCCAGAGCCTGCTCAGTTCTTCAGCTGTTCACAAAACTTGCAGGCTATTCAGTGCCCCGGTGAAGGAGGATGCCCCTGTCACAGCATTTGGGAACACACTGGGGCATCTTTACCATCCTGCACAGTAACATACGTGCTTCACACAGTGACAGCTCATACAGGACACAGCATCACAGGACAGGGCACCAAGCCAAGGAAACCAGCTAGGATCTGGACTCCAGCCAAAAGACAAGGCAGACATTATCACCTTCTAAACACAGGCTCTTAGAGTCTCTACAGTGCTCCTGCTCTTACCTGCTTTCAGTGTGCCCTTCGCCCTCTCCCAGGCCACCTAAATTCCCCTCAGTGAGTATCACTGATCTTCAGGCTTCACAGCAATAGAATCTTCCTCTCTCTCTCTCCACATCCCACCCTCTCCCTCCCTACTGAACCAAGAGCCTCAAGTTATGTCCACACTGAGTTCTGGAGAAGCCTGAGCTAAGAAGAAAAGAAAAGGCTGCATCTGAATTGCCAACTGATGTTAAAATCCTTCCTCTGAAACCCTGGTAAATATACCAGGGCCAGGGAAGTTCCAGCCATCTTTCCTCCTCCCTGGGCTCTCCTGGTTCAGGATGCCACACAGCAATGGGGGAGAGGCATACCCTGCCTGGAGCAGGACTGGCTGGATCCAGCTGTGTCCTGAACTGCACCTGGGACACTGGAAAGGACAGTGTTGGCACCTCCCATTCTGGAAAAGGGGACCAGCACCAAGCCACAACTGCAGGAGTCAGGAGAGCCTGAACATTGCAAGGAAGGACGATGTCAGGATGCTTACTCAGCAGCATTCTGTTGCTGGATAAGGTCTGTGCCAGCTGCAGCTGATATACCTTACACACCCTATCAGAAGTAATTCCTCATTTTTGAGGAACTCATCCCACAGAGTGAGACACAGGGAGGAGCCACTGTCCCTATTTAACCATGCTGACCCATAAGACCAACTGACTTCTTGCACAATCACCCCAGGAGGCCTCACTAGACCAGGACTCTTACTCTCCAGGCCAGTGTCTCAGCTGCAAGACAAACTGTCTTCAAGCTGGTGAGAAGAATCAGAATCATTAAGGTCAGAAAAGATCTCCAAGGTCATCTAGTCCAACCATCCCCCTACCACCTATATTACTCACTAAACCATGTCCCAGAGGACCTCATCCAACCTTTCCTTGAACACCCTGGTGAACAGTGACTCCACCACCTCCCTGACCAACCCATTCCAGAGAAGAGAAATGCACGTGGGAGGGATCACTGGCTGAGAAGAAAATCTCTTACCTGCAAACCTGAGATCATCTTCTTTGCTTCCTCCATTTCCTTTTCCAAATGGTCCTGTTGTTCCAAAAGCTGCTCCTCCCATGAATTCCCCAAATATGACCCAGGGTTCCATGCCTGCCACTCAGGCTGGAAATGAGATTCTGTGTCTTCTGAAAGAGAGAGCAGCTGAATGTGGTCATGAGAAACAGAGGAGCCCAGAAAAAACTTGCAACATGTAATAACTGCCTGTTGTCCACACTAGCTACCACTAACAAATGAGCACTGGTTAGTTATCATCCACTGGCTGACCCAGGAACACAGCTTTTCCTTTTTTCCTCCTTAAGAAGGGATGAGGTTGGACAAGGAATAGTCATGGCAGTGCGTGTTAGCTAGCTGACTGACAGCTACATCAGCTAATTCAAGCTGCTGTGTGTCTGCAGATGGGCAGCTGCAATATCCTGCAGTAAGGACACCAAGCAGGCACAGTACTGGTACAAACTTAAGGAAGAGCCACAGCCTGGCAGCTACTGCAGCTGATGAGAGCCTGTCAAATACTTCTGAAGGAGCACTGAGGCAGGGCTACACTGTCTGAGGCAGCAAAGCATTTCCCAGGAGAGCTTCTCTGTCATTTGCTCTTGGGATAGGTGCTGACCAGGAGGAGTTAGTATTGGGCTGGATTCCTGAGAAGGACAAGAAATAAACACAGAAATAAATCATTTCAGAAACGTTTTGAAAACCTTTCCTCCAATCTACCTGAGAATTTTTAGTGTGAGCTGCCCATATCAGGGTGCATCTGTGGCAGCACAGCAATGACTTCTCAATGCAAACACCACCACAGTACTACAGTTCCCTGCCAAGGGCCACTTGGCCTATATACAGATGTGCTACAAACACAGACCCTGACACAGAGTCACGTTATGCATCATGGGCTTAACACTGACTCTTTCTGTAAGGGGATTGTAAGTGGTTTGTTCAGCTGACCTAATGAGGCTGTGATGAACACATTGACCCTACAGCAAAAGTTATATATGACCCTTAATCCAGCTCCACAGCTTTTCATTTCCCAAGCATTATTTTTGCAAGCCTCACAGACATTGCCATGTCATGACACTGTTGTAGTGTCAGAGGTTTTGGGATTCAGTTTTGTGTAGTTAGATACTCAGTATCACGTTCTCTACATTCATTTCAGTCACCCAGCAGCTTTTCAGCAAGTTTATGATATAAGCAAATCCCAGTGAAAGTATGAGCTGTAAAATGTACTGCAAGGTACTTGTTTTAGTTTCTGTTTCTTCAGTGGGGATGATCACAAGTCGTTCTTTCTCCTCGGATGGGGCCACGGTGGATTCACTCTTCAGGCTGTGGACAGGACTGGGCGATGCAAGACTGCAGAGGAAAGGAGAAACAGTTACTTCTAGTGCTGATCAGCATCCTCCTCACCTCACAGAAGAGTGACTCTGCAGGCAGGCTTGTTGAAACTAAGAATTATCTGCAGACTAGAGAAGCCATTAATAAACCAAAGCAGGCACATGACTTTTCCACCACCCTACGTCACTGTCACAGCAGGCTAACTTAGAGGCAGCACAGCATCTCTATGTCTCCCTGAAGAGAATGCAAGTTTGAGACTGGCAGCACAGAATTCCCAGGGGTAAGGCTGCAATCTGCAGAAGGTCTGCTCAGGATCGCTTTACAGTGAGCCTTATGTTCACACTGGGAGCTGACATAAAGTCACCATTGCTTGCTTCATGCTCTGGCTTTCAAGACCACCAGCTCACTAACTTGAAATTCCAAGGGCAACAGAGTTCTTAAAGTCAGATACTGCTCACTCATGTTCTTAGGTTAAAGCTCCTTGACTATGAGGTTCAAGCAGTCTTTTTCAGGAATTTTTCCTAAATGTGTCACCCAAGTAGGAACTTCAAAATCAATGTACCTAAAGTCACAGGAATTAATCCCTGCAAGTGTGAGCAGGAGTTCATTTTCATTGTCTCCAGCACAGAACCAGAGGACAGAACAATAAGAAAACAGTGGTAACAATACAATCAGTGTATAAAAAGAAGGTGAGCTGTTAAAGCATCTTCCACATCTTGCCACCACTGCTGCTACATAGTCCGCTAGCAGCTCCCTTCTCCACTCCCACAACCAGTGTGGCCTACCTTTCCCATTTATATTACAGACCTTCAAGCCATCTAGCTTTAATGGTCCAGACTAAATGGATTTTCTCCATGGCAAGAGAAGAGATGAATGCAACTTACTATGTGAAAGAACAACCATCTTCTAGTGGGGATGTCTAACAGCTACAGTACCTCTTCTTTCTTGCTCAGGCAGGGTGTGCATGATTGTTAAGAGAAGTGCCCACCTGGCTTTGCTCAAGGATTTTCCTTCAGGAGTGCTATCTCCATCACAGCAGTCCCCAATTAGGCATATTTTGTATGTAACATCTGTAATCAGCCTCCCTGCTCCTGCTTGTCACTCAATGGGTGCACAGCATAAAATTAAAATAATTGGGAGCCCAGAGAGCACTACTGGGTACTACACATCATACAAGAAAGGTCAGAGGCAAGCAGGAGACTGTCAAACAGCACAGGTCCACACAGGAAGCCCAGCTGATCTAACATCAGTCCAGTAACTCAGAGGAATTCTACTGGCTTCACATATTCCCCCCACATATTCTCAGCTGATTCCCTGAATGTGGTACCATCCTGGCCAGGCCACTGAAGCACGGTGCTGGCTGTCACCCATCCAGAGATGAAGGAAGGTAACTGCCCTAGGAAAACAGTATTAGCAACTGTTGGGTGAGAAGATGGTGAAATTGAGGGACTGGCAAGAGCAGGGAACTGGAAAGAAGAATGAGCAGAACAAAAAACCCACAAGGGATGCAGAGCCTAGAAATAACATTTCCCTCTTCCAAACTCTGCTCTTCTCAGCTCAAAGCAAATACAAAGGCACCCATCTGGGGCAGGGGGGTGGGGTTAAGTGGCCTCTGCAAGTCTCAACACAGACAGCGTAATGAATAATTGCTTAGACATTCCTATGTCCACTGTCCCCTCTACAGGCAGTTTCCCTATTTTAAGGGGCCAGCAGGTTCACACAGCATCAGTGACAACCTCTCAGACCATGCCAAACAGTGACAGTGCCACTGAGTTGCCCTCAGATGAAGCAGTAGCACAGGTCAGGTTGCCTCACGCACTATGCCATCAACTTAACACTGGAAACATTTCTAACAGTTTTCATACCAGTCACCAAACCCAGAGTACAAAAACATCCACTGATGCAATTTGCTCTTTAAAGCACATAATTCACGACTAAAGCATGCCAAAATAAGTGCTGGGAAATTAAAGCCATTCACGACAGATTTACGATGCCTCCTGTTCCACTTCACTCTTCCTTGGTTGGTTTCTTAACCCACATCCTGTCCTCACCAGCCCCAGAGCTGCCAGTGCCTGCAGAGCTCAGGCTTTAGGGCAGCAGCCCCAGAGAGCAGCCTGGGTTCTCATCATTTTAATAAACACCCCGTCCCGCTGCTTCAAAGCACAATGGACACAATCGCTCACCATTTGACCTGCTTCCCTCCCATGATCCCACTTTAACCTTTCGCCTCACAGAACGCGTTTCCAGGGAAGCCTCAGGATCCTGGCTACAGACATGCCTCGTCCCCTCCTCTGCTCAGAATTCAGGGCAGGAAAACGCCGGCTCCTGTCAAACTACGGGAGGAATATTTGCAAGCCAGGCTGCTTCACATCAGCTGAAAAATTCATAGCAGAAACAAGGAAAAAAGGGAAAAAACCCCCACAACCCCACCCCCACCAACTCGAGGTCTCTGCAGGAAGGAGTCAGGTGGCAGATCAGCAGCCTACACACACGGCTCTGATTCCAGAGTCCGGGAATTCTGCCTGCAGAGTTTTGCTTCCGCTGGTTTATTCCTCGGGTTATTTGTCTCTTGCTGCTGCATTTTGGTCAGCTGCACAGCCAGTTGTTTTCATCACAAGAACTGCGATCCTGGATTGCCAGAGGTGTTTTCTCATCCCATTCTGCCCTCTTTAGACTCCAAGAACCTGCTGCAGATGCCAACGAAGAGCCAAGAGAAGGTGCTCCTGCAAGCAGTCGGTTCCTTGCTCCTCCACGCTTGGCTGTGGTCTCGGAAGGCAGCATGCAGCACTTCCCAGCCCTGTGCACGGCTGCTTCCTCGCTATCTCCAGCTCCCTCTCCCTCCTGCTGTCACACAGGCTGTGCAAGGCAGAGCCTTTTCTCTGAGATGCCTGGCTCACAGTGGGGGAGGGAAGGCTGGTGGAAGGGGAGGGGAAAGGGAGATGGATGGGTGAGGGGCTTTAGTGGCCTGGGAATACATCTGATTTTGGCAAATTTTCCATGAATCATTTCAACTGCCTTTGCTTATTAGAGCTTTTGTCTCTGGGAATTCTGTTTTTCAGGCTGTGAGCTCTCTTGCTGAAGAGTTAATGCAGAAATGAGCTGATGCTGGGCTGGGGATGCTGCTCTGGGACAGACACGACAGCAGCACAATTAAATGGAGGGGGGTGGTTGCAGTTAATAACCACATCTCTTACTAATAAAAAAAATGAGCAGCTTGATTTTTTTCAGCCAGTTCTCATAACTAAGCTAGCACATTTCTCTCTAGGAGGAAAGAGAAAGCAGCATCTTGTTCTCATCATGAAGCCTCCTGTCAGCAGAGAGCACATCTGGGAGCTGGGGGTCAGCCTGCTCCCAGTTTCCCTGGGTAGATCCTGATCACTTGTGTGAAGATTCTCACTTTGTTGCTTCCTGCCAGCAGTAATATCCACCGTGACTGTATGGTAAGAGAGCTCAGGACATTATGGGGGAAGAAACCAAACCCCAGAGCACAAAGTGACTGAGGATGTGCAGGGACATTTTCACTGGCCACCAAAATGCAGCCAGCCACATAGGAGCAGTCCCCTGACCACCCCTTACAGGGTGTAGAGCACACCTAAAATACTACAGCTACATTAAACTGAAGAATGAGTGAAGGGAACAGAATGTTTCACTCATTGTTCTACTGAGATCACAGTTCAAGAGTCAACACCAAAGCCTTGTGACATGAGACATGAAATCCTGTTGCCAAGACAGGAATTTTTACGTCTTCCCCGGGATGACAGCTTCACAAGTACTCTCTCTACTGACATCATGTGGAGGCAGTGGTCCAGTACCGTTTCCCACAATTCCAAATGTGTTCATCTGCGTTTATAAACCCGACCTCACTATGATACACAGCAAAACGTTTGGGATAAGTACTAACTATTGTATTTTTCTCCTCTGTTGGGCTAAGACACCTTAATTCTCAGGTATGCACTGGCCTCTCTGCACTATGGAGCATCAAAAATGGCTTGAGAAAACCTGTGAAGACATCCTGACTGCTGAGAAACTTCTGCTGTCCCAGCAAAATGAACCTACTCGATTCTGCAAAAATTGGAGTGGGATGGTGTGCATGCTAGCTGAGGCACTCTCAAAGATCAGGCCAGGCAGGACAAGAAGGCAACAAAGAAGAGTTGGCCTTACATTGGGGACTGGAAACTGTGAATCTAAGAGAGCTGCAGCTATACCCATGCAGCTCTGCCATCTTAGTCTGTTCTAGAAGAGGTTAAATGGAGCAAAGCATCATATCCAGAGGGAGATCTAATGTGTTCGGTTACACAGTCCTTTGTCTTCAAGCTAGTTTCTTGCTCTCTGGTGAAGAAGGGAAAGGCTGTCCTTTGCTGTGAGGCCATGAGCTAGATCAGCTCCCCCACTGTAGTACAGGTTTGCTTTAAAAGCTCCTTCAGTGATGCTGTCTCCCCTACATCCAGGAAAACAAATACCACAGCCACGTGTCTTCCCTCTCCCCTCTGTTGCTCAAGTAAATCAGGGCAGGAGTTTTCACTCTGGCCAGAAAGGAAAGGGTAGTAAGAAGAGCTTGTAAGGCACCGATGTAACATGCTGTAACTGGCACACACTGCCCAGGTTCAGAGCCACAAGCTGTGGTACCTACTGAAAAGGCATTATGTGCTGCCATTCTAACCAATCCTGTCTTCTACAGGCTCCATTTCCTTTGAAAGCCTCACTGAGGGACACTCCAGAGCTTTAGAGAACTGACTCCAAAGTTTTCAGCTCTTCTCTGTGTGATCACATCATGAATGAGATCACTTATCTGGGGGAGACAGAGCAATAAACCACTACTTCATGTGGGGTCCTGAGGCTTCATTCTCCAGATCAGGGAGGAGACTATATGCTGGGAATCCTCTTTTCTATCAGACCTAACCAGATCACAGTGACAGGAACAGGCACTTCAGGGACTGTGAAGGGACCATGAGGGAACACATCTTGGCAATAAAGTTCCTTACCTGGAAGAGTGGGACTCTGACAGGATGTTCTGCTGCCCCTCGTACTGCTGCACCAGTGCCCGGACACTCCAGTAAGGGTTTTCAATCTCCTCATCCATGCTACTTCTAGAGATGATAATCACAGAATGAGGAAAGCCTCACCTGATAGGAGCTGAAATCCTTCCTGTCTCCAAGAAGACGGGTAGGAAAGCTAATGAAAGGAAAGTTAAGGAGGAGGGGACTGTAATTCTGTAACTAGGAAACTACAAAAGCCCTAGAAAGGCAAGGAAAAGAACAGAACTTGCCAATAGCACAAGGACTGGCTTTTCTGAAGAACCCCTGGCCCAAGACCTTTGCAAGGGAATCTTTTAATATTTATTTTTTCAGCAAATACACCATTTCAGCCTCATTTCCAATGGGTACTCCCTTAAGCCAGTATAATATGGGCAAATGACCTTCAGCTGTGTAAATTAAACCCTCAACAGACCACCATCTGGCTTCCATTTAAATGTCATTACTATTATAATCCACATCACACCTTTTGCACTTGTTAAACACACTTTTCAGAATGACACATTCCTTCTGTACCTGGATCATTCCTCCATTATCACCAGAACTCTCCTGCTTACATGGTAGGCTGCATCAGCTGATTAACAGCACACAACACTTAGCATCTGCTTAACATTCTGGGATATAGCAGTAAGCATGCCACGGGGTGAGCTACAATGTAGAAGACAGAATGGACTTGTGCAACATGCTCAGTGCCTCAGATTCTGGAAGCAGCGGCTCCCAGATCTGAAACCACCAATACCTGTTGTTAAGACCTTACTTTTGTTTCACTTGAGCTGAGAATTGCTCCAAGTATACAGCACCATGAAAGGGCATTGTGCTGAGCATGAAATGGGGAAAAAGGAGGCAGCAGATTTCCCTCTGGCTTGGCCATAAATAATGTTTTTCCCCTCCAGTGAGGTAACAGAGATCCAGCAGTTATTTTGCTGTAAAACCTGAAAAGAATGTAGGATTCCTGCACTCTTCCACATGAAGCAGGCAGGATAGGTCAGGTAGGCCACTATCTGTTCAGTTCTGAGCGAGATGGTAGCAGTTTGTCTTTATGTTTGCACAACAGGAGAGTTACCTCCCTGACCCTGTTAGGGTAAAGAATCATCTGTGTTAAAATAAACTCTGCCTACCTGCTAACACAACATGACCCCACATGACCATGGAAGACCCATTACCTCTGTCTGTGGCGGAAGACATCCCTGCCAGACTGCAGGACATCTTGGCGAACGTCTGCCAGAGCAGCCACCGCCCCCTGGGCCACGGCGGCAGCCGAGTGAGGCCTGTGACTGGCAGAGGGTGCTGAGCAGCTCCTCCCCGCCAGGCCGGCGGGGCTCTGAGGCGCTGCCCTCCCGGAGCCTGGTTTGAAGTGAGCAGCTAAGGCCAGGATCAACCTCATGATAGACTTCAAGTTCCCATCCACAATATCTGCAGAACACGAATAAAGCCAGGGGTAATTGCCATTCACGTGCAGTCCCACCGGAGCTGGATCTGGCCAGCACGAATGAGTGTCATTAAACCCAATGAAAGCGTGCCAGTAGGACTGTGCATTGCAGCACTGAGCTTGGTCTGTGCAGAGCAGCAAGGTGCCACCTACAGATCTCGAGTTTAAATGCTGTGAACAGACCTGAGCCTTCCCTCTATGGCTATTCCCAGCTAGAAATGCAATAGGTTATGTGACAGCACATGAGAAATACTTAACGCTCACTGGAGAAGCACAGCAGTTACTCAAGACCACCACTGAGTAGCAGTCACTTCAATCAGTACATGGAATTTGCTTGTTTTAATACTGGAGAACAGCTATGTATTTCTTTAGCAATAGCATACCATAAATTGCTTGTAGCACCTTGTGAATGTTAACCAGCCAGGGTTAATAATATCACACTAGGTATTTTCCCCAGCATACTAACTAGCTCACACACACTGATCTCATGCAAAGATCAACCGTTCTTTCAGACCAGGACTTCTCAGAGCAATTTAGTCAAACAGCATATTCAAAGTCCATTAAAATAATAGGAACAGCTTTTCCAAATATCAGAGGTACCCTAAAAAATTAATATGTCAATAATCAAGTGCTGGAGGCATGAAGGCTCATTATTACTTGCTTTAATACCCAAAAAATTAGAAATAGTCAGAATAAGACACAGCAAGCGGTACTTCCACATCACTCGTGGAAAACATGAAGCCAAAAGTTCACGTGGATCATTTGATCCTAGAATGAGTCAGTATCATAACTAAGACTGGAACTCTGGAGTGCGTGTCCCAGTCTCATACATCCTAATCCATGACCACATGACAGTTTCAGTGCATATCCAGGTTGATACCTTTGCCAATATTGCTGCAATTCCTGTAGTCGTGAGCTCATAACACAACTCACAATATTACTGCAAGAAACATTCCAGCTTTCAGCCTGTCTGGGGCAGTACTGTGGGAACACTTCTCAGGGCTCTGTGTTTAGATGCTAAACCTCCTTCAAAGCTCTATAAACCAACAGCTTGTACACTTCTGCTAGCAATGGTCAGGCACTCCATGCAGCCCATCTCAGCATTTCCCCCCTTTCTCCCCTGAAGGGCCACAATCAGGACTGTAAATCCTCCCAGTACAGTCAGCAAACAGTAAGGGCTATCTTCTACACCATAGCTCTACACACACACCCCAGCAACCCTTGTGATGTCTGATTAAGCCATGCCACAGGCATGTGATTTTCCATACTGAGTCTCCTTCCTATTTACAAGCCATGTAAAATAGTACCACAGGCTTCCACTGGACCAGAAATATTTTACCCATGTTTCATTTCACAGTAACTGGTTTCTATGTCCTCCTAGTGAAAGATTCTGAGTCTGTGTTCCTCATTACACCATAACATGATCTGACTGCTCAGTAGCAGGAGAAAAGACATTTGGTTTTGTGCACTGCACTGCTGTCAGTCAAGAATGCAGTATCATTTAACCCAAAACCTGCTACTAAACCACAGGAGGAAAAAAACCCCAACCAACCAAACAACAAAACTCCCCCATAAACTACTAATTTCTCTTTCTGATCTGAAACAAAGACAGAAACAGGCCTTTTAACAGGTACAATAACCTGTGACAGCTGCCAGAGGCACGTACCTTTTGCTGATGTCTGATGCATGCGGATCTTTTTTGATGCCACAAACTGTAAGACTTTATCCACATTTTCCCTCATCTCCTGCTGACTGGTGGGGTTGACCTGAATGCCATTCAGTTTCTCTCCAGCTAAAAGAAGGAAAAAAGTTTATTAGAGATCTGAACCACTTGGTGCTGTCACAGGAATTGCTATAGGTGTAGGGCCTGATCTTCTGTAGGAAGATGCTAGAACCTTTCTCCATGTCTGACAAACCCACCACTGGCCAAGGCTGACCCAATCAGCAACTGTGGTAGTGCTTTGTGATCAGGTATTTAAGAAGGGGTAAAAACTCCAGCCAGGTGAGAGGAGTGAGACAAACCACCATGCAGACACCACAGCAGAGAATGTATAATGAACTGACTGCAACCCCCATTCCCCTCAGGAGGAAGAGGTAGAGAATTCAGGAGTAAAGTTGAGTCCAGGAAGAAGGGAGTGTCTCAGCAAGCAGGTTACTCTTCCAAAAATGCTACACACTAACACCATTCCTCTAACAAGGAAAATCCTTTAATAACTCCATGCCAGCCTCACACAAGTTAATATGGTCCCTGACAGATTTTAGCACATCTGTTGTAACTGTTTACTAAAACATAAGGACTTTAATAGAATTGCATTTATGACTTTTATTTTACAGTCACAGAACAGAGAGGGTTGGAAGGGACCTCCAGAGATCATCAAGTCCAACCCTCTCCTAAAGAACAATCACCTTGAGCAGGTTGCACAGGACTGAGGGTTGAAATGCCTAAACCAGACTTGACCTGCACTGGAATGGAAAGGTTTCTGCTCTGGTTATTGTCATCCCAGGTTTGGGTCCTAAACATTTACCTCTTTGGCTGGAAGCCTGAGGTTCAGACTTCCCAGCAGTACAGGTGCTGATGGATGGAGATGGTGCTGGAATCCCAGCCACAGGGCAGCCTCCTCTGATTTACTGAGCTGTGCAAGGGGCAGGGACAGATCCCATCCCTCCTTCTGCCTGTGGTGTGACCCCTCACGAGCCTCCAGTACTGCTGCCTCTCACCCAGAGGCACTGCCCTCCAAAAACGTGGACAAAACCCATGCTGATATCACAGCCTTTTCCCCCCACCCTGCAAGCTGACACCTTCATTAGCCTCTCCAGTTTGCCTGCCAGATGCCAGAGCCCAGGCCAGCCTCTTCCACACAAGATGAAAAACAGTGCCATATGGCATTACTGACCTACAATCTCAATGAGCAAAGCAAGAACGACTCCATCTCGGAGATCCTGTCTCAGGTCTTGGACTGGCTTTATTGCTGGCTTCTTCTTCAGCTGGGAATTCACCCAGGCCACATATGCCTGTAATTGTTGCTGAAAACAGAAAACAAAGTGTTTGCACACCATGGCCATTTCAGGGGGAGGCTGCACAGCTCTCACTTTTCTCATTCATCCTCACAGATCTTGGTGTCTTTTGCCCTTGAAAGCAAACACCACAGGTCCCATCCCAAAGCCTACCCAGCACTAACTGACAGAACTGCATGCTGTGGTGCAGGTCATTCCACCCCAGGACAGGAAGAGCAAGCAGGCAGCAGGACAGGACTCATGAGCTAAGCACAGCTGAGAAGAGAGCTTTACAATACAATTAATCTAGGCTGGTGCCACCCCAGTGCAGTCATCCCCTCAGTTTTGGTACCAGAGTCATCTCACTCGTAGCATTCAGTGTCCCATCCACACTATGTCTCTGCACAGCAAGAGAATGTAAAACCCACAATGCAGGAACAAGAAACCCTGAGTTATTTCCCACTAAACTACATGTGAGGACCCATTTAGCCTAAGTAACCACAAGGCAAAGAGCAGGTTCACAGGGCATTTCTCTTTCTAGCCCTGTCTGTAGCACTGCCATGCTGAAGGCACACTGGTAGCACTGAAACCCTTTTTGGCAGGGCCGGTGTGGTACATCAAGGGTAAACAAACTGATCCTTTTATGGGATTAGCCCCCTTTTCCCTAAGCTTCACGTTATTCTGCTGATCCAGCAGGTTTTAAGTCTCCATTCTATATTATCTCAGCAAGGTTCGTTAGAGTTTCTGCTTTTACAGCCCATCCAAGTCACGGTCTGATCACAGTCTCACTCTTAATTATCCTGACAGAGAAAAATCCAACTGTAATCACCCATGGCTCGGTCTGCTGGTTCAGAAGGGTGACTGGACCTGCATTCAATCAGTTCCACTCACTCAGCAGAGAGCTGGAGAGCAGAACAGAGGAGATGACCTTGGGGGACTGCCTGCTGGGTTTGGAAAGAAAGGATCCAGAAGTGGCAGATCTGATGGGTGTCAGCTGCAGCAGCCTCAGCCTGTCACGTGGGTTGGATCTGTGTGCTCTTCTTTGGCACCAACACACCTCAGTTCTGCCTGCCCAGTTTCAGAGGGCTTTATTTTCCTACTTAATGCAACCAGGCACTGTGGAAAATAAAATGAAAAAAATATAAGGAAGCCTTGACTCTCTCTCTTGCACAAGTTGATGACCCTGTGCTAATTTCCAGAGCAGCAGTGATAACTGCTGCCAGCTGCAAAATGCATCCCTACTTGTTGCAACTGTATTTTAGCTGATCCTCTGGGCACTGAGGTTCAGTCTGTTCTATTGCACTATATTGCACAGCCCCTTCCAGAACATTTGGAGTTTTTACAGGAGTCTATATGGTTCTTTCATTCAGACAGTTCACTTTCACTCAAAGGAAGAACAGACCCTTTCACTGAAGAGTTTCTTTCCTGTTTCTTTTCTCAGAACATTCTTCACACATTCATAAGAAAACAGTTTTGGGAAACTTTTAGTCTCAACCTCTTCCAAACATGGGAAGGTTGATTAGGTAACAAAAAAGTCACTCCTAAATCCCAGTGCACTTCCATTTTAAACACTCATATTAAAAGCAGGACTTTGAGTCAATGGAATATGGGTGTCACCATTAAAGCCATTTCATGCCAGTAACTGCTGTTAATACCACAGACTTAGATTTCATTAGCAGACTTACTTTGCTGGTCAGTTGGGTTTCCTCCCCTCAACCCAAGCATAAGATTTTCCTGCTGAAGTTCAGACAGTTGGACTCATCAGCATTTCCTGATTTGTTATCCAAAACCTAGATGATCTGATGACTTTAGCAGGAGAACTGGATTGCTACAAAGCTGAAAACCCAGGGAGTGAGCCATCACTTCTGGCAGCTGAGGTGAGTGGTTGCCTGAAGTTAACAAGTAAAAATGAGTGACCTACAACCAGCAAAGCAGTGTTAAAGGCACGAAGGGATAAAGCCCCCAAGCTGCTCAGCAGAAATTCCAACACCAATTTTTAAGCCAGCAAGTCAAAAATGTTTTGCTTCACCCCACTCAGCAGCTTCCCCATGAGCTGGCATGAACTGGACAATATCAAAGTCATTGTAGCCCATACCTCAAAGCCCTGTACCTCCAATACAAGCAGAGGTCTTGATCCACAGCCACACATTTTAATGAATCAGATGCATAAAAAAAAGTAAAGCACTTAGTGCATTCCCTCTGAATTCCATTTCTTTCAAAACCCAAGGCACCTATCTCAATTCACAACAGAAAAGCCCTAACTTGTACTACCACTATGATCTGCTACTTGGATGGACATCATTATAGCTTCTATTCCAGAAGGCACTCCAGGTACCACCTTCAGCACAGAGAAAACAAAGATTTGCTATTCTGCCCTGAGAACAGCACTGCCTATTCTACCCAACCAAAACACCCCCTGACCTGTGCTTGTTGCTATTTCTGTGGACAAAGAACACAAAACCCACACTCTGCATCACAATTTGTGGCTGCAGGCATCCCAGGTGGCATGGTAAACGTGTCCCATCCAGTCTCAAATAGGTCTCAGCTCCTCTTAGTCAACAAGACTCCCAAGGAGGAGAGAAAAGAGGTCAGAAACAAACGAGGAGGTAGATGACATCTCAAAAGTACTCCTGCTTTCCTCTTCCAAGGCTGCACCCCCTGTGCTTTCACACTGCTTCCTGACATCAGAGTGGGACATTACATTTTGTGCCTTCTAAACAATTAGCAAAGAAAGACACTAACCCCCACAGCCAAACAGGAGACTCCATCCCAGACTGAATAAAGGGTGCAGAGTGAACCTTTGTGCCTAGGAGGCTGGACCCAGTAGCCCCCAAAACTGCTCTGGTGCTCTGCTCTGAGAGCTGCTAAAATTCTTAGCACTCTCCTTGTTTAACTTTTGTCTTTCTAGCTGAGGGGAAAGATCCTGTGGGACCTATTACACCAACTCTTATGAAGCTGTAATTATGCCACCACAGCTTCGTACAGAACCTCCAGACCTCACAGGATAGGATCAAACAAATCCCTAGAGTTTCCCCTTGTTCACTTATAACCTGGTATGGCTGAAAGAAGGAACAGCTATTTTTGTAACTAGCTGATCCTCTTCCTTCATAATAATTGAATAATTTCCTGAATAATGCTTCCTTCCACCACTGCCCACTCAAAAGCTTTGCATTTTGCTTTGAGCATCTGTTCACTGCTCAGCCAAATCTTGGACTTGATGTGGCTCACACTGTTCCACTCCTACACCAATATTTCTTTCAAAACTAAGATTTTCAGAAGAAAAACATATCAGCCTACTCTAAAACCCCCTACACAGAGCATATGTTATTAGGATTATGGTGGAGTTAAGCTTAATCCTATTGATGGTAACACAGCTTTGCGTTCCAAAAAAAGGCCAGGTTCACCCATACCTTGCAATGGGAAGAGTCACTCCCTTACCTGAAAGAAGTTTGAGGCCAGACTGCTTCAGCTCCTCGGCAGAGCATCGTGGGGTGTTAACACCCCAGTCTCTCTGGAAGCCTTGAAAGGCTTCTCAGGTCAGGAGAAGGCTTTTAAACCAAGCTAATAGGGGCCACCTGCAGTTTTAAGGCGTTTCCCACCCTGCAGGCACCACTCCTGGCAAATTACAGGTTAGCACTTGAGTGAGCACCACACATGCTCAGAGCAGGATTTTACTTTGGATCACTTAGCACATCCACTGAAGAAGTGCCTGTGACCTGCCAGCTGTAGGAAACCAGTTGTAGAGACCATGAGCATGTATCTTTGTGTTTTCAACTGACGATGCTACACCAGAGGAAAATGCCCTCCCAGGGTCAACATCTCAGCAGCTGTAATCTCTTACTGATAATTACTATTAAATGTCATTATCTGGTGTTTTCCACAGGTGAAAGAAAAGCAGCAGCTCTGTTGCAGCCCTCCTGCCAGTTGTAACTGTCCTGGCTCTTCTCACTTAACCAGTGCAAGTCACCACCTGCTGCTCAGGGCTCATGTTTCTCCATCCCTGACCATCAGTCAGTCCAGTTGGCCTGACACTAAATATAGGTAGATCACAATGCCTCAGTATACCACCCTGTCCTTTATTATCAGTGCCATCTGCATTACACTGTGCAAGGGTACTGTTCACACCCTTTGAGGTGAGGGCATTGCACCCCCATGACACCCTGATGACTCTTCCCTGTTCATCTGAGGAATCTGCATCTATTGTTACTCTTGGATTTAGGGAATCAGCCTGGAAGAAGAAAGTTTCTCATAATCTTTACTCTGCCTTTTCCTTTATACCTCATGGACACTGCCCAACCCCAGGCCTAATGAAGTCACTATTAACAGCCCTGATGCTAAGGGGTTTGTCCCAGTGTGAAAAGCAGTTGGTGTCCTGTCTGTTCAGAGTGCTGAGCCAAGTGTCTGGAACAACAAAGCTCCAAGGCTAGCCTGATTGCACCAGGTTGTAATGTTTAAGACTGTGATTTCTGAGCTTTATGGCATTACCTTAATTAAATGGGAACTGTAATTTTCCATCCAGTGTTCCTTCAGTTTGATAATTTTTGTAGAAGCAGAAAATAAATACTGATTGGCAAAGAAAATGTTTCTCTCTGCTTTCAAAGCCAGCAGGAGATTTTCTTTTCCTCACAATTGTTGCTTAAATGTGATTCAGGCTGTTCAATGTATTGACATAGCTCCTGGTGCATCCAACAGTGAAAACCACCTGATTATGCCCAGAGTGATGCCAGAATGAGTGCCATATGCACCCGCAGGACTCCCCTTTCATAGAACTCTTCCTTTCAAGCAGGAGGTGTAAATTCATTCAAAGTTAACTCCTGGTCTGAAGTCTACCTCATAGAAACGAGCCTAAAATGATCTGGCTAGGATGTATGCCCTAGGCATGGATGCTAGGATGGATGCCCCATCCCTGGGGATGTTCGAGGCCAGGTTGGATGGGGCCCTGGGCAACCTTGTGTGGCTCCAGGCCTGGAGGTTGGTGGCCCTGCCTGTGGCAGGGGGTTGGAGCTCTGTGACCCTTGGGGTCCCTTCCAACCCAGCCCAGTCTGGGATTCTATGATTCTACTCCTTTGAATCAACAGTCAGACATCCAATCCCCAAGATGTCACATCTGAAGCCAGGCTGCTGCTTTAGGGGTAATTTCTGGTGTTTGTGCAAGATGTTTTAATGCCTCTGTGTTTCCCCCAGTCTGGTATTTTGAGGCCCTTTTCTCACACAGTGTTTCTACACAGACAAAAAGCTGAGCCACAAGAAACCTGTTACTGCAAACTGCCAGTACTCTGGAGCACGATTCACCCGTAATTATCCAATGGTTCCATGACATCAGAAATCTGAGGTCTGTCAAAACAAGTTGCACTGAGACATGCCCTGATGCTTCAGGAAAGAAAAGGAGCATTGTTCCTTATTTAGCAGAACACAGTCACTAGCTGGGTACAGACAGGAAAAAGCAGCTTTGTGAGGACGGTGAGCACACAGCATGACTGAACAGTGCTTTCTGCAGGCAAGAACCTATGAAGAAAAGGGGAAGTGGCACACCATGAGATTGCCTGGTCTGGGATGAAGGGCACTAAAGGAACATTTAGGCTCTGTTCCTCACTCTACCAGTAACTTGCTGCAAATTTGGTGGCCCACTTCACCTCTGTTTGCCTCAGTTTCTAGCTATAAAGCAGCTGAACTAATTGTTATGTTCCTTGTAAAATGCCTTAATAACAAATCTTTTGAGTGTTACAAATGCACTGTGATACACCCTGCCAAAGGACAGCCACTGCTATGCACCCAAGTAATGGCCTGGTTTATACATACAGTGAAATTCTGCTCAGCCCCTAATCCTATATAACAGCAAACACATCCTTCTCTTGCTGATAGTCTTATTGCTGGCCACGCACAAGGGCTTTGGGAAAAACTGGTAAGAATTCCTGCTAGAGCAAGCAATTGTCTGCTAAAGATTTACATCTCCATGTAAATCCAGGTGTCATTGCAAGGAGAGGGTGAGTGCAAGTTTCTCCTGCTAAGACTGCAGTAGCAGGGACATTTTTATCACAGATCATGTGTGTTACCCCAAGGGGAACAGTTTGGCTGCCAGAACAAGCCAGTAACAAGTCTTCCTGCCAGAAAATCACTTCAACCAGAAAAGCAAACCAAAATCCAACTCAGGTCATTTCCCACTGCAAGGATTCTAGATGGCATGCCATCTGGTCATCTCAAGTCCACCAACAGATACAGCAAAGGAGGAGTGAGGGAAAGAGGCAGTAAGTGTGGGAAATCCAGGAGACACCTACTGCAGGTGCTGCTCAGCTAAGAACCCGTTTACTCAAGACAAAATACTACACAAAACACTTGGTGAAGGAGCAGGCAATGAGCAGGCTGGAGAGAACAGGGGGAGAACAAAGAGGCCTACCTGGGCTGCAGCACCTCCTGTGTGCACACCCCTGGGGGTAGCAGTTCTCACAGAGCACAAGGTGTCGGTATTTCCCTGTGTAGACACAGCTTTATGAGGTAACCTTGCATTTCACTTTGCTGCTGTTGGGAGGCTCAGATTTCACAAACCCCTCGCTTAGGCTCTGAAAAATTCACTGCCATTTCACCCTCTGGTGAGGAGCCAAGCCCAGGCCTCTTGTTCAACATAATCTCAGAGGAAAAAAAAAAAAGGCTATTTCAAGTAACTCATTGCACACAAACAGCTACATAATAAAGATTGCCAGAGGAAATGATCTAACTTGAAAAAAGAGAAGGTATATTATTGTTAAAATACAGAGACATTGATGCCTTGGAGCTGTCTGACACGTTTCTGTATGCCCCATCTCTTTCAATGACTGGACAGAAGTGTGAGCACGTATGTCAAATGAATTGTATTTCCTCAAGGAGAGAGAACAAGCTGAGGCCACGTGGACAGAGCAACCCCAGAGGAGACCCTGCTCTCTATGGTCTCCTGGCATTATAAACTGCTGCTTTTAGGAGCCATACATCCCCATGACACAATCCAGCTGTGGCATTGAATTATTTAGCTGCCTCAGAGCAGGATAAATCTCAATAAACAACAGGGAAGCACCTTCAAGGCAGGGTAGTCCATTAGTGACAAAGGGACAGGAGCAGCACTGATACCTACAAGGGAGTTTGCTTCATTTCAACATTTAAAAAAGTCACCCTGCTTTAGATGTCTGCAGGTGACACTGTCCACAGCACCTGAAGTCTGAGCATACACCTGGGAGCTTGCTAGCAACTTACTTGTGTCTGTGAATGCACAGATTTGGAAACTACGTCCCTGTATCTGAAGGTAGCCAGCCACCAAAAGAGCCACCTGACCAGAAAAGATGCCCTAGCAAAAGAACAGACACTGAACCAGCAAGCCAATTCCTCAATACTCCATTCACTGCTTGTGTTAAATTAAGTTTGATTTTCTCTCTTGAATCTGGTTTTATACCCAAACATGAGGTTTAGTAGCCACTCACTTCCAGCCTTCCAAACATCAGAGTGCTGTGCTGGGGTCAGGCTTCCTGGGACACTCATTCACATTCAGGGACTTGCTATAAATAAGGTTGCAAGGTACACAGAGGGGAGGAGGTACAGTTGGTGGATCAAAAAAGACATGGAATTACAGGGTTTCTCACTCATTTCCAGCTGTGCCTGTGATGTGATGCACGTCCTTGGCAAGTGGCTTAACCTCTTTATACCACAGGTTCTGCACTTGCAAAATGGATTTTAATTTACCTCGTGTGAAGTGTGTGATGTGGCAGATTGATTCCAAGAGGAAGACATGGAAGTAAATCTCATTTTATGGTGGGAGAGGGACTTCTTTTCCACAGCTGAGTAGTCTGTGGGTAAAAACAGTAGGGGTGGAGCTAGTACTGAATGTAAAACAGTTCTTTGCTCCCATTATTCATCATACTGTTAATATACAGCTTGCTATTAGCTTATGTCAGAGAAAGATCTGCTGCCCTCAAGCACAGGAAGTATAAGCTTGAGCTAAAGCAATACCTTTTGTAGTTGAAAATGAGACTGAGATACTCTGTGGAGGAGGGGATGGAGTACTTAGGCAGTCACGCAGAGCGGTTACAGCCCTGTGACTGGTGTGAAGCTCTGTGGCTAAAGTTTCATACCCAGTTTGTTTTCCCTGTAATGACTGGTGCTGTTAAGCCCAGGAGGGATGTTCATTTCCTCTGGAGAATGGAGCATGAGAATAGAAGAATCTGATGGGGGCTGAGCTTTGCAGGGATGAGAATCACTTGCACAAACAAAAATAAGCTATACAGTCTCAGAAAGAATAAACCACACCAAAATACTATCCCTGAAAGAAAATAGCAGCCACTGCTTGTTTTCAGCACAAAAGCCCACAGTCATCCCTCTTTTTCAGGTTACAGACAGGAAATCCTTCTCCAGCTTGGGCTGTACAATGCACGGCCAGGTAGTGGCTGCCCTGGCATTTGGTACTGAGTCCACAGAGAGTCCCCTAAAAAAGAGAAACCAACAACAAACTGCCCTCACCATGCGGTTACAGGATACCCACCTCAGGAATTTCTGGATACTTCTCACTCATTCTGTTATGATTTATTAGCCTCTCTAACAGCAGAGAGTGGGACAAACAGCAAACCGTTTTAAAATGATATTTTCCTGACCAAGATGAATAATAGTCCCCTAGAGATTCAGCCTACAGAACAAACGGGTTAAAAACCAGCAGCCTGCTCTTTGTCAGCCTCTCCCAAGAAATGTGTGTCCACAAAGCAGGTTTAGAGGCTTTCTAACAGCCTTCAGACATACAGACTTCATATACTCAGGAGAAGAGTCAATTCTGTAAAATAAACTGTGCTCCACAAGCTTCCTGCAATTTCTGTTTATTCCCGGTACAACCGTGAAGCTGTGCAAAGAGAATGAAACCTCTGAGCTAAAAACACCATCTGTAAAACAGCCACAAACTCTTCAGAAAAACTACTGCTCATTTGCAGAGCCCTGGCTGAGCTGCCCAGTATGTCCTTCTGCTAGCCAGCAGCTCTCCTGCCCGAAACCTGCCTCGTTTTTCTCCTCCTCTACCCCTCCAAGCACGCTAAGCACAGGCAGTCGTAACGGTTACAAGAGATGCTGCAAAATAAAAGCATGCTGCCTTGCCCTGGAAAGGTTGTGTGAGGCTTGGGACATGCATTTACCTCTGTGAAGCCCTCCTGAAGAATATCCAGTAAATTCCCCCTGGCCAAACAAGCGAGCATTCTCCACGAGCCCACCAACGGACGAGGGTTTCAGAGGGCACAGGGCAGATCCTCCAGCTCTGGGCACGACCTCTTCCTCCTCCTCCCAAAGACAAAGAGTTGGAGCTCATTAGGAACCGCATTCATGGTCCCATATGTGCAGCCGGTTACTGCACAGTTGAGCCAAAGTCAAGGCTTGCACTGGGCATGCTCGAGAGGGAGCTGCTGGGGGAGAGATGTCATCGGGTTCCTATAGAAACGCTTCAGCTTACAGGATGCAGGCCCAGGGCTGAGCTGGGGAAACATCTGAAACCCATTTCCAGCAGCCCTACCCAGAGAAAGCGTGCTGTGGAGAAGAGATTTTCAAACCCTCCAAACACAGCGAGCCCTGTGCGGCGTGGGGGCAGGGAGAGGGGCAGAGAGTGACAAATAGGAGGTGCCTTGCGTAGCTGGAGAAGCAAGATGAAAGACTCAGAGCTGCCAGACCTTAACTCTCAGCAGTGGTTCTGGCAGCCCTGAAGAAACAGCGGCATTGTCAGCAACCTACTCAGCACAGGAAGCTGCAAACCACAGCCCTCAGCCACGCTCCCTACCTGCCCTTTGAAAGAAGAAAAAAAGAGCTTTCAGGCTAGAATTAAATCCTCAGCAAATTTTCGTTAGGTTTAAAAGTGCCAGGCCAAGCATTTGTGAGACGTGCATTCAAAACCAAACCTGTTTTTTCTGCCTAAGCATTGAAGAATCTGGAGGAAAAAGCAATTCCCTAATTGTGCTGTTTTACCCTGTCCCGTGTGGAGATGCAGCTAAAACACAGAAAGAAAAGCAACAGGCAATTTCCCTCTGTAATCAAGACGAGTCATTCAAAAAGGAGTCAGCCCCCACGCCTCCATGACATAAATTTTCAATTATTTATTCATATTTGCCTTCCAATTCAGTAGGAATCGAGATTCTAATGTTATTGATTATAATATCACATCTGTTATGCAAAACAACAGACTACTGTGAGGCTTTGCATAACATCTCATAAACTGGCAATCATACTGGTCAGTACCTTGATCCAGTTCACTTTAGAGATTCAAAATGCATTGAATAGACAGCAATAAATATTTATCATTACTTTTGTTATGCAATCAAGTGGCTTATGCCTCTGCAATTTCAATAACATTTCATTACTCTACTGAATAAGTGGTTTCACCATCAGATAGATTAAAAACCTAAAATTTAAGAAACAAAACAAACTCCATCAATCTTAAGCCTTTTCTATGGACTTTATAATGCTATTCTTGACCAATAATCTCAAAGAAAAAGTTGTGTTTACTATCTGGTTTTCAGTGCTACATAGTAAACATCCATTCATAGAAGATTTCTGATACTGACAGGTAAGGATGCTGAGTTCATCCCTTCCCTATACTGTTTCAATTTCTGAAACAAACCAAAAATCACTCCAGATGTCCTGAAGTAAAATGAAATGCACCTTGAATGCACAGAGAGGTTGTTAGGTGTTCTCTGATTGATTTGATAACTTGGTTTACGATTTTGATGTATGGTCCCTGCAAAATCTAGATATTTACCCTTGTCCTTTGAGGAGCAGAGAAGCCAAAGGCAGGCATTCCCAAGCCACAGGCTTTACACCAGAGACATATCCCAAATTTACAAAGTTAAAAAGGCAAAGTAGGAATGAAGAGTTAATCTGTTCAAAGAGCACATACATGCAAAGCACAAACAAGATTTAAATGTAAAGTGTACTGTCTAAAGCATGATGACATGATACTCAGAGAACACACCTCCCTTTACCATGGGCCACACCAGTGGCATTTAGTAGGTGTTCTGTTGGGTTAGTGATAGGCAACAGCGAAGCACTTCTGACACTTGTGCTCCACCCTGTAAGGACTACAACACATCTGGGCAACAGCAGGATGTAGAGACTGCCATTAAGTCACTGCTAACAATGCAGCCTCTGTTTGTCCATGGAGTTTGGATGTTAACTCTTGGCAGGTGTCTCTGGTCTGTCAGAGATGCAGACCAGCTTTGCTCAGAGTAGAAGGATGTCCACATCAACTGTTGCTGGGGTAAATGACTTTTGGAACAAACACGTAGGGTGGCAGTTTGGTTGGTGGCATTGCCCTCTCCCGGCCAGTTTCAGCATAACCCTAACCCTTGTACTTGCCCCTGTTGAGCTCTGGGCAAGGTGCATGGCAAAGGGCTGTTAGTGCTCAGTCTGTTAGGCTGTCCTTGTGCCTCAGCACCACCACCAGTGCCAGCAGACTTCCATGTAGGATTTTAAGGCACTTCATCAACATGCTCCGATTGGTTCTCTTATCAATTCTTGAGAAAGAAAGATCACTGGCTGCAGATCAGCCCCTGGTAATAACATTTTGCTTTGGGAAATGAAAACAAGTGTGGCTGATTGGGAAACAAAGGCTGTCAGACTTGTGAGGCCATGACTGCAGTGCAAGGGGAAAAAAAGAGTTGCCTAATGTAACTGATGCCTTGGTGTCACTGAGTGTCCCCTGCAAACCACCCGTCAAGCATCCAGAATAGGTCAGATACAAAAAGGACTCGTGGAAACTTACTGAGGATGCAGCAGGCTGTGATGTGTGTCGGGGCACCATGTCCACCCGTGTTCCCATGCTGGATGCCACAGTCCAGCTCAGCAGTCCTTCCCCCTTGAAGCCTGAGGAGAAGCAAATGTATTAAGTACAAAGGAAAGAACTTTCTTAGAGGGGGAGCAGACTTACCAACAAAAGTCTGAATATAACAAAACCAAATACAAAACAGAGGAGGAAAGTTGCCACCTTCTTTCATTACCTGCAGAAAAGCTATGTAAGGGCTACAGTCTTAGGGAAATTTACACGTTTTTGTATTTTCTTCCACATGTGAAGTAGGTATGATGGCCAGAATGAAAAACATGTGGATGTGTAGATTCCTGACTACCTTGTCTTACAGTGCACATGATCTGATTATTTCTGATTATTTGTGAAGGTGGAATCCAAAACCAACAGCAGCCAAAGCTGTACAGTGTCAAGCATTCAGGGTATTACTTCAGTACACTTAGTCCAGACAGCAAAGATTCATCAATACTGTTGGGAAACAATTCCACATGTGGACATTTATGTTTAGGAAATTTCTGGTAATCCCTGTTTTCTTTGCTTACTCTTCCTGAGGAGTCCAGGGTGAAGTCTGGTGAAGGAAAGGTGGGGGAGTCTGGGGGAGTTAACAGGTAAGATTCCTTCGGAGAGACCGAATGACAGTAGGAATCACTGTTTTTAAGAATCCTTAAGGGTGGGCAGGAGTGTAACCCTTAGGCAGACGGTCACTGTTACCCTGGTCGTGTCATCCTGGTATGTCTCTAGGGACCAAAAGTCAGGGGAAGGACGGGGCAGGTAACAGGCAGGGCCAAGGAGGGTTGCTGAACCTACGCGGGGGTGGAGGTATTTTGGGACCCACTCTCCAAAGTGGGGCTGAGAGTGAATGAGCAGGGAGGCCGCGAGGTGTGGGGCAAGGATCTGAGGTTTCAGAGGGGCTACATGGCCCCAGGTGCCTGCGGACGCGGGGCCAGTCCAGGCGGGTTGATGGGGAAACCCGGGAGCAGGGCGGCTGGGAGAGCGAGGGCATGGGGAATGCTGGGCCCGGGGCGCGGGGCTGGGGTATCGGGACGGGCCGCAGGGCTCTGCGGAGGGCTGAGTAGCCCCCGAGGAAGGGGCGGCACAGAGAAACCCGGGGTCCCCGTGGGGTGGGGGGGCCGGGACCGCGCCGCCGGGGCCTCGCGCCCCGCAGCCCTACCTGTCCCCGGTTCGGCCCGGCCGCGGCGCGTCGCCGCTTGCCATGGGGACGGAGGCGGGAGCGGGGCGGTGCCGAGCAGGCCCCGCCCGGACGGGCAGGGTCCGCCCTCAGTCGGGGCGGGAGTGGCGGGGGCTGCGGGCCCGGGAGCGGGGAGGCGGTGCCCAGCAGCTACCGTGCCGCTGCTCCTCAGGCCCTGGCGCCGCCAGAGCGCCGGTGTAGCGAGCAGAGACACAGCCTCGCCAAAAAGTGCACATTTATTAGCTCAAAGTTACATCTTGAATGTACATCTGACAGGTTAACACTCATGTGTAACCCCTCGGCGTACCAGCCGTGGCACCGCAGGAGGTGTGCTGTCGGGAGCTTTCAATACTCAGTGCAAAACTCGAGGAACATCCTTACTGCAGCACTTGGCTTTCACAGTTTATCCATCCAGGCCTGGTGACAATTACTGTATCACTCCTGATCCTATGCAGAGCATTCGATGATCTCTCCTAGGGTACACCCTACTTAGAGAAACACCCAAGTACCAGCTGGGTAGGGAAGGTGAAGCTCCATAGGGAACAGGAGATGGCTTCCTTCCAGGCTCTGGGGCTCTCATTAAAAGAGTTTCTACTGTAGCTCCCATTCTTTTAAGAATACAAAAAGGGTGATAGACACAGATCAACAGAACTAAGTGATGTGACTAAGTGAAAGCAAGTTCCTCTGTACCAAACTGGTTTAACTTGATTGATGTGCAAATTTACACCCCTCTGGACCCAGGAGCTTGGCCATAGTGTCTGTGCAGCTTGCTGTCCCTGGCCCCAGCTCTCCAGCTGGGCAGGGAAAAACTTCAGTACCACATGCTGTGCATGCCACAGCAGTAACAGGCTGTTTCACCTAAATTGTTTTTAAAAATTACCTGTTGGATTCTGTGCCTTCTTAAAAAACCTCCTCCTATCCCCCAAACTATAATCCATACTTAATGTTTCTAAAAAATCCAGTTTCTTCTTGTGATGTGGATGGCCTGACTGGAACTGAAGCCAGTATGCCTTTGTCATGCTTGTACCAGCAATCCAGTGCAAGGAGGTACGTAACTGCTGCCCGGCATGAACCAGACCTGGATCAGTCGCTGGCTGCCCCTCTGACAGGTGGGCTAGCAGGACTGAGCATCAGAGTGTCCCATGCTTCCCTGATACACCCTGGAAAGTAAATACTGTGCCAGTTCAATCCTCCTCATTCCAAAGGAAAGATTTTCATGCTGGGGATGGATCACACAAAGGAACCTGGAGGAGCAGAAAGAGGAATCCTCAGCACTCAAAAGAACCAGCCCTTCCAATACCATGATCCCGATCCATTATAAGTGAAGGGCCTTCTACTGCACACTTTACAATAGACCCACTGAGGCCTACTGGATAGCATGGGCAAAAAGGCAGCAGGATTGCAGGGCTGGTTCTCACACTTCCATTACCCACCCCAGCTTTATTGTTTGTAATGAGCAGGAACTCCTTCACACTGTTTACATTTAGCTGAGCCATGATGTGCAGAATTATGTATGCTTATAAAATGTACCAGGAGGTCCATTTTGAACACTGGCAATAAACAGGTTGTTCCACAGTCTGTATTTAGCTATACAGACCATTATTTAGGAACAGAATGTGTCAAGCATTGATTTAGTGCCTGAAAAACTGCATGAGAGCCCTGTTCAACTGCCAACGCTGCACCTCCCACATCCAGTCCAGTGGCAGAAGCCTTTTGGACAGTTGTTATGCTGCATTACTTCAACTGTTCTAAATCCATGAACACATTCTCGAAGGTGTATCTGGAAAGGTTACCAGCAAACATCAGATGGTGTGTGGTCTATGTTCCTGGGTTTTCTAACTACAGCTGACAGTACAAACAAACCTCTGTAAGGTTGAGTGGGATTCATTCCCAGTATCTCAGGCATGCAGACAGCTGCTGCACTCTAAGGACTGGGTAACTGCCCTAAATATAGGCAGTGGCTTTTAAATGGCTCCCTCACAGTTAAATTGTGAATTTTCCTTGTTTCATTTCCAGTCAGAGCCAAGAGGTCGCTGCTGAGTTCTGTGCACGCTGGAGTAAGGATGGATATCTGTAAAACCCTTCTGTGAAAGAAATTCTTCTGTACCCCTCAGCTAATTCTGCATTTCTGCCCTTGGTTTTAGTGTGCTATGCACAGTTAAACACTGCTTCTTGAGGAAAGGGGATGCACACAGTGCATGTCTGCAGTTACAGTGGCAGGTGCTAGAGGAAGACATTGCAGTAGATACTGTTAAAGGTTTCATGCCATTTCTTCACAGTATCGTCCACATGTCGTTCTGCCTATTGCTGAAGTTTCTTAACATTGACATAAAATCCTGTGGCGACATCTCCCTTGTCCCACTACTGAGTCCTGTGTGCCGTGTTCCCAAATCCATCTGCAGAGCAGCACTCAGCTAACTGGTCCTGTGCCACAGCAGAAACTTTCTCACTGGAGCTCTGGGCTGTGGTTTTAGCCTTCATCAGCCAAGGAGCAGCTCTGCCTTCTCACAGTGCTGAGAGGAAATGGGTTGCCGACTTCACAGGCAGCTCTTCCAAGGGGAAGAGGTGGTTTTCGTCATCAGAATCAGAGGGAAAGCTACTCATCATCTGAGAATAAATATGGCTGTGTCCTCTGGAGAGAAATGAATGTGTAAGACACAGTCTCTCTGCCTTCTCAGGGAGACTTGATGAGGTTAGCTTGCATCTGCAGTATCTGTGAGTCTGTGAAATCCTTTCGCTGCTGAAGGAGGAGGGGGCCATCAAGCCTTTTATACCAGGGTCCCATTCTTACTGTCATATTTCAGCCTGGGGCGGGGGAAGTTGAGGGTGGCATACTCTGTGGCATTCTGCATTTGTAAGTTCTTCACCTCTGCTGCAGAGCGCTCCCGGACCTTCGTGAACACCTGGATGTCTGCATAATGAATGCTGTCATCCTGCTTCACACTCTTGGGTTTGCTCACAGTGGCGTAGACAGGATACTCTGGGACGTCTTCGTAAGTTGGAGCCTTTAGGGAGAAAGAGTTCTGGAAGTTCAGCTGAACTGCTGCTATACCTGCCTTCCCCAGACCAGAGACACCCTGCACGCTGCCCCCAGTACCATCCAGCCCTCTGACACCTCAGGCTCAGAGAGACATTCCACCCTACTGTTTCCACTTTAGGGGGGCAAAAAAAGGGGCCCTCCTCAGTGTGCAGCAATGCACATTGTTCCCACAGCCACTTCAGCTGATCCAGGATGAGATGATTCATGTCTCTGAAGAAGCTGCCCCACGTCCTCCCAACCCATCTAGCTTAGGAAGTGGTGGTCAGTGCTATCTTCTCAATACCCAGTTAGAAAAATAACTCTGGGAAGCTGTTTACCTTCCTGCCAGGCTGATGCTGTTGAGTCTCATGTGTCACATTAGTTCCTGAAAAAGAAATACCAGATCAGGTTGTTTATTCTTCCACCTTTGAATGCAGAAATGTGGCATCTGGCCCGTGGGCTGTCCCCACTGGGCATGAATCAAATTTCCACCTCATCTAACACCCTCAACCCTAGTGCTGTCTCTGAGGACTGCCTCCAAGAAGAAAGCCTGGGCTTGTTTTTGTGGAAAAAAATAATGTTTCCCAGGATGACAACATGCTGTGGACCACAGTGTTCTTGGCAGAACCTACAAGGACAGACACAGCACAGAGCTTCCTTGTCAGGCTCTTGGAGAAGTCAGATAGAGTTTTACTTTTGTTATTTCATTTGCTGCCTGGCAAACATTTTGCCCTGCATGGTTCAAAGGCCACAGGACAGAACTGGGCTACTTAGTGAATGTGCTTTATTCTGGGGGACTGATGTCAGATGGGTGTTTGCAGCTCTTACAGAAGCCTGATGCAGCTTCTGCTATGGTGCCACTGGAGGGTACCCACATGTGTTTTGATGTGAGACTGGTACTTTGAAGATAATGCTGAAGTCCCTTCCCTCCCCCTTGCCAAGTCCCGTGCATTAAGTTTTAAAGAAACCTTACCTCTTGCTTTTACCAAACTTCTCTTGAGGAAGGTTAGGTACAAAAGAGTATGGGAGAGGACCTCAGCCTCAGGGATCCAATCCAGTCAGCACTGACTAATGTCAGCTAACCAGGGGCTCAATCACTCCACCTCTTCTTGTCCTTTAAAGCATTTTCACAGATCCTTACCTTGCTTTTCTTTCTTTCTTTTAAAAGGCGAAGGACAGTTCCTGAAATCAGAGAGAGGCGTCAGCCCCGAGAAGCCCCAGCCTTTGCTCTCACCGCATGCAAACCCAAACACCACTCCAGGGTGCCACATCTGTGGGTGGTGAGAAAGACCCAAGAAGTATCTCAGAGAAGAGCTATTTGGCCAAACCAGAACCTGAGTGACTCTCAGAGGAACAAGGTCCAAAGGGGAGATGTAAGGATGTGTTTCCTTCTTCTGTGACACATCTAACATAGCCCACAGACACCCCCCAAGCCTTTCATCCTTGCAAGGCTGTTCAATATGCATAAACATCAGAGTGAATGAGAACATATTTCACTGCAGTTTTGCATCTGCATTGCCACATCTGTCTGATTAGAGATGGAGCACACAGAGCATGATCTCAGCTGGCATGAAATGCCTTGCTTAGGGCCAGATGCTCTGGTAGCCCTGTACTCCGGGCCCCTTTCCCAAGCAGCCCATGTACAGACTTTGTGCTGATTCCATGGTTCAGACAATTTTCCTGCTCTCAGTTTTCCACTTAAAGCACAACCAAACCAAACAAGCTCTGTGCTTAATATAAGCCAAGCCAAACCCTAATCTCAGCTGTACCTGTGGTGACAAGTCAAATAAAGCTGTGCCCCAGCCATGGGATCAACAGGAACCAAACTTATTCCAGCTGTAAGAACCGAGCCAGGAGCTGAGCTCCTGCGGGCTGGTGCTGGCAGGGGAGCGCAGGCTGTCTGGAGGAGCAGAGACGTGTCACATTCTAGGCCAGATCCGTGAAGGAAATGTTATCATTGCATCACACTGGAGGGCAGGAGGAGAGCAGGTGCCAGCCCTTGCATGGCTCCTCCTGCCCCTGCATGTCCATCTGGTGCTGGCAGCTGAGGGTTGCACCCGGGTCTGCCTTTGGGGCAGCACAGGCAGCAGCTGGAAGTGGGCAGCTAGCACTCTTCTAACAGGCTACAGAATTACTAGGTGGCTTCCAAGAAGCACTGTATGTCCTACAGCGTGTGCATGGCTGGACAGCCCTGCCACGGGCTGGAACAAGGCAGTGCCTGAGGCAGGGCTCTGCCTGTGCTGGCTTTTCCAGGAAGCTTCAGTGGGCAGGGAAGCAGGGCAGCGTGTGCAGTAATGCCACTGGCACTCTAATGGCAAGAGAAAAGGAGCATGAATGTGGGCGAAGCTGCTGGACACCTTCACAATGATCAGTAATGATTAACCAGGCTTGCCAGACCTCAGAGGCAGCTTTGGGCAAGGCAGGGTGACTGCTGGGCTGTGCAAAAGCATCTAATGCCGCTTTGCACGTCTCTGCTAAGCGTGGCATAGCAGAGGCACTGGTGGCCCTCCAGTCCTTGGCATACAAAGCCTGGGGGGCTGCCCAGAGAAGTTGGGGGCCCAGCTCAAGGCAGCATTGCTTTATCTTGCGATGTTTATCACTTGGCATTTACAGCTCCCCCTCCACTGTCTCGATCAGCTTGTGGGGCCTGCAAAGCCCTCCTCACAAAGACCTGTGTGCTAAAGCTGTGCCCTGTCACTGAATTCACACCATCCAAAGCAAAATCTGCAGGGACCCTATCCCTTCCCTGGAAGGAAGGTTGCAGTATCAGCTTTCCAAGCTGGTCCTGCTTGCTTTGGTTGCCTTCTTTTGCAGAGAGAGCATTACCAGCTGGTGTGTAGGCTGGAGCTATTCTGAGGCTGTCTGGAGACTAATCACAGCCAGGCACGAGACGACATCTCCCAGCCCCAGATCTGCGGTAATTAGAATAGCTGTGGCAAGGGAAAGGAGAGGGAGGCACACCTCTCCCCTCTTCTCAAAACCAGGTCAAACATGCTGCAGCTAACTCACAGCCTGCTGGAGGCTCTACAGAGGTGCTGGCATCAAAAGGGTCTTTGGCCAAGGCTTTGTCCTCTAAAGCAGCAATCTGCCAGAAGATAGTAGTGACACTGCCAGCAGAAATACCATCCCAGATCCTTACTTTCCATACAGTGGCTGGGAAAAAAACTCAAGTAGGACCTTCAGACTGTAGTTTATACTTCCTTTTGGAGGCAGAAGCCTCTGTGGATGGCCTGGCACTGTCTGCGCCTGAAAGGGACACCACAGCATACACTGTAATGCTGTTATTTGTAGTCTGGAGTCTCTGGTTTTGCCAATCCGTGCTGTGGCATGGCTGCCCCCACCACACAGCATCAGTAGTGTGCCTGGCCACTGCAGCTCTGCTCAGGGGAGCCAGCCTGCGCCCCAGGCATTGCCCAATCAGGTCCCTGTCAGCTGCAGTAATGAAGCCAGTGCCCAGGGTGCCTCATTTACCCTCTGCCACGGGGTACAGGAAGTAGAAAATGGGACTTTTGGTGGCAGACATGTCAAGAACTAGCCTTCCACCTCCTGCCTGCAGCTCCTATTCCTAAATCCCAAACTCGTCTGCCCTCCAGCTCAAGTTGGAAGGACCTCAGTGTCTTGAACTTCCTCTTCTCCAGCCACTAGATGATGCTGTGCCTCCCATTAAAAACCACTGATTAATTTCTAATGCTTTACAAATGCGGTGTTGGAGAGAACGTCCCCGGAGCTTCATGTGATATTCATGGCTCTCTCCCCTGTGCTACTCTCAGAGCTGAAAATATTTCCACTTGGCACTAAATGGTGCTCCAGTGTGCCCTTTTTCTGTAAGCAGGAGGTTCAGGGCACAGCACGAGCCAGGAGGGATTAAACTGTCATCCTCCCACCCCGGGGGGAGAGCAACATCATCTGAAAAACGTGGCAATACTTCCCAAGCACAAATGAAACCCAGACGGACACAGACCAGGAGAGGGACTGGAAGAGCTGAAAGCAGCATGGGGTGACTGTCCCACAGAGCTCAGTGCCAGCACTGCCCCAGGGGCCCCTCCCTGTGCTATGCCAAGGGGACACCTTTCAGCGTCTACCTGGCTGGAGATCACTGGGGCAAGGCCAGGGATTTTAACTGGATCCTTCCTAGAACCGAGCTATTCTCAGCTGCTGGCGTGGCTGTGGAAACCCAGCTGCCAGCCCCAAGAGCCTGTCTGGGCTGAGAGATGTGAGCAACAAAGCCCCTTCACTTCACACGCCCCCACACCCCCCATCCAGGTTTGGCAGACAGGGGCTGCCCCTGCCCCCTGCCCTGCCCCAGCACCTGCCCAGCAGTGACCCAACGCGGCTGCTGGCTTGCTCTCAGTTCGTGTGCCAGTCGGCCAAGGTGCAGGGCTGAGAGCCAGGTGGGAATGCCAGCACACCCATCCCAAGGAAGCCAAGTCGACCCAAGCCTGTGCTCAGGCTGCGCAGAGCACTGAGCCGCCAGCCCCCGGCTGCCGTACTCACCAGGGTCGCCCGCAGCTGCAGAGATTGCCCATGTCGCTCCCTCCTCCATGAAGCAGGAGTGCTTTCTGGACAGGGAGAGCTTGTATTTCCTGGTTCCTGCTCGGCCCCTGGCTATTCCAAGGGAGTGTCTGGCAGTGTCAGATTTCGCTGGGCTGCTGCGGGGATGCTTTGCTAGGCCCGTGCGTGCCATCTACCGGAGGCCTTGCCCTGGGCTCTGGGTGCCCCCAGGGCCTGATCTCACCTTTCGCTACCGTGGGAGGAGAGGGCAAGGCAAGCAGCGTGCCCTCCAGGCCTCAGCCCTGAGGCTAAAATTCGGCTGTATGATTTGCAGAGTGGATGTCCCCTCCGCTCTCCCTCTCTCCCACCAGCTCCATCCTGCTGATGCAAAAGAGGGTGGAGGAGGGACTTCAAATGTTCCCAAACAAAAGGCGAAATGCCAGGGTGAAAGCTCTCGGCGCTGTTCCTGCTGTTCATCACTGCATCTCAAGCAGGATGGCAGAAAAATGGGTGGCAGAGGCTGGCATCATCGGAGAAGGAGTCTTCTTGGGAGGGAGGTGATGCCCCGGGGAAGGTGAAAGCAGTCTTGCAGGTCTACTCTCAGCTGAGCTGTAGTGCTGCTGCTTCTGCTTCAGGCAGAAGGGCATATCCAACCTCAGGAACATTACTAGGAATCCACTTTTTAAAAGCTACCAGGATGAAAGTGTACAGATTTGTGCTTTTGAGAATCACAGAATCCCATGAAGGACCTTGCATCATTAGGGACCTGCAACATGGCTCTTAGGTTCACCCCCAGTATGTCAAACAGGAACATCATCATGCTTTTTATCCCCCTATCCCTGCTGAGACCAGCCTTGAGGCTGGTCATTCCCAGACTGAACATTGGGTAGCTGCTCTCTGGCAGCTCTAAGAGAGCTGATACTCAAACCTGAAAAATACCATGTTCCTTTAGTCCTTGAGTAGAAACTGTGCTGCACGGCTTTAATTTAGAATCAGAGAATGGTTAGGGCTGGAAGGGACCTTAAAGATCACCAAATTCCAACCCCCTGCCATGGGCAGGGACAATTTGGCAGTCAGCCCCATTCCTGTGCAGGCCTGGATGACTCATGGGATGTGCTGACAAGTGGGTAAATTTTAATTCACCCTTCTGGTGGGCTATCTCAGGAACTGGCTCTAGTCCCCTACTCCAGCTGCAGCCATGCTCTCAGCCAGGCTCACAGCATCATTTATCATCCGCCCAAGTAAGAGAGCAAAGCTTGTTGCTGTCCAGAAGTTGTAGGAGGAGAAATGTTTTTCTTGGGAAGGACCACAGGGCACAGCTACTGTCTTAGCTGAATCCTGGATGAGCTGCACCGTGACCTCCAGAATCTGAGTCTTGCTCTGAACTGCTCCTCAGCATGTGGCTGGAGAATTTTCAGTTTCTCAGCCTGCACCTCAGCATCCTTGGGAGAATTTAGGGTTGGATTGGTGCAGACAGATGGTGTTCAGCCCTGGTCTCAATGGGACCTGCAAAGACCAGGTGGTCTCAGGAGTCTGTCCCTGCTTGGGAAGATGCAGACTGTGTGTCTCTGGGTTTGCCACAGGCACTGTTTATTTAGTAAGCCAGTGTCTGTTTTGATTCCTGGGCTAACTTGGGCTTTGCTGCTTTGTGGAGAAGAAAAAAACAACAAAAAAGAAAGGCTGGGAGCTGGTTCCCATCAGCCCCTTTCACCAGTACTGGAGCTGCTGGTTTGAGCTCCACCAGAGAAACAGAAAGGCATCAAAAACATTGGCAGAGCTGGAGAGCATTTGGCTCCCACTCTGCATTCTCTTCTCAGGCTGTGTCTGCAGGGATGAAAGAGAGTGGTGGCTCCCAGTGCTCCTGCTCAGCAAAGCCATCAGGCTATTTAGTGCAAAGGCTGCTGGGGTGCAGGGACAGCAGGCACTGCCAGCCCCTCTCGCTGCATCGCTGCGTGGGGAAGCTGTCTTCACACATTTGGGGACACTGTCCGGGTAACACGCTGTGCAGCTGGCACAGGATGAGCCTGCAAGTGCCCAGCCACAAAGAATGGACTCACTGGGGAGCAAAAGCAGGGCTAATAAAAGCCAGAGGGGGAACAGAACTGTGATGACTACTAATCCTATGGATTTCTATTGCATTAGTGTCAAGGCACCTCAGACACCCAGACACTGGGGCCACACTGTGATAGGTGCAGTACAGGCACAAGAAAAGCAAGCATTTTCGGTAAAAAAAATGAAGGAGAGAGAGCTCTGAACTGTTTTGGCCACTTGTTTCTTTGGATCTGCTCCCGTGCAGCCCCAGCCCTGGCCATGTGCTGTTTGGAGCCCCACAGCCCTTGTGCTGAGGCAGAGCGGGGCCAGTTGGCATGTTGAGCTCTAGTGTGTGCTGTGTCTGCACTGTGTGTGTCCCCACTCCTTCAGCCAGGCACGCTCTGCCCAGCTGGAGCATTGGTATCCCCCCCATGCAGTGAAGGTGTTTATCCTAGGGACAGGAGGCCTCCAGTGAGCAAGGGGACCATCGATCCTTCTTACTGGCACAGGAGATGCCAGATCAGAGGTAAAGAAACCTTTTTATAGACGTTGCTCTGAAGAAGTGGCTGTGAGTTTGAGGAATCCTTTTGTGGCAAGGGACTAAGGACATTCTGTCCATGCCTGAGCCAACAGACAGACAGAGGTCTCTGCCCTTACCACAAGGATATGGGCTCCAGAACTCAGACCTTCTGGGACTCAGGTGGGTGCTGCTGTTAATGGGACACTGGATGTGCCTGGTGCAGCGCAGGGGGCTGGTGGGGCATGTACTGAGGAGCAGAGAGAGGGACTGTACACAGGGGAGAAGTTAAGGACTGGACTGCTCCTGCCCTTACAACCAGCTGCTTCAGGTGATTGAAAGTCACTAGCCCAGAATTACCTCTGGAATTATTATCAATGATTTCAAACCTGTTTGTAGAGGTGATTCTTACTTTGACAGTGTCTGAAATACTCACTGGCAGCAGATTATCTTGAGTAAGGGCATCCCTCAGCAGCACAGACACTGAGTGTGGGTATCAGACCTGCCCCAAGGGGGGGAGGACGCTCAGTCACCCTCCTGCTTGCTCTCATCAGGCTGGCAGGCAGGGCTGCTCTTAATTTGGCTCTGATCCTCACTGCTGGCAGGGGCTCTGAAAAGTAGAAAATAGCTGCACAGGGGTTCACTGTGGTCTGGATTCCACTTTGCCTGGCAAGGGTGAACGAGCAACCTTATGCTGGTGTTTGAGCAACCCAGGGGATATGCTGCATGGGACAGACCCCTGAGAGGGGCATTTCTGGCCTTACACACTCAGGAGGCAGAGTACAGGAGCCTGTGGGTCACAGCGCAGCAGGGAGAGGGAGAAGCTCTGTCCACAGGGACATGCCAGGGACCCCCATATTTGGTGAGTGACACAGCATTTTGGCTGCTTTAAGACAAGGATTGCAACTGGCACCTGCTGAGCCCTCAGGGCCATCTGAGGCAGCAGCTGCCACCAACAGCAGCACACATGATCCCCAGCCCAGCATCACAAGACCATGGAGACGTTTCTCTTGTAGCTAGGAACATCATGGTGTCTGGAAAAGGAGCCAGATTCATCCCCTCTGAGATTCTGCAGAAGGGGCTGGGATGCCAGCAAGGCACTTGGGATCTGAGGAGAGCCTTTCCCTTCAGTGTTTTGGGGTTCACTCCCCTCTCAAGGGCTGGAAAGGTCTATGTGTGAACAAGCTTCATGTCCCATAAACTAGAGAGCTGAAGGAAGCAGACTGTGGCTTGGCTTTTGTTTAATTAGGGTAACTCCAGCTGCAGGTCTGGGAATGCAGTGAGCCTCCAAAAAGCCTGTCATTCCACAGCAACTCCAGCTGCTTCTGAGCCAGGAGGACTGATCACAGAGGTGCTGATGGCTGCTCCATGGACAGAGTCCCTCCAAGTCCCCATTCATACCATGTCCACAGATGAGCTCAGGTGAACTCTCTGCTACTCTGTTCCCTGCATCTGGAGCAACTAAGGCACTGTCCATCCTTCCTGCCACAGAGTAGCTTGGCCAGAAGCGACATGAACCCAAGGCAAACAAGAGAAGATTAGAGGCAGATTTATTCCTTTCCTCCTGAGAGCTGCAGGTACTTTTACAGACCAACAACCACCTTTCACCTCCACAAAGGTCAGGCAGCAGCTCAGAAGTGAGGCAGTGGAATCACCTCTCCCCTCTGCCCACTACCCCTCTGAGCTGGTGCACAGCCTCACAGTTTAGGGTAAGAGTGACCCTTTGGGTTGAGAGAAGAGCACCCTGCATGGTGGTGCTTAGTGAGCACCTGACCTAGGAGAAAGCTTGCTGTACTGCCCTTACACTAACATTTTAGTCCCCCTCTTTTTTCAGCTCCATGTCCCTTTTTCCATCCACTGACCTGAAGAAGCAGAACTCTGGCATATCTATATGGCTGCCTCACAGTCCTGATGGTGAGAAGTAGGGGTCTGGCACTGTGGACTCCCCGTGTGTACGTACATACACACCCCCCACCCTCCACCCCCCGCCCTGCACAAGCCCAAATCTGAGGCCTTTATAACTCCTCCTTCCCTTGTCCTTCCTCAGACTGTTCTTCTTTCCTCACTGGCTGCTCCTGTTGCATTATCTTCACCTTGTTGACCCTGGCCTTCACCTCCTTCCCTGTCCTGGGAGCCACAATGCTTAAGATGCCATCGTGGGACAACGTGGCTCTCACCAGCAAGGGGTCAACATCCAGAGGGAGGATGTAGGTCCTGGTGAACTCCCGTGAGATGAAGCCGTGGCGGTCAGCCTTCTGAGGGTGCTGCCCCATCACCTCCAGCAGGTTGTCCACCGTGCGGACAGTCAGCTCATCCGGCAGGAAGTGGCAGACATCAAGGAACACCTCGAACTTGTGCTCGTTCAGGCTGATCTCAGAGGTGCCTCGGTCCAGCTGCTTATTGATCCGAGGTCTGATGTAGTAGCCATGGTACAGGGCAGGGGCTAAAATCTCACACGGGGCCACACCTGAAAATAAGACTCTGTGAGGAGGAGTGGGGGACTTCCAGGGGAAGGAGCTAGAGACAGATAGTTAGCAGCACACTGGGGAGAGTGGCAGGAAGAGGCTGGGACCTAGCAAACAACCTTGGTTTTACCATCTTATCAGCACAATAGGGATGGAGTCTCTTGTGGTTCCTACCTGTGTGTCTCTAAAACACACAGAGAGAAAGATGCTTGGCAGCTGCTGCCTCCCAACACACAGCCAACACAAGCCAAGGGCTGGCACCCAGCTTTTGTAGGTCTGCCAGGTGGACCCAGAGAGACTGGTAGGTGCACTGGGTGCTCTGCAGTGCAAAGCCCACAGGCAGGGATAGGCATGGAAAATGCTGATGGTGAAGAAACTGCCCTGAAGAACTAAAGGCCTTTTGTGTGCCATTGTCCACAGGGCTTTTCTTGGAGCTTTTTGCCTTTTCACGCTGTTGTGCTGGTGCTGAATGGTTCTGCTGCTGCCCACATTCCTTCCCCTCTGTCAGGCACTGCCAGGCTTTGTGCTGAACACCCCAGCTCAGCTTTTCTCCACAGCCCCGGCTGCAAAAACCACCACCAACATACACACCCCCTCCCCAGCCCCCACCCCAAGCATTTTGATCCATGCTTGCACAGCGTATGCATGAATCACAGACCACTGAGGGCATGAGGAAGGGACAGGAGAGACAGCAACAGGCACGGATGGAGGAAATGGACTTGTAGAGAGAGACCCTAGCTATTCCCTGGATATTCCTCCCCATCCCCGATTTGACCTGGGTTCTCATGCTCAAAACTCCTCAGCTTCAGCTTCCCCAGCCTGCTCTGGAGCTCAAACCCCTGAGAGGGACTTCACTCGCCCTCCTGCAGCAGAGGAGAGAAAGGTGTCAGTGGAATGCAGTCTCCTTACCTTCTCCAAAGTTCTGGTCATAGATCTTGCTAGGGTTGGCAAACTCGTACTCCACACTCATGGGGTAGGCGTGGGGGACAGTCCGTGCAGCCATGGCCTGTGGGGAAGGGGACCTTCCAAGCACTCGCTGCCTCTGAGAGTGAAGGCTGCAGATTGCCAGGCTTTAATTGGGCGAATTCCACAGGGAGGAGTGTGTGATAAAAAGATGGACCAAAATAGCCGCACACACACACAGGCCCCAGGCTGCCTGGCCAGTGTGACGGGGAAGCTTCGTGCTGCATTCCAGCAGGGAGTGCAGGCACTGCCGGCAGCACCCAGCCTGACGCTGCGGGAAAACCCCACTCCCCCTCACAGCTCCGAGCCACTCTGCTTGGGCAGGGGGTGCAGGAGGCAAATGGGCAGCAGGGAAAAAATGTATGGCAGGGAGGCAGAGGGGTGAACTGGGGAGACTGGAGTAGGAGAAAGCAGGACAGACCCCAGGCTGTGCTGCTGGTGGTGCTCCTAAAGGCAAGGGCCAGCAAGGAGGCTGAAGGAGTCCTTCACACTGGTCCTGCTGGCCCTAAAGCACCCCGTGGGGATGGTAGCTAATGCTGGCTGGTGCTTGATCAGGTCACAGAATCATAGAATAAACTGAGTTGGAAGGGACCCATAAGGATTGAGTCCAACTCCTGGCTCCACACAGGGCCAGCCAGGTCAGAGCATGGGACTGAGCACATCGTCCAGACGCTTCTTGACTTCAGCCCAGCTTGGTGCTGTGACCCCTTCCCTGGGGAGCCTGTGCCAGTGCCTGAGCCCTCTCTTCCTAATATCCTGGAAGAGGTTCTTCCTAATATCCAACCTAAACTTCCCCTGTCGCAGCTTCATACTGTTCCCTCGGGTTCTGTCCCTGGTCCCCAAAGACTGGGTGCCTGGCCCTTCACACCCCCTCATCAGGAAGCCACAGACTGTGATGAGGTCTCCTCTCAGCCTCCCCTTCTCCAGGCTGAACAAACCCAGGGCCTTCAGCTTCTCCTTGTAAGTCTTCCCCTCCAGACCCTTCACCATTCTTGTTGGCCTCCTCTGGACACTCTCTGGTATTTTTATGTCCCTCTTGTACTGTGGCACCCAAAACTGCCCCCAGTACTCACAGCAAGGCCACACCAGCACCTTGCACAAGGTCACGAAGTCATGATCACACCCATCAGCCCACTGTAAGCTTCAGCCCCAAATCAGCCCCACTTGTGCCCTAGACTAAGGAACTTCACTTTTCCAGAAGCTGAGGGGACAGCTGGAGCCTTTTGTTCCTGGGAGTGGTGAAATGCTGCAGGGAATTAAGCAGGGCCAGACAGGATCCAGATGCCACTACTGACACCTCCACATCCTAAACTGTGCTGTTCATGCTGGCTGTCCAGCCTGGTCAGGGCTTTGGCACCTTGTATTGAGACCTGGGAAAATGCTTGTGCCAGAGATCATGAGTTAGCCAGGGGTGTGAAGCTGGCATAGCTCCACTTTTACTGAACTGGGGGGGCAGGGGGTCAGGGCAAGGGAGCAGTGCCCAGTTAAAGTCCTTGTACCCTGAAACCAGAGATTTCCTCAAGTCTGTGTCCCTGCAGTATGAGGGAGCAGGTGCACTGCTGTTGATGTAATGGGGAATCGGAGAAGATATTTATGGCCTGAGCTGTTGCAGAGCAAATTCTGCTCTGTATTCTTGCAGGCAAAGCTGAGGGGAAGGTCAGACCCTTTTGCAAAAGCCTGATGGTGCTAGCAGTAAGCATGACGTGCCTCTGAGTCAGTAGTTGTATTTAAGTTGTGAGCTTTCAGAGTAGCTCTTGCCCTTTAAGGACAGTTTCTAGGCCGAACCCATTCCCATGATTTAGGTTCACAGGAAAGGCAGGAATTAACATAAATGTATGTATTAAGATGTATTACGAGTGTAATTACAGGAAGTTGTCTTACTGCAGGGGCACGGGCAGACAGAGACAGTTTGCATCCCTGAGAAGGCATGTTGCAGGGCAGAACCATGGAGGCTCTTGGCATGCCCCTGTTTCTCTCTGCTCTCAGCCCTCCAGAATATTCTGAGGCCACAGTGTTGGGCTCGTCTGCAAAGTGGTTTCTGCAGTGGGCAAAACATCAGAGGTGTTGGGCTGAAGCGCTGGGGAGCAAGTCATCCTTCATGTGCACTCACACCAGTGGGTGTGCAGCAAGGCACTGGGGCTTACTGGGCTGCAGAGAGATGCGCTGCCAGGGGTCTCTCAGTGAAGACCTCCCTTTCCTTCCCTCCCTTTCCTCCCCTCTGGGTAAAGCAGGTCTGTGGCTTCCTTTGCCTTAAGGAGAGGCACGGTTCTTCCCATGCTGGTGGAGGATGTGGGGAGCTGAAGTCTTGGTGCTGGCAGTGGGAACAATGGCTCCTTGTCATTTTCCTTGTGAGCCAAAGATAGGAGCTGCATTGATCCTGCTGGCGTCCAAAGCAGCTGGGAACGTCTGCCAGGGATGCTGGGGCTCTGCAGATAAACAGCACGTGGGGAGCGGGCGGGTGGCTGGGCAGTTTGGCTTCTTGCTGCCCCATTAGGCTCCTTTTCTTCTCCCCTTCCCCCCTCCTCCTCAGCAGCATGTTCAAATCCCCCAGACAGCTACTGGGCACCGCCGAGGGGACCAGCCCAGGAGTGGGACAATAAAATCCCTGACACCAGTGTTCAAGAGGCCTCGGGGAGGGGGGAAGGCCAGGCCAGCTGCGCGGGTATAAAGCTGTCCCATACTCCTGGCACAGCACTGCAGCACAGCCCTTTGCCAGGCTCCTCCAGCACACTCCAATGGATATCACTATTCACAACCCCCTGATCCGCAGACCCCTGCTGTCTTGGCTGGCACCGAGTCGTATCTTTGACCAGATTTTTGGAGAGCACCTGCAGGAGTCTGAGCTCCTCCCCGCCTCCCCCAGCCTCAATCCCTTCCTGATGAGATCCCCCTTTTTTCGGATGCCCAGCTGGCTAGAGACAGGACTCTCTGAGGTAACTTTCCTTTCTTAATGTTCTTTGTTACTGCTGTGTGCACATCCTAATGTGTCTTGGAGCTGAGACTCCTGAGAGCTGGGAGCTTGGAAGCTGCTTGTAGGTGGTCACTATGAAAAGGCCGTGTCTGTGCTTCTCTGCATTAGGCAAAAGCCTCTGCATGCTCTGTTAACCCCTCGTGACTGAGAGCAGGTAGTGACACCGTGCTGGGAGCAGAGGCAAACTGAGCTGCATGTGTGCATCAGATGCCTAAGAGCTGATGGGAAAAAGGAGGAAGCCTAATTTCTCTGGCTGCTCTGCAAAACGTTCCATCTCCTTCCCTCCCTCCTGAGAAACGAGCAGCACAGGGGTAGTGGGCAGGGGTGGTGGGATCCTCAGCTCAGGCAGCGTGGGAGCTCATGACTGGTGATGAAAAAGGGCCCTATTTTACAGAATCACTGCTGAGAGGAGCAGCATTTAAAGTAAGGCACAGGACTCAAAGGATCGTGAAGCTTGCTTCAGGGGCTGAGCCAAGAGGTACTCAGTTCAAACAGCCTTGCCTGCTCTGTGAGTCAACTGTCTTACCTACAAGTACCTTGCAGAGCTATTCTATGTCAGAGGAGTAAGAAGAAAGTATTTTTTCATTCTTTGCATAATGTTTCCCTTGATTTAATGAGCTGGGTCTGGCTGTCCACTGAAGCACCCATAATAAGCATATAACAATGTCTATCTCAGTGGAGAAATCTTCACAAATAATCTGGAAGGAGGAGGAAGCACTTAAGACTCCCAGGCCAAACTGCAGAGTCCTGTAAGCCTAGAGCTGGCCCAAAGGCTGCCTCCACATCCCAAAGCAGAGCTCTGGGAGGTTTGCATGCTCCCTGACCAGGAATGCAGCAGGAAGGCAGAGCTGATGTAGCAAAGTCCCACAAATGTGTCCAAGACAGGTAGATACTGCAAATTCAGGAGCAAAAAACATTATTTGTTAGAGGTGATAAAGTGCAAAATGGGAAGGAAGGAGGTGAGACGACTCAGAGTTCCAGCAGAAAACAGGTGAGCAGCGAGGCAGCACTGCTTGAGAGCAACACATCATGTGGGGTACTGAAGAATGCCGATGCAGGGACAAGCCTGCAGATGAGCTGCAGCCAGTTGCATAGTCAGGGTTTCTGTTGCTTGAAAGACTGCAAATCCCTCCAGACATTCTGTAAAAGAAATTGGATGCCAAACCTGTATACCAACTAAAGAGCCAACTAATTTCTTACTGAATCCCAAGTAAAATGTTTATTCCCTGTGATCAAGAGAAAACCTTCACATACTGTAGTGATGGACATCAGTGTAACAGGCCAGCAAGGGGCAAAGCCAACCAGATCAGAACCCCAGGATCAAATGACACCCAGACACTGCCCGTGTAGGTACCATCTTGAGTCTTCTACTGCTACATTCTCAGAGCCTTTTGAAGATGAAACCCTCACCTGCCCTTTTCTGAAACCACCTCCTTGTTTTGCAGATGCGACTGGAGAAGGACAAATTTTCTGTAAATCTTGATGTGAAGCATTTCTCCCCTGAGGAGCTAAAAGTGAAGGTGCTGGGGGACATGATAGAAATCCATGGGAAACACGAGGAGCGCCAGGTACTTCTTTAACTGTGCGACTGATCGAGTCGGTGTGGTTAAACAAGGAGACTCCAAAACAGTCCTCTCCTGTGCTCATCTCAAATACTTCTAATTGTTTTATCAACCAATCCTAATGGAACCCCTGCAGCTGATCCTAAGCAGGGCAGCAACAGGGTTTTTACTAAGAAAACAATCAAGCACTCTGGCAGAGATCAGCTCAGTAGAGCACTGTGTATTGCTAGAGCTCTGGAGACCCTGGGGAACGGGAGCGGTTGGCACTGAGTGTAGGTCTAACTGCTGCATCTTAGGAATGACAGACAGCACTCCACTGGGCAAGGAAGCCAGTTTGGCACAAGAGCTGGAACATAAAGCCTTCTCCTGTGAACAGCGTACCTGCAGGCACCTGCAGCCTAGGCAGGGCTTTGACCCGTCCTGGCTCTTTAAAAAGGGCACGTCATAAACCTCTTTTAACTTTCTGAGAAGTTTTCCTTTGAGAGCTGGAGCTTCATGATCTCAGGCTTTATGCAAAGAGCCCGTGGTTTAGGTGGCACCCAGTGAATGTTTTTAATCAGGGCTGTTCCTTCTCTTTTCCTTCTCAAGGACGAGCATGGCTTCATTGCCAGGGAGTTCAACAGGAAATACAGGATTCCCGATGACGTGGACCCTCTGACCATCACCTCGTCGCTCTCTCTGGATGGCGTCCTGACTGTGAGTGCGCCGAGGAAACAAAGCGATGTCCCTGAGCGCACCATCCCGATCGCCCGTGAGGAGAAGCCTGCCATTGCAGGAGCCCAGAGGAAGTAGCCTGCATTTCAGGTCACCGGGGGGGGCATTCCAGAGCACTTTTCATCAGACAGCCAGCTACTCTTATTATTTATGCTGAGTAACTTTACTAACAAATAAAACATGAATAAGCAGGTTGTATGTTTTTTTTTGGTTTGTTTGTTTCTAGCACTGAGGACAAGGGGAGTGTTGGGTCAGGAAAGCTGGGTGAGATTGCTGTGCAGGGAAACGTCCCTTCTTCTTGCTAGCAGCAAGTGTGCCCAGGAGAGCTCCTCTCTGCGTTCTGAAACACTTTGCTGCTTTTGCTTTGTGTACTCCAATGTTTTGCAAACAATTGCACTGAGCCTTTTCCTTCAGTGCTGCCAGAGGATTTCAGAGTGTTTCACAAGCAGCAGAGAAGTTTCTCCACTGGAGATTAGACTGGTAAAACCACTTCGTGACAACCGAAACCCCTTCAAAGTGTGTGTATTAGATAACAGCTGAATGGAGGACAACTCAATCTTCAATCTCTAGAATGACTCATGTTATGGGGAAACATCCAAGTGCTGCCACCAAATCAGAGCAGTTGCAGATGAAAATTACATAGCTGCAGTAAACAAAGATATATCCACAGCAGAGAAAAATGTCCTGCCTCCATGGTGCAAATTACACCACTTCAGAACTATGCTGTCAGTGCCCTCAGACCAATGAACAGGCTCTGTCATCTACAGTGTTAATCTGATTGAGGCTAACATTGTTGAGTAGTACAGAACATTACTAAGGCTTTTTCGGGTGTTATCATCTCTTGAGCACCTCTCTTCAGAGGGATATGAGCTTAAAAGTAAGTCTCTATTTACTGTAATTGAGTTTCTAAAATTCCTCTCCAAAAAGGACAGAAAGCCACAGATCTGCCACACAGATCATCAGACTTAGTCACGACCTGACCCATTTTCTATGTTCTTTACACCTGCTAAAGTTATATTAGAAGGCATCAATTTACATCTCAGATGAACTGAGAGGGCATCCTTCTTCCACGGCTTTAAGTGAGAAAAATGAAATGAGCACTCAGTGATGTGTCTGCCCCAAATCCCACCCAACTGTCAAAGCCTCGTGCTTCCTATTAGCTGGTTCTGTTAAGTTCTTCGAGGTAAGGTGTTAGTTTGGCTTGACCGACAAGATGCAGGGAGACCGGTGACTCACTGTCACCTCTGCACACAAATTAAACAGAAACAGACAAAGGAGGTTCCAACTCAGAGTGTTGGCCCAGAAACTACTGAGGTTCTCATTTAAATCCTGAAAGAATAAATGCCAAAAAACCCCTTGAGAAATTAAGTGTGAAATAGCAAGAATATATCCAGAAAGTGCAACTGAGGGATTTTTTTCGCCCTATGAAGCAGGGATTTGTTAGGCTCACTCCGGAGCAAGAAATGGGAATTCTGAGTGAAAGGTTCTTGGGGATAAACATGATGAGGTTAGCTAGACAGGAACACTTGAAATGCAAATACCACTTCCTGAATGACTTGAAATACCAGTTTTGTGGCCAGCAGAGGAGCCCAACTCAATATTCCGTCATCTGCAAGAATAAATGTCATTCAGAAGCTCCTCTTTAGCTATGCTATAGATCCCACAGACTATGTTTCGGTCCTGTGCACATACTTTTTACTCTCCAGTGTATTTTTTATTCCCTTTTTGTAGAGCAATGTTGCTTCAAAGCAGTAAGTGTACTGCAAAAATGCACATTTAGCAGGGCTAAGTAGAAAGCTTTAATCAGAAAGCCTCACGTTGTATCTACCACTCGACACTACTGAATACCTGTCAGAGTAACTTACGCAGCCTTTGAAGCAGAGGAGGTAATTTACGCAAGGCCTGAAGCAGGGCCAGACCTCATAAACCTCAGTAGATGGCTGTAGAGCTTGCCCTAGCAATTTTAAGCTTTCCACTGTCATTCCCTGAGGGGTCCTGAAGCTCTCCCCTTGCCCTGTGCAGCAGCTGCGGGCACACAAACACAGCAGGCGCCAGTCAGGAACGGCTGTTCTCTCCCCAGCCGTAACCCGCCCTGCCAACTACAGCTCCCGGCCTCGCCAGGGGCACCGGCAGCTGTAGGGGCCCGCCAAGGGGAGCGGCTGCCGACAGGGTACCGCAGGAGACCGGGGAGCGCCCGAGGGGAGAAACTACCGGCCCGGCGGAGGCCCGGGGCCGCCGCCAAGCGCAGCTCGCCGCCCCACGGCCGGCCGGGGCCTCGCAGGGGCCGGGAGCGGCTCGGTGGCCTGACGTTGCCAGCGGGCGATGAGCGCATCGGAGGCCGCCGGGCGGCAGGCACGTCATGAGGGAGCGCCGGCGGCCAGCGAGCGCCGGGCTCCGGGCCGGCAGCGGAGATGGGAGCGGTGCGCCGCGTCCTGCTGCTCGGGGAGGGCAACTTCTCCTTCGCGGCCTCCCTGTGCGGGGCCGCGGGGACCTGCGTCGTGGCCACCTGCTACGAGAGCGAAGAGGAGGTGTCCCGGCGGGGGCGAGCCGCGGAGAGCATCCGGCTGCTGCGGGAGAGAGGTGGGTCGGCGCCGGCGGGGCGGCTGGGAGGGAGGATGGTGGTGGGGGCCGGCATGGGGAGAGAAACGGCGTTGCTGCTGCTCGGCCGTCACCCGTAGCCGCTGTTCTGGTAGCGGGCGAGACCAGGCACGCCTTCCAGCCTCCAGGGTCCCCCGGCGCTGCGGTGTGTCCGTGGGAGCTGTCCGTAGCTTCTTCCCCACTCCAGCATCTCAGGAGCCCGCTGCTGCCGCGGGGAATTGGGATCGTCCGAGAGACCGAGCCAGCCACCCGCAAAACTGATGGGGACAGCAGTGAAACGAGTAGCCAGTTAGCAGAGGCTCTGCAGGAGAGCAAAGGGGACCTGGGCTTTCTAGCTTTCCTGGTGGGAAGGCGCCTGGCAGCCGCTGCTCTGATCCCCTTCAAAACGGGCTGGTGGACTTAAGCTGCCCCTTTCTTTACAACTTTCTGCGATGCTAAACATCACTCTTCTTTGTTGTTTACTTTTCAAGGAGCTGAAGTTATGTTTTCTGTGGACTGCACCAAGCTGAAGGACTATTTTTCATCGGAAGAATGGGAGTTTGACTGCATTTACTTCAACTTCCCTCACTGTGGGAGAAAGGCTGGGGTAGTGAAGAACAGAGAGCTTCTTGCCCGCTTTTTCCACAGGTGAGTAAACCAGAAGTAGTTCTGTGCTAAATGGCTGGTGTGCGCTGCAGATGCCTAGCCATGTTACAGATGTTTTTCTGGCACTGTAACATTTCTGGGTGTGCTAGCAGGAATTTTCTTGTTGCCTGGCTTTCCTTCCAGCTCTGCAGAAGTGCTGACAGAGGAGGGAGAGGTCCATGTGGCTCTTTGCAATGGGCAGGGTGGGACACCTGCTGACCAACCACAGAGAGAATGGCACAACAGCTGGCAAATAGTGGCTCTGGCAGCAGGAGCTGGATTTATCTTGAGTAATGTTCATCCTTTTAAAGCAGAGACTATCCCTGGATACAAGTCCACAGGCTACAGGTAAGCATCATGTGGCAAAACAGAGAAGATTCTATTTGTGCTCTTGCAATACCTAGCACCAGTGTGTTCTTTTAGTGTCCTGTTTGATGGAGAAAGAAACTCCCTTTCATTTCCCTTAAAATAGCTACAGTTTTTTCACCTCCAAGAGGAATAGCCAAGACAAAAATGAAAGCTTCTTGCCAAGTACCATCTAAACAATATGTTAGGATTTTAAAGGTTAAAATGACCCATTTCAGAACAAATGTCCATCTCAGCCTAAGGACACCAAGAGGACTGTGGTATGTGTATCTGCTTGGCAATCACGGAATCCCAGCATGGTTGATACTGTCAGGCACCTCCAACAAGAACTGTGTTAGTGTTCCACAGAACTACCTGTCATGATTACTTGAGACACGAAGAACACAGGGTAAGAACTGATCAATAATTCTGCTCTGCTTTTGTGTACTGCCAGGAGTCAAGATAAATCTTTCTGTGTCGAGGGGGCTTTAAACCACGTTTTCACACGCAGCACCCCACTGTTGTGTTTCAAGCCTACGGTCTGCAAGGTACAGCTGGAAAGCCCAAAAGTTTCTTTTCAAGTACCACAAGTACTCCTGGATAAAATGAATAGGTAAGGTTTATGGTTAGTTTCTGTGTGGCTAAAACACAGGCTCCTGCTTTTAGTGTCACTTTTCTTCCTTTCCCCTTTATAGAATTTCCTGTTCAATTTCTTCTTCAAGTTGGCTTGTGGATATGGCCTACTTAGAAACAAGTCTGCAGAACAAAAAGAAACCTCATGCTTGAGCCCATAAAGCTGCTGTACACTTGAATGCACAAAGATGAAAACTTTAATCTGTTTTACTGTACTGTGGAAGAAATTCAGGGCCTGACTTGGTGTCTGCTAATGCCACAATACTAATAAAAAATGCTGATCTCTTAGGCACACTGCTGCATGCCTCAGAAACTATCCTGGGTGAGATTAATTTGATTCATTTCTGCTTGTGCTGAGTGTAAAAGATGATGCTTGCTGTTAAGTCACCCCATTCCTTTTTTTACTAGCAATAATGTGTGAATTCTTGATCACAACCTGGAGATAAACACCGCTGTCCTGAAAATGTGTTAGCCATTGCAGCACCTCTGATGAAAGACTTGGCTTGTTCTGGCAGTTCCTAGAAACTGACTTAATATCCAGGATTGTTTTGGGTAAATTACTGCACTGGAATTATGGTCAGGGGAAGGCATTTCAGGGAAATCTCTTTACTGGTGTCTGTAATTTGCATTTTTATTTCTTGCAGGGGTTTCCTGGAACTAAACTCAACTCATCCAGTACGGACAGTAAAGGAGAAGCTCACTGCAGAGCTCAGTCAAGCCTTTCCATTACAAAACACTGACCACTGCCTTTCTCTGCTCCACCAAGGTCACCTCAGTGGGGTTTGTCACTCAAATGTCTTTTGGATCTCACTGAGCCCTGAGGAATCTCCCAGCACTGAAGAAATGTCTGATGGATTAGCAAATGCAGTTTTGTTTTCCCATGCTGATTTCTGCAGGGACACAGACAAGAATGGCTGGGGGAACGTGCAACAGAGATACATGTCAAAAGAGTATTACCTTAGGCCTTCCCTTCTACCTTATGCTCAGGCCATAATACAAAGAGGAGCCTTTCTCCCAGGGACACTCCATGTTCTTTCTGGCCCAGTTTTCAGGAAGTGTCTTATCACTCCTTACTCCATGCCTGCTTTTCATGAGATGGTTTTGGTATGTGCAGTAAAAAGGGGTACAGAGAACAGCTGTATCCAGATGTTGGAGAATAACATTAAAAGCAGCATATGTTCTCTTCAGCAGACTGTTTCCAGCTTTAAGCTGAATATCAGTCTGTGGGAAGCAATGAGCTTTGAAACACCTAAGCTCAATGACTTTGCTGCTTTTGAATCTCAGCTTAGTAAAATTCAGTACTTCATGTGTATGGAGAAAGATACTTCGGGCTTCTGTGAGAAGAGCTCCTGTGTGGGAATTATAAGGACAGCTCATTATGATCTAGTAAGCAGTGAGTTGGTTTTTGTCTTTGCTTCACTGAATCTTGACCTCCTAGCCATGCTGATCTGTGGAATATCTGACTGGAGAATGCTCTGGACATCAGACAAGCGGTTCCTCAGTCAATTTCCTAGAGGAGAGTTAAGACTTTTCAAGAGTTTTTCTCTCTATCCACCTTCCTATGTGCATGATGTCAGCTTTTGGGTTCCTGATGGGGAACAATTCGATGAACTTGCTTTTCACACCATTGCTAGGTGGGTGTCAGGTGAAACGGTCATATCCATCCAGTTAATCGACAGTTTCCAGCACTCAGAGACTGGACGGAAGAGCCTCTGCTACAGGCTGACCTTTCAGTCCTGTGACAAGGCACTGAGCCGCCAGCACGTGGCAGAGATGCAGCTGCTTTTTCGTAAGGAAATAAACAAACACTTGGGTGTAACTCTTCGGTAGAGCATCCTATGTTGCTTTAAGGTGCTTGAGCAGCCATCTGTGCTTGTTCCCAATCTGGAAAACGTGGCCTGCGTCTCGTTGGATCCAACACTCTGCATTACTGCAATGCCTCTTACAAGGGCAGTGTGGGCTTCAGGTACCCACACACATTCTGGCTGCGGAAACCCCTGTTAATGAAGACCAGGCACCTTCCCGTACTGCATCTGAATTTGGAGGATTCAGCTACAGAAAGGTATAGATAGCATGGTGGATACTCATTGGTCTTTCTTCTAACAAATGTTAAATCTGAGACCCAAGAGAGCACTGGAGCACCAATTTGATGAGAAAAGCCAGTCTGTGAGGCTTTTTCTGGGGGAAGGGGGGGTGGACATGAACGACAGCCAGGATCGGGTTGTGCTTTTGAGGGCCTGCCCAGGGTCCACCTGCCCTCCAGGCAGAGAAGAGGGAGCTTCTGCTTGGAGGAGGAAGAAGAGGCATCCATCTTGTGTGGAAGGAATCATGAGAAAAGAGTGAGCAAGAGGAGGAGTGGCAGCAGGCTGAAGAAGGGGCAAGAGACAGGCCTTCTGGGAAGGGGATCACCATGTCTTCGGAGCTGCGGTCACCTAAGACATCTGCACCCCTTGGGAATGTTTTCTGTGCCTCTGGAGCAGGTTTTTGGCTGGTTGCAGTTCCCAAGACTTTTAGAAGCTCAATGATTCCGCATTAAGGTGACATGACTTTCCAGAGTGGTCTCAGAACTACTTTTTCTCGGGGGGTTGCAGCACCAGTTGTGGGCAGTGGAAGGGCACTGCAGCCACCCAGCATGGCCTCTGGGGCTGTGTGCATGGCAGGGGGGCTGGCCGAGTACTCCAGAGCAGAGATTCTGAGGCGCTTTCCCTCAGTTCTTAATGTTTCTCTTTCAGCTCTTGCACAGGGGAAGAAGCCAGCAGGCCTCAGCTCCTGGAAGAACGCCTTTCTCCTTTGTTTCCTGACAGAGATTCCGTTGCTGCCCTTTTCCCAGTTATTCAGTGCTGGGGTACTCAATAAAATGCTTTCTCCCACTGTGCGTTCTCCATTTAGCTACTTTCCAACCCTAGCCTGACAGGGAAGAGGGCACAGGCGAGAAGGGAGCAGCCCCCGCGTCTCAGGGGGAACGCGGCCGCCTGGCGCTCTGCGCTGCCGCCGCGGCTGAGCGCGGGAGCCTGTTCCGGGCCGGGTGCCGTGCGCAGCAGTGTCCCCACACCGCGCCTGCCCGGGGCTGCGGCCGTGCCCACACCCGGCATGGCGGCCGGCGGCTTCGGCAGCGCGCTCGTGTCGTCCGCCGGCAGCAGGGAGCGGGGGCTCGGCTTCCCGTACTCGGCATGGCCGCCAAAGGGGCTCGGCAGCGCCCGCGAGCCGGAGGTGGCGGGGAGTCGGCGCGGCCGCGGTCGGAGACGGCGGGCACGGAGGAGGCTCGCCTGGAGTAGGTGTCGGAGCGGGCGGCGGGGAGCCGGGGCCGGGCTGCAGCGGGCGTCTGGCGGCGGCGGGTTCTGCAGCCGTCCGTCGGGCGGGATCGCGGCTGTCTGGGGGGGCCCGGCGGCCGCTGCGAGCACCCGCTCGGCTGTTTCATCGCTGCTGGCTTTGTACCTCTCAAACGAGCCCCGCACCGGCTGGCGTGTGCGTTTCCCTGCTCCCCGTGCCGTGCGGCTCCTCTGGACCTGCGGTAGCTGGTGCGCGGCCGTGCGCTCCCGTGTCGGCGGGTAGGAGGGGGGTCCGGGGGGCTGTTCCGCAGCAGTGGGTGAAGCTGATGGTGCTTCCATGGGAGGGGTCTGGCGTCCCCCAGAGAGCGACAGACTCATCCGAACGTCCCCAGTGAGATGAGCTGCCAGTATGCCCCCGGGTTCCTTGCCTGGTGTCACACCGCTGGCCGTGGTGGCGTTGCTGAGTGTGCTGGGTGTGTGTTTGTGTCTCTCGTCGGGACTAGGTCATCTGGGAGCAAAGCGGGACAAGTTTGGGCCCCTGAAGGATCAACAGCTTTCAAGTGTCTCATCTCAGCCAGGTTCTGTGCCGCTCTCTTAAGCAACATCTCGGATTGTGATGAGACCTTTAACTACTGGGAACCGGTACGTGGCCTTTTCTCCTTGGGGATGCTGGGGAAATTGCAGCTGGCCTGTGCAAATGCAGATTCATCCAGAACCTTGCCAGAGAGAAATGTTACTGCTCAAGATTTCAGAGATGGGGAATGCAAACTGTCCATTCTGTGTGATTTATATTGATTTAAGTAATTAATCTCTTGTAGACACACTACCTCATTTATGGAAAGGGATTTCAGACATGGGAATACTCTCCAGCTTACGCCATCCGATCCTATGGTTACTTGTGGCTTCATGCCTTACCAGCCCTGTTCCACGCTAGAGTTCTACAAACTAACAAGGTAAATCAGATGTGTCAAAGCTCCTTTCGTGATGAATAAACATGACTAGAGTCCATGTTAAACAGCTGCTTTGGTTGTTGTCAGAGGGAAGAGCATTAGTGTTTACAAACCACTATTTTGCTTGCAAACACTAACCTCCCTGTCTGGATTTGCAGGGGTTTGTGAGCTGGCTCTGGGGGATCCAAGGAAGAGTGATGGGGAAGTCAAAGAGAAAAACAGTGTGTGTTTCGAGAAGCTGTCCCACGGGGAGGGGGTGGTGTGTGTGTTTGGGGGGGTGTGTGTGTAGCTCCTTGGCCTTTTGAGTGTGTGCAGGTCTGGGGACAGTTATCTGGCAACCACGGGCTCTCATTCATCCCGCTGAATTCCACCCTGGTGCTTTAGGAGCCCACGTTGTTTCCTATGCCAGCTGTCAGTGAAGGTTGGGAATTTTTCCCCAATAAACTACAAAAAAAGAATCAGTATTTGGCAAGGGATATTGCAAACTGAACTCAGAGAAATGTGGCAAATAAAGCAGTGCACGTGCATTCTGCTTGGGTATCCGTGGCCGTACTTGGTATGTGTTTGCACGGCAGAGAGCAGAAGAGGGGTAGTTCTGGTAAATTCAGTGGACTCTGTTTGCTTTCTGTGTGGTGAAGAACTTCAGTGTCAGAGGGGTAGGCCTTGAGCTGCTGGGAGCTTCAGCATCCCTTGGTGTGGGATCTGGGTCTACCAGAATAGGCTCATTCACCAGTGCCAAACTTGCTCCATCCCGTTCGGAACTTTTCTTCTTGGGGCTGACTTGTTAGTAGTAAGTCACTGCAAACCTTGTTCAGACTCTGAGCATGTCTCCTAGGTTCTTATCTTCTATTTCCTCCGATGCTGCCTGGCCTTCCTGAGCTGCGTTTGTGAGCTCTACTTCTACAAGTGAGTATTAGAAGCTGTCTGCAGGGAAGATTTTGGGGCAATGTGAGTAACACAATTATTGCCACAGGAAATACACTCTGAAGCTCATGTGTAGATGTGCCTGGTAAATTGTGCTACTTCACAGTGAATTTTGAAAATACATATTCTCATGCTAACTTAATGAAATATTGGTCAGAGTTCCACTGTTAGGACAAAACAGTGGTTGAGTCACCATCCCTGGATGTGTTTAAAGGATGGGCAGATGAGGTACGTAGAGATATGGTGTAGTAGAGGACAGGTATGGTTGGACTTGATGATCTTAAAGGCCTTTTCCAACCCAGTCATTCTGTGATTCTGTGAAAACTGTATTCTCAGATCTTCTACCCACACCTCCACTCTCCCACTTTGTTGACAACACTTGTTTTTTCGCTGATGCCAGCAAGCAGGGTGGGAGTACTGTAAAATGAGCTCTGCTGGGGAGAGACTGGGGCTACGTTTGCTTATCATAGTGAATTTTAGTGGAATGCATGGATTGTTGATGCCAGTGGTGTTTATATATGTTAGAAGCAGTAGCCTGGACATACAACTATCCTGTTAAACTGGATTTTCATTTTTACCTGCCTGGGCTTTCAGCCTATTCCCTTCCATGGCTTTTCTGCTGGCAGTAGTCTGGTATTAACAATGTGAGCTGTGGCTTTTTGCAGGATGGGGTTTTGTGAGGAGATTGATGTTGCCACAGCAGTACAGACTCCCTGATTTCCTCAGATTTACACAAGCACAACTGACACTGGTGGAAGCCAAATCTCCTCTAGAATTTGGCACTAGTGCAACAATGTGGGTCTGAAGTGCCAGTCCTACTGCTCTTTAGGTAGCAACTGAGTAATGAGAATCACCACCTTAAAGCTCTCATGATGTTCCATTGACTGTTTGTGGTTCTTCATGCATTAGGTACATCCTTCTATGCCCTGAGGATGGTTTTGTGGTCTGTTAGTTCTCTCTTGCTTCCTTAGGGCTGTGTGCAAGAAGTTTGGGCTGCACGTCAGCCGGCTGATGTTGGCCTTCTTAGTGCTCAGCACTGGGATGTTTTGCTCATCTGCAGGTGAGTTTACTTAGCAGTGACACTGACAATTACTTTGTCCATAGAAACCAAAGACAGGTCCAGAGAGAAGAAAATCCACAGCACTAAAATACCTCTCTAGCAATGGGCTGTTGTATTCTGTTGCAGGTATTTCTTATGACAGGTGTGATGACAGAGTAAGTGTTGATTTGAATTATGTTCCATGCATCACTGTCTTGAATCTGTCACTTTCCAGGGCATCTTTTATCTGTTGCTGCCTCCAGTCTCTCTGCAATGGGCCATGCCTTTTAATCAGGGTCTTGGCTTGCCTTCTTTGAACATATTTTAATCCAAGGAAGGAGGATCATGTTTTGGCATTGTCATTTGCCTTGTGTCCTGTCCCATCTGGCTGGTTGTACCCATTGCCTAGCCAAGCCCTGTGAGATTTACAGAACACCTGCTGTAGGCTGTGGGTAAAGTGCAAAGAGGGACCTTGAACAAAGGTTTTCTATACTGTGTGCATACAGAAACTTAGAAGGAAATTCCACAACTTAGGGATTCTGCCATTTCCTATGATACCCTTTTTTGTTTATGGTGAGTGGAGAAAGGACTTCCCTTTTCTTGCTTTTGCAGTGTCATAGGTCTCCTCATTCTTCACTTACTTCCCACCAGTCTCTGCTCAACTGATTCAGAGGCTGAACTCAGTCAGCTCCCATTTTCTGCTGCCACTTGGTAGAACATAGAGGGCACAGCAAGTGCTGGAAATAGCAGCCATGGATGCTGTCAACTGCTTACCACTGTTGAGTGTCACTGAGGAAAGAGGTCTTGGTACTTAAAGGAAGTATTTCTAGTCTTGGCAGAAGAAAAAAAAGAACCTTTTTGGGTTTTTTAAGCCCCTTTCTTGCTTTGTGTTGCAGCTTTCCTCCCGAGCAGCTTCTGCATGTATACCACAGTCATCGCCATGACGGGCTGGTACATGGACAAGACTTCTGTAGCAGTGCTGGGGGTGGCTGCTGGAGCCCTTCTGGGCTGGCCCTTCAGTGCAGCTCTTGGGTAAGGAGATCTCAGGAGTTTTGCACTTTGTCAGCTGGGGTGTTTTGCCTGATTGGGGAGAGTGTAGGGCTGGAGTGCTAGAGGAGGAAACTGGCAGAAAATGAGCTGCCAACCTGGTCCAGGATCGTTGCTACAGTCTTTCATAGCCTGAATTCTTTGCTTTTGAAGGACTTTGGTTGGGAGGATTTCCTGATGCTGATACACAGAGAGTTAAGACCTGAGTTGTTTGGCTGGAATATGGAGTAGAAGCAGAGCCCAGTGAAGTGATGGTTCTCTTCCAGCTACTGCCCTGCTTGCTTTGAAGGGTTAGGAAAACCTACAGAGGGGAAAGACAAAGTCTCCAGTTGATACCTGGTCTCTCTTTCAGGCTTCCTATTGCTTTTGACTTGTTGATACTGAAGCAGAGGTGGAAAAGTTTCCTCAACTGGTGTGTGGTGTCATTGATTCTCTTTTTGGTAAGTGCCTGTAACAACACAAGGAAGGGATTGCAGTAGAAGGGATGAGTTCCATGTAGAGAATCACATGGAGATCTGTGCAGTGTAGCCAAAAACTTCTGGCACTTTAAATAATGGATGCTTTCTTCCAGGTGCCCCTGGTAGCTGTGGACAGCTATTACTATGGGAAGCTGGTAGTTGCACCTCTCAACATTGTTTTATACAACGTCTTCACCTCTCACGGACCTGATCTCTACGGTGAGTTCAGCATAAGAAGGCAGGAAGGGGGTGGGCGGCTTTCTTGCTACTGTCTTGCGACCGTGAGCCAGCAGAGCTTGTTTGCCAGTCCTTTTTCTGACTGAAGCAAAAGCAGCCTGCGAGCCCCAGGAGTCTGCAGTTCCTGCCCTTTGCCACAGGACGTCTCTCTCGAGCCGTGGTTGGGTATCTCCACGCTGTGAGTTGAGCGGCTCTTGTTCACTGTCGAGTCTCTGAATCGTCCTGAGATGTCGTGAGATGTCTCAGGGTCACAAGGGAACTGCTGGTAGCAGCGAGTGCAGCGGGCACCAGTGACTGTGTGTTTGTCAGCTTTCATCGAGTTCCTGGCTGCTGTTCCCTGCAGTCAGGGTGCAGAACCTTGGGAAGTTGGTAATGGTGCAGAATCCAAAGCTGTTTCTGCTCACATCAGGTCTCTGCTGGCAGGCAGACCCTGAGGTTACCATAAAGGCATCTGGCCTGCAGGCAAATGATCTGCCTACGAGGGCATCCCTGACACTGGCCATTTCGGGTACTGCGTGGCCCAAATCTCAGCTCTGGCCTTTGGTGCCCATGCTGTGTTGGTTGTTTGGGAGCTTCAGTGCACTAAGTTGAGCTGAAGAGTATCAAAATGCTGTATTTCTAGCAGGGCTTCAGAGAGGCTGTTGGAGCCTTCAGGGAGCTTACGGTGCAGGGGCCCCGTGTCTCCTCTGTCTACTGTTTAAGCCCTGTCTGGATATTCCAGCAGGCACTCCTCAGCCACAGGGCTTTCTCTGGAAGCGCCCCGCAGATGTATTTGTTGGTTCATTTGCAGGGCTGCTTTTGGTGCTGCTGGGTGCTGATTTGTTGTGCTGTGGCACAGCAAGGCCGCAGCTGCTTAGTCACGGCTCTTCATCTCTGCAGGAGGGCTCTGAGGTCTGTTGCTGTGAATTTTCTGTCAGGAAACTCCAGGCTCTGTCTCTGATAGGTTTTTGCAATGGGCTTATACCTTATCTTTTCCATACTGGTGCATGGGTTGTTTCCAGAAGCCTCCAGGGATCAGCGTGTTCTGAAGTGGTTTACTCATGGTGACAGTCATGTAACATCCTCAGGCTAGTGAAAGAGCCTGCTTGGGATTGCTCTAATGGAGCGTGGTCAGGACGACTCTCTGTGTTTAGAGAGCTTCCAAACACTGGGGAGGAATAACACTACCAGGGGAGAGGAAAAGGCTGGCCAATCCCTTCTGGCTTTGGAGCTGGGGTTTCCCAACTTTCACATGATGGGAGCAGGAGCTGCTTTAGGTTGCAGTCATGAGCAATCCACTCCTCCTGATAATACACTCTGTGCCATGAATATTTCCCGAGGTGATTAGGTTTCTATGGCAAAGGAGCTTCTAAGCATATATCCCTAAGGCTGATTGTGAGGCTGTGGGATGTTTTTGTGTACATATGTTCCAGGAATGCCCAATTTGTGACAAAAGTTTTCTCCCACTCCCTGTGATCAGAGCCCTGGCTGGGACCTGCAGTGTGATGGCACTTTGGGAAGCTTTGTTCAGCTTGGGTGGAATGTGCTGTAGCTGTTTATATGACACCTTGCTCTGTTGAATCCTGGGTCTTAAATAGAGTGAAAATAAATGAAATGAGAAAGCAGACTGTTTATTATACTAGCACTGAATCAGACTTGCTTAGAACGAGGGCTGTGACTCACAGTCCAATTATTGCAGCTTAGTTACTGCTTAACAGCTGAGCATCAGTTCCTGTCTGCTTGCAGGCTTTCATTTTGGGACACACACAGGGCTGGGCACCTTAGCATAAACCTATCTTACAACTCTTCTACTTTGTCCCAAGCTGTCCTTGCAGCATTATTAAGTTCTATTAACTCCTGTGTGAGTTTTGTTTCTAGAATTGTTCCCTGAGCCTGTCAGGCCCAAAGTTCAGTTTCTGACTCAGAAACTCATGTCCATCAGTTGACATGATCTTTCAGTATCCCATATGCAGGCTTTCACAGGTTGAGGGTTGTGTTCATATGGGACTTGCAAGAATTATGAGACAGGTGAAGGGAGAGAAGGTGAATTTCTAAGAATTAATTCCATTAAGGCCCCCTGATCCCCCAAATCCAAATCTGTAGCTGCTCTTTGCTTTCAGTGCCCATAACCAAAGGTCTCCCATTTCCTCAGTTCACCTCAGTTGCTTGGACTTGGCCTTAGTAACGCCAGCAACATGTTTCTGACACTCCTAGTGCAGCTTCTCGTCAAGTTTATCTGCAGGAGCTGCAGAGATTATGGGTTTTCCTTGCTGCTTTTCAGTTGTCTGATTAATTTCAACATGGACCCTATTTAAGTGGCTCTGATTGCAGGAAATTGCTGTGGCATGTGACACGTGTCACAACAGTGCAGTGATTAAAGCCCCCAAGTGTCATGTACTGACTGACTGAGCTAATCACATGCAGAGACTGGCAAGTGTGTGCAGAGGAACTGGCATTCCTCATTGTTCAGAATTTTAAGCATCCTGAACTAAGAGTCCAAATAAATGACAGTTGGCCTGGGATTTCTTTCAGTTTACATCCCAAGAAGCTTGGAGCCAGTGCAAGAGCATGTCATGCTGGAAGGCAGAGCTGGCTTGCTGCTGTTTGATGCCACAGTGTAAGGACAGTAGGGACATTTTCAATGTCATGGAGGTGAAGGTGGTACCAAAGCTAGCATCTGGATGAACTTCAGTGGCAGAGTCTTTGTTGGGGTGAGGTATGACTGTGAACTCTTGTTCCTTTCTAGTACACTGTCTATTTCTGACAAGACATCATCACTCCAGAATTAGAACAATCTCTTCTAAACATCATGTGTTCAGGAAAATTGTGAGGTAGTTTGGTGAGATAGTTTGGTTTTCTGGGTGAGGGGCAGAGCTGTGAGACTGCTTTGAGATGGCTCAGGCTCACTCCATGGTGCTGCATCCTCTATCCAGCTGCAAGATCACCTGCCCACACGCTTTCCATCCTTGGGTCCCAGTATGCTTGCAGTGGGCAGAAGTGCTACCTGCTGCTGGTTCTCTCAGTCTGTGTCAGGCAGAGAAGGAATGAAGCTGCTGCTCTATCTGGATATCACACGTGCTTGTATTTAAAACTTGTTTGCTTCTGTTATCCCTCAGGCACAGAACCCTGGTCCTTCTATCTCATCAATGGCTTTCTGAATTTCAACGTGGCGTTTGTGCTGGCGCTGCTCGTGCTGCCACTCACCTGCCTGATGGAACGGCTGCTGCAGAGATTCCATGGTGAGTGCAGGGCAGCTGTGAAAGACAAGCAGAGGCAGCCTCTCAGCCATGGTGCTGAAGGGAGAGCTTGCCTGACAAAGAACAGCCTTCCTTTACTGGAAGGAAAGTTCAGGGAAAGTCCTTGGAATGACAGGGAAGTTCCTAGAGCTCATCACTCAGTTCAGTATTGACCCCACAGTGGAGCTGCTGTGCAGAAAGAGGATGCAATGAGATACATCTTCTTAAGTGCTGTCTGCAGAAGAGCAGAACTGTGTTTTTTATTATTTCCCTTTTAACTGTCGGGCCTGAGCCTACAAATTGGCATCCTCTGGTCTCTGTTGCTGCTGCCCATGTTGGGATCGAACCTGGACTCGTTCATGCCCTGTGAAAAACACTCTCCAGTGCACAGGACTGAGGCCTAGCAGACAGTCTTGCTACCCCATGCTTTGTGAAGTCCCAATAGGTAAGGATATACTTAGAGAAAGGGGGAGCCAGAGTATTCCCTACTTCACACTGGGCTTTCTCTTAGATAAAATGACACCAGTTTAAACATGATTCCTGGAAAGTGACTCTAGAGAGGACAAAGGTATTGAGGAAGTGTGAATTCCTCTGTGTCATTTCCTAGGGAAGATTCATTAAGTGTCAGCAGCAGCTTCCAGGTTCCTCAGTCCAGTTAGAGCTTCATGCTCTGATTTTTTACTGAAAACAAGAAAGAACAACATCATAATCCTCTGAAAATGTGTGTTAATGGGTATTTGCTTCTGTCTGTTCCTTGAATATGACTGACATACTGTCAGGAACTAGTAAAAGCTCCGTAGGAGATCCTGTAAATGCAAGACTTCCTGCTGTTCACTTGGTGTTTTTGTACTTAGCAGCAGGACCAATTCTGCCAGGCACTTTGTTCTTATTGTCTGCGAAATGCCGTTAGCTTAATTGCTTAACTCTGCTGTTGGGAGTAGCATGGGGGCAGGAAAGGGACTGAAAATTGTCAGGCAGTGTAGAACCCTCCTCTGTGTGACTGAAATTCAGGGTAATTGTTGTTATTTTTGAATCAGTTATTTCCTCTGTGAAGCAGAAGGTGCCTGAGAGACCTCTCACGCTGTTGTTTTTGTAATTAAGCAATGAAGGCTGTGGAAACTTCAGTTGCTGAACAACCATTTGTAAGTGGGAGGGTGGGTCCAGAGGGCATCTCTTCTGATCTTTGTAGGGATAGCATAATGCACAGCAGGAAACCTGGTGCTTCTGGCTACCTGTTCAGACGGGTCAGTTCTTGATGGGTTTTGTGTCTTGGGTTTGGTAACACAGTTGCTTTTTTCCCTGCTTTTGGTCTTCTGAAATCAGCTGAAATGGTGAATATTGTAGGCATCTACAAAAGTGATCTGACCAAAGTTCTCTACTAACTATTTGGATGTGTTACCTGGATTTCAGCAGCCTGGCTGCTCATGGCTGTATGTTTGTGTCTTGACAAGAATGATTTGGGCCTGAAGAACGGGCTTTTGAATGGGATAAGATTGTGCAAGAGGGGGGATAGGATTGTGCAAGAGGGGGGATAGGATAAACCCCTCATGCTCACACTGCTGCTTCACTGAGCGCTCGTTTCTTTCAGTTCAGAACCTGGGCCGTCCCTACTGGCTGACACTAGCTCCCATGTACATTTGGATTGGGATTTTCTTCAGCCAGCCCCACAAAGAAGAGAGGTTTCTCTTTCCCATCTATCCCCTCATCTGCCTCTCCAGCGCTGTGGCTCTGTCTGCTCTGCAGGTGAGTTTTACAACGAGCTCATACCTTTAGGAAGCACAAATGCTAGCTGACATCTTTACACTGCTGGAGAATGTTTCTTTGCCACTATTTTGTGATGACTTTGAGTTTTTCTCCCATCCCAAGTGGGAATTTCTTGTGAGGAGCAGTGGTGATGTTGTAGAGCAAATACAACATCCAAGAGCAGTTATGAGGTTTAGTAAATTGCTCTTAGTGTTGTGCCTCCTTTGTCTGCTATTCAGCAAGCTTTAAGGGACAGGGATGTGTGTGTGTAAGGAATGCACTTAGTTGTATCCTAGTAGGAATCCTTCACTGTTTGAAATAGGACAAGTGATCTTGTTCTGGCATTTGGAAGAGCTAAAAATCAGACATTCAGTAATTATCACTTCAGTACTTGATAAAGCACTAACACAGGTTGTTACAAACCTTCCCAGAGCTCAACGTGATTCACCTCTCCTCTGTTAGAGAGACCTGGGAATGCAGACACTAGTCCCTGTCAGAGCCTGTTCAGCTGTTCAGCCTCATTCCCCTGTTACTCCTCTGTCCTCTGTGTACCACTGCTGGCTGCTTCTGTCCTGGCCCCCCACCAGCATTGCCTGCACCCCTCAAATCACTGTCACTCTTGCCCTAGGACTCAGTTGCTGTTCTGACTGTTGATCCTCTGTCACTGCTGAGGTTCAGTCCCTGCATTCACGCAGGATCAGGCTCTGGAATGTCAGCAGTTTCAGGGCTCTGCCTGAGAATGGCTCTGTGCTGTCAGAACATTCATCACAGGGCAGCGGTTTCGGCCCTCTGCCAAATATGGCTTTAGGCAAATCTGGGGCATGTTTCCACCCTGCACAGTTGAAACACTGTTTGATGATGTTTTGTCCAGTATTCAGTATCCAGCTGAGAATGTAGAACTGATTGCCCACCAGTACTACAAGCTTGTTGGGGTCTGCTCCTCAGAACCACGTGTGTCTGGCTGTTACAGGAAGAATGCAAACAAGAGGGACAGAAACTAGATTAGGATGGGAAGTGAACAGTCACTGCTGCAGAAAGGCAGAACAGGAGGGAGGAACCAAGCCAAGGACAGGATGTAGTTCCTCCTGGGTCTTCCCAGAAAGGGTTTAAAAACCCCAGAGAGGGTTTTAAACTAGAAAAACCTGAAGGGCTTTTAACACTTTGAGAATGGGTTGTGTTTAACAGTGGATGCAGAATGTGCTGTGCATTCTTTTATCCACCTCAGAGCTGTAGTTTGTGCATGAAAAAATGGAATTATTGCTAAATGTGTCACAGTTTGAGTAATTTTATATTGTCTCTTTTGTTTCCTCAAATCCTTCCTCAGAAGTGTTACCACTTCATCTTCCAGCGGTACCGCCTGGAACACTACACAGTCTCCTCCAGCTGGCTGGCTCTGGGGACTGTCCTTCTCTTTGGCCTTCTGTCACTGTCACGCTCTGTTGCCTTATTCAGAGGTTGGTGTTTCACACTTGTTCTGTGCTTTCCTGGGCATTGGTCTGTTGAAGTTGTGCTGCTTTAACTATAGCAGCACAGGAGAAGTAAAGAACCTCAGGAGACTGGATGTCATTGTTGCAGGGGAAGGAGTAAGTTGGCTGTGGGGGGAGCTCACTGCAGCCTTTCCATCCCTGAAGGGAGCAGAGACACAGGAGGGGAATCAGCTTGTTAAAGGGCAGAGACTGGCAGGACAAGGGGGATGGAGGGAAGCTGAAGGTGGGAAGGGTTAGAGGAGAGATAGGGGGAAGTTTTTTACAGAGAGAGTCTGTATTTTACTGCTTGATGGTAGCCACTGACAATCAGGACAGGAGGTTGTGAATGGATGTGTATGTAGGGCACAAGCACTCTTAAAAGGAGGGGGAGCTTTGGAATCCAGCCACCATTTAGCATAGACAAATTAATTTGTTCAAGAGGTTATATATGAACAATTATGTATGAGCAATTTTCTGTAGTCTTTCAAAAGGAATCATGTAAATATCACCTATTTCTTTAACCTTATTTACAACTTTCCTGCCTTCTGTAGGCTACCATGCCCCCCTGGACCTCTACCCAGAGTTTCACAGGATTGCTACTGACCCAAGTATTCACACTGTGCCAGAGGGGAGGCCAGTTAATGTCTGTGTGGGAAAGGAGTGGCACAGGTTTCCAAGCAGCTTTCTCCTGCCAGATAAGTAAGTTGTTTAAAGATCCATAAGGAGGGGCGATTCTGAGAAGTATTTGTGGGAGTGACCTTCAAGACCTTGTATCTCTGTTGACACCAGCTTATCCAGAACAAAGGAGTCTGAAATTTGTTGTCAGCAGATTACCTTGGCCACAAGCTCCTGAGGATTTGTGGTGTCACTGCTTCTCTAGCAGGGCTGGCTACCCTCAGGAATGAAATGTCCCAGTTATGCCTTTGATTTTCTCCACACAAGATGTTACTGTGTCCTGCATGTTCCTGCTGGGCTCTCTGACACTGTTCTCTGCAGTTGGCAGCTCCAGTTCATCCTGTCAGAGTTCAGGGGCCAGTTACCAAAACCATTTGCCAAGGGACCAATGGCCACACGGATCATTCCCACTGACATGAACGACCAGAACAAGGAGGAGCCATCTCGATACGTAAGGACTCTGTTCCTGGTTTACTCCCCTTGCTGTACAGCTTGCAGTGATCTCATGCCTCTGACTGGGCTCTGCCCATCTGTCCTGGGGACTCTGCAAGTTGCAGAACAAAAAATGGGATCTCTGCAGCAGTTGGAAGCTTTGCCATTTACCTGAGTGGTTTCTGTTCATTCTGTCATCTGCCTGTTTTTCATTTAAAGACATAATAGTAATAATAATAAAGTAGAATTTCCTAGTTATTGCTGGTTTGGGTTTAGTATAATGTATTGCTGTGATCAGAGGGAAGTGAACTGCATGAGTGGTTTGAAATCCCTCACAGAAAATGTGTGTCACTGGGCAGAGCAGGGGTTTAAACTTTGTGCTCTCCTCTGTTTATCAATGTAAATGTTTTCATCCTATTTGCAGCTGAGAAAGAGAGCATAAATTCAGAACTTTGCTGGAACAATTGCATTAGTGATTTCAGTGGGAATCTGCTAAGATAATGTACACTGTTATTACTGAATTGTTACTTTCTTGTTGCATTGTGTTACCTAAGCAAAAGCACATGTACAAAGAGTTAAAAATTAATTTCAGCTATTTTTAAAAGAATACTTAGCTGGTTCAATCTTAGCAGTGCACTGAATATTCTTTGTGGCACACTAAATATTTAGTCATCCTTTCTTTCTTGTTCTAAGGGTTGAATGAGAGGAACTGCCAAGAAATGCATAGTCCTTCATTCTCTTTTAGCACCTTGGGGGATAGCTTTGGTGTGTCCATCAGTGTATAGGAAGCACTCACATGTAATGGACCAGGTCTCTGGTTTACATGAGTGGGTCTGTCATACAATCCCAGCCTGGTCTGGGTTGGAAGGGACCCCAAGGGTCACAGAGCTCCAACCCCCTGCCACAGGCAGGGCCACCAACCTCCAGGCCTGGAGCTACACAAGGTTGCCCGGGGCCCCAGCCAACCTGGCCTTGAACACCCCCAGGGATGGGGCACCCACCCCCTCTCTGGGCAGCCTGTTCCAGCCCCTCACCACTCTCTCTGGAAAGAACTTCCCCCTAATCTCTCCTCTCACCCTTCCCTCCTCCAGCTTCACCCCATCCCCCTTGTCCTGCCAGTCTCTGCCCTTTCACAAGCCCATTCCCCTCCTGTTCCTCTGCTCCCTTCAGGGACTGGGAGGCTGCAATGAGGTCCCCCCACAGCCTTCTCTGCTCCAGGCTGACCCAGCCCAGCTCCCTCAGCCTCTCTGCACAGGGGAGCTGCTCCAGCCCTCTGATCTTGCCTCCAGACAGCAGACACATCCTTGCTTCTGTGGCTCGTGCCTGAGGCTGTTGGAAGCTACAGGCACTTGTACTCTGCCTGCAGAAGCGACTGGAAGGCAGAGCCACAACATAGGAGCTCTGACTGTGGGTGAAAGCAGGACTCAGTCTGCTGGGTTAAAGCTCTCTTACTGTGAGCCTCATGATGTAGTTGCTGGAAATGGGCAGGAGGTGTGTTCCCACCTGAGAGCAGCTGTCTGCTGCACTGCATTGCATTTATGAGATCTTGAGCTGTGGTGTATTTTTAGCCCAGGCAGCTGGCTGGTGCTCAGCCTCTGACTAGTGGAGCCAAACACACTCTTGTTTCATGGCTGTTTCTGAACGTCACCCTACAATTTGTGTGTTTCTCATGCAAGCAAAAGGTACAACCAGAAGCCTACAGGACATAAACCACTGTAATGCCTGTCTTTCTGCAGATTGACATTTCCAGATGCCACTACCTGGTGGACCTGGATACAGCAACTGAAAGCCCAAGGGAGCCAAGGTATTCCTCCAGCAAAGAAGAGTGGGTGACCATTGCCTACAAGCCATTCCTAGATGCTTCCAGGTATGTGTTACACATCTGAGAGGCAGGGAGAAAGACTGGCAGGTCTGTGAACTAATTCTGTTGTTTGCCAAAGTGGCTGTATACAGGGAGGGAAGATACACTGGTTTGAAATCCAGTGTCCTAAGGCGCCTTCCTGGCAGCAGTGGAACTTCTGTCAACCTTGTGCTTGGAATATTTATCACCTAGGTTGCTTTAGAGGGTTGAAGCTAGCTGGGAAGGGTGGTGAGAAGGATGAAGTTCAGCTTTCTGGTTTGCTTTCTAAAGAAAGGAGGGGTATGTCATCTCCCAACAGACTGGTGAACCTGCTGCCATAGTTCAGCTGTATTCAAGGCAGGTGTAAGTCAGTCTCAAAGAGGATGAGCTTTTACAGATTTTCTGGAAGCTGGCAGAGAGAGGAGGCAGCCTCATCCAGTGAGCAGTCAGCAAGTTCACACCTTTGTTAGGCATCAGAGGATCCATGGAAAGGACCTCTGTTAGAATCTGTTCTGCCTTAGTTCTGCTGCTCACTGAACAACCTGCTTGTCTGTTCCAGCAGCAATTCCTGTGACAAGCAGGTACTGAAATTGCTCTCCTCTAGGCTAACAGGCACTGCAATCAGGGCTGTCAGAATGGGAATGTTTGTTCTTGCATTCCAGTACATAACGAAACCCTTGGCTGTGAGGGGATGGGTATGGAGTTGCTTAAAGCTCTGGTCATGTAGCTGTCATAACAGGACAGAGAGGCTGACTGGAAAAATCTCTGTTAAAAACTAACAGTGTTCAGTACCCTCCTGTTTTCTGTGTGAGACCTTATTACTTCCTAGTAACAGGACCCTCCAGGGAGGGGGGCTGGTAAAAGCAGCTGAACAGTGAGAAAGAGTGATGATGTTAGAGCAGCTCCCAGGGGGCTCTGATGTTCCCAGCTTGCTGACACAAGCAAGTTTTCTTGGCAGGGCCTTTCATGAACTGTTTTCTGAGAGACTTGCTGGTACCTTCAGGGAGGACTTTAGGAAGGGAGAGTGAGATGGCCAGTGAGTTATTAATGAGGCAATAGAAATGTCCACATAGAAGTTTTGAAAAGAAGACCTTGTGCAGAGCACAGACCCCTGAGTGTGTGTTTCTGCTTTGAAGGCACATTCATGTCTCCCTCCTTCTGCAGGGAGAGAGTCCAGTCTGCAGCTGCAGGCAGTAGCACAGGCTGGACACAAGTGTTTAAAATCCTCCACTTTCTCCCAGGCTGGGTTTTTCTCACAAGGTGCTTGTACAGCTGATACCATCTCAGTGCTGACCCTGCTGCAGCCAGCCACGCTGACTGGAAGCCGTGCCAGGAGTTAAGCTGGAGCCAGACTCAGACTGAGCTGAGCTCCTGTCAGTCTCTTCACTGCTGTAACACCATTTCTGCATGAGCCACTCTAGGACATTTTTTCTTTCTTTCTTTTCTCCCCTCCTCCTTATCAGGGGAAATTGATAGGATTAAGGAATTTCTCTCTTTACAGCTCAGCTCCTGACAGGCATAAGTGTCTGAGTGGCTTCTCAGGAACTTGGCTGCACACGTAGGGTGATGTGGTGTTGCAGCTTTCTGCTTCTAGGGGAAATGCTGTCCAAGTCCTGCCTGCCAGGCTGAGGCTGGTGACTTATTCCCAAGCTTAGCAGTGAAAACCCATGCAATTATTTTGATTTATGATACTGTGTATTGCATTTAGATCATCTAAACTCCAGCTAGCTTCCCAAGCTGGATGTTTCTTGCTGGCTGAGTATATCTCTCTGTAAAGAACTTCCTCCTAATATCTCATCTAACCCTTCCCTCCTTCAGCTTCACTCCATCCCCTTTGTCCTGCCATTGTCTACCCTTTTAACAAGCTGCTGCCTTGGCTTGTTGCAGCAGGGGTAGCATCTACAGATTGATCCTGAATCTCAGAGGGTCCTGGCCCTGGTAACGATGAGATGTGAAGGCAGCATGCTGGGGATGGGAAAAGAGGAGCATACTCTGTGACTAGACCTTAGAACAGATCCTCTGGAGGTGCTGGTGAGGGAAGAGGATCTCTGTGGCTGCTGTGTAACAAAAGATGCTGTTGCACTTGTGGGAGGCTGGAAGAGGAGAGGGTTTGCAGAACGTGTCTGAAGAGGAGTCAGGCAGTCAGGTGTCTGTCCTGTCAGCCTCCTCTGCTCCTGTTCCTGTGCAGCATGGGAATTCTCCATGGAGATTCTCCATCCTGTGGCTTGTACGTGCCTCCCAGCTGGAGCAGGGGAGCTGTGGTGCCTCCACCACGCAGGAGCCCGGGTTGCCATAGCAGCAGCTCTGGTTTCCATCCCTGCTGTTGGTACCTGCAGAGCTCTGGGCTCTGTCCCTCCATCAGGCCTGCAGCAGTTGGCAGGTGGGGCAGCTTGAGGGCACGGTGCTGGGGAAGGACCAGGGGGGTTATGTCCTTGCCTGGGGGGGTATCAGTGCTGCTGGGGGATCAGAGAGAACCAGCAGCCCTGCTTGTCTGACAGGGATGCAGAATATTGTTGGCTGGTCTGACAGTGGAGAAGGTGTGGAAATCCCAGTTTCATTTTAATCTAGGCAGTGCTGTCTGTCTCAGAGTTGAGAAATTGGTCATTCTGGGGAGCTGAGCAGCAGTAACACAGCTGTGACAGCATGTTAGGTGCTGGGAATTGCTAAGCCAAAAGGCTCTCAGAGCTGTAGATCTGTGGGGAGAGTTCTTTCCAGGGTCAGAAGCACAGGTCTGTGTGTTGGGTCAGTGATGATGCTTTGAGAATTGCTATAAAGATCCAGGCTGCTCACATGTACCTCTTCTGCCCCTCTGCCCCCACCCCAGCTCAGCAGAGTGGCCCATTTCTCAAATCTAGCACCTCCTTCCACACAATGCTTTGGAAATGTCCCCTGCTACCCATGAAGTAAGTGTGGAAATGCAGCTATGATTATAAAAGGGAAAGAGGAACAGAGGAAATGTCGCTTAGAACTGAGCTGTGAGGGAAGCTGCCAGTGTAGATTTCAGATCTGCAGCTCTGGCTGCAGAGCAAGGAGCATTTGGGGGGGGAGAAACCCCCATCAAACCCCTCCCCACCCAAAACCAAACTCCAGCTCTTATTCTGTGAAAAGAAATGACCCCAGCAGCTGAGTTCTGTAATTCACCCCTGCTAAACTGGAGGCTTCTGGGACCCTCTGCAAGTCTCACATTGACGTCAGAAAGTGCAAATGTAAATCTCAGCTGGCCCTGATAAATGGTTCTGCTAATTGAATTAGAGAGTACTCCAAGCCACCAGCTAATTATGCTCCTCATGAAGCTGCTTTGTCCAGGTCCATTTGATTCTACATTGGCTGAGCACTCCAAATCTGGCACAGAAAAGGGAAATACATTACAGCTCCCCACTGAGGAGCACACATTTTCCAGCTCTTTAGGCTGAGCTGTCTGCTTGCTCCAAACACTTGGGTTTCCCATTAAAAAGTAGTCTTAGTGCAGAATTAATGATTTGCTCACCTTGTTCCAGCATATCATTACCCTGGTGTGATAAGAGACCCTGTCTCCTTCCCTTCAGTGGTGCTTTACCCTGTTACATGGAAGGGTTTCTCTACTTCTGTTTTACAAGTAGCTAAATAACTTCTTAGGTGAATGGGACAAAATGTAACAGCTGGAGGAGGTGCAAATGTTAATGGGTTTTCAGAGAGCTTTGTTCATGAGCTGTGCCCATAGCAGGAGGGCACCAGGCTCTGCCCACGTGTCAGAAATTCCACTTCCTCCTGCCTCTTCCTTATTTCTCCTTCTCATGTTTTCCTTCCTGAATTCTGGGGTAAGATTTTGAGGTTACAGTTGCAGTTAGGAAGAATCACCCATCACTACATGTACCTAAGTGCTTCCATTCTGTGTCAGCCTCTCAGACTGGAACATCTTTTTTCTAACCTGTGTCCTTGGGCTGTGTCACTGGGACCAGAGAGGAGCTGTGGTGGCACTGGGGGGTTGTCAGGCTCAGAGGTGCCAGAACAAGTTCAGCAACGACACGATGTTCATTAACCACAAGAGATGGAGGAGGAAAGCCAAGCACTTGTTTTCAAAGAGATGCTTTAGCTTCCAGTGACTGGAGGGAGGGCAGACCTCCAATTTCCAGGCTCAAGGAGATGACAGCTGCAAGAAACGTTACTGGTTCAGAATACACCAAAATCACCCTCTTTTGTCTAGTTCTTCCTACTAAGAGATTCTGCTTTGAACATGTTCCCTCTTCCACCACCTCAGGAACTCATAAGGAGCTACTATTTCCAGGGATTCTTTTATTTAGGAACTTTGCTGGGTGCTTTACAATTTGTAAAGGGCCTGAGTATTATCACTGGGCTTTCTGTTCTTGGAAGGAAAGCAGTCAGCAGTTTTACATCCTGAAGTGGCAAGCTGGCTGCTTGGCAAAGAGCAGCTCACAAGCTGCTGGGTGTGGGAAGTATGTAGAACTTCACAGGTAGAAATGGGACTTCTGTCAGTGTTAGGAATGCACTTGCACAGCCTCTCTGAGAGGAGACACTACATTTTGCCTCAGTTTCCCCTCTCTGGGACTGAAAGAATACTGCTCTGTCTTTGAACATTTCATGGCACCTTATGTAACAGGACCCTGCTGCTGAGTGGTGCTATGCCAACACAAGTAGGTATCACCAGTCTTTTCCTAGACAGCCTTTCACTCCAAGCTGCAGGTCAGGAGCTGCCTGTTCTCAGCTGCAGTACTGTGAGGCTGTGTAAGGACCCTGGGAGCTCTGGGGACACACAGTTGTACAGTGGCAGTTCCTGCCATTGTTTCTGGATGCATTTTTCAAGCACAGCCAGTCATGCCTTGCAATGAGCAAACAAAAACCAATTAATCTTTTTTTCTTTGAAGTGACTTGCACTGGATGCTCAGAACTTTGTCTGTCACCAGCAGAGCTGTGTGAGCCACAGTGCCCAGAGAGTCCCCACTGTATCCCTGTGCTGTACCTGACCCCTGAGCATCCTGCACATCAGAGTTGGGTGTTGCTGCTGCATTTCCAGGCTTCATGCAGATGGAGTTAGACTTCTGTCTGTCAAATGTTGATAGTTAAGCAAGAAGTTGACCTTAAAGAGATGGAGATACAAGCTTCAGTGCTGAGGAAGCAAGACCCTGCCCCAGCCCTGATTACAGTAAGGTGCTCAGAGTTTCTAGCAGGTTTGGTGCTGCAGCTGCAGGACACTGTATGTGTCCACTTCACATTCTAATCCAGGATTTTAATACTAGTTTGCTCAGTAAGAGAATACATGAATTTAAAATACACTCAGCTAGCACAGCTCCAGCAATTAGCAACCCACAAAAGGTACTACTGACTTGACACAGCCATTAAAGGCTCCGTGCTTGAGTGGTGCACTGGCCCACATGTTGCAGAGTGCTGTGGAATTGCCAGCTCCCAGCACTAGCAGGGCATGGAGTGAGTGCTGCCAGCCTGCAGCAAGCTGCCTTGTGGGCTCTGGAGCAGTCCATCCCTCTAATTCAGTGCCCTCAACAGAAGATCAGTACTAGACCAAAACCTCACAGTGCCAGTGCCCATCAAAGCTTCTGCCTGCCCCTCAGACACACGTGGAGGAACAAGCAGCCAGAAGGATGGATAGAAAAGAGGAGATGCCCAGAGGTAAAAGCAGCCCTGCTCTCAAAGCAGAAGGCCTGCTGTCTGTATGGTACCAAAGGCCCATAGGACTTACTGTCTGCTTTTTGGGCAGTGATATCCAAGATCTGAGTTTATTTCAGTCATTACACAGCTTTTCTTCCTGCTGAATCCTGCTGAAATGGATAGCAGGCTGCAGAACTGTGCAGGCTGCTGCTCCTAAGCTGATGGTGCTGGCACAAACCAGCTCTGGTCCCACCAGAAGGAGAAAGTTGGACTGGTTCTCATATGCTTGACCCATTTTTATTCCTCCTGTCACTGACTCACCAGCCCAAATCTTAACTAAAGCCTCACTTGAACTGCTGTGAACACACTGGCTAATGGGTGCTTCAAGGGTGATTTATTTCCCCTTCTGGTTTCAGGTCCTCCCAGCTGCTGCGTGCATTCTACGTCCCTCTCCTCTCGGAGCAGCACACGTGGTATGCAAACTACACTATTCTGAAATCCAGGAGGTTGAAGCAAGCCAGGAAAAAAATGGGAGCCTAGCAACACACCTGGGCACCAAAAGCATCTGCTGACACTCTTGGACAGCTGCCTGAGCCATCTTCAGTTCCCTTTTGAAAGACTGAGCTTGTAAGATTGACTAATGAAGATTTCCCATGAAGTGATTCGGTCCTGCAGGCTCCCAGCTGTGCAGAGGGAGCATCATCTGCTTTCAGTTCTGTGTCAGGTCTCCAGGCTGCCTACACAGAACATATTGGTAAGAAACCATCTGAAAATCCAGCAGCCACCTACGAACATACTCTCCCTGCTGCTCCTTGTGTTACTAATCTGTTACACCAGAGAAGGGGAAAATGGAAGATAAAAGGGAATGACAGTAGGAGGTTGTGCCCCAGGTTGCAATCTGGCACTGGGAAAATCCAGCTCAGCCTCTCTCTGTCTCTTCATCCCCCTCCCCTCTCCACTGTCCTCATCTGCTTAAGTGGTGCTCAGCTCCCAGGGATTTTTTTTTCAGGAAATAATGTTTAGGAAATACTTGTTTTAAATCAAAAATGAAGGGGGAAAGATGAAAACACCTGAGAGACAATCAACTGCAATGCACTGAACCTCAAGGAATTAAGTCACTTGCAGCACAGAAAAACAGCCTGAATTTGCTGTGTCCAGGAGACACTTCCAGGGGTAAACCTGTGCTTGTGGGAGAAAAGACCCCCCAAACATCAGAGCTGAGACAATTAGCTGTTTTAGTGGGAGCAGAGTGGGTTTGTTATCTGTGAAACCAAGGGTTTGTTGGCTACTTATAACATTTTTTAAAAGATTACCTATAATATCCTTTGAATTCTGGACTACAGCATCTTAAACCTTCTAGAAACATCCTTGTGGCAGCCCTGTTCCCCAGAACAGACAGGGTGTCTTACATGTAGCCAGTGTGCTTCAGAGCAAGGCTGTGCAGCTCCAGGTTTAAAACAGGCAGTATCACCAGCCAGAGGAAAGGAGCTGTTTTCACTCACATCCCTGGAACTCTGTGGGGATGGGTTGGCATGGGAACAGTGCAAAAGGCTGCACAAGCTCTGTGCCCACTGTGCCTGTGGTAAGATTGGTCTGTGTGGATCAGGAAGTGGATTGTGTGTTTGGAAGCTGTTAGGACCCAAACACCACCTGTGAGGATAGCTGTGTTGGCCCAGGCAGGGGCAGCAGGAGGCAGGTCTTGGGTGAACTGGCCTGGAAACCCCTGTCAGTTGCAGATGAACATTGTAGTGTCTGTGTTCATAGCCTCCCCCACCTCCCTCCAGCCCGCTCTGCCCCTCATAAAGGTTTCCATGTGTTGAACAGGGCTCTGCAGTGCCAGTAAATCGGAACCAAAACTCTTGCCCTGCTTGTTGCCTCTCCCCTTGCTGATCCCTGACCTGGAATCAAATAAACAAATGAGACAAGAACCACTTGCTCCTCTCTGGCCTGTTTGTGACTGGTCCATGTTGTCCCAGCCCAATACCTCATGTTTAACCTGAAGGCACAATGCAGAAAACAGTCCTTTGAAGGGACTGTGGCTGTTCCACCCTCCTCTCCAGTTTGATCCCTGTTTTGGGTAGGGGGTGGGTTCTGGGGGACTGGTACCTTGACAGTAAGTAGGAGGTATCAATGTTTTCTGGAGGAATGGGAGGTTTCTGGTAGTAAACACGTGTGTTGCTACAGGCAGTGAGCAGCTGGACAGCTTTGCATCCCAGAGTTCCAAGGCAAGGACTCCACTCTGCTGCCTAAAGAGGAGGCAGAGCAAGGGAGGCTTGTTACTCTCAGTGATGACAAGAGTAGGTCCCATTTTAATGCTGATTTCAGGGAGGAGTTGGGAATCTCAGTGCTGCAAAGATCTTGGCCCAACAACTAATTTGAGGTCACACATGGAGTCTGCCTACAAGTTGCATTTCATCTGGTATCTTCAGCCCAGAACAAGCCTTCTGACAGCAAGTAAATGAGCCAGGGGCTCTCTTCCTTGAGCCCCAAGTGATGTGGAAGTGTCATGGGTAGCACCACCAGGCAGCCAGAATGTAGTGTCAAGGCAACCTATGGATTCCAGCTGAGACCACTGGAGTGGGAAGGTGAAGTTGCTGCTGGTGGTGATTAGGAGAAGGGTTTTACACTTCCTCTGCACAGCCCTGTTCACTGCAGCATCTCTGCAGGCTCTGACTGCACCTCTGAAGAGACAGAACCTGCTGGTACCCTGCTGGCTTGAACATGCTGCAGCTGGACTCAGTTTCCCCTCTAAGTCACAACTTCTTGGGAACCAGCTGTGGGGACAGGCAGGAGCTTTCCAACAGCTTTATGCAACACTGTCTGAATCATGCAATAAACAAGTCCAGACCCTATTATTAGACTTTGGAAACTGCTGCCTTAGAGACAGGTTTGCTTATAAATACCCATTATTTTCTCTCTGGCTGTTCACTAGGGGAGTTGGCAAGGAAAAGGGATCTCTGGTGCTGCAGAATCTGCCTGCCCCTGCTGCTGCTGCTGTTGCTTCTTCCCACCTGAGCTCATCCTCCTCACTCGTCCAGCCTCCCAAGTTCTGGCTGCTAAGGAGGATCAGCCCAGTGCCAGAAGGCTGGGAAATGCCAGCAGAATGGAGGGGGGATGAGAAAACATCAGTACTGAGCTGTGCAGAGCAGCTGCCCTGGTCTCACAGGGTGTATGTCTGCAGCTGCTTTGGTGGCTGAAGCAGCAGCACTGGGGGCAGGTCTCAGCTCCAGCAGCACCCGGCGTGACAGTGAGACAGTCCTGAGGAAACAGGGGTGGCAGCTCTCCTTTCCCTTCCTTGTCTGAGGAGGGATGGATCCCAGGCCTGCCAGGAGCCAGGGGCAGTGCTGGCTGACAGGCTGTGCACAGGCTGCTGGGCTGCACCAGCTTCCCCACAGCACCTGAGTTCACTTGGTCTGTCAGGGCTCCTGTCTCATTCGAGGCTCTTACATTTCCCAGCCAGAGGAAATAGCAGCCTTCTCCTCATGCCAACCACCCAGCACAGCTTCCCCCACCCTCCTGCCTACCTGTGCTGCTGCTCTCTCTGTCTCAGTAGTTTGGTGTGAGTGCTCTTAGCTGTAGGGTGCTTGCAGAGCTGATGCTGTCTTGCTTAGTGCTCCAGGGGGGTGGATTCAGCTTTCTGCAGAACCTGAGGCTCCTCTCCGTACCTACCCCTGTTAGGTGATGCTGTGCTGCACATAAAGGCCCCAGAGCTGCTCAGGCTGCACCCAGTGTCATTCTCTGCATTAACTGGGGCAGGCATGGAGTAGCCAGGCTTGGAGAAGGCATGGCTCCTCCCAGTTAACCAGTCAGTATTTACTCTTCCAGGCAAGCTGTTAGAATGTTGTTGCTCTCTTGTTTTGCTCTTTGTTTCTGCTGTCTTGCTGGAATATTGCTCCAAAGTCTCCCACACTGGCAGCTCTTGTTTGTGCAGCAATGACACGTGGGTGTTTGTAAAGACAAGGTTGTGGGAGCTTTCCAAGGATTGCCAGGTCATGTTTGCATGTTCTGTTCTGAGCGTGGAGTGTTTCAGCCCATCTGCTTCAAGAAAGACTGGGGCTTGGGAAAAGGAATTTATTGAAATCCAAAGTGAAAACTTTTGCTTCCACTAATATCCATGAGAAAACTCCTGTTCACTTCCAGTGGAGTTTATCTGCATCCTCTGCTATGAGGACACAGGCACCCCAGGGCTGGTGTTGGCAGTTCCCACCTCCCCAGCTTCCTCTCTGCCTTCTTGTGCTGCGTTGCTGCATCCTGAGGCTGCAGCCAGCCCCAGTGCTCTGTCACTGTGAGCCCTTGCTCTAGCAGACCTCTCTCTTTATTTCCAATGACTGTGACACTTAATTTCCTTATTACTGCAATTTCCTGTGTTTTTTTAAAGAGAGGAATGGCATTTGCTGCTTTACCTTTCAGTGCCTTTCTTGTTCACTAACAAGAAGCTTGAAGACCTTCACTGAGTCAAAAGAGAGTGGGGAGAATAAATCCCAGGAAGCCTTGAAGGGACTCCTAGGAGCCTTGGGAAGTCCTGGAACCTTTTCAGGTATTATTTCTACCCCTGCAGGGAAGGGAGGAGATAAAACTCATCCAGCCCCAAAGACAGGTTGTTGTGGTTTTGTCTTGCAGCAGCACAAGTGGGAATACATTTCACAGCATCACTGGGCTGGAAAAGCTCTTTAAGCTCATCGAGTCCAACCGTTCCTGTCCTGTGCTAAACCAGATCCCTGAGCACCTCATCTCTGTTAAACACACCCAGGGGTGGGGACTCAGCCCCCTCCCTGGGTGGAGGTTTTCCTAAACCTATGGGGCATTAAAGCTCCAATTAGACTGACTTTAAGAACACAGTGAGGACTGTTTGCAGCAGCTGCAGGGCCCCAACAGCTGTGGAGTAGAGTTCTCCTCTTGCATAACTTCTGCTGCTCTGACCCTCTTCTTCCAGAGGGTCTGTACCACAGCACAGGGAGCAATCTCACAAGCTCCAGTATCAGCTCCCAGTGCCCTTCCCTCCAGCTTCCCTGGCACCTGGGGCAGGTTTGGTGGGAGGGAAATGGATCCTCCAGCTCTTGCAGGTGCAGAGTGTTGGGTAATGACTTCAGAGGTGCTGTGGTGTGTCTCTCCTGAGGGCAGGCTTCTGGCTGGTTACATCCCCTTCACCAGGGGTAATTTACAGGGCTTAAGAGGGGTTTTTTCAGGTGATTTGAGGTTGACTTGGCGTGTGATTAATGAACAGTTATGAGCAGATATAAATAATAGTGGATTTAAGTATGTCTGGATGCTATAATTAAAAACTCTATTATAGTCTGTATTAATATTTAATTATAGATTACAAGGGTTGCCATCTAATTCTGCAGGACTTGACTGATGTTCCTGGGGAGGGAGCAGCTCCTCTGTTTAATTACAGCAGTGTCTAGGGAATAAAACCCTGCCCAGACCACCACAGGTCTCAAGTGGCTGGAGCCTAGCTGGCTTGCTGGGCAGTGCCTGGCTTTCATAGTGGTTTCTTTCTATCTGTAGGGTAGGTGACAGGCAGGATGAGCCTTGCTGAAGGATGACTCTGGAGGCCCCTGCCAACCCCCACGATTCTGTGCTGACTCCATCACAGGGCAGTGTGGGTACAGCAGGTTGTCTTAGAGCCTCTTTGCTTGTAGCATCCAGGATGTACTGATGGACTTGGGTTCTGTGCTCTCTGAGAAACCTGTCAGAGCTGGTCCCAAATGAAACACAGTGTCTTCAAGTGAAATGAGACAGTGATGGGCAGGGGACAGCAGTAAAAAATCTGGTTAGTAGTGGCAGAAAATGCCTGAGTTTGTAAGAAACCATAAGCTCATCCCTGGGGAATCTCACAGCATGAAGGACCAGACTGAACATGGTTTCTGTGGTGCCCTGTTAGCTCCTGCCCCAGAGCTCCTGCAGGCTCCAGTGCATCCCCCCTTAGATGTGTCTCTCAGGGGGCCCCAGGTGATGCTTCATTTCTCATTGTGGAGAGAAATGTCAGTGGTGGTTGGTTTGCTGTGACTGCAAACATGAGCACCTGGGCAGCCTGGCTGCTGCTGGTGAGCCCTGATTCCCCCCACCTGAGGGGCACCAGCACTGCTCTGAGCTCTTCCTGGTGTGAGCAGGATGCAAGTGGAGTGTGTGGTGGCTGGGAGCTGGCTGGGGGTAAGGCTGGAGGGGCTGGGATGAGGTGTGCTGGGAAAAATCGGTCCTCTGGCTGGCTGGAGGGGGGTGGGCAGGGCAGGGCAGCTGCAGCATGGCAGAGGGCTCCAGGAGTGCAGAAAGGAGCTGTGCTGATTGAAGCAGGTCACTGCTTGGCAGCAGGGCTGGTGTGTCGCAGGGCAGTGGGACCTCCTTGTATCTTGGCTGTTCTGTGGCTGTGGCTCTGTGTGGCACAAAGGGGGGTGGCTCTGCAGCACCAGGGACCCCTTACTGCCACAGCCAGTGATGCTGGTGCTGTGTTTCTGTATCCTGCTTGTAAAGTGTCTCTGTTGGGCACTGCACAGGCTGCAGAGTCCCTGCCCTGAGTGGCTTCTAGCCCTTCCTAGGAGCTGCTCCTTGGAATCCTGCAGTCAGATGCTGATAGCCCCTGCCCTGTGTCCAGGGAGAACAGTGTGCCCTTGTTCCTGTGGGAAAGTGGATGCTGAGCATGGGTCTTTTTGGTTACCTGGTGAAGTGTGTAGCTGTTTGCCTTCTAACTGAACATCTCCAAGATGCTCAGGAGGTCTCTTGGCCTGCAAAACAGGCCCCCCCATCCCCCAGTGACCCAGCTAGGAACAGCAGGGGCCACGCAGTACAAAGGGTGCTGCAGTGAAGCTGCTGATATTGCTTCCCCCTCTTGAGGCTTTTTCCAGGCTTATTTTTAGGCAGTTTACAATTAATTCTTTTGGATGAAAAAGAAGAAAATAATTCCCATTGTGGCTTCTAAGAGCTGTTGATATAAAAATCAGCCCTTTTAAAGGCTGGTATTGTGGGATGGATGCCCCAGGGAAAGAGAAAAATCTGGCTGTGTCATGCCAGGGCTCCAGGCAACGTGGTCAAAATAAAGGAAAAATGCATGGGTATTTCTTGCACTTTGGACTTTTTACTTGGGCTCCAGTTCTGAGTCAAGGGTAATGCATGTATGGGCTATGTATCAACCCTTTTTGGGGTTTTCTTCTTTTGGCTGTTGCTGTGTTTGTTTATCTTGATCAAATAATGTCATCTGAGGAGGTCAGAAGGGAGTTATCAGGGCTTCTTGGAGCTCAAGAAATTCTCTTTTTGTAGGCTCTTGGAAGTAGTTTCTGTGACTTCAGAAGGCCTTCCCCAGAATTCCTGCTGTCACTGTAACTGCTCCTGCTGAAATAAGGGCTCTCCACAGTGTTTGCTGGGGGATGGTGTTCCTGGATCTGCTGCAGGATCATTCCCTGCAGGCAGACACCTGCTCTTCCCAGGCTGCTCTGCAGGGCAGGGTGCTCAGCAGGCGCTGTGGCAAGGGCAGTGCATACCCAGGTGACTTCAGGCCATGGTGTTATTTACCCTGCTGACGTCAGCAGCTGCAGGCTCTCGGCTCCTCTCTGCTGTGGAGTCTGCAGGAGACAAGCTGCAGAGAGCTTAATGAACTCCTCAGTGTGCATAACCTTTCCAGAGCTTGGCGTGCAACACTCAGCTGAGTAAATGTCCATTTGTGAGTATTTTGGGAACAATCCTCCTCTTAGCTTTCTGCCTGCACCTCCTTTTGCTCCTGTTCTGTAAACCAACTCCACATGCATTCTTATCAAAACACTGTAGCCTTTATTTGCTGATAAATCAGTTCAGCAGGGACTGTTACATAAAACCATATTATGGCATTTTCCTGGAGGAAAATGACTGCATTCAAGTACCTTTTTGAGCAGAGATCTCTTCTCAAACCACCATATTCAAACTCTTTCCTAAGGCTGAGTGACAGCACTGGGGGAAATGGAGCTTTCCCATTAGGGATGTTGTATCGACTCCTGGTTGGAAAGCCCTGGAAAATGTAGGGAGAGGACTGAATCAACTGGAAAGATCTGGTGGATGTCTTTTTTCCCTGAATAGCCTTTTATTGATATCAGTACTTGCAGAGGAACACAGGGAAATCAGTGTGTCTCACAGCATAATTCTGTTTTCTTTTTAGCAGCAGGCTGGGTTTGGACAGAGTGTTTTGGGCATCGTGGTATCAGCACGTGGTGGGGCTGTCGTGTGCTTCAGGCTCAGCTTTGATTAGAAAGTATGGCCCCAGCACTGGAACTGGAATAAAGCTGCTTCCATCTGAGCTGAGTGTAATTGCAGCAGGGCAGAGCTGTCTGCCTGGGTTTGCAGGCAGGTTTGGAAACAAGCTGTGTACTGACCAGCCCCTCTCATCCCTGTGGCTTCCTGAGGCTCTGGGGAGGTGACACAGGCTCCTGTTGTGTGTTCCCACAGTCTCTGGCTGCTGGGAGGGGGAAGATCCCCCTTACAGGCTGCATTGTGTATAGACAGTTGCAGAGAGTAGTGCTGTGGCACTGTACCACACCCCAGTGTGTTCTTAGAGCAGGGGAAGGCGACTGCACTTTAAAACAAGCCTGGCTGGAATTGCTTGCACTCTTGCACCCAGGTGCTTGTGAGCACGTTGCTGTGATGTGTAGGTATCCATGTGAAGGCTGAACAGGCAGAAGAGCTGTGTGCATGTTCTCCTTTCACTCCATGTGTAACCTGCACTGTCAGTCGGCTGCTGCCTCGTGTGTGTTGTGTTCCTGTGGCAGCCCTGCTGCCCATCCACCTGCCAGGGAGCTGCCCCAGCCCTGTCAGCCAGACCACTCTGAAAGGGAAAGCTCTGCTGGCCTCAGGCCCCGCAGAGAAGCGCTGTGCTGGGCAGCTCTGCATGGCTCTGAGCTGGGCTGCAAGTCAGGACTCACACCAGCCAGGGGCAGGGCTTTCTCCTGACTCTGCTGGGCCAAGGAGGGCTCAGCCCTTGCCTTCCAAGGGGAGGGTTGGGTCTCGTCTCCCAGACAGCTTAGAGGGTTAGTTGAGCTCACCCCTTTCAGGTGTGCTCTGCTCTGGTTTGGCCTGTCACAGACAGTGTCCATTCGTGAAACCATCTGTACTTGCTGCTTCCCTGCCCTGTGAGTGGCCTGGCTGGTGCTGTGGGGAAGGAGGGACAGTCCTGTCTCACTGCAGCTTGAGCCATCCCATGATCCATCGATCCCTGGTTATGTGGGATGTGCAGGAGAGCATGGTGCTCCACTGGGACTGCACTGGGAGCTTCAGGAGGCAGAAGAGACCTGGGCTCTGGGGGACACAGTCCATCCCTGCCCTTCACACAGGGGTCTTCAAGCTTAGCATTGTATGACCAGCATTAAACTGCTTTTGCATTGCCTGTTGGACAGTGTATACTGGATTATCTGGAAAAACGTCCAAACTGACAGTAGGTCTGAGAAGAACCTTCCTCTTTCCAAGTCAAGGAGATACACCACCGGCCATGCCTGTGCTGGAGGCACAGCCCTGAGGTGTTTGATGTTCTGTGGCACAGCAGGAGGTACAGAAACACATCTTTTTTTGTTGAAGTGATGGGAATGCTTTGTCCATTCCTCTTTGCCTTCAGAAGTCAGTGGGATCTACCCCAAGATGATCAGAATGGTAGGAAGCAAACTTCAGTCAAGAAAACCCAGGTTGGAAGTGATGTTTGTTCTCTTCTCAGTTGTAGTTTGATGCCTCAGAGAGAAAATAACCTCAGCAGAATACACAAAGAGGCTGCTGGGAACACAAGAGCATCAGGGGCTGCTCCAGCTCACTGGGTATTTAAAAAGGAAACGCAGGTATTCTTTATTTTATATTAATACACTGTAATTGCTTTACAGAGTCCAGCGTATCAGTTGCATGTAAATACTACAGAGGAACTTGCCAAACTGGAGCTCACAAAACTAGTGCATTTATCCCAAAGCAGAGACTAAACCCTCTAACTCATTAAAAAAATACATTAAAGAACGTACCACACACACACATATTGCACTTTTCTCCATATGAAATTTTTACCCCATATACATCACACCAAAGTCTCTTCAAAGGAATCTGAATACAAGATAATAAAGCTAATAATTACTCTAACAGTAGTGTATGCAGTTCTCTAATGTTAGACATAACAGATCTGAACAAAAAAGCCACTTCAAAGGAGTATGAAGTGGTACCCAATGGATACTCTGCCGTATTAGAAGGCACTAGAAGCCTTTAATTCTAATTGGCTTAAAGGAAATTACATGTAAAGTCAAATATACTTTTGGTTGAGGGGAAGTGTCAGTAAAGTACATTAAAAAACACTGTAGCTTCCCCCTTTACCAGCACTGCAAAGCTCAAACGAGCTCAGACTAGTTGGCACATCCTGATAAATGAATTGCAAAACTCAAGAACAGTATTATTTCCACCTCTGAGTTCTGAAATGTACAGTATCCTGGAGTTGGATGAGGAAGGAAGTGGTTATAGCAGTAACCCAGCTTCTGGAGCAGAACTTGAACCTGTCTCCATAGGTGTTGTGTTTTCACTTTAGTTCCTTGAGTGCTTGGTCAGGTATTAAAATTTCAGAAAGTGTTTGTGATGCTGTGGGGTAGGGAAGGAGGAGGAAAAGGCCAGGCCTCTTTGCTGTCTTTTTTTTTCCCCAGTAGGGCAATACCTGGTCTGCTCTGCCGTGGTACTTGCCAAGCTGCTTCCCCTCCCTGTGTTAGTCACCTCAGGTGTCAGGGTTTCTGAGTGTGACACATGAGTTTCCTACTGAAGGAAAACCACACAATACAATCCCTTTCTACATCAGCTGTTTAAAGCAGAGCTTCCTAGCCCTCTTCAGTCATGAGAGATAAAGTAGTGTATGGACACAGTCCCTGTCCTTCAGACTCTCCTGCTGCTGCCTTGAGAAGCGCTGTGACACCAGAGGTAGAAGCTGAGCTTATGGACTGAGCTGTAGCTTACAGGAAACAAGGTGCCTCTGTCAGTTGTTAAACCCTTCCCTCCTTCACACAGCCCAACACACAATGACTCAAGTCCTACTGTTCCACATGTACATGTGGTCTTATTGCTGTAAATGCTGGCTGATTATCCACCTTCCCAGTGAAGGAAAAGAGCAGCTTTGAGAACTTCCTTTCCTAGCTTGGCTGGACCTGTGACTTGACAAATACAGAACTAACATAAAAGAAATACTTTCTTTGCTTTGTTCCATCCTCCTGCTTCCAAACTGTTCACCCTATTCCATCTTTAAGTGACCATGTGCCCTGAATAATACCCAGACTTTGGGTTTGGTGACTGTACCTTCATTATTTGCAGTATCACAGACCTCAGCTCACCAAACTTTACAGCAAACAGTGTGTTTTCTACGTGTGATCAGCACAGTTTCTCTGCCATTCTTTGTGCTTTAACGAATCTGCAATTGTGCTTAATGTTTGCTCAGAAAAGGGCTGAACCCTGTAGCTGTGAACCTCACTTGTCCATCACCTTGTAGTGTTTCATAATCCTTAAAGGCTAGAGACAAAACCCAAAGTAAAGGTCTAACCTTTCTGCAGGTTCCCTAACAACTATTCCTATGACTTCTACTTCATGACTGGAAAGTTCTGGAGACACAACTGCTTGTTGAGTTGAGTAATTCTTGAAATGGTTAATACATCAACAGTTTGTGATGCTAAATATTGCTGTAATACTTTCAATGTTCTATACACATAAGCAGTCAAACACTAAGGAAGTTAAACGTTAGGTTCCACATGGTGGAACGTGTGCTCTGGAGGGACTTTGGCTGTAGCAAGGATATAAATGGGGTACTGTCTACTTTCTTCAGAAAAAAAGCATGTAGGCTGATGAAGAACTGAAAGGCACAGCACTATCACTTCACAGGGGGTTGGTTTTGTTTTTTATAACTCATTGTTTTTATCCTTTAAGTTCTAAAACCCTAAATAACTGTCCAAATATACAAAGCTCAAACCACCAGCAACACATACTGCAAATTCAAAACACAGTTTTGTTTGCTTGTTTTTAAAAATGCAACAGAAGGACAGATGGATCCTTTCCAGTGTCTGGAACTTCTCCAAGACAGAGCCCTCCACACAGAGGCCTGCCTGCAAAAAGGGTGGATTCCAAAAGCCATCCAGGTAGTTGTTCTTTTGTTTGGTTGGGCTTTTTGTTTTGTTTATTTTCAATGCCATTGGCTACAGCTCTTGGTTGTGTGTTGTTGCTCCCCCTGCCCGCCCTGGTACTTCCTGAACCTTCTCTGTTAGCTATTCCTGTCTCCTGCTGTATTCTGATCCCCACCCAGAGGCCTCTACAAACCACTGTGTCAGTCTCAGGTGTCTTTTGAGGAAGGCAGGATGTCACTTAGCAGAGATCCAGCAGCATCCCTTAGCAGACAATTAAGGGCTCCTTGGCAGGCTTGGGAAATACTGTTTACTAGCAGGAGGAAGCAGAGGCTGCCTGAGATGCCAGGAGATGCTGCAGACTCACCCCGGAGCAGTTCCAGCTTAGTAGCTTAACCAGAGATTGGGTGCCAAAGTGCAACTTTCCTTTAACTCCACCTCATGCTACTGTTCTAGGAATATTACAGTTGCCATCAGCACAGACCCAAATCTACCCTGAATTTCAATGAAAACTATTGCTTTTATTGCCAGGAAGCACAATACAATGTGCACTCACTCTCATTTCTCCAAGTGACTGTTGGATGAACGCTGACAAACTCCCCATGGTTTTTGGAAGGGGTTAGATTTCCTTCCTCTAAAAATTCTGGGTTTGTTGGTTTTTTTGCCTCCTTCTATGCAAACTAGTTCTTTATGGGATGAGACTGCACTATCTGTTCTCTATCCCCTGCCACCAGTGAGACACTTTTTGCCACCTCCTGCTTTTTTTTTTCCCCAGTCAGGTGGATTCTTAGTTCCCCTCTTAATTCAGGGGTTGAAAAATTGCCATGAACTTTGGGGTAGGAACATAAACCAAAAATTCACATGCTTCTCCACTTGTCCTGTCTTCCACTCTCATATTAGTCACCCTGTGATATTAATTCACCAGGACATAGCCACTGTGCTGGGGATCTACAGTCTCCATCATTTCACAATCAAAGAGTCCAGGCAATTCTGAGAGGGTTAATGCATCGTAGTTGGACTGGGACTCGGGAGATGCTGAGCTGCTCTGGCTGTCAGGCAATGCTACACTGCTCTGTTGTGCTGGGTCCATGGAATACTGGCACTGGTCTGGGTAGTCTGGCTCAGAAGAGGTGACAACAGGCAATTCACAAGTCTGATATGAGTACTGTAGGGACTGTGGTGGCTGCTGCACCCGGACTGGCGATGGCAGCCGTGACGAGCTGGTGATCTGGGAGGGTGGCAGTGGATCCAGCTGCACCTTCTGGTATTGACTGAGGAAGGGGTCGTATTGCATTTGTTCTGAGGAAGGCTCCAGCACAGGGCTCAGAGGCTGCTGCAAGCTGAACTGGGTTGGTTGCTGCTGCTGCTGTTGCTGCTCCTCCTGGCACGAAAGCGGCAGTTGACTTGACCTTGGGTATGAGCTCTCAGCTATCTGCATCTGGTTAAAATAGGCCTGCAGCTGGGACTGCTTCTGGAGAAAGAGTCGCTTCTGGTGCAGCCTAATCAGGACATAAACAGCAATTATTTTTGCCTTTGGAAGAGTTAAGGTGCTAGCATGAATCCTGCACGCGAGTCACTCCAACGGTTCCAGCAGGGAATACAGGATGGAACTGGAAAACTCTCTGGCAATCTTGTTTTTGGAGTTTTACAAAACACCAGAACTTCACCTTGCAGCACGTGGGCACAGGGCAGCCTCCTCCTATGGTTCTATACACCCCTTAGTGCTGTGTGAAGCACTCAGGCAGCACTCTAGTAGTACTGGATTATAAAGAGCTCATAGCAGAGAAATCTGTAAACATGTGGCAGGACTTTTATTCCTCTTTTAAAAAGAATTTCTAAATGGACAAAGTTTGTTCCAGTTCTTCTACTACTTCTTGAGAGTTAGAATGAGCAGCTTATCTGCATGGAAGCTTCTTACCTGTGCTCCTGTAACTGCTGTTCCAGACTCCTGGGTAATTCTTTGCAGTAGAGCTGGCAAGTATTTTGAGTCTTTGATAGTAGAGTGGGTTTCTGCAAGAGAAACAGTGCATTTCATTTAATGCAGCTGTCCAGAGAGCAGGTGAGAGAAGATTGTTTATTCTTAAGACAGTGTAACCACCCAGCTCCATTTTCAGAAGATAGAGCTACTACCTAAAACTTACTGGTTTCTAACCCTTAAGACAAAGAATGCCTTTGCATGATGGACTGTACCATAAAAATCCATGCAAAGACTTCTTCCCAAGTTAAAGAAACGCTGCAAGCTGGAAAAAGGTTTTTCTAAACTAAAGCTTATTGTTATAAGGGAAGAACAGGGAGGGGGGAGCAGGACAGTAAGCCCAGGTGGGTCAGAAGTGGCTCCTCAGATGCTGATGTATAAACTTTATGGATTGCAATGCAGGTAAACAGGTATTCACTAGCACTTACTTTAAATTCCTTTAATAAAGCTATACAGTAAGTGACTGAGTAGGAAAACAGCAGTAATATCATTTACTTTTTGCATAATTAGGGTCAGTATCTGACAAAAGGAAACTACAGCATCACTTTGAATTCAGTAGCTCTCTGCTAATTTGGCCTTTGACTGATTTTCCTGAGTAAGAAGAGCTAAAAGGCTGGTCTGCTGCTTAGTAACAGCAGCAGGTTTGATTCAGTGGAGAGGAGGGGTGGTACCTGGAGCCTGTGCTGTAAGTACTGTGTTTCTAAGCTCTGCCTTCTGGATGATAATGGGGGATGTGCACCATTAGGGAAAGCAGATGCAGCTTCCTGCTGCTGCTGAGATGCTTCCTCCTGCAGAGAGAAGAGGAACAAGTTTCATCCCCAGAAAACGCTTCTCTGCCTCAATCCTTTCTTCAACGATTTCCCTGACAGAGGTTTTACACTTGCCAGATGGACTGGTCTCACTCCCTGCTTTCACTGTGTGGTGAGGAGCCTGAATTACAAAGCTCTGCACTATCTGTGCTGCAGAATGGCCAGGGCTAATTACTCTAACGAACACGATATTCGATAGAACATGCTGTCTGACTTGCCCTCTTAAATAGTAAAGGTCCAGGGCTGGAGAATTATCCAAACTCTAAATGTGCTTCTGTGCATCTCTCATTCCACAGCTTCAAAACAGAAGATGAGAAGCTTTCAGCAGCTGTGGGGAGGATGTGCAGGGAGCAGGCTGACATGGGAGGGCAGTGAGTTGTCATGAGAACACCAGCAGCACTGGCGTGCTTACGTGGGGTGAGGGATCTTGTGAAAACATCACAACTTTGTGGTTGTCAGAACTGAATTTTTCTGGCAATTTAAAGCTCCAGCTGATCCTTCCTGACTGCTGGAATAGCTGGCTTCAGCTGGAACATCAGGTGCTTACAGTGCCTGTGTTACTCCTTATCCCTGCTTGCTGCGACCCATTCTGATTGACACTGGCAACAAGGGAGCTGGCAGGAGCTGCTGAGCATTTCCCTAGGCTAACTCACCACTCTGCATTCTGACAATTACACCAGACCAGCTCCAACAGGGAAAGACATTATTGGGCTTTGTTAAATCTGAAACACCCTTCAGATGAAAAGCAATAACAATATTGGATTTGGGAAGCTAACAAGGCCATCTCACTGACACTATGAGGATGGCAAAGGCTAACCTGCAAATACCTATCCTCTGTTCTGCAGAAGATGGACAAGGTGGAACTTGATCACCAGAACACTTTATCCTCTCCTTATCTGTCCTAATGCATTAACACAGGAAAGATGTCTTGTGTTAAGTACCTGTGGAGGACTGTTAATGAGGTCCTGAAACTGGGTGGCAGTTGATGTTAGAGAAGGTTCTTCTTCGGATCCCATCTGTTCATAGAGCAGCTGAACTTTGTTCAGTTCCAGGATTCCTTTGGTTCGTGCTAGATTCTGGAGGTGCTGTCTGAATGCTACAATTCCTGGAGAGGAAATCAGAACATCAGTTGGTTCAGATCTAGCTAGCACAGCAAATGTGAGCAGCTGAGCAACGATCCAATCACCAGGGTGGCCTGGTGCTGCTGTGTATGCAGTACACAGCTGTGTGGGGCTGATGCTGTAGTTACCTTGTGTGAGGGAGGTGTCAGAAGCTCTGCGCCCCTCTCGGAAGCTGACGGGGGAGCGGTTGTGGGCCTCTCTCTTTTGGGAGGCGAGTGCTTGCATGGCTGGATTGGCAGGTCTCAGACCTATGAAAGGTGATGTCATTCGGGGTGCTTGTTGGCTCGTTAGCACCATTTCTTTCAAGGAGGGGGTGTCTTCCAGGAATTTGATCTCTCTCTGAATTGATCCCATGCCATACTCTGAATCAATACTGCCCAGAGAGGAGTTTTCATCCAATGAGTAGACTTTCCCTGTGACAAAAGCCAGAAGAAAAGGAAAGTGCAGCAGTACTTCAGCAAAGCCAAGGAAGTGCTGCAGGCTCCAGCTACTTCAGCCAACAGCGACTGTCTTGGAGGAAACGAAACACAAAAATCAATTTTCCTAACCTAATTTAACACAGGCAGTACCTGAAAAGGGAGGCTGCTACTGGCATTTACATTATTCAATGGGAAGATGCTATGCAGATGATGTTCACCGGCCAGGAGAACAGTCAGTATTTGGCAGGTGGGTTTTTTTCCCCCACTTCTGTGTAGATAATCCTGACAAGACAGTAGCCTGAGCAGAAAGGCTTGCTGGTTTTACAGTACCTGAGAACCCAGAGCTGTCTGAGCCCACTGTGGTCCTTTTCCAACACACCTTTAGGGGATTAATGATTTGGGGACATTTAGTTATGTGAAAAAGAACAAGTCAATTTGCCAGGCTTTACTAGCTGCTCCTGATGTCATACATGACTATAACCAGATGTGTATTTGGGTTTATGGTGCCTGCACAGCAGGCTCTGGGCTGTTCTGTGATGGTTTTTTCCCCCCCATGGCCTTCACAGCAAATGCCAAGTAACAAAACTGGTGCTTTGTTGCTCTTATAACCTAGTGGTTTTCATCCTGGGCTTACTGGACTGAGTGCAAAGAGTGGGAAAGGAGCTGTGATCTGTGCTAACACCTGGAGTATTGTGTCCAGTTCTGGGCTCCTTGGTATAAAAAGGACAGGGATCTCCTGGAAAGAGTCCAAAGAAGGGCTACGAAGATGATTAAGGGCCTAGAGCATCTCTCCTATGAGGAAAGGCTGAGTAAGCTGGGACTGTTCAGCCTTGAGAAGAGAAGACTAAGGGGGGACCTAATCAAAGTTTATAATTATCTGAAGCAGGGGATGCAGGGGGAATCAGCCAGCCCCTTTTCAGTGGTCTGTGGGGATAGGACAAGGGGCAATGGCTGCAAGTTGGAGCATAGGAAGTTCCGCACCAACATGCGGAAGAACTTTTTCACAGTGAGGGTGACTGAGCACTGGAATAGGCTGCCCAGGGAGGTGGTGGAGTCTCCTTCACTGGAGATATTCAAGACCCGCCTGGACGCCTATCTGAGCAATATGAGCTAGGGAGCCTGCTTTGGCAGGGGGGTTGGACCCGATGATCTCTCGAGGTCCCTTCCAACCCCTACAATTCTGTGATTCTGTGATTCTGTACCTGTGCCTGGCATCACCAGCAGCTGGTTGGTGACTTCAGCTAGGGTGTGCCGCCGCTTGGCACAGCGCGCTGCCTGGAGGGCCGCGAAGGCCTGCGCCGGGTCATCGGCCTCGCCGGTCTCTATCCCCTCGTCAATCGAGGTTTCCATCATGCTGCTGGGTAGCGACTGGCACCCCTTCCTAATCACCACGGGAGGTACAGGGTCCAGCAGGCAGCCATTCACCTAAATAGCAGAGAAAATGGGCAACATTTAAAGCAACATCCCATAATAGCTACAGCTCTCTTGAGCACTGGTAAAACAATGATGCTCACACAGGAACAATTCTGGATCTGATGCCTCTATTGTAATTGAAGGGATTATATCTCTTTAAGCCTAATTTCTCACACACCTGACTTTCCATGTGTGACATTCCCACTCAAATGTCTTCTACTGACCTGGCAGCAAAAGCACCAGAGTGACTCCAGTGAGCTGCTGGAAAGGGAAAAGAGAACCAGTACCATGTGGGGCACTGGCTCTTTGCAGTTTACCATGGCACACAGATCAGAGCTTGGAAGTTTCTAGCAGGCATATCCTATAATACTGAAGACACTGCAGAGAGAAGTGGCAGGGTAGCTCAGCTATTTCCAAGTGTCAAGGCACAGGAGGGGTCCTGATGTCAATAAATGGACATCAGTTTGGATCAGCAAATGCTCTGGCCCTGTGTCGTGGTTTGGAAGATGAACTCTACCCCATCAGAAGGGACTGGTCTTCAGTTAACTGTAGAAGAGCTGTGGCTACTACCACCAGCTGTGCTCTTACTGGGCAGTCATTTCAAAGGCAACAATCCCTTTTAGCCTCACTGATTTCTGACAAAGCAGGAGGGTGAATTTAAGCTGTACCTTTGGTGTCTCAACTCTTTCTTCCTCCATAAATGCTGTCTCTCCCTGGCAGCTGGTTGGAGGGAATGAAAAGGCTTCTGCTCCTGAAGCTGAGGGGAGACCTGGAGACTGCAACAGCCTTGTGTTCTGTGAATGCAAGGTAACTGCAGGTACCACAGCTTGGGTCTAAAAAAGATTTGAAGAACTCCAAAACCAGAACAATTTCAAGTAGAAAACAACATACAAAGTCACAAACCAAAACCAAACAATACCCAGCCCATTTCCAAAGCAGGAGAATCACGTTCTTGGTCTTCAGGATTTTAAAAAACCAAGAAGCAAAGCACCACCACCCCCCAAAACACACACCAAACCCCAGGTGTCATTAAGCTAGTTACTTATTGAAGCTGAGAGCTTACTAGCAGTAAAGACAATGTTTGGCACCATCTGGTACCCTCTAATTTCTGACATGCTAGAGTTCCTTTTTAAATTCAGTACAAAAGTCCTTAGTATGACATGGGCAACTAGCAGAGGGCTAGCTGCAGGAACTCTTCTGCCATGCACTGCTTCCTGCAGGGAGAAGCATGGGAAAGCATGGAGCAGGCTGGGTCTGGAATAAGAGATTTAACAGGGAGCACTGTTGAAGGGAGAGGTGTGCCTCAGGGAAGGCAAGCATGGCACAATTAGAAAAACAGTGGTTTTTCACTCTTCCTGAAGTGTGATATCCACACAACTTGCCAGTCCAAGAGGAAACAAGGAGCCTTATACAGGAGCCTGTGGTGCCACCATGTGTGAAAACATATTGTTACTCAGGGTAACTGTAAGAGTGCTTGCAGTCCTGAAGAGAAACTGGTGGTAGGGCTATAATTTACAGGAATTTAGTCCCATAAGGAATTACATTCTAGGATGTTTTTGATTCCTACTTGTTCATTTGTTAAAATGTGCTTTTAATACATCTTATTATTAATAATGTTTTGGATCCTGTGTGTCTCTATCATGAGAAGTGCTATCTAAGAGAATAGCTGGGTTTAATTCTTTGTTAGCCATATTATTCCTGGACCTATATTTTCAAACCTAGATTCTCCTGGACCTACATTTTCAAAGCAAAGTGATTTAGCTTTCATTTTAACAGAATCCAGAATTAAACAGCATCTTGCTGCCTCAAGCAATAAAGGATTTCTCCTGGAAGGAGAGGCTGTAGCAATACAGTACTTAGGAGGCTGTGAACTTGAGAGAATATTTACTTGAGACCATGGTGAACATGAGGCCAAATCTTTCATGCTTCCAGTTATGTTTTCATAGAAATGCCATGCTGTACAAGGGCTGTGTATCTTAACAAAACAACATGTAAAATAACCCCCAAAACAAACCTGAGAATTATTGGAAAAAGGCTGCACATGACTCTCCCTTCTCAAGGAAATTACTAGGGAAGAAACAGACTGACTAGCCCTAGAGCCTGGGCCTAATCAGTCAGTATAATTAGAGAGGATACTAAGTGGCCAGACTTCTGCAGTGGAAGGGCTGGCACCGGATGCACAGAGCACCCAGAATTGCTCTTGATAAAACACATGTGACATCCTTAACACTTCAATCAATTAGTCATCATACAGCTCTATGCATACAGGTTCTGCAGCTGTACTGCTAAATACCCCATGAAATTGGACTCTTGCTGGGTCACAGGAGGAAAAAGTCATGCAAATCTTAAAGATTTCAGAACAGATCTCTGACTTTTGAGCCATTAAGCCCTCACCACAATTATACTTCTAGCGAGTACCCAAGATATTGCAATGAGTTTCCATCTTAACCTTAGGCTGATCCTAATATTTTCTTTTGGGTACCTCTATTATTCTCTGCCATGCTTCACTTCATAGGAGACACACAGCATATCTAGAGAACAGCAGGGGAGCAGGTAATTTCAGGGTCCCTTCAGGGTGACTGTTTATAACACTAAGTAGAGCCTGTGTGCTTTAGCCCCCATGCTGGCACAGCTCTCCATAAATTCAAGAGCTTGTTGGTCAGTCACATTACAGATACTCCAAGTGCTGCACAGTCTCCAAAAATGGTATTTCTCTACCATTAACCCATGACTCCCCAGCAAGAGGTCTGAACATCTCAGAAATGGAAGTGTTCCAATGAGAAGCACGAGCACAAACTGGGAAATAAACTAAGACCTAAGGTTAAACCACACCAACAGCCATTAAAGCTAAACCATTGTTTGCATTTTGGGCTTCAGAATGTAGTCAAGTTCACTTTCTCACTTAAAACCTTCTTTTTTTGGGGGGGCAGAGCAGAAACAGCTGTAGGAGGCGGGCCAGGCAATGGATTTGCCATCATACAGAAAAAGTCATTCCAAAATGATGCTGTAAGTCTACACACTATAGAAATCAAAAGACATCAATGGATTCTAAGTGAATCTATGTACAAACAGCATTTTGAAAGAGAAGAACTTCTTGCACAGCCTTAAGCCCAGCTCTGCTAGGAATGAGACCTTACCTTGGCTACTGTCTGCTCAGCAATGGTGCTTGGCCTACGCTGACGAGCATCAAGCCTCTGCTCAACAGGAAAGCTGCTCCGGTGCGACTTGAGCCTTTCCACTAACAGGTAATAGATAGCAGCAAAGTGGTTGTAACTCTTGTTCTGCAGAGACTGAAAGAGAGAAGCACAAATGTGTGTGTGCAGCCAGATATGCACAACATCTTTTACCTTCCAGAAGACAAGGAAGAAGAAAGAATTGCCATCTAGGGTTAAAAAAACACCTTCTCTGAGGCTATGTTGGCTGTTCCAATGATGAGAAGCAGTGGGGAACTGAGCCTCTGCACAGTACAGAAACTACCCTCTTCTAGCAGAAAGTACTTAAACTGTCATTGAGGTTGGCAGTTTGAAGTTCTCAACCACCCTAAAGGAAATGACTTAACTCCAGAGGGAGTCTTGGCATTTATGTTTGCTAAGAAGCATGATTTGGGATTGGACAGAGACATTCAACTGCTCATTGCTTTCATGCTCCTTCTGAATTTCTTTTTCCACTCTTCAGAAATTCAAAATGAATTTACTTTCAATTATGATTTCCCCTCCTTTCTCAGCATTCGAGTAGTAATGATATATCCAGCCCTGCCCAGGAAATCTAACAGTGCAGAACCTGAGATGGCTCCTTTGGTTTAGTTCTGTGCTTAAGAATCCTCTTAGCCAAGAAAGAAATCTCTAAAAATGACCAGTTGTAAGCAGTTGTCTGTGGGCCTACCACACAACACACTGCCTGCAGTCTGTGCAACACAGACACCTTGCCTCTGCTACACATGATCTTCAGGAAACTCTCTGGAGGGGCATCTCTCCTCTTCCTGATCAGTCCTGATCAAAAAACCCCCACTGTGGGGTGGGGGGCAGGAACCCACTGGGGTTTTTTGTGGTGGTTCCTGCTCCCCACTCCACAACTGTTGAAATAAAGAGTGTTGCAAGCAACTTGGGTAGTAACTTGTAGTCATAAAAACTGAAGAGGAGACCTTTCCCCCAGGGCCAAACAGATGTCTGAGTGTGTTTTACCTCGATGGTTTTCTGTTGGTCTATTCCAAGGCTGTGCATTAACCGTAAGACCTGCTCGTTATACTCCCCGATGGCAGGTTCGTTCTCCTCTCCTGGTGGATACAGAACAGGTTTCTGTGCAGGAACTTCGATGAGCATCCACTTGTGCTCTTTAATCTGAGCAACAGTCAGTCGTTTGGATGGGTCCAGGACCAACATTCTTCTTATCAGATGTTCACACTCTGTTGGGAAAGAGAAAAATTACCAGCCTGTGGAGTGCTACTTGCATATATTCACCCCAGACCTCCCAGACAGAGCATGACAAGAGGAAACCGCCTGGCTACTACCCAACTTCTGTGCTAAATACAGTCCTGAAGGCTAGAACAACCTCTCAAAAGTCAAGATTAAATGTCACATTAAGGAGGACAAACCCCCAACTTCTTTAAAGGCACAGCAGGGCTATCAGTGCCATTCCTTCTACACAGCTCCACGTGAGGGTAACAGCAGCATTTAATCTCTTTGAAGCTGCTTGTGCTAACAGACTGGTAAAGCTTCAAAAAAGCCCTGTGAAGCAAAGTGGGGAGTAAGTAACATTCTCCATCAGTTTGGGATATGTTGTACAGGCTCAGAAAACAAGGGATTTGCAAAAATAGAGTTAATTTGGATATTTTAAAAACTTATTTTCACGCTGGTGGACACAGAAAGGAAGGTAAAAGTAACGTCTCTGTGAGCAGTAGCCAATGAATCTCCAGGCTTACCTGTTTAATTCCAGGACCAAAGGGGAAATCAGTAGCTTCAGGTGCCAAAATAGTTATGAACACACCAAACCATTTCCACCTTCTCACCACTACATACTAGACAGCTTTAAAACTATGACTTTTTCCCCGGATCTCAGCTGGTTTTTGGTAGATGGGGCACAAGAGATGAATGTGCAGTCAATGTAAGTTCCTTTAAATGACTTTATCAATCTGCCGTGAATTTCTAAGTTGAGCCTGATATGGCTGCAGTACATTACTATGAGTCACTCCATTTAGGTAGTTATGAGACACAACAGAGAATTCTGGCTGTTTATCCCTATTTCTCTCTCTTGGTTTCACAGTTTTGCTACGAGGCACACCCTTCCCCACCCCCTGCATCACCACGATCAGCAAGGGAGCAGCAAACAGCCTGTGGAAACAGCCTGGCTACCCTGCAGTTACAGCCATGATTGCACCTCACAGGAAGGTACCTGATCTAGGTCACATACCTATGTCAGGAAGTCAGAGGAACACAATACAACTCAGTGTGAGCCTCCAAACGTGCCTCAGAAGCTGAGGGGCTGCTGTGCTGCCGTGATGGTGTTGCTAAAGCAACCAAGTGCACAACAGCTACTCTGTAGTGGCTGTTTTCAGAGGGGAGTACATGCCAGCAGGAAGAAAAAGGGGAAGACTGGGATGCTTTACACCACAGAACCCTTAACAGCAGGCCTGAAAAATGTCTTTTTTAATTCCCTTGAAAAAGCAGCACAGAAAGTAGTATATCAAAAGAGGATTTCAATCAGGAAGGGTGTTTTTAAGTGATCTGATTTAGAGCCCCTTTAATATAGGGAGGGAAGCTGAAGGACACCATCAAGCCCTGGGCAAGAACAGCCCCACTTACTCTTGTTTCAGTAGGAGTGAAACCCAACAGATGGGGCGATTCTGTGAGGAGGGGATCTCTCCCCTGCCCGTAGGAGCACCAGATCCATGACAACTGGGATTTGGTTGTGCACTTCTCTGCTTTTGTTTAGCAGATGCTGCTGTCACAGGAACCCAGGTTTGACAGCAATATTTCTCTCAGCCTATTTTTTTTTCAAAATGAAAATGTATATGGCCTTTTGGGATGAAAGCTGACTGCTCCACAAACCTGCCTCTCCTCCTGCATCCCCACATTTCTGTTTACAGTAGCATCAGAGATCCTTCAGCCTCCACTCTGAGTCTCCCTGCCTATGCGGACAGCCATGCTGCAATCTCCAAACACTGTGCAGGGAAAAAGGGGTTGGTTTTTGTTTTGCCAAAAGAATAGTCTGCCAGACCACAGCCTAGTGCACAGATCACCCTTTGCTGTATTTGTAACAGAGAATATTCCAGAATTTTCTCAAGGTTTCCCACACCAAGAGCAGGAGATGACATACTGTTACCTTCTGACATAAAATAAGGGATCCTGAACCTTCCTTCAAGCACTCGTTGCCTCAGTATGGGGAGAGTTGGTCCATCGAAAGGTAACGCTCCGCAGACCAGGACATACAGAACGACCCCCATGCTCTGCAGGAAGAGAAAGCTCATGTCAGCTCTCAGGCTCCAAGGACTGTCACTGAGGTTGGCTAGCCAAACCCTGCCATCAAAAAGAACTAAGAGGATGCTCTGCAGAAACAGGAGATGTATACAAAAAAGGAGTTTGATTTCTGAAGATCCCTAAACATTCAGAACACTCAGCTAACCCCAGATGGCTAGGCTTGCAGTACCTTGTGCTGATAAGCAGGTAAGCAGAAGTGTAATGGGTTAGAGACTCTGGCTGCTAGCAGGAAGCTCCACGCAGATGACTGAATGATACCTGAAAAGTGAGCCCCAACTTCAGGTGAGAATTAGATATACTTTTTATGAATCTCAATGTTGTTCAAACAAACAAACCTCAAACAGCAGCCATTCAAAATTAAGAAAAACCCTTAAGCCTTTTACATTTAGTGATTTGCAAAAGCCTGGGAAGAGGCAGACACCAACAGCCAGCTTCAGTGGGACACCGACTAATAATCCTGTGCAGTGCTGAGCATGAGCCAGTATTTCATGTGAGCAAAAGGAGACGATCTGGGCAAGAGCTCTGCTCCAGCTGCCAGGCTCATTTCTGAAAGCAGGCGAGTTAATTGGCACTGCAAGTGGAAAGAGTCCTGCAGGACACGGAAAAAAATAACAGTGGATGAAATAACCACACTGGACCTTCATGCCAATCAGCTGGCACAGACAGGCACAGCACTGGGTTTCTCAAAGGGAAAAAGCAGGCATTCAACATTCACCTTAAAACTTTAAGTACACAGAGATTTTTAGAAGACATACGTATTTTTAAAAGTCACTTCTCTAACTTGCTAAAAGCTGAACAGTGGATTGTGGCATTCCTTTCTGCAAGCTTGGCACTCTCAGCAGACCTATTCCTTAACCCATCTGAGAAGATGCTGATGATTTAAATATAAACACACGTGCACTCCTCTCTGTGGGCAGGCAGATTCTGTTCACTGAGGTCTGCTGTACATTTATTGACCAGCTACTCAAGGTTCATAAAGGCTGTAGCCTTTTTAAAAAGGAAAAAAATCTAACAAGCTAAATATATGTGTGTAGGTATATAGAGAAATACATGCACACAAATCCACGTATCTAAAAATCACAGGCTCTATCTATTGAAGAAGTTAAATTAGTTTAGCAGCTGAAAGGTAACTCTGCATGAACTGCTGTGTTTGTGTAACAGGCTCTGACCAAAATGCCAGTGCCTGTATTTACATTACGTGCAGTATTATCACCCCAAACCTGATGCCAGAGCAGAGAGTGCCAAGTTGTACCAGCTCTGGTTGCTTTAGAGTATGAATCTGCCATGACAAGTACCAGGATAGTAAAATTAAAGAGCAAACAAATGAGAAAGCCCAAATAAAACCAAATTAATAATGAAAAGCAGTCTCTGACAATGCACAGAGGGTGCACAAACTTTTTCAGTTCATTTTAGTCCCTCTTCTGCTGCATCAGAACATGGGGTGTGCTCCCTATCCTGTTCCATAAGAGCACTGCACATGGAGACACACTGGTTCAAACGCTTGCAGCTGCCTCCAGCAATGTTTGTGGCACAGACATGCTAGTTTTCAGCTCAGAGAGTGAAGCAGTCATCATCTCTCCTGTCTTAGTGGCTCAGAATCTCTTTAACCTCATCAAGAACTTCCAGCCTTACAAGTTTAATTCCCAATTAACACTGAAGACACTTAATGCTCAGAAAAAAGCAGAGTTCACACAGTCAGGAGAGCTTTTTTTGGAGGAGCTACAGTTTGTCCTTTAGGGGTTAATACACACCCACTGTGTACATTTAATAGCCACCTGGATAGGTAACTTCCATTCAGTATTAAGAGGCATTTTATAACGCTCAAGGGAAAAGCTAAAGAGGAACAGCTTGTGTGCAGCTAAAGGAAAAACAGAGATGATTCCTTTGTTCCAGGTTCCTAAAAGTTGAATCCAGTTTAAAAAAAAAGAATAACGATACCCAGATATCCAGCTGGGGTCCCTCGTACTGCTGCCCTTCAAAGACTTCAGGGGCTGCATAGGGTGGGCTTCCACACCACGTCGTCAGAGGCTCACCATTCTTATAGAAATTTCCAAATCCAAAATCTGTTGAGAAATTAAGGGGGAGGGGGGGAAATAATCACTCCAAACTCCAGTTGCATGACAAAGAATAATTCTATGCATGGACTGGAACCAAAAGCTCACTTTCATTCATGAAAGGCTCTACCACAAATCCTTTTATCCGTACTCCCACTGAAAATATTTTTTGGGATGCTGAATGTCCTATACTGCTATTTTCATGACAACTGTGTAATTATTAAAACATTGCAAAACTTCACAACCTGTAGCAGTTTTAAATACAATTTTACCAGTTTTTCTAAGTCTAAGTTGATAAACAGCTATCAGTACAATTCAACAAACTGCCAATCATGCACAGACACAAGCTTATTTACTTGCCAAGAGGTATGTGAGATTTCCCAAGTTTTCTTTAGGTGCTCTCTAGCCTTGAATACACAGTAATTTATGACAAAAGAAGCATCAACTCTGGAGATGGGAGGAAGGAACTCTGTCAAAAGCAACAAGCACGGGAAAACACAACGCCTCTGGCTAGGAGGAAAACTGCTCCTGGGATTGTCTACAGCCCTTTCAATCTACAGCTGAATTTGACCATTCCACAGCTAAGCAGTTCTTTGAATATATATATATTTTTAATGGTTTAATATAGGACCAGACATGGATCCCATGGGACTTCAGTATTAGTCACCATCTGTAATATTCCAATAGAGAAAAGTCACTATTGTGTAAAGACATTAACAGATAGTCTGAAGCAATGTTGTTTAGCTTCTCCTGTTGGGGCTTTCCCAGGTTGGTTTGAGTTGGCTTTGCTTTTTTTTCTACTTTTTTGTTAAAAAGCACAGTCCCAATACTGAACTCTGAGGAACTCCACTTGGACAGCAAGCTGTTGTCTGCAAGTCTTGGAGTGCAACTATCCAGCCAATTCATCACCCATCTGTCAAATCAAATCTGTCCAACTTAAGAGACAAGGACGTTGTGTGGGACAGTGTAAAATGCTTCACACAACTCCAGGGTGATGAAAGCAGATGCTCTTCCCTTACCCACTTCCCTTAGAGACCATGGGTGCCTGAGTTTGCTGGAAACAGTGACTGATTAAATCACACCTACACTCACTCCAGCTCCTTAGAGATTTACGTATCTCTGTCCTGAGTGCTGATAAGCTGCTATTTAAGCTTCATTCTGCCCTTTTAACCTAATGTCCCTAAATTAATATTGTATTCCAGATAATTACATTGTTACAAGAAAACATTTTACACTACTGTAAATATCTGGTACAGGTGTAACCCTCAAGAGGTTAAATCCCCGACATCAGCCCAAGGTCACTGTATTTGCTCAAAGCCAGAAAGTCAGATATCCAGGCTCAGAGCAATGAACTTTTGGGACTCGTCCATAATCAAAGAGCAACCCCGCTGCCTATCAAAGAAGGCTACGATGCTGGAAAGACTATTTGAAGGTCAGACCTCATGAGAGCTCTGTAGCAGCGTCATGCTCTGCAAGCACACCGTGCTGCCGACGGCTGCATGAACAGTTACACAACGGCATCCTGGCATGACACCCCACTCTGGAGATGCAAGCCGCCAAGGTCAGCTCAGACTCCCAGGTCACACGGGAAACACGGTGTGTAACATTCATGCTGTCCTTCCTTCTACATCCTCTTTCAGTTCTGAAACTACTGCAACTTCAGCTGTGGTATGAGAGGGGGAAACAACAACATATATATTATTATATTCTATTGTTGCACAAAATAATTACCTGTGTAGGTAATTTGTTAGGATACACACATTTTTATGGTCACCTCTTTTTGTTTCCATTATGCTTTCTGCCCTTCTACCTTTAAATGATGTTAAACCATTTCTTAGAACTTAAGAATTAATTGCATCCTTGAAAAACATTTCAAAGAAAAAGTTCACAACTTAAGGATACCGGATGCTCAGTCCATTTGGCTTCATCAATTTTTAATTACTGCACTGTCAGTTTCGATGTCCCACTTTTTGGAGTGTTAGAACGGCCAGGATTCAATTTAACACACAAAAAAATCACTAGTCTCACTGTCTCTTTTCCTGAGAGGCTGAGGCTGGTTCAGCCTGGAGAAGAGAAGGCTGTGGGGGGACCTCACTAAGGGGAATCAGCTTGTTAAAGGGCAGAGATTGGCAGGACAAGGGGGATGGAGTGAAGCTGAAGGAGGGAAGGGCTAGATTAGATCCCTTCCAACCCAGACCATTCCATGATTCTATTATTCCTCCCTCCACCTTGTTTCTACTGCACAACTGCTCACCTACCAGGATTATTCTAGACCAAAGGTAGCTTTTTTAACCTAAGAACATTGCTCATTCCAGAGAAAGGGATTTTAAGAGCATTACTGATATTTAAGGGAAAAATGTGCCAGGCCTCAACAAAACATATGCCAGCCAGAGAATTCTAAAAGGACTGAAATTGGACTCGTTACCAGAAGACTGAGATTATAGAATGGAGTGATCTTTATCTTCTTAACATTTGCCTGAATCTGGACGTTAAAAAAATGCCATCATTTGGAGCATTGTGCTCAATTGAATAAACTGTGTTTGTGCAATCTTCAAATATTGGCACTCAACATTTGTGGGATTTTGTTTCTCAATCTCATTACCCCCTTTAGAATCATCTTGAATTTAGAAGGTATAATTTTTTTCAACATCCATCATCTGTTTTCCCCTTAAAAATGGAAACGAAGATTTCAGCCCCAATTTGAGAAATGGAAGCTCCCTGCCAGAGCCCCTCCAACTTCTGCTGTGCCTCTATCTAGCAGTACGAGGTAGTCCCTAATTTGTACCTCTACAAATCTTTAGGAGGGATGGTAGCTTCAAAGCTGTAATTAATCCATTCTTCTAAACCTGCCAAGAGAATTCAATCTGCCTGACTTCATGGAGCCACGTGGATCTTTTGTTATAACAGTGATGTGAGCAAAGCAGATAATGGGGAGAGGTGCTGATAACAGAGAGGTACGAGCCTGGTAGAGACAAACCTGACCCACTTCAGGAGCTGAATGCTGATCAGCCAGTTCTGACGTCAATGCATATTTTACTGTCCACCAGCAAGACAAACCAGCGCTACAGCCTCCTTCAAAATAACAGTCTCTCCTACCTGATCTGGTTCAAACACAGCAGCTTTACCATCAAGATGGCATGCTTTCTGCAGACATCTAGAATGCATCTTAACCTGGCAGTTTTGTGGGTTACAGAGAGAAGCATACAGAGAGAAGCTCACCACTCTATCCTCAATTAAAAAGCTGTGTTTGATTATTGCTAACGCACAGATGTGTCATACAGACAATGAGCAAGTTTTATTTGATGAGAGCCTAGTGTATCCCTGATCAGTAACTGAAATCCAGCTCCTGTGATGCCTTCAAGTAACAGCAGAACATAAAGGGTACATAAACAATCCAGCTATCTACAGGCAATACACTGAAAAGAACAAAGCAGCTTTTCCTTACTAGTGCTAAATCCAAATTTGATGTCAAACCTGATGGAGGCTGCCTGGTTATGGCATTCTTCAGGCATAACCTTCTCAGTGGATGTTTGACCTGATTAATACCTTCCATTACGTTACTTATGGCAGTATACTTTTACTACCTTGTATCCTCTATACAATAACAGTGTATCAAAGCTTTCATGTCAAGATCTTGTTTCTTGTCCTTGTTCTATCCATCTTTTCCTTTTAGAGTGATACTAACACAGAACTATTACCTTTCAGTCCAGCCTCCTTGTTTAACCACAAAAGGCATCAGTCTCATCAGCTCACAGTTTTAGGAACACTTATCTTTTAATCTTAGTTTATTCCCCTAGTAAGTGAAACACAGAGGTACCTTTATGCACAGAATCACAGAATCGTAAGGGTTGGAAGGGACCTCGAGAGATCATCGGGTCCAACCTGCACATGCAGTATATTAACAAAAATGTTGTATTCTTAAAGAGTAAAAGCTTCACTGAAAATCTTACAAATATCAGAATGAATCAGTAGATCCACTGGAAGTTAGGAAGAGCCTGGAATGGCCATGACTACCTATGTAGCTAATCTGAGTAATCAGCAAGGGATTGCCCTGTGCGTAGTGCTGGGGCCCAATGCAAACACTGACACTGCAGAGCTTTCTATTAAAATAATTAGTCAGTTACTGTGTTGTTTTTTAATTGGTAGATTAATTCAAATTAGAGAATAATTGTAGCTATCAGAGTTGCAATCCTGGCTGCCCTTTGTTCTTCCAGTTTGATAAATGAACCGTGAAGAATATGAAACACTGGAAGAGACTGCTTTCAGGCAACAGCACGGTACCAGATAAATCCAAACTCACAGGTCAACCATTCAGTGGAATTCACAGCCTGTCTCCTTTCCAGAGAAAAACAAAATAAACAACTCAGCACAAACCACTATGAAGTTTCCAGCAGATGTAACTGTCCTCCAGCTACTTTACCACCAAAGCTGGACACAGGATTTGCTATCAATCTGATACATGTTGAGGAAGCTACATGACAGAGTCAGATCATATCAATCCCCACCAGCTAATGTGATCATTTACATACAGACCACCTGTAAATAACTTTCTGTAACTGAGGTACAGCACAAGAGCAGCTAAGGGTAGAAAAGATGACACATACATATGCTGACACATATAACACTTTTCAGCAATTTTATCCTTACAGAAAGCATTAGAGATCAAGATGCATTTTCAGTTCATCTATTTCAGAAGTCCCAAAGAGGAAATTCAAGGGTAAAATAACCCAGCAGTGATACACAACTCAGAAATGTTTTATCACTTTGTGCTTCTCAGCCCAATTGGCTGGCTATTCACACTTCCTCCTCAGAACTAGAAAGCTCACTCCTAATACAAACCAGCTTCCTCTCCAGGTCCTATATTATTGATGACTAAAGATCAATAGTCCTCCAAATCGATGTTATCTAGCTTTCCCATTTCAGTGGTTGCTGGGCTAAAGTCAGTACAGAAGGACTTGTGGAATTATAATGAACCAACATTGCTGGCAACATCTGCTGTGCCTAAATTTACAATGAAAATTAAATCATGCATGCAAAAGAAAAAAAATCAATAAGCTTCCATTTTGAATTTTTCTAGTGTTGAAAGAAGTTATTTGATTAACCCTGTTTTAACCTCAACATCTGGTAGCATTACAGACACCCACAAAAAATGACTATAACTCTAAAAATTATTTCTTTTTTCCTGAAAGTATAATAGAGCTAATCTAGGAATTATTTTAGCCTCATGTTCTTTGATATCCATAATGCAAAAATATTACACGTTCCATTACCACTGATTGGTTTGTACCTCAGGCAGCAGCAAACCAACTACTGCAACAGCCTTCATAACATACGGTGGTACTAAACACCATCTCCATTCTGAGTACCTGCTATTTTGATGTTCATGTTGTTGTCAAGCAAAAGATTTTCAGCCTTCAGGTCCCGGTGAACAATCTTTCTCCCATGGCAATACTCTACTGCTGAGAGGATCTGCCAGAACTTGCGCCTGGCCTCAGACTCGCTTAGACGGCCATGGCTTGCAAGGTAATCTGTTAAAACAAAGCAGGTTTGAGTGGGTTAGACAGCAGGCAACAACCCTGAAACAAAAGGATTTCTCTCAAATAATTAGCACTAAGAAACAGAAAATTGCAGTCAATCCCAGTTTCCAGCCCATGATTCTCTCACCCTCCCCTCCAAAAGAACAAAGGGAGTGAGAAAAAGCTGCTGTATGAACTCTACTCTATTCCTTCTTTTATAGACTATTCTGATAAATATTTTTATATAACAGGACTCCTGTGTAATGGGAAATACTTGGAATTATTGGCTTCACCAAGTACTTTTAAAGCTTTAGCCTCTTACCCCGTTCATGCCACACTTCTCCCATGAAGCTTCAACACGGGCTGTGTGGAAGCTGAAAAGGTTTTTTTTTTTTCTCTAGAAATAAATCAATTACCCATAAAGTCCCCATCCTGACCTCTCGTTTGTCTTCACTGCATCAGAGACAAAGAGAACATTTTGTTTTCATATTTAATTATGCTGTAAAAACGAAAACCAGCCTTGAAACACGTGACAGCTCTGAAACCAAAGAGTTTATCTTCAGGAACAAAGGTAAGAGAAGCAGCAGTTGTATGTATCTTGACAAAACCAGCTTCTAAAGCCAATTCCATTCTCTCTTACAAGGCATAAAATCAAAGAATCAGCTGTTGGGGTGGTTTCAGAATTGGTACAAAGAAAGCAGTTAATGGCCCAAGCGCAGCAAGCGCCTATAGATGCCGTACCCATAGACACAGGCAAGGCTCCAGCCATGTGCTGCACTGCAACCAGTGCTGAAGTTAACCAAAAACCAGTGCACCAAGAGCTAAGCTGTTGGAGCTGCTGCCAGCCCCTTCTAATCAGCATTTATAGTCCCATGAACTTGGTTTACAGACCAGCTGACACAAACGCTTCTGCCTGAGCTCAGTCACCAGGTTAAAACAGCTGCTTCTACAAGTTCGACTGTGAAAAGGATGTCATGGAGGTTTGGAGCCTGCTTCTGGCTCTTTGTAAGAATCTCTGATAAAAACTGGAAGTAAAATGATTAACTGTATCTTCTGAGCTACTTATGTAATCTCACTGACCCAAAAAGGATTATAGAATGGTTTGGGTGGGAAGAGACCTCAAAGACACCCAGTGCCACCCCCTGCTATGGACAGGTACACTCACCACCAGCCCAGGGTGTCCAAAGCTCCATCCAGCCTGGCCTTGAACCCTGCCAGGGATCCAGGGGCATCCCAGCTTCTCTGGGCAGCCTGTGCCAGGGTCTCACCAGCTTCCCAGGGAAGAACTTCTGAATATCTGATCTAAATCTGCCATCCTTCAGCTTAATGCCATTCCCCCTGTCCTGTCCCTTGCTGGCTGGCTGCTCTGAGGTCTCCCCTGAGCTTTCTCCAGGCTGAATAACACTCTCAGGCAGCCTTCAGAGGAAAGGTGCTCCAGCCTTCTGGCTCTCCTCTGGACTTGGTCCTACAGGTCCATGTCTGTCTTGTACTGGGAACCCCAGAGCCAGACACAGTACTGCAGATAGGGTCTCACCAGAGCAGAGCAGAGGGCGAGAATCACCGTCAGGCCCATCTGTAACTTCCCTTAGAGCTTCTAACCTACCTAAATCTTAACACACTTTCAGCTGGTTTACCTGGCAAAGCCTGAGAACAAACAAAAGCCTGGCAGTAAGGGGAAATCATAATATTTACAAGCTAAATATCATTCAGGGGTAAAGGGACTGACAAATCATATGACAGCAAGGTGAAATCAGATATCAAAGGCACAAACTAAATGACACTGAATGCAACCCAGCCCTTCAAGGTGTTAATCCTTCATTTGTTAGCAATGCAGCAAATTAAGCTAATGAATGCTGTCTGTCATTTGCTTCTGTGGCTCTAGCTTGTCAGGACTTAAAGATTCCATAGCACCTTAGCCTGCCTTCAGTATTCCACCAAGTCCAGTAGTCTGCACAGAATAGGTGATTTATTCTGAAATATGCCACTTGCTCTTCTGGTGAAGCAGAGCACACCACAGCCTATCTAAACAGGGGATGGGACATGCAAGGATACTGCTTGTGTATTAACTAGCTTGCAAACAGGAGAGGCTGGGATACAGGCAGCATGCCAGCCCCTGGGTCACAGAAACCACTGTAAGACAGCTGAATCTTCACAGAGACAAACAGAGAATCATTGAGATTGGAAAAGACCTCCAAGATCATCTAGTCCAACCATCTCTCTACCACCTCTATTACTCACTAAACCCTAAGTACCTCATCCAACCTTTCCTTGAACACCTTGAGGGATAGTGACTCCACCACCCCCCTGGGCAACCTGTTCCAATGCCCAGCCATTCTTTCTGAGAAGAAATTTCTCCTAATTTTTAGCCTGAGCCTATCCTGGTGCAACTTGCATCCATTCCCTCATCCTATTGCTAGTTATCTGCAAGAAGAGGCTGACCTCCAGCTCATCACAACCTCCACCTCTCCCCTGAGCCTCCTCCAGGCTAAACAGCCCCAGTTCCCTCAGCTGCTCCCCATCAGACTTGTGCTCCAGACCCATCACCAGCTTCATCACCCTTCTCTGGAGAAGCTCCAGGGCCTTGATGTCTTTCTCGTAGTGAGGGGCCCAAAACCAAACACAGTATTTGAGGTGCAGCCTCAGCAGAACAGAGCACAGGGGGATGATCACCTCCCTGGGGCTGCTGACTGTGCTATTCCTGATACAATCCAGGATGCTGTTGATCCTCTTGGCCACACTGCTGGCTCATGTTCAGGCAAGTGGCAACCAACACCCCAGATCCTTTTCCTCTGTGCAGCTTTCCAGCCCCCTGCCCCAAGCCTGTAGCATTGCCTGGGGTTGTTATGACCAAAGTGCAGGACCCAGCGCTTCATCATGTTGAACTTCATCCCATTGGCCTCTGCCCTTCCAACCTGCCCAGGTCCCTCTGGCAGACTGACACTCCCCCACAGCCCCAACTTGGGGTCATCTCCAAACTCACTAGTGGTGCGCTCAATTCCCTCATCCAAATCATGGATAGAGATATTGAAGAGGATGGGCCTCAGTACCAACCCCTGGGGAACACCAGTTGCGACCAGTCCCCAGTTGGATTTAACTCATTTGCCACCACTCTGGGCCAGGCCATGCAGCCAGTTTCTAGCCCAGCAAAGAGTGTACCTGCCCAAGCCATGGGCCACTAACTTTTCCAGGAGAACACTGTGGCAGAATCTGTCACAATAGGTATCTAGACCCTGAATACATGTGTGTCTGTATGTATCTCAGAGCTAAGAACCATGACTTTCTGGTTTCTACTGGAACCACTGGGTTTTGTGGTGAACAATTTTAATTTAAAATACAGTCCTTCCTGTCTGGGAGGGTTACTGAATCTCTCTCTTCGTGGAGATTTCCAAGAATGGTGCAGCTGATCCCGTGCCAAGGCTAGGACAGAGCAGGTAACTGCTTAAGCTCATTCCCCTCCAGTCTTCTGCATTTCTGCTCAAAACACATATGAGAGGGTCCAGGACAAACACCGAGGTAAAACCAGGTTCTTGCAGTTACAGACATAAATACCAATACTCTAAGAAATCAGAGATATGCCTGAATGTCTCCTTCACGTGGAAGCATTTCTGGAGCTACCTCAAGTTTATTCTTCACTTAAACAGGCACAAGATGCTGAGAAATAGAATTTGTAAGCACAGAGGTTTATACTATCAAGCACATCTCATTAAGGCTTAGTAGTTATGCTGAAATGCTCTAGAAAATGTAAAGACTGTCTTCATTATCAACTGAGCCAAGATTCTGCAATACCTCAAAGGACTAGTTGTTTTTGGAAAGGAAGGAAACGAAGGAAATCTTGTTCTTGGTAAAGTTTGGTTTGAGAACAAAACAAACACATCCAGAACAGAATTTAGGTCACTTTGCACAGTTTAACCATCAGTTATTGCGTGTTTCCAAGATAAACAGTCAGAAAACTGTAGTGGCACATTTTCATTTGCACAACCATAGCACACCAGTTACTGGACATGCTGAATGTAGGTGTGTTTTCCTATCTAGCTGCTGTTTTGTATAAGAAATGTTTTTCTATAGTCTAAATATTTGCCAGGCTTTCTGCAAATTCTGTGATTTCTTATTCCAAAAGTCAGATTTACTTCAAGATCTGCTTCTCAGGTATGTTGATTTTGTGTGTGTGGAAGAAGATGAGACCCACCAGACAGCCAGATCTATTTTCCCTGTACAACTGGGTACACACTGTGAATGCACAAGAGCCTCTTGCAAAAACCAGGCTTAAATCCCACAGTACCCTTTGGGACAAGAAAGGCAGAGGATAAACAGGACTGTCTGAAGGTGCTTGTTTTGCATTTCTGTGCACTACTGTTGTGGAGTGACAGTAATGTTTTAATGGGGTGGTAGATGCCCTGGCTGGCATCTGGCAAGATTAAGAAATAAACATTTTGTTTCCACTGGGAAGAGTTTTGGAAATCTCAGAATAATCTTGTGGTGCTTCACAGTAGAGCAGAGATGTGCCTGTGTAACGGTAGGAGTATTAGCACAGTAACGTAACCTAACAATATCCCATTTTTTCCCCCCTGTACGTTCTCTAAAAGGCAGCAAGGTCCTCACAACCTACTGTCCTATTGCAAAAAAGGCTGAAGGTTTTAAGGAATAGCTAAAAAATCAGGACAGTCAACTACGAGATGTTAGAGTACAAGAGTGAGTCTGCAAGGGCACTTAAGCTGTTCTTCCCAGGCAGTTCAAAATTTGCCTGTTCCTTAGGCTTTGTCCTGCACATGTTTTGCAGGAAGTAGAAAAGTGAGTAGATATATCACGTGTCTCCAGGAAAAGCTGTACTATTACCATTTGCTCACTTGTTTCATGCTACAGCCCAGCTGAATACCACAGGAGAAAGCTGAAGATCAAAAGAGCTTCAGCCAAAAGCAGCCCAGTCCTTTAGTTACAACTGTTAAGCTAGACATAAATCTCACAAGCTGGTAGTTTCAGCACGTTTATTTCTTTTAAAACACAGATGTATGTCAGACAGTGAGCGAGGATAGAAACAACCGTAACTTAAAGCTTGGATACTCTCTTTTCCCTTGCTGGAAAATGACTTGCTTTCAGCTTAACAGTCATATTCACTCTCCAGTCTGAATTCTTGTAATACAAGCAAACAATCACTGATGAGAAGCTAGAGAACTAGCCCTTCAGAGCAGGCTCATTGTGGTTAAATTAAGAGATAACCTACATCTCAGTTGTTTGACACTTCAGGTCTGAGATGCCAAAGGTTACAAGGTGCTAGCTGTGAAGATACTTCCAAAGCCACAGCAGAAACCTATAGTTAAAAACTTCATAGATCTGTAAAGTATTAAGCACAACTGAAGCCTTTTTAATTCAAATGTTTTATTAAGCCTAAAGACTTTAGAAAAAATCTAAAATATAACAGCATTTGAAGTGTCCAGGCTAAACATTACTTACTGCAAAAACACTAGCTGGCAAAAGGCAAATTCCAAACTGCTATTGAGTGTAAAAAGCCTCCACTGAAACTATGAAGACAGCAAAGAATGTTAGTACAGAGTTTAAAAACAATCCTGCCCAGAACTATGAAATGATGGTTTAGCAGAGCTAAAAAGACTCCATGAGGTTTAATAACAAGCTACTCAGAGTGAACTTTCAAGTGTGACATGGTATTAAGAGAACATTTAGAAGTTAGCAAATACCAATAAACATCTTGAAAAGCATGTTATGTTCTTTAAAGCACCTTATGCAAGAAGATAAATAAAGGTCTTCTATAAACTTGCACACTTTTTTTTACATCATTGAATAGCAAAGTTACACAGAACAACTACCACAAAGTGTAACTTCAACCTAGGGATGGTTATAATTCTCTCAGCTCCTCTGGAGAGCGAGTTCAAGCTCTGAACCAGCCCTCAGAGGGAACACAGAGGAAGTTCAGCCCCCACAGACTTGTTTGTCTTCCTCACTACCCTTCTCCCACCTCACTAGCTTTTGAGTACAAACACAAGCTGCTCTTATCACAAAACCTAGAGCAAGTTTTTTGGGTTTTCTGGTTGTTTTGTTGTTTTAAGCACCCTTTCAAGTGCAATCAAATGTTAGGCAGAAACAAAATGTACCATGAGACTGATTTAACTAAAGAGCAGATTCCACAGGGGTTTTTTTTAAACCATCTTGCTTTGCAGGAGGAAAAAGTAAAATCCCCCTGAAAAGCAGGATCATGAATGGTAAAGTGTTAGAAGCTTTGAAGACTCTTGTGTACAGAACTCCATAAGAGCATCCCACTGCCTGTGCTGTTTGCAAACTAATGTTATTTAACACATAGACTCGACACAGTAAATTCAACAGACCCAAAGAAGGATCAGGGCAGAAAGGAGGAAAAGCTCATGTAGTTTCAATCTTTTGCTTTTTTTAAAACACTGCCCTGTTTTTCTACTTTCCAGTTACATCCAAGTTGCACAGGACACGGCACCCTGCTTATGACACAAGCAGTCCTGTGATAAGGACTTCAAGGTGTAAAAGAGATAAGCCAGACAACAAGGAGGTACTTTGAACATTTGAGTTCTGTTTCATTATATTCATCCTCCTGTTGCCCAGTGGAAAAAAAATAAAGATCAGGCAGGCTCCACCTCTTCTGCACTCCAATCACCAGGGTCCTCTGCATGCTGAACTCTATTCCATTACCCTCTGAGTTCATTTTGCCTGGTGATGTTGACTGAGAGTTTCAGAGAAACTCTCGCAAAGTTCATTTTGTTACTGCCACTAAAATGTGTGTGAAAACTCTAAATGCCTGGGTATCAAGCGTAAGACAATAAACGAGCTTTTAAGCAACGAAGACTTCAGTCCAATTCCTAAACAGGCAGTCCTTGCTGCATCTCTAAACTGTGTCCACAACATACATCAAAGGATCTACAAACAGGGAAAGGCTCCGAGCACAAAAGGGTCTTGCTGTCTGCCCCCTCATTTCCCTAAGGATCTTGAGCTGAACCACGAAGCTGCGACAGGAGAGGTTTAGGTTGGATATTAGGAAGAGGTTCTGTACTGAGAGGGAGGTCAGGCACTGGCACAGGCTCCCCTGGGAAGCGGTCACAGCACTGAGCTTGGCTGAGTTCAAAAAGCATCTGGACGATGCCCCCAGTCACATGCTCTGACTTGGCTGGTCCTGTGTCGAGCCAGGAGTTGGACTTGATCCTGATGGGTCCCTTCCAACCCAGGAGATCCTATGATTTCATGGTCCCTTCAACAGCCTCCAATGTTCTAGCTCCCAAGTCAAGTACCAAGATGAGCAGAAAGGCTTGAGGAGGAGGAAGGGTAAAAGTTACAGGACAGCCTGCAACTCATGGCAAGGCTTCAAGATTAGCACTGGTTTGACAACAGCAGCTTACAAGGCAAGAAAACAGAACCCCCTTTCTTATTGTTTCCAGATGGCAATCTGTGTAAAGCAAATCATGCTGTTCCTTCAGAGAAAAACACCACACAACAGAAACCAAACAAACCCAACCATTTCCTGAGAGAGGTACATGGCATTCAGAGGTTACCAGACCCCAAACCAGACCTCTACTAACAGGCTATACACAGAAACGTGAGTAACGTCATTGATATTTTATCACCCCAGCCTGTTAGAACATTGCCTTGGTATCCTGCAGGTATTCAACAATTTCAAGGAAGTTTATGAATACCAAGCTCATCTTTGGTCAGAAGAACACAGGCACACCCAACTTTTGTCACATGGAGGAGCCGAAAGCAAGCTTTTTGACCTTGTTCCCTAACGTGTGTCTTAAAACTAAAGGCACTAACCTGGGTCAAAGTGAAATGTGTTTAAATACTTAGTGTCACATTTCTTCCTGGTGGCCTAAAAAGGAGCACTGCTATATATAGCTAGTTCTGGGAAAAAACTCAGAATGGCCTGTCTTGAGAGGACTTCACTGCTACTCCAGCCTCAATAGCTTAGAATACATCTCAAACAATAACATAGGACATATAACTCAGTATAACCACAAAAAACAAAACACCCTAGAGATAATGCCACAGCAGATGCATAAGCCTGACTTACAAGATTCTTTACATGCCCATTGCCACAATCAAGAAGGGAAAGTATGTAGGAATCACCTTCAATACTAGAACATACACCTCAGGAGCACGGGATCACTTTTACTATTCACTCCACAGCCCTTGGGAAGAGTAAAAGCTGATGCACAGCCACTTCACAAACATCCTTTTACATAATCATCAGCAGGAAATTTAATTTAGTCATCTTCCTCAATTCCTCTGGTCCTTCAAAAGACTAAAAGATTCTCTACTGTTCTGCACTTAGAGAGCATGGGGTATTTACATACCATGATAGTACTGCACTGATTTAAGGAATGGAATGAGATTCCTTTTGCAATCCAAACTAAGCATTGCAAGACAAGTTGCATCGTCAAGTAAAAAGAATACTATTTCACACACATTTAACACTCAAATCCAGATTTAATGATGAGTTTCAGCCAAAGAACAAGAACTAATGTGAATTTGACCACACAGGTCAATAACCATTTTAGGCTGTTTGTGTTCTGAGTGTTACATCAAGTCACCCTGAAATTATGTCTGACAAATGAGTACGTAACTGCAAAAGAAACTGATTCTTCAATCTCCCTGTAGTATTTTTTGGGCCACTGTTCGTTACCAGGCTGAACACTTAGTTTTTCATCTCAACTCAATGCTGAAAACCTGGCAATTCTGTCAACTGATACGAGTTTATCCTGCACTGGTTTGTTCAATAAGCTGTCTTCTGTTAAGGAACATCAGGAGTTTTTCAGCTTTCTTATGCTAGCATACACTGTAATAGCTTAAAGTTCTTAGCTCTCAAATGAGAAACAGTGAGAGTTATCAAAGATAAACTTGGAAAATAAAGTGACACTCTACAGTCAAAGGGCTCTTTGGGCAAGATAACACAATTGACAAACTCCAGAAGTTAACATTGAAATGTAGAACACAAATATTTTCTTGCTTACCGAAAATTTCTCCATTTTTGGCAAATTCTGTCACAAGGTACAACATGCTTTTAGTTTCCATCACCTGTTGGCAGAGAAATTGCACACAGGTTGTTTGCAGGAAGAGCAAAGAGTAAACAAACACCCAAATAGATACTTATTTTCCTTGTTCTCTTCCAGTAAAAACATGGATGTCCTTGCCTTGCACATACAGTTACCAATCTTCCGTATTTTTTCAAGTTCCCCCAATTTCAAGGGTAGCACTTGGAATTTAAGAGCAAGGATAAGCTTTAAATACTTCATAAAGCAGAGGTGGTGGTGGATAGAATTCTCAGCCATGAGTGACAAATAAAATGCCAGCATCCTCAGCAGCTGGTTTAAAGACTTTCCTTTAAGGAATCAGCCTCAAGAAATTCTCTTGCTCAACTCTAACACGCTGATGGCTGGCACTCAGGCAAGAGGACTGGGGTTAATACTGATCTTGGTTACAAACAGAAAAAACCCACATCAATAGAACCACCCAGAAGAGCATCAGACAAACTGAAAGTGAAAAATCCTCTATTTCAAAGACAGACAGTCATTTAGGACTTCCCTTTAGTACAATATAAAAATTTCAGCACCAAACATGTTTTGGGGCTATTTCAATAACCACAGTAAAATAGTTCATCCTTGCACCATGATTATTCATCCCTCATGTTGTGAAGGGATGCATTCAATTCCACAACATACATAATTCACATTAGGATAAACAGTTTTGTCTGTATCTACAACAGAAGCAACATGCAAGATTCCAACAAAACCAAAGAACTTCAAGATAAAGCACTGAAACACCAATTCTGGAAAAGCTGAGTTTCTCATGGACTGGTCATCTGCTACAAGTCACTGGTGTCAAGCAAACTCTTCATACAGGAGCAAAAGAGATGGAAAGAAGGGAAAAAAAGAAAGATACCACTAACCATACCTGGTAGAGTTTTATAATGTGTGGGTGATCAAGCATTTTCATTATCTGCACTTCTCTGTAGATCTTCTCCAGGTTTACAGCATCCAGCTGAGATTTGTCAATTATTTTTATGGCCACCTGCAGACAAACAGCAAAAAGTGAGATTAAAACTCCCCAACGTTTTCCTAGTTGGTTTATCCTTATTATAAAGGGAATAATGCAACCACAGGTAACTGGAGGCTTTCGCCTGCTTTGGCAGGGGGGTTGGACCCGATGATCTCTCGAGGTCCCTTCCAACCCCTACAATTCTGTGATTCTGTGTGATTCTAGCTCCGAAATATACCTCCTACACAAAAATACAGCAGCCCAACATTGAATGTGTCAGTAGTCCCATCAGATGGCTGCAGGACTATCACTGATATCAGCATGAAGGAAAAGTTTTACATGAAATAGAAGAGAGAACAAGCGATGGAGGCAACTGCTCCAAGGAGCCCAGGTGCAGAATGCTCTTATAATACTGCTCTACTCTTCCTACTACTGATATAAAGACAAAAACCTTCTTAAAAAAGCATGCAACATACATGCAAAGGATAACACTGAAGGGAGTTCAATATACAAATGGCATTCATTCACTCTGAATTTATCTGTCTTGAGTTTTGATGGTTAAATACTTCCATCACTTTCTTCACAATTAGTGCCATAGTTTTGTTTTCCAAGGTTAGTAAGATTATGCAACTATATAATCACTTCAGTTAGCAAAAAGGAACCTTATATCAAAGTGTGCAGAAGACATTTTTCATCTTTACATGGTTAAAATCCTTGAAGAGATCTTACTTCCTGAGCAACCACCAATAAAATCTCATCAAAGCAAAGAAGCCTTTAAAAAAAAAAGACTAATAAAAAAGGAATGGGTCTACAAATTTGGGAAGCACTGCTATAAATCATGCTATAGCCTTCACTACGCCTTCTTGCCAAGAACAGTGCTTGATGTTAAAATGTTTCCTATGTTCTTCCTTTCCCAGAAGTTTCCTATCCTACCACCTTACTGCACGCCCTTAGAAATACAACAATTCCCAAAGACTGAAACAGAGTCCTTCTCCTCAAAGTGTGGGAGCAAGAAAACAAGTCTTCAGGTCACACATTTCTTGGGGCAGAATACCTCCAGAAAAATCTTACTTCTATAGTTTTTAAGCATTTTTTTACTTCTCCTTTACAAGCAAGTCATTCTAGATTTAGGACAAGTCACAGAGGGTTAACACTCCACAGCAGCACACAACATCCCATATTGTCTATACTATCACCAACCTGCTCCCAAAATGATCACACTAACATGTATCACTGATTACTCTGCATTAATAGCTTTTGAGCCTGAGAAGATCTGTTGTATTTACAGGGCATTATGATACAGCAACGCATCAAGGACTTGGGTGCATACTTCTGCAAAAATGTTTTTATTAAGATATTGCCAGATAAAAAAGAGCTGTAACTTAAAAAAGAGCTGTAATTGAGTCAGCTAATACTGAACTTCTGCAGGCATCCATGGAGTTAGAAGAGATATGTTCCATATGACTTTGGAAATGCTGGAAAGCATATTGTTCTGGAGCACTATAGAATGAGCCACTGCCTCAGCAGGCTACTTGCAACCTCTGTCATCATGGGAAGAGATGCATTTCATGCTCCTACATCCATAATCTGTTCAACAAAAGACAAACAAGCCTTCTTTAGCCAGATCTTTCAATTGACAGCCATCACTAATGCACTCCTAAATGTGTACTGTGTAGCCACATTAGCTTGGTGTCTCATATCTGAAGTAATTCTGAGCATAGCTTGCATCTCAAATAAGATACTCTGAAGGAGTGGAGAGCTAACGAAGAACAAGCTATAGTTCCAGTTTAAGTAGGTTTTTAGCTTATAACCCCACCACACTGCATCAAACCGTGTTTTGTCTTACAACATGGAGTTATTTCATGCTATTGAGCAGTTTTTGAACACAAAGTGTGCACATACTAGAAGGAAAAAACTCTGCTATTTGCCATCCTTGTACAACTCTCAATGTGTTTATTATATACGTGCACACAGCAGCAGGTTTGTATAGGCAAAGCAGCACAGCAGCAGCTGGCATCACTGCTTCTGCAGTCAAATGCAGATGAGGTATCTCCGACTGCTCTTAATCTCCAGTTTTCATGCATTTTGCCAGGGCCATCAAAGATTTAGAGAAAAACCACTTGGAAATACTTAAATCCCACCATCTTCTTCATAAGGATGTGAGAAGGAACAGCACATTCAACAGCAACAGCTCACTTTTGTCCATGCTCTCAGCTGCGTCATGAGGACAGGAAAAAGGGAAGTAGTTCTTGGAGGTGGAGAAGCTGCTTCAAGATAGGGAACAGTTTCCTATCTTAAGTGTGGTTTGTTCCTGAACACGCAGCTTGCTAACAACTGCTAGCAGAGATGCTGGAACATCACTTTAAGCTTCTGAAGACAACACAGAGAGACTGACTGTACACAGAAATTAATTCTCATTTCTCCAGTACAGTAAATCACTGCCACAGCACAAGCAAACTGATTAATTTAGCATGGGCCAAATTAAGGACAATTACAGAAGTCCTGCAACTCTACTTTTGGCTTTTTTAACAGTTATCACTTCTCCTAAAAAAAATAGAAGGCAACTAACAAATCCTAACCAGACTTTTATATATAAATATATAGTAATAGCACACACTTCAAGTGAAAGAAGGAATCCTGTTCTTTCCCTTATCTTCTCCCATCACCATTTGCTGATGCTATGGGAATTCTATTGCAACTTTCGTTATTTCTTTTAATTTAAAAATATTAAGAATAGCACCCATTTCCTTCCCTCTTTCCCTAAAGGCCTAGAGAACTGGAGTTTGCTCAATCCTCATCTGACAGCTGGGAACTGAAACTGTGAAGCAGGAAAGGTGAAATACTTGTCAAAAAAAGATGGAAAGTTCTTCTACCCTTCAGCTACTCCAGCTTTCAGTTTTCACTGTTTTAATAGAATTCACTCAAATCTCTAAATAAGTGTTAAAGAACAAGAGAAAACCCCAACAACCACCACACAACCCCCCCCCCCGCCAACATGGCCTATCAACAAACATACAAAAAGAGGTATGCCAGTGTAAGCTTTAAGTTTTCATGCAAGTTACAGGAATTAAGAATTGACTTATTGAACCAAAACAGCCTAATATTAGAAAAGTTGCACTGAAATCAACACACCTTCCTGCAACCTAGAGCAACTCCAATCTGCAACAGCAAAGTGTTGTGGGGGTACCCATAAGAATATTAACCTCTAGAGGTACAGCACACTACCCTCACCCTGACCTACAGGCGATAATTACATCAGCACCCTGACTCTTTGGGTTGTTTGGGGTTTTTTTGGTTTTGCTATAGCACCTTTTTCCCCTCACTGAATTACTCCACTAACCCAGACTGCGTGCTGCACAGCACAGGGCGCTGCGGCCTCTGCTTGTGTCAGTTTTACACATACCTAAGCACGCTCCATCAGGCGCTCGCATCTCACCCAGCATCACATCTTCTGTCAGGAGGTGGTATTTTTCAGAGGAAAGTGCAAACCACCTCTAACATACCAGAGAGCTAAAAGCATAACTGCAAACGGTAAGAACATCCTAGTCAGAAGGCTTTCATTTTCACCCGAGAGCAATGGCTAGTATTCTTCTGAGCAGATGACTAATCCTTAGGGGATACTAGTTATAGAGTTTTGGGGGTGGGTGGGGAACATGAGTCTTTCACACATGGCCTATTTAGAGACTTTCCTTCATCCTTAAAGTGCACTGCTTTTTTTTTTTTCTTCCCCAAGTTGTCCCTTCATCTGTTCCAAGAGCTTTTCATTCCTGTTTATTTCACACATCAAATTCCACTAGAAGCAAATATCCACCCTCTTTAACTTCATGCTTCCCATTACTTTTGCTCTCTTCACTCAAGCCTCCCCTTCAGAGGGAAAATTCTGCTTATTTGTGCATGCCTCATTAACAAAAGTTACTCTGAGACCACACATTTCACAGCAACAGGGTAAGTGAGCATGGCAGGAAAGCACTTGTCATTAGGTTAAATGGCAACAAACACACAAATGTCAAGCAAAGGTTACATTCAACCAGGTAACCCACTCTGGGGTACCCTGTATGGACACACACCCCATTTTTCTTGGCTTTCACACTTCCTTCTACCTAGCCACACAGTTTACTGTTGCATTAATACAGGAGTCCAGTTAAGACTTTCTGAATTTGTTTGCAAACACATATGACAATGTAGTAGATGACATACCTCCTTCTTCATGTCTGACTTGATTTTATCTTCACCTGAACTTCGCTGACAATTTATGGCAACTATATTTACTACTTGCAGTTGAAGCTACCATTTTATACTCTGATACACAGGTTTTCCTTAAAAAAGGAATGGCTCTGTATATAATCCACTGTGCTGACCTTTCAAGGTTATAAGATCCCACCTTTTTTAATTTAACAGTTACTGGCTAGCCAGTGTTATGTAAAAAAACCAGGCAGGTATTTTCACAGATCAAAGCCATATAAAATACAATTTCAAAGTATTGATGCTAAAAAAGCCCAGCAAACAGGCTGTGAATTTAAAGTGCTCAAATACAGAGATTCAAAAGAAAGACAAATAATCCTTTTTACAAGGAATTTCTGAGCAAGTCTGAACAGCAATGCAGCACACATCTTCCTGCACTAGGGACCTGACGGCACACAGGTAAAGCCTTTCCTAATAAGCTAAATATTCTTTCACTGGAAGTTCAATAAAGGCACAGATGAATGCAAGAAATTAGCAAGTCAAGAAGCCTAAGCAACAGTTTAGAACTTGAAATATGAACAGCCTTTCATCTGGAACCATTAATAAACAGGACTTTATATGCACAATTAACTAACATTAAACCAAGTGAGGGGGTCCAAACCTGAAGTGCTTATTCAAAGCAGTATTTGGCTAGAATTGATTTCCCCTGACATCACTAAAAGTGATCTTAATAAGGTTCCCCATCCTCATCTAACTCAGCAATTAAGTTCTAGACAAATGTTCTTGCATCTCTTACTGGAGAACATCAGTGTAGCTGTACTGAAAAATTAAAGATGCTGACACAAGTCTCCAACACTGGCAAGTCTGCTGTGAAGTCACACAGAAGAGAAAAAGGCTTCAGGCTGGACACAAACCACCTCAGGAAAGGAAAGCTGGTTAAAAAAAATAATGGAAACTGTATCAGAACACACTGTAATTCAGTAACTTCGTAGGACCCACAGATGGGAAAATCATAGCAGAGCTGGGGAACTGTTAAGCCCTAATTTTTCTGTAACCTCTGTTATTTTCAAGAATACTAAAGCAATTCCTTTCTAAAATGACAAGAAAATAAAGACTAAAGATTTCATCCCCATCACAAAGTTTGCCAAAAACCGAGAACTAGGTAGTAAATGAAAATAATAACTCGTCAAGTGAAGTACATCAAAGTTTGGTATATAGCATCATACCTGGGGACAGGACACTGATATTGCAAGGTCTTTGCCTGCGTGTTTGTTAACAGCAAGGAAGGAATTGAAAAGAACTAACAGTTTATTATGAAACTTGAGAAATAAGACAAGAAGAAAAATGTCTTTATACTCATGATGCAAAGCTCATCCATCACTGCATGGCCAGAACAGTGTTACTGCAGGTTTTCCTTAACTGAAAAGTCCAAACTAAGACCATTTTTCATTCCTGTAAGGTATAGTTTTACCACACAAGAGCACAGTAACCGAGTAACAGCAGGGCTTCTCAGTTTTTTTACCTTTTACTATAGACAACAGTGACTTTTGTCTGGTACAGAGCAGCACAGTAAGGTCTTTTTCATTAAACAATGAAAGCAACCTCATCAGAGCCATAGTTAAAGCTCACCTCTAGGTGTAGCAACTAAAACTACCCAAGAAGAAGATGTCAGAGGAAGCTGATCTTTCAAAGCCATTACCCTCATCAGATACCTGTTTTAAAAAATGACAATGACTAAGTTTTATCCATATGTACTTACAGCCTGGTTTTGTTTTAGATAAAGAATAGGATGCTATCGATGTACAGGCTGGTAACCACCGGGTAACATGGGGGGAGGGGGTAAGGGACAGTTAAACAAAGAGACTAAAAATGGTTGAATCTGGTTAACAGGCAGGATGAGATACTGCAGAACACGGGACACATCCAGAAAACCCTTCCCCAGAACAGCTTACAGGGGTAGAAGGCTGGGTCACTTCCAAGCACTGGCCAGGTCAGGAAACCTTAAAACATTCAGGATATGAAAGCAGGCACAACACAAGGTTCGAGCCTTCCTCTATGAACAGAAAGTTACCTCTCTGCGATGGCTACCCTCATAAACTACTCCAACAGCTGCCCTCCCCCCTGCTCCATCCCAACCCGAGCATCCTTACCGTGACACCACTGCCCTGTAATCCCTAACCCACAGGGAGACCCGCTGCAGCCAGGCCAGGAGCCATTGTCACTGCCTTCGCCAGGAAGATGAGCACAAGGAAACAAACCAGAACGGCGGCCAGGGCTCCTGCTCCAAAGCCTGCCCGCAGCAGAACACCTCAAGCAAGTAAAAATACCTTCCCCTCAACCCCGGAGCAGGCCCCAGCGCTGGAAGGGACAAAAAAAGCCGGCAGCCTGCAAGGGCGCTGCTGCGCGCCCCGCCGGCCACCCCCCGATAAAACCCAGGCCCCGAGCGCAGCCCCACAGCCCCGCGGCAGGCCGCCCGCCGGGCCCTCCACACCCCGGAACGGAGCCCCGCAACCCCCAGGGCCTGCCGCCCCGCCGCGCTGAGCGGAGCCCCTCGGGCCGGCTCCCCGAAAACCGCCTCCAGCAGCACCCCCAGCGCTTACGGCCGCCACCCCCCGCCCTGAGCGCGCCTCCGAACCCCGGGGGCTCCGGCGCCTGCGGGCAGCCGAGCGCTGCCGCCGAGCGCCCGGCCGGGCGAGGCCTGAGGGCCGCGGGAGAGGCCCGGCCGGCCTAGGCCGGGTCCGGGGGCAACCGCGGCCCCCGTCTCGGCGCCTCGCCTCACCTCGCTGCGTGTGATGCGGTGCCGCGCCAGCTTGACCACAGCGAAGTTGCCTTTGCCCAGCGTGCCCTCGATGTCGTAGAACCCGACGCGGACGGGCCCGAGTCCGCGAGGCAGCAGCGGGGGGGGCCGCCGGGGCTCGGCCATTACCATGCTGGGCGCGGGGGGCGGCGGCGGCTCCGACGCGAGCGGCGGCGGCGGCCCGAGTCTGTCTGCGGCGCCTCGCAGCCGCCCCGCCCCGCCGCCCTCCTCCTCCAACCGCGCGTCACACCGCGCGTCAGCGGGGGCGGAGCCTCGCCATGGCAACCGCGGCCACCGCGGCGCAGCCACCGCGCCGGCTTCCCCCCCTCCCCTCCTTCTCCTTCCCCTTCCCCTTCCCCTTCCCTTCCCTTCCCTTCCCTTCCCTTCCCTTCCCTTCCTCTTCCCCCCCTTCCCCTTCCCCGCGGCTCTGCCGGGCGGCACGGCGGTGAGCCCGCCTGGCTCCTGCGCGCCCGCCCCCGGCACCGCTTGGGGCCCCCCGTGCTGTCGCGGGGATCCCCTCCCCGGCACAGTCCCCGTAGCTCCACATCAGCGCTGCGGCCGGGGGAAAGGTCCCTCCCCGCCATGCTCTCGGCCCTGTGGCCCTGTGACAGGAGAGGGGTGAGGGGGGAAGAAACAGCGAGCTAGCTCCAGGTGTCCCTCCAGCTCGGACTCCATGGCCCGGCCTTACAGCTTGGGCACCTGGATCAGAGTCTGCACGCTCGATGTAGCTCCTGACAGAAATACCCTCTCCCTGACAGTGGCATTTCCAGCAGGCCGAGTTATTCCAGGCCAGAAAGGTGTCTTTTCTTCTCACATCTTCCTCCCAGACCCCCGACCAGCAGCACACAGCACTCACAGCGGGTACTGGGGGCAGTTTTGGGCCCCACCATTTGAACGTCCTTGAAAACACTCACAGGAGGGCAACAAAGCCGATGAAAGGGCTGCAAGGATTGAAACGAGCTCTTATGACGAGCAGCTGGAGACTTTGGGTTGGTCTAGTTTGGAGAAGAGGAGGCTGAGCTCCATGCAGTGTCCTCAGGGAGGGCATGTGGAGAGGGAGGTGCTGAGCTCTTCTTCCTGGGGTCCGGTGACAGGACACGTAGGAATGGCTCCAAGCTAAGTCGGGGGAGAGCCTTACACGAAAAGCTGCCTCCTACTAGTGGAAAGTTGGTTAAATTTATTACATGTCAAACTGCAACGACGCTGTGCCAAGGGAACGGAAGGCCTTCGTGAGGAGTTAATGCTTGTCCTTCACTGCACTTCACACAGTTCATGAGATTCCTCTAAGGAATGACATTTAGAATGACGCTGCTGACTGAGGCTGCTATGCATAACAACTGTACTGCTACTGCTCTATTTATCCCCTTAAAAAGTTCTGACAGTGACTAACCGATGACTTGAGTTAGTCAGGCATCTACTTGAAATGATTGATAGGTGCATGAGCAAGCTTACCATACTCCTCCTTGAACAGAAAATGGGATTGTCCTGAGATGTTCCTTGTGAAATTTCACCCCTTTTTCACCTTTAGGATGTTTCATATTTTTCAGAAACCTGAAACATTGACCAAAAAATAACTCTGCCCCGATGCAAGCTTGGTGTGCTAAAAGTAACATTCAATCTTGTGCAAAATATTGACCAATATTCATTCATATTGCCATTTAATATTCATAAATACATGTTTTCATAATGTTTACTTGCTTCCTGCCCATTTTCATCCACGTAAAATCTCACCAGACTGGTGCAAAATCAATTATTGACCCAGATTTTGTGTTTGCACTGGAAAATTCCTGCAGGAACTGGAGGCACACCACTGCCCCTGCAAGCTCAGGCTATAGAAACATTCCTTCCTAACGCTGCTAGAGGGGAGCTGCAGGCACAGGAGAACCCTCCCTTGTGCTCCAACAGCCGTCGGTGGCTGTTGCGGTGCTTCGGGCTGCTGCTCCCGCACGCCGGCACCAGGGAGCCGCTCCCGGCAGGCGGCTGCCGCACACTGTGGAGCACGGCTGCCCTCTTGTGGTCAGTGTCCCGCACTGAACACGACAGCTGGGACCCTCTGCTCAATCAGGAGGTTACCCCGCCCTCTAGTAACTCCCAGAGATGCTGCGCACATGCCGCTGACTGCCTGAGTTCAGCGAGCCAGCAGCTCGAAAGACCAGGGCAGGTGCTCAGTTGCCAAAATGTGGCTTTCAGCGCTTCACACCTGAACTCCAACACCTGGCTTGAGCATTTTCCCTCTAATTTTCTGCTTTTCAGGGCCTAAAAGATGCTGAGAGCTTGCCAATAAAACCTCAAACAACCCAAAACATAAAAACAGACCCCACAAAAAACCCCCACCAAAAATCTCACTAAGAGACCAAGGATGCAGGAGTATCAGCAGATAGACATGCAACTGCTTGCTTGATACAGGAGTGATAATTACCCAAAACATTTCCAGCAATCTTTTCAGGAGATATGGTCACTAAATAGGTGCCATTTTCAAAACAGAGGAATATTAAATAGATAAATGAAGGGATTTCTTCTTTCAGGGCTTCATCCTGCACCCCTGCCTGGTGGTGGACCAGCATGATACCAGCAGACACTGTGGTACTGCAGGACAGAGCCCCTGTGCATGTCAATCTCACACCCAGCGTTCAGGACGTGAAAGCAGCAGCTGTGGCAACTGACCCGAGTATTTCCACGTTTGCAACAGCACCCAGCTCCAGAAATGCCTCCTTGCATGTTTACATTGGCAGAGCGCACTCACGGAGAACAGCACCTGCCAGAGCCTTTTTCACACCTCAGTTCCCTGGCACCTTCTGCAGATGGGTTTTGTTTCATTTTCCTATTTATTTCCACGTGATGGGGAAGAGCAAACTTCTACAGAACCCTGTCAGGAGCTAGATTCGTTTCAGACATGTCACAGACAGACGTGTTTGGCAGCAACATGTTCCTCTGCAGGAAGGGGAAATACTCACCTCAGCAATAGGTGAGTAATATCAATGTTCCTGCTTGGCCTCCTTTATTTGTTTGGTCATTCTCCCTCCATTTCTCTGATCAAAGAAGGAAGAAAAACCCCACAAAACCACAACCCAGATGGATCCAAAACCTGGAGTAAAGCCAGACAAAGCAGATCGAATTCTTTGAGATTTTAGTAGTGTATGCTGAAGAGTTCTGGCTCCAGTAAGCACTGAAGCATCAGGATCACCTCTGCCTCCACCTTTCTTTTAGTTCTGATTACGCCTTGTATGCCTTCAGGAAAGACTCATCCATTAGAAGACTGGCACTTCACCACCACATCTGTCCATCACAGTGTACACAAGGTATCCTAAACAAAGGAAATGCCTGCAATGACAATATTCAACCACTATGCACAGACACTTTTATACACAGATAGACAGATAAACAGGCATTTACTATTTTTATTTAGCTTGTGTAAAAGTCAAAAGTGATCCAACAGAAGTAAAAAAGATTACTTGCTTTATACAGGGCCAGGTACAAGAACTGCTCAACCAAACCGTACTTTTAATCAAACAAATAATGACTTAGTCTAGACATGTTTCAGGAGTTGCTGAATAGGTCTGCTGGGCAATGAAATTACAATTACAAAGCTTCATTAGTATAGTCTTAGAATCACTTTGGAGTCACTCATTTTTAGACTCCAGGCATCCCAGGAACCTGTGAAATGCTGTTATTTCATATGGGACTGACACACTCCATAGCTGACAATCAGACTGAGACAGAGCACAAAGCTGAGTCAAACAGTCCCAGGTACATGGTGATGTCCTAAGTGCTTCTTTTCTTCAGTGCTTCCCAGTGTTCAGCATATTTGGTTGCTTATGTAGAACACCCACTTTCTCAGCTCGATGGGCTACATCAGGTAAAGCTTCACTTTTTATTCCAATGCTGGAATAACTGAGAACAGAGTAAGTGCAGAAAAGGCAGAATGTGCTGGTTTACTCAAAGCTGAACACTGAGAATGGTTTATAGATTCTCAAAGCCTTCAGAATGCATCAAATGGCTGAGATACCAGATCAGATAGGGCAGATAAATTTTAACAGCCTAACTTCACAGTGCTTCCTACCCATACACAGCTATGAACACAGAGATCCCTAGCAAGAAACTGTACAGCTCTGAATGGAAACCTCTAAGCATGTTCCTGACTTCAGTATTAACAGCTGGACTCAATTCTCATAACACACTCTGACTAGCTCTGTACTGGGAAGAATCCACCCTGCTGCTATCAGTACTTCATGGCCACCAACTTTGCCCTCAGGATCTATGAGATGCTGCAGAACATAGAATCACTTGTGCTCCAGACCCCAGATGGAGTCCAGACAGATGTGTTTAGCATCAGTGTGTTCAGGTAAGGACACACAGCTTTAGAAAGCAGAAAGCACAAACCGATGCTGCGCTGCCCACCTGAAGCCCACCTACAGCCTGAAGCAGCCAGGGAGCACAGGAATAGCTTGTGCCTGTTCATTTCAGTGCAGGGCAATCTTATATTTGTAAATGTGTTTTCAGCTTTGCAGATCTCCACATCAGATACCCTAGTCCTTTACAGGCCCAGAGCAGGGGTTTGATAAAGGATTCCCTCCCTCTTTCTTCCCAAAAGCCTTGGCAATTACAAGTACCTCCAACTTCCTGTAAATTTTTACAGTGGAATCACAGAGCCACAGAACTGTAGGGGTTGGAAGGGACCTTGAGAGATCATCAGGTCCAGCCCCCAGCTAAAGCAAGCTCATATGCAGCAGCATGTGGTATTTTACCCTGAGCATATTCAGGTCAATATGAATCTCGCTTATGTGAAGTGCCTGTGAATAGACAGCAGAGAATTTATTACAACTGATCAGCAAAATAATTTAGTTTACCTGAAAAATGCTGATTTTAATCTGATTCTTTACTTCCACCTACCTTTTCCTTAAGTCCATCTCTGTTGAGATTAACAGCAGGCTGTCTTCATGGATTTCAGCACATCACAGGTCCAAGGAGAGAAAGATCTAGAATGAAATTGCAACTGGCTATTCCTTCTATGAGAAAGGAACTGGACCTCAGTATGTTATTTAGGCCAAATTACCACATCTCTGGACAGCTAACCAGGATGCTGTACTTCCCAAGACCAATGAGAATGCTCTGGAGTATGCCATTCCCTTCCTTCAGCATTGAAGTCCCCTGTTCCTTCCTTTGCAACTCCTTTTGCCAGGGGGTAAGCAAGGGAAGACAGCTAGCTTCCCCACACCAAAGCACTTCCTGGGATTCTTTAAAGACAGCCTAATGTGCTGTGACTCACATACACAGCCTGAGCAGAAAGGTCTAGGGAAAGAAGGAGAAACCACACCACCCAACTAGTGAAGTGTCTGTTGATACTATAGGCAGGTGAGGAAACCACCAAGCTGTGACCATGGCAGCTTTCTTGGGGGGACACCTGTGAGAATCCAAGTGTGACCATAGTGTTTGACTTTTTCACACCTCTGAAGAGTAGGTCAGTTAAATAAAAAGGGATTTTCCATTGTTCTTTAGTTTCAGAGACATGTCTTTGGAGTACAAAAGAAGAATCAAGAGTATTAACAAGCTGTTCCTGGGGCAAAAGGGGGCTTGATGCAAAGCAAAATACATACATTCTTTGCAGTTTGGAGCTTTAAAACCCCATATTCTTTCAAAAAAAAAAAAAAGAGAATATAGGGACAATGCAGAACCAGGATAAGCATCACATACACTATTATTAAAGCAAGTGCATAGGGAGGGCAAGTTAACTTGCATTGCTGTTCTTTTGTCATCCACATTCCAGGGCTTTTTTTGGTCTATTTCCTTAATATCCATAAATGTCATTCTCCACCCAGGTCGATTCCTTGCTCCTCCCCACATGATCTCCACAAGTCTCATAAATATCATTGGTCACAAAGCCACTTTCAGTACTGGCCAGGGTCACAAAGCCACTGGTTGATGTATTCATCGCTGCATCCTCATAATCCCTGCAGAGACCATCAAACACTTTATCTTCCTGTGCACGGAAGGAAGAATTCTTAGTCTCAGGCCTAGTTCCAGCCAGATCTACTTCTGATTGCTTCTTGATTACTTTGTAAATATCCAGATTTGGACTGTTCCTCCTGGGGTTAGACAGCCATGCATCTTCCTCCTTCGGGCTTCCATCTATTTGCTCCCGTCTCCTTAGGGATGGAGCAAAGGGGACAAGTCATAAAATGCTTAATTAGAGGGGCAAATATAAAACAAGATCACACCTCATAGAGTAATTTAATGCTGACCCTTGAGGAAAGCTGACACTCAAGAGCTTGGACTCAGGATGACATTTGTCATGACCTGCCATTCTGGATGGTACTACCTGGGGTAGTCCCATGGCAGGACCTGCTGAAGTACCACCTGCCCCTTGCTGCCAGCTGAAATGCTAAGGCAGCAAAACGTGACATTGACACTCCCAAAACCACAGCCAGCATCCCCAGCACAGCTACTGTGCACACAGGGAAAGCAAGGAAGGGAAGATATCACAGCTGCATTTCTTGTTACCAAAAAAGTCACTTACCTTTTAGCAAAAAGCCAGAACCAGAAGCTGGCTGTCACAACTATCAGGATAAGCAGCACGAGAATGCTGGGAATAAGGATGTAGGCAAGTCCCTGAAGAGGTTCTAGGAGCAAAAGTGAGATTGCAGCTTTTATTCATTTCCAGTTGCATTTGACATGCACAGAACTTCATAGAAAGCCTAACAGCTGCAAAAGGCAGCAGCATCACAGCTCAATGGGCTTCTGGTCTTGTTTGTAATCTATCAGTATCTACTTCTCAGAGGCAGCAAGTCTAACAGAGACTGATCACCTAGTTAAGCAGGTTAAAGTACAAGCAGCTCAAATCTTCAACATGAGGAACCAACAAGCCTCACTGTCCCACTGCAAGAAGGGAATGGCAGTGCAAGTTAATGACACATAACGTCTTTTAAAAGCTTAGGAACACCCAGCCAAAATATTTCAGTGTGAAACGTCCTTTATGATCTCTGAATTTGTGGAGGGAAGTCAGTATCTTAAGAAGAAATGCAAAGTTTCCATAGATTTACAAACAAAACATTAACAATGCAGACATTCAGAAGTGATAGAATATTTTATTCTGACCCAAAATACTTTGCACAGCCTTAGACTCAGAACATTCTGGTAGCCAAAGCAATCCAGTTTCAGTTGTACTGGCAAAGATCTGAGGGAAGCTTTTTTTTTCAGATGCAGTTGTCTAAATTCAGCCTTCTACATTTAGGGTCAAACACTTCAAACTGAGATGTTAACAGTTTGCAGCCACATCTGAGGCCCAGCTGCTGAGCGCACAACATACCTTTGGCTTCTACAACTGTTACATTAGCATCTTTTGTATGGTGTTCTTCTGGGAATACTGGGTTGAAGAACTCTGTTGCAACATCTGGAAAGAAGCAGATTAGAGAATACTGTAGTTATTTGAAAGAGTTTAAGAATCATAAAAACTGAAGAGACTTCCAGCTGCAAAGCTGTGTAAGGTGCACTGGTACTCTGCTGCTTCCATTTCTGCAGTGTGACCAGCAGCCCCAGCTACTCTTGCAGTTGTTGCTGGAGCGTGTTCCTGCAGAATGGACTGTAGGATAGCACCAGGAAAGTGCTTAGGCTGCAGGGAAGCTTCTTGCTCAGTAAGTTTTCGGTCTGTGAGTGTCCCTGACCATGAATGTAGCAGCATTCCTACCCAAAGTTGGCATATCATTAAAAAAGCCTCAAACAGGTATCAGTAACTTACCTTGCTGAGAGTTCTCTACTGGAGCATTCGTTGGCTTCTCTGAAAGGAAAAAAGATATGCACAATGTTCTCATAGACTTGAATAGGGAGACCAAGTGTACTGAATATAGCCTAGTAACACGAGCACCCTTCTTTAGTGCTTCCTCTCCCTCAGGCCCCATTTGGGATCTCTAACACTTCATAAAATCCTCTGAGAATTCATACAAGTTCCAAGGCAAGTAGCTACAGATATCAGATACTGAGACTGTTTGCCCCAGCTCCTGCATACATTTAAACATCTCTGTCTCCCACCAGATCGTTCCAATGAAGCTAAGAAAGGACTTCCCTATCTGTTACTGCAATGTCCTCATACCTCCTCTTGGAGACGGGAAGCAGGTTGGTTTTTAAAGCTACAGAATGACTCATTACCAAGAGAATATTTGCAAATGAAGTTATTTTTCATGTTGCATCTGTCATCATTCCACTGAAACATGTAGGGACCTCCGACACCTGGTGGGGCAGATGGCTGGTGGTACATCACAACACAGATTTCACTCCCACAGGATGGCTCATCTACGTACCAGTTGCTAAGAAAATACAACAAACAAGTAGGACTTGACGTCACTTTCCACAGTACCACAGAAGCTCAGATGGCATCACAGCTCACAAGGGCCACAGAGGGCAGAAGCAGAGAGGATGACAGCTCAACACACCCCACCCCATCCCACCCCCAGCCCCTGCTTCCACCCTGTAGAAGCAGGAATGGTAACAAGCCAATTATTTACAGTGTATCTTCTCTTTTAGGAATTCTTATTTTCCAAGAGAATTCAGTGAGCAAGGTGCTCAAGAAAGATTGGGGAGTGAAGGGCTGAGTACCTCACTGCCTGGAACTCCTCTGCGAGGCTGAGTAAAGGCTCAGAAGAACTTTTACTTTCTCTATACAATTTCAGACCTCTACAAAATCACTTATCAAACCAATCCCTGCTCTCTGGCTTCAATGCCCAATGCCTGCAGAATGTCCCTGCCCGGGCACTGCTTCCCAGGCTCACTCCTGGGTACCTACCGGAACGTGGATGAGCTGCCATCGGACCAGGAGTAGAGGTGCTGACACTCTGTGCTATTGTCTACCTCCTTCCTTTTTCTCCGAAGCCCTATCCAAAAGTCTCCATCAGAAGCTAGGAGATTCTGAATAAATCTTTCAATCAGTCTCTGCTCTGCTTCCGTCTCAATGCTGACGAGGTGGCCGCCATGGGCTCTGCAGGCAAGGTGTGCCTCCTCATAGCTGACCCTGCGTGAGGCATCGTGAAAATACACGATTCTGTAGCACGGTTTGTGTGTCCCACCCCGGCAAACTGTCTGTCCTGCAGGAATGGAAAGAAACCCGTTACAGAAACCGTTGGTACCAGCAGTGGATGCTAATACTCCCATTTGCTTGGGTTTTGCACTGTACAATAGTTCATGCTAAAACACAACGCAGGTAAAAAGCCTCCTGTATTATTGGACTGGCAAATGGCATCTCCAGACTCTTACTGCCTGTGACAGTTGGGGTTTGTCTGCACAGCGCTGCTCTTCTGTGCCCTACACCTCTCATCACCCTCAAGAATCTTCTGTGATTGGAAGACCATAGCAGCTCATCACAAAGAAGCAATGCTGTGCCAGAGAGCATGCTGACACGTGCAGCCTTTTAAAAGGAGAGTGTCTTTACAAGGCTTTAAATATGCTTTTTAAAGTTGTTATTATTATTATTAATAAGGAGTTTAAATGGCTAAAGTTAGAGATCACCTTACACAAGCAGAAATAACAGTAATCTATCTTCTGGGGTAGGTGTAAGCATTTCATGGAGTATATACTGCAGTGTATCATGTTCACACAGTCCAACTGCAAGTATTTCTCTGCACCATAACGTTACTGACTGCCCAAGAAGTAAACAGTGCCTGTTTGCAGGCTGTTCTAAGCCAAGGACTCTCTCACCCATGAAGCAGCATGGCTTATTCCGATTAGAAGGAAAGGAAAGATTGAAGTGAAAAGATACACAGTCTAAGAATACACTCTTGGATGTTTCTCAGCAGAACAGTCCCAATATTTAGACTGCAGAAACAAACAGTTTTGTTTTGCTCAGTAAACATTTATTTTCAAGCCCACCACAGACACAAGCTGCTAACCTATGTGTCTGTACAGAAGAAAAACATTTAGCAACCTTTATAATGTACTCAGAACAAATGGGATGTGAGGACAGGTCGTTTTAAATGCCTCCATGGCACATGTGATGGCTTTTCTTTATTCTTACATGGTCCTCCATGGCCATTCTAAGAGTGGGAATCCAAACACCTTTCAGACTGGAATTTTTGAACAATTAAGCACTCAGAATCAGAATCTGCTAACATTTCACACAGAAATTAGACCTGGCTCTACTGCAAAAGTGATATTTAAATATATATATGGAGGCATAACCCATGTCTCTTGGTAACTTAACTCTCATGCAATTTGGTGAAATAAAGCAAAAACCCTTACCTCTTCTGAGCGTCATGTCAACTGCTAGTGTGAAAGTTGTAAGAAAAACACACACAGCATGTTGTTATTAAAAAACCTGCCGCAAATCTTCAGAAACAGCATCACAAACTGCACTCATGTTCTTTTCTGACACACAGATACTTCCCCCACCCCCCAATTTACTGGCAGAAAAATCTGTCTCATCAGCCAAACTTGCCATTGCTTTCAGCTAAGGAAAAATGTACTGTAGTTGATTGCTAGACAGACTTCATTGCTAGTTATGTTTCCAAATACAGTTTAGGTAACAGGGGACAGCTGGATATGTTGCTTTAACCAATGCTGAAAGGATTCCTTTTATCTTCCCCTTATCTACTCACTGCCTGCTGGCTTCAGTGAGCTTTGGTAATGTGAGAGACTGGGGATCAGTCAATTACACTGAAGAGTACAAAAATCAATACAAAGAAGTACATCTCCAGCCCCACAGCTGGCAGCTGAGCCCTCTCACTGGCTCACACAGGAGTCCCACTGCCGACAAGAGCATGGCAGAATTAAAAGCGTGTTAACAGACATCATAAAGCTGTTTGGCTTATGATGGGGTAACGTGAACATTTCACAGGCTTCAGACTTTCTGCTGAACACACCAACCCACCAAGCCAGACAGAAACGTCCCCTACAACAAGACTAGGCTATAGAGCTTGAGTATTACACCCAAAACTGCTGGCCCGACCCTGAGCTGCTCTATCTGTTTCTGTGAAAGGCATCTCAATAGAATCACAGAATCACAGAATTATCAAGGTTGGAAAAGACCTAGAAGATCATCCAGTCCAACCATTCACCTATTACTACTAGCTCCCACTAAACCATATCCCTCAATACAACATCCAGTCTTTCCTTGAACACCCCCAGGGTTGGTGACTCCACCACCTCCCTGGGCAGTGCATTCCAGTGCCTGACTACCCTTTCTGAGAAGTAGTGCTTCCTAATGTCGAGCCTGAATCTCCCCTGGCGCAGCTTGCTACCATTCCCTCTAGTTCTGTCACTGCCTACACGGGAGAAGAGGCCGACCCCCAGCTCACTACAACCTCCCTTCAGGAAGTTATAGAGAGCTATAAGGTCTCCCCTAAGCCTCCTCTTCTCCAGGCTGAACAATCCCAGCTTCCTCAGACGCTCCTCATAAGGCCTGTGTTCCAGACCCCTCACCAGCTTAGTAGCCCTCCTCTGAACGCGTTCCAGAGCCTCAATGTCTTTCCTGTAGTGAGGGGCCCAAAACTGAACACAGTACTCGAGATGCGGCCTCACAAGTGCTGAGTACAGGGGGACAATTACCTCCCTGCTCCTACTAGTAACACTATTTTTGATGCAAGCCAGAATGCCGTTGGCCTTCTTGGCCACCCGCGCACACTGTCGGCTCATGTTCAGCCGTGCATCAATCAGTACCCCCAGGTCCATTTCCTCCACACAGTCCTCCAGCCACTCCGCCCCAAGCCTATAGCGCTGCCTGGGGTTGTTGTGGCCAAAGTGCAGGACTCGGCATTTGCTCTTGTTGAACCTCATGCCATTGGCTTCAGCCCAGCTCTCCAGCCTGTCCAGATCCCTCTGTAGGGCCTCGCTACCCCCAGGCAGATCCACACTCCCAGCCAATTTAGTGTCATCTGCAAACTTACTGAGGGTGCACTCAATGCCCTCATCTAGGTCATCAATAAAGATATTGAAGAGGACAGGCCCCAGCACCGACCCCTGGGGAACACCACTCGTGACCGGTCGCCAGCTGGATTTAACTCCATTTACTACCACTCTCTGAGCCCGGCCCTCCAGCCAGCTCCTTACCCAGCCAAGGGTGTACCCATCCAAGCCACGGGCTGCCAGCTTCTGCAGGAGAATACTGTGGGAGACAGTGTCAAAGGCTTTGCTGAAGTCTAGGTAGACCACATCAACAGCCTTTCCCTCATCCAGCAGATGGGTCACTAGATCATAGAAGGAGATCAGGTTGGTCAAACAGGACCTGCCCTTCATGAACCCATGCTGGCTAGGCCTGATCCCCCGGCCATCCCGCACATACCGCATGATCTCCCTCAAGACTATCTGTTCCATAACCTTCCCTGGAACCGAGGTCAGGCTAACAGGCCTGTAGTTCCCCGGATCCTCCTTACAACCTTTCTTGTAAATGGGAGTCACATTGGCAAGCCTCCAGTCTTCTGGGACCTCACCAGTCAGCAAGGAGGACTGATAGATAATGGAAAGCGGCTCGGTTACCACCTCTGCCAGTTCCCTCAGCACTCTCGGGTGGATCTCATCCGGCCCCATGGACTTGTGGCAGTCCAGTTGGAGTAGGAAGTCTCTGACTGTTTCTTCCAGAATCACAGGGGAGTTAGCATGCTCCCCAGCTGAGACTACCAGGTCAGAGAGAGGGGTACCCTGAGGATCTGTTTGACCTTTAAAGACAGACGTAAAGAAGGCATTCAGAACCTCTGCCTTTTCCTTATCCTCAGTGATCACATTCCCAGCCTCATCCAGTAAAGAGTGGATATTCTCCTTTGTCCTCCTCTTACTGTTAATGTAGGTACAATTCCTCTGCACAAAACCCAGAGGACAGACCGGTAATCCAACGAGGCTTCCCAAAGGAAGACTCAGACCGCCTGGTGCTGGCTGGGAACTGCCACTGAGGGTGGGAGGACAAGAGCAGCTCTGTTAGCCGGGGCAGCACTAAAACCGCCTAGAACCGAGGCAGAAACGCAGGAGAGAGAGCAGGAGCGTTTTATACTGGAAGCAGGGAAATGAAACCGGACTATGGTTATCCTCCCTTCGCGACCAGGCACACAGGGGTGCTCCCCCAGCGCGGGGCTCCGCGGGGCAGGGCTGGGCTGGCTCCAGCCCGCGAGGGAGAAGGGAGAAGTTCCCGCACAAGGTACCGCACGCTCATCCGTGCCGACACCGCGATGCCACCCGCAGCCCCCCCAGCGCAGGAAGGGAGCGGCCGCTCGCTCCGGGCCCGGGGGCGAGTCCCGCGTACGGCACCCCGCGCTCCGCGGGACCCCAGCGCCGAGCCCCCCCGAGGGCCCGCCACCCCGTCCGCCTTACCGCTGAGCAGCCGGGCCCCCGCAGCCCACCCCAGCGCGGCGGCGCACAGAGCCGCGGCCGCCAGCATCGCCTCCGGTTCCGCCGGCATGTGCGGGGCGCCCGGCTCTACACGGCCGGCCCCGCGCGAGTGGCCCGGAGCCCGGCTGCCGCGCCACAAGACAGGGAGCGGGGAGGAGCCGTCGCCGCCTCCTCCTTTCCCCAGGCTCCGAGCCAACGGGCCGGGCCCGGCTCAGCCCCTGCGCGGAGAGGAGGCGGCAGCGGCAAAGACCCAAAGCCCGCAGAAGGGACCCGCCTCCCTCGGTGCTCACACTGCTTGTGGGGCATCTGCCTCGCTCGCCCCGGGCGCACATCGAGCCGGCTCCTCCTCCTGCTGCCGCTCTCTCGGCTGCGCCCCGTGCCTCATTTCAGGGGTCTCATCACTCCCACGTGTTTCCTCCAGCTGTGTAACCTCCCTGCCCCAGCACAGGAGGCATCTCCGTGCATCACAGCGTATGAACGAGAGGTCCTGCAGCTGCAGCCCCTGAAACTAAGGGCTGGCACTCCCCAAACCGGTGTGCAGCTGCCTGTAAGAAACTGCTTCAAGACAGAAAACAGAACACGGGAACTTTGTTTCAAGCAGTAATAGATGCTACGCCTGCTTCCCGGTGGCTAGGAAGCTGGGGTGCCCCTGTTTTCCAGGAACACCAGGTGTCCAGCTAAGATTTCAAAGGCTCAGCCTCTCGGAGCATGTTGCAGGGTGCAGGAAGGGGCAAGAGCACAAAAATCAGAGAATCATAGAATCACAGACTGGTCTGGGTTGGAAGGGACCCCGAGGATCACAGAGCTCCAACCCACTGCTTCACTGACATTTTTGCACTTTCCTGCTCTTTTGCTTTCATGACTTCCAAAAACCCCTAAATGAAAGAAGTGTTTTAATGTCCTGCACACTGAGGAGGCAAAAAACTGAGCCTCCCCCCCATCCCTGGCCTTGTCTCACGGTGTGTTATCTGTTACATGCACATGAAACTCTTGAGTCTGCTGAAATCAGGGAACAGATGAGCGACAATAAAAGAGGACCTACTGAAGGAAAAGAGAGTCATGAAGAGAGTCTATTCTGTCCATAGAAAATATTTTGACAGATGTAGCTCTTCCCAAAAGATGAAATATTTTCTCTGCCATTAATCAGTTGTCACTGGAATCAGGGATCATCTTGGTCAATACAGACTATAAATATTTTATGAGACATTAGTAAAATTGGTATGGCCATATTTCCTAGTAATGAGTGCTAACATACCATTACAATTATCTAAATTAATACAGCACTAATCAATATCCTTTCTCTCTGGGTTTGCTTCAGTAAATACAGTGATGCATACTTTTCAGATTAAAATGTTTAAAATAAAACAGGAATAGTTTGATGAACTGGACTACAGTTTTCTTCACAGGCCATAATCTGCTACATAACACATGATTCTTAACCCTCCCCATACAATTGCCTATCATTTCAGGTTCAGAGCTCCACCAGTTGTGCTTGGCACAGCTTCAAGGCAGCTTCAGCTTTCCTTCTCTAAGTATCTGATGATGGAAGGAAGAACTCTGTAGGTGGTTCCCTTATACCTACTCCTGCAGCTGCTCACCTCTGGAGACATCACACCTTCAGCCTTCTGTATCTGTTCCACATACTTCTATTTTCCTTTTAGAGCTTCTGAAGTTAACAGTCACATTAGAAGTTAATTCCATCGGATGCCCAGTATTTACCTGATATATTTGCTTTCGAAATGTATCGTTGTCAGTCATTTCTCAGCTTTCACATCCATATGTTCAGCTGGAAGGAAGATGGCAGCTGCAGATTCATTGCTCAGCGTTTAAGTTGCAGGTATTCAATGGCACCATCTTGCTTAAACTGGTGCCAGTATGAGAAAAATGGCCTTACTTAAATAATTTAAATGGCATTCATTAAAAGGAAGAAATTGCTGAATCAAGGGCTGTGAGGCACCTCGTCAGCATTTTCAAAGATGATGTGGTTTTAGGAGAGGAGAGCAACTTCTCAGTAAAGGTTGCTGTTCTCTTTAATTCTTCACACTGAAGCTTCACCCTTGGTCCAAATGCACCTTTAGGACTGGCCTCATAGCTCCCATCTGAGCGACACAGCTATGTTTGAGGAAGGAGATGAATATTTTGGGATAGACAGGGCAGTGCTGATGTACTTCAAGGGCAAAATCAACTGCCTTAAATTCACAGCATGGAATGGAAAGTATTAGCAGCAAATGTGTAAAGAATCAGCTAGCCACTACTTAAAGAGAAAATCCTGTCTATCCTGAATTGAGAAATGATTTACATGTCCAAGACCAGTTAAATCTAAGAAAAATAGAACCCCTTTGGCAAAGAGCATGAAGGGAAAGTAAGTGCAATGCCACACGTAGCCAAAGCAGGCTGTTGTGGGTCTGGTGGGGCAGTTTTCCAATTCTTTCCAATCCCAGATTAACAGTAAGAGTGGATGACCTTCACCTCGTGTTTCAGCTCGCAGAGAGTGGATGACTTGCTCCTTGTTTTTCAGTTTTTTGGGTCCTCACTCACCGCTGCAGGGATATGTTTATTTTCAGAGACACATGTCATTGGAGAATAAAAGCATTCCCATCACTCAGGAGGTCACAGCCTGGTGCCCGAAAGGAAACAGCTTGACATAAGCAGATGGTCAGCAGCCTCAGGCCTCATGTTTGTTACAAACCAAAGCATCCTTCACTGCCTGGTTTAGCTACTGTCACACCTATGTCACTGACCTAAACTTAAGGGAAGTCTGCTTCAGGTGATGCCTCGTATTTCCAAAGTTTGAGGTATGTCTAAAATGAATACATCATTCCTGAAAGTATCCTTTGAAATCTTGTTTCCCAAGTTACTTCTCAAATTACTACACTTACCAGCTTTAAAATTTCAGTTCTACTCTCTACTGTTGTGTAATGAAATTAGGATATGTCAGGAGGACAGATGTTTAACCTTATATGGGGTAAAAACTCATCTATCTCTGCTTTGTATCTTTCGAATTGCAACTGAAGGAAAGAAGTGCCTTAATGTAATACAGACATCTTATTCTTGATTTTTCTTCTTCTGATAAACATCCGGCCAGGCCAAGCAAAACCATTAAATCAGTAAATCTAGAGTTCATTACTGATAACAAAAAAGAAATGTCTAAATGGACCTCTTCCTTTTTTATTGCTCAAATTTAGTTTATGGGACCTTCTTAGGGAGCAGAGCATGTGAAGCCTGCAGCCAGTTTAATAACTTTGTTAAGAGTTTTAGTGATTCAGTGAGAAAAAACCTAGAGACAACAATGAAAAAAAAAGGCAACTAACAATGGACAGGCAGTAAAGATTCCTGTGGCATATTAAACAGAGAAATTTAGATGCACATAGTTCTATTAAAATTGGCTTAATTTAAATAACTGAGGTCCTTTCATTAGGTATCTCTGTATAGAATAAAGGGCCTTCAGCAAAGTGCTGCCACAGTCCTCCCTGTCATTCTGACAGCACTGCTTCTGCTGTGACTCAGTTTCCCTCCTCAGTTCCATGTTCTTCTTGTTTACAAGATTCCACACTTGCCCTGTTCCCTGTCTGCCCCCACCAGTGAGGTTCAGCTTCAGTTTTGCCAGCTCCTGCCACTAGCAGGAAAATTCTGATGCCCTGATTCATCCATGTGAGGCAAGAAGACATTCAATCCATTCGTGACGACTCTTCTATCCTGTTGTCCTGGAGAAAGCAATCAAGGCCAGCATGTTGCAGCTGACTGCATTAGGGATAACCCATCCAAAAAGAAGCTAGTATCAAGCAGCAGTCAGCTGTACCTTCAAGCACTTGGACGTAGTTATAAGACCACTACTTTTGGATTTCCGATTGGAAAATGTCCAGTAACCATATTTAGCTTGTTTAAAATTGGTTAAGTTTCTATGCCTGCCCCTTCCTACTGTCGAGCCTGATTCGTTCAGCATCACACAGCCCACAGGGTCCTCTTTGCTCAGGGAATTTGCTGAATAAAGCCAAGTTTTCTGCATGCTTACTCAGTTCAAACTGAGGTGCTTTTGCTATGCAAGGCTGATGCTGTGGTATAGTTTGCAACACCTTGTAAACCTTCATACACTGGACTATGGTCCTTTGAATGCTGTCTGTATTGTCAGTGTGCATAAACCTTGAGATGCATCCATAACAGGAAGGAACCAGACTTACCTGCAATCCTTTCAGCTATGGTGAGGCATTCTCTGAGCTGAGTGAAAACATATTTGTTTTCTTCAATTCCTAGCAATTTGCTATGAAACAGACATTCCAGAAAGTATTGGGGGAAAACCCTCAGTCAATGCCAGAAAGGAGCAGATCTCAGCATATGACTAATTAAAAAAATAATTTAAAAAGTAGTTTCTTATTTTTTCTTTTGCATCCAGAAGTGGTTAAGAAAAGCTGATGTAAAATTGATGGAGAAAACTAGAACCCCCTGGTTTTTACTGCAGTGGATTCTTTTGCTGATGAAATTTTCTTTCATGCAGTTTGATTTTAGAATTTAAACAGTCTTCATAATTTACAGTGGTTTCTTCTACAACCATTCCCAAGCTTTAATCAACTTTAAACCTAATTTTAAAATTGCCTCCCCCCCAACAGACTAATGTAAATGACAGCATAAAAGAGAAAGCCCATAAATGTCTGGGAGTCTTGACAGTGAAAAGTAACACCCATCCAATATTCTAGAATTCAAAACCTTACCCTTTACTGTTATTCCCCTTTCACAACAAGGAAGTAAAATGACTGAGCTGATAAAAGAAAAACAAACCTTAGAACACAATAGGAAGGTGGATTTTTATTCACTCCTATGGGGAGTTAGTATAGGGTTGACCAGATGATCCAGAGTGAACTGAACAACTAAAAGACAGAAGCTTTTTTGCCACATGCTTCACTGCTATTTCGTATGAAATTAGCTGACCAATTAAAATAAGCATTTACAGTAAATGAATTCACTCACAGTGTGTTGATGCAGCTAAAATTTCTTTCTAAAAACCCCTGTCCCTGTGCCACTGTGGAGACAGCATTTGTTTCCCAGATCCTCAACAGAGCTCCCAGGTTTTGCTCTCCTGAAATTTGGATTCACACAGTAAATGGCACCCATGACTGATAATAATGTGAACATTATTCTTATTTCATTCAGTGCATTAATTTTAATTTTCTTAGACTTAAGTGAGGCTTATAGCATGTCCTGTAGTTGTATAAAATAATTGACTCATGGAAATTAATCAGTCATCTTTATGGCTGCCCCATGCCCAAAGCTGCAAAAACCTTGCTATCAACTATTGTTACTGAATTGGTTAAAAAATTAATGGAGGCTTCAGGGAATTGTTGCTAGCTTCAGCCAGAACTCAGAAAGAAGGCTAATTGATAATAATGGATGAGATGCATTTTGGAATTATTAATTAGAAAAGGAGGGTTGCTGACTTGCAGGAAAGAATTGCAGACCTCAGCACTTCCCTGCACCTCCTGCATATTGCTCCCATCTGGCCTGCTTCCTGAATATAGGCTGCAGGGTTTTCAGTAAAAAATGTGGAAGGTTCTACTAAAATGAGAGAAAAAAAAAATCTACAGAGTCTGGCTGAAAATTTTAATATAGTATTTAATACTAGTTTTAATTTCCATTATCTGTGTGAACTGTATTCATGGTATATATGTGGAACACTAGTTCACCAGTCAGATGAATGAGGGCTTCAGCAGAAGTTGGTGTCTCAGCAGCAAACACCACTGCTGTCTGCATCTTCCTTTGGTTTGCAAAGTAGTAGGAGAAATTCCAAGCTACTTGGTCCAATCCCACTGTAATGCAGGATGTGAACCTCAGTGATCACACGCCACTTAGTTTGTGCTTTTCATGGCCAGTGTAATGCACGAGTCACTGCACAGATGTGAATATATATATATATATATACACACACACCCCTCATAGCATGCACATTGCATCGATCCTATGCACCAGTTAAGACGACTGAAGTGCTGAGTGGGTGGTAGCATGCTGGATTGATGGGAGCTCTTGTAAAACTCCATTAAGTCGGAAGACTCTGGGCACTCCAGAAGGATTCAGTCTGAAAGATGCTGCTATATCCTGGTTATGCCTTCCTTTGGAAGGAGCATGTCTGTAAATTCAGTTCTGATGTGGTTTGCTAACAGCTACAGTTTATTCTGCAGCTGAGTAGTTTCTAGAAAACTTGAAATGGCTTAGCCTAGCAGATCTTGAATTACTTGTCTCTAAAAATACCACCTAAACCTGTCCTCGAGTGGCAGGCTGAGGCAGAATTATTCCTCTGCAAGCTGATTTAATAACTGCCAACTACAAAATTTCACACATCTCTCATTCAATGAACTCGTGGCACTCGCTGCTGCTGGGCACAGGCTAGTAGATAAATCTATTAATAACTAAGACAAACTATTAATAACTAAGAAATAAACTTATGCTTTGAGCTGTGCTTCATATCAGGATTTTGTGTGTGAAAGTGCATGCAGCACTGGTGGTTTTCTCCCCCCAAAATCATCTAGTTTTGCATGTGGGCACTCTCAGTTGGCTACTTTGAGATACTAAATCAAAACAGACATTATGTGCTCGCTATGAAGAAATCAAGTGCACAGCCCACTACTGTCACCCTGCCCCAAGCCAGCGTGACCTAGTTGGGAATAAGTTTAAACTAACCATCAAGAAATCAGATCCATCATGCAAACCATACAGTGGGATGGATCCAGGCAATTTTCACTCCTGTTCACCACATCATTCCTGAAGTTCCAGTATTCCACCAAATGACACATGGTGAATGGAAGTGTTAATGGAAAACGAGTTGGGATCAGTGGTTCTTACCCAAGTAAGTTAGCCTTTAGTTTAATTTTCTCCATGCTCTGAGCTTCCAAGAGTCTCTCTCTCACTGTTTTTCTCTTTCTAAATAAGACAAATGGGTGTCAAGTGAGGTCCTACTAGCACCATCCTTCACAAACGGCAACTGAGCCATAATGTACTTCGGGGCCACTCAGAAAGTTAGAGATCCCAGTGTCTGCATCCCAAGAAAGTAGGTATCAGCCAACATACCTGAGTCATGCACACTAAGGGCTGTAGCTCTTCCGTCATGTAGAGCTTATCAGCATAGGTCATTGTTTATTCCTGAGAATTAATTCCTCCGAGAAACCTAGGCATCAAAGGTTTAGCTGGCTGGGGGTGCACCCTACTTCATACTTACTTCCAGAAAGCTGTGGGCCGTGGAGAGCAGTGTTTCTCTCTGGAAAGCAAAATCACATTCAGCGTGCCTGGGAGGGTTGGGGGTGGTGGTGGAGGGAGGGCATAAGAGCCTGGAGAGGTGTGGGAGAGGGGTGTCTGGTGCAGGGTTCAGGTGGAAGGTGTGGGGCCCCTGGGAAAGCACAGGGCATCAGGAGGTTATGTGAGGCCTCAGGAAAGGTGTGAGAGCACCAGGAGAGGTGTGAGGCTCTGGAGAGGGGCCCTAGGAGGAGCATGAGGACCCAGGGAAGGTGCAAGACCCTGCAGAGAGCTGTGCAGCCCCACAGGTGGTGTAGGGCTGCAGGCAGGATTTCCTCACAGGGCGGGATCCCTTCCTGGGCAGGTGCCCTCGTGTCACAGGATGGCAGGAGCAAGACGGGATTCGAGCAGCGGTAGGTGCACAGCTGAGGTCCAGAAGGTGTGGGTGAAGCCAAATCATGTTGGCTGGGCTTCAGCCAGCAAAGAGGCCCATCAGGTGCCACTGGATGCTGCTCTGGCTCCGTCCCTGTGGTGCTGGATGGGGCTGCATCTCAGTGGCGCCTCCCAGTTAGGTGAGCCTGCCCAGTTCAGCCTGTCTGCTCCTGCGCTGTGGCCATGAGGAAGGAAGAGGATGGTGGGACCCTTGTGCTGCCTGTGACACTGCCACCTGCTGCAGTAGGTATCCGTGACCTCTGCTGGGGTTCTTCCCTTTTCCCTGGCATGTGGGTGCCAGGAGAGAGAACTGTAGTGCAGGTGTGAGGCCATTTCAGAGGGGACAGACGTGCCTGAGGAGCCTGCACCCAGCTGCATGGCAATGGACACACTGCCTGTCACAGCAATCATGGAAGTCCAGGTGGTACATCTCATTTCAAGTGTCTTCAGGCCATTTTCACTCAAGTCTAGCCTCAGGCCTCTCTATGACCAGGAAACATCTGTCACCACAGGCCATTTTATTTATTCACCAAGAGTAAATGGAGGTAAATGTGAAACCAGTGGCATTTGACATGTGTCAGGCTGAGACATGTATAATCAGAGAGGGAGCTGATGTCTGCAGGCCTTGGGAAGAAACTTGCAATGTATTCTCACAGCTTTTAGTGTCCTGTGTGCCACACAGCTGCAAAGTGTATCACAGAGTAAGGTATGGTTCAATTGGCTTCACAAATGCACTGATGTCTTTTGCATGTGTGAAAGGCAGCCCAGAACGTTTCACTCTCTTATTTCACCGTCTTGCCTATTAGGTGTTTCTGCAGAGGGGTTATTCTGTCTTGTCAAAGTTCCCGTGTGCCTGGTTTCTACTGAGATATCTTCCAAGCCTTTTTACCTGGCTGTGTGGCTAGTGATTGTTAGTTTAGGCAATCAGCTAACAACACTGCCTAGTAACTAGGCTGATGAAGGAGGCGGTAACCTTTCGACTCCTACTTTGATGAAGGAAAATATTTTGATAACAATATTTTTGACACTTTGAGATTTTGATTAAAAAATCTCTTCGGCTAGTTTCTAGCACTCTTAAGTATTTTCTCCATTATTAAAAGTCTGAAGTGTTAAGCAAGTGGTCAGAGTAAAAAACATTTATCGCATATGGTGACTTTGATATCTAATCATTGCTCAAAACACCCTTCACTTGTTAAATAAGACATGAAAGCTAAAGCAAAATTATTTTCCCAACACTTGACATAAACTGAAGGGTGCAGCCAAAATGGTCTTAGTCCAGTCTCGGTGCATAAACAATTAAGTACACAATAAGTCTTCATGTGGCTAAACAATTTAAACACAGACAGCATTCTTGGTCCAGGAAAGCTCCTAAGTATTTTAGCACCAACTTCAAGAAATCTAAGATTTCATTTGATATTGCCAATGTACAGCACACACTTCTGTTGGACAGCTAGAATTCTGGAAATGAAGCTGTAAATTAATAAACATTCATAGTAATTTTGCACTAGGAATAAGGATGCCGCGAGGAAGTTCTGCAGTGCAGTTTTCTGTACTGAGGTTGTAGCAGGGAATCCTGTGCCTTGTTTTGATGGCAGTGAAGTTAGTGATTGCAAAGCAATGGATACAATCAGCTAACTACACTGCCTACAAACCAAGCACTACTCTTGTGATGGAGTCATGGCATTGAAACCTAGGAAAAAAAGAAAGCGCTTCCAGTAGTTATAGTAACATACTCTATCCTTTACATCACAAATTAATTGCTCTTAATAATTAAAAACTGCAGTAGATGCATCACAAAGATCATTTCAGGAGTGCAAAGACAAAGCAATGAAACACTAAAATTTAAATTGTTATAGTGCCCCACAATGGAAATGGGAAAGGAGATAAGCTGTGGCATGCAGTCCCTGCTGCACGAATGCAGACTCATCAGTAGCTGTGTTCAGAGCTGGAAGTAGCTGCAAAATTGGTCCAAAACCAAACGTTCAACATGAATAACATTCTACCTGATTTACAGCATGTCAGCTGTCTGTGCTATTGTCACAATAATACAACTTGTCCTTGTTCTCTACTTGGGGCATTTGATTTAATGTCTTACAGTGAGGGTTTCATGCAATTTCCATTTGAAGGTTTTCAGAAGAAATTGCATGTAACTGCAGTAACAGTAAGAATGGCAGAGGTAGAATTTCACTACTTCCTTGAACTTCAGAAAGCTTTTATTTCCCAGAAAAATACAGGAACACAGATTATGCTGGTAGTCAGGTATCAGGCTGCTCAAACCTTTAACACTCATTTTTGGTAGCTGAAGAAGCTACCAAATCTGCTGTGCAGAACAAAACTGAGTATGTGTAAGTAGTTATAATCAAGTGTTCCTTGTGTCTAATACATGTGCATGCCAGTAATAACGTGATAAAACTTTTATATAGATTTCTTAGGCTATTCCTAAATCATGAATGAGGCAATGTCTGAAAATAAACCAAATTTTGCTAGCTTTCACCCATAAATGCCCCAGTGTTGAAACACATAAAATGATTCAGGACTTACCCGCACGAGGCTTACCTTGTATTCATCCTGCTCAGCATTTATGTGTAATAAAATGCTTAAAAAGATTGAAAGGAAAGGGAAGACCAGCTAGCTTCTTCCCTCTTCATTTCCTTCCCTTTCCCATGGCTGGCACAGCGACCTGAGCACCCCGCAGTGCAGACATGCCTCTGGGAATGGTCCCTTAGGTAGCCCCTGGCTACCCCATCTCTTCCACCGGGGCTCCTGGGTCGGAGTGTCCCCAGCCTGGGCTGTGGGTCAGCCCCACGCCTGTAACCTTTGTGTACAGGCTGTTGTCATGGTCACTCAGCTGGGGCTGGCGCAGGGAGACTGGGCCGTTGCCTTGAAACATGGCTTCTGCTTTGTTGAGGAGGAGGTTTCTATGGGCAAGGCCAACCAGGAGCACACAGAGGGTTCCCACCCTGCTCCTGGGGGCAGATGGCTACAGGTTGTGCCATAGGCTCTGAAGGAGATCCAGGCTTTCGTGCTGCATATGGCAGTCCACGAACGTGCCTCTGGGCTGATACCTGGATACGGTGGCTTCAGCCTGATTTTATTCACACTGGGACTCTAGCTGCCAGAAAAAGAGGCCCCAAAAAAGGCAGTCTTGGAGCTCAAAAGAATGAATGGTTCTGGTACTGGGCTGCAGTGGGAGCCACATGCTGCAGAGCTTCACCCAGCAGTGACACCCAACACCTATCTCCCTATTTCACAGGGGCCTAGCCAGCCATTTCTTAAGCTTGCTCTTGACCTGTTCAGCTCCCTGCTGGCCTCTCACTCGCTTCCATTCCTGTTCTCATTTCTGTAAGTAAGCCTTTGCTATTTTCTTCTTCACAATAAGCACCAACACAACCCCACCCTGCTGCCTCTTATGTTTGGAGGAGCAGAAGGTGGATAGATAAGCCCGTGTGGATTGATACAGCACTGACTGTCCCCACTTTAGGCTGTGCTTTGTTCCATGACAGCACCTGAGGCAGAGCAGGAGAAAAGATGTTTTGTGGTCTGCATTGCCCCTTTTTGTGGAGGAGAAGGAACTAGAAGATGAAACCAATGTGCTCTTCCCTGATATGTTAGCAACAGTGACAAGGTGTGGTTCTTAGCTAGTGATGTGGTCCACAAGCACCGTAAGAATGATGCTTTTAAGAGTGTGTAGTGATCTGGGTTATCTAATTGACCTGAGATGCTTTTGAAGGGCTTGTCCATGCAGAATTTCTGGACATGCCACCCTCTCCAAGAACTGCATGCATCTGTAAGGCCCATGAAAATTGTGCCCAGCTGGATGGCTCAGATCTCATCATTTCTGAAAATCATGGCATGCAAATAGGGAGGGACTAAAAAATGACAAAAGCAATCAGCACTTCATTACATTAGCAGAAAAATATACAAGGCTACAGCGGTAGCTCTTAGACTGCATAAAATAAGCCCAGAGAGCTTCGCAGCCTTTTCTTTGCTGTCTAATTTTAGAACATGCTAGACCATCACTATTCTTTTAATGTATATTTTATTGCTTTGTCACTGAAGATTGATGATCTTTAGTTGATTTCTAGCAATATGTGGAGCTCAAACACTTAAGATCCTCTTCAAGCAAATTTTAGCTTTTCTCAGTTTCTGTACTGTAATAAGGATTAAGTAAAAAGAATCAGAGGGTGCTAAACATGGTGATGTAGCCCCAGGAACTGCAGTTTTTCTCTTCTGGAAGATGACATTTCACAGAATAAAGGTAAAAGCAGGTCCTGAAGTCAACTGTTACAGAGCAAGTTGTGAGCCAGGACATCATCTACAGTTGTGGAATACCATATATATATCTACACCTTAGCAGGTGTATATGTACATATCTCCTGCATCTGCCCTGTGTGGCACCGTCATACCATCATGCTTTGCCTGCTTGCCTGCACAATATGGGTGTTCTCATGAGCCCTTTTCAAAGACCTTTTGTACCAGTGAGAGTTTTCCTTGGACAGGAGGCTCCTCCTTATTAGTGTAACTAGCATGGTCATGTATGCTTTGCATAGTAAAATACAGTACTCATGGTAAAATAGTTAACCAGAAGAATTATCTTTAAGTACCTATCACTTGGGCTTTTACATAACACCTGCTGAGTAACTAAGGAATCCAGTCAAGATGAAAACCTTAATTGAAACATAGTTAATTTCTGAAATACCTATTCTTAAGCCCTGTCATCAGGCCCAGCCTATTTATATAAGCAGAAAGGGAAAAATATGTGAGTAATCACCGTATTAAAGTTTTGGCTTGTGTCTTTGATTGGAATCAGTTGCTGTCTTGTTTCAGTCAAAAATAATTCTTTGAACAGAGACCACAGGATTTAAATAAAGAGATAATTTTTTAACATCCAGATACAAGGTTTCTTATGCCCTCTGACATAATGTCATAGTCCATTGAATTAGTGCTGGGTTTTTATATTGATAGTTACAACCTGATTTTTATGTCAATAGTTATGAACTTCGGCTGCTTACCTGGAGAAATCGTCTGTCTTCCATCATCCCCAAAAATCAAATGGCTTGTAGAAGGAAGATTGCCACTAGCAAGCTGCACTTTGCTCTGTAAATTCGATGTACTCAATCCTTTAAAGCAAGAAAACTGAAAAAAAATCTGCAGGGCTGATTCTTGCCCATGGTGTTTTTAGGGAAACAGTGTTTGCTCTTGGTTTGGCCTGCAGTTACTAGAGAAACTGTGTCTGACTCCTTCCCTTTGTACTTCATGTCTAGGCTTGCCTGGTGACCCAGGAGACACGTGATTTAATCTGGTTAAGAATGCTTGTGCTGAGTTAGGGGCCTGATCTGAATCCCACTGAAGTCTATGGACAGATTTCCACTGATTTCTGTGAGCTCTGGATCAGCCCCAGGAATATCCAGGCACTGTAAAGCAGTACTTTTCAGTGGATTGTGTTTTTCCTCTTCCAAATAAGGATTAATAACCAAAGGCACCATTTTTCAAAAGGCACAAAAGTTTACTCATTTATCTCCTGCATCATGTCAATCAGAACACTTGGCTAACCATCGTGGGGTTTGCCAAACCTGCTGGCATACTTACAGCTTCTGCTTGGATGCAACTGGGAATGGATGGGAGTGCAATCTATGGACTCACATTGGGATAGACTGTTCAAATTCTGCTTCTTAGCTGATTGTTACCCACAGAGAGTACTGAGGGCTACGTTTTCTTCAAGCCATGGAAAACTGACAGCATTATGAAGGATTTGAGTTTGATAATTCTATCTATTTAAAAGAGCCAGTTCTTGTCACGAAAATGGGACGCCAGGAATACTCTCTGCTATTCTGGTTTCTGTGCCATCAACTTTTGAACTCCTGACTGATATTAAAAATAAGTTAAAAAGTTCTCAGAAACTTAACTTCTGTATTGATGACAGCCTTAATAATTAGAGCCAACTGGATGAATTGCCAGGAACTTTGCTTAAATTTTCCTGTCTGTCATTATAAATGTGTGCCATTTGGCCTGAGTTTTATCAGCTAACATCCAAGAAATACCACCTTCTTGCATGACTGATTGCACTGCTGCAATCTGTCTTCTCAGGCGAGGAGTGTGTTTACTTCTGACTTGCAGTTCACATGTTAGCTGTGGGAACAAATAGCTCCACAGGAGGAGGTGTTGCAGGGATTCAGACTTCCCTTTGCTTTTCTTTTGTAGAATCTAGTCGCTTCATTCCTTTGTCACAGAATTTCTTGACTCTCAGGGCCTGCCTGGACAGGTTGGAGAAAGACATTTAAGATAGTTGATGAAGTAAGTGTCCCCTCTTAGGGAAATTCTATGTGGGGGCCTGAGGGGTGGCTAGATGAGAGTGCTGGTGTGATGCTCTGGCAGAGCTATTAGTAAATCCCACAGGGTTAAAAATTCATGGGACATTGCCTCTCAGGATTGAAGATTGTTCCAGTACTGTTCAGAGGTATATAATGAGTCAAGAATTGAGACCTGCTTATAGGAGATCTGGCATCTAGCTGTATCTGTTAGTCTACCCCCCCTCATTGGTGGATTCACTCTTGAAATGAGAAACAAAGCCCCATTTTTTATTACATTTACTTTTTATGCAGCTCTATGTGTTTCAGCAAAACCTATGTGATCAGAAGTCACTTGAGAGCTTTTTTTTCCTCTTTTGACATGTTACCATGCAACAGATGTTTAAAAGCAAATTACAACTGAGGTGTCTGTAAACACGGTCTTCAGTGTTCAAGGGAATGCATTCAGATTGGAAACTGACCCATCAGTTGCCTGCCAATTTTAAAGCAAGTTTAATCTCTAGGATAAAATTCAGGCCTTAGGCATGGAAATCCAGTTCTGTTCAAGAATGCTCACTTGTTGCACAGATGCAGAGTCAGCAGCAAGTGAAGATCTGCACAGGCTGCACAGAAAGAGGCTCGCCGGCTCCTGAAGAACTGTGTGTGGAAATTTTTGCCAGCAGTGGATAGTGGGGGTTTCCTGTTGTCCTAGTTCATTCTCCAAAAAGCATGGAACAGGCTTCATTGCTCTCTTGCACTGTATATGAAGGGGAAGGAATGACTCATGGCTCGTGTATGGAGAAAAATCCTCATGTGTCATCAACAAAGTGCAGAGCACATAAGAACACTCTTGTGGTCCAAACACTAGAGCACTATATTAAAGCTCCTGACACTGGTGAATGCTTTTTCTGAAGATTAATTATCTATCTATCTATCTATCTCAGACTTTGATTTCTCATTTATTTGAGTAGTTATTGAAAGGTCCCCATTTGTTAAGCAAGTATTTTTATATGTGAGAAAAATCAATTGAAGACACCTTTTTTGTGTAATTTATTACTTATTCCTTAACACCAGAGTTTGTACTAAATTCTTTTCTAAGTCTTTTTTTTGTGATGTAGAAAGAAACTGTAAAGAGCAAGGAACTAACTCTGTGAGCAGTGCAGAACAGAAATCCAGAATTAGCTGATAATTCGTGATTTAGGGTACATTTCTGCAAAGATGTGTATTTCTGTAAAGGTCTGCCTTCAGCCCTATTTTCCTTATTCCCTGTCTCATATCACAATCTGTTCACATGTGCCCCAGCACATTAGCTGTTCCCCTGCTAATTATTGCCTGGTTTCAAACAACGAAGCACTCATGTTTGAGCAGCTGATTGTGTCTGAACTCTTTAACAGAATCATAATTGCTCTCCATGAAATGTCTCAAAAATAAAATAAGTCTCTACTAATAATGTAAGCATTTCTTTAGCTCACTAGGAAAATTAATACTGTGATAAATACAGAGTCATGCAATACCAAATGTGAGGGCTTTGTAAGAAAACTTTCTGTTGTGTAAGGTCTCCTAGAGGCAGCCAAGTGCCATTTTAATAATTAATTAATAAGCCTAGCATTTTTTTTCATGGTAAATATTTCCCTTAAATATTTCAGAGATATTTATGAGCTAGACCAATGGATGCAACAGAATACAGTACCTTGCCAATTAAATATCCCTAGAAAATACAGCTGATATTGGAATGGACCCAAATAGATTTGAAATAGCTTTCAACCTGGCATGGTAGTTAGCATAATAGTGCACACCTGAATACTATTACCTTCCTCAGAGCCACATGATTTCCTGTTCTATATAAGCCCCAAGGAAGCTGTGCTATGGGAACTGTGAGGAAGGGTTTGGGCTTTGTTTCTCCTCACCCAGTATAAGTGGCATAGGTTTAGAGCATAAGGTCTATTTCTTTGGTGACTTTCTGAAGCTGTTTATGGAACAGGTTTTTGACAATTCTGGGCTGGGACGGTAATGTTTGTGCTTTTCATTGTATATAAAAGAACCATGTAGCAGCAAGAGCTGCTGGCTGTTTACTGTAATATGGAAGTGCTACATAATGGGTACTGTCTTCTAAACTCTCTTGTAATGCTCTGTTAACTTGCTTAGTGTGTCTTCTAGTAATGCATTAAATGGCTTTCACTACCCAGAAGTAAGTTTATCAATTATTTGGCTATTAGACTTATTTAGGCTTCATCTGTCATGGCATATGCAGGTTTTGCAGTATCTATCCTTGGAACTTGGTAATACCTTAATGTTATTAAACCTTTCTAGTGTAGTGTCTCATCTCTACTGATGACTATCCAACAGCTAAAGCACCTTCTGAGCTTCAGCTTAAAATGAAAGACGAAATTGCTGCCACCGTCTTCTTTATCACAAGGCTGGTGAAAAGAGAGGACAAGCTGAGCAAGCGTAAAATGGAGACATTTGCAGCTAAGCTGACAACAATACTGTTTGAAAAGTATAAGAATCACTGGTACTTGGACAACCCATCCAGAGGACAAGCCTTCAGGTAAGAGGACCCTTTAGTAGAAGGGGAGGGGGAGTAGAGCCTTTGTGTGACACTGAAGATGGGTGAGTAGTCTTTCAGTGCCAAGAGTTCTTAGATTGGAAATACCACTTAACTACCCATGAAGCTGGAGGGAAGAGGTGTTATTAGCTGGTAAAGATGCACATATTTTGGAAGTGCAGGTATAACTAGAGAGCTGATGTGGAAAAATTAAGACACTGTGCACACAGTTTGAGTAACCCTCTAACTTCTTGAACACAGAATTCAAATGGTCTTAAATTGACTTGTAGACATGTACCTGCTCTTAATTCTCTTAAATGACTGATGAAGTGAGTTTCTGTTATGTGTTCAAACCAAACAAAGGCTTGTTTGGTTATAAATCCTCCTTTTAGGTGAATATGGTTGTTTGGGCTAGTGGGAGATTGCGTCAGCAGGCTAAATGTCTTGAAAATAGTGAACTTCAGGGTACTCCTGTTTGAACAGAACTTGTGGAGTTGCAGTGAAATCTTAAATTCACCTGCACTTTATTCTTAATTAGGTGTATAAGGATAAACAAATATCAGAGAAGAGATCCACTGCTGGAGCAAGCTTGTATGGAGAGTAATGTGGACTTTAACAAGCTTGGTTTGCCAAGAGAGATGACTCTGTGGGTTGATCCATTTGAGGTGTGTTGCAGGTGAGTCGATAAGCTGTGACTAATGTCAGTGCCCTGTACAAACTTGATGAACTCGGAGCCTGTTACTGGAGACTTAGTGTCTGAGGGTGCACTTACTAGTGTCAGCTGAGTACTAGCATGTGTCCATATTGCTAGTGCAGAGCTGTGTTGTACAAACCTTTCAGATATGGTGAGAAGAACAGGCCCTTCACAATTGCACACTTCGAAGGCGAGGAGAACCCAGAGCTCCCTCAGCAGATCAGCTATGCTGTTGACAGAGCGGCACTGGACTATCATTCTGGCATTTCCTCAGATGAGGAGAGCTTTCACAAGGAGCCAAAAGCTATCCCTACTGTCAGCAATCCTAACAGTGTCTACCAGGTAAGCATGTGGTAACGGTACGTGGCTTTCAGTGAGAACTGCTGTCTGCACCCTAGGTTCCATCATGAGATTGGAATAGACCTATCAACTGATGGCCAGTCTCATATTCACACTCTCAAACACTTTTTAATCTCCTTTCTTGCTGTTTAGCTTGACTACTGCAAGGCACCCATACAGCCCTGGTCTCAGTATCTTCACAGGAAGACCTATATGACTGAAGGCTTGTACTATGCCCAGCACAGGGGTTACAAACTCTACAGGTCAACAGCTGCTTTAATGGGACCACGTGTTGATAGATACCACTGGATCAATACCAAACGGTAGATCTGTGGCTGCACCTGTCATAGGCTGTTGAAACACTGAGTTATGGGATGAAGGCTGGCACTAGAGTTTCACAAAAACAAAGCACGTACTGTCTGATCCCTATCTCTTACTTTGTACATCTGTTTTATTATCTTTTTAAATGTTTTATTAATGTTAGCATAAGCTTGAAAAATCATGTGAGATTCTACTTGTAAGTTAAAAAGGAAATGCATATATCAATAAATTTACTTATGCTTTTTAAAGCTGTCTGAGCTGCCTGAAGGGAATTAAAGCTTTTTGGTGAGAAACACAAGTAAGTCAAGGAAAATAAAAGCAACTTGGAAGATGTCTTTAAGGTCTCCTTCCTTCTGGCAAAGGTAGTGAGGGCAGCTGTATTGAGCAAAACATCTACACATCACAAGCAGAATCACTACTTTGCTCCCCCTGCAGTGAAGCTTTGTGCAGCTGTGAAAGACTGGCTTGTGGCTCTAGCTGGGCTTTTGCCTCTAAAGTGTAGTTGACCTGTCAGAAGAATAGTCTTGTGGGCAGGAGAGAGGGGTAACTACATGGTATTGTAGCTTTCCACAGCTGTAAGTTAATACAGTGCCATGGCCTACAGGAAGTATTTCTCCTAGCCTTGGGCAACTGGAGCCAAGCTGTTTTCTAACTAATCCATATAGAGGGAGATTTCCTCTTCCCTCGAAAAGAACTTGTTAGAATGATATTGGGTTTCAAAACTATGCTCTGGGATATTGCTTCAAGTACTGAGTGAAAATTGTGGCTTCAAACAGTCAGAATCAACATAACCTTATTTTGTTTACTTGTAGTGTCTTCCTATTGCCTTGCCACCTACTCAATAACTGCCTGCTAATTAAACTGATAGGCATAAGTGTTGCAGAATTAATGTCAACAGCTTCTGTCTTGCTGGTTAATCTGGCTAAAATGCTGAAAAAACTAGTTTGTCCAAACTTAATAGCTCATGTAAATATTTGTCACTGCAGCTCTTCCTACTTGCTGCGGTCCAACTGTGGAGAAAACCTGCTGACTAGTAGCCCTGAAGAGGAAGCATTATTTATCCTATAAAAGCCAGTTCAAGACTGGAGGCCTACCACTGTGAGTGATTCCAAAGAGGAAGAATCAAAACTAATGTAGACTTTTAGCTAAAACATCATAGTAGGAGTGGAAAGCTTACTCTTGCTGTGTCAAGCCATAGGTGCCTGAAACTGTAGCCTAGCTTCCCTTTTCATAGAGGTTTCAAATATATTTCTCATGGTACTGCTTTTTATGCTGTCTTAATGATTTGAATGAAGCATAAAGCATTTTTGCATTTCACTTCCTAGATCCAGAACTTAATGGATATGCAAATATCCCATAGGCTGGCTAGATGTCTGAAAGCATTGCCCATGGTGTTACTAGGAGGTATGCTGGCAGCAGCACACAGGTTAATTTCTGGAGCCTGAAAATGCTTCTGTAAAAAGTGTGTATGCACAGTAGATCTGCAAAGTAAGAGGGAATAATGGGATATAAGTTAATTTAAATGTCATCTTTGATTTGCAGTGAGTACACAGAGCCAACAAATACCCCATGGAAATGGAGACTGTTTTAAAAAAAAAAAACATACACAAACACTAGCAAATCATAGTAGTTCATCCTGCCAGTTTTCTAATTAAGTAAATTAAAGCCTGGAGCTCTGGCTGTCACCATAATTTTTATTATTATTTATTTGATACTGTTATGAAAGACCCTGGAGATTATCTGGACTAAAGCCTTAGTGTGCTCAGAAATGGGCAGGTAAAATGAGAGATTCCTTGCTCCCTTGTTCAGGAAATGTTTTATCAGAGTATTATGCAGTATGCAGGGATTAGGTAAGCAATGTGCTCAAGATGCCATTAACTCTACGAACTGACTATGGATTCTGTGGGGTAGAGGTTTTACTTCAGAACAGTCCTTTGATGTTGCAGTGATAGGACTAAGGGGTAATAATTTTGAACTAAAAGCTGGTAGATTTAGGTCAGTTATTAGGAAGGAATTCTCTACTGCAAGGGTGGTGAGGCCCTGGTTGGTTGTGCAGAGAAGTTGTGGTTGGAATGAAATTCCTGATGTTTGCACACTCATCATTCTCCCACTTAAAACTGGTGGATGCTTTGCAGCTGGTTGGCTGAAGAAGTTTTTAAAACTGTAGTCTTTTGGAAGCACTGATTAATAAATATCAGTACCTTGAACTTCCTTAAATGGGAAATCTTGAGAAACTGTAGGATGGAGATGCTGTACTGATATATGACAAATTCTCTTGTAGAAATGGTTGTAGGTTCAACTACTGTTAGTTCTTCTTGAGTTGTACAGGCAGCCTGTGAGCTGCAAGGAGTCTGCAAGAACAGTAGTGTTTCATTTAGATGAATCTATTTTCATTTTGTTTGTGGAAGTAGTAACACTGCAATACAAGTGGATAATATGCTGCATTTCTCACCTCATATAATTTTTCAATATAAAATAAAGTCCTCCTCATGCATTAAGAGCTCTCTTCAGTCATAAAGTGCTTAATACCCTTAGGCAATGCCCAAAACTTTGCTCTAGTGAAATTTCCAATTAAAGTCTAGAAAGGTGGTGTTGTATGTGTGCCTCAGCTGATGAGCTGCTAAGTGGGGGGTAATTCTGTGTTCTGAATCTCTCCTTCACTGGTAGAGTGTTTTCTGCACAGAGAAGAGTAACAGATGTCTGTCTAGCAAAATATTTTCATAATAAAACAAACCAACAGCAGAGGCAAATAGCTTTCTCCCAAATTCTTCTTATCCAATTCACTAGTTTTCCCCTTTCATTTATCTCCAATAATGTGTGGAAGTCTTTAAACAAGCAGAATGGCATGTTCAATTGGATTTTTTTTTTTTGTTTTTAACAGAACTTAGTCCCAACACTTCTCATTCCCAGAGTTCTTATTTGAGCTGTTTGGAGTACTTGCAATTTTTCCTGAAGTTGTCACTTCCATATTTATTTGGCTTCTATCTGCCTCTAGCACTGTAAGTAGTGAGGTTTGTGTCAAATTCTGTATCCCATCAGAATTGATAGGAATTTCTTTTCCAGATAAGGAATACAACATAAGTGCTCTAAGCCCAGTGTTTGGTTTATTATAAGGGCTACATCAATACTAATTCACAGCTGTAGGCAAGTTACTTATGCAGATATCACAAGTGGCTCATGTATTTTCTGGTTAAACAGACAGAAAGGAGGTAGTTGGCAGGAAAAGAAGCCTCTTGTGAGAACATTTGTGCAGCTCTGTGGGGCTGCAGTTAATAAAGTGACTTTAGGTTTTTACCATACAGAGAAGTTGTTGTGAACTGTGGATTCAGGAGGATGATTCTGAATACCATCAGGTGTTCTGCCTGCTTCAGCACCTGGATATCTGTAAGGACAGGGTATGTTAGTTAATGACTGCAAGTAATTCCAGAGAGGTTTGTTCCATAAGCTAACCTTGCCTTTTTTCTGTAGTATTTGGGCTGAAGACATCAGCTTTAAAATGAACTGTTAGGAGCAGAAGTTGAACATTTTGGCTAAACTTTTAAAGACATTTAGAAATGCAGAGCCTCTCTAAGAGGCTAGATAAGGAAATCTTTATCTGATCTGATCATTGCTTGACTCCTTCACCATTTTCTGTTCAGGAAACTCTGGAAATTGCTTACAGGGTGATAAGAGAGCAAGGCCACCTGGACTGCCTAATGCACATGGCATTTGCTCCCTCCAATTCCAGTTTTGCTGCATGAAGAAATGTTTTCATCTGTTTCCTGCTTGTTAGCTCAGTTTCTAGGTCTTTTCCTGCTGATGGAAGGAGAACTGACTTTTCTTCAGAAATTCATCGTTCTTTCTTGTCTGAGTTCCACCCCACCTCTTCCCTGTTCATTCCATTTCCAAAGCATTAATACCCCCCTAGGCATCAGTATTAAAAAAGACTCATAAATCACTTCAGTTTCCTATCGCAAATCTGACTTACTCTTAGTCAAGAACAATTGGAGCTGGTCATCTGCCTTATGATGTATCCCTGGAAACCAGCAAGATTTGGTGATGGATGATAGAGGACTGTTATTTTCTTGCATATCTCTTCCTTTTTTCCTTTCCTGTGGTTTCATTATCAACTTGTGGAAATCCAGATGAAAATCCTTTCCCAAGAAAGCTTTCATTTCACTGCATTCTGCAATTGATTTCTGCATGAAAAGTAAGTAGATGTAAGAGTAAGTACCTATAAAAAGCACAATGGAAACTTCATAGTTGGTTCTACATAACCTTTTTGTTACTCCTCCCCTCGCATCAACTCAGGGTCTGAACTTCAGAAACTTCTGCTGCCTTGAATTAGGCAGTTGCCAGAAAAAATACTAAGCAGCAGAGACCCCCAGCAGGCAGTCACCTTATGGAGTGAAGTTATCTGATGGGTCATGCTTTTAGGGCAGACACTAGCTGCCTAGTGTGCTTTCTGCTGTTTGCTTCCTCACTCTATAATTAGTGCTCTGTACCAGATGTTCCTGGAGTACCAGGCTTCCCAATCTTTCAGTAAGTCTGGAAAATAAGGAAATAGCAAACAGAAAAATCCTGAAGGCCACTTGTGTGGAGGGAGGTGGTCCCACAGTACCCTGCCATGCTGCTCAGTGCATGGTGTGGACTCCGCAGGCTCCATCAGGCTCTTCTGTCCTCCCCAGAGCAGATGATCCTGCAGCTTTGCTCTGTGATCTGATGTTTGCCATATGTGAGATTCTCTGGGCTCCAGATGCTTCTCTTGGAAAGTCTGCCAGACATCTTTTCTTTTTGCTGTTTCTTCTGTTTTCAAGGTGGTGTTTTTGTTCTGTGAAAAAGAAAAACTCTCTTAAGCTTTTTCTTTGTTCCCTTGTACTCTCACGTGGGGGAGAGCTGTGCTTCTCCTGTCCCCTTCCAGCTTCTTAAAGCATCATGTTTCTAATCTCTACATTCAGTCATTTCCTTAACCTATTTATGTGTGGATTATGTCCTGTACTGAGATGCACAAATATAGCTGCAGTCATGATCTCGTTAGCATTATATATCATTAATCTTATGTCCTGTGCGTGTGATGCAGCCTGTTCAACTGGAAAATTTTTGAGATTTGGTGTCTTCTTTACCTGCAATGGATCAAAATTGCTTGAAATATTCCTTGTTCTTGTGTTTTCCAGGAAGAGTTTCAGCTGTTCCTCCAGCCTTCTCATTTTCTGATCTCTGATTTCTTTCAGTTCATGGGCTATGATATTGGCCTCATCCACAAACTACAGATCATAAAAAAAAAAAAAGGAAAGGGGGATACTTGGAGAACAAAGTCCTCTGCACAGGAACAATAGCAATGCGAATTATTTTGCATTTTCTGCATAAAATTGATAGGTTTTAGTTTTACCTTCTCCTGGGTGCAGCCTTTTAGGCTTCTGACTATTTCCTTAAACTGTGCCCCTCTCAGTTGTAATAATCTTGCAGACTGTATAAATTCCAGCACTAAAAAAACATACTCTGTGTTGTCCTTCAGGAGCTGGGAAATGTCCCTGGTGTCATCATCAATTGATAACTCCTGAAAGATAAAATGGTCATGTGAAAGTAACATGAAATGTGTGAATCTGATTATTTTACTTTCTACACTGTACATTGAAGACAGCTTTAAGAGTCAGAGTTTTTGAAAATGGCATAAAATGTAACACAAGCTAGGTAATGGTGTTTTGTGGTCATATATATCCTTTATTGTTTGTAAATAAATAATAAATATCAGAAATAAATTTAAGATTCTCAAAGGCCCTCTAAGTAAAGCTATGTTAAATAGATTTGAAAAGTCTGATCTAAGCACAAGATATCAAGTCTTTTTGGCATAAAAATATGCAATATAATATACTGTAATCTGGAGTTATCTCTCCATTGCTATCAACAGAGACAATTCCTGAGAAGTCTGTAAACTTTAAAGCTTTGTAACCCCACACTGGAGGAGTTCCATGTCCTGCACTAAACCATCAAGAGCATTTTACTTCAACAAGATGTTCCAGGCTTGTGCCCTCCTTTCGGGACCTCAAGGCACTCCTCTTGAGCTTGTAGCAATCTTGTAGCATGATGACTGTCTGCCGCAGGTGCCTCTGGGACAGGATGAAATAGGCCAGGGCATTGCCCAACTGCTCTCCTTTGCTCTCCTGCATCACTTGCACTTCTTTGGCTTGCATCTGAGAAGAAAATAGCATGGTTTTAGATTACTTGCAGACCTGGGAAAGTGTGGAGCTGTTCCTGTTCTCACTGCAGGTTTGAAACTACGAATCCAGAGGGGGAAAAATGAGCTACCCTAAAGAATGACAGAATCTGTCAATTTAAAAAGGGGCCTTTGAAAGTTTCCCTTGATAGCACAACTCAAATGGTTGTGAACCACATAAAGCACTGCTGACCCTTAAATAATACGGCCAGAGATTTTACTAAAGCTTCATCCCTCTGGTATAGCTGTTAGCAAATGACAATACCAATGTTTTAGCTGATTTACCTTTTCTTCTGTCTTTGTTCGAATTTCCAGTCTAAACTCTGCCTGCATGTGTCTCAGCTCAGCTTCTGACTCTTCCGTTAAACCTTTAAGCAAATCCCCTTCCTGATGATGCTTCTGGAGAAAAGCCACTGCTCTTGCTACTTGCTGTTCCTCTCCAGCCTGAGCCACCTCTTGAGCTACTTCTTCACCGTTACTTCTGTAGTCCAAACTCTTCAGGATCCTTGTCACGCTTCCTGGGCCAGTCAGAATCTGAAGGAGGGAAGCATAGTGACAGAAACAAGTGAATGTCATTTATACAAGTTAACTTGCTTTTACAGCATTGGGTATGTAGTGGGCATAATTAGCAGGAGTTTTAATAGTGGGGTTCTGCTGAGCTGGCTTGTATCTTGGAGTAGTAACTTGGAGGTTACTCTAACTGCACTTTGTGCCCTGTGCATCCCGTGGGTTGTTAGTGGGGCTGGGCATCTGTAAACCTCGTGCAGGGAGGGATGAGGCATGAAAAGCATGAAATGCCTCTACCTGAAGGTTGCTGTAGAGATCCAGGACTCTGTATAGACGTGCTTGCCTCAGAGCTTCTAGCTTTACTATCTTCATGGCTGAAACTTGTAGTATTTGAGTTAGATAATCTGGTGAGCGCTCAACTTCCCAAGAATGCTGTTTCTAGTTGGCAAAAGAGAATAAAGGATAGAGATATTCTAAACCAACAAATAGGACTGTGGCCACCAGAACTACTAGTGAAGTCTGATATTCCTATTTGGACTAGGTTGCAGAGGCTCCAAGTGAAGCTTTTCCTACCTAGCATGGCATGGAGTCACGCTGCAGGTTTTCCTCAGAGGACTCTGCAAAGTCCCTATTCCTCCTCTACCTGTTTTCATAAAATTTGAGTGCTTTATTTTCCAAGGTCTCTATGCTCCTGCAAAGTTAGGTGAAATTGATTAAAATTTTATTAAAATGTCATTACCTTAACAAGAAGTAGGCAGACATCTCTCTGCTCCCAGAACAGATTATAGAATCTGAATGTAGAATCACTTTCTGTCTGTATTAACAAGGTTATCTCAAGGGTGGAGTTCACCCACAATAGATGGGCTTTCTATGAGTTGCCTAAACAGCTTTTAAGCTTCCTCTAAGTCTTTTCCTGTCAGACAGTAGCATGAGGTCTGTGGGTATGTGGACTAGTAAGAGCTAAAAGGCCCTACCCCTGTGGGTGCTCAGATTGCAGGAACAGCAACGGGTCCTTCTAAAAAGGGAAGGAGTGTAAAGGAGGTGTTTTGAGGAAGAACTATTACTAAAGAGAGAGCTCTTCTACTTTCAAAGTCTCAATGGCTGTCTCTTAGTATCACTCTGCTAGCAAAACCGAGGACACACTAGAGGAAAAAACATTATGTTGTTAGTTTTAGATTCTTCCTATGCTGGAGGATAGAGTGAGGCCCATTAAAGCACCAAAATCAGAAAGGGAAACTACATTTAGGCATGTGAGCAAAGAAATGTGGGCAGTAAAAGCTGTAAGCAGGCTTCTCTTTTTTTTAAGCTTCATATCAGTAATGTCACCTACTAATTTTTCTTGTGTAATGATGATTTAAACCTTAGAGCTGTTTTTCTTTGATTAAAAAAGTGATTTGCCAGCTGTATTGAGGCAGTAAAATATATAGTCTAGTACAGGGTAGCCTGGAACATTATGCCTGTAGCTGCCCTGATAGCACAGCCACCTGTGAAGTGCCTAAAGATAGTATCTGTGTTTGTATCACCCAGTGAAGATGAGCTTTGTTCTTGCCAAGGAGTGAAGTGAAAACAGAAGTAGCATAAAGAAAATGCCTTGAACTCACTTGTTGCTTCGTGAAGTTAGAATCTGGGATTTTTAAGCCATGAAGACAAATGGACAGCTGACACAGCATTTCTTCCAGAGAATGTAGGGTCTGTTTGGGCACCATTAAGTCTGGGTTGAGGCTGGAATGCTTGATTTCTTCCAGTTGTTTCTGATGGAGGGCTTCTTCAGCTTGGTGGTGGTGTTCTGACAGTTCTTTCACAAGTGAATCCTTTGTGCCAGTTGCTTCTGTTCCATTACTGGTCTTCATGCCCTGAAACTACAGGCATCCTAACTGTAACTTCATGATCAGGAGCACTGAAGGAATGAGAACTGAGTCATAGTGACACTGAGATCTAAAACATGCAGCCAGAAGCTACACATCCATGTTCATTTAAGCAACTTAGCCTGAATTACTGTGGGATTAAGTACCCAGGAGTTACTGAAATAAGGCCACTGCTTTGTGTGCCTTTAATGTGGAGGAAGGAAAACTAACTTGGTTTCTGTTTTGCTTTGCAATAGTCAGAAGATTATTCTTTTTCTTTAATAAATTCCTTTTTTGCTTCAATTTCCTTTTCTGATGTGATGTGGGAAAACTGAAAGGAATTCAAAAAGGAAATGTCAGCTGAGAACCCTCAGCTAGACACATTGCCAACCTTACCCAACTTCCTTTATGGTATTCCTTTTCCTTAGCCTTGGATGATTCGTAAAAGGAAAAAAGAGTGTTTATTTCTTCCATCAGTAAAGACTGCTCCAGATGTGCCAGTTCACAAGCATGCTTCTCAAAGAAAAACCTACAACCAGATGAGACAGGACTGAAAACAGATCACTGCTTTTGCTATGGTCATTACTGTGAGGCACTGGTCACGTTCTTACACATATTTCCTGGGGAAGAAGCAGTAGACTGTAACAGGTCTTTTCTGTGAACCACGTGCAAAACCTGGACTATAAACCTTCCAAACTTGCCAAGGGTATATTTTTGTAACTAAAAGTGTAGACACAATTAAACGAGGCAGAAGGAGGATCAAGGCAGAAGGAGGATTTCTTACCTTGTCTGAATTTCTTGTTGTATGTGGCTGATCCTTTCTGAATGTGGAGTGAGTGGAACAGGTGATACTACAGAAGCTGAAGCAGTTTCCTGGCTTGCTTCAGGCCTCAGTGCCTCTGAATGAGCAGCAGATGCTTTTAAAGTGCTCCTTGATGAGTAGCCTGTAGAAGAAACGTGAGGGAACATATTTACATCTGGATCATTATATCATGGGTACAGCCAAACCCTATTATACACTTCCTATGATTTTTTTTTTCCTTAGCACTCCAGTATTCAGTAGTTTAAGTAGCAGCATTCCTGGCTGGAAGAAAACCAAATGATCTTTCAAAAAGTAATTTCCCAGTCTGTTCTAGTTATGTTTTCACAAAAGAATATTTTACCAGAACAGGTTTATAATTTTAACAAAAAAAGAGTGTATTTTATCAATGTCATCGTTAGGTCTGACAGCACTGAAGAGATCCTGTATGAAAAGATCTTTGAAACACTAGAGATCTGAGCTCAAACCGTACAGATAGCTGCTCTAGGAAGCACTGTGTCTGTTCAGAGTCAAGAAGGAAGTGTATTTTCTTGCTGGGACATCATTAAAGGAACATCCTTGGAAACTGCACTATGCTTTCTGTTTCTAGGTTTTTAGAGAAGCATATTTCATAATAACTGAACATTTTGCATACTAAAATTCCTTCAGCAGCTGAACAGATTGCATTCTTTACCCCTGTATGATCGTATCAGGCAGGCAGACTCTATATAACTATAAGCCTGATCTCAAGGCAATTTACAGTCTCAGCAGGCCAAGTAAAAGCACTGCTATTGATTCTGAGGTTTTCTGCTTTTTCTGTCTTCAAGCTGGGATTAGATTTTGCTTTCTGCAGGGGCTGCAGGACTGAAAACACAGAATTAATTCAGGTGCATAAACACAATATATGTTTTTATTTCCAATTATTAAAGCATCCTACTTAAGTTTTCCAGGCATTCCAGCTTGACTCTGATGCACAGAAAATGCAAGACACCAAATTCTGTCCCATTCCTTTCTCCTAGTCTTCACTTTGAATTCAAACTGACTATCAGTTTAGAATATATTAGTCTAATGAAGCTGCATTTGTACTTACAGAACACACTAAATGTGGAGAATGACTTTAATTGTTTGGCAAAGCATATACATGAACTTTTGTGAGGCCTGGCAAGAGAAACTTCGAGCCAAAGATTTCAGGGCTGTTCCCACCCCGTGTCAAAGCTATACAAATGATGATGGGTTTACTCAGTAAGTGCAGGAATTCTTTAATTCTTACAAAATGGAACCAAAGTCTAATTTTCATCCATCAGATCTCTGTAGATTTTCAAGGTGGAAAGGTTCCCTCAACATGGTTTGCAAGGCCAGAATTAAATAAGGTAACTGATAGTACCTTAATCTTCTCCCTTACCTGATGTCTCAGATGACACACTACTTCTTTTGCCGTTTTCCTCCAGCATCTGAACCATAGACTTGAGTAGTGGGATGAGGTTTTGTTGGATGACCTTGCATGTTCTATGGGAGACCCCACTAATGCCATAAAATCTGGTTGTCTGATAGTTTTCAAAACAGGGTTGTGAACCAGAGAAAAGCTCCTGAGACAGAACAAAGCAGACAGAGGCTGTTTCATGCCTGTCAAAAATATCACTGGTAAAAAGCATCCTAGCATGCTTTGCCTTCTCATGAAAACTTTAGTTTCTCAGTTTGTAGCCGTTCTCTTCGAGTTGCCCCATGACTCAGTAAGATGCTGTAGATACCTCAGCAGTTTAAAAGCCTTTTGCAATGGTTATGATCCTGCAGCTTGCAACTCAGATTTTTCCACATCTTTTAAGTTAAACTAAAAGTTGTAAGATTTGATTTGAGTGGCAATACTTGTATTTAATGTCCTCACTTTCTCTGGAAGGATTCTGAAGAAAGGGGAAGAGGATTAGGGAATTGCATTAATTTTAATCTTTTTACTGTAAGTGGTCCAAAATACAGTGTGCAAAGAGTAAGGATCAGACCCTGAGACCACTGATTTAATGGAAAGATTCACCAATTCTCCTGTCTAAAGGATTTGGGTCTATAGCTCTTGAGACATTGCAGGTTGTGGGATTTGAAAGGCCCCTTTAAGAGAGGGGGACTTGTGATTCTCTGTACTCAATCACTCTTGAAAATCATTTTGCATCAAGAAAAAACATTCACAAGAGTTGTGGAATATCTAGCATCTCACTTCTTCCCCAGGAAGTGCAGAACTTCAAGTGTTCAGCTGTTTAAAATCTCTGCAAATAGACAAGCTAACAACTTGGCAGTTGGGCTAATAATTGTTGGTTCCTTCCAAGCAAACTATTCTATTGTAACATTTTTTCTAACACTGCCCTTGAAGTGAAATCTGATTGAATTTCCAAGTGCCAAAGTCTTTCTTTTGTACTTGAAAAATCAACCTCTGCAGTTCTCATTTGTCTCTCTCGTTATTTTCCAGGGCTCTGCTTTCTTGCAGCAGTGTTCTTGGGCAGGTATTCTCAGAACATGGCAACTGCTCCTTCTTTTGTTAGAAAGTGAGTGACATGATTGCTTTTTATTTGCCTGAGGTCAGGTCAGTACCTTTGCCTGCTGCGATAGGATATCTGACAGTTCCCTCACGTGTTCCAGCTTGGTGTATGCAGTCTCCACTCTAGCTTGCTGTTGCAGTATACATTCCTGAGACTCAGAGGCCAGGGCACCTGTGACCTGGAAGAAATGACTCAAAATATAAGCCTGCTTCGAGGGAATTGCAAATCCAGGCTTTCCTTTGCGTTTTCACACATCATCTGGCAAGTAACTTTCTCCAAAGCTGATGTGACAACTCTAAAGCACTACTGTGTAGGCTGCCCTCAAAGAACAGAGGTTCCACAGTGCCACAAAGTCATGGAAACTGCAGATGATGTGAAGAAGGGACAAAACAAAAGTTCCTGGCAATATATTTCAATTAAGGTCTATTTGATATCTCTTCAGTCAGTAAAAAGCTCACTGTTTAGTTCAGCTGGTATTGCTTGGACAGATAGAGGAGCATTCTCTGCAGTACTGGGTAACACTAATTTGGAGAAGCACTGATGATGTTTTCCAGGGCTGAATATGGATTTAGCTGTGCAGAAGCCTAGTAAGTCTTTAGTTATTTCAGCTATCCCTATCTGGATCACACCTGGATCCAGCCCTACAGGGAACATACACTGCTGTTTGGCAGATCCCCTGATCTGTTCCAGCTTTAACCACTGTGATTTTACATGGTAGGTTATATTTATTCTCTGTCAGCGACTGCTTGGCTCCAACATAAGGAGAACTGAGAATATTCTGCAGTCAAGAAAATAAAGGAAAGCATAGCATTTTTGTCAGGTCTTCTCTGACAGAGAAGTTTAGCTCCAAAGTCCTGTTCCACTCCTAGTTCAGCCACCACTGTTCTACAATTCCACTTGAGTTCTTTCCTTAATAACATCCAGCTTCAGTTCAATGAGACATTGCTGTTCCCAGAAGTCTGGCATTAAATACCTGAGTGGTGGTTATCTAGGATGACTGGGGGGTTTCACCATTTCTGTTTGTTGTCATTGATGATGTTTGTCTTTCCAGGTTGTGGGGTGGTGGTTTGTTTGTTTGTTTGTGGGGTTGTTTTGGTTTGGTTTTTTGTGGGTTTTTTCCCCTCTGGGATTGAGAGAAGGCCAGGTGGGGAAGGAGAAACTATTTATTTCCTGGAGCTATTACACCTCTGAAGCATACTGGCTTCAGAGCTTATGTTTTATAGTGCCTCTCAAAGGCAGACCAGAGTGTTCTGCGGACTGAGACCAGGGGATGTTCAGCCCAACCCAGCAGTGACCTCACCTTTCTGAGCTTCAGACATTTTACTGTCCCAGTACTTGAGATGTGGCTCCTTTGCTTTTCTCTCTCTATCTGCTGCATGTATATTCGTTCTTCTTCTAGTTGCATCTTTCCAATGAACTCCACCAGCTTCTCCAGTGCCTTTCTGATCTCCAACAGGACCTGTATTTCCTGTTCTTTTTCATCTCTGTCAGCTATAAACAGCAGATATTAGTATCTGATAACCCACTGGAAATTCACAGAGCAAATCTGAAATAATGTGCCTCCTCTGTGTTGCTCACCCCATCTACATTCTTTGTCTCTTAGAACAGCCCAGTTTTTAGATCCTACCTCTATATTGTCTTGCTCCAGGTGGATGTGAATACGTTGTAAGGCACAAGCTAACCTGTCAGAGGGAGCAAGCATCACATAAAATGATGTGCAACCCTGCCTCACTCTCTTCTGGTTGTAGCTACCCTACTGTACCTTTGAATAGCATGGACAGTTTGGTGGCCAGCTGGCTACTGTAATAATTCGAGGTTCGTCTCTTAGCTTCCTGGAGAGAGGACCCTTTAAGAAAATGGCACATTTCCTCAATGTCTTTCATGTTTTCCTTGTATTTTATCTGTAAGAAATGGAAGAGAAGAAGGACATTAGGGTAATGCTGCAATATTTGGATTTTATATATGGGAACTAGACTTTCTTAAGGATTTTTTTTAAAAGAACTTTCCTGAAGCCACCTGCAAAAAGAATGCACCATACCTCCTGTGCCTTTCCCTCCTTCACAGCATCCAGGACATGAAGAAATAGAGAGTTCAGCTTGTTAAGAAGCCCTTCTTCCTTTCTTCTTCTGCAATGCCAGTACATATGCCTTGAATTAATTTCCCTTTCTACAAAGTCCAGCTGCAAAGGAATGACAGACATAACAGCTCAGGTTTGCAGGAAGCTGAAGAAAGATGATAAACTGCATTGATATGGATCAGCAAAGAATTTCCAAGAGATATCCAACTTGTGAGTAAAGATAGTTTGATGGAGCTGCAGTTACCAGGTCTGGATCTGTAGCTCCTCTTGGTAAAGCTCCAAGAGACTGAACAGTAGGAATTACGTTGTGTGTCCAGGGGTCAGTTTGAGCACCTATAACTGGCCCAGTTTCACCTGTAATTGGATTTATGGCTCTGGCACCAATAGTGATGGGGACAAGGCCTGTGGATAAAGAAAAACTAAGTAAAATACTGAGAATTAGGAAACAATTTCCAACTGCAGCCCTAGTGAGCAGCTTTTATTAAAGGTCAAAAGGAACTGACAATGATTTCAAATTGCCTAATGAAAAAAACAAACTGAATTTCCCTGAGCTGTAAATGCTCTATGAACCAAGTGTCAGACAAAGGCACTGGAGATGTTCACCTTGAGACAGCATCTATTTATGGCCCCATCACTGAGACCATCACAGTAGCTCTAACAGTAGATTTTTGAAGGGCTGAAAGGCACGGTGTGATTTGGTTTCAGTCCCAGCTCTCTTTCACTGTTATCCTGTTGTTGCTTGTTTTGAATGTACACACCACTCAGTGCTGAGATAGAAACAGATCTGTTTTGGTAGGGTGGTTTCCTCTCTCTGAAAATAATATGTCCTTGCATCATCCACTTCCATTTCCTGCTCTACCTTTTCCGTTCCTGTCTTCCATGGTTCCTGCCAGTGGGGAAGGCTGCCTGGTATTCCAGTCACACTCTATTCCCAGAATAGGCACCATCAGACTGGAGCCACCAGGATCTGGGATTTTCATTCCAAACACTGCAGGGATCAACATCTCTGTGCCAGGATATTTGATCATACCTAGTTTATTAAAAAAAAAAGATAAAAACCATAAGCCATTAAATACTTCTGTGATTTAAAGAACCACTTGCACTTTCAGAGGCTTATGGTGCTGTCATTTCTGCTACAGCTTCCAAATAATGCCTGGCTGAGTTCATCATAGTATTTGCTAGAGGGGCTATTTTGGCAAAAATCTCCCTAGAAGGTTAAAGGGCTGATGGCTTGGCCAAATCCTGAGATAAAAATGGATGCATTGCTGTAGCCTTCAGTGTAATGGATACCTGCCTGGTCCTTAAAACAGGGTGGTGGTTTCCTACCTACCCAGTTTACCACCGTCACTTCTGAGACTTGAAGCTATTTCCTGTTTTTTCTCCAGGCTTTGCAAGCTATGTAGAGTGTGATAAATGGTACAGGTGAAAGACTTCTTCATGTCTTCTACTGAAGCCTTTAGTGCTGCCAGTCTGTCTGCTACCGGACAGGTATCTTCCAAGATCGATGCCTCAAACTGCTTCAGAGCATTGGCCACATTGGTCTGCGACACCAGCAAGGCAGCTTCCAACACTGCTCGGTAACTTCCACTGTGGGGCAGCACCTTGTCTTGCTGCAGGTGAACTCCCTGTACCCGGCTGGGTTTCCCACTCAGAGGATCGGTGAAGGAATCTCCAAGAAGCATTAGGTCCCTGGAAGGACTCACCAGCCCACCTAGAGGTATAACTTCTCCTGCATTAAGGAACAGGAAATGAGACTCAGAACATCAGCTGGTAACTGGTCATGATGGTCCAGTCCTCCCCATTCAGAAAAAGGCACAATGACCATTTACTTCAGGGGAAGCAGAAATAGGGGTAATGGACACATGGAGGGGTAAGTTTGAAGCTCTAAAAGAATATAAATATGTTAAGAGTAGAAAAGATATCTATAAAGAATATAAAAGAAATTGGCTCACAAAATGTTCTCAAATAGGTCTCCTATTTTCTACTTTAGAGGAAGATTAAGGTCTCCACTCCTTTTTGGGGTCTTAATGTATCTTGTGATGTGAGGCACAAAGGATAGAGGTATGTGAAAATGCTTTTTAAGTATCTGGAAACATACACACACACTCCCCACTCCAGCTTCTAAATCATGAATGTATTTCCTGATACTTCATATATATTAAAATAGAGCAATTGGGCCATCTTTAAGAGTCCAATTAACTTTAGTAGCTTGCATCATAGTTCATGAATGATAACTGCAGATGTGTCTCATAGTTTCACTAGATAATTTTATGGACCTTTAAAGTGATAAATTGTAAAATGGAACTATAGAAAAGAGAAGGATTACTCTGTAAAACTGAAGTTGCACAACTGTTCTACAGTTGGCTTGACCACACTTAAGGAATCATGACGAGCATGCACCTACCAGTGGTACTATCCAAACCGACTCCAAGTATTGGAACAATCTTGCCTTCCTCTGGCTCAGTCATAGGACCCCCAATCTCCAGAGGTGACAACATGCCAGTAAGGGGGTTAAGGTATGTCCCACCAACAGTCAGCTTTTGCCCAGTGTGAGGATGGATCGTAACCCCAAGCACTGGAACTTCTATTTCTGTCTCTGGATCTAGCATAAGTCCTCCCATCCCAAACATTTTTTCAGGACACAGGACTGGAAGCTTTGTCTTCACAGGTAGGCCAGTGCTGGGACAGACTGGGTAAGGAATGTAGGGAAATATTGGCACTTCAGGCTTATGACGCTTACCTACGTGTAGAACCAGAACAAATTTAACATGGTTATGTGAGCCAATGCTGATGGCAAGGAAGCAGTAGAGCTCTGTAGCTTTCACACAATGATGACAGTAATGATTTGTTGTCCTTAGGTCCAGAATTAAATATAAGCCATTTCTGACAATTCTATGGATTTTTTTAAAATTTAGTTTTTGCTTTGGCCATTCCCCCAAAGTAGTGAGTTTCTTAGCATATAATGGTCTGTATAACTTCATGAATCTGTCAGAAACAACAAAAACCTCAACACCTTTTTGTATGCAAGCTTTGTAACATCTAATACATCTTATTCTCACTAAGGCTTATATCTAGCTGTACCACACTACCTTCTAGTGCTGTGCTAAGGAGAGGCTTTCTCACATTCCTTTAGGCTTTGTTATGGGAAAAGTACATGCAAATGTAGCAAGTTGGGGGTTTTGTTTGGTTTTAACAGTCCTCCTGCTAGAACTGTACTCCACAAATAGGCCACTGCATCAGTTGATAACTGCATTGTGGCACTTACCTGAAACAGAATCAACAACACAGACCAGCCTAGATCTCACAGGATCATAGCCAATGTTACCAGCGACAGGAAGAACCTTTCCAGTCTCGGGATGCAGGAAATGATTGCTGGGTACTGGTCCAGGGCACTGACTGGTCAGCAGCATGGTGCAGTGTGGGTAGGGAGTTAGCAGTCCAGTGACAGGATCCACACAGACAACATCAGATGCTTGGGCAGTGCCTTTTGGGTCTAAAAGAGAGAAGAAGCAGCTGGTAGGCCTTGCAGAAGTGGTGGTGTGGTGTGCTACTGTATCTGAAATCATATGCAAGGGCAGAGAGGGAGTGAGAATGAAGAAATTGATCTTTCTACTGCCTTTTACAGAGGTCTGTGGGGAAAATTCTATAGTCCATGGCAATTTGATTATCTCTCTACCATGTCTGCCTGAGTTTCATAACAGAGGAGACTGCTGTTTCACGATTGTCCTTTCAGGATTTCAGATTTCATGGCCTCAGACTGTAACATTGATTTAAACATCCAAGGTTGGTTTCATTGTTGGGTTTTTTGTTGTTTATTACTACTGTTCCTTTAGAATGAAAGATGTGTCGTGGTGTCAGGGCACCTTTTACATACCAGAACCACATGCAACAATAACAGAAAGACAAGCACACAGGAGCAACGTCATTGAACTTCCTGAGACTTGCCTACAGAATATTTCATTTCCATCTCTGTTGCTAGGAGATAATTAGCAAGTATTCAGTGAAAGATCTTGATGAATACAAATCTGACAATCTTCCTAAGAAACAATGTGGAAGCTTTCTACTGATGACTTTGCTTTTCACAAGTTGGTGGTGGAAACTCACTGAGGACATAGTTTTAAAAATAACTATTAGCTCTTTCCTGACCCAGCTATTTTTGTGATTTAAGGTTTGTGGCCAGCCTGCCTATGCTTCCTTACATGCTAATATAACTTTAAACTGATTTCTAGAGGTTGTAGTTACCCATGAGCTCCTGCTTGGTCAGTGTCCTTGTTTTAGCTTTGTCAAGAAGGTGAGCTCCCATTCCTTCACCCAGCACTCCCCACGCTTTGAGGCGGTGACTCTCCTTTGTTATCATGCTTGACATCTTGCTGCTTGCAGCCTCAATCTGGGCTAACAGGCTGGAATTCAAAGGATAAAGGTGGTTACCCGATGTCTGAAGGTCAGTTAAATGATTTAAAGGGAGCACTAAGAGTGGACATGCAAACAGTATCCAAGTTGTGGCAGTTAGAGAGCTTGATGAGTATTTGCTTTGGCTAACACAGTAAAAAAAGACCACTTTCCTGTTTCTCTGGTGCAATCAGAATGACACCATTCTGATTCTAACAGTGAGAAGACCCATCAGTGTGGATGGCACACTGACTAGATCTGGTGTGACATCCCAGAGCCAGATCAGCTGATTCTCAAAATATTGCTGTCCCTGAGATGAGGGTGGGAGCCTCTTCACAGTTTGTCTCAGATTTTTCTGGGCTTGCTTTACATGAAAGTGGAAATTATAATCTGCATTGTTTGATCTTCTGGATTTTCAGTTTCCAGGTACATGTCCTGCCAAGCACAAGCCATCCCAATCACTTGCCACAAACGCTTTCTAGCCAGCAAAGAGAAAGCTGCAGCAGGATTTTGCTGTGTGTTTATTACCTGGTATGGTCTGGCTCAGACAGCACCGTTTGGTTTCCTCTACAAGCCACCCTGCTTGCCAGTATCTCTGCCAATCTCAGCACCTCTTGCAAGGCAGAATTGAACGTGACCCAGTGCTCTTCCTGACATTTCAGTTCATGCTGGAGCAAGTGCATCTGTCTGCTCACAATTTTCTCATATTCAGCAGCCAGCTGCTTCCTTCGCTGCATCTCTTCTTCTGCCTAGGTGGGATATAACATCCAAACAGCTTTTCTTTCTTAAATGCAAATGTAAACAGCCATTGCAATTTTCTGCCATTTATTAAAACAACAAAGACTAGAAATTTAAAATAATTTTGATGTGTTCCTTTGCAGTGGTGCATACATATGCTGACAGCTCTAGTATGCTGAATTCCAATTATCTAGCATGTGAGCGATCAACATGTATTCTGAGCTGAGTAAGCTAATAATTAGGGTATCCTTTTAACAATGGTGTGATAAATCCTTAAGGAATTAGCTTTTACAACTCCTTACTGTGTAGCCTACACATATTTCCAAGTGAGACAATGAGTATATTTCTGGCGTCAAGACATGAAATCGTTTCATTCTCAGAACTTTTGCAACAATGTCAATAAGTCCAGTTCCATTGTGCAAAAAGAAGTTGCACACAATGGTCAAGCAGATGAATTTATGCTGTTTTCAACAAAGCTGAAACTTTTGCTACCACAGCAGAAAGACAAGAGCTCCCAGAAGAAGAGATGGGATGCATGGCTGTGTCAGACCAAGAAAAAAGCAGAAAGCAAAAAGAATAACCTCTCAGAGAAATGTCTTTTTGTTACCACGAAGCAGCAGCAGCTTTAAATGCCAGTGTAACCTTTGTTCACAGGCATGAAAACGTTAATTGTTTTGCAGGTTATGAAATATGCAATGCCTGCAGTTCTAACAGTGAGGTTTTACATCACCAGGCCTAAAATTATGAAAAGAGAGCACTGAGAAGTGAATTTGTTACTCTGTGTTTAAAGGTGGCTGAGCTGAGACCTACCTGCTGTTTTGCTTTTAAGTAAGCCTCTGTCATTGTGCTCTCAGAAGCCTCCAACTCCTCTGGGATACTCAGTGTCGTTATCCAAAGGTTTTTCAGGGAGGATATCTCACTCGTAAGCTTGTGATACATTGTTTTTACCTGAGGAAAAGAAGATAAAACATTCTATTAGGACTATAAGTGATGATTTGGAGATGGCAAAGTCTCTCTTCAAAACAGATGCCTCACTATGAAATTAAAACCTACTGGTGCCTGAGTTTTCAGTACAGAACACACCCGTGTTAGCTCGTCTCAGATGAGGGTACCAGGATTTCTCCACACTACTCATCTGTCGTGCCAGCTCCCTCTACTGTCCTTCATCTGCAGCTTCCAAGCGTTTAACTAGGAAATCTGTAGTATTTTCATTTTACATGTGAAAACTGGAAGCTGGAAGAAAGTCACTTTCCAAAACCAGTATCAGCTCAGTGCTTAAACCATAAGAGAACCGACTGTTCATCCCCAAGGTCACTACTCTTCCCACTATATCGCATGGAATAAATGACATGCTTAAGAATATGGGTATGTATTTGTGTTTCATGTTCTCAAAAGAAGAAAGTTGAAATAACCCATGTACCTAACAGACTAATGGAACAACGGTATCAAAATAACGTGGTTTAGGCTCTCTCTGCATAAGTTTAAGTAGCCCCAAAATATGATTTACCTCCTCTTTGAAATGGCCCAGTTTGGTTGTGACAGATAGTGACTGTCTCAGCAAAAGTTCAAAGAAAACATCCGTATTAAATGCCTCCAGATCTACCTGTTCTTCAGGCTCCCAAACATCACCCCTTTTCAGGGAGCAGCCTGAAACATGGATATAATTTATTAGAATTTTTTGTTTTCATTTAAGACTGTTTTGTTAGCAAACCATGTGTGTAAATCACTGAACTTAGCAGCTACTGCACACAGCTAAACACAGGATTCAGGCTCCATTATAGATATACAAGGTAGACCAACAGTGGCTTAGCCTTTTTGTTATCTGACCTGTCCCATCAGTGCTGCAAGAGTCACCATCCATACTACCTTTGTTCTGCAGGGAGGGGTGACATTTTTTAATGGAAAAGACAGTTGACACAGTGGAGGAATAACTATCCAGATTATACTTCAGCTGCTGCCTTCGGAAGGGAGGGCAGGTAGTGTCTTTCTGTGACCACCCATGTCCCTGACAAAGAAGCTGCAAAACACAACAACATTAAGTAAGTTCCTTTTCTTATTCTGACATGTTCTGTTACTTCATTCACAGGTTATTCACTCAGCAAACAGGATGTGTCATCACTTCTTAGGAAACAATCCTGAGATTCTATTTTCTTAATACACCATTAATCTGTCCTAAACAAGAAGAATTAGTAATCCCATCAGATGAGGCTGACAAGGGGAAGAAAGTGCAGTTATCTGTTGTTTGGATCTGCTGGGTGAATAAATGACATTTTCTATCATCACCTCAGTAGTCTGGTTGCAGATTTCAGAACACACTGGGAACATAAAGGAATGGCTGTCGGGGAGATTAATGGGCTGCAGGGCTATCTTGGGTTTAAAGTGTGAAACAATATTTGATTGCAGGGATGCTGTGACCACTGGGCCTTTTGTATGAATAAGGAGTGCAAAGCTGAATGCCCCATGAATGACCACTGGAAAAGGTTATTCATTACCAATAGTTCCTTACAGTAACTTTCCAGGATTTATCTATGTCTTTTTATTCTGAGGCAGATGTTAAAGAAAAAATAATTTATTGGTCAGATACTAAAGAAAAAATAATTATAATCTAATTGATGATCCCATTCCTTTCTGAAGAGATGAGAGTTGTGAAGGATTTTATTATGGTTTTATCTAATGAATTAGAAAACAGCAATGAAATTTACTTTAACCTTGAGTTGTCTCTAAGTGGCCTATGTTACAGATACACTGGGGCTTTGGTGGTGTTGGATCAGTTCATAGAGATTAATTTTGCCCCATATATAAAACATAAGGCGAAGTTATCATTTATTCTGATTTTCAACCTAAAGAAACAGATATCTTGCTGCTTCATCACATGAAATCTTGTTCTATCCTCTAAAGACCAGTGTAACTATTACTCACTGTCAATACCACAGAGGTAATAAGCAAGATGAGAAGTCCTGTGGTTATTCCAGTAATTGCTGTCCAGTCAGGTTTCAGTAGGAGGTCTCGTTTCTTTGCAATGCCCACCTGCACTGCATATCTGGGTGTTGTGGGGAAGAACGGGCCCTCTTCATAACACTGTCCTCCAAGAGGCATGACCCTAACGTACTGAATGAAAAGGGACAGTCACATGTCATTGCATCTGATTTAAATACATGCTGGTTTCAGGGAAAGCTTTGTACCAGTTGCACCACTCTGCACTCGTGTATGTACTCTGCACACATGCAGACTCATATATCAGTGCCACACTTGCCTAGACAGCCTGTTGCACAGAACTGGAAAGATACTACTGTTTTTAGAATTGCCTGTGTTTTCAGGAGCTCACATGGAACATGGAAGGCTTTGCTCAGAGGGACATTGAGGATTCCTTGATACAAACCATTTTTTTGTGACGATTGCTACTCAGCTGTAGCACATAGGTACCAGGGAACTGGAACTGGAAAAGGAAGAGGAGGAATTTTTGGGAGGCCTGTCTTACTTCCTCTCTGAGGCTTCGAAGATCTCCCCAGTCAAATTCAGCATTTGTGTTGAACAGGTTGTTTCTAGGAGCAAAAGTACAGAAGTCAGGGCTCGTCACTACCCATTTTTCAGTGTAGGACTCTTCCTGATCATGTTTTTTCTTAATTCTATGTTGAAAAAAGTTAAAACTTCAGCCTTATTCTCTGTCACTTAATCAACTAAATTCTACATTCAGTGTTTGTACTTACATATCATAAACTGGATAATGCTCCTTGGAGACAATGAACATGATGGTAACGTTAACATTAATGCATGTGATAGGATTCAGGATCCCAGTAAATATGATTTTTGATGTGGAGTTTGAAAGTCTCAGGCTCTGTACCCATGAAGACCTGTGTTCTTCCTGGCTAGACTCCTCTGTAAAAGCACAGGTCTTGTGAGGTTTGCATCATCACTGATCATTTTCTGCCTACAGAATATAGCATTTCCTTTTCATTTTTATGACTAGGCTTTATAGATGCTAACTTGGTTTCCAGAATAAAGTTTACTGTCCAGGCAGCATGCAACCATGCTGCTGGGTTGGGTTTTTTCCCTGAAATTGGATAATTGTGCACCACATTTTCTTCTTTTTGTAGCAGCTAAGTGGATCTGGTGAAGCAGCAGCACCTGCTGCTAAATCAGCAGCCTCTGTAAGTGATCTGTCCAAATCTGTTCAGTCAGATTTGGCTTGCCTATTTGGGGAATATCTCTGCAGACACTGAGAAGGGTCCTGCTCTCCTAGAGGAATGCAAGTGGAAGGAATAATAAGGAAGTGATCTGACATGCCCAAAGTTAATGGGAGGATGGCATAGAATAGAACTGAGAGAATGGAGCTAAACAGTGCATCCGGACTACTGAGCCAAGGGAGAAATGTGGGAGGAGATGAGAGAAGCTCAGCTCTGGGAGTTGCACTTGTGCTCTGTCCTGCACACCTGCAACCTCTTGTAGCAGTGGTACAGGGCTGCATGGGTCCTGAGCATCCACAGGTGGAAGCACTTGGCAGTTGCCCACACAGTTGTTCCTCGTTGCCTAAGAAAAAGGTGAGGGGCAGGAGGGGAGCAGTCTGCTGACCAGTGGGCTTGGGTTGTGGCTGCAGAGAAGGTAAAGCTTTTTGTCTGACTTTGCTATGCTTATTGTGAGTGAGCAGCTTCTCTGGGGGTTTAAAGATGGTGAGGTGCTGCACAATTAGACCTTAAGGAAGCTGAATAAAATGCATGTTTTGGAGCTTTACAGCAGAACTTACCTGGAGCTGTTTCTGGAGAAAGGCTGTTTCTGTGATGTGATGAAGCCTCGTTCAGCAGAATGAAGCTGTGAAATTGCTGCGGGTCAGGATTATACACCCCTAAAAATCCTTTCCCTGAAGTGGTATAAAAAGCATTGGTCACTTCTGGGTTTTGATGTGTTGGACTTAGCTTTTCCTTCTCACTGATAAGAGTATCAGATCACCAAAGACCCCAGGTAAGACTTCAGAAATTAAATCCAAAGGGTATACTTTCTGGTATGTTTCTCTTATACTAATGCAGTGCTTTAAAATGCTTGGGCCTTACTCAAAGCTTTTAGACTTTGTTTGGTGTTGCAGGACCTGTTACTAAAATAACAACTGGTTTAAATTGGCTGAAGTCAATGAAACTGTGTAAAAGTACCATGGGCAAATGATTATATCATATTGCTTTTATTAATTTTTCACATGGCTTATAAATAGTCCTTTTGTCCTACCTATTGGTTCTGGAATCCTGGGGAAAAATGTTTGGCTGCTTCTGATTCTACTTGGTAAAAGCACATTAAAATCTGAAGCCCAAGAGAAAATTTGCATAGGTAGAGGCCCTGAAAAGGGAGTCCTTTGTCAAGCAAAGATATTATTCATCTCTGTTTATCCTAATTAAGAGAATGGGAGGAAATCTCTGAATATCTGTCCTTCTCTGTAAGATTTGAAATATACAGATTTCAGATGGATGGCCTGGGATTTTGTGGGATGAGTTTTGCATGGAGTGAGGAATTTGTATTGCTGCATACTATCAGGATATAAACATCAAGGTTTCATACTGCTTCTATTATAAATGTCACAGAAATGCTTGTTATGTATAAAAGGCATTCAGTACCCAGATCTATACTCTAGTTCTTGCTGTTCTTTCCCTTACCACTCATTTTCACGATGTACATTGGATGAGTAGACTGGCTTTGTTCTGAAGCACAGGCACCTTTTAATGAGGAATATGGTCTCAGTAGAACTGTTCTTAATTCTTCTAAAAGAACAGAAATCTAATAGAAAAAGAATTCAGGAATTTATTTATTTTTACGTTACTTTTTCACATAGTTGCAGTATAGACCAAATACAAAACTGTGCTGTTCCTGTCCTAGAATAGCACCAGGGGATGTTAGCTGTTGCTTTCTATAACTTTCTAAACAAAAAGTAATGAGGGGATCTTTTTCGATTTAAAAGATTACTAACAGTCAAGAAAGCCTTGCAAAAATAGGCAGATCGTGAAAATAACAGCAGCTTTTACCTTGCTCCTGTTTCTGTAAGTGATAAGAAGCTGAGCACTTTTCTCTGTACAAGTGATCTGCAGGGTATCTCTTTGTTGCCTCCTACACCCAGAATTACACACGCTCTCCAGACTGTCAGTTTGACAAATGCAGAGGCCAAGAACCTTGTCATAACCTTGATAATCTCTGGGGGCAGTACAGACCTGCAATAACACAATAACAATAAAAACAGCAGTACAAGTGATGCCCAGGTGTTCCTTAAATGATGAGGGAAATCTGGGCTTCCTGTTTGAGGCTGAAGAAGAGGTAAAACCCCCTATGAAAACACTGTTGACACTTGGTTGCTGTGCCTTCTGAAGAGCTGGACACTTGGCTTTAGGGCAGTTTCTGCATTGTCTTTGGATTTAACTAATGCAAAAATTGAAATACCTTCTCTGAGCAGTAACGAAGCCATCCTTTCTTGGTCAAACACTGTCCTTCCTGATTTCGGGAGGCCGAATCTCGACAAATATCATATGCATGTCTGACACAGTGTCTTCCATCCCCTAAGGACCTCCAAGAACCTGGAGGGCACGTGCAGTGAGCATCATGGGGCTGGAGGAAGGAAAAAACAACATATCTGTTTAGCAATGTGCCATCTCGTGCATATACTGTTCTGTACCTTGATGTATTGAGAATTGCACCTATCTGACCAAGGTCAGATGAAACTTTGATGTCCATGCATGTACCCTTTATCTTCCAGTGAAGAGGGGAGGATTGATGTAGCCCTGAAGAATCTCCAAACATATGTAGCTCTGTTGCCCCTGTCCCCCTCCCTGTGGATCTATGTAATTGGGAATGAGGTGTAGAATGAGAGACTGAGTAGGGCAGTGCAGGTGAGGTAAAGAGAATGAAGAACAAAGCCTGAAGTAGTAGTGATGTGTGTTCAGACCAAAAGCTTTCACAGCACTGCCTCTGTACCTGAAAGACCTGACCTTTCCCGAGGCAGATGCATGTCTCCTGCCCTTCTGCAGGCTGCACTGCCTCTGAGCCACAGGGAAGGCACGCTTTTTGGCCAGACATGGGATTAAAGAAATCCACTGGGCATGCCAAGCAGCTGTGTGATACTGGTGCTGCTCCTTCTGAACGAAAAGTTCCCGGGGGACATGGAACCGGTGCGATGCTTCCTTCAGGGCAGAAAAAGCCTTTGAACAACAATAACAACAATTCTTGTAAATTTTTCTTGTATAATGCAGCTGTATTATATAGATAGATGAGTTAGTAGCTCATTGATGTTGTAACACCTAAATAATTTAAATGAATCCTGCCTCAATGAAAACATCCCCCAGTTTCAGTGTTGGTTTACTATGCAGTACAGAAAGGAAGTCTTCCAATATGTGAATCTATTACAATAATATCAAATCATAGACTGGGCTGGGCTGGAAGGGACCCCAAGGATCACAGAGCTCCAACCCCCTGCCACAGGCAGGGCCACCAGCCTCCAGGACTGGATCTACACAAGGTTTCCCAGGGCCCCATCTAAATGCTCTGTACTTCTTGTTTAAGCTTGCCTGCCTTTTACAATCTGAATTTCAGCAAGCTCAATTGATTATCTAAGAGCTCCTGTAGCATTCAGCAAACTGGATGTCTGACTGCCTCTTCATTGAGCAGTATGCGACTGAGAAGCTTTCTAAAGATGACGATAGTCTGGTAAATTATCTACAAATACCTGCTGGACAAATTGGCTGATTATCTTCTCTCCTCTTGCAGTAAATTCCACTTGGGCAGCCTTCGTGATTTTGAAGTTGTAGGTCCCCGTTGTCACAAGGTAAGCTTGCAAAAATAGAGAGAATGAAGAGGGAGAGGGCCATTTGTCTCTTACAGGTCTCTTGAACTGGCAAATGTGGGTAACAGAGGGATGTAAGCGGAGCTTTCCTTCCAGCCACTGAATATTTAATGGTCAGGGAAAGTGAAGACACGCGAATCAATCAGTGTAAAATATTCATGGAAGCTGTTTGAGCCCATTGCAGTCCCTCACGGGTCACGTAACGGGGGCTGTACGCTGTCCAGTCAAGAATTCAAGTGCTTATTTGCAACTGTACGTGGTAATCCGAGGTTTCCAGGGTCCCTACAACACCTGGGGCTTTTCAAAGCCCCTGAACCCCCGTTCACTAACGGCATCGTGGGTTAGTGCAGGCATGCTGGGGTTTATTTCTGGGATGGGCTGCACAGCCGTGAAGCACCCGGTGTCTTGCCGGCGTTGCCTGCAGAGGCTGTAATTACCCGCGGCTCTGCGGAGAACCGGGGTGCAGCGGGTGGGATGCAGCGGGATGGGAGAGCCGGGCCCGGCAGGGGCGGCACGACGGGCCCGGCAGGGGCGGCACGACGGGCCCGGCAGGGGCGGCGCGGCGCCCCGGGGCTCCGGCGGGGGCAGCCGCTGCCCCGCTCTGCTGCCGGCGCAGGCGGGGACCGGGGTGGCTCCGGCCCCTTCGGCTTCGCATGGGCCCTTAAAGAAACGGATCTCTCCAGCGTCAGGAGGTGTAGGAAGACGGGGTCAATTGTCCCACCTTGCGCTTGAGGCGCTCGTGAAGCTTCTGCCCTAGTAATTAGAGGCGGGTCCCCCAGCCCCTCCCTGCGTCTGTCCCCTACCAAGGAGGTGTCACACATCCACCCGAGACTTCTGTTTCCTTGTGTGGCATACAATGAGATGCTCCAGAGGGTTTCTGGATGACGTTTTCTCTTGCCATCCTCTTGTGCCTTCTGCAGCACGAGTGAACGTGTGCTGTGTTTCTTAGAGACCTTTCGCTAGCGACTGCTAGTTCAGAGAGCTGCAGCTGGCTGGGCTCTCCAGGGGCACAGTGAGAGGTTCCCAGTTGTATTCGGAGTAGCAGTCGTTGTTCCCCTGGCTAGTCAGCCTGGGAGGAAATGGGAAGCGGCAGAGGGGTATAAGAGAGAGAGGAAATGTTTATCTTTGTGCAAGAGTTAGGGTTGCATCTTGATTTGACAATATGCAGGTTGCCACAAATTGTTGGTACCCTTTGGTAAATCTCTGGTTTTGCAGGGAAGGGTTAGTTAGCATGTCGCTTTTAATATGCAGTAAGAGCTGGACACCCCTTCCCCCCCTCCCCTCAGCCAAAGAGAGTGTGCAATAGAGCATCCATTAAAACAGTTTGACTCTTAAAGGAGGATTTACTTAGACGTGAATTGCCTGTACTTTAAGTTGCAATCCAAAACATTCCCACTCAGTGGCTGCCTAATGCTGTGGAGGTGCCCAAACTCACCTCCTTGTTTGAGTTTACATTCCCCAAGCGCAGAGATCTGTCTCTGAGCATGCCTGGAACTGCCCTACTGGAGAAATTCCATGCATAGGTCCTGCTGAAAACAGGTTGGAATGCAGGAACTGTTCTCTTGTCCCCTGCAGCGCTTTGCTCTGGTGTCTAGTCTCAGAGTACACCTAGTAAATTTTGGTAATTGCAAAAGTAAGTGCAGCTGTTTCTTCTTCCTAGTTTTGGGGGTTTTTGGTTTTTTTTATTTAGTAACAGAAAGCCAGAGCCACCTACAAGCCATCACCCATGGAGCACTCACACAGAAATGTACTTCCAATTCTTTTCTTTCCCAGGAAAATTTCAATCCACATATTTTACCTCATAATCTAGTGTCTTGCCACCAGTCAGTGTCTGTGAGCACAGGGACAAAACCACAGAGGAATAACTGCCTAATCTAGTCACTCTGTTCAGCTGGAGCTGTGCAGCTGCTAATTAATATCTCAGTCTAGAGAAAGCAGTGAGTAGTTCCATGGTTGTTCAGCTCTGCCTCCAGCAGTGCACCTATATTTCAGACAGCTGCTAGGAGGCTCTGGATTCTGGTGTGAGTCTAGAAGTTCTGGTGCTGGATTTTTTTATTGGGGTTTTTATCTGGTTGGTTGGTTTTGGGGTTTGTTTTTACCCCAGGCATGATTAGGTTGGTCAAGCCTCTTAGCCCTGAGTCTGATAGATTTCTGCCCTTGGGAATGCAACATGCACATTGTGGTAACAACCTCAGAGGTTCCCTGAGGCATTATGTTTCACAGACAGAGAATACAAGAGGAAGTTAGTAGCTTTCCTTTATATAGGAAGCATTTTATAGCCAGGTACCTGGCTGCTATTTCTCAAACCAGTGGCAATTGGTTTAGAATAAGGAAATGGTCTGCCTTGGCATTTTCCCTGTTGAGTCCTGGGTTAGTGACTGCTCCCAGTTATGAGCAGATAGACAATTTCTGTTTTCCACAGAACTGATACCTGATGGTGCTCTGTGTGTCAAGCTGTCATTTTCCTTGGAGATATTGGAGTTTAATATCTCCATAAAACGTCTTGTGATTGTAATTGAGATCAAGAATTAGTGCTTGAGCAATTCTCAAAGGCCTGGCTGACCTTTTAGGCATTACTGAACTTTGCAGTCCAGCACAAGGACAGGAAAAGAGAGAGGGAGGCCAAGGAATACAAACTCCAGGTTTTCTATTTAACTGCAAAGATGAGCAAGCAGTTGGACAAATAGCTTTGAGAAGCACCATATTATTTAACACAGAAATTGGGGGATTTCATACCTTCTCAAATAGCTCTTTTGCTGTTCTTCTCTGCTACGCTGGATTCATGTTACAAATTCTGTGTTACTGTTAGCTCATTTTCTTGCTCCCCATTGGGCTTTGAGAATTTTATAACTTTAATTACATGGTATCTGAATAAGTAGGTACCAATATCTTTGTAAGACCCAAGGTTACTAAGGCAGACAAGCAAAATTTTGGTCTTACTTCTCTGTAAAATTGAAGTTTCTAAACAGAGGGAAGGCTGTGTTCACACAGCCACAGGTGCTCTATGATCTTCTGCAAATATTTGACCGACTTGCTCCACAGTTATACCAGGCTTTTTCTATTTTCCACATAAACTTTATTCTGCAGATAATGTTTGCAGTAGCCTTTGACTTCTTTAGAAGGCCAGGTACCTTTAGATAATGCTTGGTTTACAGTCTCGTGGGTTTTCTGAAGAGAAGCTTATGCAAATGCTAAAATATTTGTAAGGACTTCCAGTGAAAGGCTGGGCTGTAACAGTTGGTACAAAGCCAAAGGAACTTTGATTGTATTATTTTTTTTTGGTAGTATTAACCACAGGTGAGTCTCAGAGGACTTACTAACCTCAAAGGTGCAGCCTGCCTTGAACCACCACGCCAGGGTGAGGAAGTTATGGCAACTTGAAGCATTCACTGTATTCCCCTTCTCAGTTGGCTAAATGGGGGGGTGGGTAGAGGGGTGTGTGAAGTTAATTTTATTCCCCCAATCTGAGAGAAAAAGCAAGACTTACAGCTAGTTCCTGCAGGCCTGCTTCCTGTTTGGAGGAGTTGCAACATACAACACAAACCAGGAAAATAATTATCTTTGTTTTGTCTTGGTTGGCTTATTTTTGGTGTGTGGAATTTATTTGGTTTTTCATTTTTGGTCTGCAGCGTGCTTAATCCCTGCAAAAGAGGAAGGAATCTTTCTCCATATAAAATAAGTGTGTGGCAGCCTAATCTGGGGTTTCATGGAGTTATTTGTCCTCTGCAGAAAAACAACCAACACCCATTAAATCAGAGTGGTGAAGGTGATCTGACATGGGGAAGAGCCTAATGTTATTTTCCTTCCTCTTTCCATGCCTTATCTGAATTTTTAAAATGATCATTATTCACTGTTTACTGCTCATCTCATTTATTGTCTTTTGGGAAGCGAATGAGTCTAAAGCTCCTGGCACTCAGGAGTCGACTGCTGTGCTGGAAAACAAAACCCCCAAAGACTGGTTATTCTGAGAGAATCCTGCTGAGTCAGCTGAATCCTGATTCGATTTCAAACAAATCAGGTTATGAACCAAGGAGGACTTAGATTTTTCAAGTGCAGAGACTGGAAGCAACTGGGGATTCTGCTTTGTACCTGTACTTTTGCAATAGCAGTGTTTCATAGCTAGATGGATTAAAACCTTGAAGGACATAAATCCCCACCTCTGCAGCTGAACTCTAATTCTGGGAGAAGCAGCAATGTGGAGAATATAGGGGCACGTGGCTTTTGCTTCCTTTGGGAATTAAACACCAAAGTTTTCTTTAATCTGTAAGAGAATGTGGCTGAAATTGGTGTGTTACAGTAGACAAGTATTTTGTTGGAAGTTCTTTGCTGTGTACATAGAAAATGAAGGTGACTCTAATAGTAGAACTTTGTTACATACACAACATCACCACGGTGGACTTCAATAGTGTACGAGCTTCGCATTAGCAAACTCCCTGTTTGGCTGTGAACTTGGGGAACTGCTGGGTTCTGCAGAAGCTTATCTTTTATTATATCAGAAAAGGGATTGCCTCTGCGTGAGTAATAATTCCAGGGAAACAGAAGGGTTGTGTTCACTAGGAGGCGAAACATGTACACCTGGAAGCATTAAAAAATGAAACCAGAAACTGTCCAACTACTTCATTTCTGTTTGCTGGTATTTCCTAGACTTTCTAGTAAGCAGATAGTTCTTGCTTAATTCAAATGGGATTTCATTACAGCCTGAGGAGAGGCATAAACAAACCTTTTAGTCCTAAAGAAGCTTTATCAAAGGGACAGAGAGATGTGTGTCTGGTGAAGAAAATGCAAATTAAAGTTTTAAGGGAGCTGTGCTGTATGGACTCTAAAATATTTTAAGACTCGGGGTTTGTGAGAATGGATATTTTTCTTGGGTGGGGAGCCTTTCCTAGACCCTGGAAGGCCTAGATCATGTGTGTCTGTGCCTATTAGCTGTGAATATCTTTTTAGAATATTTGTGAAGGATTTGAAAATCAGTTACTCAGCAGCAGCAAAGGCATCCAGAGAATTCTGTTTGAAACAAAGCAGAACCAACCTAATCTTAATGTATATAGAGTCTACCACTAGATTTTCACATTAGATCATTCTGATTGCTTTCTTTTAGGTCTGAGGTGAGTATTTACTCTGGGTTATACAGTAACCTGCTGGTTACTGAGGTGATGTTGTTAGGATTTCTGCATGTACTTATCACACCACACACATCAGAATATTTGTATTTAAGACCTTGTTGTGATTGAAAAAAAAAAAAGAGACATCTGTAAACTTATTTGGCTAGTGATGATAGATAGAGATAACAAATAGAGATAATTAAGAACTGAGCCCTACCCAGACAGGCTTCTCACGGGTGTAGCAGCAGAGCCAGAGCTGGAGCAGAGCGGTGCCTGGGGCCTTCCTGATATCAACTGCTTCACACCTTCTGTTTTTATACCTGAGAAGCGTTTTATCCACTGGAGCCTAAAACCTTGCTGCTGAGCCAATTGACCCCAAAAATGGCACCACTGAGGTAAAGGTGGCTTCAAAGCAGATGACAAAAAGTTGTAGCCTGGAACCAGGCGGAAGAAGGAATAATAACTGTTTCCAGGACAGGGCAGGAAGCTCAGCAAGAACTCCCCCTCACCACCTTTCTTCAGGAAAATGAGTTCCTGATAACTACAGTTTACTCTTCCTCCTCCTCGAAACCACGTGGAATGAGGTGGGGGGAAGGATGGGAAAATGATGGTGTGGTACTTTGGGGCTCAGGTGCCATGTGCCCAGCTGGTCATGGTTGTAACTGTGTCAAGCAGGGATGTGTGAAACTCCAGCCCACTATAGAGTGCCTCTAGACAGAAGGGACTACTTCTGGGCTGATTCTGCAGCCTTCAGATGCTGGGCTGCACAGCATGCTTACTGTCAGGACAAGTGAAGCTTCTGGGTATGGACTTATGGAGTGTGCATTGAAGTGAAGCCTCTAGCTTGTATGCGGCTGGGGCAGTCTGAGTCAGAGATTGCCACAGCATGAGAGCTCTGCTATCCAGGTTGAGCTGGAGCCAATGTCCTGTCCTCTTCCCTCTCTTCCCACCATAATCCCTCCTCATGGTCCCTGAAACACTCAGGTTTTCAGTTAGTGGGACCCTCCTCTCTAATTTTAACTTCATCTGTCCTGTTCAGCTGTGCTGTGGAAACATGTACCACTTCAGACTGAATCATCTGGCTTCAGAGTTTCTCTCACCACAAAGAAAGCAGGAAAAATAAAACTTGATGGGTGAGCCTGTTGTAAAAGAATCTGAATCAGCCAGGAGCTCAGCCTCTCCCTCCCGCTTGGCTCAGAAACTTGGCTCCTGCAGCTCTGCTTGCAATGCAGCCTGGTTATCATCTCGTGGAGAGGGATGCAGGGTTGTGGGAAACGGGATGCAGAATGCTGCAGAGGAAATGTCAGAGGTTCTTCCTGCATGCCAGCTGTTGATCCATATTCTCAAAGGGCTGGGATGGATTCTCTTCAGTGCCTGGCTTCCCCTGCACTCTTTTCTTGGTTTCTCATCTAAAAAGATCGAATTATTTTTGTTCATGTAAGGATTTTATCTAATGTAACTGATGTTCTTGTATGCTTTTCACTTGCAGTCATGGCATCGTTCTATGTTTAACACTATCTGTTTATCTCTTCACGTGCTTCTCGGCTAAATTTTGTGGATCTGGGACATGATCACTTCTTTAAGCAAAATCCATCAGCCTTAGGGAGTCTTTAATGAAATAACTGTGGATTTGCAGCACAGTATGATTTCAAGAACATGTTTTGGAGGATAAAAACAAAACGGGAGGCTGATCTTCTGCTGTGGTCAGTCTTGGTCTCGTAGCAGGCTGGGTGACACGGTCAGAAAGCAGTCAGATCCCTCCAGGTTGGGATACCCTTCTGCCAAAAAGGATTTGGTTCCAGTTCCATTTGGCAGAAGGAGCATTCCTGCCCTTACTACCTACTGAAAGCAGGTCCCCAGGAGCTGTTTGCTTGAGACACCTCCCACAGTTAATGGTCTGTAACGGGCTCCTTTGCTGCCTGCAGAATTTTATGCCACTGAAACTCTAGGCCTGAATTGCTCTGCTCTCCTCTCCTTGTGGTGTTTCTACTATTTCAATATATGTAATACCTGGAAGAGCTTCCACCTGTCTGCCATGCAGTTTCTTGTTAATCCTTGGAATATCTTCCCTAACCTTTTCATCTTCTGTAATGCCATTTGTCCCTTCTGCAGTTTATTCTGTGTGCTGCATAGATGCAGATGAGCAGCTAGGTGGAAATGCTTTTATTTTGTTTTTCCACAGTATTTTACAGTAGATCCCACTAAGTACTTGTGTTACTGGTAGCTTCTGAAAGCTAGTGGAAATAGAAGTGTGCACCAGCAATGTTCAGTAGAGCTCAGTGACTTAGGGCTTTGTTCTTAGGACTTGCTGTGCTTGTGACCCTGCAGCAGCAGCATCTGAGCATCCGTGACAGGGGCCTGTTTACCCCTGGAACCTTAAGATGTTGGTTTTGTGAAGAACAGTCTAATATGTAGCCAGAATCTCCGTGAAGTAACACCTAGGATAGAGTTCCCGTTCCCTTGCCTCAGGCTGTTGTAACAATGGTGTGTGTTATCTCCTTGCTGTGACTTGCAACTTGTCTTCTGGGTAACTCCAGCATTTAGAGCTCTGGTGCAGATACTTTTCACCCAGCTCTGAAGGGAAAGGCTTAAGAGGAAAGACTAGAAAACTGTGTAGGATTCTGTACGTCCATGAAAGACCCTTCCACTTTGTGTGGGGTCTGTGGCCTTGTGACTACCACTGGTGGTATGAATGTGCAGCATCCCATCTGAGAGCCCTGCCAGGAAAAGAAAGCATCCATCCCTGTTGGGGCTTTCTTCAAGCCATTACAAACCTGCAACAGATCTCTCCTGAGTTTCCTCTTCCCTCACCCTCAGAACTGTTGGAAGCACTGGAGCTGACGTATTTATTTATTTTTCTCTTTCTTTGCCAAGTTGCAACCAACTCAGTGGCAGGGCTTTTATCCTGCACTGAAAAATCATTACACATACCAAGGCTCGTGTGCCTTCAGAGGAGCAGGGAGCCTGAGTAACTGTGGCAGCCAGGGAACAGCACCTGTTTTGCAATATGGGATGAGAAGTGAGGTGAAGAAGCAAAGCAGCTTCTCTAAGTATGGCCTGTGCCACACTTCAAAGGCATGACTACAGCTTGTGGGAGCACATGTGATCTGATTTAGAGTGAGTTAGCTGGAGTCATCACTCCTCACATACCAGTCTGGTTGCCATAACTGGTACTTGGGTATTAGCAGCATAGCACTTGGTCCCAGGCACGCCACCTTGAACCTCTCAGCCTTGCAGCTGCTGCTTTTGAGAGGGACCCAGGAGCTTTGAACCAGGTTGGTGATGTGGATGCAGCCTAGAATAGGTCTGACTTTTGCTGTGTGCTGGACATGGAGTTCCACCTCCCAACCTGGCTGCTTAATTTGCCCTTTTAGCAGTCCTCATGTCTGTTGTGAATGGAGTGTGGTACATAAAAACCAGTAAGGTACATACTGCATGAAAGAGTATATTTATTGACAGGCAGGAGCAATAAAACAATGTAAAGCATCCCTACTAATGTCACTGCATACAAATATAACTGCTGTAGAATACACTTTACAAGCTAGTTCAGATTGGAGTATATTCTGATGCATACTAATAGCTTAAGGTTCCTGTCCTTTCACCTCAAGGGTTTCCGTGTGACTAAAAGAACTTGATTAATATTGTGTGCAATAGTTTTCTCTGCTTTTTAAAGACATCCTGTAAGCAAACTATTTTTTTCTTAACCAAGAATACTCATTGATGCACTTCTCTGGTTACCATAATCCTTCATTCTTGGTTCTCTCTGTGATGTAGAATGTCTTAATCAGATTTCAGTGGAAAAAAAGGAGTCTTTTAAGTTCAGTGAGTATCAGTTGGGTCTGATAATTAAGTCACATGAATGGAAACTGAGTAACTTAGAAGAGTCTCGTTAATTCACTTCAAATTAGTAAACAGTTCTGTGAGCACAGATGTGAGTTAAAATGCAAACCTGAAGGGACAGTGAGTGGTGATGCTGGGGATGGGGAATCAACAGAGAGGAGAATATTTCTGAGTAAAACCTGGGGCAAAAAGGGAAAAAGACTTCACATGATTAAAACATGAGGGGCACCTATGGAAGGAGGTGGTAGAATAGAATCATAGAATGGTTTGGGTTGGAAGGGACCGTAAAAAATTCACCTAGTTCCACCCTTCCCTGCCATGGGCAGGGATATTCTCCACCAGCCCAGGGTGCCCAAAGCCCCCTCCAGCCTGGCCTTGGACCTTGCCAGGGATCCAGGGGCAGCCAGAGTTTCTCTGGAAAGCCTGTACCAGGGCTCACCACACACACAAGGAAGAATTTTTTTCCCTTGTCTCTAATGTAAATCCACCATCCTTCAGCTTAAAGCCATTACGCAGAACATTCTGTGGCATTATACAGCTCTCCGTGCAAATAACTTTAGTTTTTTCCTAATAAAATGCTTAAGAACTTTGAAATATCATGTCTCAGACTAGAGAAAATATATAAAAGTACTATTTAACTGTTCAGGGTGTAACAATCTAGGATAAGACCCAAATCCCAGTGGCATTAACTTAAACACTATTATTTTTCAATAAAAATTCACATTGTGCAACATAGCTCTTGGAGCTTAACACTTAAGGATATCCAATAGGAGGGATGTACCCCTTTTACAAGAAGAAAATACAAAGGGATCATTAAAAAAAGTTATTCCCCAAACATGCTGAGTACTTAATACTGGATCCTGCAACGGTCACTCCTGAAAAATCTCCCATTTACTTCGATAGGAGGTATGTGTGTGAGCTGATTGCTGGATCAGTCGTTTTGTAGGTTATGTAATTAAATGTAGATTGCTCCACAAGTAGCAAACAGGGAAGTTTCATAGAAACCAGCTAATTGACAATCAGAAGTTAAAATAAAAGGATAAGAAGTCTGGGAAGGAAGTATCTAATTTACAGGCACTTTGCTGAATGCTTGTGTATCTGGCAGCAGAGAATAATTTAAGCTCCTTGGAATCCTTCTAACTTGCAAAATTGCTTTGTACAAAAATAATCTTTGTAAAATGTTGTTAGATACTGAAATTCTATAAGGGTCTATTCCTCTGTTCAATCAGTGAAAGAAAATGATTCAAAACACTTTCCCAGACTTCACCTATCTTCAATTATTGGTGTCAAATTCTGATTGCATAAACAGTGAGCTTGACTTTTGTTGAAAAAAGCACGCTCAGTTTCCTCTAAAACAAAACATACCCACACACTGAGGTGTGTTTTGATTTAGAGGTATTTCTTTTTCTAATGGGACTGCACTCAAGTGTGGCAACTCCAGCCTTGGACAGATTCAGAGCCAGACTCCAGACAGTATTAAATACAGCCCATCAGTTCCTATAGCTCATGCTTAAAATTGTATATTGCCAACGATTTATCAGCACATCCAAATGTTAAGTTTGGACTGGAGAGTAATCTCTCACTGGTACCATCAAGGCTGTTCCCTGAAGGGCTAAAATCTCTGAGGTTTTGGTTGGGGGTAGTGGGTTGGTGTTTGGTTGTGGTTTTGGGGTCTTGCTTGTTTGCTTGTTTTAATTGAGGCATCTGCATTAAAAATTTACCAGAGCTCCAGGATGTAAACACCTGAAACTCAAACAGGCTTCCAAAGTGAAGTACAAGTGCCCAGCCTGATGAGAAAATTAAGACCTATTAATTTACCAGAGCATCTAATACTGAATGCATAATACTGCTGAAGCCTGGCATGAAAGTTTCCCCCATTTATTAGTTTGCTCTTCAATTCTGGGTACTGAGGAGATATTTTCAACAGGCTGTAATACATTTGAAGACTTTTACTGTCTATTCTTCAGCAACAGTTGTAGCACGTGGACGATGAGATGCAGACAGTGAGCCTTACCAGAGCTTTCCTGCAAGGCAATAAACAAACATATATTCAGCTTGGTCTACAAGCAGAGTGTTCCTTCTAATGCCTCATATTTGTTGCTCTACTTTCTACTTGGCTTTGTATGAGTAGGGGGCTCTGCAAGCAAAAGAAACTCTGTGCAGAACTCTGGAATTAATAGAAAGTCTATTTCAAGTCACTGGACATTTTTCCAGCAGTTCCATGTGAACTGGGGATTATTTGTTATATAGCAAGGCAGGGAAGGGACTGGAGCTAGCTACTGCACTACATCAGTTACAACGATCCTGAGTAGGCAAAATCAATTCCTACCACAAAATACCTTTAAGAGTGATGTCAGAGATCTGAAGATTACATGGGAAAATGTTCAGAGAAGTTATCTGGTGACAAGGGATCTGGGATTCTTCTTGGACCATCCAGCAAACTGTAACTCTAGACAGATGAAGAAACCAGAACAGTAAATTTCCAGCATAAACAGCGATGCAGATCTTGTGCCAAGAGCTGAAACTGGTTTTGACATGCCAAGCCTGGATTCTTCCCCTTACCATGAGAGGGGAGAGGGATGGTATGTTTAACAGTTCAGTCAATAACATTGGTTTTTGGGTTTTTTTTTTTCCCCTACTGTGTCTTATCTCCTCAGAGCATAACTGTGAGGGTAGGTTCTTAAATTACTTGAAATGTGGCTTCAAGTCTGTATTTCTAATTGAAGCCTTGTTATAGGTTTATGTACATGTACACTGATGGGAACTTTTATCTGACAGAGTGAAAAAAAAGACTCTAGAAAAGGTAAAAGGGCTGTAACTTGTCCAAGATTATGCAAATATTCAGTTTTTACAAGAATACTGGATTCCCTATCAGATACTGCATTGTTTCAGTAGAGCACAGTTTAACTCTGGAAATATAGTCATCTCTTAAGCACTCAAGCTTCTGCTTTTCAGTGTCGCTGCCCTGCTTCCTGCCCCAAATATTTATCAAGAGATGCTAATAATAGACTGGATAATCTGGCTGTCTTTTGTCCCAGTAATGCAGGTTTTGGGTGGTTTTGTTGTCACGTGTATGTTAAGGGACAAAGATAACGGGCTCTCTTTCTTTTAAGAAGCTGCTGAAGGTAACTGAAAATCTAGCAGTCAGTCTTGGGCCTGGAGCATCCCTTCATCAGCAGAGGAAGATGTCCCTGGTGTTGCTTCTGAGAAGCCTCTGTCAGGCTTAGTGTGCTGTAAATTGTTGGAAATGAAGGCATGGTTGCTTGGAGGAGTTTGGGATGGGTATGGGCAGTATGCTGGCAGCACTTACATACAACTGATCTGCTCTTCTGAATTATTAGGGGGTTGGACTTGATCTCTTGAGGTCCCTTCCAACCCCTGAAATTCTGTGATAACAAATACAGCAGTACCTGGAGCTGGGATGGGACCATGTGTGGTAAGAGCTCCTACACTGCTTTATCATTGAAAAGGGGATTTTCTGCCCTATGCAAGCTAGGGCAAGCCTGGGAGCATCATCTGCTGTGTGCACAAGATGGTATGTCATGCATTACTACACTGAGTTTCTTGGGTACCAATGCTAGAGCCTGTGTAAAAGCAGCTGTAGATACTTACCTCTTGAAGAACGTTCTGTCTGTTACATTTATGAGTCTGAAGCAAACACATGAGTTCTGTGTTCTCCTCAATTTTTAAATAAGCAGTGGTAATGTGACATGAGTTTAGTACCTGCAAATGACAGTGAAACCTTTCATTGCAAAAGATTAAGAAACTTAAGGCTGCAGTAAACAGCTGCTACTGGTCCTCACCTGCAGCTCAGGCTTTCCTCCCATTTGCAATAAGCAGTTAATTCCCTCAAGAATTTGGTCTCTGCGTAGTCTGAGAAACCTTCCCTTGGCCGTGTTGATGTCAGCTCTCTGAGATTCCAAAACTAAGACAGTGTGGGCAAGAGCAGCCCCGTGGAGCGGTGTCAAACCTGAACAGAACAGAAACCTGTCAGCCATGCTGCACTGGCCCAATCACAGGTGGGTGCCGCCTTAAAACTGACTGACTCTCCTTCTAGGCTTTTTAGTTTTAAGCAGGAAATGGAACATTCTTTGGCCTGGATAAAATCTGTAGTCCTACATTTCTAGTCCATGCCAGGGTTTTATATGGTTATGCTTTTCCTCTTACCATAGTGGTCAGTTAGATTCACTTCCACACACATGCCGTTGTCTTTGCAGTTTTTCAGAACCTGAAATGAAGGAGGTTAGGGTAAGTTCTGATTTTTGTCAGTGTCAAAATGCCCCCTGTTTCCCCAACTTCATCTCTAACCACATCAGACCCAACCTAATATTCAGGTACAGAAAACCCTTGTCTCAAACAAAAGAATCATAGGATGGTTTGGCTTAGAAGGGACTTTAAAGAACACACATCTCTTGTCTTTGCTTTACCTTTGCCCATGTACAGCATAAACGACCCACGTACCTCTAAAACTCTCAGATATCCATTCTCTGCACACAGATGGAGTGGGGTTTTCCCAGAACTGTCCTGCTCATTGACATTAGCTCCTAGGGCTATCAGGTCACTCACCATCAGATGTTGGTTCTTCTCTGCAGCAAGATGTAAGGCAGTCTAAGGGAAGAACAGGAGAAAATCGTTGTGAAAGGCAAAGACAGCCTTTTAAAGCAACAACACTTGTAAGAGAATGGAAGGGAGTTGGGACTCAGTTCTGTTCTCAGCTGTGCTAATACTTGCTCTGTGCAGGTTGCTTCCTCCTGGTTCCTGCTTTCCCCTCTTTGCAAGGACAGTAGCCACACCGTGTCCAAAAGGATGCTTGGTGCTTTACTGGGGTTTGAAAGGCACGTGTGTGTGATAGAAAACGACCCTATTGTTGGCAAGTTAGCATCCTACCCGTTTCTCTGCATCCTTCTCATCAATCTTATTTAGGGATGCGAATCTCTGTGCGAGCGCGTATGTCAGAGCTCTCCTTCCCTGAGCAACAGCCTTGTGCAGCAGCCTGGAATAGAAACATTTAAACCATTATAAAATAATGCAGCTGTTAAAATACTCAAAAGTAACAGTGAGAATGTATTTTAAAGCCTGAAAGGTTAAGGTTTGTAAAGAATTAGAGACCTGTTGCCATCTCCATCAGGTGCAAGCAGTTTGTCTGCTGGGATATTCCTCAGTAAACTTTCTTCCCTGTGTAGCTGGAACTGGAAGAAAGAGATGGCAGAGAGATCCTGCTGCGTGGAAGAAACTGGGGTTGACTTCAAATGTCCTTCAGTGTCTGTACAGGCTGTATTAGCTTCCAGAAGCACCTCTGAACAGCCTCCCGATGGATTAAAGTATGGAGATGTGTCCTGTGAAGAATGCATTGGGAAATCTTTTTGGCTGCAGGCATCTTGTATCCACCAGCTCCTTTCTCTCTCTCTTGTCCTTGAGAGTATTCCTGGTGAGTTGGGCTCTTGCACGTTGTTCTGGGTGTCGTGAAGAGAAGTTTCTACCTCTGCCCTCAATGCCGAGCTGAACTCTTTAAAGCAGCAGTAAGAATGCAGCTTGGTTAAGCTGTGGCATCTTTCCTGGAGGCCAGGAGCTGCCTGCTTGCTCCCTCCAGCTTCCCACCGAGGGCCTTGCAGACCTGTGGAGAAGCCCTGCCAAAAGCCACCTGGCACAGAATGCAGAGATTCCTCCTTCAGCCGGCTCTTGTCCAAGTCTTCCTGCAGTACCTCCACTAGGATATCCAGGTCCTCTAAGCCCTTCAGTGTTTGCCCAATGCTCTGCTTGCTCTGAAACAGCAACATAAATGGGGAGGGTGGAAAATGGGGGAGGGAAATCAGACATGAAGTGTCCTGTTCTGCCTCAGTGATACAGCATGAAACATGCCCGAGGAGGCTGGCAGCACGGAGCTGAAGGTTTTATGCATACCTGTCTAAGCTGTTTCTCTGTATAAGGGTGAACTCTTCTCTTTTCTGCTGGAAAGAAAGGAAGGAATAAGCTATTTTGAATTTGGGGAGAGACAGAAGATATTCTCATCACAAATTTCACCCCAGCTAGCAGATAGATAACACATACATGGTGGGGATGCGGAGCTGGGAAACAGTGTAGGTCACTGTTCACGGAGGAGAGAAGCAGTCTAGCTCTTTGGGTGCCTAACAGTGATGATCCTACTAGAAAAGGAGGCTCTGTTAACAAGAGAGGAGTTTCCTAACCTGTTTTTCCTGAGGAGCCTTTGGTTACCGTCTTCGTTAAGGAGGCTTCCTGGGAAGACAAAAACACCCAACTCAGAGATGCTCACATGTAACAGGAGATGAAACAGCAGCCAACATCATCATGTGAACAAGGTGAACTGTGTCCTGTGCTGTGTGGTTTGCAAGGCACATACTGCAGGTGGATAAATTTCAACCAGAGGGTAATTCATGGCAGCTTTACAAAGAGTGTTAGGGCAGACCAGGTATCTGGGAGCCTTCTGGTTTCTTGGGCTGTTTTTGCAGAAACCTGGGTTGTTAGAGCAAAACTGCTGTTTGTTCTTGGCTATCTTTGTCTTGGTTGCATGACATATAGAATCCATGGTGGGAATGGGTCCTTGCTGTCATTGTCTTAGAAATGTTCCTAGTGCAGGCCCTTGGCCTGTTCAACATTCACCCTCATCACAAGTATTAATTTGGTGGCTGGGAGAGGGAGCAGCTCTAGGTGTAACTTCTCCAGACCACTGGCAGAGTGGGAGTGTGCACCATGATGCTACGCCCCTGGCAGCAACCTTTCTAAACTTAGGAACAATCCTCACCTTGCTGTGAGCTGAATCCAGGCCTTTGGAAAGCCGAATTTTTCTCAGTAATTCCCGTACTGGCATCCTTACCCTCACACCCATGTAGCGCTTCTGAGGGGGATCAGAGCTAAGTCCAGAGTCTGGAAAAGTCATAACATCATGCTTAAAGTAAAGCAATTCTCTGAGCTGTTACAGAATAGTGGGAGGATGAGGTCACCCTGAGAGGTAGCCTGTGATTCTGAGGTTCATCATCAGTTGTAGGAAATTTCCACATCACCCTCCATGTTCCTTAGCTCTGGCCTCCTTCCTACTTAACAACTACTTAATGCATTGCTGCGTAGGCTACAACAGACCCAGGCATTACAAAGGGAAATCTTTTCTTAAGAAACAATAACAAAACCAACCCCCTATGGTAGCTGTGGGATCTTCAGCCTGAGTGCATTAGCAGAGAGCTGAGTTAACCTGAGAACTGCCACGTGAACTTCAGTGTGTAGGGATGGTTTCAGTTTTAATAGAAGACAGAGGAGAGACTTTACTCTTTACCCTTTAGTGTAAAGTGCCACTGAAGTTGGAAAGGGAAGAAGGGCAGAGTAGCAATGCAGAAGGAAATTTGGATGGATGATTGGGAGAAAGAAGGAAAAGCAGTTGGATGTTTCTGGTTTGGAGCTTCCAGTGGTGCAGAAACAAGTGTGCTATCTTGAGACTTGGCCTTGGGCAGTTTCTCTGGGGGCTCTTAAGCTCTGGGGTGCCATACCCTCTCAGATCACACAACTGCTTGTGGGGAGTAAGTCAGCACTGTTAAATCACTGCCCCTTTTAGTCATGTTCTAATATCCATCTGTTGCAGTGAGTCTGTCTCTCTGACTCCCTGCCCTGTGGCTCCTTGCATTGATATCAATGGCACAATAAGGAACAAAATTGTTCCAGAAATTAGACAGTGATGCTATGCCCAGTGTCTTTCTCTGATGATTCTTGGTGTGTTTGGAGGCCTGTGTGGTGTGATTCAAAGGGAAGCAAAGATTTTCTGCAGTGAGATGAAATAGTTACTTGAGAATATATATATAGTTGTCCAAACAAGTTTGTCTGTGTCAAAACAAGCTGCTCTGTAATTGTTTGTTTTAGGTATTCCTGCATCTTGTACTTGAATCCCCAGACTTGAAAGACTCGCCTAGATTAGGAGCTTAAATGCATTGCTTTTGAAATACATTTTGTATAACACTGTGTTCCAACACCCTCCCCCCGAGAACGATCATGTGGAATACATTCAGGAGCAGCTATTGTTACAAGAATAGCTTTATTGCATTAGTTCATGATCTTCCCAATTGGTTAGTGCATAAAATGCACCATGTAGAAGGCCACAGCTCCAAAGGAGCCTTGGTGATGGGAGCCAGAGCTACTGAGAACAAGGAGTCACCCAGCAGCATCGCTGTGCTGCAGCAGGAGAAGCTGCTGCTTCTAGTGCAGAGGAATGAAAACGGTGCTGATGGCTAAAACACACCTGTAATTCACAACACAGCAGCTGAAAATGAGAAAGGTATACATGGCTTGGACAAGCAGTTCTGATGGCAGGGGCAGCCAGTGCTAAGTAAATCATGAGGCGCCTGTACCAATATTCCTCCTGGACCAGAACCTCTGCGTATGGTCTGTGGCAGCTGCTGGTGGCTGCGTCCTGTGGAGGAGAAGGACGGGAGTGCAATGGGTGGCAGCGGTGTGCCTCCCTGAACTTGGGGTGGCTCAGGGTAGACAATATTGGCACGGAAGCCAGCCACACAAGATGTGGTTTCTAGTTGCAGGGGATTGTTTTCTCTTCCCTGCTGCAGGCAGAGGAAGGCTGACACCCCTTCAGAGGAGGGTGTTGAATGCCAAGTAGCATTCATATTGAATTGTCGTTTTGTGTTAAGATTTCTGGCATTTCTGAGTGTTTAACCCACCACTCAATAATTAAAACATCAGGACCTCAAAAAACATAGTCTATTTCTCAGGCTTCTCTAGCAATGGGAGTAATTCCCTTTTTTTAGACTGGTGTTTTAACAAGGAATTAATTTACTCTTTGTAAAGTATTTTAAAGGCCTCTCAAAACCTTTCTAGAAAAAAGTTCAAACCTGGTGATGCTTCAAGCTGTTTTATAGTAAAAATACTATATCATGGGTCAGATTATGTGCTCAGATGTATCCTTGAAACTGAGAAAGTCAGCAAAGACAATGATTCACCAAACACTTTGATAGGACTTGGCAGTGTTAACCCCTCAGTAGGTCATATTATCACATTGCTGCTAGATCCAGAACCAAACTTGCACTTCAGCATGTAAATGAGCAGCAAGATGCTAGAGACAGATGTGATGGAATATTGACCATCCTTTACAGAACAGAGTGATTTCTGACTTCAGGAGCAGACCAGAACAAATTGCAAACAAGGTTTAAGCAGGAGAGTGTGCCATACATCTTTGCTACTGCCACAGAAGCTTTATAGTACACTGTTCTGCTAGCACGAAAGGAGGTGCAAGTCAGTGTGGGTTATCACTCTGCAAAAGCAGCACAGTAACTTTGCATAAAACAACAACAAAAAAGTGTGAATAAAGATTTGATCTTACCAGTGGGAGCAGGCATCTCTTGAGGTTTACGTGAAGGAGCAGGGTAGATCTTGGGACTCGCAACTTTAAATTCAGTTAATCCAGAGTCTGGCAACGATGGGCTCTGCTGAAAATGGCTTTTGGGACTGGCAGTTTCTCCAGGCAGTGGAGATCCCTGTCCTGGACTATAGCCACAGATTTCATTTTCACTGATGTTTTGATTGACCAGTTGTTCAGGACTAATGCAGACTGTCTGCAACATTGTCACCGTGTGCTTAAAAAATAATTAGAACTGGAGGAAAAAGCTTATCTGGCTGTCCTTAAAATACCCAACAAATAGAAATTCAATCCAGTCTCACAGTGAGGACATGGTAATTGTATTCAATTCTCCAATGTAATCAGCCACTACGAGCAGGGTCCTACTTCTGTCTTCTCTTTTGAGGAGCGAGTTATCAGAGTTGCAGAATAAACCAGCCTTGGAATCCCAGCAGTCACTCGGGGCAGCTCTTGAGAGCTTCTTGGCTGCAGTTCTCCCTCGCACTTTATACTCAGGTATGGCTTGAAGGACGTCAGCCTGGGAAAGCCCCACCCTCTTTCCTAACAATCTGCAGCAGCAGCTGATGAAGAAATGACTTTTCCCAAGAAGAGGTTGAGTACAAGCTGAAAAATACTTTTTTCCTTGGGTACAAAGAGCAAAATGAAGGTCTGGCTGGTGCGCTGCGGATGGCGTGAGCGGGGAGCAGCGGCCTCGGGGTATTAAACTGGTCAGTGGGGTTGTGCAGGAAAAGGAACTGATCCTGAAGTAAATGTCTTGTGAATTCTTCCCTAGAAAAAAGAAAGAGTGGATTTTCTAAGGCTGTCTGAGAAGGCAAAGTAAAGAATCTTCCCTTAAACACAGGATTTCATGGAAGGAAAGGTAGCCCAAACAAGCTACGTGGTGTGTCTCTCTCTTCACCAATTCAAAGCTTTGAGCTCCGTTAAGGACAATATTGTTTCTGTTTGTGTTGGGATTTGGGTTTTTCTAGTTTGTTTGGCTAGGAAAAATTCTTAATTATTGTGACAGGTGCAACTATTAAAATTCGGTAGGGTTAAGAACCTGTTTTGATGAGTGCTGTTCTTATAGGATGATCTCTTTCCTTGTCACGAGGAGAATTCAGTACAAGATTTAAACTGTGTACTTATGTCCCTGGAAAATGTATTTCCCTGTGTATACTCCTACTTGTGGGCTATGCCATTTCAACTGAATAAGCAGGTATTTCTTTCAAGTACCCAGTTTGGTAAAATACTACAATGCTTATCAAGTGCAGTGGCTTCCTTAGCTGTGTCTTGCAAAGCATTCCAGCTTTACTCCCAAGTGGAATCACCTTCCCTATCAGGCTGAGCAGAAAGCAGCCAGAGCTCCTGGGTCTAGGAAGAAGAACAACGTTAGGTACGTGGTTTAGTTTAAACTGGGTAATCCTCTCTACACAATCCTCTGTCTCCCACTTTCTCTGCCCTGGGTGTCATAACTCCAGTCTAAGGGATGTTGAAAGAATTGTTTAGGTCCTGATGGAAGCCAGGAGATTTGACACTTGTAGAGCAAGTGTCAGGTCAGGAGCCAGTCTGCACTGCAGTAGCACTGGGAAGGCTATTACCTGGCTTCTTGCCCCACAGATCTTATTACCTAGTAATGCTAATGCATTTGGACCTGGAAGATATGAACGCACAGGGAGAGGCATGGCCCACACATCCCCATCTTTGTGTGGCTGCCCATGATTTCAGCTAACAAGGGCCAAGTAGTCTCTCTCATCCTGGAGGAATCCCCAGGGCTCTGTAGGTTGTGTTCAGGGATTTGGGACATTTAGTGATCCAATATTCCTGTTTCTTCCTTCATGGATTGTAACCTGTTTGCTTAAGAGAATAGATTTGTTTAGAGGACGCTGCCTAAGTTAAACAGTTATTTACCTTTCTGACGTTGGGACAGCCCAAAGAGGATCCATTTTTAACTAAGGATTCAGTCTGCTCTGGTAAATATTTTCCTCTTGTTTCACCTACTTTGCCCTGTTGATTTTATGAGACTTAGATAAGCTGGAGCCAGGGTCCAGTTCCTTAGTCACACGGAACAGTGTACACATTGCCATTCTGTAAATGGGGCTATTCCAATCAGGAGGATGAGGCATCACTTAAGGAACTACTCAGCACTTGTATAGGTGGGAGAATTTGGACTGCTGCAAACAGGAAATTACTGTGGTGAATCATTGCATTTATTGGGCAGTAAATCACACTGGAGATTTCTCAACCTTGTATACTCCAACCTGTATATTGGATAGTTTTCCCTGCTTGTTTATAATATGCCAATGTATTCACAGCTAAAGCAAGAATTGACCTGGTTTTGTGGTACAGAAAGGACCAAAGTGCATCTCTGTAGCCATGAGAAGCAGATTTCCAGTGCTAGGAACAAAACCCCTTGGAACGTGGCCACTTCAAGAAATGGTCTCCCAGGCTTTGTATTTGTTTAACTGTGGTTCTCCTGCTTTCCAGCTGCAATGGCTACCTGATAACTGCAGTGATTGCTTTGTTGCTCTAATTTCAGGCCGCTCTTAAGATGCTTATTCTATAAACAAGCACTACTGGAAATGAGCTCTCCGTTTACAGCTTCATCTCTGCCTTTTAAATTTGGACCTGCTAAGAATGCTCTACACCATGTTCTCTTGTGTGTGCATTGTGGCAAGGCAGGTTTCAGCATGCATGGCAAGCAAAGAGATTAGAAATAAGCTTTCTAGGATCCACGGGTACTACTTCAGTTGATGCCTCTTGATTCCTACAGCTATGGACAGAGCTACTTAGCTTATTACCCAGTGAAACCTGAGCTGGGAAAAGCGCCTATGGGCATAGAATATTTTCATTATTTTCCACTATTTTAGTGATTTCTGCTCTTTTAACTTACCTTGTACTACCTATTCTAAGAAAGGAATAAAGGAGATGTAAGAAATAAGGATATATCTATGAAGGTTTGGGTAGAGGTCTTCAGTGACAGTTGTCTGGGGAAAGGGATGAAATCAAAACACAGGTTTGGCCATGAACAGAGCTATCTGAGCCTTCAGGAAAGACCGGTTTGCACTTCCCTACTTCTGCTGTGCTCCTCTGTAGGAAACATCATATGCCAGGGCTTTCTGTTGGGGGATGATTATTTTTTAATCTTCTTTCCTTGATAGTCACACTGATGTAATTACTGGTGTATTGATTTATTCTGATTCCTGATGGAACAGTTTCAGCAAAAACAGCCATGAGCATCTGTAAGTTCATAGTGGATAACTGTAACTAAAGCAGTTCCTTTCAGACAGGTTTGTGATGGGCAGCTCTGGAAATCTGTGTGTAAACTTTCAGGTTAGGCTGCCAGTGGGTGGACCACCTCTTGTATCTCTGGATGTGGGATGAGTGCTCTGTAGCTTCCTTCCTCCCTTGTTACTACATGTTTCTTTAGTGCACACACCCACTTCAATGGCATTTGCTGGGTTCGGTGTTTGTCTGTCTTCCCCTTTAGATGCTGCTGTTTTGCCAATGATTAACTCCCCTGACTCTGAAATCCTTTGTTGCAAAGGTTTCCTGCGTTGATTTTCTTTCACACGTGCAGGGATTGGAAGATGATGGGCTTAATTTGCACTAAGATGGAAAGGAAGCATAAGGCTTTCCCCTGCACGTGGCTTCAGTGTCTGGGTAGAATACAAACCAAGTATCACCCGTATGCATGTAGCTCTCTTCACAGGGGAACATCCTACTGCATGAACAGCTCTGGAACTAAATGGACGGTGATTTAAAAAGTACTCCCTGAATAACAAAGCTGTATAAAATACAGAACCAGTGCAGAACATGCCATTGTGAGAATCCTGGGAAGCAGTGTGCTCCCTTGCACCCCCTCAGTGGAAGCTGAAATTACGTTGTACTCTAGTCGTGTGTAGTTCTAGCAGCTTGCACCCATGCTGGCAGTGAAATGGGGGTCTTATTGAACTTGTCTCACATTTTCATAGTGAATAGGAATACCCACAATTTGCTCTGCCAAAGCAGGTCATTAATTGCATCTGGAATGTCTGCTGACAGCAGCCTTTATATGATGCTCTAGAAAGACAAAAACTGTAATGACAATGAGTGAACCTGAGCAGCTTTGAGTCACTTCAGTGATGGTGAAATATGAACTCTACCAACCTCTTACTGCAGGACAAAACTGTGTGGCAAGGCAAAATTAATTTCTCTTACCAGTTGCAGTCATTCAGATCTCCTTAGGATTCTGGGAACTTACATCCTGCTTTCTGGCTTTGAAATCCTCAGATTTGTTAGGTGAGAGATGATGTTTTTTTCACTTAGTGGTGCTTATTTTCTTTCAGTAGCCATTTATGCCTTGCTTTGCCCTTAGATGACAGAAATAGTATATAGGACATGGACAAGGTCAAATTTTGTATGTTGTGCCTTCTAAATACGTTCTGTCTTTAGGGATGCTATGTGATGTCATCTAAGCTTTCCCTTGTAATGACCATCTCTCCCTAGAAGTGATGGTTTCAGAAGGATTTCTGTTTGTTTGCTCGAGTCTAAAACAGCTTATCTCTGTCTTGCAGAAGTATGCTACTTGCTTTGAGCAAATAACTCCTCACCCACTTCATGCAGCCCTGCATCTGAGCGCTGAAGGCATCAGAGCTTGTGAAACTGTCTGAAGTCTGCTGGTTCTCCTGAGTGACCTTAGTTTGTAATGCCATTGATCAGATGCAGGTAGCTGTTGATGGCGTTGGACTCTCTTCTTCAGGTCTTGAAGGACTTCGAGCTACCAGGGGAAGAAACTCTCAACCTGCCATTTTCAGTGGCTCAGGAGATGTGATTTGCTTTCCTCTTAGTAAAGCCCTGAGCAGTATCAATCTAAACTCAGAAGTATGGAATTGCATGCTTGTTTTTTGGTGTATTTCTGGAACTGGTAATTAAGGAGGAAAACGCTGACCTACTATAAAGAAAGCGGTTTGCTGTTGACCCAGAACGGGCGCGTCTGTGCAGCAACAGTGCCCTCCCACGGGCACAGCTGAGCTGGCTGTGGGGCACGCTTCTATTTCATTGGCTTGACAAATCCATTATGGAATTGATCACCTAAATCCCAAGCTATATGCAAGAATTCTCAGATTTCCAAATACCTAGCCAGACAGGCTATTAAATTTGATTATTAATCAGTTTTCCAGCATAGATTTTCACCACCACGTAAGGCATACATGCCTTATTACATCACTGTCCTTTGGAAATCTGAGTATGTAGCAGGCCAAGGAAATTGCTTTTAGAAACTAGGGAGCAAAGTGCTTTAAGATATTTAATTTTATTCAGTCCTTGGGCTATGTTCTTGTTACATTTTAACTGCTCTGGGAGTTTCTGTACGGTTGTTTTGGTTGAAGGAGATTGGAGCAGGAAGCACAGGGAAAAAGCAAGCACATAGGTTTGGCTTTCTAGGAAACATTTTAAAGTATTTTTTTCATAAAAATGGATTTTAAGAACGTTAAACTAAAATCCCCAAATTCAATAAAGTATTTTGATCTGGCCCAAAGAGCCAGAGCCTTCAGCATCCTTGGTGCAACGAGGGAACCAAAACAGTAAATTGGTTTCAACATCCACTTGCTCACAGAGAATCTCTTTGTATTTAATTACTCATCATCCTTTTAATTCGCAGCAATTAAAAACCAAACCTGACTGATCAATATAAAGATCTCGTTCCCGGTTCCCCAAGCCCTGTCACTAGATGGTGCTGTGAATTAGACTGTAAGGAACCCTTCCTGGCGCCAGATCCAAAAGAGATGGGCAAGGAGCGGTCTGAAGGGGATTAGTTCAGGTTCAGATCAGATGTTAGGAAAGAATTCTTCATTGAAAGAGTTGTCAGGGCCTGGCACAGGCTGCCCAGGGAGGGGCTGAGTCACCATCCCTGGATGTGTTTAAAAAAGGGGGAGATGAGGTGCTTAGGGATCTGGCTTAGCTTAGGGTGGAAACAGTTGGACTTGATGATCTTCAAAGCCTTTTCCAACCTTGTGATTCTGTGATGATATAACAGGGTGCTGAACCTCACGATGAAGGAGGTGAGGTGGCGAAGGAGGATTTCCTTGTGTGCTCCCAGTGCTGGTTTAAAATGTACACCAGCGATGAACGTGCAGAAATACTTTTATTTATTTGACTCAAGCTTGTGGAATATTTGTGTTTCGTTTCTGCACTGGCTGCCAGTTTCACTCTGAGCTGTAAGGAGAATTCGGGGCGAAAGGGACAGGGCACTTTCAGAAATGCAGCTGGTCTTGGGTACTAAATCAGGACAGATGGAAGCTTAGGTGGAATTATTAGTCTTGAAGGATTCATAGAAGGTGACATTTAAATGTGTTGTAGGACACAAGGTGCAGACTCTGTCATGTGATCTGTGGCTTGATTCATGTGCTGAGACATCTTGTTATTTTTAGATGATGGACTGGATGCCCCATAGCCCCCTGAAGAGTTGCAGTCTTCTGTGGGTGCTGTGCGACACCTGCCAGCTCCCTGCAGATGTCTTGGATACCTCAAAGCATCTCAGAAAGCAGATGTACATAATAAGGCAGCTGGTTCTGCACTCTGAACGTCTTCATAATGTCTTGCTATAAATATCATAGCTCCTCCTCCTCCTTTTTTTTCTGCTATCTCTGTTTCTGAACCTCAGGATGGAACCGTTCTGCTTCCTGGCAGTCATGCTCTTGAAAATGTCCAGTTGTGTCTCCCTGTAGTTGACTGGTATTGTTACTGGGTGTGAATTTGATTTAGGTCTGAATATCCATACCCAGACAGTGTTGGAGTATAACAGAGGCCCCTTGCTGGCTCTGCAGAGGATAGACTCAATTTAAGGATGCAGTTAGGGTTAATACTTTGTGTCTGTGAGCTAGAGGCACAACACGTATTCTTTTTGAAACTGGGCACTCGAGCTGTCTTCTCTATTTACAGTCTCTTTTTCCTTTTTTTAAAGGATCATTTATCTGCTTAGTTATTGAAATACAATTACATGGCTGCCAGCCAGTCAAAATAATTTGTTTCTTGATCTCTTTCACAATGCTGTCTCTCTCACCTTTTAAGTCCTGCCTCCGGCAGACACAAACAGATGGGATCTGCTGTTCTTCTGTGGGGGGACTGTTGCTACTCAACAGTTTTTCTTGCTTACATTGAGAAGGGAGTTATTCCACATTAAAAAAAGGTGGGGAAGTTGAACCCCAACCCCCTATATTTTCAGGTTGTTTTCATACACTTTTATTTGCAGATTGTTTCTCTTCATTCTTGTCCTACCTTGAGTGGGATGGCTATGAAATCTTTAATAATCTGATTTCTTTTTCTGCTTAATCTCAGGTTTGATGGTGATCTAGTGGAGAATCTTACTTAAGTACACAAGGTTTGCTCTCTGCCATGTTTTATCTTGTAATGGTCTTTGGTCAGCCTTTTCTGGCAGGGATTCAGTAAAGCACTTAAGTCAGAAAGTTAAGTGCTAAGCTGACATTGTCCATAAACACGTGCTATTTGAACTGGGACCTCTGCTCTCCTTTGTTTATGGTAGCTAAATATTCCGTGAAGTTCCTTGGTGCAGCAGTTTAGACATCAAGCTAGGCATGTTGACAAAGGTATCCAGTTTGCTCTTCAAAGACGTGTGATGCCTGACTGAGTACATCTGGCTGGGCTTGACAGGGACTCAGTTCTGGCAAGCATGAAGAATGCCTGGTGATTCTTCACCAGGTCGGTGCTGCAGGGCAGCAGCCGGTGGGAGAACACTAACACACAAACTTACAGGTTGCCATGAGGCTTTCATACACCCAGTGCACTGCACCAGTCCAAACTCCTTCAGTAGCTACATGAACTTTGTGTGTGAGAGGGTGACACAGGGACGCTCAATCCCCCGGGTGATTTCTGACCTCCTGCGCTCTGCTCTGCTCGGTATGTTTTTGGACTCTGGATCTACTGTGTCTCTGGATTGCCTTTGGGGTATCAGAAGATTTGTTTTTAAAGGTGTTTCTGTACAGAGAGCTGAGGCAGTTTCCAGTCCTGCTGTAGGAGGCAAGCTTCAAGGTGCGTATAAGAGAGGAGAACTTGTCACTGTTGACTGAGAGGCAAACACACACTACTCTCTTCCAGCATATTTTAGGCTCTTGATGGTGAATTTCTACTGCCTTTGAAAGAATTCCAACAACTTCCAAGATTCACTCAAGATACTTGTCAGAAACTTTGTTTCTACAACCAAATTGTCAGAGAAATCCACATAAACAAGGTTCCTTAATAGGAACTGTCAGGGAGTCTGAAGGAAAAGAGAAAAAGCAGCCTGTTAGCCATTCAGCAAGCCACAGCAGCTGAATGAAACAAGAGTTAAGATGGACCAAATTGCAAATGCTCTCTTATTAAGTGCAAGTTAGATACATAAAGATTTGCTTATTTGGGGTTAATAATTAAAGCAGCATGTAAGTGTGTATAAGGAAATAAAGGCCCTAAAATCCATTTTTCTCTTCTGAACAAGCACACTGAAAGTCACAGACAACAATGGCTTATAATCTGGGGTCAAGTTTCAGAGCCTTTTTCCCATACACCAAGATTATATTTCATTCCCAATGGCCTTCATCCAAATTCTTTCAGCATCAGGAAAACAGCTCCCACTGAGGTCAGCTGGTGCAGTCCTACCGTGACTACGCAAGAAGAGAGAAGTGATTTCCTACAGACCTAAAAATGCTCCTCAGTTTTGTGTATGGTTGGGCACGGCTCTAACGAAGGCTGTGTAATGAGGAGAGAGCTGCAGAGCGAGGCGGTTTGCACCACAGGGGGGGCAGATGTGGGTAAGAACAGGCAAGAAGCCCCTAACTTGCCTCTGCAGAGATGGGAAGGGTCAGGATGTTGCTTTGCCCTTTGGCAGTTACTTGGAATGTGATCCAGAATCTTTGCTGATTAGTCTAGACCTGTTGGGCTCCTTGAGATTGCATCTTGTTGATGCCATTTGAAAATGCATCACGCTTTTCTGAGATACACCAAAAAATCCTACTCTGAGCATGCACATAGTGCTGGGTCTTTATAGCCAACAGTGGGGAAGGCATGCTAGGTACTTTGAAGAGGACCAGCTCTATCCCAGCCAAAACCAGCACAGAGGCCTATTCCTGTTGTAGCTGAGCATGTGCTTAAACAGTTACTCAACTAAGACTTAAGCAGTAACACAGTTCTGGGTGTATTTGAAGTGTATAAACTACCTACAGTGCATGGTGGAGAGGAGAAAATGTGCTAAGCATTCAATTACTGCTTCCCCTTATGTTTTAGAGCTGCATTCCCTTTTTGGAGGAGTCAAGGAAAGCCTAAGTGTGTCCAGAAATGGTGGTGGTAACCACAGCCGAAGAAAACACAGTGTGCTGAAGGCACAGAAGTGCCTCTGTGTGCAGCTTGTAAAGCATCTGTAGCTCTGTTTCAAAGGAGGATGTGTTGCTCGAGCACACACAGAGCTTTGAACTGCTGAGTCCTGACAGCAGCTCTGGAACAGCCACACAGCAACAGATGGACCCTATCTGGCCAGGGATGATAAACAGGCAGAAATGTGGAGCAGTCCAGAGGTTTTGTGTTACAGCCAAATATGGCACCACTGTGCTCATTTCCAGGCACCTGTGCTCAGACTTACCTCCCAGAAAATGAAAGCCCTGCTGTGGCAGATACGAGCCCCATCTGAGATTCTCCATTTCACGCCAGCTTTTGCTATCTACAGCTCTTGTGTCATAGAATCACAGCCTGGTCTGGGTTGGGAGGGACCCCAAGGGTCACACAGCTCCAACCCCCTGCCACAGGCAGGGCCACCAACCTCCAGGCCTGGAGCTACACAAGGTTGCCCAGGGCCCCATCCAACCTGGCCTTGAACACCCCCAGGGACGGGGCACCCACCCCCTCTCTGGGCAGCCTGTTCCAGCCCCTCACCACTCTCTCTGCAAAGAACTTCTCCCTAATATCTAATTTAAACCTTCCTTCCTTCAGCTTCACTCCATCCCCCTTGTCCTGCCAGTCTCTGCCCTTTAACAAGCTGATTCCCCTCCTGTTCCTCTGCTCCCTTCAGGGATGGGAAGGCTGCAATGAGGTCCCCCCACAGCCTTCTCTTCTCCAGCCCAGCTCCTTCAGCTTCTCTCCACAGAGGTGTCCAGTAAGCTTTTTCAAGTAAAGCATCCCACACACTGCAGCTGAGGAAAACAGCAGGTATCTCACAGCCCTCCAACAGCAGCCCCTGAATAAGTCTTCACTCTTGCCACTAATGTCTCCTGGAAATCTGCCTAACAGGACAAATGAGGAAAATCGCTACTCCTGAGCAGTTATATTCTACAGAAATAGGTTTCTTGGTGAGAGGAGAGTTTCACTTAGGATTGTTCTCATTGTATTTCGTATCATTTGCTTGAGCTGTGAATAAATGAAGGATTGCCATGTCAGCTTTTGAGGATCAGGCTCTCTGACCAAACCAGTCTAACCTGGCAATTGTTTGGGTTGGTTTCTTGCCACATGTATATTTTATTTTTTTCTCCTGGAGCAGTAAGTTCCCATGAAAGTGCCAACATATTCCCCCTTGTTGTGAGTTAATATTTCATTAGCATAAGTAATTTCATGTCTTTTTTGGAGTCTGACCTAATTTCTCCATGAGTACAAACCTGCATCTAATTCTTTCTCATTTATATTTGCTGGGTAAATTTTGAGAATCACTTCCTTATGCTACAGCTGCTGTCCCTCCACTCTGAAAAGGTTTTATTCTTTAGTCTCAGAGGTGGTATCTCTGCCAGCAAGTCCTCCTTTCACCTAAGGGTTACAGAGGCACAGAAGAAATGCAAACACCAGACTCTGCAGTGTGATTCCTAGGGTCTCACAGGGCCACAATGGTACTCCCTTGGAGAAAGCAGCCAGCTTATGGAAATGCACATAGGAAAAAGTTCTACTCTCATCAGGAAGGCTCATGTCTCACACTTCAGACTTAAAGTCTGAAACTTTAAAATTTAAATTTAAAATTTAAATTAAGATTTCAAATTTAAAGCTGTCTTAGCTGCTTTAAACTAGGGAGGCTCCACTGATTGCAGCAAGGCTTTGAGCCATTGAGCACAGCACCAGTACTGTGTTCCTTCAGTAAACTGCATCACATTCCAAAAACACATACTTCTCAAGAAACAGAGGTGAAAGATGGCGCAATATTCCAGGATGTGTAACTGGCTGAAGGTGAGTTTGTGTAGGGAAATGGTGAAATGCAAAAATACAGGTGTTCCTTGGAATTTGCTCCTCTTTATCCAGGGTTAAGAGGCTAATGGAAGCACAGCTCACCCAGGGAGATCTTGCTAAAAAAAAGTATTAAATAATAAAAACAAATATTTACCTAGTAAAATAAATGCCAATGGACAAATTAAATATGCAGGCTCTTTGTTATCATTCCAATAATTCCAGAACAAAAAAATCAGAGCTGAAGGAGGAGCAAATATCTGATGCAGACCTCACACCTGTGCAAAGCAAGAAGAGACTTGCCACCTGCGGTTCTCTGGAGAACAATGACCCCCTAGGAACGCTGTGAACAGACACTTCTGGTGATTTTCTTGTTAGCTTTGGCCTGACCCAAGACTGGCAGGCCCAGCTTTATGTAGGACCTGTGCCTAAGAACCACACGAGTTCAAGTTTTTCCTGGTGCTGAATGTGCTTGGGCTTTGGTGAGCGGTTGATGCTCTAAATTTTGCACTGAATGAAACTTCCTGAATAAAAGTTATCCTGTGGCTTCAGCCCTTCTCAGATCTGTGTCTGCTGCTTCAGGCTCTGGGTAACTCACGAGTCCTGTCCTTCAGCCACTGAAAGGGACAGAACCTGGTATCTGGTGAAAAGAGGCTAGACATGGTCTCAGACTTTGGGGGATTTTTCCTGCTGTAAGGAGTTACCCCTCCGTGCCCTCTTGTGACGTGGTGTGTAGCAACACCAGGAGTTCTACGCTTCGTACCCCTCCCCACTGATGGTTTGCACCAATGGTCACAGTTGGATCATGGTGACTTTTAGCTGAGCTGTCCCACCTGTCCCTGCCCAGGGTGGGATGGGTGGAACTAGGTCATCTTTAAGTGCCTTTCCAACCCAAAATACCCTGTGCTTCTGTGATTTGTTGGCAGTGTTTCCACAGGCTGTAAGAGTGGATTGTGCAGGGAGGTGAGGTACTCCTTTAAGGGTACCAACGCAGGACATGGTCCAGGGCTCGACAAGGTGTTTCTTCTGCAAGGCCCAGGGACTTCCAGAGCTTCCACACAGCTCACAGTGCAGAATCTGCACATCCCTTCTAAATGTCCAGAAAACATTTGATTCTGCTGTTGTTATTGGAAAGCTGGAAAGTTAACCCACACAGTGGAAGTAAGTTCTTTAGCCTCAGACTCAGTTCTTGTCTTAGGTTCATCTTACAACAAAATATTTAATCTTTTAAAAGCAACAAAAAAGGGATTCTTCCTTTATTTAGCTGCCCCCTGAAGCATGCTTAGCTTGGGGGTGTTTGGATAGAAATCTCTCAGAAGCACAGGCAGTATTATGCTAACTAACTGCAGGTGCATCAGTGACCCAGTAAAGCCCAACAGCCTTGGATAAAATATACAAGGAATATCAAAAGTTAACATGCACATCAGATGCCACTGGGAGATTTTCAGTCAGAATAGGAAAACAATTAATTTAGAGTCATTAGCTAGACATTGGATGCATCAACATGAAAAGGGAAACTCTTGTGCTCAGCAGATTAGATAGAACCTGCTGAGAAATCCTTCTGATGCAAAAGAATTGCTCCTCCTTTAGTGAAGCATCACTGGAAATCAGGTGTCAAACATGGTTTTTACTAATTAGTCTCACTTGACAGGCTGGTTCTCTCTCCCTGGAGTACAGGGAGAAGACTGCTGAGATTCTCTGGCTAGGCACCTTCATAGCTAGTGGTGAGCTGCTTCTTACAGCTGAAGTTACTCGATGTAGTTGCAAATAAGCTCACAATTTGTGTGCAAGTATCTGTTCATGGAAGTAAGCACTCTGGTGGCAAGCAGGGAAGCTACAGTGGCCAGAATGTAAAGTGCTAGTCATGGCTTAGTCTGTAACCTTGCCTGTAACATGAGAATGATCCTTGTGTCTCTTCTCCATCCTTTCTCAGTGTAGGCTGTGAATACTTCAGCAGAGAAATTCTGTTGCTCAACTTGTATATAAACCAAGACTGTCTTCCGTGGGGTTGAGCTCGACTGAGATACACATTAGTAGCAGCCAGCTGTTTGAGAGGGGCAGATTACCAAACTGCTGGATTTGGCTCTGCTATGTGCAGTGTGAAGTGTCCTGTCCCCATGCTGATAAAGCCATCCAGCTATGGGAACCATCCCAGGTATGACCAGTGATGACCATCTCAGCTAATTCTTTGCAGGACTGAATTTTAAAGTGATGTGGAAACCAGACTCGAGTTCCCTGATTTGTATGGAGATGCTGGGTGGAAAATTTCTTTCTCCCTTGACAAAAAAGAAGTGTAATACTGCTTGTAGATAAAGAGAATTTCCATTTGCTTGGCTCATGCCCTCTAAGTTGAGGGTGCAAATAGAGGGCAGGTGAGCACTAGTGTGTACAGCAGGCTTTAACAGACAGCTGTCTTTCTCCTAAAACCCAAGGTAGAACTGCTCGTGTCAGCGAGGCGCTGGGGGAACACTATCTCCCAGTAACAGTGGGCTCCATCCAGTACCTCTCTGCCCTCTGTGGCTTTCTGTACAAGATGCTTCCCCTCAGGACAAGTAGGTTCTGTTGCAGCAAGCTGAATGGCAGCCGGTGCAATCAGTGGTACTCGGGGAGATGGTTCTGCAGGGCTGTAACCTGTGTTGGCTGCTGTATTTGTTCTTCCCAGGGAGAGGAGGCTTTAACAAAGACATGGTTGGTGCTGTACACATTGCTCAATAGGATAACTTCAGCACACGGTTTACAGGCAGAAAACCGAGGGTATGTGATACCATCAAAGTGCTTCATTCCAAAACCTGCCGCTCCTTGAAATGCCAGATCTCTCACCCTCAGGCACTATTCTAAGGGGTTTGAATCTTTGCATTCCTGGGGATGCTGCTGCTGCTGTGCTCAGTTGTGCTTGAGGGAAGCAGGGGTGCTGTCCCCTTGGTTGCTCTCTCCTGTGGGAGAAACCTACTGCAGGGGAATGATGTCTATGTGGTGTTTTGCCTGCTGCTGAAAGTTTATCCTGTTTGTGCTCAGGGAGGGCTGTGTATGTGCAAGGACTTAAATTAATCCACCCTGCTAAGAGAGCTTGTGCTTGGTGCCCGGCCAATTGAGTCACTGTAGCTCTGGCTGGCACCGGACCCCAGAAGGCTCGTTTCTTCCCACTTGTGAAGACCCACCCAGCTGTGATCTGGGGGAGTGGGTTTGTCTGGTGTCATGTTCATGGGCCTGAGATCAGCACTGTGTGAACTTAAAGAAAGGTCTTTGGTTGCCATGGTTGAATTTCATGTGCCTTAAAGCCGGTACCTGTAATCTAGGCATGGAAATCTCAGCTGGTCACTGAGGTTCCATTTACAGTCAAGAGGGAAACAGGCATCCTGGGGGATTCACTTTGACTCAGTTGGGCTGCATGAATTACCTACTGGAAGCTGGTTTCTGTGGACTAGAGATGGGATATGTGAGCACTTAACTGTTCCTCTTCCCAGCCAGTGTGATGGGCATGTTAATACTCCTCCTGTCAAGCTGCTTTTCTTGAGCAACTGAAAACAGTCACATTGGTTCTGTGGACAGGGCAGTGCAGTTTGAGGCATCTGGCCTCTGCTAAAAGAGCAATAATAGCATGTCACTAACACTTTCTGCTGGTCTATGATCCACTTGATCTGAGACTTTCTTTGCTGTTTAGAAGACACAGCTTGGAGTTTCTCTGCTTTCACTAGAATGGGATCTTCATCTCATCTTCATCTCAGCTCTTGGGATGTTTTGTATCATTGTCTGAGCCAAAGTATGCAACAAGAGCAGCTAATATGATAAAAATAGAAAACAATGTGTTCTGCATCTGTGAATTGGTGTTGAACCAGGTGTAAAGTAGGTTTCCATGGGTGAAGAAGGGTCAGAAACCTGGTGAAGGCTACTGATGAAACAGAAAAGACTTGCAAAGAGCAATTTCCTTAGGAGCTTGCTTAGTCACCCTACCTAAAAGGGAAGGAGCTGGCACACATCTATTCCAGGGACTGTGCTCAGTGGTTGTGTGCTTATGCCTAACTGATGTGACAGCTTTGACTTATGTTCTTCTCTCAGCCCCAAGGTAGACCCCAGTAACATTTTATGTCTTCTTTCTTACTCACTGCATTGTTCTGCTCTCTTATACCATGTTCCTTATCTCATGTTTCTGTTGCTTTTTCTATTTCCAGCTCTGTCTCATAGACAAGGATGTGGTGTTGTAGATCTTGACAGCTAGAAAGGATTAGTGGTGAAATATTATTTTAGGACCAAAAAAACCCAATCCTTCCTCTTAATCCAGAGCTAATTTTGACCTGAGTGATTGTGAGAATCCTCTGCTGAATGCAGAGGAGGAGGTATTTGCATCCCAAGAGAAATGGGGGTTGGACTGTAGCTTGCAGTCCTTAAGCATCTTTCAGATCATGGGGAATTCCTACCTTCAATCTATTTGTGGTCCTCATTTTCAGTTATACTGTGCCACTCCCGAGGAACTGTCCCTGAACTCAGTGACAGCTAGCCCTTTAAGAGCCTTCTCTGAATACATATCTCATTTTGGGTTTTTATTGTTGTTTTCAGGGTTTTTTTATGTTGTGGGTTTGGGGTTTTGGGGTATTTTTAGAGCTCTGCACCCCTCAGGTGTCACAGATGAGTCTGCCTGGTTCTTACCTCAAAAGAATAGGTTGGAAATCAAGAATATTTCTGGAGTAGAGTGAGTTTAGAGCTTTTTAATGCCATACTTTGAGCCCCTACCCACACTCATATGGTCCAGGCCCAACACTGGAACTAAATGTCTAGGCTTAGGTTATGCCTTTCTGGAGATGAAAGACTGCCTCCTGGAATAAGGGGAAGGGGATGAGATGTGGAAAAAAAAATGTTTATTTGTGATTACAAGTCTGCTGCTCCCAGAAGACACACATACTTCTGCAGTGAGTGTTTCCCTGCCAGGTATTTCAGGGGAATTATAAGCCAGAAACAAACAAAACGTCTATAAAATGGTAGGGATGACAGCAAAACAGTTTAAGATCTTCCACACTTTGCCCAGAGGTCTCTGTAAATCAATGACAGCAGGATTAGCACATCTCCTCTTCTCTTCCTTGTGCTGTCAGGCTTACCACAGCTTGGGAGTAGCTAAAGTGTTGTGGTTTTCCCTCTTTGGGGCTAGCCTGTGGACACCAGTGACAAGATTGTGATGGGTTTATGATGTTTCTGAGGAGTGTATCCAGACCTTGTGCATGTCACCAGCTTGAAATACTCAAAAATCCTGAATTTTGTCCTCAAAACTGTAGATTAACAGGATGAAATAAGCTTTCATGTTTTCATGTTTGTATCTTGTCATGCTTAGGCTCAGGTTTGCAAGTACTTCTCTGCAGCTTGAGTCCTGGGATTGGCTTTTCTTAACTAACTGGGGATAAACTCTTAACCAGTCCCCTCCAGGTGCTGGTTCCTTAAGATAAATATCAAATATTATGAAGTTGAAAATAAAAGAGAACAACTGGGAGGGAATAAAAGCAAAAAATCTTGGTACCTCAGATCTGCCCAGGCATTTAACTTGCTCATATTGTGCCACCCTCTTCTCTCACAGCTGCAGATTTACTCCTGAGAGACTGAGTACATCTTACTCTTCCTACAGGACAAGTGGCCTTTGTTGGAATGGGTCAGCACCAGTGAACTGCACTTTAAGCTGCTGGTGCCTTGACCAAGTGCAAGCAGTCAGAAAATGTAATGGTCCCCATAAAACGTGTTGTAGCCAGGAAAAGGCAGCGGTCCCCATAAAACATGCTGTGTCCTGCTTGAGTGCATCTCTGCTGTGAACTCCCCAGCTGCAGCTTTCTGGGTGGGATGGAGAAGGAGCAGCCAAGAAATGCTGGGCTGTAGGTTTCACGCCTGCTGCAGGAGACTGGCCCAGCTGATGTGAATGTGGAACCAGCACTAGGAGCTGAGGGGATTTATCTTGGCCAAGCCCTGAAGATGCTCAAGGTGATGGCTGGGGAGTTACCCTCATTGTGGCTGAGTGAAGATGAGCCATGCTGCTGTCATGAGCTCTCTGTTCCTCTGTGCACACTCTGCTCTCAGCCTCTTCTCCTCAGGTACTTTCAGTGGTGAGCAGCTGAGTTTGCTTTGGCTTTTAACCCTAGAAATGCCCAGGATACTTTGCATGCTTTGCTGCAGTGGTTTGTGTGTTAGTAATTCCAGAAGCAGATGTTCCCCACGGGATATTCTGGAGTCAGAGTAGAGACAGGCCCTGGAAACCATGGAGCATGCAGCAAGCCTTGTTAGCCTGCATTAAGTGCCAGGAAGGCTCTCATCTGCTAAGGTGCTGAGTGTTACTGCAAAAGCTCTACACCAGATTATTTTGTGTGGCCCTGGGACCAGTATATAATAGTACTGGAAATTTAGTTTTCTTATTCTTCCATAGAACATACATGAAAAAGCAAAAGTCTCCCCATAAGTGGTGGCTGATGCTTGGGAGAAGTTCCAGGTAGGAGGAAAGTGCCAATAGATGGTGCAGTAGAGCTTTTGTCCAACTCAGGGAAAAGTAAACTAACTTTACTTAGCAAACTGCCATCCTCCCGAATGGACAGGTTTCCTAGGTCCAGCAGGGTTCTCTTTCATTTCCCAAAGCTTATTCTCCTGAAACATTCTCCTAAACCTTCTCCCAAAATAGTAAGGTCAGGATACAAACCAGAAATCTCCTGGATAGGATATAAACCAGAAATTTCTGTGGCTTCTAGAGGATGGGGAGTAGTGTAAGCTTATGGAGAGCGGGACTTAGAGGTGATCAGAGGGACATTCCAATCTGCTAATGGGATTGTCTAATGAGGGGGAGCTTCCTGCAGCCGTGTTTATGGAATGGTTATGATTGCATATGGCTAAAATCCCTGTGTGACTGCAGTCAAGTGACTTGAACCCCAACCAGTCGCCACCAAAGCGCACTGTAACGCCATGGACCAGTGGAGGCTTTCATCCCAGCTTGAAATCCAGACAATGGTAGTGCAACAAAGTGTTTAGTACCTTTGTCTTTCAGTCTTATAATAATAATTTAGGAGGAAAGCAGCAGTAGTGACTCTTCAAGCTCAGGAAGAATTACCAGATCTAATTTGCTGTTGACAGGCTTCTGGTTTGAAAACATTTGGGTATTTTATTTTATATTGTTGTTACATGAAGAAATAATTTCAGGGATAGATGTTTTCTAGTCTCTTAAAAGGAATTGCACAGTCTACAGACCAACTTATTTTCCACACAATTTCAACTCCTGAGCTACTCTGAACCAGGGAAAGCCTAAAGTTAGAAAGTCCATCATGGGTACTTGCTACTCTGTATCTGTGAAATTGAGTTTTGTTTGGATTTGTTGTGTTTGGGGTTTTTTGGGGGGAGAGTAGGTTGTCTCTTCCTTTTTTTGGGGGGTGGTGTTTTTCTTTGTTTTGATACAATCAAAAAATCCAGTTTCTTAGTATTCAGTGATTCAATGACAGGGCAGGATTTACTGCTGTGCTTTGGGTCTTTATACCTCAGCTAAAGGTCTAAATTATTCCATTTGTTATGGCTGTTAAGAAAATACATTTAGTTTTGACTACACTGAGCATTGACAAACCTTGGAAGGGAAACTGTAAACCATGTCTTTCCTTACATGAAAATATTTACTATCCGAATTCAGTTCACTTGTGTATTTCTTTGTTTGTTTCCAATGCTCCATTTATATGTTACAAAGTTAGAAGCAGCAAATCAGAATAACTGAGTCAATATTTTCATAACATGGAGATGTTTAGCTGGGAAAGTCCAAGTTTACCTCGCTGTAGCAACTTAGGATTGTAACAGTCAGATCTGATTTGTTTTGTTTTTCTGTGATGTTATCAGATAGAACAGAAAACTTTATGCAAATTCTGGAGAGCCTTAAGCACCACAAGCACAATAATGGTGCTATTTGTGCCCTGCACCCTGACCTTGTGCCCTCGAGAGGTCAGTTTAGAGAAATTAACTCTTGGTAAAAACACACCAAGTTCCTTTTTCTGGCTGCCAAGCTCCAATGAATATTTTTCCCTTCTCATGGTACAGGATTGACTGAAATGAACGTGCAGAATGTGTTGGATGGAGAGACAGCTTTTTTTCCACAGAAATCATCAGGTCTTGGCTCATCTGGGAGAAAAAAAACAAGGAAAAAATGACCCCCCCACAACTGACACTCTTCATGTTTGGGTTTAGGTCCATCCAAATGGTTAAAATTCCCACTGCAACTCATGCTGATGCAAAAGTGGGCAGACAGATCACACCCGAATTCAGAGAGGATTAACAGGAGAATCCACGTGCCAGTGTTTTCACTGGATGTTGGAGCTTTGCAGTGACCTCGGTGCAGAGGTTGCAAGGAAAAAAAGCCAGAATGTTAATGCATTCAGAAGTTCTTTCCCCTTTTGGCCACAGGCATTGCCATTTCTCCTTTCATTCTTGCCAGGCTGATATCCTTGGTAAGTCCAAGACATTACAGTGCATGGAAAGCCAGAAGTAGGGAATACCTGCAACTGGTGTTTCTCCACTATAAGTGATGTTTTCTTGAGGCTGGAAGGGAGGTTTGGGGTTGGCTTTTTTTACTTATTCAGCATTTCATGGACTGATTGTGTGAGGGGAAACCCCCAAACTCTTTCTGCAGAGCTAGTGCAAGCATATTCCATGTGGATTTGTCTTGTCTGCAGGAAAAGCTGATCCTCTGAGCCCAGCTTGAATGCATCTCCATTCATTAACCATAACCAAACTTTGCATGGCCCTTTGCTGGTTAGGAATAAAGCAAAGTGTCACTGAACCACTTGGGCCAAAGAGATGACTAGGAAGTTTATGGTAGCTATCAAATGCAGCTCCCAAAGTCTTTGTTAGAAGCAGGCTTTTCCCAAGTGACTTTGGCTAATGTTTTCAAAACTAGTTGTGCATTTTTTTCCTGTTGCATGGGGATCACACTCAGAACCATCAATTTCTGGCTGCATTTGCCTCCATATTTTGATAAAAAATTATTCTCACCATAAAAATACAACTAATAGTGTGAATGAGCATGTAACTGTGATGGCCATAACACCTGAGGCTTCCACATCTTGCACGAACAATCACTGCAGTTTCTGGGCTGTTGTCCAGCTTCAGTTGCAGTTCCTAAAATGCATTGAAAGCTCCTCTGTGGAAGCCAGCTGTAAAAGCTAGATGAAATTCTTGGACTGCATTGTCTTACTGCGGAGATGCTGAGTCATAAGCTGGCTTTACGGAGGAGATTGCAAGTTGGATGTATTCTAATAGCCAGGTGAGTATTCCTCAAGTCAGAGCTCCTTGGGTGATGGACTCCTACCTTTAGGCTTTCCCTGGCTCAGAGTACCTCAGGAGGTGAAATTGTGTGGAAAATAAGTTATTCTGTAGACTGTGGAAAAACTATCGGCAGGTAAACAGAAGAGAAACAAAGGAGAGGGTAAAGTGGAACACTAATTGCCCTCAGTGGTAACGGTGCTTGCACTAGAATCACCAAGCACAACAGCAGCTGGTTTCTGAACCATCATTTAAGACAGTAACCGACCACCGGTGGGAGTGCCAGTCACTGAAATAACAGAGCAGGGAGTTTTCACAACCGAATCCTCCCAAAGGAAAGCCCCTAGGTTTCCAGGGAGCTGTCAGCGCCTGGAGCGCACGGGAGCAGCCTGCGTGCTCTGAGCGGGGATCACCCGAAGGCACGCAGCTCGCACGGTCAGGCAGCGGCCGGGGCTGCGCCGTTCGGTTTGAGCGCTGCTCCGGTGTGCCCTTGCTGCGGCTGGTACCCTGCGCGGCGAAACCTGCGGCTACTCGCTGCTCTCCAGACCTCGGTTCGTTCAACGGGAGAGGAGCGAAGGGTCTGCGGGGCGGGGGGGCGCTGCCCAGCAGGGGGCGGTCGCGCCCCGCTGCCGGGGGGGCGGCGCACGGCAGCCGGCGGGTGCGGAGCGGGGCCCGCGGGAGGCAGCGGCCCGGGCTGGCCTGGGCTGGCCTGGGCTGGCCTGGGCTCCCCGGGCTCCCCGCGGCCCCTCGCACGGACGCCCCGCTGGAGGCAGAGTTTCGGAGCGGTGGCAGCCGGCAGCGAGCGCTCGACGTGGCTTCTGCAGAGCGCTCGGCGCAGTGCTGGAGCCCGAATCAGCACCGGGCTCTGCAGGCAGGGAAGAACTGACAGAACAGGGGCCGGTTTAGGGAGCGAGTGGTGTCATTCCGCTGTTGATGTGCACCCGGAGCCTGGCCAGCAATGGGATTCTTCATTAAAGAGGCTGTAGAAACTGCACATTGCTCCTGCCTAACTCCTGGAGTTGCAGGAGCTGCAGAGCTGCAGCCTCCTTCTCCCAGGAATCACTTTTTTAAACACATGAATAATGTGGGTTTTGCCTCCTGCTGTGAAGCTGTTGTCTCACCAGCTGTACAAGGGCAGCTCTGGGCTCCCTGGTGTAAAAAGCCAGGGATCTCCTGGAGAGTCCAGCGGAGGCTACGGATGTGATGAAGGGCCTGGAGCATCTCCCCTGTGAGGAAAGGCTGAGTGAGCTGGGGCTGTTCAGCCTGGAGAGAAGAAGACCGAGGGGGGACCTAATTAATGTTTATAAATATCTTAAGTATGGGATGCAGGGGGAATTGGCCAACCCCTTTTCAGTGTCTGTGGGGACAGGACAAGGGGCAATGGCCTCAATTGGAGCACAGGGAGTTCCACACCAATCTGGGGAAGAACTTCTTCCCGGTGAGGGTGAGTGAGCCCTGGGACAGGCTGCCCAGGGGGTGTGGAGTCTCCTTCTCTGGAGAGATTCCAGCCCTGTCCTAGGGACCCTGCTTTGGCAGGGGGTTGGACCTGATGAGCTCTTGGGAGATACTTGAGACAAAGTCCCTCCAGGATCCCTTTTGCAGAGTGAGTGGGAGCACTGAGTTTCCAAAGGAGCTAAAGAAACCCTGCAAAAGCAGCCTGTCTGTAGCAGAGGCTTGAGCTATTGATTACAGAGCACCATGATCAGTCCCTGCAGACTATTCAGCATGAGGGTGCAGAAGAAAAATCAGCAATCGCTTCTAGAGTTTTATTTCACTTTAGAACAGACCCAGGTCATTGCTGCTCCCGTGGCAGTGCCCAGAAATTGCATTTCATCTTCTGGTCCTGCTAACCACAGCCAACATTAATAATTTCCCTTCCAGTGCAGAGCTTTTGGCTGTGCATGCTTCTCTAGAGCAGACAGTCATGCTTCCACTGTACCAAGCTTTTAGTTCTGTGTTTTACTCGAGGTGGGTATTTTCCAGTCTATCTGATCAGTTGTCATATAGTCAAGGAACTTGGTAAAACGTCCTGTCCCTGCGAGCCCCCCAGTCCACCTTTGCAAACTGGAACATTTTCTGAGTGTAGCTTCACTAGGAACCAGAGCTGATAAGGCAGAGGGGAGGTTTTTAGTTCCTTTTTCTTCATCTAGGTGTGAAATTAATTTGAGACTCTCATGCTCTCTTTTAAGCATGAGGGCCAAATGAAGATGTATCATCAGGTCTTGTTATCTAAAACAGGGTTCCCTTTAGGAGAGGGAATTGGCATTTCCACTCTCCCAAGGTCTGATTAGTAGCTTGGTGCATAGGATCCACAAACCTGTATCCTCACTGCTGCTGATGATGATCAGTGAGGTCCTTGACAGGAAATTGCCCCCAACTTTTCCTCCTCATTCTCCCAACTGCTAATGAAGTCCTTTCCCATAAACTAAGCAGAGACTGAAGAGATGAACTGAGATCTGCAGGTGGTCCTGCAGGCACTGGAGAGAGCTGTCTAACCCTCCACACTGCTTGTGTCCTGGGAAAAGTAAATGTCCTGAGTCTTCAAAGCCAACTGCACTCTCAAGCGGGTTTCCCAGGTGTTTGAAGGAGACCAGGGAAAAGTAAATGCTGAATGAAGCAATAGGAATGTTTGTGGAGATTCACAGCTCAGTGCTGTGCTATCATTCTCTGTACCTCTCTGCACGCTCCTCTGTGGCTGTTCATCCTGGGTTTCAGGGTAAGGTAGGCACCTGCTTACAGCCCTCAGCTTGAAGAAGTGCTGGTTGCTTAGGTTTTGGTGATCCTGGGCCAATATCTGAGGGTGAAAGGAGGTGTTGAAGTCCCTGGTTTACTCTGCTGAGTTGGGTGCATGCCTTGGCTGACCCTGGCTTTTTCAACCATTAATGCTTCTGTTTGAGAGGGGTTATTTCCACTGTATGAATCGGGCACACAAAGTCGGAGTTCTCACTAAGCTGCCTTTCTGGGACTTGCTTTAACGTCCATCAAGTCAGAAGAAATATCCTCAGAAAGTGGATTTCGTCTGAAAATAATGACAAAGGCAACACGAATTTGGAATGAAACCCTCTTCTATAAATGGTGACAATAGGTTTTGAGAAGTATCTCTGAATTCCTGTTATGCAAAGTCTTCCCTGGTTTAGTTTTGCTTCTGTGAGGAGACAGAGAGGCTATTAAAAACGTGATGGTAAGAACTTAGGAAATGCTTTGTTTCAGCAGACTCGAAAGAGGCACCAGAATCCTTAGTGGGGCATGTTACTGGCTTCCATGCAGGACCAGTGCACAAGGAAGCCCGTTTGAGACTCCAGTGGAAACAGGGAACAAACCTTGATGCCCCTTTGCTTTCACAGGTGATGAAACCCCAGCCTTTCCTGCCAACTTCCATAGCCAGTCATGCGATCCGAGTGCGTTAACATTCAATGATATTCTTAATCCCCTCTTCTCTTCCTGAATCATTTGAGATCTGCTTTTAATTTCTGCCAATCTCAGGTTTATCTTGGGGGTGGTTCCGCCTGTCATTTCTCAGCAGATAGCTTGGATGGGTGGTTTTCACCGTGCTGGTGCAGGCAAGCTCTGGAAGCCAGCAAGTCACCAGACTGGTATTACTGTAGGTGGGGAAGTTACAGACGTGGCCTGTTCCTGTCCCCCTCAACATCTGCGTTAGCAGCCACCCTGTGACATGTGAAGGAGGAGAAGCTCTGCGGCTGCCCCAGCACTAGCTCGGCTCAGGGTTTTGTCGGTCTTGCAGGCAATAAGGGGCACAGACACAGGCAAACTACACCCAAACTGCAGAGAGAAGCTGCAGTGGTGAGGACTTGTGTGGGCAACAGCCACATGATGTGGCTCCCGTGGTCCACGCTGGCGTTGCGAGCCAGTAGAGAAGCCTGGACTTGTGGGATCGTCGCTGCTCTTGGTCCCCAGGGCGGCTCACACCTCCGCTCTCGCTGCGCGGCGCAGGCTGTGTTACGAGCCCCTGTTCCTGCTGCCTGAGTCAGCAGTGGAAACTTGAACTAAACATGCCTGCTACTCATTCCCAGACAGACACCCGAGAGTGAGGAGAACGGGCAGGCTGCAGGCAGCGGGTGCCCAGCACCGCGTGTGTGTGAGCAGCAGGGAGGGAGAGGCGAGGCCGGGATGGATCTGAGAGTAGGTGTGTGAGCCCTACCAACCACCTGCGTGTTTAGCTTTGAGAAGTGGAGACGTGGGTTTGGGGGTGTTTGGGGGTTTTTTTTTGAGGGGAGTAAACCAATCTTAGGGCTCAGGAACAGTCCAGATCATCTCCTAAAGGTTATGAATTGCAAAGGAATCCTGGAAACGTCTGCTCTAGAACTTAAGGTCTGTTAGAAAGCAGAGGTGCTTTTTCATGGGAAATATTTATGTCTCCAAGGGCAGACATGGTGCTGGTGTGAAATATGCTTGGCTTGGTGGGGTTTTTTTACTTACTTTTTACTCCAGAACTCAGAACTTCTTTGAGGTTGCTGGGAAATAGCTTCACTTAGGCATCCACGTGCAGAAGTTCTGAAGGATTTCAGAATCTCCTTTGTGGCCTGATCAGTATGGGGCATTTTTTTGTGGGAAAAAAATATGTGCAGGAACCCTCGAGTGGATGTGGAATGTCCCAGGCTCAGATCCTCACTGTCTGAAAGGTCATGAGGGCTGTGGTGACTTACACTGCCCAAGGGCTTAATCTCTAGCACTGAGCTTATATGAAGGCTGCATCATTTGTTCCTTATCAGAGATGAGGTATGAATCAGAACGTGTTTCAGTGGGTGAAGTGGGAGGTGTAAGGCTAACATAAAATAATTTTAAAAAACCCAAAGAAGAAAGTATCACTGAGTTTATTGTGCCATGCTTACTTCAATGGTACGTTCAGTGTTTAAAATAACAAAACCCAAAAAACAACAACATCAAACCCCCACTACCTGCCTCAGTGTGTATTGCATGATGAGATGTGTATGCCTCTCTCTTCAGGGCTGTTCCTGGCCCTGCCTTGCAGTGTGTATCTCTTTTTGTGGGGCAGTGTTCACATTAACAGTACAAAACCCAAAGAACCCCAAACTCACACAAAAAATACCCACCCCAGGAGTATTTATTGGTGAGGGGTTGCTGCAGAATTAGTATGTCTCCATGCTTCCCTGAGTCCATAACACACAAAAGCTGATGGAACAGGCTGTCCCTGCAGGAGATGCCATCTTCCTGACCTGCATCAGACCAAAGTCTTTGGACCTGATCAGTAAAGTAGTCCTTAACCAAAGTGTGGTTTTCTGTAAAATGCACGAAATGGAAAGAGGATCATATTTGACAGAGCTTTGATTTCTGCCTGGTATGGTGTGGGGGTCGCCAAGCTACACACACCTGCCCCTTTATATCTTAATTCATTACGGTGAAGTTACTTTTTGGAGAGGGATTCTTTGTTAATAAGTCAAAAGTTTACCTGGTAATGGTGTATAAAATATGGAAATGGACAGTTATGGCCACCAAAACAGTGCTGGCTACTTTATCTGTGGGAAACATGCCCTTTCTTGCAGCTTCCTCATTTTAGATGTTTATTGCAACAAGACTTTCTCTGCCTGGCTTCGTATTTTTTAAGTATTGATATAAAGACATTAGAAACAGTTTAATCCTGTGTCATTTAATGTTAATCCTGAGTCATTTAATGTTATCCACAGCTTTTCAAAGCATAGCTAAAGCACAGTTAGAGGTGAGATGATATGCATATACAGATTCTTTTAATATGAGTTTTAATATTTACTTTTGGTGTATCATGCTGTCTGCCTTCACATATACACAAGACCTGGTGTGCACAAATCTCAGACTGAGCTTCTACTACTCTGCAGAGCACAAGTGTACACAGAATGTGTTCTCATACTTTGAAAAAAAAGGTCTTATTCCTGGCAGAAAACTGTCTAAACCCTTGAGTTGCCACGGTGTTTTTCAGTCACTCTGTGATGTCAGAATGCAGGTCAAATTGGTCAGGGAGAGATTTCCTCTTGCATCATAACCATTTCTCTTAATACTACACATTTCAGATGTTTCTAAAATGAAGCTCCATTAGTTTAGGGAGAAATGTGATACTGTTTTTGTATCACAGACACGAGAGTGCCCAAATTCTTCCTGCTTTGGTGTAGCTGAAGTGCCACTGAAGCCAGTTTCAGTGTTATTCCTTACTTCACCTGACAGTACTGGGCTACGAGTTAGACTCTAGCTTACCTGCCCATCTATCATAGAATCACAGGTTGGTTTGGGTTGGAAGGGACCCCAAGGACCACAGAGTTCCAACCCCCTGCCACACGCAGGGCCACCAACCTCCAGGCCTGGATAAAGCTATGAAGTATTAAGCTAGCAGGTTACCTGAGCAGTCTGTTACTGAGCTGTGTGCCCATTAGTAAGCATTAATGCAGATATGCAAAATGTGGCTAAACAATGTCCTGACGCCTGAGAACTGGGGAGGTGGCTGCTCTTCCGCAGGACAGCAGTGAGGAGGTACACAATCCCTAGTTCTTTCCACTCGCCTTCCTCTGGGGTTTGCTTTTTTGTGGGGTTTTGGACAAATCTTTGAACCAGAGGGAATGCAATCAGGCATTGCTCTTCATTGGATTAATCTGGGGTTTTTTTCATTAAATGGAATGCTACCGGTGCGTTGCAAAAGGGTTCACAAAACAAACCCACTCTCAAGAGGTGTTTGGCATCCCTGGAAGGATGAAATTCTTTTAGTGGTCTCCTGGCCTAGACTCCTGGACCAGATCCCACCTTGTTCACTTTACATGAAGAGAAATTTGTGAGGCCGTAGCAATCCAGTGATTAAAAACCGATTAGGAAGGCAGGAGTGCCAGAATCTGACAGATATTTATCTGGGAACAAGGCTCCTAAGTCAGTTTGTGGTCTGATTTTAAGAGGTCCAAGAGATTATATTCCAGCATTGGCATGAATAGGTAAGATGTCACAGTGCTGTTAATGCTAAGAACTTAATTGAACCCAAGTCTCTCCCAGCCTTCCTCTGGCTTTGCAAGCTGTTCTGGAAGGGCTCTCTCTCCTTTCATATGAAGTGTTGTATTTTGATAAAAACAAAACAGAAAAGAAGGGTTTCTTTTTTAAATGAAGGATGTCCTCGCTTAATGAGGCTTGAAGTGTTTACAGGTGTTTCCTCATAAGTGCAAATTTAGTGGCCCCAGGGAGTTGAGATTCTCATAAGACAGGAGCAAACACTCCAGTTTTGTATTTTAGAAGTGGTGTACATTTAAAGGGCCAGGCAGACGTGGCATCTGGGCTGCTTCGCTCTAGCTCAAGTCTATGGAGCCAGTAGTTCCACTCTCTGAAGCAGCTGAATGCTGTCTCAGGTGACACAAGACTATCCTTAGTGCCCCAGGAGGTGCAAGTCTTACTAAAAGACCCTTGTGTTTCTCTGCTGTACAGCAGTTTGACCTAATTGTGCAGATCGATGGTAAGTGGCAGGTTCCAGGTCTGACTTTCTGAGTTCAAATACATTCTGGTGCATAATATCTTCCAGAGTTGGCTGCCCTTGGAGGAACAATGTTGATCGTCGTGAAGAACAACACAGAGCAAGGGAAAATGTAGAAGTGGTTGTGGTTGGAGGATGTGATGACGTCACAGGGTTCAGCGGGAACATGGGGCTTTTAAAAAGCTGAAAGAAACATCCTGACAGTCAGTTATCACAGCCCTGAAAAGGAGTCCAACACACATTAGCTATTAAAACAAGGCAGGCTATCTTCATCAAAGAGAAAAAAGGCTCCGTCCTGACCCAGAATATGCACTGGCAAAAATGTAAGTGAGCTCTGATTTGTTTTTCCTACCTGGGATAGAAGCTGAAGGTTGTAACGAATAAGTGAGCATTAGCATAGCACGGGAGACAGCACTTGTGAAGAGCTGCATGGCTCGAGGGAGGCAAGTGATCAAGGCATATGATGCTAATTTTCCAGCAGGGATATTAACACAGGGCGGCATTGCTGCTTTGTTGGCATTCATCACTATGAATCAAGTGGAAGACTATGATTCATAAAAACAATAACAGGATGCAGGTATTATATCAAAGGTTACAGTGGTTACATACCAGAAAATTTTCCTTTTTAAAAGTGAAACCTGTGAGAAATCTTATTTCTGTGCCTTTTTGATATGTGCTTTTTTCAACTAATAAAAAAGATAAGGAACCAAAGCAGTTGAGGGCAATGCAGTTATGACTTGACAGGAAATCAGTTTTCTTGTTTTCAACATAATTTCACTCCTCTTGGCCCACCTTTGCTCGAATAGCTTATTGATCATACTACAGATAGGCGTTTGCTGCTTGCAAGGCTTTCATTCTCACTGGGTGGATCTGTAGGTGATGCTGGTTTTTGCAGCTGTCCATCCTCTGCGTTTCCCCACGCCATCCCATTAACATGTAACAATACAGTACACCTGACTGGAAGAAGCTAGTTTCTTAAACATTTCCTAGTGACTCACCTGATATGGAACTAATATTAATCTTCTTTATAGAACAGCTTGTCAGCTGCTCAGAGGTCGCTTCACGATGCATATGCTTTCTGACCTTATTAGCAGTCAATCCGTTTTCTCTGTTACACATTTATCATGCTTTTATCAGCTGAACACTTTGGAAGCTCAAATGTGTGTTTGTGAAATTCAATAGTGCTTAGATTTTTCTTACAAATATCGAGCAGCAAGAGCAAGGCTATGGCAACACACCTTGTTTCCCCCTTCATCTCCTTCTGTTTCCAGAATCACTACCTTCAGGATGTGGAGCATTCTGCAAGGTGATTAGATTTAAACCTGGAATCTTGTCTTTCATCTCAAAAGTCCATTAATGGTTGGGTGGTTGGTTAGCTTGTTTGTTTGTTTTCCTGCAATGACTAAGTAATACTAACCACCTGAGGTTTTAGACAGAATGAAATTGGGAACTGAATTGGTATTTTTCCTTCTGTTAAATGGTGCAGTGCTTTCAAAGGTAAGCAGGGATGACTAGCCTACATGAGAAGAGGTCAAAACTTGTATCTTGATGTCAGCCATTCTCTGTTGATGGTTTCTGAACGAGACATCTGACCAACACCTGCTTGTCCCTCCATGTTCCCTGACCTGCTCGAGGCTCGACTCTCCTGTTACAGTAGTGCTGCTGGGCTGCCTGAGACATAGGAACTGCCTTGGTTTGACTTCTGCTGCTGAGGAAGTCCTCTCCATGCTGTTGATGGAGCAGCCAGGCTCCTCTCCAATTCCTGGGCTGGTTGCTGGAGGAGCTTGGCATTGCTTTACCAAGATGCAGGAAGGGCTGAGGGGAAAGTTCTGCAGGTGGCTGCCTGGCTGAGTCTGTGCTCCCTGTGTCCCTGCATGGTTAGGGCTCCTTTTCCCAACGTGGAACTGTTATCTTGTTAACCTGGCTTCTTTTCTATCCCATCACAGTAGTGAATTATGTGCCCTGGCTTTGAAGGTAGACAGGAAGAGTATTCTGATGACTGGGGTGCAAGCAGCTCGGGTGCAATTGCCTGCTCTACTGGAGACCCCCTGAGTGACTTTAGATTGCCCAGATCAGTACAGGTATTCAGGTGTCAAGACCCTAAGTCCTCAGTGGGAGTTAGACTTCTCAGTGTCTCTGTGTGTCTCCATTTGGTCTCTCTGGTGCACCTGTATTTCCTGTTGCTGCCACCAGAGAGATTTCCTGCAGCATCAGTCCAAAACACCTTTGACCACATGGATGTCCCGGTGCCCACAGTATAGATTGATGCAGGAGTAGTATGGATGACCAAGGAACTCGGGGCATGCTTGTGTGAACCCTAAGCTGATGTGAGAGCACAGAAGCCCTACTCTCCTCTGCTCCCTGCCTAGGAAATAGGAGGAGCTTTCCTCAGCCACACAGAGAGTTTCAGTACACCTAAAATGAGTTCCTTCAGTATTCTGGCAAAAGGGCATCCTGGATAGAGGGGCAGTAAGTCTGTGGGGAGCTTCTGAGGGGTGGCTGGAGCTTTTGCCCAAGTATGAGACAAAGCATTCCTCATAGAAACAGATGGTCATGATGCCAGTGAGAGCAACTGTGCTGTTTTGCAGGCCTGCTCCCAGAGAGACAGGTAAATGAGACCTAGGCTGATACCAGGTCATGCTCTCCCAGGAACAGGTATCAGGGTCTGACATGTCTCACCTTGCAGATAAATTACTGTCCTGTGGTCTCAGCTGCTGCATTATAGAGTAACCAGGCTAGAGAGGCGTGTGACCATGTACCAGGTACGTGTCAGAGACGCTCATCCCGCTTGGGATCTGTCAGACAGCAGGGATGCTGCAACCACTGGGCTAGAAGGAAGACCAATGAAGGCACAATCTGAAGTGCCAGTGAAAGTCAATGGCAGTAGGTAACTTCATTTCTCAAGGCTTCTCCACAAATTCCATAGTATGGCTCTGGTTTCTGGAGGAGACTGGATTAAAACCCAAGCCAATTATTAAGTCCAACTTTACATGCTTACACAGCAGAGTGGCTAGGGAATATGGGGATATGAGGAGGTTCTGTAGCATTGTGTTGCTGGAGGAAGTAGAAGGCATACTGGATGCTCAGGCATTCCTGCCTTACTGGTGCCAAGCTGGTTCCCTGGCTGGAACCGCATGTGCAGTTTTGGTCAAACGCAGCATCAGCTTGAAAGCAAAGGCTGAGACAGAAGGTTTTGTTCCTGTGTGAAAGGAGACTCTATAGAAGTGCTGGCAACCTCTTTCATCAGGACACCTGGATTTGGATGAAAGTTGGGGTTTAGCAAAAAAAAATGGGGCTTTAAAAGGCATGGTGTCATTTCCATGTGTTTTGGGCAGCTACACAAATAAAACACAACAACGAAAAAATCACCAAAGAACAAAAATCTCTCCCAAACTGAAAGCTCAAGAGTGACACAAGAACTCATTTCAGGAGGTGTGACCTCACCAGGGGGCATTTCTCATGGGCTACCTTCTGAGGGGCAGCGTCCCTCTTCTTCAGGTGGCCCTTCTGTTGGAAGCCGGGCAGGACCAGAAGGCAAGCCAACAGACCTTGCCCCCAGCTGCTGTGGTCAGAGGCTCCTGCCCCCCGGGAGTCTCGCCTGGCTGGCTCTGCGCACTGGAGATGGCTCCCGCAGGGTCACGGCACAGTGACTCTCTGCAGGAGTGGGGCCCAGAGCTTCCGCTCAGCAAAACCCCAGCCAGTGTCTCAGCCTGAAAGCATCCCCTCCCACGGCAGAAGAGAAGTGACTGGTCGGGGCTTCCCGGCTTTTGGCAGGATTCTGGTGAATGGAAGCATGCCCGCCCTGCAGCCCAGCAGCCCCTCAGGGGATGGGGAATCTCTAATGGGCAGCACCAGCTCCTGGGTGCTTTTGTGCAGAGAGTTACTCCCTGGGGTATTCTGGAAACAGAATGAAGGGACCTTTGGTGCAAGGGGTTTGTTTTGAGAGGGTACGTGAGCAGGTTGAAATCCTGAGTTTAACATTTAGGGGATGCTTAAGGTCAGGTCAGAATGCTTTGCTAGGTCTAAGTGCTTTGGACATTCAACCCCTGCTGCACTCCTAAGGGACTCCTGCACCTAAGGCAGACATTCAGCTGTTTACCTGTTCCACTGGTGGCTTGGCTTCCCATGCAACTGGGATACAGGGATTTGCACCTTTTGAAAACCCTCTTCCCAAATGCTTTTTTGAGTGCACAAGGGCTCTTCTGCCCACAACAGATGTGGAGCTCTACACAGCCTTTCTGAAAGTATCAGCTAATGAGACTGAGACGTGAAACTGCAATGTGCTGCACCCTGCAAGTTCTCATTTTGGTAAAGCCTCACTGGGAAAGATGGATATTATGAAAGCTGAGCCCATCCATGCTTTACAAAGCAGGTGTCAGGCTCTACGAATGACCACAGAAGCAATTAAATGGAAAGCTTGCATTACTAAAATGGAAAGAGTATTATGGGCTGGGAGGAATTAGGACGTGCGGGTGAGACTTATGGTTAAGACACTTTCTGTCTATCTCAGCTTCCCCTTTGTAACAGGGGCTCTCTTGTTCTGAAGCAGGTAATTTTTAGTAGCCCTCACTGCTACATGGCAAATGAATCCAACTCCTATCTGGCACTTGGAAGCCCCTTCCCTCCCTTCCTTCCCTTTTTCCTTTTTCTTTTCCTTCAAAGCAGCAGGGATTTCTAACCAGCCTTTCATCTTGTTTCCTGAGTGTCTTCAGATTTCCCCTTGACTTTGTTTCTCTCTAGGTGGAAAACTACACAGTCATATTTTGTTTGCTGATCTGCAATACTGTCCTTGTGTTGGAACAGCATGTAGGTTCTGCACAGATATTTCCTGACTTCACTCATTCAGATCATCCAGGAGACCTTTTTTAAAAGGACAGTAGTCAAAAGCATACCATGGCCCAAGAACGGTGCAGGCAGGGTTCAATGGCACAGGGATCTGGTAGAATCAAGGCCAGTTTGATTCTTGTCAATCTTCCTACTGCAGATAAATGCCTGAAAATAAAGATACTGGACGTGATTTTTAAATAAACCACTGTCAAACTAATATGTTTCACTGACTTTGGTGGTTAGAGTGCTAAGTAAGAGAGCAGAAAGAGAGCTAGTCAAATCCTACGCTGAGTTGTTGGTAAGCAAGTGAAATATTTAGTCTATTGATTTAATTATGCTCAGGACCCTCCCAAGTTCGTTTCCTTATGCTGAGCAATGAACCATTGCTCAGATCTTTTGCTCATGCTCCGAGCTCTTCTGTTTATAGTAGAGCAGATTCTCTGCCCAGATGTTTGCTTAGTGCTTTGTGGTGAACTAAATCCTTATTGAAATACCAACCGATAGTGCAAGGCACAGTATAGACAATAAACCACTCCACTCCACTTCTCCTTGTTGGGATGGTCTACAGAAAATAATGGTAACACTTGAAAAGGTGATTGGGGATGTGTCAGACACACAAAAAGAGCTGCATGCTCTGCCCTTCAAATCCACCTCTGCATGCAAACCTGGGGCCTGAGATATATTTTCAGGTGGAAAGGCTATTGACAAGATAATGGATCAAGCAATAGCCAAACTGAATACAGATACATGTTTTCTGAGTCATTTAATTATTTGCTCAGCAGGGCTGTACAGAGGATTCTGTGTCTGAGCATGGTATGGCAGGTTTTTCATTCTCAGGGCCAGACAGAACATGTATTAGGTCTGTATTAGTCAGTTTAGGCCAGGTACTAGGGACCTACTCGTCGCTCAAGCCTGTTAGCACCAACACAGCTTGCTAAGATGAATCTTGGTAGAAATAGCTGAATTTTGTTTCCAAGGGCATGAGCTGCAGCTGGGTCACTTCAGAGTGTTTCACACCGTGGAGGATGCTGAGGGCTAGGGATGGAGTTGGGATGAAGAATGTGATTCCCTGTTACAAGATCTGGGATCTTGGGCATTTAAATGAATTTCAGGGCTTTGTGTTCCTGCCCTGGATTAACCACGAGTCAGAGAAAAAGGAAGATAGCTCCCTTTTTTCACTCTAGCAGATAAGGACAGGGCTGATCTTCTCTGGGCATGACTGGGGAAGTCTTATTCTGTGATTTACTTTGACTCCTAGCTGGATGGCTCTGCTTGAGGGAGTACAGAGACCTGAACAAACATGACACTATTTACTGGCTTGCATAAATGGGCACTGGTGGTGTGATTAGTCAAAGCATCCACGCTCTGGCTGTTGCCATGAGAATGGCTGCAGTCGGATTGCCTCTCCAGTGCCATCTAAATGTCCCTGTGGGGACTGGCAGGTGGTTGTCGGAGTGGAACAACACAAGAAAGGCAAAAGGAATAAGGACTGCTTTTCTGCTGGTTGTATAGATTTCTAAAGTTCTGTTTTCAAGGGGAATCTAAATGCCCAAGAACTTCAGATCCTCCTTTGCAGGGACCTCTAAAGTCACTGAAAAGTGCTTTTGCCAGTTCTGTTGAAGCACTGATCCTCAGGAGGCTGAATAACTTTGGAGGTCTACAGATTGGGTGACCCTTCCCTCTATTTTGCACAGGGATCCCAGCAGAGCTCAGAATTGGGATTTCTTTTCCTTACCTTTCCTTCCTGATCCCCCACTACGACTGGTTAGTTTGGCTGGATGTGAATAATTCTCATAGAAAGGATTGCCTGCCTAGCCCTTAAGAGCTGCCTTTCATCACAGTGCTTTTTGCAGTGATCCATGATGTTCCCTGGATCGTTATCAATATCTTAAAAGGAGCTGTTTCAGTTCTGGGGTCAGCTCTAATCACACCATTCATTTCCAAAGCAGCAGCAGACCCAAAATGCTATTACTAGCTTGAAAACTTAGAGAGCCCTGCAAAATTCTTTCAGTCTGAAGTCAATGTAAAGCGCAGGCAGCCATGGTGAAATACTCAGTCCCTTGTTCAATGGGCATTGGTGTCTTGTTGTACAAAGGTTTTGGCTGGAGTCTGAGTATCTAAGTAGTGTATACAAAGCTCAGCCACTTTTTTTCCTGTTTATTAGCCAAAGTTCACTGTGGACAATAAAAATGTCAGCAGCTGCCTGATGTGATTTGGTCTTCAATATCCAAGCCAAAGACTTGCTATTTGTTAATTGAAATCTAATTTTTTTATCATTATTGCTATCATAATTCAAGAGTTACTGTTTGCTTTTTGGTGTTACTGCAAATGAGAAAATGTTTTCTATTGTGTTTCTTTTCATTTTGTTGTTATACTGAAGGGGAAAGAGACAAATATTTACGCTGTTAACACTGATCAGTTGATAAGCTTATCACATGTCACTGTGTGAGCAGACACAGTAAATCTTCTGAAGCAGTGACAAGCGTGTCATTTGTTCTTAAAGATTAGCAGTGTATTTCAAACTGAACACTGGCCTGCTGGGAAATCATTCTGACTTGTTTGCAAGGATGAAGGTTGCAACTGATCTTGCAGCTCACGTGTGTGTGAAGGCTGGTTGTGCTAACATGAAGGTTTAGTGATCTGAAACTTTTCATGCTTCGGCACTTGCAGCCTTCCAACAGCTCTTTTGCCATTCTCTTCCCTCTGGTTTTAGCCATGGTTGAATAAAAACATAGAACAAGGTGCATTTTGAAGTTGCTTGCTTTGTTCAGCAATGCCTTGGATACTGTTGACCATCCCACTAGATGCTCTGGACATCTCTCAGTTAGGCCTGGGGTTTATAGGATTACCTCCCAACACGTTAGTCTGCTCGGCTTTTTGCTCACCTTCAGCAAGGGGCCTTGTAAAGCATATTTCTGAAGCTCTTTTCACCTTGTGAGCTGGGTTTGGAGCTGGGTTTGGAGCTGGTCCTCAAAAGCAGACAGCAAGCTCCCCATTGTCTGTGGGGACCCTATGAGCCCTGCTCTGTGCATCACAACATGCACTTGTACTCTTCAGGAAGAACTGTAATTTTTTTCCTAGGTGCAAACCAGTTGGCAGAGGGATGATCAGTGTGGGCTGACCTGTAACACCACCACAAATGGAGTCACCAAATCTTTGTCCAGAGTCCACTGAAAGTGCTGAACTTCAGCCTTGTCTGTGCAATCTGAACAGTTTCAGGCTGAGTTGCAGGGGGGTCTGAGATCAAACATCATTATGGGCTTTCTCCTGTTGTCACTTGATACTTGGAGCTAGTGGGACTGCCACGTTTGGTACCTATGCTTGTTCATTAGCTGTTGTGTTATCCAGCCACTTTGAAAGATTACTCCAAAGCCCTCAAGGTTTGTGCTAGGCTTTTGTCAACCTTTGTTGACACTACAAACCCAGCAAGTGATAAAACTCTGATGAAAGGAGCCTAAGCCTACACACACACAGTGGCTTTGTAAGGCAGGCTGACAAAGGCCCTGCACAGCTAAAATAGATCTACATAAATCCTACTGGTTGGATTAGATTCCTTCCTCCTGGATTTCTGATGCTTCATACTGCCCTAATTCAGAGAGCAGTGGCTGATTGAGATCCTGTGCCTGTGCCTGGTCAGTGGTCCTTGGGCTGTGTAAGACAGGTAGAGCAGAGTGGGCACTGGAGCACAAGTTCTGCTGTTCCTTTTAGTCTGTTTGAGTGTAATTTGGGTGTGCAGACCTCAGTTTGCAGCTTATGACTTAAATAAAATCAATTTTATCTAATAAATAATTAAATAAAAGTGTTATTGAAACTCAGTCCAAGGCAGGCATCATAGTTTACTAAGACAGCCCTGGTATAGGGAGTTGGAGACTACTAAATCCAAGTACTTCCTTTACCTGGATGTTTTAATTGTCCTTATTTCTCAAAATGCTTTTATTTTTTAACTTATCACACTTCTCTTGCTTCATGAGGAATTGTACACTGAAGCCCAAAGCCATTTTGCTGTGGTTTGTCTGTAATGCTCAGCCCTGGTACACACTTCAGCAGTGGAAAAGCAGCTGTGCTAGCATTATTTTTATTTCTGGAGGTCAGCTTGGGGGAACTGAAATACCTTCTGCAGACTTTGGTGGGGTTTTTCTTCTTTTTTTTCCTTTTTTTCTTCTTTTTTTTTTTTTTTTTTTGGTTACTCTGCTTACACCGGAAACTCTGAATAGGTATATTTGTCAGCTTTTACAGTAAATTTCTTCTTTACCATCCCCCAAAACTGGAGCCAGAAACTGCCATCCTTCCCCCACCCTAATTCTGCACGGAGGCCCCTTGAAAGCAGTGGGTGATGCAGGGAGAAGGCACTGCCCCAGAGGTTCTGTTCGGCCTCAGGCAGCCTCTAGCAGGGCTGTTTGCTCCGGTGGAGTTGGTGTTTTCACTGAACAGAAACAACAGGAGCAGTGTCTGACCCCACAGAGCTTTTCAGTAAATAATTTCCAAGTGTAAATAAATTGCTGGTAAGGCCAAAAAAGCACCTTTGTGATGGTCTTTATTTCAGAGCTCCTGTCTAGTGCTTAGCTCCTTTTCAGAGTCATCAGTACAGCTCATACTACAGCCCTTTTTAGCACTATTTTTCATACTCAGATAAATTAATGCCAATTAAATTTTACAAGTAAAATATGAACTGCATTAAGAGCCCTTGAGGATGCTTGTATGCAGAATATGGGAGTGCAAGTAACCCAGTCTAAAGTACCACAAAGAACGTCCACAGAAAGCAACAGTAGATCAGGAAAAGGTTGAAAAATCATATTTTTCCAGCTACTTCTTTAATGTAAAGTATTTTCCCAGTATGCATAAAGGTAAAAATGAAAAGACAACAGTTCAATGCATAAATGTAGTGCTATCTGGTACCAAAAGTATGTATAACCTTTGAACGAGGTCTCATGATTAAATGGTATGCAGTGAGTCAGAAAGAGTTAATGGTAGAGAAAAGTTGAAGGGAAATATGGAGTTAATTTTAAAAAATAAAAGCAGAAAGATATATTCTCTTGCAAAAATTTTGAGGTTGACTTACAATGTGTATTTAGACTCAGTTTTTCTCTCCATTAAGGTGTAACAAACATCTCAGTGTGCATATAATTGCATGTAACAGGGAGAGATGGTCAGAAGTAAAACTGTTAATCCTATTCTGTGATGTGAGGCACAGAATATAAATCTGACTAAATGTTTCCTGGGTGGAATAATATTCTAAGTTTAAGATTTGAGCTGGATATCCACCTGTACTTCATAAAACCAAAGGCCAGTTGTGATCTTTAGGAATGGAAACTTACCAATTAGCATATTTACAAATCAAAGTGGAGTAAAAAGGGGCACTGCTGCTATCAATGGCTTTACAAATACCAGGCCTCTCTGAGCTTTGATATCCCATGGTTTCCTTCTGCTATCAATTGCCTCCAAACACTTGATGTAAAATATGTGCTGATAATGCTGGTTTATACAGAACTGTGTTTCCTCCACTCACACTTGTTGGGAGCCGTTGTGCTCAGCCTCCCTGGCTGGCTGTGAGCTTTGCTTCTCAACATGGATCAGAGTTTGTGGGTATACAAACTGCCAGTGTAACTGTCTGCAAAGCTCTGTCACCTCCCAGCTCACCACATTATACACCAGGCTGGGAGCAAAGCTCTGTTTGGAACAGAAACATGACTGTGGTCCAGGATGGCACTTAGCTATACCTGCCTGCTCTGGAAAGCTGAGAGGCACAGTGTCAAACCAGTGAGCAGTTAAACAGCTTTCCAAACGAGATGCTGTTCTAATTCGAGCTGCATTTGTCGCTTCTGTCCAAGTACAGAAGAGAAAATAACTTCTCATGAATATCTAATCTCTAGTTTTTTATGTATCTACCTGGCCAGCAATTGTGTTATGTCATAGTCTGGATATCTGCTCACCAAACTGCTTTACACCTCTATTGGATATGCTCTGGTTGGTCTTTCAAGTGGGTGTAAATCAACTGCACGGCAGATTGGTGGCACTGATGCAACACAAAGCAGGTACAAGTGGAGGCAGGAGGAAAGGAATAAACCATTTCTTTTCAGAAACGAGCATTTCAGGCTCAGGCACTGAAAAGGTGGAACATGACAGTTAGCACACTGAAACCTTGCTGAAGGCAGCAGAATGACAGGTTTAGTCTTAGAGGCAGTGTGAGGAAAGCCAACACTGGTTTGTTGCCTCCCTCTCTGATTTTTGGCTACCTGGTTGATAAGTTTTAAGAGGGACACCCTTTTTTCATCTTCCTTAAGAGCATGTGGCTCGCTTCACACGTTTATAAAATACATCCCCAAAAGGAGGTGGAGGCCTGGGGAGAGCCGCTGCTTTTAGGAACGGAGGATTGCCCTCTGTGTAAGAGCAGCCACCCCTTTTCCTTGGGCTGCATCCTCCCTGGCTGCCATAAATACCTAGTGTGATGTGCCTGTTGAGCAGAGCATGTCCATTACACCCTGACAGGACACAGCTCCTGTGGGCTGTAAACCCACCTGCCACCGTGGCAGGGAAACCAGGCCACCCGGGCTGCACAGCCTCTAAGCTCTCCTGCCCTGAGCTAGGTATGCATGCTCTTTTGCAAACAAAAAGTGGCCAAGCTCCTGAGTACTGCTGTTGCACAGCTGGAGGGAACTGCAAGCACGCTTCTTTCAGGTTAGGGTGTCTTCATGGTCCATCCATATGACTGCAGCATCCAAGCAGCAAAGGCAGAGAGGAGGCCTGTGCCGCCTGACGTCACCAGTGGGCCGTAAGGCATCGTCAGCTAAGAACAAGAATATGTTCAGACTGCAGCCTTGCTGAGTGGTACAGGCTGCCGTGGGGACTTGGGCTCTGCACAGATAGCAGGAAAAGAAAGTAAATGTCACCTGTGTGGGGTGTTTTGTTCCCTCAGCTTCTGCTCCAGACCAGCAGCCGCAGCCTCGCCCCTACCAAGGTGTCCGTGTCAAAGAGCCAGTGAAAGAGCTGCTGAAAAGGAAACGGGGAAACGTCCATAATGCCAGTGCAACGGCAGCTACAACGGTAGGAGAGCAAACAAACACAGGAGGAAAGCTCTTCCTCAATAGCTAAATGATTGACCAGCCCTGGCACCAGCTGGCAGTGCTTCGCTCACGAAAGACATCTTAGCATCTCTGAGGTGTTTTGAAGGCAACGCTGCTTCATGTTACCTGGAGATACCTTGAAATGTATCTCTACTGTAGGTGGAGTGCCTGGGGGGTGCTGAGCACCTTCAGTTACCATGGACTTAGTGGAAGGGTGAAAGTGTTTTGCTTTTGGTAGGATCTAATTCCTAGGAACACAAAGTGGCTTGGAAGATCAGCAGCTTGCTCAAGAGGACAAAAAGAGATCAGCCAGAGCTATCTTTGGCTACTTGCTGCTTAGTTCCAGCCTACCTCTCTCTGTCCTCCCAGGAGGAAGCCGATTAACTGGGTCCTCTCTGAAGAGGAATTCACTCTGCAACACAAGGTTTAACTACTCTTTAAGGCCCCCTTGAACTGAAGGAACAGGTGGGCTTTGGCTGGGCCCATGAAGAGGGCTGGGATTATGTGTCCTGGATGACACACTCTGTTCTCCTGGCCCTTCTGTAGAGGTGGGTGGGAACATTCAGGCCCTGACATTGAAGTAGGAGGTGATAATCAGTTGGCAGTAGCTCACAGGTTCTCCCCTCAGTGCTTCTTAGAGGGGAATGAATTTAATGCTTATGGTCTTTTTCTTCTCTCTTCTAGGTTGTTTTGCCCCATCAGCCTCTTCCTTCCTATTCACCAATGGGTAATGCTTCCCTGATTTTCTCAGTGTTTGTCAGCCCTCCTGCAGGGAAAACTATGCCAGACTGGGCTTTAATCCTCTCCTGTTTTTTAGGCCAGCCTTGCACTGATATGGACGTTGCTGCCTCTGCATTGCCTGTCACAGATGAAGGAGCACTCTGTTCTGGCTGGATCTCCCAGCCCTCTCCCACATCCTTACAGCCTTTAACTCAGTGGACCACTTACCCTGATTACATGTCCCACGAAGCAGTCAGCTGTCCCTACACAGCAGATATGTACGTGCAGCCCATGTGTCCCAGCTACACGCTGGTGGGACCCTCATCGGTTCTTACTTACACTTCTCAGCCGCTCATCACCAACTTTGCAGTAAGTCAGAAATACCTGGGTACCTTCCAGCAAGAGCCACAGAGAGTGCTGGGTGTAACTAGTATCACTGACTCACTAGAATGCCTGGTGACTTCACCTCGCAGGAGAGGCTGTCCAAGGCAGCAGCTTTCAGCACAGGGTGTAACTGTCTCATGGGCTTACAGTGAGGGTGGGAGTGGGAACAGAAAGCTGGAGGGAACTTGCCAGTAGCTTGCACTCATGTCAGCAAGCACCTGGGACACCCACAGCCACCGCTCTCATGGGAGCCAGCGTGGGAAAACTGTCACACTCAGTGTGACGCTGTACCCAGAGAGACAGGAAAAGGGATGTTAAAAGCGAGACTGAGCATCCTTAGTCTGTTGTTTTGTGTCTTTCCCCCATCCCACCTGGCCAGTTGTCTCATTTTGGGTTATCTGCCTTCTCTTGTAACAGCCCCGAAGCACCACCCCTGCCGTAGTGCCTCAGCTGGAAGTGACAGAGCAGCAGCCACCTCTCACGTACTTCCCGTGGGCACAGCCCCTATCTGCATTGCCAGCCTCCACTTTGCAGTACCAGCCAGCTTCTTCCACGCTTCCTGGGCCACAGTTTGTGCCCTTGCCCATCTCCATTCCTGAGCCAGCCCCCCAGGAGCTGGAGGACGCCAGGCGAGTCATCGGCACGCTGCCCATCGAGAAGCTCCTTCTAGAAGACGAAGACAATGATACGTATGTTCTAAACCATGCTCTCTCTGTTGAAGGGCTTTAAGTTGCACATCTGGTACCTCACCTACTCAGCACTCCACCTGGCACTGCAATGAGCTTTGAGTACAGAGGAAAAGCAGGCTGGGGGGTGGGGTGGGAACTTTCCTTGTGATTTTTGGTGTCCACCTCTAGCACACCATGACCTGTGTGTTGTGTGAAACTTGCTTTGTCCTGAGGCCCACGGGGTACAAGACTTCTCTGCTGTTACAGTTCCTGCTACCTGGCCCAGGCAGGCTTTTGATGCCACATAGTTCTTGTGCTCAGCATCAGCACAAGGTGACTTTCCTCAGACATAGGCCATGGACTCAAATTGATGTGCTCCAGTGTAGCTGTTGCCAGCTGTAGCATCCAGTGATGGTACACTTCCCTCTAGACCTCGTTTAATAGGACTTCTTTTCAGAGTTCAGTGTGAATGCCTTGTGTGTGTGTGTGTGTCTTTGCCCTGCCTGTGGAGGAACCTCTACCTGATCTAGGCCTCTAGAAAATATTTTGGGGGCCTAAACTGACTTTTTGCTTTCCCAGATTGAACTGCCTCTTTGGAAAATAGGAAAATGCAAAGTGTGCTTGTGTCCTGCTGGTACAGGTGTGTTAGTCTGAGGACAAAAACCAGTACAGCTGAACCAAATGCCAGTGCAGTGAGACATCCCTACTTACAGAGCAACACAAAACGGCCCAGACAGAGTTTGAGTTCTCAGATGGAAGATACCCATGTAGGTGTGGGACAGTGCTTTGGAGTCGTAGTTTTTCAGCTGCAGAATGTTTTTAGACTCTAGAATATCCAGCTTTGAGCTGGGGGGCTGATTTAGTGGCTGGCTGGTAATGCTGCATGTCCTAGCAATGGACAGATCCTGGTCCCACTGAAGTCACCAGGAGTTTTGCCCAAGTCAGGACTGCACAACGTGGCCCCATATCAGGAGATCACTGAGAAGACAGGGTGTTCAAAAATCTGGACTTCAATCTAACAAGGAGTTCATGGCCTTACTCTTAGCTAGCAGTACATTTGCTTGTTCTGTAGCACTTGAATGTCAAGTCACTGATGTTGTGCTGAGCCAGGGAACCTTAGTGACCTCTCTTGTGCCTTACTGTTATGCTTTAGCCCCCCCAGACACACACATTTTCTTTATAGCTTTCTGATTTTCTTGCTTGGAGAACGAGTAGCTTTACTTTTTCCTCTCATGCAACTGTAAATATTATTGTTGATGTTCAGGATTGCCATGCCACAGGCAAAAGATACATCCCCTTCTAACTCTGTTCATTGTTTTCTTAATAAACAAGGGACTCTTGTCTGGTGAACACAATTTCTCTGGGTTTTTCTGCTTTCTAAAGCCCAGGATCTTTAAGTGATTTTACTATTTGCAAGTCTAACTGCCAGTAATTTATGGCAATATTACCGGCTGCCCAGCAGCCAGTTGGCACCCAGGCAATATTTCAAGTGACCTTACAGTTAATGCTCAAATGAGGTTTGCAAGCTCATGTCAAAAGTCTTTAGGACTTTGAAAGCATATTTTATTATTTAACACTGACCAATCTGGAAGACATAAGCAATAGATGGTGTCAGTTGTTTGACAACAGCAGTAGTTCAGGTGGCTTACATTTGCAGAAAAACCCAGCAAAGAAATTAATTAGAAGGAGCTTAGTTCACCACTGCTTACCCCAGTTTCGTAGGTACATTCAGCAGGTAAAACTGGGATCATGCAGTTGTGAATCAAGCCTGTGGTTGCTAAGTCTGCTTTTGAATTTCTTTCACTCCAATGTATGTAAATTCTGTGTGTGGATATAAACCAATGATGAACTGTTTCAGAATTTCTTTCTGGGTTGTTCTGGTTAGAAAAAGACAAAAATCTTTTTCAATAAAGATCTACAGTAACTTTACTATGCCTGGAGTGTTTTATTTCCTATCCAAAAGGATGACCCAGCATTGGTTTAGCGATCAGTCTGTTCAAGAACGGATGCACAGGCTAGGACCACAGAGTAGAGGTTAGGCTTTCTGCTAATTTCACACATTAGAGCTGAGCCTGACTGAGCTGAGCCTGACTGAGCTGAGCCTGACTGACTGAAAATCAAACCGGCCCCAAAGCTGCATTTCTACTTCCCGAAATCACAAGGTGTGGCTCTGGGGTGCAAAACTACCCCTGCCCACCACCTTCTGACTCTAAAGCATCAAACAAGCTCAGGGGCTGGTATGGCTGCCTGTAGGATGCTCTCCTGCTCAAAGAGGAAGTGCAAAGCTACCCATGCATGCCCAGCACCCTTGCAAACAGGAGCTGGGGGAATGGAAGTGGCGAGTGGCTCTGTGTCCTTCTCTCCAGATCCCGCCACAGAGCCAGGCAACCACAGTGAAGCAATGAAGTGTTTTCCCCCTCACTAAAGGCCAGGTCACCAGCAAGCCTGTGACTGCTATGGGCTGTGATAACTCTTTGTCTTATGCACAAGATAAGGACCCGTTCCCTCTCACCAGTAGTTCTGACAGAGAAGCAGAGCTTAAGGAGCTGTTTACAAACACACCATTTAGAAAAGGGTCTTTGTAACCCTGGCTGGTGAAATACCACCAGTGCCTACAAGACTCTATCACCCCAGCAAGTGATGCACACGTGTGATATGTGTGCACTGGGCCCCAGCACCAGGCACTGTGTGGAGGGCTTAGATACCTCCCAAGGGTATTCCCACCTCAGGGAGTGCTGCAGAGGAAAGGAGACAGCTCAGGAGTGCTGAGGGCTCTGGAAAGCTGCAGATGTTTTGAGGTAGGAAGCTCTTTCCATGGGCGTGGGGTTCAAGCCTTTTGGGGTCATGGCATGGTTTTGTGGGGGAAAAGCCTCCCGAAGTGTGGCTGTGCTAGCCTGTAAAAGTGTTTGCTCCCGGGGTGCTCGGTGGCGAAGCAGTGATCAGTGTCTTTATTTACTTGTCTTAGAATTCTGCATATTTATGCAGCTAAAGGTATGAGGGCGCATACACGGGCAGCGGCGGAGCGCATGAGACTGCTGCGGAGACTTGACGCCAAAGAACACAGAGGAAAGGTAACACAGGCCACTTTCTCCTGCAGACAGTGGTGTTTGGGATGGGCATGGGCTTTGCAGGACTGAGAGCAACTGGTGCCCTGGAAAATCCAGCTCTGTCTCTCTGTTACTGTAAGGAAGCCTTGGGCATCGGTGTGTCTTGCTTAGGTGCATATGGGAGGATCCTAAAATGAGGTAGGATGAAAATGAAGTTTTTCTCTCTTCAGACTGTAGTTGATAGAGTGATCTAAGACAGCACTGGTCTGGGAAAATAGGTGTATGCTGGCATTCCTCTGAGGAATTGTTTTATGAACAGCAGAGTTTAGCTAGCAGTGCTGCATCCCACATAAACTGTGTTTCAAACGTGCTGAACTTGGGTTGTCATCCCAACTAGGGCCAGAGAACACCACAGGGAGTGCAGCAGGGACTGGGAAAGCGTTCTCTCCTGCTACCCCATGATGCCACGGGTCCCAATACATGGGATTCAAACTGCCTGTGAGCTAGCTGTCTTTGGCTTGGGATTCTAGCTGCCGTTCAGCCTTTCCCTGTTCCTTGTTTTCCAACAGCACCTGTTTTCTAGCCCCTCACATTTTGTCTGCTCTGCTGCTCTTTTCAGACTCCTCTGCTGGTGGCTGTCACTGCCAGGCAGCCAGCCATTGTCTATGATTTGATCCAGGCAGGAGCAGATGTCAATGCAGTAGACAACAAGGGGCAGTCAGCTCTACATCTTGCTGCCACCTATGGCTATGCCCGCGTCCTTCAGGTAGGAAAAGCTTTTATGGTGTTAAATGCTGGCAATATAAACCCACAAAAATATCAATGTCTTTATATCAATGTCTTTAAATAACTCTGCTGGAAGGCGAGATGTCAGTAAGCAATGAGGGCTGACCAGAGTCTCCTTTTCCTTGGTGTTAGCAATCAATTCCCAGGCAGTTCCTGGTCCAGGGCCATGCTTGCAGCTCACATCAGCCTCCTGTCACTGGGGAAATGACTTGAGCAAATCTGGGGGGAAAAGCAGCTTCACTCTGCCAGTCGTTGCCCTAAATCTGCTGGTGGCAGGCCAGGCAGGGTGGGCTTGCTCCAGCTAGAGCCCTGATTGTTGGACTGGTGCCTGCATCGGAGGGGCTTCCCCAGAGGCTGCAGGCAGCTGTGGGGGTGAGGAGAGGGAGAAACCCAGAAACCCCTCCCTGATGTCAGCAGCAGCAGCAAATTAGGTCAGAATCAGCCAGAGGTGGCAGGCGTGACCCTGCAGACAGAGCCAGCACGGGCACAAGCTCAGACTGAGGCACATTTGCCACTTAAAACAAGATCAGCTGGGAGATTTCCCAGGGCATGAGAGAAGCCAGGCCCTCCTGTATGGCCGGGATCTACTAGAGTTTCATGACTTACACGACCAGATCTTCCCTTCTCTATTGCTGCCCAGGGTCTGCACCCCAGCTGTGTGCTGGCCAGGCTCCAGCAGTGATGAGGAGCAAATCAGCACCTTAGAAAAGGCACTGAGAGGATTTTTGGAAGGGGTTACCTAGCAGAGAGAATCAGAGTGAAACACATCTCTTAAACACTTCATTATTGGCTGTAGCATGTAATTAATAAAACATGCCTGCCTTGATTCATGGCTGCTGCTGAGTTTACCTGAGGGCAGGGCACAGGGACCTCTGAGGATGGGGGATGTGTCAGTCGAAGGGTCAGGGCTCCCTGGCGTGCTGGCAGTCTGTTCCCAGCACTCATCAGCCCTGCCTTGCCCACGCCCTGGGTCAGGCATAAGCAGCAGTTAATGTGTAACAGGCGTGTTCTCTGGAAAGCAGGTGTCTCATTCAGGGGGGAAAAGTGTTTTACATCCAGATGACTCCAACAAAGCCTCCCAGAGTGCCCCGTGCTGCTCTGTGTTTGTCTTGGGGTTGCTTTTCTCTCCCCCTCCACAGAGGGAGAATGTACACAGCCTTGCCTCTTGCTGGGGTCAAAGCCATGAAATGCTTCACAGGGCTTTTTTGTTTGCTTATTTATTTGTTCTAATGGATTAGACATCTAATCTCTGATCCTCGAGCAGCTCGGGGCTACCTGTCAATATTTGAGCTGTTATATTATATTAATTATTGTTTAGAAAAGGGAGCACAAAGCCTAACCATTCTGGGCAATCCTTCAGGAGAAGGGCTCTGTCCTGTCTCTTGTCTAATTCAACACGGTTCTGGATGAGTCACTGCACTGCAAAGAGTCTTAGAAAAGATGCTGTAATGTGAACATCTTTATTCCATCCAGAGTGAACACATGTTGTCTGTAACAATATAGGCAAGGAGCTACTTGGCTGCATCATATTGAATCCATCATTTTCTTGAATTCAAGAGCTTTAAAATATTTCCTCTTGTAAATCCAAGCAGTACTCATCTCCAGACCACTATGGCATTTACAGGCTCTGCATCCCCACTGCTGCAGCCATTACAGCCAGCTGTGGATTTAACCCATCACACTGCTGCACATCAGCTGCACATTAAAAAGAAAAAGTAAATAAATCCAGTCTGAGAATTTCCCCTGTCAGCAAACTTTTAGGCAGTAGTTCAGCTATACATGTCAAGGAGATATTTTCATTTATCCTTGCCAAGAATAACTCAGAATAAATGTGAATTGGTGTTATTGGTGCCTAAATTTTGTTAGTTTTGACTGATTTGGGCTTGAACAATGTTCTGCTGAACTAAAATTTCCCCTTTCTCTATTGCTTCCAGGTTATACTGTCTCTGGGTTTCCCTCTTGATTTAGAAATGAAGGATTTCGAAGGTGAGACACTTCACAGAAATGTTTTATAGTGGTGTTAGGAAATAACACAGTTTGTATGGGCTACTTCAGTGCCTGATGCTCCCTGGTACCTGGCGGTGTGCTCGGAGGCCGGAGCGGCCTCAGAAACTGCCTGGGGGAGAGTCGTTGCTGTGCTTCCAAATGCCACAGAATTCAGTGGTGCTGCTGATTCCCTGCTGACTGAATGCACAACTGGAACAGAGTGCACTCTAGAGTGTCCCACAAAGTGTCTACTCAGCCAATATGGTACCCCTGAAACCAGAGAAGAGCTCGTGCCTTAACAATGCCTGTGCAGTAAATATTCTTCCCCTGCCAGCCCTCGCCTCCTCTCTGTACATCAGCATCTTTGCTGGGACCGTTGCCATCTCCCTCCCTCCCTTGGTTTTCCAGGCCATACCCCTCTCCATTGTGCTGTTCTGGCCCACAACGCCCTGCTCCGGGACCAGGGTTGCCAGGCATTGCTGCAGGAGGAGCAGCAGAAAGATTTTCAGCACCAGAGTGAAGAGCTGGAGTCCTGTATCCACCTCCTGGTGCAGACAGGAGCCTCCATCTACAGCAGGGTAAGGGATCAGCTCAGTTATCCCTCCACTGTTTGCATGGGGACTCTCCCTTGCCCAGCCTGATGCCTGTGCTGTGTTCAAACTATGGAACTGGAGACAGCATGAACAACTGGCAGAAGGAGAAAGCCTGCTCCCCTCTCAAGTGATGGGTTGCAGAGTTAGTAGCTGCCTTTTGGAGTTAGTTTCTTGCAGCCTGAAACAAACACTGGGCAGTAAGAGGGCTGCTGAAGGGTGGATGTCCTCTGCATTAGCTGCAGAGCTGGCCTGGACTCTTCTCTGATGGGTTTATGTAATGTCTTCAGGTTGTCCTGCAGAATGTTTCTTATTTTCTTTGGGTTTTCTGGTTTAAAATAGGATGTAAAAAGCAACAAGACGGTTCTTCATTATACAGTCCAAGATGGGAACATCTCCCTGCTCAGATACTTCTTGGAGCTGAATGCTTTCAAGTCCAAGGACTTTGTCAACAACAAGGTAAGCTCAGCCATGTGTGGGCAGGACCTGTGTGCACATCCCCAGGAGGAGGGGATGCTGTGAGCAGGGTGAGACCTGTGCTGCTCTGGGTGGCTGTACACAGACAGAGGCATTAGGGGAGCTCTGGGGTCCTGCAGAAACCAGTTATTCTCTTCCCTGGAGATAAAAAGAGCAATAGTTTGTGAATCTGGTGAGGGTTTTTTTTAACCTGTGAATGCATGTTCAGGTAAATAAACACTTCACCTGGAAAACAATGTCTGGCTTGAGCTCTGAGTCCTGTGTGAAACATGTGCCCCTCTTCCAGCAGGCAGAGGGAGGCAGAGCAGGAGAAGGAGATAGCCAGGGGAGAGGAAAGGCTTGAGAAGTGGTTGCTTGAGGAAGAACTTGAACTTTATTACATTAGGCTGAAGACTGAGAAAACAAATCTGCACTGATGCAATGGGTTGGTCTTGACAGCAACGTAATGCTGAAAGACAGCAGCTGGGGGCAGCCAGGTCTCAAGCCCCCTCTCCTGTCAAGCGTGCTACCCACAGGAAGGACAAAGCTGCTGCTTCAGTTAAGGGAGATGGTGACTCTTCATGCCTTAGATGCCATGTTTAAGTCTTCTGGCTGTGTTTGAGCCTGGAGAATCAAACTATTGACAGGGCTCACTGAGACCTGACAGCTTCCAGGAGCAGTAACAGAAGAAGGGCACATGAAGCAGTGGCTGACATGGCCAGGCAGGAGGAAACCTGCTCTTTGAAGTGAGTCAGCATCCTTCCTGAGAGCATGTAGGAGCCTAGGCATCATGGCAAGTAGACCACCTCTGACTTTGGGGGCCTGAGACTACAAAGCCCTGCTTACTGAGCTGGTTTTGCTACCATTGGTTCCTCAGTGCAGGGTTTCCTATGTTGTATAAAGCAAGCTAGAAACCTTCCCAGTGCTGCTGTGGTCACCCATTCCCTTGCTGCCCCATACTTCACCCCTGAGCAGATACCAAGCAGTGACACTATCTCACACATGTATCAGCTTCACCCAGCCTCCTCAGCAGAAATCCTGACATTCCTGAGCCCGAGCTGAGCCATCGCTCTGCACCATCAGCCAGAGCTTTGCCCCTTGTCTGGCTACCCCATCCCAGCAGGAGTAAGTGGGTGGTTCTGGGTGCTTCTGACAGGAAAGGGACAGGAGGACAAGGACAGAGCTCCCATTTTGAGAGGATCTATGTACTAGTTTTTCATTTCAAGAGGTTCAGTCTCTTAGCCTTGCTTTTACTCACTGGAGCATCCACATTCTTGTGTCCACCAGGAAGGAATCACATGTTTTGTATCAACTCAGTTGCTCATTTGGGAAACACACCAGGCAGCATCACCTTTTCCCCCCAACAGATTTCTGTTGGACTGGACCAAACATGTTTTGCTTTGTATATGTGGGTAATACCAGGGAGTTTGTGTCTTCCTGTGCAGTGAAGGACCTTACACTGCCTTTCCATGACATTCTTCCAGTATCTTTGCAGACCCATTAGGCAGGTGCTAGCTTGTCTGCAGGAGTCTGCTCTTGTCTCTTGATCACAAGCCTGTCAGAGCTTCCTACCCTGATAGGATCACTTGGAGTCCTCAGCCTTGCTGGTGAGCTGTCTGGGGCAGTGTAAAATGCAAGTTGCCTGACACCCATCCTGGCTTGTTAGTTGTTCCAAGGATGAAGAGGACAAGGAAAGAGGGATGCTGGGGTCCATGTTTCAGCTTCCATGGCTCACCCCGTGCTTCTTGTGGTTGTTTCATTTCAAATCCTCTTCCTTTCAGATTTCACAATAAGAAAAGCATCCAGGCCCTTGAGGTAATTGTCACCTGAAGGGTTCCTGGAGCCCACATATTGGTGCTCTAGACCACTGTCTTGCATAAAGCTCTGTTAAAGGTGAGGCTTCAAGATCCTGCACTGTCAGACTGCCTTGTTTTCTTAGCCCCAGCCTGGATTTGGAAGTTATCAAGTACTCCTGTCACAAACATGCAGCAAAGAAATGCAAATGTTTCCATTTCAACGAGTTAAGAAGAGTTTGTAACGATCCCTTCACTCTGTGGAATGATGGAATTGATAGGGATCTGTTTGCTCAGGGCTTGTAAAAAATGCCTTGTCTCCGAGTAGCTGCTGAGATGTTGCTGTTTCAGTTTGGGCTGCAATGCCTTTTATGGCTCGTTGGTAAACAGGACCTGAAAATCCCTGGTATTCCTTTTAACAGCTGGAATGGGGATACACATCACAGTTGGTGCCCACCCACCCAAGTTCATGAGGAATGTGTGACTGTTTCAGAGAGAAGAAAATACCCAGCTGCCTGAACTGACTTCTGGTAGACTAAAAATACCTTGCCTTGTGCATTTGCTAATTAGGTTTTTCTCATTTAAAACCGTTACCAGTCATACCTGACTAGGCAGGGGCACAGATTGCTACACGGTCTGGTGGCAGCAGAGCTTTCCTGCAGCAAGCTGCGGGTGCTCGGCCCTGCGCCCTCCCGTGGCTCCAGAAAGGTCTATTGTTCCTCTGCGCATCCTATGGAGCCAGTATATGGGTAGGGGGCCCCTTCAGCTGAGGCGTCTGCTGAACGACAGCCCCGTGAAAGTAAAGCCAAGCAGTACCTTTAGCACTCCGGGAAGGAACCAGGAGAAGGTTTGAGCTCAGCATCATCTATTTTGTCCACTGCAGAGCCAAGCCACCTTGCAGCTGTCTGGTCACACAGAGTCACTGAGGGACACGAGCTGCTGGACCACAGGGACAGCTCGGTACCTTCCACAGCACCTCCTTTTAATGCCCTCGGTTTGGTGACCTGGAAGAACTTGCACAGCCAAAGAGCACAAATGGGTCTGTTACTGCACAGCCCCACGGGATGGGTAACAGGGTAATAAGGTGTTTTGTGTCCCTAGGACTGGCTTAAATGTCTCCCAGTGAAGTAGTTCCTATAGTTTCTCCTGTATAAATATGGATGTCACATGGTCTCTGTCCTTCTCTCTGTGAAATAACTCGTCAGGTCTCTGCTTCCATGAGGGTACAACTTGTCCGGGGTTTGCAGAGTGGTCAGAAATGTCCCTGATACAGAACTATTTCTTAGCTGTAGCCAAAGCATCAAAGTCCCCCAGTCTGTAGTGTCCTATCAGAGGTGAAAGTCTAAATCCACAAATCCTCTGTCTGAGCAGCCATACATGGGAGCAATGGAGCAGGGATATTCCCTCACCTCCCGGTAAGAAACTGAGTGAGACTTTTTCAGCTCTTGCTTCTCCAGTCCGTTTCTAGGACGGTTCTGTGCAGGTGGCACAGCTTATCAGGAGCTTTATCCAAGTTTCTTTTCTTTTTCTTCTATGTTTTTATTCCACTGCATTAGGCACATGGCAACACAGCTTTGCACATGGCAGCTGCATTGCCTCACGACAGGAACCAGGAAGAAATCGTCCAGCTGCTCCTTGACCACGGGGCAGACCCAAGCATCCGAAACTTGGACAACGATCAGCCGATTCACATGGCTCCTCCTGGAAAAGCTGGGGATCAGGTATGTTCTCTGCACTGCTGCTGCTTCCTAACGTGCCTGCACACAGCCCACTGCCTGTCCTCACCAGGGAAACACTGACAGCAACCCGGATGTCACAGGTTCGGCTTGGTAGGTGTCAGTGCGATGGGCCTGGGGGCTCCCTGCTTCAAGAGCTCTGTCATGTAGGAGCACACAGCAGGCACCTGGAGTATCTGGTACTCCAGATACTCACTGAGTTCATTCAGCCCTTCATTTCGGGCTCCATTTGTCCTAACAGTCTCTCAGGGTATGGGTGATAGTATGTGCCATGCTGCACCCTGGGCTCTCTGCTGGCACACCTGGCGTGGTCCATGCTCAGTCTGTGGGTCAAAGGTGTTTAATTTCAGCACAGCTCTTGGGAGGGCAGGTGTAGTCCCATCATCGTGGTGCTCATCCTTCATCACCGTGTGACTCCCACTGTAATGCCAGGGGTACAACACACAGCAGTTACAGCAGTGATGAAGACTCACTAACAGGTTATTTAGCAGTTACCACCATACAATGTATTTGCTACTCCAGACACATCTGGGAGGTATCGATGGGCAGTTCTTTTGTAATGGCAACAAATCTCAAATGAATGATGAGGTTTCGTGCCTACAGGTATGGAAAGGCTCCTGGAGCTCACTGTAGTCTCTGGTGTGTGTGTGTGTCTAGGTACACATGTGTACAGGGGGGTGCTGTGTGTGGGTATTGCAGCATCTGGATGCAGTTTCAGATGGTACATTATGAACTTCTGTGGGGTTTTTTGGCAGGTTAGGCATCTGCTGAAGAAAGGGAAAGTTGCTTCTGCCTTCATTTCCTGCCGTGGGAATGCCAGATCCTAGGCTGTCTGCAGGTCCTGGCGTGGCTTCAACTTCAGCTTGCCTCTTCCAGAAACTGTGAGGATGGTGACTCAACACGTCCCTGCTCTTTGAGTCTTTAGATCGGGGTGAGATGACAAGTGTTTCTCCACCTGTGGCCCAAAGGTAGCCTGTAAGATACCAGAAGATGAGCCTTCAAATGGGTGAAGACTTATTAATTTTGCTAACGATGAATGCTAATAAACCTCAAGCATTGCCTGCAAGCAGAGAGGCAAGCAGGGCAAATGGCTGCCAGGTAAATAAGCCAATGTTTGAGGTACAGCCAACCCTTGATTTGGTGGCAGCTGAAACCCATGGTGGGGACAGGACACAGGTTGGTATTTTGGCTATAAAAGGTTGAGAAATACTGCTCTAAGACAGGCTTGAGCTGTGCCTCTTACTAAGTCTTGCACAGAGGTACTTGTTGAAATGCTGAAGCCTCTGTTATGTGCCTCCATTGTTCCTGCTGGTCTGGGAATGCAGGAACCTGAGGGGAGGGAAGAGACTGCATGGAAGAGGCCAAGACAGTCTGAGTCATCATCCCTGGCTGTATTACCAGAATGAATGGACATCCAATCTCAGGAGCTCGGAGCAAGGGCTCCTGCAAGCTGCTGCTGTCCTGTTTCCTGGCACTGTGGAAGGGAGCTGAAGCAGCTGTCACTCGCCAGAGTCTCCCACCCAACCCAAGGAACGGACGCTTGTCAGAGCAAGTACACGGGGCAAGTTCTCAGCAGTGCAGGTCTGTGTGGCTCCTGAGTGCTGCCAGCCAAGGGACTCCTCCTTGAGACATCTGGTCCACTCCAAGTGTCCAGCTTTGGTGCCACAGAATAGCTCTGGAAGCACCTCAGAGCGAGGAGCTGAAGCCTCACTTGAGCTGCACAGGCGACAAAGGCTTCCTTTGGGTCTTCACCAGCTCTTAGGCATGGGCAGGGTTGAAAACCTTTGAGCCCCGTGGGGCTGTACACAGCAGGGTCAGCATGTGATGGGGTAAGTGCTTTCCATCCCCATTCTTACCCAAGGAGGCGTTTTAATAGATTCTTCTTACTCTTTCTGTGAAATGATGTGTGAATTGCTGTGCAATCAGCTGGCATCAGTGTCTCTGCCAGGTCAGTAGGATTGAAGGAAGATGTCCAAAGGGAGTGGAAGCCCTGTTTTGACAGCCCTTTCATAGGTGTCTCATCTTCAGCACACATGCTGAGTGATAGTCCACTGATTTCTCAATGTTGAACAAGTTATTTTCTTCTAACAGGACTGAACAATAAGAAGGGCAGTTGTCTTAAATCACTGCAGTAACTTCCTTGATCACCCAACGACTAACTCAACAGCATGAGGTTTTTCTAAAGCACTTGTCACTCTCACAGGCCTGGGCTGTTTAAACAACCGTTTACTAGACTTGAACAAAAGCTCTTAAGAAATGCAGAGATCTTCTCAGCTTTCTCAGCCCTCCTCTCTGCTGTTTTGCTGTTGCTTCTCACTACGTTGTACCTACAAACCTGCCAACATCCGCTGATAAAAAAAAAAGCAGATGTGGATTTGCATGTGTTTGCATAAATTTGCATGTATCTGGGCACGGGCCAGCCAAAGCATGTGCTGTCATACTTCGAAGGGATGTTAGAACAAGCCCTGAACTGAGTGATAACTGCATTGGTGGGTCAGGACTGTGTGGCAAGACAAAGTGGTCAATAAAATATCCCCTTCTTGAATTTGCTAGCAGCAGAACTGCAAAGCTGCAGCCAGCACGTGGCGTGTGATGCACTAGGGAAGAGATGAAAAGCTTTTTGCCACCCAGGAACGTTGGAAGGATGGAAGTCCTTTGGCAGCAAGTGGGAAAAAAATGACATGAGCTGTTTTCTAGAGTGGTTTATCTCTTTATTGGTTCATCTGCCTGCTGTTGGATGGGTAATACAGAGCAATGCCATCAGTGACTTGTGGTCTGTAAACATCACCGTGTCCCGAATATCAGGGAAGATATCAGTCAGGGGAGGAATGGATGTGGCTTCAATCAGAGCATCACCCCAGCAGCCTGCGCTGCTCAGAGCTGAGCTGAGATTTGCAGAGGGAAGATGCCACGACCGACCCAGGAAGGATTTGTTCTCCTGTAGGCACATCTGTGTTCAGCTTCCCAAAGCACATCTGTTACAGGCCTGGCCTGGAGCCAGCCAGAGGCCACAAGCTGCTCATATTGTCTTTGGACCGGATCCATGAGACAGTTGGAAGCTGCTGCTGCCCCACAAACCTCCAGCACCTTCCCCTTCCCCTGTCAAGCCAGCCGGTGCCTGGCCTGTATCCTGTGTATCCAGAAAACCCCTTGGCTGGCTCAAAGGTTTCCTGAGTGTTAAGCCTTCTGTGCTGGGGTGAATTTTATTGATTTGAGCTGTATCTTAGTTCCCAATTAACCCCTCAATTCTTTATGACTGTTTCAGGGGAAATGTACCTTTTATGACCTTAGCAGTCCTGGCGTGTGTGATACCCCTGTATTTGCACAGTTTATCTCTTCCTACCTGTGGTTTTGGATAAGTTGCTAATAACAAAGGCTTTTTATCACCAAATAAATGTTCTGCAGTGGCACCATGGAAAAGGCACCCGGCGGCTGGCGACTTTTGATCAGAAAACTGGTGCAATTTACAGAGAGCCTGAAAATAAGAACCCTTTAATTTTCTCCAGACCTGTGGGTCACTTCTGGAGTTATTCATGGCTTTTGTAGGGCTGGTGTGATCCTCTCTTTTGTGTGAACACCTATTTATGTAGGTTGGCAGCACTTCACCTGGCAGGGGCTGATGAAATGCCAGAGTTTCAGCAGTGCTGTGCCAGCTCTGTTGGAGATACAGCCCAAAGCTGCTTTCCTTTAACACACCCCCCTTTGTTGGGGGTTTTTGTTGGGGGGGACAATAAAGGTGGGAATGAGTATATTCCCCATAGCTAGAGAATGCACACTCAGCCTTTGAATAGTTGTCCTCTTGATGTTTCTTTTCCTTTCTTGTGTCAACAAGGCATCATTGTGTCAACAGTCAGCAAGCTTCTACTTGCACTGGGTATGTCACCTGGACTCCACTGAGATGGAGCTGGGGAGCAGTGTCCAAACTGTGTTTCCAGGGGATTGCAAAATAACTGGTGGAGGAGCAGTAGAGAAATAGGAAGAGGCTGCAAGGGAGGGCAGTGCTACTTAACAGAGACTGTTAGAAGCCAGAGACCCTGGTGCAAGGAAACATCTGACCTTGTCCCAGCAGAGCACTCGACAGTTCCAGAGCAGCTGGTGCCACGCAGCACGAGGCCAATGGTTGTTGAATACCTGCTGTCTGTAAGAACTCACTGCATGCTCCCATCTCAGCAGCTCAGCCACCGTGAGCCCTGGAAGCTCGCTGGAGAGACTGGACCAGCCCTCCAGGAGACAGCTTCCCACACCAGAGGAGTGCTTTGCTTTTTGCCTGGGTCAGGCAGTGTCCAAGGAGCAGGAGTAAGAATGGGGTGCAGGGTGGATGTAGGAATGGCTCACACTGTTGTCCCTGAGGTTGTGCCTAAACAGCAGCTGACAGTTCAATGATGGGCACAACCTCTCTCTGTCACACGCCATGGCCTTTGCAGGGAGTGATACTCTCTGGAGGTGCAGTGTAGCCACTGATACCTGCACAAATCTGCACCACAGCACGCTGATAAAGGTGCAATCTGCTGATAACACCTTACATCCAGATACCTGCCTGGCACGGAGGTGAGCCAGACCTCCTTAGGCTGCAAGGCTTTATCTGCCTTCCTCGCCGTGCTGGTGTGTGGACTGGGACACTGTAAACCCTGCTGTAAGGTGTGCTAGTGGGAGCACTCTCCCATGAGTGCTTACCTGCCATCTTCCCTCTGCTGTGTGAGAACACCTCGTATCGGCTCTGTTAAGCCAAGGCCAACGTCGCCAACCTGCGGGGAGGATGTGGTCACCCTGTTTCCGCCAGAAGACTCAAATATCTTGCCTCAGCCTTCGTGTGGCTCTTTCATGTTGCTGATAAGGGGCCCTGACGTGTCTCAAGATATGCCCAGTCCTCAAGCAGAAGGCAGGAGTGAGAAGCTGGCACCGAGCAAGCTGCGGAGCAGGCGATTCAGTAGAAGTGTAACCCGCCAGCATCCTGAGATAACACTCAGGGGATGAAGTGCCTGCCAACGCTTCTAAAATGACACTTAACAGAGTGTTTCTGCATGGGGTTAATCACACCTTTATCTGCACCAAAGATAACTGGAGCTGATAACTCCCGTTGGCTTTCTGGGACCAAACGCATTCGTCGCTTGGGCCAGCTATAAGATTAGTCAGGTACTAGCAGGGGAGAGGGGAGGATATGATTTAAAGTTGTCAAAGTATTTTAAAGCAAGCTTTGGGGGAAAAAAAAGGTAAAGGAACTGGGTGTTGGAAAGGTAGAGTTATCTTTGTGTCACCTCCTTGTCTAGCATGGCAAAACCAAAACATTCCATCTAGGGACCCCAGCTGGACAGGGGAATAATGGCATTTTCAGCAGGTCTCACTGAACAAATGTTGCTCCTAGTTCTTCATACATTTCACAGGATGAGGAAACATTGGTTGGATTTTTGGGTGGAATGAAGAAAACCTCCCTGTTTGCCAGCCAGATGCATGTGTCTCTTGCATCCCTCGCATTATGGGCCGGCTCTGGGGAGAGAGAAGATTATCAGTGAAGTGTAGAAGTGTCTGGAGGAGAAGGTGAGCATACAGCTAGTTAAACCCTTTCCTTTTCTTCACAGGTGCAGTTAGTTTTTTGCATTTGTGTTGGATTTGATATGGAGAGGTGCTGCTTTCTTTCCAGACTTGGGTGCTCAGCTGAGATAACTGATGGACTGGCAGTCTGCCTCACCAAGTGCTGTTACAAGTAGGTGAGAGACAGTCTCAGAAAGGTCTGGGTCTGTGCAAGGAACAGGGAATCCTCAGGTATGGTAACCTTCCCATTTTCTACTTAAAAAACCATAAAATCATTTAGCTCCTGTTCAGCTGATTACGCTGAAAGGTGCAGAAAACCTGCTATCAACAGAGCAAACTCTACAAAGGGCTGCCAAACTACATCAGGCTCGCTCTGAACTCTGCCTTCATGGGGAAGCAGGTGTTGAGTAGCAGCCAAAGAAGTTTGGCACTGGATCCAACCTCTGCACAAGCCTGAGGGCCTTTCTGGCTCTGGGCTGAACCCTGAGCTTGCATGGAAAGCAGGGGCTTTCCTTTCCTGCAAGAACCCCTAGAGAATGACATCACTGCAGCCTGAGCAGAAGCAGTGGCTAAGGAGCTACAGGCCCATCTCGGAGCAGGATGCTGCACAGCTTCTCTCTGGGGAGTGTGTTGGACAGTGAGATAGAGAGAGGATTTTATCTGATGGGAGGGTAAGTGAGACCCTTCATGCTGCTGAGTAGGTTGCTGAGGGTCTCTCTGCCTCACCTCTGTGAGAACAGGGCTAGGATCCTTAGACATTTAGCACACAAGGAATGAACAGGCTTCAGCATGTGTACCACATCATTTATTTGTATCAAAAAGAGCTGGCCTAGTGACACCTGGTTAGTAAGGCAGCTTAGGATTCCTTTAAAAAAACCAACAACAAACAGGCAAAACCAACCCCCAAACTACCACCACCACAACAACAAAACACCCCTGACCAGACAAGACAGGAGGACTAATGTAGTGACAGCATCACGTAGAAAGCTGTGAGTAGTGAAGAACAAACTGGAGTGTGTTAGGCAGTGCAACTTTGCATAGTTCATGGGCAATTAATCTGATTTGGGTACAGTGGATGTGTAAAACCACAGTCCCCAGCAGCTCTGGCAGACGTCACGTTTCCTATCCTGAAGAAGAAGTCGTCAGCCACGGCCACGGGCGGTAGGTAGTCCATGCAGTCTGTGCTGGGGCAGAAGTACTGCGGGACCCTGCTGTCCACGTGCTGGGAGGCACAGGCTGTGCAGCAGCAGGTGGAGGTGGCGTATGGGGAGGGGGTATGGCAGGACCACTCCTCTGCAGGGTAGACATAGGTCTTGGTGTCCGGAGCAGAGGGTGGGCTGTGGGTCAGCGGAGTTAAAGGGGACAGCTGAGGAGGAGAGCAGCTGTAGTTTAACGGGCTGGAGAGATCAGCTGAACTGGGGGATCCGGCAGCCTGGAGTTTGAGAGGGGAAATAAAACAACAACACAACAGGACATTTCAGGCTGTCGTTTGGGGAAACAGCAGCCAGAACTCCCATGCTGTTCGCTGCCTCTCTCCAGAGGGTCTGGCTACCCAGGGAGATGGTTGGGCCCTTGGAGGCCTAAGCCCTCCAGGCAGCTCCTGTGACACTGGTGTTAACAGGGAACTTCTCTGCCAGCTAGACAACTGCCAGCAGGATCCAGGGGATTCTTTGCAGAAAGCCTGTGGGATCTTTAGAAGGGATATTCCCTGTTCTGCAGCCTCTCTCCAGGTTTGGCTGGGCCTCCCTGTCCTCTGCTCCCAACAGGAAACCACCCTGAAGCCCACACACAGAGCCTGCACTGCTGGGGCTGTACCCCACGTCCCTAAAAGCAGTCACATCTCCCAGTCGGCCTGTGACTCCCTTCCCTGTCTTCCCCCTGAGCACGCCTGTGGCTGCTCCCCGGGACACTGAGCTTACCAGATCCTGGTTAAAGCAGAGCGGGACCGGCTGGAAGGCATCCGAGCTGTAGTGTGAGGGTGTCTGGAAGGCACTGAAGGCTGGGTCTAAGGGTGCATCTGCCTGAAGACAGGAATCCACCAGCTGCTCCAAATAGCTAGGGCTTTCTTCACAGGAGAGGCAGTTGGAGAACTGCCATGGTGGGCAATAGTTGGGAACAGAAGAGATGGGTTCTGTGTCAAAAGGTGCTAGGAGAGAAGGGAAACCAGACAGTAGCAAATTACTCAATGTTTGTCCTCACAAAGGGCAGGTGTTGCCCTAGGTCAGGTTTCAGTGCTCTTGTTATGTTTGTTTCCCTATGGATTTAGAGAAGGAAAATGTTCCTTTGAGTTCAGGATGATTTTTCTAGGGAAACAGACACAAGGAAGAAGATGCACAATACCACACAAATAACTTGGGAACTTTAGTTCCCATGGAAATATCTAAAGCTCTTTAAATACTGCTCAAAACTCTTCTAGCTCCAGCCATTATGGACAGGGATCCAGCTGGAAACTCCCTCCGACTCCTGTCCCTCTGACCTCGGCTGTTTACAGACCCAGAAATTTGCTGTGCAGTGATTTACACTTCACAGCTCAGCAGCTGGGTCGTGCCTTTGCCTCACCCAGATGCAGGGAAGCCACATCTGGAGGACAAAGGGGATAACACTAGATCAATTTGTCTCTACTGTCCTCCAAACAGGCAGCAGACAGTCATCACTGCTTGCAGGTTCAAGGTAGCAGAGTTTTAGCTGGGTGGAGGAAGTGAGAAGCACCCAAAATACATAAACAGATGGAGAATTTCCAGCCTGAGAAAGCTTTGGTATGTCTCACGTTTCGGTATTAACATAAGCAAATTGATTCCCAAATAGTGATGGTTTAATCATTTCCTCGTCCTTACAATGTATATATTCACACCTGCCCAACTTTTTTAGGTCTCTCTGCTTTGGTTGTAGAATAATTGAAGGGTCTGTAAGCTCAAAGTGCAGTTCCACCCACCCCTTTCCCCCTTCCTTGGATATTCACACACAGGACGAAAAAACCTGACCCTCCTTTCCCTGCTAGGGATGCTGCCAGGAGTGTGAGAACAGCCAACTCTGCTGGAGCTTGGCAAAAAGCTCCAGGGGGATCTGACCCTCTAGCTCCAATGGGACCCACAGGCTGCAGCCTGGAGAAGGTGATGCCAGCAGTGTTATTCCCACAGGGATGAGCATCCCTTCCTGGAGGGGACTCACTCATGCTGTGGGAAAAATAAACTGCATAAATGCGAGCGTGTGAGCTGCTCCTGAGCAGGGTAATGTGTACTCTGCTGGCCTCACGGCATCCTCATCTGCATTTCATGGGCTCCTTTCAGGTGCTGATTGGCTGCATTGCCTGTTATCTGGCAGTGCCTGCCTGACCAAGGGCTGGAAGGACTCTGGGCTGTGGGAAAAATTGGGAAGGGGATGGGAAGGGACATGCAGATGGACTTTGTACCAACCTGGGTGAGGAGGAGACACAGACTCTGAAAACTGGATGCTGCTGCTGCTGCCCCAAGAAACCTGACCAGAGAGAAGGGAAGAACAGGAATTGTAGATACTGTAACACTGGGGAGCGTTCTGCATGCTGAGGTAAGTCAGGATTTCACTTCAGCCTATTTACACAGATGACATGGAAAACTCCCCCAGCATTGACAGAACAAGGTTAATATGCATAACAAGATTCTTCCCTGGGTCTGTAACAGCACTAGAGGAGCACAACAGCAACCTGGTGTAAAGCCCCTGGGACAGCACCTTGCTAGTGTGCTCTTTCTACTGCATCGTTTCTATTAATTCAGCAGAGATGTGGCTGTCTTGGAAACGTCTTCATTTCTAGGGCTGTGAATTCCACAGTGGGGACATCACAAAGGATAGATGATTGGATAAATACGATTGATAATAAGTAATTAGCAAATGGGAGCAATAACTGCAGCTGGGGGTGTCCCGGTGGCTGCTGCCATGCTTGCTGTTGATGTCACTTGAGAAGCAGCTCTGACATTGCTCCCCACCCTAAGGCAGCTCTGACAAGGGACAGCATCATTTCCTGAGGAATGCTGGAGGCTGAAGTGGACAGATCAATCTGATCTAGGAACCTGACCTGCCAGAGGGGAGAGATCCACCTGAAAAGTAACAGGAGTTCTGATGCTTGTTATCTGGGACCAGGGTCTTACTCTACAAGTACAAATACTGGGGGGTTTCCTCAGTTTAATTCACAGAGACTTCTTCTCCTTTATTCAAAGTGCTCTTTGGTGCCTCATTTCCCTTGGAACAAATTCTTGGCATGTGCCTGTGCATTTAATGCATGAAATAGTGTCTATTCTGGGCTGAGAGTGCCTTAGGACCTCCCTCCTTCCCTTTGGTGGCAGGTATGTAACAGGGGGACAGCCGTACCACCAGCAGCAGAACCTTCCAGGCTTGGCTTTTCACAGCTTATCCTGCCAGCCCAAACCTCAGGGGCCTCTCCAAGGCAACACGTCCCTTTGCACATCACAAAGGTAACCCCCTGCACTGCCACTTCCCACTTTTTCCTGTTATGGCCAAAGCAAGCACTGTGGAATCTTGCTGTGGGAAATGAGAACGGGTTCCATGCAGCCCTGCGATGCTAGCTGCGATGAAGAGGCTGCTCTGTAAGGGCTGGAAGGGAGGAGGGACACAGCATTCCCAAAGCCCAGCAGTTCTGTGTGCTGTTCACCTAGCCCTCTGTGCCTGTGACTTGCTGGCTGAGCAGCCTTTTGTGCAATCAATCAGCTGCAACCACCCACAGGAGGTGGGAGATGAAATCTGAACACCATCCAAAGCTCTCATGTCATGAACCAGGAAGAAGTAATGATTTACCAACCTCTTTATGCAAATCCCTAGAGTGGCTGGAGCTAGAGGACTCCTACAAAGACTGGGAGAGTGAGAGAGCGCACACGCGTGTGTGTACACACACAGAGATCTCCGTGCCCTCCTTTGGAAAGGAGAGGGCTAGGAGCTGCCTAGGAGGTACTGAAGAATGTTGGAGACCTGAATTCAGCCACACATGCCTGCATACCCGTTTAAAAAAAGGGTAAATCAGGTATTTAGGGATATGGGTTAGCACAGGACAGGAATGGTTGGACTCGGTGACCTCAAAGCTCTTTTCCAACTTTGTGATTCTGTGATTCACGTTGTGCTAAGGAGCCCGAATGGAGCAGGATGGAGCCCTGCCTGCTTAAGGAGTCTTTGCCCATGCCTTGTTTTCTTCCTTCCCACTAGCCAAAATTTGGGGCTGTCACCAAGCCCCAAGTTCCCAACCCCTTTCCACTGCCTGGGCGCTGCTGGAAGCAGTGTACCGCTGGTGCTTTCATTTCCTGCCTGACCTAACTGGACAAGAGAAAGCCTCCAGGCTCTGGCAGTCTCTTTGGCCCAGCCTTGGATTACAGCCTTGGCAAAAGGGGGACGAAAGGAGACACAAAGCAGACACCAGAAGATTTTTACTTACCGCTGCCCCGGTTTCTGCTTGTCGTGCTCTCCTCTGCTGCAGCAACTCCTTGACTGTGATCTTTACTCTAACACCTTGGTACACCTTGGGCTTTCCTGAAAGCATTTGTGGAAAAGCTCTTTACAAAACCGGGAGGTTTTCAGAACATACTGCAAATCCAGCATGTTTTCAGGCTTGCTGTACACAGAGCCTACGTGGGCTTAACGGATGATTAACTGAGCGCTGCTAAGCCACTTGTAATCACAGTTTATAACCCTCTTTAGTACCTGCTATTCAAGCTTGTGACAAGCAGACATTGACAAAAAAGTTGCTGTTGATTTAGCGGTCATACGTGTTTTATTCTCTACTACCTCCTTCCCCCCTCCCCTCTCCAGGTGTCCTAATACCAAGCTCCATCTGGTGCTACTGTTGAATTTATTTAAATTCCTATCATATTTGCCACTCCTAGGACCTGAAAATAAAAGTGGGAAGCACTTCATCGGGCAGATGAAGCCCAGGGATAAAACAAGAGAAAAACGTGGGCAGTTATTAGGAGGGCCAACCAAAACACACATGAAATTACTGCTTTCACTGATCGCTTCCAGCAAAGTCTACCCCTTATCCATTATTGCTTTATGTTGCTCATTCTATACAACTCCAATTTATTTCAAACAAGCCTTTAGGCTGTCTTTAACCCAACCAAAACCACCCAGCAATCATCAGTCACTACCTGACAAGGGATTTTTAATACAGGAAGCAGTACAGAATTCACCTAGTCTGAAAAAACACTTTCACTTGCTGAGCTTACGCTGAAATCCTTGAAGCCCCTGGCAGGCAGTCCTGTCTCTCTCCTAACTTTCTGCTGTCATTTTCCCCCAGTAACAGATCCTACAGACACTAGTGCCTTTTCCTGCAGTTGCATGTTCCCTGGGACACGGACTAAGAAGAGAGCACTGGGTTTGTGAGTCCCAGCCACATACCCAAGAAATCCCTCGCTGTAAGCACTGTCCTATAACCTTGCCCTGCTGCTGATGGCTGCAGAGCATCTTCACGCTCCTCTCTGCCCAACCCCAGCCCTCCTGCTACCCCCTTGGTGCTCTGGTTGAGGACATGCTGGGACAGGCACACGCTGGAAGAGGCAGGCGGGTCCCTCGGGAAAGGTGGCAGGCTGAGCCGGGTGTGCCGAGCCGCGCTGGGGATCATTCCTTTCAGGGGCTGGTTTTGTTTCTATTCAACAAACTGAAGATGGGGAAAACTAGGGGAGGGAAGGGTAGAATTTAACGAGAACACCCCGTTACCTGGCTTCCCTATAGGCAGGGAGGGCCCTGAGCTAACAACCGCTTTCTGCAGGTTTGGGTTCATGCCGCGTACAGCCTCTTAGCGCAGGCAGATGGATAGGGCTAGGGGCTACGCTATGAGCACCTGAAATTAGCAGGTGAGGTATGGAAGCATCTGCAGCCCAGGGGCTGGCTGTCAGGCAGGCTCCACCCCCGGCATTGTGCGCCGCGGTTCCTGCTTTGCCAGCACCCGAGACCCCAGGGTGGTCTGCGTGCAGCCGAAGCACGGAGAGAGGGGCTGCCGTGGGCAGCTCTCCTGACTTGGGGGCGGGAGGAGCGGGGCGGCGAGGGTGGGCTGCGGGTCAGGCGACGGAGTGGGGAGGGCAGGCTGGAGCCGGAGCAGGGTGACAAGGGCAGGCTGGGGACCCAGGGCAGACTGTGCGGGGCGGGCACAAAGCGCAGCGGGGGGGCAACGGGTGCGGGGCCGCGTCTCCTGTCCCGCCGCGGCGGCCCGTCGGGCAGCGCTGCCCCGCCGGGAGCCGCCGGAAGGCGAGAGGCGCCGGGCCGGGCGGGCTCTGCGGTGCCCCGGCTCCCCCCGCCGGGCCGGCCCTCCCCGCTGCGCTCCGCTGCGCCCCGGCCCCGCTGGCGGCCCCGCGGCGGCGGCCCCGCGGCCGGCCGGGGCTGGCACTTGGCGGGCAGGAGCCCTTCCCTGCCTCCTCCTTCCCTTCTCCCCGCCCTCCCCGGTTCCTCCTCGCTGGGAGGCGAGGTTGCCTCAGTCGCGAAATGACCCCGGCGAACCCCGAAACAGCCCCAAAATGGGGTGGCGGGGAGGTGGGGAGGGAAGAAGGGGAAGGGGGGGTGTGCAGCGTCGGGGCTTACCGGACATCCTGAGCAGGAGCGGGCAGCACCTCCCCGGGCACCCGGTGCAGCAGTGGCCCTGGCCCCGGCCCCAGAGCAGGTGAAGGGGGCAAGGGGCAACAGGCTTAAAATTTGGGGGCGAAGGGACCTGCTTGCCTGGTGGCAATGCCAGGTGGATCCTGACAATATTATTGTTTTATCCCTACAGGTATAAGTTTGAGTTTTTCTCTCCTAATGCCAAGTATTTAAAACCTCTAGAAACCAATGATTTGACAATCAATGATTGCGCGATACTTTCAATTTGAATATTCAAAGGCTCCACAAAATGGGCTATCTTTTTGTGAAACTGAGCACATCCCCGTCTAGCAGAGGGTCTGGGGGAACAAGATCTGGTGGGGCCACCCTCCCCACCCTTTGCTTTTGGGGCATTTGCAGGGTTTTATCCATCTTTCCCTGAATGAAGCAGATGCCTCCAAACAGGCTCAGTATTTTCCCCTCAGATACACAGGCTGGGCTCCAGCCCTCTCATATTACATTTGCTACCTCCAGAGAAGACTCTGCAACAGACAGAGCTGCTTTTTGCACAATTTTTCACATTTTGAGGCGAAATACTAAGATTTTTGGAAGAAAATGGCCTCAGTCAGGCATAGCAGAGCAAAGTGGCTGCCCTGGGCATCCAGGGAGCTGAAGCTCCTTGAACCCCACATCTTTCCACCATACTCCCTTCCTCTGCCCAGGTGCTGGCCTTATATTGAAATGTATTTGCGTTTTCCCTTAATTAAGACTACTTGCTCTTGCTGCACAAATTGGGCCCTCTCTTGTTACATGCTTTAGCACTGGCCTGGCCTGTGTGCTGTGAGTGCTGGGATTTCACCGTGTGGTAGGATGACACAGGTTTTGGATAACCCTTCCCCACGATACAATGCTGCATGAATTTGGGATTTTCAGGTTGGGTTTAAATTTTTCCCTGGGCACTGCAGTCTCTGCCATGTCCCAGGGATAGCTGGCTAAGGCAGAAAGCAGGCCAGGCTGTTAATAATCTACTAGCAGTTCAGTTTGGCTATTGTTGCAGCTGAATATTTTCTTTTCCTTTAAGTTGAACAAATACACTTGATTTCTGTGGGGAGTGGTCGCAGTGGCAGTGCTGTTCCTTGCACTGGAAGGTGCCTCTGCAGCTCCTGGTAGGCCGAGCCTTGCTCAGGGCAGCTCTTCAGGACTGCTTTCCCCGAGCCCCTCTGGAGAGGAGCCCTTTCCCCAACCTGTGATGCAGCAAAAAGGCGGATGCTGTGCTGGGGGAGCTGCAGAGGGGGGTTGTGCGGGGTGTGTGTCACTGGGGTGTGTGTCACTGGGGAGTGCACAGGCCTGCCTGTGCTGAGCAGTTGGGGACCCGAAGCCCTTGCGTTGCTGGGGCTGCTTTCAGCTGAAGCGCTGGTGGTGAGTGGGTAGAGCCGGGTGAGGCTGCGGGCGCTGTGTGGGGGAGCTGGCACTCCCCGGGCACGGGTAGTGTTTACCTCTGTAACCAGAGACCACAGAGGAGAGCACACAGACTGCTTAGCTCCAGTCATGACTGAGCTTTAAGGAAACACGAAGCACCCGTGTTCAGGGTGTTCCTGCACAGCCTGGGTTTCAGAGCATTTTCAGGCTGGCAGAGACTCTACCTTGGTTAAAAGCCAAATGCCAAAGCAGGTCAAAGACTACGAGACCTGTTCGTGTTTCTCCCTTAGAGCCTGACAGAAATACAGCCAGGCTGCCCAGGTGTCCCTTGGAGATGGCTGAAGGTCACTCCTTCACCATGTCCTCAAACAGCAGCTAAGGACAGCGATCCAGCCTGGCAGTGCTGTCAGCTGCGGTGTGGAACAAGGCTGTGGGCTTGTGCAGGTTTTGGGGCACGGTGGCTAGGAATGGGCCAAGGAGACCTGCACACCCCTTAGATGTGCTGGGGCTCCTTGCCTTGCCCTGGTCAGAGGAACAGCTCTGGCTGAGCGGGTACTACCCTGGGATGCTCCGCCAAACGGGGGCTGCAGGCTCCCCTCGACCGGCGCTTAGCGTGTGTGCGGAGGAGCGCTGCCTGCGGGCTCTCCCGCTGAGCTTGCCCTGTCTCTGGGGCCGGCTTCGGGCGGTGACCGCGGGCGGCTCCGGAGCCCCGGGAGCGCAGCGACACCTGCGGGCGGCCGCCTCACCCCCGGCGCTGCGGCGGGTAGAGCCGGGGCTGCGCGGCCGGTGCTCTGGCTCCTGGCGCCGCTGCTTTGCAGGACCGACGGGCTTAGATGGCCTTTCAAGGGCCTTTCCGACCTCAGGCGGCCTGTGCTCCTCCGGTTCTCAGCTGTGCTGCAAGGGGTCAGGGCAAGGAGAGGGGTCAGGGCAAGGAGAGGGGTCAGGGCAAGGAGAGGTCTGTCCCGGGCAGCCTGGGCAGAGCCTCCCCTTTTGGGGTCCCTGGGAGCACTCGTGCCACGCGTTGATGCCAGAGAGTACTCTGGATGGTCAGCAGGTGCCCAAGGAGTCAGGGAGGTGCTGTCTGCCAGGGGTGTGTGGAGCAGGGGGCTGGCACATTGCTGCCTGTGCACTGAGGTGCGGGGACGTTCCTGGGCTATGGGACGAGGGGTGCCAGGCACGGGGCTAGGTGGGACCTCTGTGAAAGAAAGGGCCTGGCCCTCTCGGCAGCTCTCTGTGCCTGTTTCTAGCTGCAGTGCTGTGTCCCTAGGCCACATTCTCTGCAGAGAGGTGGCTGCAGACAGCTTGGCACGGAGCGATGCTCTGGGCCTGATCCTGTGGCCCTGATGCCCTTTATAATCCCTGGAGGGAGCCGAGAGGGCTCCAACTGTCCCATCAGCCCCAGGATGTGAAGAGGATAGACTAGGAGGGCCTTAAAGCATCTGGCTGATACAGGCTCTCGGGCCCTGGAAGGTGCCTGTTCATCCTTGGCAAGGCATTTGTTGCTGCTGGGGTTGAGATGGGGCAAAGGGGGTAACCTCTGCCGCGTACGGGCGCAGCGGGCCGGGCTGGCTGCGTGTGTGAGGGCTGCCCAGGTCTGTGTGTGTGTTTGCGGGTGCAGAGCTACCTCTAGTGGCCGTGGGGCCCGGCCCTGGGACTTCCCATCCCCTCGTTCCCAATTGCAGCCCCAGGGGCTGGGAGCAGACAGCCATATATACCTGCCGAGACAAAGCTTCGGGTCAGCTCACTTCTGTCAGCCCGGCGTAGGCAGGAGGGGAAGAGCTCGGTGTTTTTATCCGAGCACGAGGGAAATTGGGGAGGATGTGCTTTGTTGGGAGAGGTGGGAGGCCTCCTTGTGTGCAGATCAGCAGGCAGGACGGTACCCCGGCAGCCCCACCAACACCCTAAGCTGTCTGCCAGGCCACTGTAGCACGGTGAGCTTTATTTTGTTGCAGCCTGCTGTGCAGCAGGCTCAAAGATGCCATGCCTTTGCCACTGTGTCTGTAACTGCTGCCCAAGACAATGCCATGTGCACAGCATGCTGGCCTTAGTGACATACATTTATGCTGCTAGATACCATTATACAGCCCCTGGGCTTCCCCCAGCCCCTGCCCTCCTTCCCAGCCTTTATGGATGTAGTTTAAGGTTCAGAGCAACCTGTTTTCTCGGCATCTGAAAAGAAGCACCCAAGATCCCTGTTTGTAGGACAGGCTCACAGAGTGCAGGTAGTCTTCAGGCTGCGTACCGCCAGTCTGAGAGCAATGACTTTCACAAGGCACCCCAGAAGCTAACTGTGGTATAGCCAAGTGACTGTATTTCTAGACAGAGCATAAGGCATTGCATGGTGTTAGCATCCTCTGTTTGAAGGACCAGCTTTAGGAAAAAGCATGTAAGTAATTAGTTTGCTTCATTAATGGTCCGTTTTTCTTTTCCTCCAGCTCATCTCTCATCAGTAAGTTCTCCGCCCCTCGTAAGGCCCCCAGACGGGGCCTCCATCCTCTTTTGCCCAGCCAGAGTTATCGGGAAGGGGTGGTGTCTCCAAGGGCTGCTCTGGTGAGAGGTGGCTGATCCGTGAGGTAAGCTCGTTTGCCACAGTCATGAATGGTGAGAAGGAGTAGGGAGAGGCAGCGGCATAGCTGGTGGAGTAGTGAACATCTTCAAGGGGATGCAGAGGGTAGGACTGGGCTCCGGGGATGGCTGGGGTCCAACCTGAGCTTCGGTATGGGGAAATGCCTCCAGACTCCTGTGAGGAGAGGCAGCTGGCACTGGCAGGAGGCGCTTGCAGGAGGTCTGAGCATGAACTGTCCAGCTGGCTGAGGCTGTTGGGTGAGGTCTGCTCCCAGGGCTCTCTCTGCACGGAAGAGGGGAGAGAAGGCAAGAAAGGCACTTAGGCATAAAAGCTTGTCCTGGAGGTAATGGCATATCTAGCCTGGCTTCGCCAAGCCAGGATATCCCTAGAGCCTAGCTGGGGACACACACCAGGGTTTCTGTTGCTCTGGAGCAGCATTTGGTGGTGTAACTGTTGAAAGGAAACATCCGTGGGGTCAGTGGTGGGCAAGGCCTGGAGCAGGCTCCTGGTGGGACTGACCAGCCCTGCCCTGAGGGGGTGTGAACCCAGCTGGCTCCTGGGAAGCAGCAGGGATGGGGATAGGCACCAGCTTGGAGCCAACAGAGGATGTTTCTAGAAACTTAAGGAGCTTAATGGAGTAGTTGCTTTGTGGAGCAGGGATGGTAGTTAATTTAGGAGCTGGTCCCCAACAAGAAGAAGGGACAATTAGATGGGAAAAAAAGGAGAAAAACCACTCCCCCCTCAGCCCTGCTCCATCTGCTGTGGCTGTCTCCTGGAACAGCCACATCCTTCCTGCACAGGTCCCCCTGACTCAACCCCAGGTTCAGAGTGGATAACCTTTCACTGGGTGGCTGGGAACTGTAGACTCACTCACGAGTAGGAAATGTGCTGTGTCGTTAGGAAAGGACGGCAGTAGTGGGGGCACTGAAGAAGGGCTGAAGAAGGAGCTGGTCCCAGCTGTGAGGGCAGCAGCACGGTAATCCCCATACTGGTCGGTGAGAAACGGGTCTGGAAGTGCAGGGTAGCCCTGAGCAGCAGAGGAATCACATGAGAAGGGCTTGGAGCCTAGAGAGGATGAGTAGACATCACTAACAAACTGCTTTGTGTTGTGGACATCCAGCTCAGTTGTGAAGGATCTCCTGACACCGTAGTAACTGGCCATGGTGGGTGAGCCTGTGGTGGTCAGAAAGAAAGGTTGTCTAAAGGGAAACCAAAGCAGCAGGACCTGGGCATCTCTGCAGGTGCAGAGCAGAGTCCTTTCTTCTCTCTCTAGCATCACCCAGGGCAGGAGTCAATTTTGTATTGAAACAGGTGTGCCAGCTTAAGTGATTTTAGCACCTCAACTGCCCTAATCCAGCTGATAACCTCCATCTGCAGCAAACCAAATGTGTTTTGGGAAGCTTTAAGTACGGGGCCAGTGGGACAGACCTCAGTTTTTCCAGCCTTTGTTTCTTCCTTGTTCTGCTCCAGCCCCTAAGGAGGATGAGGATGGAGTTATGGCTGCAAAACTACGTGCCTCTGTTCCAGCCTCACTCCCCTTCCTTGCCCAAGAGCTCAAGGGATGAAATAGGTCAGTCTCTGGTTTTGTACTCTTTCTCTTTGGCTCCAAGGAAAATTGGAAGATGCAGAAGGGAAAAAAGGGTGCTCTCTGTAGTGCCTCTATCAAAAGAGGTGGCAGCTGCTTTTATGTTGCCTGTTTTACCCCTCTCTGGGAATTTCATAGAGCCTACAGGGGCCTTTCTTTTACTAGTGCTGTTCCTGTTTTGACTCTTTCAATGACTTTCCTCCTGGGCTTTTTCTGAGGGATGGCCTTGCTCCAGTGCTCCTTTGCTCCCCTTGCTCTTTGGAGGAGAAAAGACAGGAGCAGTGTTAACTGTCCAGCCTGCACAGAAGGTATTTATTAGTGGAGGAAAACCTCACCTGGCATTTGTACAACTGATGGCTGTGGTGTGCTGGTGCTGCCCTGCAAAAGATAAAGACATGTTTAAAAATGTGCTTTCAAAACAAGGCAGCTCGAAGTGTGTAGGTTTTGGAAGGTGTGGGCACAGTTCAGGTGCACTATTTGAGCCTTGGTGCTGTCAGTGTGAAGAGCTTAACTACAAGACTCAGGGGTATTAGCAGACATAGGCTAGGAAGAGATTCTGAAGGTCTTGGACAGAGTTGATAACAATAGAAGCCAGTTATCTTGGTATTTCTTTCTCATGTACCACAAGGCTCCTGAGTGCAGGTGTAATGCTGAGCGGTCAGTTTGGTGTTGGCAAGAAACAGGTCCCAATCAACCAGTATCTAAGTCTCTACCTGGTCCAAACAGGCAGGTTCTTCACTGCTCATGTTCTAGCTCAGGTCTCCTGCTGCAGAGGGGCCTGCTCTAGCAGAGCAGGCAGGCTGTGTGGAGAGGGCAGTTGTTCCTAGCCCCTATTTGGGTTCTCCAGCGGAGATAACAGTAATCTTCTCTTGGTCCCTAAGCAAGAAGGAATTAGCCCTGAGTGACCCTGGTGCTAATTCCTTACAAAGCAGCGAGGCAAAGGCACTCCTTCCTCTGGAGCAGAACTCAGACCTGGTGTTTCATGGGGCTCTGACTCCAGGACCTCCAGATGCACAGAGCAGAAATACACTGTCCATGGCTGCGTTTGCCTCAGCTGTGCTGTGCCCCTGGCTGCTGCTGGTGGTGGTGGCATGCTATTTTCAGTTTGCATAGGGCAAACAGGAGGTTCCTGCTGTAGCAAGCAACCAAATTTAGAGGTTTAGATTTGAATTAAATTTGCCAGGGCTAGGACTTCCTTTTACTGCTGGGGGAGGCTTGCAGCTGCTCCCTGCCCAGTCATGAAAATGAGCTCTGGGCCCACGTAGGTCACACGGGCTGCAGGAGCGACAGGAGGTGTCAGGAAGCAGCCCTCGGGCCGCGGGCAGATGCGAGTGTTCCCGCTGCAGGGTCAGAGCTGGGCCTTGCACCTGGCTCCCGCTGGGCCGTTTCTGGCCGCAGGCCTCAGTGAGAGTCATGGCTGGTAACACATGCTGCCCTGTCAAGGTGAAGCCTCCACATGCAAATCTGCCCCCAGCAGACACCCCTCTCAGCATGTGTGTCACTTCAGCGGTTCCTTCTCCTGCTCTGGGGCTTCCTTGCCACCTCCTCTGCCTGCAGTCAGCTTGTGTCTGCATGTGCTGAGGAGGAACCTCTCTGGAAGCAGACCTCTGTGCTCGTGGTTAGACCCCAGTCTTAAGTGGTCTAGTATTGTTGTCTGGCATTCCTAATTCGTGTTTGAGGAAACAGTTGAGTTGGGAGGCACAAGTAGTGCAGATGCTGCCCACAGGTCAAAGGAGTGCAGTGATGAGAGCTGGGATGCTTTGCTGGAGGGCCAGGAAGGTCCCTGGGCATAGCAGCCAGCCTCTAGCATGGAGCATTTCAGACTACCAGTGTGTCTTAAATTCACCTTTGGTTCTTTCTGTTAAACAGCCACTGAAACTATCTGACTGTGTGTCCCAGGCAGCAGGTCCTCCTGAACACACCTGTGATAGAAAAACACAGAGCTGCCATGAGCTGCAAGGGCTTTACCTGCCTTAATTCAATCACAGGAGCCTCAGCAGCAGCCCATCTTTGGCCTTCATCCTAGCAAGCACTCGCATGCTTGCAGAGACCTCTGTTTCACTTGCCTCAGGCAACAAATGGCTCTGCTTAATTTAAGCCCATTAGTTCATTTCCTCCCTGCATTACTTCCTTTCAGTGCTGTGGGACTGGGGTAGCTGGATCTTCTGCAGCACATCAGTGTGTCTGTTTAGCATCACTCTGCCCACAGCACGTTCAGCTGTTGATAAGCTTGGTCTCAGCCGGCCTCACACGTGACCAGGCAGAGATGCTGGCTGGGGGTACTCCAGAGAGCTGTGTTGCTTTGCTTCCTTGGTAACATGAGGTTTGTTCGGCTGCAGGGCTGCCTTGGGGGAGCAAAAGTAAGGATCTGGGTCAAAATAAGGACCTGGCCCTGCAATGGGGACCTGTGGTGCCCTTTGACACCGAAGCCAAAGCATTGTATCTCCTCTCTGGGCCAAGTCTGTGGTACAGCAGCTGAAGTAATAAAAACTAAGAACAAAAGCAAAGCTTAGTGTGGGCAGGGCGCCTTCCTGGTCTTCTGATGGCAGGTTTGCTGAGTGATCTGTCCCTGGCTTCTGAGTACAGCTGGGCATAATGCTTCATCTGTGGTTTGCCCACCTGAGAAGAGGGTGATCCTTTCATCACACAGAGGGCAGCTGCTGGCTCATGCCTATGCCGTGGAGGAGCCAAGTGAAAACATATCAGCCTGTCCCTAAAGCCCAGGATTAAGTTCTTTTGCCCTGCAGCTGGTGGGACCTCAGAAGCCCAAACTGTATTGTTTTCCTCACAGTATGTTCTGGTTTCCTGTCACTTGATGTGTGCAAGGACCGACTGTCACAAGCCCACTGCTGTTCTGCTGCCCCAGTAAAGAGCCCAGCAGCTCAGCCCTGATGGGCAATGACCTTTCCATAGCTCCCACAGGCCTCCCCTTGCACAACAAAGCCTCACTGGTTTTATTTTGGAGCAAAGATCACGCTCAAACAAAAGATGCAGCTAAATTACACTGCATCATAAATACACAAAGAGGTGTTCAGTTATTTGCCGTTTACTTTGATTCCAGATTATATTGTGCCAGATAACCAGAGCTGTGCTCCCAGCTGTTCTTTTCATGAGATGTTGGAGCAAATACGGATGTTTGCTCTGCACAATCATTTTCTGTGTCTGGGGGAATTAGCAACAAGGCTGGTTTTTGCATTAGATAGACACACAACTGCTAGGCTTTGGAATACAAAGGAAAGGGCAATAAAGCAACCAGCAAGTGTTTTACAGTTCTTAGGACTTCTGATTGCAACCGTTGAAGCTTCTGCCTCCAGAAAGGGAGCAGGTAAAGCATGATAGCCATCGGCGAGGGTCTGTTCTCTGGGTGAGTGCAAACACAGCAGTTACTTCCTGCTGCTCCCTGAAGCAGACTTCCCAAATGCCTGCCTGGTTGGGAGCATGTGTTTCCCAGCAGCTGTCCATGGCTCAGGGGGTCTTCTGTCTTTCTGCATTAGCTGAGGGCTGTGAAGAGATCTGTGGCTAGATGCTGCTTGCTTTGGCAATGCTCGTGCTGTTCTCTGTCTGTCTGGTAGCCCGGTTGACAAGCATGGAAGTAACAGGGAGAAAAATACTTGCAAGTCCCTTTGAGATCCCTTTGTTTTGCTAAAGGCAAAAAGCCCAAGGCAAAGTGGCTTGAGAAGGGGGGAAAAAAGATCAAAACTCTGAGTATGTGTCTTCTGCTGTCAGTAATTTGGGTCTCTGCTCCCACCTTTTCCTTCCAGGACACAGTTTCAGCAGCTTGGCTGCATCTCCTCATCTGTCAGTGGCTCCCATTCAGCCTGGGAGTGAAGTGCTGCTGCTTGGGAAAGGAGAATCTTGGGAGCACACAGGGAATGGCTTAAGGACCCATGGAGTGCCACGTGCCAGCCCCTGCAATACTGTGTCCTCTTTTGGGGGCAGCAGTGCCTTTATGGCCAGTAATTGAGGAAAAAATAATGGAGCAGGCTATAATTTGTCTTAGGTCTCCAGTTGCCATAGAACCACTTTAAAAAGGAATCATCTCTTACACACTGATGTTTGGACTCTTTCCAGACCATAAGATCACTGTATCTCCCCTGGCATTCCAGTATGCCAGTGAGGAGCTGGAAGGGGCACAGCACTTGGGGAAGAACATCTGGTTTTGTGGCACTGAGTTGTGTAGCTGGTGAAAAGGGAATGAGGAATTTAGCAGTGCTGATTTCCTTTAAAAAATACAAGCAAACAAACAAAACCAACCCCAAACAAAGCAAGCTTTAGTCTCTCAAAGGTTCCCTGATGTTAAAAATCAAGGAGCCATCTGGAGCAAATGCTGGTGCTGCAAGTGGCTTTGCTGTTCCCTGTCGATATTGGCAGTGCCCTGACCTCAACATAAATACCCTTTAGACCAGAGGGTTACATGACATGACTCTTCTGTTCTAAAACAAGGAAAGCCCCAAAAACAGTGTGGGGAGAGAGACTTACGCTGAGGCGGGAGCCGCTGCTCTGCCGGGATCGCTTCTCAGCAAGCAGGTCTTTGACCGTGTGCTTCACTCGCACCCCTTGGTACACCCGTTTGCCAAAATCTGTAGGGACTGAGGGGATGGAGCAAGGGTTAGAGGGGTTCAGTGAAAGCACAGGGCAGCTCGAGGGGGTTGCTGCAGAACTAGCTAATCTGTTGCCCCTGTACACAGAGTTAGGAAGCGTGTAAGACTTGTTATCAGTACAAAACCATCCCTAGGGACCCAGCAGCAAGGACTGCTCGCTTGTGGAGAGCAGAGACTGAGGTGCCCTACCCTGTATTTCACCAGGTGGTTTCCTTGCAGCTCTCTCTGTACCAGATATGGCTAGCTGATGGGTTTTGGCTTTTGTTTTTCTGAGGAGAGCTCTGGGGGGATCCTGCATTTCCCCTTTGGTCAGCAAAACGTGATTTAACTGTACAGCCCCCACTGCCTTCGGCAGAAGTGCCTGGGTTCAGCCCCTCCTGGCCCTTCTGGAGGTGCTGGCTTTCAGCGTGTTGCTCTGCAGAGCTGTGATCTCAGTGCAGCTGAGGTGGAAGTACCCCAGCTGGCTGGAGTGGCTCCTCTGAACAGGGACGTGGATCATGGTGCAGGTCTCAGGAAAGGAAGGGGTCTGGCTGTTCAGGCTGCTTTGTGTCCACAGCAAATACAGACAGGTACCTGGGGACTCTGTTCTTTTGTCAGGGTTACTGAGGAAGGCACAAATTGGGGTACATCACCCAGAAGGCTGATGGCAGTCTTGGCTCTCTTTTCCTGACCTGCCTGGAAGGTAGCACAGCAAAGGGTCTGTGTGGCTTTTGGTGTGAGGCATCTGTCCTCTTACTCTGCCTGGATAAAGCCTGCCACAATCTGCCTTGTGTAAAGGCATTTTGGCATGAATGAGGGCAGAGAGGTGCAAGACCAGGCACAGCTTGCTGTATCCTGGCTAGCTGGCTGTGCCTGCATAGAGAGCTCGCACTGTGGAGCCAGGGAGGAGTGTCCACCTGGGCTTTTATCAAAATCTGCCAGACAAGAGCTTTGCTTTGAAGCTAATCCCTTGGAAAGCATGCAGCCCTGTTCTGAGGGAACGCAAACAGCCATTCCACAGCTGATGTGTTTGATCTCTAGAGCTGTGGTTTATCATCTCGCCCCTCTGCTTTTCAGGATGTGTCATTTGGCTCTGTTCATGGCTTTCATTCATGTGGCACTGTGTCCCCAGGTGCACATATACACAGAGAGCTTGGGAAGGGAAAAGTAGTGGGTTTAAACAACACACAATCTCAGTGCTGGCTCGGGGTTACCCCGAATGCTTTCTGTCAGGACACAGCAATTGCAACTACAGCTCAGTGTTTGGATAGTAACCAGCCAGGCTGCAGCCCAGGCACAAGGCAAACACGTTACCAGAGACAGTGCACCGCTTCCTTTAGAGACACAGCGTTGCCATTTGATAGAAAAGCCTGACCTGTGTCATACCCTTTGCTGAGTTCCATCGTGGTTTGATACCTGCAGTAACTCCTCCAGCCTTTGCTAGCTGCAGCCAGGTGAAGATTCAGGCCTTGATTCAGCCTTGACCAAAGCCAAGGAGACAGTCTTGCATTTAATTTTCAGAATGGGGATATTTCTAACATAGCTTTACTGGGAAAACTGTGAGCATCTTTTATTCTTTAGTCTAACGCTGCCAAATCCCACAGCCTCTTTGTGTGAACTGTCCTTGCTTCTCTGACTGCTTCTAGCAAGAGTCTGATGCTCTGTGCTTGGGCAGTCCTGTTTTCCTGGCATCTTTACTACGTGGCCTGTAGACATTAGACAAACGCTTCCACACATCGTTACTCTTACACGTGGGTGCTGTGCTGTTGAGGTTACTTCACTCGTCCTCAACAGTTACACCTCTGCTCAGATTCTTACAAGAAAGCAATGTAATGCCTCTGTCCCCTAACTCTGTCTTTCCCTTGGCAGCCCAGCCTCACGTAACTAAACCTGTTGCTTTTGGTGAGTTATCCAGCAGCTGATGCTGAGCTATTAAAACTCCAGATAACTCTGTTATTGGCAGCATTGGGGAAAGGGGTAATATTTTAGGCCCAAGATTATATAATTTTTAAGTAAATTGAATCATATTTCACATCACTTCAACCTAATCACCTTTTGGAAAAATACTGCACTCTGCAAGAATATAAATTCAGTCTAGAGAAGATGGAACCTGTTAATAGATACTGTTCTTGGGTCATTAAAGATGCCACATGTTTATTTTAGACAATTCTGACTTCTTTTTTTAAATTGGAGCCCAAGAACAGCATGGTATGTTCTTTCCCCAATATTTCCCCAAAGATGGGTGTTTAGAGTTGTGAAAAGTAAAGGTGGTGAAACTCACCTGTTTCCATTGTCGTTGCTGCTGACAGGTGCAAGCTCTCAGGTTCTGCAGGACTTTGGGGAAGGTCTGTCTGTCATGAGTGTTGCGGAGCAGAGTGAAGTCAGAGCTCATGTTCCACTGGGAAAGTTGTGGCTGAGCCTAATGGAAATATATTTTCTACAATTTAGTGATGTCTCCATGATACCTTGTTTGGGATTTGCTTAAATGCAAATCTCTTGATGTGTGTTTCACTCCCAATTTGCATCGTCAATGTGGATCTTTCCCGAAGAGTCTCTTTCCTGTCTGAGCTGACATTTCATGGATGAATACTGAGATGAGGCTTATGGGCAGAAAAACCTTGGGTTAAAGTGGAAGGCTGCTAATTCTTGCAGTGATGAGCCATTTCCTTACAGGTCAGGAACCTGGCTGGAAAAACAAGGCTTGGGACAAGAGCATCTTCTTGTGTGTAAGTGTGAGGTACCCATGTGCTGTTGGGTGCACACAGCAGACCTTACTCGGGGAGTAGTTCTGTCTCTCTGGGACTCCACGGGCTAGCTTGTGCATTAAATAGTTAAAACTGGATCTGTGGACACACTGAACCCAGGAGGCTTCTGCAAGCAGCAAAAGCATCTGCCAGCACCTCTGTGGGGAGTGGGGTAGCAGCCAGGGATGGCATGCTTGCAGGACTGATAGGAACTGTGTGCTTCTGGGTGGAGGCCAAAGTTTGGTGCTCTGTTATCAAGCACGGGGTCCCCTTTCTGAAGGTCTGGGGTTAACCTCCAGCAAGGGGCCAGAAGAGGACCTGTTCTTACTCTGCTGTTGGTCCCAGAGTAAAGGGACCTTCGCCCAAGGCTGGTAAAGCCATTCCTCTGTTACCAGCCTCCAAATGGTAGCAAGCCTGTCTGTGCAATGTCTGAACCAAGAAGCCTTTCTTATTTGTTGCTTCCTTTAAACACAGTATCTTATATCCCAGTTCTGACACACACTCTGTTTGCCGTGGGAGCACCATTTTCCCCGTAACGTGGCTCTTGTGGCCTGTCAGCGTGGTGAGGCCGGGCCGTGGTGAGGCCGGGCTGTGGTGAGGCAGATGATCTCTGCAGCAGTCTGTGTACAAGCAGAGTGCACGGTATGGCTGTGCTCATCTTACAGGAGCAGCACAAGGCTGGCGCCAATATGTTCCTCCTATTTAATTACTTCTCCTCTTGCAGAGTCTGCTGCCAGCATGCGGGTCTGTTACGTAAGAGCCGTCCCTCTCTGGAATTCCAGGCACCTTCCCCAGCATTAGCCTCAGCGTTTCTCCTGTCACATGAACTGCCTTCCTGGGGAAGGCCGGTGGGGTTTTAAGCACAATTCTTTGTTTCCTTCAGAAGAGAAGTAAAGTAGAAATAGCAGCAGCTGGCAAAAGCCGTGTCTGCTCAAGCCACCGAGGAAAGCGGGGAGGGCAGAGCTGAGACAACATCCCAAATCATTCCTGACAATCTTAACTTGCAGATGCAGCTCGGGTATTCTGCCTGCTCTGATGTGGAGCTCAAGACCACGAGGACTTCTCACAACGAAGCTCATGGAAGGCTTGAGCTCCTGTACACGCAGTCTTCACCTCTAATATAAGATGTCTTATTTAGACCCCTTCCTGGCACGCACGGGTGTCTCCGGCCTGGCTGGCAGGTAACGGAAGGGGCAGGAAGCCCCAGCCGGCTTGGGAAGCCCGGGCAGATGCTCAGTCCCAACAGAAGAGGGCTGTCTTTCCTTTGTCACCAACACCCTTAGCGTGCCACCCGCCTCCCGCCAGGCTGCCCGCATGGCTTTGTACCCCCGCTCGGTGTGTATATACATCGGCTCGGATATACCCGTTCGGCCCCAGCCCGTCCCAGCCGATAGCTCTGCGCGCTGCGGCCGCTGCCTGTACCGATGGCGCGGAGAGCAACAGATCCCGCGGGAAACAAAACAGAGATAAAATAAGAACCGGGCCAGCCTTCTTTTTCGGCGAGACCCGCTTCTTATCGCTTGCAAGACGTCAGCCCCGGGTTTCCCGTGTGCTTGGGTGAATTGGGGCGTGTGCTTTCCACGGGGGGATCTGTGTGTGTGTCTGTCTGTCTGTCTGACGGGCTGACAGGAGCGGCCGTGCCCCGCAAGCCTGGCTGTGCCCCGCAAGCCTGGCTGTGCCCCGCAAGCCTGGCTGTGCCCCGCAAGCCTGGCTGTGCGGCTCGCTGTGGAGCATCCCGCTGGGCTCCGGTACCGAAGCCAGCCTCCCGAGAAGCGCGGGGGACTGCGGCAGCCGGTGCGTTGGGTCCCAGCTGCGGTTCCAGCCCGCCTTCCCGGTACGGGTGCGTCTGCGCTCGCCGCTGGCCCGGCCCCGTTTGGGCGAGGAGCGGCTCCAGGCACGCCCCGCCGCGGCCCCGGAACCTTCGGGAGCCGGCGCCGCTCCCCGGCGGGCCCGCTCGGCTGCTGCACGGCCGCGGCCCGGCTCCCGCGCGGGGATTGGCCGGCGGGCGGGCCGGTCCGTTGGGTTCTGGTTCCCCCGCTCCGCCCGCGGCTCCCTCCCGGCGGCACGCCGCGGGGCCTCTGATCCGGCCGCCGCCGGGCTCCGTCGGGCGGCGAGGGGAGCTCCGCGGCGTCTCCGTCCCGCCCTTGCGCGGCCGGCGGCCCCGGCCATGCCGCCCGCCAGGCCTGGCGGCAGGGAGGCCTTGGTGCTGCAGTGCGAGTGGGAGGCGTGCGCCTACGTGGCCTCGAACATGGAGGAGTTCTGTGAGCATGTGGCGCAGCACCTGCGGCGGTACCTTGCCGGGGAGCGCCGGGACGAGCTGGACCCTCTCGGTAAGCAGCTGGAAGCCCCGGTCTCGGCGGCTCGCCAGCCCTCCCTCTGCTCTGGAGAGCCGCTCCAGCGGGGCTGGGGCTCCGGGCAGCGAAGAGCCCGGTGCTGCTCTGTCCGGGGGACCCGGGGCTTTGCTCAGGGAGCATCCGTGGGCCCTGCCACCTCCTGTTTGTGTTGCAGAGGAATACACGTGCTTGTGGCAGGAATGTGGCTTCTGCTCCCCGGAAAGCTCGGCTGACCTCATTCGCCACGTCTATTTCCACTGCTACCACACCAAGCTGAAGCAGTGGGGGCTCCAGGCCCTGCAGAGCCAGTCGGACGTGAGCCACTGCCAGCTGGACCTACAGAGCCGCAACATCATCCCTGAGATCCCGGAGAACTTCCTGTGCTTGTGGGAGTACTGTGAGGTGAGAGCAGGGGGCCCGGTGTTTGCTGTGACTTGGCAGCCGAGGGAGGGGGAGGCTGTTGTGTTTGTACCTGTGCTCTGGCTGAGGCCAGCCCCTGCTGATTTATTCCCCACACCACCCTCATTCTGCCTCTCCCTGCTCCTCCACAGAGATCATTTGATAATCCTGAGTGGTTCTATCGGCACGTGGAAGATCACAGCTTCTGTTCAGAGTACAAGGCAGCAGGGAAGGAAAACCATGTGGTCCTCTGTGGCTGGAAAGGTTAGTGGGTGCAGGCCAGGCCTCTCTAGAGAGCTTTGCACAGGGCTGGGTTGCAGATGCTGTACAGATGAACTGTGTTCCTTGGCAGGGCTCCAGAGAGTATGTGTGCACGGTCCTAACAGTCAGATATTCCTGCAGAATTTCCATCAGGGGAGGAGTTGAGTGCATAATATAGCACCTTGTGTTTCTGTTTAGTACTGAGAAAAAAATGCTCCAGCTTAATTTTTTTTCAATAATTTCTTTCTCCTGTGCTTGTGCAACTAATTGTCTTAGCTGCTTGCAGTGACACATCCCGCTGTGACCCTGCTGTCTGGACTTTTGGGAGCAGGGAGTTGATCCTTGCTAGTCAAAGCAGGAGCAAGGTCGGGCCCACGTGTGACTGTTGTTTCTGTTCAGACTGTGACTGCACCTTCAAGGGGCGCTGCAAGCTGCGGGAGCACCTGCGCAGCCACACGCAGGAGAAGGTGGTGGCCTGTCCTACCTGTGGGGGGATGTTTGCCAACAACACCAAGTTCTTTGACCACATCCGCCGACAGACCGCGCTGGACCGTAAGCTGCTGCGGGCAGGGGAGGGGGGCACGGGGCTCTCAGCAGCCCTCTGGCTGGGCCACTTGTTTGGCCAGAGCTGCCTGCCCTCTGCAAGCAAAGGGCGTGGTGGTGCTTGGAAGCACCCTGACTCCTCTGATGGCTGGGAGCTCAGGCACTGATGAATCTCTGGGAAGTGTCTTGCTGAGCAGGAGTGTTGCTGGAGGCTGCAGAGGCTGCGCAGGGCTCACGCTGCTGCAGCCAGAGCTACTCTGTAGGGACCTGGGCTGGAATCCAGGGCAGTGCCTGGTGCCTTGCAGCAGCGCTAGGATCTGCTGGCAGAGTTCTCTTGCAGTGTGCTGTGCTGGTTGTGCTGGCAGCACGAGGAGGCAGATTGGTCTTCCCAAGTGGCAGGTTTTTTGTTTGGCTTTGTAGTCAGTATCTGCTACCTCTGTCAGGTGAGAAGGGTTCCCAGCACCGCTGTAACTGCCGCTTTTTCTCACCTGCTGCTCTCTGTGCTGTTGTGAATGCTTCAGTCTCTTTTCTCACCACCCCTTCTCCTTTCTCCCCCATGCTGCAGAGCAGAGGTTTCAGTGTTCCCACTGCTCCAAGAGGTTTGCCACAGAGAGGCTGCTCCGTGACCACATGAGGAACCATGGTGAGTGAAGCCCCCCTTTCCCAGCTGAGGCTCCAAAGAGAGCCTGTGTGTGTGTGTGCATGCCCTCCCTTCCTTTAAAGTAACATCTCCTGCCCCTTCCTTTGCACAGTGAACCATTACAAGTGCCCTCTGTGTGACATGACCTGCCCCCTGCCCTCCTCCCTGCGCAATCACATCCGCTTTCGGCACAGCGAGGAGCGGCCGTTCAAGTGTGACTACTGTGACTACAGGTGAGGACAGGGGCTCTCCACCTCCCCAGGCTGGTGATGGAGAAGCGTACAGAGGGGTGTGTGCACTCCACAGCCTTCAGCTCTGTTCCTTCATCGTTTCCTTTCAGCTGCAAGAATCTCATTGACTTGAGGAAGCACCTGGACACGCACAGCAAGGAGCCAGCTTACCGCTGCGAGTTGGAGACCTGCAGCTTCACTGCACGTTCCCTCTGCTCCATCAAACTGCACTACCGGAAAGTCCACGAGGTGGGAAGGGAGCAGAGCCCTCTTCTGCTGTGTGCTCTCTCTCAGGGAGGCACAGAGCTCAACATGCTGTACAGGAGCATGAGGGAAAAAGCTAAAGTGATGTGATGTGCCCCGGGCCGACCAGGGCTGTAGGAGTGTGATGTCAGGTTGTGTTCCTCTCTTGCTGCAGCAATGATATGTCTTCTCAGAGAACCCAATTCCTCCTTCCACACATATGTGTGGGAAGCAAACCCTCTGGTGGGGCTCATGGGGTACTCACATCGCTCTCTCTGCCCTTCAGGGTGACTCAGAGCCCCGGTACAAGTGCCATGTCTGTGACAAGTGCTTCACACGTGGGAACAACCTCACTGTCCACCTCAGGAAGAAGCACCAGTTCAAATGGCCCTCGGGGCATCCTCGCTTCAGGTACTGCCCATCCTTGGCTCCTCACTACCTCTTCTAGTGCAAGAGACAGCTGGAGCTGCATCCTGCACCTTGCTGGAGCAGGTACCTGGCAGTGCTTGGGCTCTGACTGTTGCCTGTAATGTGCTCAAGACCAATTTCCTGGTGACTGGGAGGCACTGGGCTGCAAGCACTCAGGGGCAAGTGCCAGAGCAGTACTGGGTGGCAGCTCCAGCAGTGGGTCAGAGATTAGGGTCAGGGGTGGTAGTGGTGCCATCACAGCTGCATCTGGTGGGATGCTTCTAAGCTTAGCAGTGGCCAGGTCCAGGTGAGAACTGCTGCAGATGAATCTCTTGACAGATGCCTCTGCTGCATCCATTCCAGGGAACAGGAGAGCCTAAAAGCTGTGAGGGCAAAGGGATGGGCTTCAAATGTGCCCTGAGAAACAGAGTGGTGGAAGGAGATGGGCTTGGGAGAGGATAGAGGCCTGGCAGAAAGCTCAGAGGCTGCCACATGGATGTGCTTTTAGGGGCAGGGGGGCTTTTATCTTAATTGCCTGGTACCGTGTCTGTAGTAGCACTGAGCATTGACAGCTGGAATATAGTGCTCCTTCCTTGGCTGCCCCATCAGGCTGCTCCCTGTCTCTTGGGAAGGGGCTGCAGTGTGACCGGCTCCATCACCCCCACTTGTCTCTGCTCAGGTACAGGGAACACGAAGATGGCTACATGAGGCTGCAGCTGGTGCGCTACGAGAGCGTGGAGCTGACCGAGCAGCTGCTGAAGGACAGAGAGAAGCAGGGCCAGGCTGGCTCAGCGGAGTGCGTGGTGCTGTCCGAGGGCGAGGGCAGCCTGCGAGGCATCGTCCTGGAGGCCCCGGCCGAGGCTGCCGCGCTGGGGAGCAGCGTCGCTGGGCTGGGAGCGCTGCCGCCGCGCCCGGCGCCCTGCCCTGCTGACACACCCCAGCCAGCACCGCCCGGCGCCTTCCCGGGAGCAGCACCCTGCTCTGAGCAAGAGCCCGGCCCCCCGGCCAGCCCCATCATCCGTGTGGTGAACCGGACCAACGAGCAGGGGGAGAGTGAGACTGTGTATTACGTCCTGGCCAGCACGGCCCCGGAGGAGCCGGCGGCAGCAGCCGGCGCGCTGGCTATGGAGCCGGAGGAGAACGTCATGGACCGGCTGCAGAAAACAGCTGAGGAGCTGGGCATCCAGATCGTGTGAGGCACTCACCTGCCTCTCTGCCTGTGGAAAGCTCCCTGGGATGTGCTGGGGAAGGGCTGGGGGAAAGGGATGAGCTTGTCTTCACCTACCTGCAGCTGAGTGACTTCCCCCTCTGCTGCCCCAGCCTCGTTGGCTGCTGGTTCTAGTCAGCGTGGGGAGAGGGGTGGGACAGGTCTCCCTCAGTTTTGGATCAAGGGATCTGAGCTGGGAAGAGCTGCCTGCCCCCTCCTTCTGGGGATTAGGGACTGCCAAGCCTCTCCCACCCTTCCAGGAGGATTGGCCTTAGCCTGATACAGATCTTCCCCTCTTGGTCACTCAGTGGTGATGTGGTTCCTGCTGCTGTGCAGCCAAATTGTTGGTCCTTGCTGAGCCCGGTCATCAGCCAGGACCTCCCCAGGCAGGATGGGGTGCTGAGCAGACACTCTGGCTGAAGCCTGTCATGGGGAGATGTGTGTCCCTTAGCAGGTATGCCCTCCCCCATCCATACTTTGATCTCCAGAGGATGGCACGTTTGCACATCATCTTCCCTGGGTTGTTTAGCTGGTGGTGGTGGTGGTGGTACCGTTGATCTCATTGCATCATTAATCCCATTGCACCCATCTCCTTCCCTGTGGGGAGAGTGCTGGAGGTGCTGCTATCCCTTGCAGGCACTGGGGCCTTCTTACTGCTCTTGGTTTCCTCCCCACATTGGGGGTTTGGGCTTCTGGTTGAGCAAAGTGTACTTTGGCAAGAGAAATAAAAGTCAGGCTGCCAGGCCAACCAGCATCTGGTATCTGTTTCAGCCCCGTTCCTGCAGCCCTGGCATGTTGTGGTGAAGGGATGAGGGCACTGGAGAGCTCCTGGGATCTCTTGATGTGTCCTGTATGCCTGGTGCAGCTGGTGATGCTTTGGAGGGTGTTACACATCCCCAGAGGTGGCACTGGAAGGCCAGGTTAAGCTCCAGCACACTCGTTCCCTGCTGTGGGTTTGATTTTTGCTGCCTCCCTCAGCATGTCAGCTGCCTGTAATGTAAGTTTTTGAGTTCAGAGAGTAGTCTGGGCTGGTGAGCAGAGCCAGCACAGCCTTTGTCCAGTGATTTGGATGAGGATGAAGCTGGGGTCCCTGGCGTGACACTCGAGGCTTGCCCACCCTGTGTGTGGAGGTGGTGGTGTGCCCGGGGGAAGGCAGGGCTGGGCACAAGCTTTCTGCTCGCTTCCTTTCTCAAGATGTCCAGCAGAAGCTGTTGGAATTCCAGGTTAGTGGAGAAAAGTACTTTATACTAAACCCTTGGCCATCTGCTCGCTTTCTAATTCCAAAGACGGCGAGTGGCTGGTGGCTGTGCCCTTGGCTGGGGTGACGAGCAGCCTCTTAAGCTGATGTCCTGGGTGAGGGGCAGCGTGCTCTGAAGTCGCCTGACACGGGGGCTGGGTGAGGAGCAGGGATGAGGAGCTGCTGTGTGGGAAGGTTCCCTGGGGCTGGATCCGTGTGTGAGGGGTAATCCACATGCCTGCACCCCAGAACTCTTCTCTCCAGGGGTGTGCATGTAGAGTGTCTTCCGTGGGCCAGCGAAACATCTGGGGCCACCATGTCCTCGGGGTGAGGCAGCGTGGGAGCAGCCGGCGGTCCCCAGCACCATGTGCTGCAGGAGGATGCTGGCTAGCTCTGGGGAGAGCATCCCTGTGATGTGGGCAGGCTGTGCCCAGCCTCCTGCACCCCTGCCTGGCCCTTGCTGGTCAGTACTTGGCAGGACTGGGCCGAGGAGATCTTCGAGAGAAGGGCTTCCTGCCAGGCTGCATTCGCAGCACTCCCAGCTTTCCAACACCGCCCTGGGCTCTGCTGCCAGAGTCATGGCTGTGCCTGCACGACCTCCTGCCACAGCTACCCTGAGCTATGTGAGGACGAGGAGTTGGAGTGGAGGTGAAGCTCTGGTGGCTGGGAGAAGTTGTCCCTTTAAACACTGGCCCCAGGCAGGGTAATCTGCCAGAGATTAGCTGTCGGGGAGAGGATTGGCATTAAAGGGAATGTTTCCTCCCTTCCCCCAAGTCCTACAGCATCCCCTGTCCTGTGGGTATGGAAACCAAGTTCACTTTCTCCTGGGAAAGCAGAGAGAGCCTTTGATTTGAGGGGCAAGGGGAGAGGGCAGAGTGTGCGCTATGGGACTGGGCCTCCTCTTCCTCACCGTGATGGCCACGCTGGTCTCCTGCGAGGACCCAGAAGGTAACGGTGTTTGGGGGAAGAGGGGCACGCAGGGTGCCCCAGAGCTGCTGGCACCTGGCTTGATGGGTCTTCCTAGCAGGGAGGGAGACCTTTGTCACATCCCCGTGCTGAGGCTTGGCACAGGGGAAGCGGGAGCTGGGGACCACAGGTTGGGGGTTGGGGTGGGCTGAGGCAAGCCTTCACTGGGCCTGTACCACCTCCCCACGGGTCTCTGAGGGCTGGGGAGCTGGCAGGAAGGGTGGTCCTCAGCCCCTTGCCCCAGCCTTGCTCTGCCTTGCTCCCTGTGGCACCAGGAGACCTGGACACTTACTGGTCCGGCACAGCGCCCATCTGCCTGGGGGGCTGCAAGGGGAAGCACAAGGAGCTGAAGAGGAGCCAGTGTGGGAACGGCAGCTGCTGCTGGCTGGGCTACAAGTCCTTCTGCCGAGGTACAGCCAGGGCGGGGAGACCGGGGGGATGGATGTCCTGGGGGTGGCTGCAGGGCTCGGCACAGCCAGCCTGGCAAGGGCAAGTGTTGTGCTGTGCAGCCAGGTACTCGGGGTGTGAGGGTGCAGCCTGGGGCACTCCCACAGCCTGCCCAGGACCCACAGCCTCCTCCGGGGGTGCTTCCTTGGGCCCTGCTGAGCAGGCTGCAGCCGGCGGTAGCTCGGTGCTGCCCATGGGAACGTCCCTGTCCCCAGTGAACTGTGGGCGGCCCGAAGCGGATTTCAACTCGGTGGTGCACGGCAACGACTGGTGGGTGGGCTCCGTGGTGCGGTACAGCTGCCGGCCGGGGTTCCTGCTGCTGGGGGACCCGGCCAGCGCCTGCCAGTCCGACGGCCGCTGGACCCCCAAGCCCACCTGCCTCCGTGAGTACTGCTGGGTGCCACGCTGAGCCCGAAGGGGCAGCCTGCCTGCGTGGGGAGCAGGGGGAGGGCTGCAGGCCTGCCTCGTACCCCTCTTTACCCCAGCCTGCTGCAGGAGGGCTGTAGGTGGGCACCCTGCGACACACGTGCTCTGGCCCTGCTCCTGCAGGGATCTGCTTGCGAGGTCGGATTGAGATCAGTGAGCGGGACATTACTGGGAAGTGCTCCTCATCCTGCAGCTCCCAGGCCCATCTGGGAGCCTTCCTCAACCGTGGCTGCATCAAGATCTCGGCCTGTGTCACGAAGCACTCGGGCTGGGCCCGCTGGTTCCTGCGCTGCGACGTCTGTGAGTGTGACTGCCACGTCCCCTGCGGTGAGTCCCAGGAACGGCTGCCCCCCTCCTTTGGTAAGGGGGTCTGCCTCGCTCTTCCATGGGAGGGGTTGGCACTGAGTGCTGGGGCCTGCCCAACAGCTCAACCTGTCCTGCTCTTGCTCTCCTCCTGATAGTTTCCTCCAGGTAGAGCTGGGCCACCCGGGGCTGTGGCTGCTGCCCCCACACCAGGGAAGGTTTCCACCATGGATGCTTGCTTCCCTGTGCCACATGTCTCCATCACTCTGCTCCTCCTGTAAGCTCTGTCCATCCCAAGGCTGACCTCTGAGAAGAGATGAGAGCTCTGGACTCAGTCTCTTGCAAGGCTGTCTTCCTGCCCAGCCCCGTCCCATGACTCTCCAGCAGCAGAGGATACTCTGGGAGCAGCAGGTGCTGGGAAGCTGTGTGTGTTTCCCGCAGCTGGGCTTGGGCATGTTGGTGTCTCAGCCTCTTGTTTGCCAGGCTGTTTCCTAGAGGATGTTTGTATCCCCTTTTTAGAGGGGTTTGTGCCTGTTGCAGAAGCGTCTGTCTCATCTCTGCTGCAGGTTGGATTCCTCCCTGCCAGGTATTTCCTACATGTGAGCCAGGCCCTAGGCTGGAAGGTGGACCTGCCCTCTGTGCTTGCTGGAGCTGTCAGGCAGAGCTGGAGCATGGGACTGTCTGTCCCCATGTCCCACTATCCCCATGCCATGGACAGAGCTGGCAGGGCAGAGCTGCCTGGTCAGGGCCACACAACCCATTGCTGAGGGATCAAGCGTTGAAGTGGAACTGACTGCCCCATGGCCACCCTGGGAGCGAACTGTGTGGGGAAGGTCTTAGCTCCCAAGTGCAAAATCCTTCCCACAACCTGATCCCCTTCCAGGGGTCTACAGTCTTGCCCTGAGAGCCCACTTCACCCAGGACTCCTCTCCTGGCAGCCTGGGGGCACAAAGAGACATGGTGGATGATGCCTTGCAGCCAAGATGGGTAAGGCAGCACAAAGGGGGGGTGTCCTTAGCCCAGCAGGGGCCCTCTTTGGTTGTGTAGCTGTAGAAGAAGACCTGGGCTATGGGCCCATAGTGACTCCTTCCAGGCATTTGAGAAGGGAGCTGGGGCTGTGGGCTCTCCCTTCCTGCCACAGGACCTGTTAGCCTGTGCATGGCTCCTTTTATTGTGGCCCTTGGCAGGGGCAGCCTGCTGCACCCAGAGCAACCCAGATGGGTCCTGTGTGGCTTTTGTTCCATGAGGAGATGACTTAAGACCTCCATATGGAGCTTGACTCCATGGCTACCTCCTTGTGTCCTCCCCCTTCCCAGCCTGTGGGCCACCCTGCCTCAGTGTCTCCTCTAGCTGTATCCTGCTCCAACAAGGAGCCAAATCACTGCCCCTAAACTCTGTCCCAGCCCAAGGCTGGCTGTGGGAGGAGAAAGCTCTCCTTGGCTCAGCAGATGGCTTTTTAATTAATACTCTTGTTAGTGCCACTCATTTCCATATGTCTTTCATGTTTAAGTGCTGTGGTGGGTGAGAGGTGTGAGTAACATGGAGGATGGAGCCAGGCGTGGAGCTGCGGAGGTTGGAGGTGCCAGGGGACGGCAGGTCCTCCCTGATGAGCCACAGAGGGGAGTGTGTGCTGGGGGGGAAAGCCCAGGGAGGGGGGCACCCTCCTATCAAGGTCCTTTGTGGCCAGTTGTAAGCCCACCAGCCCCTGGCTCTTGACGCCTGGTGTGGGTGTCCCAGGCAGCCTGAGCTTCACCCAGCTTCTGCCCCCATAGGGGTGGCTGGGTGGCAGTGCAGCCCCTGCCCCAGGGCAGGGCAGGACCAGGAATATCTGGGGTGGGAGCACAGTTAGGGGGTGTTGGGCCTGCGGGATTTTGGGCTGAGGTGGCAATGGGCGGGGGTGGGGTGGGGGGAGCTGCGGTGGGCTCTGCCCTCTGTGTGAAGAGCAGCGGGGGCACCGGGTAGGGGTGCTGGGGGGCTGCGGAGGCAGGGCTGGCACCCCCCAGGCGTCAGCACTGGGGATGCTCAGGGCCTTCTGGCTTGCGGGGGGAAGGGGGAAATAGGGCCGGTCCCTTTAAGAGGATTTTTCGCTGCCTGGCAGTGCCGCCCGCCTGGGCAGCCCGTCCTGCCGCCCCGACCGGCAGCAGGGACAAAGCCGGCGGAGAGGGACAGCGCCGGGGGGCTGCGCCCGGGGAGGGGGGGCTGCGAACCGCTGCTGGGCCGGAGGCGGAGAGCCGCCCCTCTCGCCCTGCCCTGCCCTGCCCAGCCCAGCCCAGCCCTGCGGGGGGATGATGGGGAGGAGACCCCGGCTGGGGACCCGCCGGGCCAGCGCCCAACCCGGGTCCCGACGCTGAGGACCGGGCGGCTACCGCCGAGCCGCTCCCTGCCGGGGCCGGGGGCTCCCGGCTCCGTCCCCCAGCCTCCGCCGCGGGCATCGCCCCTTTGTCTGCGGAGGAGGGAGAGGCGGAGGGCGCTGCGGCGAGAGGAGCGGAGAGGAGTCGGCGCCCGGAGCTTGCCAGGTGAGAGCCTGCGGCGCCCCTTCATCCCCGGAGCAGCCCCTTCCTTCCATCCCCTGCCCGGGGCGGGGGCCGTGCGGGCGGCGGGGGCTGCAGGGAGCCGGGATGAAGGGAAGAGCATCCCGACAAAGCTGCCTGCCCCCACCCCTCCTCGCCTGGCCGAGGGGCTAAGCCGGGCAGAGCGGCTTGCGGGATTTAGCGCTCCTTGTGACGCCCAGCCGGAGGAGTCAAGGTGAGCCCGAGGGCGAGTCGTGCCCGGAGCCCCCCGGGGCTGCGTGCCAAGGGTGCCCCAAACCCCCGCGGGTGCCGAGATGGGGAGCTGAACGCCGGGATCCCGCATCCCCCTTCCTCCCAGGGCTCGGGGTTGGCTTTTTTCCAGCCCTTTCAGGGATGGCTGTGTCTGCAGTGGGGGAATCTCGGCTCAGCTCCTCGCTGTTCCTTGCCGGGGCTGAGGTGTGTGTGCTGCAGCTGCAGCAGGGAGCTGTCGGCCGCCTGCGCCTCGGCAAATGTAGGTTAGCAAAGCATGAGGAGCCCAGCCATGGGGCTGAGATGGGTGCTGGGCCCGGCCTGGCTTAGGCACAGCTCAGTCTCCTTTTGTGGGTGCTGTGGGGATCCCCAACCCCCTCCCAGTCTGTGGTGCCGCAGCAGGGCCTGGGGTTAGTGCAGCCCCCACCCTGCCTGGCTTAGCATCCCCCCCACAAGCGCCGCAGAGAAGTGGCCAAGCCAAGCTGGGATGTGAGGAGCCTGCCTGTGCTGCCGACAGCTTGGGAGGATCGCAAGCAGAAGATCCCACCTGGAACTACCTGCCAGGAGATGGTTTGGGCAGGTTGTGTGTGTGTGGCCATCACACCATGGCCTCAGGCTGTGCCCCTAAGAGCCACAAAGGTGCAATGGGCTGAGGGAGGCCCAGAAGAACTGGTACTAGTTGGGCCTTCTCCCTTCTCTCTTAAGCCTCTCCTAGCAAGGCCACGGGGACCCTGGGCACCAGCTGGGGGACTGATCTGGCCACAGCTGCTCTGCCCCAGGAGCCCGGGTGAGGCACAGTGTGCTTTGTCTGAGGAACTGGCTGGAACAGGCTGCTTGCTTGGGACCTTATCCCTACGTCCTCCTAGCCCTTGCAAGGCCAGGTGGGGGTAATACCTGGTGAGCCCTTAGGGACATCCAGGCACAGCTGGGTGTCCCCTGTCAAGGGCAGAACCTCAGCCATCCCACAACCTGTCCTGCACACACCGGGGAGCCCAACAGCAGTGGGGCTGGGGGAGTTAAGAGCCTGCCAGCTCTGCTGTCAGAGCTGGACGCAGCCACAGGAGGTGCATGAATTATTGACTGTGGAGCTGATCAGCTGCTTTGTGCTACGAGCCCCTCAGTGCAGGCCTGGCTGCCCTGGCCAAGTCTATTTTCCATCCAGCTGTGCATGCCAGGCCACAGCTGGGCAGCGTATCGCAGGGCAGGGGGGCTGTAAGGCCTGGAGCCAGGAGGAGAGTGTGAGGGGACTGGCTGTGGGCTGGTCCCTGGCCCCTGCAAGCTCTGGCCCCGAGCGAGGGGCTCACTGTGTCCATCCCTACGTGTTTCCTACAGAGCAGCAGGATGGCAGAGAAGGGAATGGATCCCGCGTGCGTCTCCATCGCGCTGGAGGACACGGTGTGCCATGCCAGCCCCCCTGACGCCCCGCTCCTCACCACCCATTTGAAGAAGGTGGAGAACCACATCACTGAGGCCCAGAGGTTTTCCCACCTCCCGAAGCGCTCGGCTGTCAACATTGAGTTCATTGACCTGTCCTACTCTGTGCGGGAAGGCTCCTGGTGGAGGAAGAGAGGTAGGAGCTGCTGGCTGGGGAAGGGGTTGGGGGGGGGGGTGTCCTGTAGGGCTATCCCACCCTTCCCTGGTTTTGCCTGCCTTGATCTCACCCGCATCCCCAGTGTGTCCCTCTGTGCTGGATTCATTGCTCCCCTGCCCGTTCCCTGCTCCAGGCACAGAGTGCCTCTGCTCCCTGCCTGCTGGTTTGGGTGTGGGGCAGGGGGGCTGCAGGCAGGGACCCGCAGCAGGAGGTGCTGGGGCCGCTCGCCCCGCTGTCCCCCATGGTCTGCTGGAGCACTGGGTGCTGTGTCTGGCTGTCCTTGCTGGGTGCCCACGGGTGGAGGGCAGGCTCGTGTCCCGCAGCGGTTGCTCTGTGCCTCTGTTGTGTAATGCTGGAGGAAGGCAGAAGGCAGATCCTATCCCAGGCAGGAGGCTCTGGCCAGGGCAGCATCGGGGAGACGGGGCAGATCTCCTGGGTCAAGGGCAGCTGGGATGGATGAGCTTTCCCAGCGCTGTTATTTGGGGTCTGATGGGTGTGTGTGATGTGCCAACAGCAGGACACCCCAAGGGGTGCCCCAGCTTGCAGCCTGGTGTGCAGAATTGGTGTGGTTTGCAGGGGATTTCCTCTCCAGCAGAGGAAGATTTCCTCCTCCCTGTGCGGCTGAGGCCACGGTGCCCTCTCCTGCGCGCAAGACTGGCCCAGAGCTCGGGGTGGGGAGGAGGGAGGCAGATGGTGGCTGGTGGGTGGTAGTCCGCTTTAATTAGCGCTCTCAGTTAATGGGATGCCAATCAGACAGCCCCATGAGGTGGAGGGGGAGCTGAGCTGGTGAGGCTGAAGGCAGGTAGGGGTGAGTGGGGGCCTGGGGTGAGCAGGCAGGGGTTGCAGGGCTGCTCATCAGGGTGTCCTGCCAGCCAGGATTCCTGGATGAGGCTTCTGGCCCTGTCCCCAGCCAGACTCCGCAGCTAGGGGAAACTGAGGCACTGAAAGATGTGGGACTGGCTCTGCTGTCCCTCAGGATGGGGTCTGCCTGTTTGTCTGGGATGCTCAGGGAGCATCTCAGGAGGAGCTGCAGCACAGCCGTGGGCTCAGCAGGGCAGAACGTGCTGAGGCACCGAATCCTGGGGACCGGCTGCTCGCCGGGAGGGAGAGGGAAGGGCTCGGGCGGCTGGCCCGGCGAAGAGCGCGCTGGGGGGGATGCTGGCATCCTGGGGCGGCGGGGGGGGGGGGCTCTCCTCTCCCCAGGCTGGGTGCAGGAGCAGTGCGGAGCTCGGGCCGCCTCTGGCTGCGGGCCGCCTCTGGCTGCAGCCCCCCGGCTCCGGGCGGGCCGGGCCGCGCTGCCGGAGCGGGGTTACTGCCAGTCAATGAACGCGAGTAACCGCTGCGCAAGCTGCAGTGGCGCCGACGTGAGCGGCATGCGCGGTGCCGGGGCCGGGATGAGCTGGGGGTGCTGGGCATGCTCGCTCTGCTGCCGTCAGGCACAGCCCCCACCCGCCCCTCGCTGCCCCTCTGCCGGCGGGGCCGGTGGTCCTGGCTGCAGCGTGCCTTACTCTGAGGGACGCAGAGGAGGGACCCGGAGCTTGAGGTGCCAGGCCCCTGTCCTGGGGATGGCTGAGCCAGAGGGACTCCCCACCCTGCAGCGGTGCTTGGACCTCGAGCTGGGCTGGCCCAGAGGCTTGTCCCAGCCTGCGAGGAGGGGGTGGCCACGTTGCCCTAGTCCGATGCCAGCTGCTGCCACTGGGTACCTGGGGAGTGTGTTTCCAGCAGGGAGATGCTCAGACCTGGTCTGTGGCTCAGCCTGGCCCTAGCACCCTGTACAGCATTGCTCTCCTGCCAGGGCTGTGTCCTGGGGGCAGCTCCTGAGAGCCTGAGCCTGTTCCCTACTCCGATGCATCATGTTCCCTCTGCCAGGAAATGCTAATCAGCAGGGATGATCCCAGCTTTGATTAGCAGTGGCTGCTGCTGGGTGTTACAGTGTGAATACCAATGAAGGCAACGGCAGGTGTCTGGTGGGTCTGGGGGCTCTGCCTGCGCCCTGCTACCCTGCCTCTCATTGCCCCTCTCCACTGGCCCTAGGAACTGGGACAACATGCCCAGGACCAGCATCACAGCCTGGTGATCTTCCTCAGCAGCTACATGGTCTGACCCAGAGATATCCATGGTCTTTGCTGTGATCCAGGGCGTGTGTATTTTTGGAAATAGGTGGGGCCAGTCAAGGACCAGGGTCAGGGATCGTTCTGGGAATGACAAGTGCTGTGGCTGTAGCCCTGGGCATGCTGATGGAGACAGTCTCCAGGCATATGCAGCCCCTGGTGCAACATATGGAAGCCCTGAGCTCCTCCAGGTGCTGGGATGGCATCATGGTCCCTGTAGTGCTGCTGCTCTGGAAAGCTAGCCCCATGCTGCTCTCTCCCTTTAGGGTACAAGACTCTCCTCAAATGCCTGTCAGGGAAGTTCTGCCAGCGGGAGCTCATTGGGATCATGGGGCCCTCGGGTGCGGGCAAGTCCACACTCATGAACATCCTGGCTGGCTACAGGTGAGTCTGGGGGGGAAGCCAGGGGATCTGGGGGTGCAGGGACCAGCGCTGCATCCCTCCATGCCTCTTTCCTGCAGGGAGACGGGCATGAAGGGCCAGATCCTGGTGAACGGCCGGCCGCGGGACCTGCGCACCTTCCGCAAGATGTCCTGCTACATCATGCAGGATGACATGCTGCTGCCTCACCTCACCGTGCTGGAGGCCATGATGGTGAGTGGTGCAGGAGCCTGCTGGTCTGTGTCCTCAGGCACTGGACCACGCTGAAATCGGGGATTTCCAAGGGCTCTGGGACATGGGGACAAAATCCTGCTGTTCTTTCCCTTCGCCCCGAGCCCTCGCTCCTGGGACGGGGCCACAACGAAGCCGTTTCTGTTCCCTACGTCTGACAGTCGTGTCTCCCTGCTGCCCTCCCTCTCCCCACAGGTCTCTGCTAACCTGAAGCTGAGTGAGAAGCAGGAGGTGAAGAAGGAGCTGGTAAGTGCAGACAGAGGTGGGCCCAGGCACCCTTGTTGGTCCCCAAGAGAGGGACAGTAGGGAAGGAGGGGGCCCTGTGTGGGGACCAGGGGATGCCAAGGGGCTCCTGGGAATGGAGGCCTGAAGGGAGATGGCAGGGCTGGGATGAGGGTCCACGAAAGCAAATGGGGCTGTCCCACAGGTGAACGAGATCCTGACGGCCCTGGGGCTGCTGGAGTGCTCTTTCACCCGCACCATCTCGCTGTCAGGCGGGCAGCGCAAGCGCCTGGCCATCGCCCTGGAGCTGGTCAACAACCCCCCGGTCATGTTCTTCGATGAGCCCACCAGGTGAGGCCGGGGGGCCGGGGCTCCCCAGCACTGCCTGCCCAGCATCCCTTCAGGATGTACTACTTCTTCCCCTCTCAACTCTCCCTTTCTCTCTGCTGTTTCTTTCTCCTCCATCCTGTGCTGCCTGGCTGCAGTGGTTTGGACAGCGCCTCGTGCTTCCAGGTGGTTTCCCTGATGCGGTCCCTGGCGCAGGGTGGGCGCACCATCATCTGCACCATCCACCAGCCCAGCGCCAAGCTCTTTGAGATGTTCGACAAGGTCTGGTCTGGGCTAGGACATGAGATTCTTCATGGTTGCAGGGTTCCTTTGGCCCCAGGAGAGAGATCCTTCTCCCAGGAGGAGAGTTGGGCTGCAGGCATTTGACCTGGGGCTTGTCTGACGTGCAGCCATGATGGCCGGGGTCTGGCAAGGGTGCCCTGTGTTCTCCTAGGACAGGGAGGTGGGCAGGAGCAGGTGACAGTGGCCCTGGCTGCTCTGTACCTGCCATAGCTGGTTTTTTCTTGCAGCTGTACATCCTGAGCCAGGGCCAGTGCATCTTCAAAGGCATCGTGACCAACCTCATCCCCTACCTGAAGGGTCTTGGCCTCCACTGCCCCACATACCACAACCCTGCTGACTTCAGTGAGTGCCCCTGCCCCAGTTGGGACCGTGGTGGGGAGCAGTGGTTGGCAAGGACTGAACCGAGTGCTGAAACCCTGGGGGATGCCTGGCATTCCCCCAGGGAGCCAGGATGTTGGCTGGGCAGTGCTGCCATGTGGTGCAGCATCACAGGGCTGTGCTGGGCTCTGACTCCCCTGCCCCACCGAGTCACGGCCTGGGCAGCCTGAGAGGGGTGATGGCAAGGGTTGGGTCAGCGCTTCTCAGGCCTGCTGTCCTCCTCCTGCACAGTTATCGAGGTGGCCTCAGGAGAGTATGGAGACCTCAACCCTGTCCTGTTCCGCGCTGTCCAGAACGGGATGTGCACCATGGCTGAGAAGAAGAGCAGCCCCGACAGGGCCGATCCGTCCTGCCCGGCGCACTGCGTGACGGTGAGCGGGGCGAGAGGAGCCTCCTGCGGGGCCGGGGAGGGGGCAGGTGCTGGGGTGCCCACCCAGGGACAGGTTGGTCTCCCCTGCCCCACGGTGCATGGTTATCCTGAGATGGTTCTGCTTCTCTTGAGCAAGGCAGTGCTGGTGCTCACCAGGGGTGCTCACGAGGGGCACACCGGGAGCGTGAAGCAGGGAGCCCGGCTGGTAGATGTGCCCCGTGTCCTTGACTCACCTGTGGTCTTGCAGGACGTGGACCACATCGAGAGCCACACGTTTGCCACCAGCACTTCAACTCAGTTCTGCATCCTCTTCAAGAGAACCTTTATCTGCATCCTGAGGGACACGGTGAGGGCTGAGGAGATGGGGCCTGTTGGTCACTGGGGGCAAGGCAGAGACGGGAGTGGAATGAGGGCTGGAGTGGGGCTCACCCTTGAGGAGCAGGCAGGCTGGCCTCTGCTCCCCTGGGCTGCCCATGGGATGCAGCCCTGCCTTGCTGAGTCCCTGTACCCTCTCTGCCCACAGGTGCTGACCCACCTCCGGTTCATGTCCCACATCTGCATCGGGGTGCTGATCGGGCTGCTCTATCTGCACATTGGCAACGACGCGGGCAAAGTCTTCAACAACACTGGCTTCCTCTTCTTCTCCATGCTCTTCCTCATGTTTGCTGCGCTGATGCCCACCATCCTCACCTGTAAGGAGCTCCCTCCCCCAGCACCCAGTCGCTGCTCCCAGCCCCTGGGGCAGGCAGGATGCTCTAGCTGTGTGGGGCTGTGTCTGCTGGGCGGTTTATGGTGGAGCCAGATGAATTGGACAAAAGGAGGAAAGTAAGAGAGGAGAGGGCAACACAAACCAAACCAAAGAAGAAGGGGAAGGCTTCTGCTTTGGCCTATTGCAGTTCTGTCCGTTATCTACTGTTTGGCTGCGATGTACTTGCTGGCTCAGAGCAGGATCCTGGATTTCTTTGGTTCCTGAGAAAATGTCTGTAAAGCTGTATGTTCAGCGGCTTCGCCTCTCTTCACTTCCTCAAAAAGTTTGCCCAGAAACCCCCAGCTGAGCTGACTTTTCCATGCAGAAAGTTCCCACATCAGCTCCTGACCCTTTCTTTTCCCTGGTGAAGGTTTGAGCACTGTCCCATGGCACAGGCAGGAGGCTGCCCCCGGCTCTGTGCCGAGGCAGCACCGCACCTGCCTGCAACAGGGCGGGTGGGAATGGGGCCTGGAGCAGCCCAGGCCAGGGTGCTGCTGGCTGCTGACTCCTTTCTCTCCATGCAGTCCCCCAGGAGATGTCGGTATTCCTGCGAGAGCACCTCAACTACTGGTACAGCCTGAAAGCCTATTACCTGGCCAAGACCATGGCGGATGTGCCCTTCCAGGTGAGCCTAAAGCGTGATGCTGATGTGGCTTCCTTGGCACAGCCAATTCCCCATCTGCCCCAACACCCCAGGCTGGCTTGGGAGGGGTCCCTGCAGCCCTCCATCCCTCGCAGGGGTCTGTGGGGTGAGGGTAGCCATGGGTCCAGCAGAGCGGCCTGTTTGCCCCCTCCCCAGGTGATCTGCCCCATCGCATACTGCAGCATCGTGTACTGGATGACAGGCCAGCCACCCGAAGCCACCCGCTTCCTCCTCTTCTCTGCACTGGCCACCGCCACAGCTCTGGTGGCCCAGTCCCTCGGGCTTCTCATCGGAGCTGCTTCCACTTCTCTGCAGGTCAGACAGGGCCCTGGCCTCACTTGTGGTGTGGAGATGGGGGAGGAGTTGCAGTGGGGTCCCACACACAACAAGGGGGGTGGAGGGCACTCGTGCCCCTAGGCAGACGTGTGCCTGTGTCCAGGGACATGACACCCCGTGGCCTCTGCTCCCCAGGTGGCCACCTTTGTGGGCCCTGTCACTGCCATCCCTGTCCTGCTCTTCTCGGGCTTCTTCGTCAGCTTCAAGACCATCCCCACCTACCTGCAGTGGAGCTCCTACGTCTCCTATGTCAGGTGGGACCCTGTGCCCTGGCCAAAACCCCCCTGCCTGGGCTGCCGTGGGCTGGGGAGAGCAGGGGTGTGACTCCTGTGGGGTGCTCTGTCCTAGATACGGCTTCGAGGGCGTCATTCTCACCATCTACGCCATGGAGCGTGAGGACCTGGAGTGCCTCGAGGACTTCTGCCCTTTCCAAAAACCCATCAAGATCCTGCAGGAGCTGGACGTGGAGGAAGCCAAGCTCTACCTGGACTTCCTCATCCTGGGCATCTTCTTCATCATCCTGCGGCTCCTGGCTTACCTGGTCCTCAGGTATAAAGTCAAGTCAGAGAGATAAAGGGGGCCCTGGGGCACTGGTGCCATCCCCGGGCCTGGCCTGCTGTGAGAGACATGCTGCAGATGGAGACAGTGCTCCTGGCAGGTCAGGGACCACGGCAGCGGCAGCGGTAGGTGCCAGCCAGGCTGAGCTCAGTCGAGAAGGGTTTTGATGCATCTCGGAACTGTTTTAACCTTTCCACATGCACTCTTCATTGCAAACGTTTTGTACAGCCTGGCCTGTGCCACCCTCTCCCCCAGGACTGCCCAACCCCACCGAGCTTCTGGCCCCTCTTGGTTGCCCCTGCCCAGCACCGCCCTTCTCCACCAAATACACTGGGACACCCGGAACAGCCCTGGGGAGGTGGCTGCCTGCTGAGAGAGGCTGAGGGGAACTGGCTGCTCCAAGCAGGAGGGGAACGGTGCCCTGAGGCTGCCTAAACCTGGGGCTGAAGCCAGGAGAGGGTACCTGTGGAGCATGGATGGATGAGCAGTGCAGCACACAGCCCCAGTGCTCGCCCTGGCCAGCAGCACGTGTGTCAGCAGAGCCCAAAGAGGACACAGGCTGAGTTGCACAAGGCTTCAGTGTTTCCTGTTGTTGTAGCCAGAGAAACTGCTGCATCCCGTTTTTCTTTCAGCATAAGTCTCCCCGCCTGCTTCCCTCCCTCTGGATTTTGTTTTGTTTATTTTTCCTTTTTATTTTCTTTCTTTTCTTACAAATCCCAGTCTCTGTGGAGGGGAAAGGGAGCTGGCATGGAGAGGAGGGCTTGGAGCTCTGTCTCAGACCTCTGCTCAGATGCTGTCCTCAGAGTTGGGATCTGGCAGGGGCTGTGGAAGTGGGACCATGTTCTTAGATCTTAGGGAGTGTCCTGTTCAATCCCTGTTGTCTTTGGGGTCTGAGCCAAGAGGATAAACTCAACCAACGTAGAGAGAAGTGGGTGGTCCCATCAGGAGCTGCTTGGAGCAAGGAGGATTGAGGTTCCCAGGCAGCTGTAAATCAGAGCTGGGCTCAGCCGTGCCATCACTGGAGCCTCTCCTGCAGAAGAGCTGGCCCTGAGCCCTTCCTTTGGGCCGTCTCCCTCCTCACTACCCTCTCCTCAGCACAGCTCTGGCTGGCTCAGCAGAACAGCGAGGATGAGCCCTGCTCAGCACCGTCTTTGCAAGGAGGGGATGCCAGCCCCAGGGCTGCCTGGTCCCATCACAGTGCAGACCTCCCAGAGCAACGCTGTGCATTAAGGAGGTCCCAGCAGTGCCAGGACTGGAAAGCAGGTGAGATCTTGGAGTTTTGCCCTGGGAAACCCTGCCACTGGGAAGGGCTTTGCGACTGGAATCAGGAAAAGGTCCCTGTCGGCAAGTGTCTCCTGAGGCTCCTCTGAAGCCGCCTGCCTCTCGCCCCCCCTCGCAGAGGGAAGTGTTTTCAGCACCTCCATGGCTCTCCAAAGGAACAGACTTGAGACCAGAGCTGTGGAGCATGGGCACGCTGCTTGGCCACGCAGCACAGGCCTGTCTCTGCGGGTGTGCTGGCACGGGGCTGCACCCACCACCCACGCACACGGGACCCCACCGCTTTTTAGGCAGCGGGGACACGGGGACGGCAGCTCTGCCCAGCCTGGGCCCTGGTTCAAGCGTGGCCTGAGGCACGCTGCTGCCAGCACGCTGAGAGGCAGGGGGTCGCAGGGCGACTGCCAGGCTTTTGGGAAGATGCCGAGGCTGTTCTGTGCTTCACTGGCTCGTGTCGGGGCGGCTCGGCGCAGCGGGGCCTGGCTGGCAGGCAGGGGCATGGCAGCAGCGGGGCAGCACGGTGCTGGGCACTCAGCAAGGCCGGGTTTCCCCTGCCTGGATGGCGTTGCTGCCAGGAGCTCGTAGCCGTGGGGCTCTCCTGCACAGAGGCTCTGGAGCCGGGACGTAGCCTGAAGCCCTTTCCATGCTGAGCCTTGGGGTTTTCCCCAGGGGCTCTTGCCTGACTTAGTGCTGTCCCTCACAGAATCCCCTCTGCTCCTGGATCCTTCTTTACAGCCAGCACTGTGCCGTGCTCTGCGATGGAGCCGTGCCAGCCTGGGGGCTGCAGCCTCCATGGGTGACCGGGCAGGGGGACAGGGGGTGGAGATTGCAGGCTCGCTCCTTTCTCCATCATTCTGTGCATGGGGTTGATGGGGCCAGCGACCCACTTCTGCCCTGCTCTTGGTCTGCAGGTAGTTAAGCCTTGCCCAGCGCAGGGTGTGCGCTGCTGGGAGGAGGGTCTGCCCCTGACTGGGTGCCAAGTTGGCAGGAGTGCCCGTGGTGCAGCTCCTGCCTCCTGCCTGCTCCCTGGCAGCCGGGACACTGGTGGTGGGTCCTGCCTGCTGCACGCTGGCAGCATTGCTGTCCCCAGCACTGTCCTGCTGCTGCCTGCACCCCATACCTCCTGGGACAGCCCTGTGGCATCGCAGCTAGTGCCACTGTCACCCCCAGTAACGCTAGGGCATGGTGGGCTGGAGATGGCCCATGCATGGAGCACAGGTGGCTACCAGCAGGCAGCCATGAGACTGCCATTCCCATGTCCCACACGCCCAGGGATGCTGCACGAGGAGCCTGTGGCCATCCTCTGCTGCTTGCAGAGCAGTCCCATGGGATGGGCTGCCTGAGCCTGGCACGGGTGCAGGGACACTGCTGGGGCAGGTGGCTCATACCAGCAGTTAGCAGCACCCCCAGGATCTCCAGGACAGTTCAGCATGGCTCGGGGCTCCTGTGCTGGTGAGTGTGTGGGTTGCAGAGTCCCAGCTAACCAGGTACATGGTCACTACGGGGCAGAGGGCCTGAGTGAGCTCTGGAGGTAGAGCATGGCTGTGTCCTCGAGCTGGGTGAGGGGTGCTGGGGAGTGGGGTTTATGGGTGCCCATCATCTCCAGGGCCAAGGCAGCTGGTCTAAGGCATCCTAGAGAAGGGTACCAGCACATGCAAGGGAGCTGGGAAGTGAATGTGTTGGTACAAAGGGGCTGCAATGAATGAGGGATCCGGGCACCCAGAGGCACAGAGAGCCTGGGTCTGGGGGACTCTGCCACAGGCAAAGGCACCCTCAGTGGTGCCGCAGGGCAAACTGAGCTGAGGTGCCAGAATGGGGCCATCCGTTGCCCCTTCCTTCTCAGCCAGGACAATCCCAGAGGTGGTGACAGGCATGGAGAAACGCAGAGGGGCTGAGCACCTCTGCCCTGCGAGTCTGGTGTGACTGGGCTGAACACTCAGGGTCTGTGGCCCCTCCGCTCCCCAGTTGCCCCCTGCCCCACAGGAGCAGGGCTCCTGGAGGGAGCTGCCTCTGCCCTGGTACAGCCGAGGGATGGGGGCAGCCGCCCTGCTCTGGGGGCTCCTTAGTGGAGCAAGGCTGGGCTGCTCCAGCCCCCTGGGTACCAGGTGTCTGTCCGTGACAGTCTCTTCAGGGCAAGGTAAGTGCTGAGCCGGGCTGTGACAGGGCTCCTGGGGTTGTTTTGTGATGTGGGGCCCAGGGGTGCCCAGGCTGGGTCTTGCCTTGTCCTGAGTGGGTGGGGAGCACCCACGTGCTGGTCTGGCATGCAGCAGCAAGGATGCACTTTATCAGAGCACAGGAGCAGGGCCACGGGGGGCTTCTGGCTACAGGAATCCCACCAGGGAATGCGTCTGGATAATCATGAGGAGCGTGACGGAGGAGAGCGGGCTTCTTCCCCCCACACCTCCTCTCCCCTCGTGCCCCCTGCCTTCCCCTGCAATGCACTTTGAATGGATGAGGATGTGGCTCCCTGGGACCAGTGGCTTAACCTTGCCTGTCTAAAACTGCTTCAGCCCCTTCTCCTGTCTCCTCAGCCCTCGGGCACAGTTGTATCTGGTACTGCCTCTGCCCCCGTGTGTGGTGGGAGTGCAGGGGGGCAGGCAGGGGTACAGCCTCTCACCTCCACGCATGTCCAGGCCACCTTTGTCACACACACAAGAGCAAATGCATCATCACCCGGCTCGTGCTAGGGGTCTGCTGGAGGGGAAGCTGGGCTAGCGCAGGGGGGATGGGGCTTCTCCTGGGGTTCCATCCCTCCCAAATCAGGCAATAAAACAGTGTTTCATTCTCACTGCGTGTGGACACCATTTGTCCTGTCCCTCTGCTGTGGGAGCTCCTGGTACCATGGGCAGCCTGCAGCTCCTGGGATCTCTGTGCATCCCGCTGCGCTGGACCCTGTGGTGTTCCAGCCTCCACCGTGTCCACGTGTGCAGAGGTTGTCCAGTCAGATGCTCGTGTGACACAGGATAGGGGTGGACCATGCAGAGAGGTGCAGCTCTTGAAACCCATGCTCTGATGTGACTGGTGGCGAGCTGGTTTTTCTCCTGGGACCATTTGCCAAAATAAAAGGTGTGGATAAAAGCTCAAAGGCCAAGGGAGCGTGCTCCTGCAGCCATAGCACTGCTGTGGAACCTGCACGGGGGTGGCATTTGCCCAGGTCTTTCTGCCTTGCTGGGGCAGAGCTGTTGCCCCCAGCTGCAGCCAGGCAGTGCAGAGGTGAGCCCCTGGGCTCCAGCAGCATTCTCCTGGCTCTCCGAGCTGTGCTGTGCATGCAGGTAAGTTCCTCACAGCGACAGGGTGCCTGGGTCCCAGCTTGCTGCTCACCAGTGTGTGGAGGGCCCCAGGAACTGTTGAGGTGGTGATGTTGCGGCTTGTTTCAGTCCTTGGGAGATGCCAGCTGTACTTGTTGGATTTCACACATCAATAAAACTTATATTTATAGTGTACTGCCTGGATCCTTCACCTCCCTGAGCGGCCAGAGGAGATGTGCACGCCTGGGTACCCAATGGGCACCCCTGCATCCGGGAGCAGAGGTGGGTGCAGGGGCTGGATGCATTGCTGGGGATGGGTGCTGAGCCTGTGCAGAGGCATGGGTGGGCTCTGCGGGGCCTTTGGGGTGTGAGTATGGCCTCGTGGGTTACCCAGGTGTGGGGCTTTAGCCCCAGCACCCCTGGCTCGGCACCCAGGGATGGAGCAGCGTGCCCGCAGCCCCACAGACACTGCTGGCTCGGGTCTCAGCACCGCCTCGCTGGGCTGCCAGAGCAGATCCACGAGCAGCGAGAGGGTAGGTATGTGTCTCTGTGTGTGTGTGTGAGCACACGTGTGCCACACAGCCAGGCACAACCGGCTGGTGCTGGGCTGCCCTGCCAGCACATCCCCCCCAGGGTCTTTCCCTGTGGGAAGAGCCCAGCACGGGGGGATTTCACTCGGGAGCAGCACTTGGCCTCGCTCAGGCTGGGATGCAGGGCCACCAGGTGTGTCCAGAGGAAGCCTCCCCTCCCAGCAGTGCTGGTAAGACCCCCGATACCGTCTGTGCCCCCGTGTTTAGGGTACAGGTGTCTCGCCTGGCGCTGAGCCCGCCAGCCCCCGCACACCACCGGCCGCGCTCCTCGCCCTGCTCGGCGGAGCTGGCAGCCGCCGTGCGCGGGGCAGGACGGGACAGGACCGCGCTCCAGGAAGTCACAGCTCCGCAACAGCCGCCTCCGCAGAGGAATCCCTTCCCGGGCCTGGGATGGAAGGGGGTGGCTGAGCGGCACCGGGCTCTCCCCCGCAGGCTCGGCGCCTGGCAGCACCAGCACGAGGAGCCCTGGGCTCAGCCTCCCTGGCCAGGAGTCCTGCTGGAGGTAACCCCGCTGCTCGCAGCGCGGCTGTCGCTCTCGCCTCGCTCCGCGCCAGCCTCGCCGCTGGCCTGGGCTCCAGGCCCCCCAGGCCAGGGCCTCAGCCGCCCCCCCGATACGGGAGCCGGAAGGCGGGAGGCTGTGCTAACCAGAGCGTGGGGGCCAGGCCTGCACCCCAGGGGTCCCTGAGGGGGGGTGGGCGGGCGGCGTGGGGCCCAGTACTCGCCACGGCCTGGGCGGCAGATGGTGCCAGGAAGGGGCTCGGGGCCGGGCGTGGGATGAATTGGGTTTGTTGGATGCAGGGCCCTCAAGGGCAGGGCACTCAGGTTCAAGGTCAGCTCTACTGCCCCTCCCCCGTGCCTCAGTTTCCCCTCTGGATAACCCGATAAGGGACTGTAAAAAGCCCAGGCTGGGGGAGGTGCGAGCAAGTCCCTGAGATTTGCCTGCTCCCCCATCCTGTCTGCTGGGGTTTGCTCATGCCTTCCCCCCACCCTGTGCCTGAGTCTCTTGGGGTGACGGGGCTGTGAACGTGGCCTGTGCTCCTGAGGGATCATCCCGCTGAGCCGGGGCGGGAGCCTGACTCAGGCCCAGCACAGCCGGTTCTGCGGGACCGGACCGTATCGGTGCAGGTGAGGCCAGGCTGGGTGCTGCTGAGCCACATCCCTGGGCAGGGTGCTGCTGAGCCTGGTGTGCTCGGCGCCACACAGCCAGGCCCTGAGTTCCCTGGCACTGCAGACCAGCACTTTGCCTGGCAAAACCCAAGCTGGCCCCAGTGCAGCCTGTCGGGACCAGCTGAGCCCCTGTGTGGTGGCAGGAGAAGCCACCATGTGCGTGAAGATGGGACTGCCTTTATTTTCTGCGTGTCCCCTCCTTGCTGTCTCCTCTCTCCAGCTCCTGATTTTATGGGATTTTGAGGCAGTTTGGGGAGGGCAGTTGGTTTGTTCTGATATTTAAAGCCCTAAAACATCAAGCCTGGGAAGAGGAAGCCTCTCTGCCTGATGCCTCTGTTTTCTCAGAGATACTAGCTGTTGATGGCTCAGTTTGGGACTGTTACAGCTCAATCTGTGCTGATGCCTTCTGGCTGCTGACAGGGACATCGTTCCCCAGCCCTTGTGCCCCCAGTGCGTTAGGTGGCTGGTCCCAACTGAGGTCCTGGGGGTGTGGGTGGCTTTTGGGAGTGCAGGCAGGCTTGCACTTGCAGGCTTGGGGAGTGTGAGGTGGAACGTGCTTCTGCCAGCTCAGCTCTGCCCCAGCCACCCCTGCGGGCCAGCCGATGGGATCAGATGTGGGAGTGAGTCCTTCCTGATCCCAGCATCCCTGTGCTGGGAACAGGTCCAGTCTCAGGCTGTGAAGCTGGGCTGGGGCAGGGAACCAGCAGGGCCAAGCGCCTCACGGGCTGTCCTCTCTCTTTCAGGCAGAGGATGCTGCGGGCTGTGCAGTGCCAGAGCCGCCTGCCTAGGGGCAGCTGGATGCAGCTGTGTCTGTCCCTGCCAGGGACCAGGGTACCCCGGGGTGTGTACCTCTGCGCTGCTTCAGTGCCAGGTGAGCTGGGTGCTTGTGGTGCTGTGACCCCTGAATCTGTCCTGCCCGTGGTGGACATCCCTCCCCAGCTGTGTGCCTGAGTTGTGGGTCACTCCAGCAAGACGTGGAGCCAGTGAGCTCGGTTCTGCTAGCTCTGCTGAGCTAGAGAAGGCCGGCTCTGACCCTGTGCATTCTTCTTCCTCCCAGGTGCTGAAGGCAGCTACTTCCTCAGGAAGATCCTTCATGCAAGTAGCACCTCTGTCCCCAGGTACAGTGCCACAGAGCTGGGCCCTGGCCCTTCTTCCCCATGGCTGTTTGCCTTGAGAGGGACAAGCCCTCACTTGTGCTCTGCTCACCCCAACCCAGGCAGCTCCTGGAGCTGCTGGTGCCTGCCCTCCTCACCATGCTCCCTCCTGTTACAGGGGCTGGTTCTGCTCCCAGAGAGGGTCCCAGGAGCATCCTGTCCGGCAGAGTCCCTCTCGTCATGGCCTGTCCCACCTGAGGAATGTGGCCTCTTCTGGTAAGTGTGCAGCCCTGTCCTGAAGAGGGTGGAAGGTCCTACAGGGCAGTTGGGGGGCAGCTGCTGTCCTAGGCAGTGCAAAGGTTTGAGAGAACTGGGTTCTGTCCTCCTTGCTGCAGCCACCTCGCTGCAGCAGCCTGGAGCAGGCAACTTCCCCAGGCTCCTGCCAGTGAGAAAACCCTCGTCTTGTCAAGCACCTTCTTCTCCCCAGATGCTATCAAGAAACACCAGAAGAGCCTGTCTGCATGGTTCAGCCACCAGCCCAATGAAGAGAGGCAGTTCGGTCCTTCCTTCTCACTGGATGCAGTCCACGTGGACCCAGTGATCCAGGAGAGCTCCCTGGAAGAGATCCTGAAGCCCTCGCCTGACCTAACCATCCAGAACCAGCTCCAGCAGTCCTGCAGCCGGGTTATCAGCCTCCAGAACCTTTTTGATGTTGATGTCTACGGGCGGCAGGTGAAGAACGTGGTACTGTATGGCACCGTGGGCACAGGGAAGAGCACCCTCATCAAGAAGATGGTGGTGGACTGGTGCCACGGTCGCCTACCCCGCTTCGAGCTGGTCATCCCCTTCTCCTGTGAGGACCTGTCCTACAGTCGTGCCCCCATCTCCCTGCGGCACCTCATAACCAAGAAGTACCAGCACCTCCGGGATGTGGTGCCGATGCTGGGCACTTCCAACCTCAAGGTGCTTTTCATTCTCAACAGCCTGGAGCACCTCAACTTGGACTTCAGGCTAGCTGGCACGGAACTGTGCTGTGACCCCAACGAGCCCGTGCCTCCCTCTGCCATCGTGGTCAACCTGCTGCGAAAATACCTCCTGCCAGAGGTCAGTGTCACCCCCTTCACGATGGAGAGAGGCTGGGGGTGAGCCCTGGGGCATTCCAGACGTGGCCATTGTGCTAACTGCTTGTAGTCCAGCTTGGCTGTGAGGGAAGAAGCAGCCTTCCTTCCTGGAGGCACTGGTTCACCGAGATGGTCTCATGTCACCGTTTCTGCTGTTCCTCTGTGGGCTCTTTGGGGAGGCCTGGTGAGGCAAAGGCGGCAGGCTGCTGGGCTGGGTCAGGTCTTCCAGGCTTGATAGATGTGTAGCTGGGGTGGAGAAAGCTCTTCTGTCCCCTCTCCCTGCACCAGATTTGATTCAACAACCTTTAGGCAGCAGGTTTCTGGAACCCCAGCCCCTGGGTGACCTGATCCTTGTGCACCTATATGCGGGTTACGTACTTGAGCCCCTGCTGAGCTTAGCTCAAACCCGTGGAGGGAGCATCTCCAAACTCACCCAGCCCTCTGCTTCCAGGCCAGCATCATTGTCACCACGCGCCCGTCGGCGGTGCGCCGGATCCCTGGCAAGTACGTGGGCCGCTACGCCAAGATCTGTGGCTTCTCTGACACCAACCTGCAGAAGCTGTACTTCCAGATGCGCCTCAGCCAGCCTGGCTGCAGCGGAGGGGACGGAGCTGGTAGCAGCTCAGGGGAGCAGGAAAACCTGGTGGAGATGTTGTCGAGGAACTTGGAGCGCCACAACCAAATAGCTGCTGCCTGCTTCTTGCCTTCTTACTGCTGGCTGGTGTGCACCACGCTGCACTTCCTCTACTTCACCAAAACGGTGCCTCCCAGCCAGACCTTGACCGGCATCTACACCAGCTTCCTGAGGCTCAACTTCAGCGGGGAGGTGCTGGACAGCACCGACCCCACCAACACTTCCATGATGAAGTATGTGGCCAAGACAGTGGGCAAGCTGGCCTACGAAGGGGTGATGTCCCGCAAGACCTGCTTCTCAGAGGATGACCTGGTGCAGTGCTTTGAGGTGGAGATGAAGACTGAAAGCGAGCTCAACCTCCTGGAGGTCTTCCGCAGCGACGTCTTCCGCTTCTTCCTCACCCCCTGTGTGCAGCCAGGCAAAGAGCACACCTTTGTCTTCACCATCCCTGCTATGCAGGAGTACCTGGCAGCCCTGTACGTGGTGCTGGGTGAGAAGAAGACCTTGGCACAGAGGGTGGGGAAGGAGCTGTCAGAGGTCCTGGGGAAGGTGAGCGAGGATGTTGCCGTGGTTCTGAGCATCATCTCCAAGGTGCTGCCCTTGCGCTTCCTGCCCGTTCTCCTCAACCTGCTGAAGATCTTCCCTCGCTACTTCTCCCGGCTGAGCGGGAAGGAGCGGGACGCCATTGCCCACACCATGGCAGAGGAGCTGTTCAAAGAGGAGGACTACAACAATGATGATGTCTTGGACCAGATCAATTTCAGCATCCTTGGCGTGGAGGGCCCTATGAGCCACCCCGATGAGGCTCCCGATGACGAGGTGTTTGAGCTCTTCCCCATCTTCATGGGGGGGATACTGTCCCGCCGTAACCGCGCCATCCTGGAGCAGCTGGGCTGCTCCATCAAGAACCTGGCAGCCTTTGAGATCGCCAAGGCCATGAAGAAGACGGTCATCAGGAAGAGCCGCAAGGGGCTGCCCCCCTCTGAGCTGATGGACTACCTCTTCTTCCTGCACGAGTTCCAGAACGAGCGCTTCACGGCCGAGGCCATCCGCTCCCTCCGGACTGTCAACCTCTCATCGGTCAAGATGACGCCCCTCAAGTGCTCTGTGCTGGCGTCTGTCATGGGCACCACGTGCCACGAAGTCGAGGAGCTGAACCTGACGTCCTGCAACCTCGACACAAACAGCTTGAGGATCCTCTTCCCCGTCCTGCTGCGATGCAAAGCCCTCCAGTGAGTACCACCTTCTCCTTCCCTCGGTCATCTCTGCCCACCGCAGGGGTACACCAGAAGCCCGAGCGTGGCAAAGGCAGGGAAGGACCCGCACGCCCTTGTTTATCCCCAGTGCAGAGCTGGGGCACTACAGCTTCCAGCATGCAACGCTCCTTGAGCAGCCTTCTTGAGGCACGCTGGGATCTGCAGTCCCGTCTCACCTTCCCGTAGAACTCTTGGAGCAGCTCCCCGCGTCTTGTACTGGGATGCCGGCTCCCCTGGCAGAGCCAGGTGCCTCCCATCGCTCGGGTGCCGGAGCCAGCCAGTATCCCCCGCGTTAGCTAGCTCTGCAGCTGGGAACACTGGGCAGGAGACCCGCAGCCCAAGGGCGGGAGTCTGGGCTGCGCAAAGGGCTGGGCTCCGTTCCGGTCCTGCAGTCTTCCCGTTGCCCAGCGGGTGGCGAGCCGCGACCAGCGGAGAGGGTCCGGGCTGTGCCGCGGGGCTGCGCAGCGCTTCCTTCCTCCAGACGCTCCGCAGGGCTCGGGGGAGTCCTGATTCCTCCTCAGACCTTCATCCGCACCCCGCAGCTCCTTCCTCTGCCTCGCTCCTGCTGGCGCTGGCTCCGCTGGCTGATGCTACCCGAGCTGTGGGGCGGTTTCAGCAGCTTCCCTCTGGGAGAAGCAGCAGCCTGCGTGACCTCATCCGGGGAGCCCAGTTAGGATGCTGATGGGGAGGGCCAGGGAAAATTGCAAGAGGAGGGTTGCCAGCCCCGTGGGTAACAGCCATTTCGGTCCCACCATCCCCATGCCTTGCTCTGCATCAGTCTGCAGCTCAACAGCCTGGGCTCTGATGCCTGCAAGGAAATCCGTGACCTGCTCCTGCATGACAAGTGCGTGGTGAGCAACTTGCGGTGAGTACTGCTTCTGTCCGTGCATGGAACCTCCTCTGGTCCCTGGCCCCCCTGCCCAGGCTCGGCATTGCCCCCAGCTCCTGTAATCCACAGGCTGGCGAATAACCCCCTGGGTGAGCAGGGGGCACAGTACCTGGCCGAGGCGCTGGCAGGCAACCGCTCGCTGACCCATTTGTCCCTGCTGCACACCGCGCTGGGGAACCGGGGCGCCGAGGTCATTGCTCAGCACCTGGCCAGCAACCAGCACCTCCAGGAGCTCAACCTGGGCTACAACTCCCTGGCAGACACGGCTGCCCTGCGCGTGGTGGAGGTGGCCAAAAAGCACGTGACGCTGGACAAAGTGCAGTGAGTTCGCTCTGCCCCATCTTCTCCCTCTCCTAGGCGATGCCTCTGACCCAGTGTCCCTCCCCGTGGCGGGGAGTGGGGGATCCACCTCTGCATCCCACCCCCGGACAGCGTCTCACGTTGCTTTTTTCCCCTCACCCTGCAGTCTGTACTTCAACGACATCAGCGAGGATGGCAAGAGGGCGCTCCACAGCCTGCGCACCGACCGGGATGGAGTCAGAGCGCTGGTCTTCCTCACAGCAGGCACTGATGTCTCCGACTACTGGTCCCACATCCTGAACATCGTGCAGAGAAACCTGCCTTTTTGGGACCGGGAGCGGGTTCAGCAGCACCTTGCCCTCATCCTGCAGGACCTGGAAAGCAGCCGGAAGGAGACTGCCAATCCCTGGAGGAAAGCCAAGTTCCTACGAGTGGAGAGCGAGGTCAGGAAGATGCTGGGAGAACTGCAGCATGGCACCCTGTAAGCTGCTGTCCATCCCTCCTGCCAGGGAGGGAGCAGTGCTGCTGGGAAGGAAACTCTGGACTGGGCTCCAGCAGCACCTGCCCTGCGTGGAGATGCCCAGTGGTCGGGTGCTTCCGAGGCTGTCAAAAGTGCTGGGTACGTGGGGCTCAGCCCCTCCTCTGTGGGCGAGGCTGACGTGTGGGAGAACTGGACAGAGACCAGGCCAGGAACAAATGGGACTTTATCTCCTGGGCTTGTAGAGACCCAGCCCCTGCGCCCTGGCCAGTGCTGGCCCAGCCACAAGTCGCAGTGGTGGCAGAGGGGCAGGACTCGGGCTTCCTTATGACACCTTTGGTAGCATTAAAGTGCACCGGTGCCAAGACTCCATCACGTCTCCAGGCCCTTCCTTGGGGGGAGGATGCTGAGGTTCTGGTGCAGCTTGTCCCTCCAGCAGCTGGAGGGGGGAGGCTCTGGCTCTTCCCCATCTCATGGGGGTGGGATGGGGCAGCCCCTCTTTGGCTCCAGCCCACGCTTCACCAGGCTCCCCTGCTGTGGGCTGCCCTTGGGGGCAGCTGGAACCTGGGACATCAGGATTCATTCCCAAGCTGGCGTGTCCCAGGGTGCTGGTCCCTGCTCCCAGCTGAGCTGGGTGAAGGCTGGCAGTGCCCCAGGGCTGGGAGGGCAGGGAAGACATCGGGGCTGTTTAACCATTAAACCTGGGGCATCTTGGAGGAGGCGGGGACACTGGCTTCCCTGCCACTTCACCCTGTACCTTGCTCCCTTCGCCTTCCTTCCCTGCAGACATGAAGCAAACGAAAGGTATGTGCTGGGGCAGTGGGGCTTCACAGCACAGACCCTTCCCCACACCACACATCTCCAGGCCCTGCTTCTGCTGGAAGCAAGGCAGTGTCAGAGCCCAGGCTGGACATGGAAAGGAGCTGGAGATACCCAGGAAAATGCAGATGATGTTGTAGGGGCGCTCGGCAGGAATCCCCTCTCCTTGGGTTTGGGGATCCTTGTGCTGGAAGAGGTTGGGAGGGGTTTTATGGGGAGAGATGTGCCTCTGACTCTCAGCTCCAGCCTGCTCTCAGGGGCCTTGGTGACCCCTCTCTTCATTCCCCCCTCCAAAGCCCTTTAAACCTCCACCTGCATACTGCCCTCTGGCGCTGCTTTGTCCCCAGCATTGCAGGACCCTGCTGGGTTTGGCGGTGGGTTACTTTGGTGTCCTGCTGCTTTGAAATGCAAGAGGACACTGGTGGTGGGGCTGAGGGATGAGCTATGGCCAGGCACAGGCTGTAACCAGGGAGCAGAGGGGCTGAGGAGGGGGGGCTGCGTGGATTTGGCAAACCCACCTCACCTGGCATGGGATGCTCAGCCTGTGGACGGACAAGCCCCGAGCTCTCAAGAGCCTGGGGTCTGCTCCCAGCCCGCTGCCTCCTGCACTGACCTCTCCTCTCCCTCTGCAGGGCTCGAGGGTGACAAGAAGTCCATCATGTAAGTGCTGAGCTCCCCCTTGGCCTGTTTTGGGGCTTTCTGGGGCTCATGGCCCCACCACTGCAGGGGCACATCCTCAGCTGAGTGGTGTGGGGCACAGCTGCCAATCCCAGCTGCCTGCCCCAGGAAGGCCTCCCATGAGTTGTTTAGCTCTGGAGTCGGTCCCAAGAGGGAGATCCCATCCTGGCTTCCCCCAGGCAAGAGGGTGCACTGGAGCTGCGGCCTCAGCTGGCCCTTTCTGGGAGGAATGGGACTCCCTGGGGCAGGGCTGGGGAGGCGGGGGGGTGGGGAGGAAGCCATGCTGCCACACTAACATGACCTCTCCTGCCCTTTGTCATTGCAGAAAATTTGAGTTTAACCCCAAAGATGGGATCGACAACCCTGCATTGTCACTGACTGAGGACACGGGTAAATGCCGTCACCTCCCCAGGGTGCCCCCTCAGCACAGGGTTCTGTCAGCTGGGCATGCCTGGGTGCTGTGGGGTGGTGAACACATCAGGAAGGAGGGATGGGGAGCCCCCAGCCCAGGATGGGGTAGGGAACTCGTGTTAGGGTCCTCCCTGCTCACGGGCTGTGCCCCCCGCAGATGGCGAGGGCGTCGGGGAGCCCCGCTTCTACCTCCTGAGCAAGGGCAGCGCAGAGACCTTTGGCTTCTGCCTCCACGAGGAGCTGGGCTGCCAGGGCCACATCATCCGGCAGGTCGAGCTGGGGGGACTGGCCCAGCGCAGGGGGCTGCAGGACGGGGACCGGCTCCTCCAGGTCAACGGCCACTTCGTGGATGACATGGACCACCACAGGGTAAGCCAGGAGCACCCCGGGGCTGTGAAACGCCTCCATCCTCCCTGGCCAGGGACACAGGGGTGCAGGATCCCGCTGCCGTCCGGGGCCCGGACCCCACGGGCTGTGGAGGGAGGGGCTCCCTGCCCGGGGTGTACAGCCTGGGCCCTTCCAGGTGGTGCAGAAGATCAAGGCGAGTGGGAACCAGGTCCTGCTGGTGGTACTGGACAGCGACTCCTACAAAGCAGCCAAAGCCCTGGGCAGGGACCTGTCCCAGACGCTGCCCGCCGACACCCGCCCTCGCCTCTGCCACGTCATGCGGGACAAGAGCGGCTTTGGCTTCAGTGTGTCGGCTCCAGAGGGTAAAGCGGGGAGCGGGATGGCAGCACCATGACCCCCGACACGGCATCTCACTCACCGCCCGGCTCTTCTCCCCGCAGGCACCAGGGGCACCTTCCAGCTGTGGGTGCAGCCGGGTGGCCCGGCAGAGAGCGCCGGGGTGCCGGCGGGCTCCTGGCTCCTGGAGCTGAACGGGGCCAGCGTGAGGAGCTGCTCGCACACGCAGCTCACCCGCAAGGTGAGTGTGCCCCGGCGCGGGGGGGGGCGGGCCCAGCAGCGCTGCTCAGCGCCCCGTGTGTCCCACCCAGCTGAAGCAGAGCGGCAGCAAGGCGACGCTGCTGGTGGCATCCAGCGCTGCGGAGGAGTTCTACCGCCTGCGGGGCCTGCGGGCCACGGCTGCCTTGGCAGACACCTCCTGGCTGCCCTTCAAGGTGCGGGAGCTGCGGATGGCGAAGGGCCCAGCTGGCTACGGGTTTCTGCTCAAGGAAGATGACTGCAGCTCAGGAGCCATAGGTGAGGGGGCTGAGGGGGGCTGGGGGGGGCAGTCCTACCTGAGCAAGGGATGTCTGAGGGTCGGGATCGCTGCACGCCCTGTGCTGGCAGTGGGACCCTGTCCCCACCCGTACACAGGGGCCAGCGGTGCTGGTTCCTCTCTGACTGAATGCCTCTGTGAGCGTCTCCCCACCCTCCCTCTGTCCCTCTCTGCCAGGCCAGTTCCTGTGGGATGTGGATGTGGGGCTGCCGGCCGAGCAGGCAGGGATGAAGGAAGGGGACCGTCTCCTGGCTGTGAATGGGGAGAGCATCGAAGGGCTGGACCACCAGCAGACGGTGCTCAGGATCCGTGCTCACGAGGACCGGGTGACGCTGCTGGTCATTGACCCTGCTGCTGATGAGTTCTACCACTCGGTAGGTTTTGGGGACCCAGCATGGTCCTGTCCTGGCTGGGTGATGGGATGGGTGTCTTGCTCCCAAGCCTGCACAGTGAGGCCCTTCCTGGGAGACCTGGATTGTTGTGGAGCGCCAGGAGCTATTTGGGTGTCTCTCTTACACTCTTCCAGATTGGGCTGTCCCCTCTGCTGTTCTTGGAGGACAATGACCCTGCCTCAGGCTCCCATAGGCCTTCCCTGCCCTCTCCCAGCGGCTCTCCTGGACTCTGTCACGTTACAGTGGGACCAAAGGGACCCGGGTCCTGGCTGGTGGCTGCTGCCAACAGTATAGAGATCGCACAGGTAACCCTCCTGCCAGACACTCATGGCAGTGCTGCTCACAGCCCTGGGCTTCTCCTGACCCTGCCCAGGGGTGGAGCGTGGTGGGGTGGTTACAGAGGTGTGCTGACCAGGCTGCCCCTGCTGTGTCCCTGCAGAGCTCACGCCAGGAGCAGAAGAGGCTGCGCCAGGCGTTCTAGTACCCAGGAGCATCCTGCCTCCTGCCAGGCTCCCCCACGCCGTGCATCCACCTCAGCCAGGTCCAGCCCATCGCTGCCCTTGCCTGGCTCCCTGGAGAGCACGGTGGGGCCCAGCATGGGGGGTGCACACACAGCCCTGGCCTCTCCAGGCCTGCGATGGGGCTGCAGCACCATTCCTCCCAGAGACTCATCTCCACTGGGCAAGGTTGGCCCCAAGCTTTTATTAACTATGGTGGTGGCTTCTTGCAACCTGAAGACAGACCTGTGGCTTTGCCTCCAGGGATTTTTGGACATTGCACCAAGGTTCATGCCCAGCCACAGGCTCTGGGAGCTCCCAGGAGAGCTGGGGCACTGGCCTTGCATGCCATGACCAAGGGGACTGGGGAGCCTGGAGCTTGGTTCAGCCCAGGGCTGGCCTTCAGGCCACTTTGTGTAGGGGAAAGGGGGAAATGGAGGCAGCTGGGGTACTGGAGGAACCCCCCACCTCTCAGCCTGTTGGCTCAGGTCTGTCCCAGCATGGACATCTCTCTAGTGTTCCTCATCTCATCCTCCTTGTGAACCTGTGGGCAGGGAGTGTCTGCCACCCATCACAGCACTGCTCCTGATTGCCCATTTTGGGTGTGATTAAAGCACAAATCCACGCTGGTGTTGGTGTGGGTGATGTTACAGAGAGGACTGTGACTCAGCACTACATCCTAGGACCCCTTTTCTCTTCCCTAGCCCAGGGCAGCTGAGGTGGGGGGCAGTGGGTGTGGGAATCTCTCCAAATGTGCTGATAGGGAGGTAGGGGCTGTGGCCTGTCCCACCCCAAGAGCCCAGGGCACTATATTTCCAAGGGGTTGAGGCCAAACTCCTGTAGCTGCTCCTTGTGCTCCACAGCGATGGACATTCCTACCTCTTCCCAGTGCTGGCTGGCCTCAGCCATCTTCGCCAGCACAAGGTCCAGGCTACCCTGGTGGGAGAAAGGATGGTGAGGAGGGGGACCACACTGCCACGGGAAGCCACCCAAGCCATGTCCCCACTCACGTGGAGGGTCTTCTCATACTCCCTCTCCATGGCATTGAGCCTGCCCTGCAGCTGGGCGATGGTTCTGTCCCTCTCTGCTAGAGCCTGGGTGGCAGCCTCCTGGATCTGCTGGCTCTCCTGGAGCCTGGTCACTGTGGGGGGCAGGAACAGAGGCAGGGGCTGCTGAGCACATGGGCACAGGAGCTTGGCACCGTGTGGCCAGCCCCTGCCCAATGCCCCTCATTCTGGGGTGGCAGAGGGCTCTGGGACAGGGATGGGGTCACATCATCCCCTTTGCAGTCAGCATCCTCCAAGGGCAGAGATGGGAACAGGGTCAGGTTTTGCCTTCAGCTTGACAGCACAGTGCCCATGATTCCCACCTCCCCTGGCTCCCCCCAGCACCCTGCTGAGCAAACCCCCATCCCCACCCACTGGTGAGGGGCAGGGGCACAGGGGGCCATACCAAGCTGCTCCTGGAGGCTCTTCACCTTCGCTTCCAAGCGCTGGCTCTGGGCTGCTGTCTGCTTCTGCAGCTCTTGGTATTGCCTGGTCATTTCTGGGAGCCAGGGAAGAGAGAGGGCACGGATGTGGGTGGCCAAGCACGGAGGGATCCTGTGTGCTTGGATCCCAGCACCTCTGACCAGGCAAGGGGCTCCAGCAAGGCCTGGCAGGAGGGTGACAGGTCAGGAGCATCCCTGTGTGCACCCTAATCCTGCCTGGCAGGGCTGTGACAGTGCTGAGGGGCAGGAGGGAGCCCCAGAGGGAAAGTTTTACCTCTCAGTTGAGCGTGGGAGAGTGAAAATGAGCGTGGAGTTTTGCATGTGGCAAGACCACAAACCTCTGGCTGAGGTTTCACCTCTGCTAAATCGGCCCCTTCTTGAGCACTAACGGAAACAGCCAGGCAAGGGCTGCTGCAGGCAGGGAAGCCTCTGTCTCTGCAGCCTCCCCTGCCTGAGTGCAGGCACCTGAGCTGCAGGGAGCCCGTGCCCCGACCTGACAGCACGGGAGGGCGCGGGGCAGCCAGGAGCAGGGTGGCTTTGGGGCTGGGTGGCCAAGGCTGCAGGAAGAGGTGGAGTAAGCTTGGCTGGCGTCCCCCCGCAGCACCAAGGTGTGGGGTCCCTGCATGTGTCCCCCTGCCCCGTCCCTCCCCTGCCCTCACCTTGGTGAACAGCTCTCTTCTCTCCCCGTGCTTGCTCCAGCGCCTTCTCCAGGTCCCACAGCCGGCGCTCGAGCCCTTGGCTGTCAGCTTTTGCCTGCCAGGTGATGTCCCTCCAGGGAACTGCAGGCCAGAGACACACAGGGCTGCCGTGGGGACAGCGTGCTTCCTGACAGGGGACCCCCACCCTGGCCTGGGCACAGGCAGTCAAAGGCACCTCCCAAACCTGGCTGGGTGACTGTTCCCTGCTCATTTCCTTGGCCCAGCAGGGACTTTATCCTCACCTTTCTCTACTCCCAAAGCCAGGGGGATGTGGGCACCTCATGCCCGGCCCCAAGCCCTGCCTGACCCATAACAAGAGACCCCCCCTTTGTTTCAGCCCAGCACCACACTAGGGAAGCATTTCCAGGGAGGGTGCCCCAACCACAGCACCCCCACCACCTCCTTGCACCCCCACCACCTCCTTGCACCCCCACCACCTCCCATCTGCCTCTCATCACCACTCCCCTCTTCCTCTGACACCTCCCCAGCGTTGCTGGCCTCTGTAAGCAGCTGGTGCACTGCCTGCCCAGGACTTTTGGAACAGCACAGGCAGCCCCTGGGGCTGGAGCCACATGTGCCATCCTCTGGTGTGACTTGCCACCAGGAAGGGCTAGACCCTAGGAAGTACACCCAGGGCAGCGGGTGTTCTGCCTGCCCCAGCCCTGGCTTCTCTCCACCTTGCCTGGGTGTTCCTCCAGCACATCAACCACCAGCTCTGCTCTCCCCTGTGTTTCTCTCCAGCCTGGCTTCCTGCAGCCAGGAGGAAGGAGGAAGGGCCAGAGTCAGGAGCAGCTCTTTAAGGGGGCTTGGCCCGGGGGACACCGATGGCCGGGGAAGCTCTGTCTTGGGATGTTTGCCCCAGGGAATCGGGGCTGAAACACGCCTCTGGCCCCAGCACCGGCTGTGTTTATGCAGACACCTGTCAGGCACAGGGTGTAGCTGGTTTTACTTGAAGAGGCTGCCTTGGAGAGATGCATGTCCCTTTGAACCCAGGGCTGGAGGTTTGGCAGGGAAGGTGGGGCAGTAGCCGCTGTGCGTAGAGGCTTGGGGTCCCCTTCCGAACCCCACTCCAGGCACTCTTCTGGCCTGGCAGATGCTTGTGCTTCCAGAGCCTCACAGGAGAGGCTGGAGCCTGGAAAAGCCACTCTTTGACCTCCCTGCTGGATCCTGCTGGGCTGGAGGGAGGAGTTGGGGTGCAGGGTGCTTTGGGCAGGGCCCTCCTGTATCTTACCAGGCCTAACTGTGCTCCTGCTGGTGGCACAGGGTGAACAGGGCTGGGGGAGATGTGAGAACTGCAGTCAGGCTGTCCTGTGGTGCTCCAGCACAATCCTTTGTCCCCGAGCTCACAGCCCCCACCTCGCCCACCCTCCCTGAGGCCAGCAGGGAAGGGACAGGAGAGGCACATTCCTGCCAGCTGGAGGGAGGAAAAAGACCCCAAACTTACCTGTTGTGTCTCTCTTCTGCTGCTGCTTTGCACCTTTTTTTCCTTTCCCTTTGCTCCTCAGAGACATCCTCCTGCAAAGAAGTAATAGTGCTCCCTCCTCTCAGCAACTAGTCATCACACACTGGGATTTTGGGGGAGAAGGGGGAGGAACTCACTGTGTGTCCACACACCCCCACTATATCCCCCCAGCACATGGAGGAAAAGACCTTTCCTTCCCTAGGAAGTGAGACCCAGGGATGGGGAGCTGCCGTGCCTCCATCGTGTCCCTGCCAGGGTGGCTGTCCTGCCAGCACCTCTCCCTGCTGCCAGCACAGACCTCAGGCCCTGAAGATGCAGCAGCTGCCTTCAAGCTAATCCCTGCTGTGGTGGCAACTGCCTGCAACTAAGGCAGGTTGTTGTCTGGCCCCAAACCAGCTTGCAGCAGCTGGGCATCCCGGAGGCATGGATCGAACGCACCCTGCGCCCAGCGCGGCACCAGGGTGGTCTGAAGCCAGCCCCACTGAACCGCTCATGTTTGGCTGCAGGATCGTGGGACATGCTCTGAGCAGGTAGGCTGGACCTCATCCTGCTCACAGCCCAGAGAGGCAGTCCCAGAGCAGTCCCTGAGCAGTCCAAGCAGGGGTCTCGCTGAGCCGTGGGGAGGGTCACAGTCTGGAAGGAGCCTGGCATCCTCCCTGCCCCGGCTCTCCCCCTCCAGCACACCCACCTGCAAGTGGTGCCCTGGGGACTGCAGCTGGAGCTGGGTCTCCTGCATGAAGTAAGAGGGGGAGGAAGGAAGGGTGAGTCTGTTTCCCCTCAGGATGCCATTAAGCCCGAATACCTGGGAGGGAGCAGGAGATTCCTGGGGGCTGTGCAGTTCTTCAGCCGGCACAGACCTTGTCTGTGGGCAGGGCAGCAGGAGCAGGGAGCTGCTGTGTGGGGAGGCTCCAGGGCCAGCCGCTGCCGGGACAACCAAGGGACGCCTGGCAGGGACACGCAGTCCTGCCCGAGGAGCTGGCTGGGTGTGGAGAGCCAGGGCAGCTGGGGCTGGGCCAGGGACAGCGCTGGGGACTCTTCCCCTCTGCAGACACGTGAGCACGGAGGCTGGCACGGACCTTGTGCACACCCATGTACACACACCCCCCCCCCCCGAAACCACTGCCCAGCTGCAGAGAACTGAGCACTCGGTCCATATGTGGGTCTGGCACCTGCCTGGCAGGCAGTGTGGGGCACGTAGAAGGGAAGGGGAGCTCCCAGCCTTGGGTGGCACGACCAGCAAGGGCAGCCAGGGGCATGCAGGCACCTGGATGCGCTCCTGGCTGCCAGCTGCAGGGTCGGAGGGGGGCGATTTCAACACAAACCAGCCTGCCATGGCTTCCTGGAGCTGTGCTGAGCCCTGCCCTGGCAGGGGCCTGGGGGCCAGAAGCAAAGGGGAGCCAGGCAGAGGGGTGCTGAACCCTTTTTCCCACAGGGAGGGAAGAGTCCAAAGCAAAAGCAACCTTTGCCTGGAGTGCCACACGTAAATACAGCCACGACTTGGCGTGAATCACGCCCGGAGAAGCAGATAGTTAGGAATGCAATTGCTCAAGCATGTTCCCTGATCTCTTTGGACTGGTGCCATGGTGATTTTTGTATTTGGCTCCAGAGAGCTGGTGTAACCCTCCCCAGCCCTCTCCCCAGGTACTTGTGGTATCCAGGAGTTGGCCAGGGCACCCTCCGGTGGTCAATCCAGCTTGACTATTAGCCAGAACCCATTAGCACCTAATGGGAAAAGCCTCAGGAACACGGCCTCAATAAATGTTGACATATTTGAGGTCAATATAATCCTTAGGAAAATTTGCCCAGGTAATTAAGGCCAGACAAGGAGCTGCCTGTCCCAGAAACATTTACCAGGCTTTACCAAAGGCAGTAACATCTAGACAGAGAGTTTTATAACCAATCTGTACGGGGCTCCCTTGCTATATCCAGCACTGTTTCCCACTGTCCTGCTCATCTGATGCCTCAGCACACCATGTGCCACTGAGGAACTCATCACAAGTCATCAGCCAAGAGCCAGCCCTGGGCCCGGGAACACTTGTGGAAGAGAGCAGCGCTGAAGCCGGGCTGGTTTGGGGCAGCACGGTGCTTTGTGATGATGCCAGCAGGTTGATGCACGATGTGTGTGTGGCAGGGCAGGGCAGGGATGGGAGGAGAGGGACAGTGTGTACAGCCTCCCATGCATGGCGCATCCCTTCTGGGGCAGAGGCTGCAGCAGGGCAGTGGTTTTCCATGCTGTTGTGGCTTGGTGCACCTGGCACACCCTGGGGATCCTGGCTCCTGTGGGAGAGGGGGTGTGTGGGTCCCTCAGGGGAAGCAAGAGGGCGAGCTCTGTGAGGGGATTCATCTCCAGCATGGGCCTCGGGGACTGAGCTGTTCAACCTCCAGGCCTGAGCGCTGTCTCTGGGCGCTCCCCGAAGCTGGGCTGGTTCAGTCTTCTTCCCTCCCTGGCGCCCGCGCTGGGAGCACGATGCTGTGCTGTACCAGCCTGTGCTGTACCAGCCTGGGCTGGGCTTTCGGCTAAGGAGCTGTGGTTCTGCCTGGGAAAAGAGGATCTGAAGAAGCAGAAGTGACCCTCCTTGTGAGCCCCCGGTCTCCTTTTCTCTCCCCATCCCTCTGTCCGTTCCTTCCCCCGTCCCCCCCGGGCCCGGGCGTGCTCCCACCCGCAGTACTGGGGCCAGCAGCTCCAGAGGGGTCTTCCCTCCCTCCCCAACCCCACAGGCGGAGACGCCTCGAAGACAGCAGCCAGGTGCTGTTCCCCGAGCCGCTCCCGTTCCGTCCCTCGGGGGTGCCGGCTCGGTCCGCTGCTGCACCCCGCGGCTGGCGTCCCGGGGCAGGGGGGTGGGTTGGGGTCGTTCCTGCTGCCGAAGGGCTGGCACCTAGGGCCGGGCTCGGCCCCCTCTGCCTCCCGCCCCCCGCCGCGGGCGGAAGGCCGGCTCCGGGTGCCCCATGGCCGGGGCGAGGGGGTTTCGCAAGCCCGGTGCGGAGGGCGGCGGGGCCGCCCCCGGGCTGCGGGGAAAAGGGAACCCGGCTGCTGGGAAGGGGAAGCGGTGCTGGCTGCAGCCGCCGCGCAGCGGGCCCGGGGAAGGCCGCCGGCTCGCTGCCTCCGCGGGCGGGGGGACCGGGCGGGCGCCGCTCGGGCGCGGCTGCCGCTGTTCCCATGGCGACCCCCGCCCCGCCCCGGCCCGGCCCGCGCCCCGCCCCGGCCCGGCCCGCGCCCCGCCCGCCCGCACTAAGCATGGCCGCCGCCGCGCCCCGCCCGCGGCCGTGCGCCTGCCTGCGGCCGGCGGGGCGGGGCCTCGCCGCCGGGCCGCCGCTCTGCCCTCTCCTCCGGCCGCTGGCGCCGGCCAATCAGCGCCGGCTCCTCCCCGGCGGAGGGGGCGGGTCTAGGCGCGCGGAGCAGCGCCCCGCCAATCGGCGCTCGGCGTGGCCCGGGAGGGGGGCGGAGCAGCGCCGCAGCCGTGCGCCCCCGCCGCCGCTGCCGCCGCCCGCGGCTCCTGCTGCCGCCGTTCGCCCGGCCCGGCCCGGCCCGGCCCGCGGGGGCGCCGCCACGCCCTGTTGCCTTGCGGGGCCGCGGCCCGGTGGCGGACGGGGGCGACGGACCGGGCGCGGGTGTGGGCGCGCCCCCCGCCCCCGCGCCGCCCTCATGTCGGCGCCGCTGAAGAAGGGCCCCGGGGGGCTGATCGGGCTCATGAAGGACGCCTTCCAGCCGCACCACCACCACCTCGGCCCGCACCAGCCCGGCGCCGTGGATAAGAAGATGGTGGAGAAGTGCTGGAAGCTCATGGATAAGGTGGGCCCTAACGGGGTGTCGGGGCCGCCCCGGGCAGGGCTGCGGGGGGGTCGGGCGAGGGCGGAAGCGGGGCCTGCGGCTTGAGGCAGGGCTGGGCAGAGGGCTCCGGGCTGGGCAGAGGGGCTGCGGGGTCCGGGGGAAGAGCAGCGAGGGGTAGGGCGGGTAAGGCCGTGCGGGGTTGGGGTAGGGCCGGGCTGGGGGGGCTCTAGGGGTAGCCGGGGCTCGGTGGGGGAGGGTCGGCCCGGAGCTGTGGGGGTTCGCGGTGGTGTCAGAGCTGTGGGGATGGGGTGGAAGGGGCTCGGGGGGGCGAGGGCAGTGTGGGCGCAGGGCAGGGTGCAGCGCTCTGGGGGAAGAGGATGAGGGATCTGGTGGAGGAGAGGGCAGAGGCAGGACGGGAGTGGGATGTGCAGAGTGGAAGGTGTGGAGGGAGAGCAGCATCTCTGCAAGAGATGAGCCCTGTCCGGGGCTGTGGGGGAACAGGCTGGTTGGAAGGTGTGGGGTGGAGGGTGCAGACCTGCACGTGAGGGTATGGGATTTGTGGCGTCATGTCCTTCTGGACACGGGTGGACACTGGTGGTGCTGGTGGGGAGGAGGCTGGATATGGATGGAGAGGGTCTGGCCCGGAGCTGCAGGTCCATCCTGGTGGTGTCATCAGGTAGATGGGTGGTCCTAACAGTGTCTTAACTACAGAAGGGATGAACCTGGGATTTGCTTGTCTGAGCCTCGGCCTGTGATAGAGCCTGGTGTGTGGCTGCTGGAGGGTGAGGCTGAGCACCTGCTTTGTGTCAGTGCAGATTATCCTTTTCTGAGCGAATAGGGGCAGGTTCCTGAGCTCAGCCCAAAGCCTCTTCCTTAAAACTGGGAGCCTGATAAGGACTCTGACAGTCTGAGTAAAGCCCTCGGTAAGAAGCACACATAGTTACACTAACATAAGGAGTGAGAAATCTAATGTTAAACTGCAAATGCCTGTGGTGCTGGAATTGGAAAGGCCTTTGGGGGCGGGGGGGGCACTGCGCTTGGGGTTCTCTAAGGCTCTCCCTTCCTCTGCTGGGGCACAACACCCGGCCTCTGGCCTGACGCTGTGGTGAGGTATGCCTCAGGTTTCCTCGCCTGGCTGTGTGTGTTGGTGAATCCATTGCTTCAGGAAATCAGGGTGAGTGGCTAGTGACTGCCAGCGTCCCTTACAGACTGACCTGGTGAGCGCAGGCACCCAGAAGTGGGCATAAAATAAAAACCTTCCAACGTTTTCCCAACGATTTTGACTGATCCCTTGATGTTATTCCCGTGCAGCCCCAAGAATCGAGCCTAGGCCTGACATGTGGGCAGTCTAAAACACGCAGTGCTTTTTGTAACGCTGGGTTCAGGGCCCTGAAGGTAGTGCTGAGTAGGAGCATCTCCAGAGTTGTCTGCAGTCCTTGAGGAGCGGGTGTCACCTCAGCCACCTTCTTCCTCCCAGGAGCAGAGCAGGCAGGGATGATGGGCATACCTCATCTCATTGCCCTGCAGACATAGGCATTTCAGGCTTTCTTTCTCTTTCCCCTGCATTGTTTATGCATGCAGTGTCTGAGTCTCCTGCAGTAAAGCAGGCAGTGTAGATGACTTTTTTTGAAGATGCATTAAATTATGTTCATGCCAAGAAATCACTTTGTGTTGGCTGCCTCAACAAAAGGCACAGGTTTTATAGTTATGCCTTGCTGTGCTTATGATGAGCTTTGATCACCTTCTATAGAGATTGGGCTATAAAGAAAGTCTGTTGACAAGTGCCAGAATCTTTCTTACAAACATTGAGGGCAAGCCTAAGTGCTAACGTGAGAAAGGAGGTTGGAGCATCGATCCCCTTAGAAAGACGTTTAACTCACTGGTATGACTTGTGAGGATGCCCATCTTCATTCTTGTTCATGTGGTATGGATGGGAATGTCAGCCTGTTTGACCTCATAACCTGGTCTCTTCAAGGGAGAAGATGGGCTTGAAAAACCCTTGGATTACCCTGGCATTTTGAATTGCAGTGGGATGTTTTTTCGGGGGGGATACTTCCATGGCATCAGATCTGTTTGGCTAGTCCTGGGCTGTATACCCTCTCTACCATGGTATCATCCTCAGAAAAGCCAAGGCTGCTCTTATACTTGTCACAAAGCAATCTCTTTTAAACCTGCACTGCAGTTTTGCTTGTAGGCAGCATCTGAAAGCTCTTAGGTGCAGGCTTAATTTTTACAGCCTTAAAGAGCTAGTTGCTCAGTCTGCTTTGTACAGGAAGAAAGATTTGGCTATGAAAAGCCTTTCAGATGTCAGTTAGACCTCAGCTGTACTTAGGCACAAACACATCTGAATTAAAAATCTCTAGTAGTGTAGCAAGTTGCCAGGCAAACACTGTGAAGCTGGTGCTGAGAAGGGGTGAATGAAGGGAAGGTGTTGAAAATGGCTTAGCTCTCTAAATTAAATCAGAGGTAGAAATAAAAAGAAACCCCCCCAGAACTTCTGTGCTTGCCCAGTAGCTGATGTGTGTGCCTTTCAGAGGTGTGTGCTGGGTCTGTGTGTGTACAGTACATCGGCGACCTGATTTGTTACTCTGCATAGTGAGTGGGTCCTCTCAAAGCTTCAGTGCATCTCTGTGTTTGGGATGTGACTGGTGAATTTCCTATGCAAGTTGATTCTTGTCCAAATACTTTCCCCCTCATGTTCCCCATTAGCTCCCTTACATGCTCCTGTCTTTGGGATTCTTTCTCTTGAGGCTCTAATCTCTGCCAGCGCTGCCCGTCCCTCCTGCATGGTCACCTGGAGCGTGGACACAGAGTAGCACCTTTCCCCACGCAGCAGGATGTCTGCCTCATCTGAGTGAGACGATGTCTGTGTGGTTTTCTACTGACAAGAGGCTAAATGTGTCTTTGGAAGCTGGTCGTGTTGTCAGGTGTCTTGCAAGCCTGCGGTGACGAGCAGAGCAGTGAGCAGCTTGGTTCAGGACCCTGCAAGGAAATCACTTAGTGGAGTGTAGGGACTGGTCTGAGTGGGAGGAACTGCTGGGAATTTGCTCATCTTGTTGCTGTCTCTAGCAAATAAAGCAGGGCTGGGGTAAGAGAACACACAAAGTATTGGCTGGTGAAAACAGTGTGTACTTCTTACACCAAAGCATGGGAGTATGAGGTTTGTGGGACACAGGGGACATGGGCAGCCTCTGCTCAGTGTCTGTGGGGACAGGACAAGGGGCGATGGCCTCAAGTTGGAGCACAGGGAGTTCCCCCCCAATCTGGGGAAGAACTTCTTCCCGGTGAGGGTGAGGGAGCCCTGGGACAGGCTGCCCAGGGGGTGTGGAGTCTCCTTCTCTGGAGAGATTCCAGCCCCGTCTGGACACCGACCTGTGCGCCCTGTCCTAGGGACCCTGCTTTGGCAGGGGGTTGGACCCCATGGGCTCTGGAGGTCCCTTCCAACCCCTGTGATTCTGAATCGCTTCTTGCAGGCACAGTGTGGGCAGCAGATACTGCAGACAGCTGGAGCCCGTGTCTGCGGGTGGTACTGGAATAGGGGCTGTAGTCATGAACGGCTCGGGATGAAGGAGAAGCAGTGTAGCTGGAGAGTTGTAGAGCCCACGTAAGAAGACACGGAGGAGGAAGAGGAGCACTGAGATGAAGCTGCTCTGAACAGCATACCAATGCCACCCAGTTTCTAAACCTGAGAGAGGGAAACGCTGCTGTAGGTCACCTTCATTGTGAGTGGAAGAGAGGCCAAACACAAATCGAGCAGGAGATAAGAGAAGCTGAAATAGCTTTTCTTTCACTCTAGGTGGAATGAGGTGTGATTTCAATACAGAAGTCAGCTATGTAGTTCTTAAAGGAAGGAGAGACCCGTGGCTTTTCTGAACTGTGCTGAAGGGGTCTGAGCTGGGAGGGGTACAGTCCCATTTGGCTCCTCAGCACGGGAGGGCTTGTCAGGCCTGGAACTCTGTGACACTGTCCCCCATCAGAGGCACTGTCTGTGCTGGGGACACAAGAAGTGGGGCAGTGTATCAGTGGCTGCAGCAAACAGGCTTGATGCTGGTTTTGTCATGGGTAGAGTTGGGGATGAGCAGAATAGGGAACACGGTGAACCAAGAGGATGGGGTGGGTAGACAGGACGTGGAGAGGGAGGGATTCAGGGTGTGTTACAGGAAACAGCCTGATGGAGAGTCTGCCTTGAGGGGCCACGATTTGTATAGGTTTGTGTCCTGTTAAGCAGCACCATCCGCCCTTCCTAACAACTACTGTGCATCGTGGAGTGTATTTCCTCAGGTATCTCATTTTCCCCGGACTCTCCCTCCTTACTTCTGCAAACATGTGCCTCATCCACCTATGGAACCTGCCTGTAGCATCTAAAAAAGCTCATGGTTCTTGCTGTGTTTCTCAGGTCATCTCTCTGTTGGGACTGTTGTTCACCTCTGTACACAGCGTCACTGCTTTCCTATGCTCATCAGCCTGTTCCTTTATTTGTGCAAGGCTGCTGGAGAGAAGTGTTTTAAATCCAGAGATCAGTCGAGGCGAGATGCAAGATTCAGTTTCAGGTCTAGAAAATCTAGATGAGCTTTTTTACCCTCAAATATAGAGATAATTCTTCAGAACAGAGAGATGGAACTGATTTTTGATGATTTGCTCTGCTTGGCTTTCAGAAAAGAAAATCACTGAATCAGTTTTAGGGTTCTTCATCACAGGCCAGTGTCTTAAAATATTTATGCTGAGCTCCAAATGCTTTGCTGGTATTTCTAAAACCCCAAAATGCCTCTGTGAAAGGCTTGTTCCTGAGAGAACAAAGCTTAAGCCAGGCAGAGCTGGATGAGCACGGTGGCTGAGCAGCGCGTGTTGCTCTGTGTGTGTGTTGCCATCACACCTCATCGAAAAGATCTGCTGCTTTTTGCTCCGTTTCCTTCCACGTTGCTGGTCCCTGTGGAAGCAGGGAAGCTTGTTCCCAGGGCTGGGAGCATTCCTTTAGGCGCTGTCATGATGCTGCAAGTGCACACACACACACAGAGCAGAAGGCATCTGCTGTTGCTGCAGTGTCATGAAGTGACTCGAGTTTGCTCAGGAGGCAGCAGTTCCTCCTTACGTTGCTTTGTTGAAACGCTTCTCTTTGCTAGTTTGGGTGTCTGCTTGGTAAATGAAGAAGCTAATTTGACAATAAAATCAAGCAGTTCTGGCCTTTCTGTTAACTTTTTGAGGTAAAGCTGCTTCTTGGGAGATGGTAGAGGCTGCAAGAGCAAGTAGTTTGTGAGGAAACTTCTTGTGACTGATGCTGAAGCGTGTTCCATCGGTGACACGCAACGAACCTGCTCCTTCTGTGGCTGGCTATTTTCAAGGGACAGCAGCCAGGCTGTTTTCCATTACAGGCAACTGAGAAAAAGTGCATACTCTGACGTGTGTGCTTGCTTAATTGTGGCTTCCTCCTCCTCAGATCTGACTGGGTTTTATTTAGGCTTTAAACCCACTGTGTAATAAAGGTTTTGCTAAGCATAGCACGGTTCAGCTGCATCTGAGGAGCATATTTAGAACCTGGTCATGCTGCGTGGTGAGGCTGGTTTTATTTAGGGGACAAATATGTTGACCCAGTGTGTTGATATGGCTCGTTGTACGATGCTCCTGAGCCAAGGAAGCAGCAGTGGAGGTGTGGGAAGCAGTTGGCTAAGTCAGGTGTCTGACCATCCATCTCCATATCTAGACCTCCTAATCCTTGGCAACCTCTTGAGAACAGAGGGGCAATTTTGCCAGGTTTCTTCCATGTATTCCTGCTTTTTAGGCAGGGAATTCCCTTAAAGGCAGTCAGATTTTTCCCTTTGAGTTTTGATATACAGGGTGCCTTTCCCTTCACTGAAGCTGAGCCCCAGTCAGGTCTTATTCGAGCCACTTGGGACTTGGAGAAATCACTTCACTTGGCAAGGTTGCTTTTTGCCTGTAACCCACATGGCAAAGTTAAGTGCTGAAGCACCACTTCAGGATAAATTGCCTTGTTTACCAGCAGCATGTCAGTGTTTAAGGGAAGTAGGCCTTGAAGTGGGCATTGTAGGGAACTAGGCAATTCCTCTTGAAGCTTTCACAAGTTTCTGTGAAAATGATGTACTGCAAGATGACGTGAGATTCTTCTTTTACCTCTTGCTCTCCACTTCCCTTAAGCTTCTGCAGTGCTACACTGGTACCTCTGACACCCTTTGGTAGCTCTAACACCCTTACACCCAGCAGTGTCCTTGGTTCAGACCTCATGCCTGTGCTTGGTAGGAAGCAGTCGGGTTACAGAAATTGTAGAGAAGAACTTTGGGGAAACTCTGCACTTTTACCAGCCCTTCCCCTGCAGTTTGATGTGAACAGCAGAAGCTAGAAGGTCCCACCATGGCGGCTGCTGGTTCCTAGCTTGTAAACCTCAAGTGGCCTTGCAGCTCTGGAGTCCCAGCACTCTTTGAAAGTGCACCACAGAGTCTTTCAACTTGCCTCTCTGCCGTTATCCCTCCCTATCCTCCTCTCAGTCCAGATATTGAAAAATTTGCCCGTGGTGGATGGTGGAGTGGCTTCCTTTACCCCTCCCTATCATGTAAACTTCTTTCCATAACCTTTTGGCACATAAGCTCTGTTTTCCTGTATGTTAAAGACCTATATTGAGTTCAACTTGTGTCCTGATTTGCTGCTATACCTGTGTAATAGCTACAGTGCCTGCACAATATTCTGAGCAGGAATATTCTACCCCATCACCTGTGCCTTAACTACTACAGACTCGGGTCTTTTATGGTGCCTGGGCTCCCTGCCTGGGCTTGGGCAACACGTGCAGCTTGAGAGGCAACGTTTCAGTGCCTCCTAACACTGGGTTGTGTTTAAGTACCTGGTCACTACCTGCTACTTTTAAGTTTCCAAAATGGTATTTTCATTTTCTTCCTGAGCTGCAGGTGGTACGTTTGTGCCAGAACCCAAAGCTGGCGCTGAAGAACAGCCCACCCTACATCCTGGATCTGCTGCCTGACACCTACCAGCACCTGCGAACCATCCTGTCGCGCTACGAGGGGAAGATGGAGACCCTTGGGGAGAACGAGTATTTCCGCGTCTTCATGGAGAATCTGATGAAGAAAACCAAGCAGACCATCAGCCTTTTCAAGGAAGGGAAGGAGAGGATGTATGAGGAGAACTCCCAGCCTAGGTAACGGGGAGAAACGTGTTAAAATATTTATGATCTAGATGGATCGCTTCAGCGGGGAAGAGCTCGGGCAGATTTCTGCTGGTTGGGGTGTTGTGTTTGCATGAAGACAGAGTTTGAGGAGGTTTCAGTCTCAGTGTACAGGTTTAAGTAAACTATAGTTGGGTGTACTGACAGCTGAGGCCGTGCAAGCTCAGAACACTTTGTTCTCAGCTGTGTGGTTCAGGTATGCCAGGTTACTATAAACAATCAAGTCTGCTGTGAGAAGAATTTGCGTTCTCACCCAGAGAATGCCTTGTGAGAGGGAATGATAAGGTTCAGAGTGACATTTCTGGCAGTTTTAAGAAGCAGTAGAATATTTTGTTACATAGCAGAACAGCTGTCCAGACTAAAATTTGTTGTGATTGGTCTTTAGGCTTTACAGTACTCTTCCTTTTTCTGGAAACTGAAACTCTCTGGTATTTCTGGAGGTGTGTGGGGGAACTAACCTTGTTTTCTGGGAATAAAACATCACACTAAAACTCAGGAACTTCAATTCATTGGAAACTCCATATTTAAGTTAGATCAGGGTGTCGCACTTGTTAAGTCTTCTTTCATTTAGTTCAGAAGGCATAGCTGAGATCAAGAGACACCCTCAAGGCGAACAGCTACTAAAGGATAGGTGGAGGTGGAAACTGCAGTTGGATCAGAACATAAGGCTCTCTTAAACAAAACAGCATGAATTTGCTGAGCACTGTACCTGAAAAGGTGCTGCTTCCCTTCATCCTGATTAATAGTAGAATAAAGCTCTGGAAAAGGTTAATCTTACAGATTCCTCTAGCTGTTGGCAGCAGGTCTAACGGACAGAGATACAAAGCATATGGTTGTAACTTCTTAAATGTATTTCAGGGTTTTGGAGTAGGTGCTGAATTTAACAAAAAATAAGAGTGAAAACCACCCAGTAGCTGAACATAATCGCTCTGGAGAGGATATGTTGTTAAGGCCCTGGCCACTGCTTGCTTGAATCACTTGGTGGGGGAGAGGGTGCTGTGGAAAAGTGCTGGCACGTGGTTCTGTTGCAGTGCTGAACTCCACTAAAAGGCTCTGGTTGTAGTTCCAGAAGGTGTTGTTGATGGGTTGGTTCTCTGTGAGATGACAAGGCTTAGAATTTGCTTGAGACAGGGTCTGGGGAGTGTAAATGCTGCATCCCCATGCAGTACACTTGCTTCTTTTAGTAGTTTACTTTGCTGTGTGAGGCCTTCAGGAGTTCAGTTCGATGTACTGTGAGCTCAGAAAGTCAATGTAATACTATGTCTGCACCCCAGCCTTGGGAGAGCGTGGTTTCTGTAGGCATGGTTGGCTTGTTGCAGGTGAGGAGAGGGTTTTTGGGAGGTGCTGCTAGCTGGAGTTTTCAGAAAGGGTTATAGAAGATGATGGATGTAGCAAGTATGGGGAGGAAGGAGTTCATTAGCCTGGTATGCTTTGTGGGGGAGGTGATGTGCAATGGGAAACACCATTAGTAATTTTATAGCCTTCAATCAGATCAGAATGAACTGGTGTTTTACAGTCAATAAATTGATTAAACTGATTAAAAGTAATCTCTGGTCTTCTGCTAGAACTGGTCACTTTTTTAATATATCCTCCTTTGAAGTATTGACAAACCAGATGATCATTCACGGCTTGGAGTGGTTTTTGCAGTGCTGTGTGTTGCTCTGAAAGTATTTTAAGTAGTGTTTATCTTGCAATGGTTTGGTGTGTGGCTCCTGTGTGACAGAGACAATGTTATTCTCTATAACACTTACTGCTGTCTCCTGAACTAGGCTAAAAGAGTACAGGAAGCACTTCAGAATTTATCTGTGATGCTTGGTCGGGCTTAGGGAGAGGCAAAGAGAACTAATTCCAGAGCTGATCATCCTGATCAGTTCCTAGTCCAACTAATTGACCCAAGGGGGTGGGCAGGAGAAATCCGAGCGGATGGATGGGAACTTCAGAAGCAGCACTGCAGTGGAGGCTTGCTTTCTCACAGTGGTGGTGGGAGTCTTTGGGGAGCTGCTAACTGCCCAGTTTATGAATAAGCAGCTTACCACGGAAGCAACTGTGGGGAGGCTGTAAACACCAGCGTAAAATCCGGTGTACTGGGGAATCGGTTTGTCTTGCGTCTTTCTGACTCTCTTTTTCAACACCCCTCCCCGTTGACCTTGAAGCTTTTTTCTTCCTGTCTTCCAGATTTAGCATGTGTTTTGTTTCCTGTTGTGAGTGCTCTTACTTTGCTCACCCAGATGCCTCTTGATGTAGAGTAAACTTGACATTTGCATAACTAACGTGAAAGCTGCGCAGGTGGCTCCTGCAGACAGAGCAGCAACTGGAAAGGGCTGAGGTCTCCCTTAGATCGTGGGATCCAAATCTTCCCAATCACTTGAGCATCTATTCTAATTATTCCTGAATTTCTCTTTATTTCCTCAAATGTTGTAGAGATTCTTCAGTGTGGAGGAGAGCACCATGTCTTCAAGCTGCCGGTGCTGCCACAGGATGTCACCCACTGTGGGGTGGTTTGGTACAGTGTGGGAGTGTAGCATGGGTGCTATTTCAGTGTTTGCTGTCAGGCAGGCAGCTTAAGGTCCAGTAGTGCAGAATAAGGTGGCAGCTGCGCATTGAGGCTTTAAAGGTGTGTTAGTGAAGAGAGCACACCCACCCGTGTGTCCTGTCACTTCCAGGCTCCAGTGGAGCAGCCAGAGGGGCTAGAAAAGGCTCGTGTGGACGCCTGGCGCGCTCACGGATGTGGGTGAGGGTTTGTTCCTGCAGCTCTGCTCTGAGGTCGCTGCCGTGGGGCTGTAACGGGCGATGTGGCCCCGGCGGCAGCGGGGCGCTGGAGGCCCCCCCTGTTGTGGCTGAGGTGGCAGCAGGGCGCTGGAGGCCCCCCCTGTTGTGGCTGAGGTGGCAGCAGGGCACTGGAGGCCTCCCCCACCGCGTCACCCCGGTGGCAGCGGGGTGCTGGAGGCCCCCCTGTTGTGGCTGAGGTGGCAGCGGGGTGCTGGAGGCCCCCCTGTTGTGGCTGAGGTGGCAGTGGGGTGCTGGAGGCCCCCCTGTTGTGGCTGAGGCAGCAGTTGGTGTGACGTCCCGTGCTGTGAGCACTGGCTGGCTTCCCCTCTGTCTTTAGGGCTGTAACGGCTGTTGTGTCTCTGCAGCGCTGTGGTTTTGGTGGAGAATGGTTCAGGTGAAACTGGTGCCGTTTGTGTGAGGGCAGACCTCGGTGTTTCATTAGCAGAGCTTTGAAGCTGCTGTTTAGATTCTGCTGTAGCCACTTCCATATCTGTTTAAAAACTCATGCTGTGAGGGTGCTCTTAAAGCTGGGTGCAGACTTCCTGACTCAGAAGTACACGCAGTAACTTCAAGTTACTGTTTAAAGGCCGAGTTTTAGCCAGTAGATGAGAGTCAACTGGGTGACTTCTGAGTAGGTGTGAGTGGTTTGCTTTGGGGTGGTGTGGTTTGGGTTATTTTTAGTTGAGATACTGTATTGCCTCTCTGAGTTTTGACAGCTTAAGGGCTTGTTTGGGTTGTCCAACCTTGTAGGTTGGTCTCTAAAAGCAAATTGAACGTTTGGGGAGCTGTTAAAATCAAATGGGAGCATCTGCAGGCCTTGATGCTGGAATCAGATGGTGTTTAAAGAGGTAGTTGGTGTGGGTATCCTGTGTGTGCTTGCAGTAAGGTGAAGGAAGGTCATTCAGTAGGTAATTAGCAGATGTTCTTGAAGCTGTACACGTTTCCAGAGCTCTTGGTTCCTATTCCTTGTGGATCCACAGTGGCTTCCAATGCAATAGCCATTTTAAAGACCTGTCACTTGCAGTTTTCAAAACAAGACCCAAACCCACTCCAGGGTGAAGTCTGCAGCCTGTGCAGCTGGAAGGGAGCAGTAAAAGGCTCTGTGGAAGGTGCCTCTCAGGTCTGTATGCAGATGAATGACAGAGGTACCCCTGTTCAGTGCCCAGGAGCTTGCTGTGCCACTTGCAGCCATAAATGTGTGACTACTTTGATGCTGTAAATACAGTGAATTTCTTGAGTTTTCTTTTTAAGTAGTGATAACAAAGTCTGGTTCAACATACATGCCTTTTCCCTGCAATGGGATGGTTCCCTTGAGTGATGGTGCCATCAGTGCTAATGCCACAACTGCTCTGAACACGTGGAACTTGCTGAAGCTCTCCATTACACTTTAATTTAGAGGCTCTGTAGTTACATTGGAATATTTTAAATTTTTGTTTCAGTTGCAGAAAGCTTTTACTTCTCCAGAACTTCTCTTGCACAGAGGAGCTGTCACAGGTCAGCTTTCCTCACTCCATAAATTACTTTTTCCAGCAGCTTTCTTTGCAATTGTGTAAATAGATTCTACTTCACGTGGCAGGACTTAAAAAGAACTTGCTGATCAGGAGACATGGGTGGGAATTGTCTGTTAAAACAGTCTATTATAATAGAGGGAAAATTCAGAAACTTTATTTTCTAAATAAAATCAGGCCAGTGCAAATGTTTCCACATGGAGTTATGTAAGCTGGAGGGTGGGGGTTAGGTGAAAGGCTGGGGAGAAGTAATCACTCAGGATGTGGACTGGATGTTTTAAGAAATAGCACACATTATTTTACTTGCTGGGCTTGCATACTTTGGAAGAAGAAACTGCTAGCAAAGCTAAGAGATCTGTAGAGGAGAAAATGGGGCTAGGCAGGGAATATCCTGAGTTCCCTCCACAGAGTTGCAAAAAGGGCTGGGAAAACTAGTCCCTATTTAACTGTTGTCTTTCTGGGAACAGCCTGGTGGGATGCTGGCTCAGGAGGATTTCATATGCTCCTCTAGCTCCAAGCCAGTGCTTGCTGATCTGCACAGGAAGAAGCTACCAACACTTAATGTCTCCTGGAAATGACTGAGCACATCTCTGAAAGGGAAGTGCCTGAAGAATGGCTTGGGGAGGAGCAGGGGGGTGAGGGGGGGAACTTGGATGTTTAAGAGGAAGAAGTTGGAAAACACTTGTGCAAAGCCATGAACCAGAAAAAGCCTGGTGGGGGGATGGGGGAGATCGGGGGGTTAGTGCTCTAAATCTCCTGTTTTAGGGTGCCTGCATACACTCCTGCCCAGTGAAAGAGAGATAGGATAAGTGCTGAACTCAAATGGTGCAGGGGGTGTCTCAGTCCTCTTTCTGTCACTTCCTTCTAACACTGCTAAGACTTCTTTTTTTTAAACAAAACACTCTGGTGTGAGTCTACATCTGCATTTAAATTAGAACATCTTAAAGAAAAGAACGGCTCCAAAGCTGCCCACAAGAAAGGTTTCCTTGCCAGGCTCCAGCATATGAACACTAACTAACTGCTTATTACCCAAGAAGAAATTCATTATCATTTAAATGTTGTTGGAGAGAGGAATGGGAATTATTTCTTTTTAATTTGGCTTTAAATTGCTAGTTGAGGGGATAGTTGTGGGACTGAAGTAACACTTAGCATAATTGGCATAAGCTTGCATTTTTTTATTCCTGCCCAAAGTGGGGCTACTGTCTTGGAAATCAATTTATGGACAGTGGAAGGGTTTAGGGTATTGCATAATAAGGAAGCAATATTTTTATTCTTCTTGGCTTCCAGAGCCTAGGAAATTGTAGACTTTAAGGGAAGACTTAACTGTGGACTTGATGATGTGGATGGAAGTACGAGCATGTTACTCGGTTTGTAGTAATTATCGTTTGAAATGCAGATAGATTCCTTGATGCTGGCAAGATGTGTTACTGCTACTTGGCAACCCTATCATGTGTCTTGGGCCCTTGGCTTCTGGATTAAGGGCCAAGATGCCATGTTTTGGTTTTCTGTTGATCTGAAGAAGTCTGCAGGCATGGCTCTTTCAGCCAGAAACCAGACTGTGTTTTGGTGTGTGAAGGTTTTTCTCTGTAAGATAGAAGGGTCATGGAGATGCTGAGAGGGCTGGAGCAGCTCCCCTACGGAGAGAGGCTGAGGGAGCTGGGCTGGGTCAGCCTGGAGAAGAGAAGGCTGTGGGGGGACCTCACTGCAGCCTCCCAGTCCCTGAAGGGAGCAGAGGAACAGGAGGGGATTCAGCTTGTTCAAGGGCAGAGACTGGCAGGACAAGGGGGATGGGGTGAAGCTGGAGGAGGGAAGGGTGAGAGGAGAGATTAGGGGGAAGTTCTTTCCAGAGAGAGTGGTGAGGGGCTGGAACAGGCTGCCCAGAGAGGGGGTGGGTGCCCCATCCCTGGGGGTGTTCAAGGCCAGGTTGGATGGGGCCCTGGGCAACCTTGTGTAGCTGCAGGCCTGGAGGTTGGTGGCCCTGCCTGTGGCAGGGGGTTGGAGCTCTGTGACCCTTGGGGTCCCTTCCAACCCAGGCCAGTCTGGGATTCTATGATGGTGTTCAAAAAAAGCCCCAGCTTGCTATAAGGCACTGAACAGAATTAGGCCAGCTGCTTCCCAAGAGTTTGAAGCAACACCTTCAGTGGTGTTAGCTTGTGAACCACTGGCCCTGCCCTGTTTCCATCTCTGGAAGGTGGATCTGATGGGCTCGGGTGATGTGACTTGCTGACTGCTCCACACCTGGAGACAGGACTGCAGAATCCCTGCAGAGGGTCAGGAAGGTGTGTGGGGAAGAACTGACATCTGTCACCAAACTACTCAGCTCAGCAGCTGTGGACTGGGCAAGTACTGCTGTTAGCTGCCATCCCAGGGTGTAAAGCTTGAGAAGCAAGCATATGCCAGAGCTGTGTGTTGTGCTGGAGCACGTATGCTGCAAAATATCTTGGATGTAGTATTCTGACAGGATGCAAGTTGGGAATGAAGAGAGAGCCTAGAGATCTTCTGCTGAGGAAACCCTCGGTGGTGTCCTGATACCCACAACGGTTTTGGGGTGGCTGAAGATCAAGTGTGAAATACAGAGTCTTCCCTTATTTGGAAACTGGGCTTTAGTGCTGTGTTTTTTGCCTGTTAACTGTGGCAAGTAGCCCCTGAAACACAAATTTTTGCTTCAGTGCAGAGAGCCCAAATGTCAGTGTAAGGAGTTCTGAGCAGCAGGCTTTGCTACATAGTCCCTTCATCGGGTAAAAGAATTAATCTTGTACCTCGCTGAGGGGTTATAATGTGTCTGGTCAATCCTCTGGAGTATATGTTGAGCTCTTTCAAGACCATTAATCACATCAAATGAATTACTTGCTTTCAAGTGTTTCCTATAATATTTAAATCCAAAAAAAAGTAAGTGGATTATTCACCTCTTAACATGGAAAGCAGTCTAGCTTGTTGAAAATACAACACTGGTGCCCGGAACAGTTAAGTTGAGATCCTTTAAAGGTCAGTAGGTTGTTGCTTCTGGTCAGTAGGTTGTTGTTTCTGGTCAGGACGCTGGACTACATTGCCCTTTCTGCTTCAGACTGGTCCCATCTGTCTGTGTAGCAGTATGAGATGCTGGAGTTTGCTGGTCGTTTGTGGCCTGTGGTGTATTTCATGTGACACTCCAAAGTGATTGGCATGCTCTAGTCACAGAAGTCAAGGTATTTAAATAAAATAACAAAAGGAATTAATTGCAGAGTGCCAGGATTCAGAAGGCTGTAAGGGAAGGTGCATGTTCTGTGTGATATTTCTGCCCTGTGATACCTAAGGCACTGATAAGGGGATTAACCTGTGGAACTCCTCGCTGCTTCAACGCTACGACTGGTGCCATTTAAAAATGTAGAGTGGAAAGAAATACTGCAGGCAGAGTGCCTTTCAGTAGCTAATATTGCATTTTTGGCATCATTAACTGGTAAAAAAGGGGGAGGCAGTGGAAGGCAAGCCCTGCAGCTGTTGCACACGGGTTTGTAGTGGTTGTTTAACAGGACAAGCATCTAGTGAGGTGGCTGCAGCCGTTCCTGGTTTGGCTTTGTGGGAGCCAGCTCAGGTGTGGTGCCGTACGAGCAGGGTGCTTTATCGTCTTCCAGGTGCCTCTATCATCTTCCAGGTGCCGTTAGATGTGTGGTGGGTGCCTGAGCTGGACACGCTGGGGCCCACGGCGCCACGGGTGCAGGCTGGTTTGTCCAGAGGGTTAACCCTGCACTCGGGTTCTGCAGGCCTGAGGATTGTCATGGAACTGGGGTTAGACCTGGAATGGACAGAAATTATCTAGTCCTCTGGCTTAGGCGGTTTAGTAAGCCAAGTCTGGAAGTTGTGGGATTGCCCAGCTGTCCCAAGCTACATTATAGCTCTACAAAGAATGAAACCGTGAAGCCTGTAGTTCTTTACATGACAAAGTGTATTTGGAGTCAAACCTCCAACTAGCAAGAGGTGATAAACATGTTACATGCGTGTTTCCTTTTCCCAAAGGCTGCTGGGATGAGCTGGTCTCCAGAATCAACGCAGAGCTCACTGGTGCTTTAAAATCCTGTAGTATCAATTAACGTGCTGATTGTAAAATGTCTGGCTTGCTGCTCCTCTGTTTGCTCGTTGTCCCATGGAGGTTCTGTAGATGCTGGGCTTCTGCTCTGTAGCTTGGTAAGGTGAGGTCTGTTGGGCTGGTAAGAGTTAAATGGGGTTTCATTCGCTTCCTGTGTTGCAAGCTCTGTTGTAAGTGGTTCCTCTGCTGCTGGTTTCCTGGAGCTGTCTCAGTTATAAAAGACATCTTGGGATCACCTCAAGCACTTCCACTCACCGCTTCTGTGCATAGGCTGGAGCGCTCTGCTAACACAAAGAGCCCCTGGAACACTTCTTCCTGGGACAGTGGGGTGGAAGATAGGGCTGTTCTCTCTGGAGCCAGGTTGTTCTTTCATGGGCTGAAGTTAGGTCTGATTGCTTGTGGCTGGTACATGGCTCATAACACATGAAGAGCGTGTGCTGTGACAACCCCACGCTTCTCTGGCTTCTGAAAGGTGCATTGTACTTCTAGGAGACTTGTTAACACTATTTTAGTTCCTGTATCTTAAAAATGCCAGATTGTAAGACATGTAGTGACGACAGGAGAAATTACAGGACCTGGGAACTGCAGGTTGGGGGGTGTTTTATTTTTTTGGGGAAGGGGGAGCAGGTCTGATGTACTGTAGCTTGCAATTAGCTGTAGTAGATGCTAATCCTTTCACCTAAAGCATCTGATGGTAGGTGTGTAATTCTGTAGTAACCCCAGAAGTGATAGGGTGCAAAACTTGTATTTCTTTAATGTCTTACTGCCATACTGAGCACGTGGTGAGGAATTAGAAATGCCTGAGCTGTAATCCCAGCTTCCAGCACTTTCAGCTGCCCCACCTGTGAAGTGAAGCAAAAAAAAATAGGGTTTTTTTTCCCCTCCCTCAGAAAATTTAATATGATCTCATATTCAGAGGAATGTATGAGTCCTGAAGGAAGTCTCATCTCTCAGTAGGGTTGTTGAGGTGTGATTTACAGAGCAGCAAGCATTAATTGCTCAACCAGTGAAATAATTATGGTGTGCTTTCAGGTCAACATGCCATAAACTTATATGGAGAGCCAGTGGAGACCTAAGTGCCATACCACAGAAATTATGTTGGACTCTGAGTTGTGGGTTGGGGTTTTCTAAAGAAGTCTTCAGCAGTAGCAGTGGATAGTACAGCAATTTATTTTTCCTCAGTTTAACTAAGCAGAGTCTCATTTCCAAGTGACCCGTTTGTAACTCTTTCACCAAATAAACACAGAATTTCTGAGGAGGGGAAGTGGTGCCTCTCAGCTGTCCTGGGTGAATGCTTTCATTCTGCAGCTCTGGGAGGACAGGGCAATTCCCTACATCATCTGTTCTAGGAGCCTTTGACTTTCAGTCAGTGAGGTTAGTGCTAAGGTGTCAGGCACTCTTGCATCCTCTGTAATGCTTTTCCCCTTCATTTTCCATCCAGAAATACTCTTTGAATGCTCAGTGGTCATTCCCTCAGTACATTGAGATTGCCTTTCTTCTTGTGAGCTGCGTTTTTGGATCATGCTCCTTCAGCCAGCCAAATTGATGTGTTGTAGAGAGTGCCTTCTCTTATGCCTCTCACAGGGTGGCTTTACAGTAGGCTAGGTCCTCTGAATTTTTTACCCTCTTGAACCTTCATCGTTGGCATGGCATTTTAGCCAGTTTGGCACTGGCTTTATGAAATAAACTCTTTTCTCGGAAGTGTGTTCTAGTGAAGTTGGTAGAGTCATGCTCAGCTTAGTTTTGGTTTGGGCCTGAGGTGGAGGTACTGCTGTGTTTGTCTTAGCTTCATGTGAAGAACCTGTGTTAAACACAGCCTGTTCTTAGAGAAACTGGATGCTACATGTGAAAATCACCGTTCTCAAGGCAGTGGGACTCACTCTGAGTGCAAAGACAACAGTCCCTTTCAGCTTAGTGATATATAGGACGTGTTGCACAGTAACTTAAGAGAAGTGCAGTATTTCCTAATGGGCTGTCTTGTGTTACAGCTCTTAGTTCCTCTGTCTGGTGGTGTCTGTAACATCCCCTCAGCAGAAGGAGCTTTGCAGACGTGACGCTGTGTGCCTGTCACGTTATGGCCTGTGAGCACAGTGCTGTGACTGAGTGATCCAGTGGAGCAGTCTCCTCGTGTGGGTACCGTGGTGGTTGGGTAGCTGAGAAATGTTGGGAGAAAAAGAAGAAATTGCAGCTGGCAGTGGCAGAAATGGAGGTGCCACCTTATCATTGCCTTGAGGTAGGGAAGGTGTTTTAGTCATGAAGCCTGTTGGGTGCTGTATGACACCAGACCTTGAATTCATGTAACTGATCACAGCAACGTAGCTGCAAGAGGCGATGCTCTGACCAGAGCAGGCCTCTGAGAGACTGAGCCTGCACAGGGGAAAAACCCCTTCGTCCAGCAAGCAGGAAACTGGAGAAGGAAAATCTGCCTTGGGTCTGGGGGGAGGGAGAGGGCATGGGCAAACCCAGCTGGGCCCGGCTGCGGAGCGGCTGCGGCCAGGAGCCCCGGTGCAGATGGAAGTGCCTACTCGACCTTCTTGGCTTCCGCTGAGAGGCATGGAGCACAAACAGCCACCAAGAGGAAGGAAGTAGCACAACCACAGCGCAGGGGCACGCAGGAGGGAGGACGAAGGAAGATGCCTGTCAGCCTGCAGGAGTGGCTGGCAGCCCAGGCCAGGCCTTGGGGAGCCAGCTGATTAAGGAGGGCTGGCTAACTAAAAATACCACCCCAGTCTTGCTTCCTGCTGGCTTTTGTTCCCCAAAATGGTGGCTCAAGACCTGTGTGTTTAGAGCCCTGTCAGCACCAAGGTAGTGTGATTTCACAGGCAAGCATGACTGCAGCCGAGCAGGCTCTGGTGATGTTGCTGGGCTGTTTCTTAGTAAAATGTTTGGTTACTGCATAGAGTGGGAAAATATTTGGCTCTCTAAGCTTTCACTTTCTGTTTGTCATTGATTCACTGCCTCACAAGCTGCATACTTGGCATGTATGTGTGAAAGCACTCACAGGAGCATGAAATCCTACCCAAACTGTGGCCGATGCGCTGTCTCTGGACCTAAGCACTGGACAGAAACATGCTGCTTGTTCTAAGCTGGTACAGGCATTTCCATCAGCCCAGTTGCAGACAGTGAGGGCAGCCAGCTGATGTGGCCTGCTTGGTGTTTGTTACTGTGTCTAGCTGAACGCCAGAGATGGCCATTGTAGTCTGCAAGGCATACAGAAGATTGCTGGAGGTCTGGCCAAAAAATGTTTGGGAATCTCTGGTCTAAGTCACTTAAATGTTCTTTGAAAATATTATTCTTTCTCTGGGAGAACACTTGCTTCTGTTTAATTGAAGCAGTGGAGATGAGAACAGTTGCTGATGTTACTAAAAATAAAGTACCACAATCACTGAACTTTGGTATGCCAATGACAGTGTTCACTGTAATTACAAGCCTTTATTGGGTCTCTATTAATTTATAAACATGTAACTTGTAAAAATAAAGGAGTGCACTCTTCAAAGAAGCTATCTGTGCATGTGGCAAAGGATCGATGACCAGTTGCTGTATGTGAAAGCTAGATACTAACAAAATATTCTGCTATCTGCTGGTTTGCATGTTCACCTCCAGTGTTTCTCCTGTTATCTGCTTAAGGTACAGCTGAATATTTGTAAAAAACTATAACTTGAAGAATTGAAAATGTTTGGGTAGTAGAAACGTTTTGGAAACAGAGTGTCTGTGTGTGTGAAACCATTTGTTTATCCATCCCCAAGCCTGAGGAAGTTCTCACTTGCTGAAATGATGCACTCAGCTAAGTGCAAGCACTTCCTGAAGCTCAGCCATGGCAGAAGGCTCTCAGCCAGAGCTGATAAGCAAGCAGACATAGGAATACACCTTGTCATCTTACCTGTTGCTCTATTTAAACCATGCACACTTAGCTGCTTATTCCAGAGTCAGAAGTGCATGGGTGCTTGCCTGATCTACCCCCACTTCCACACTGCTGGGCAGCAGTAGGAGCGAGTATAGAGCTGCCATGACTTTCCTTCCACCTAGCAACTGCTCTGTGTAGCAGTTTCAAGCACACTTGGATTTTTTTTTCATAAGACATGATTTTTTCAAGTGTTAGAGTGCTAGCAAGTCAATGCTCGTTTCTGCCAGGTACCTAACAGTGCTTTAGGATTGTTAACTGTGGCGTGCTAGATTGCACACTAACCCTTCCAGGAGAAGATTCAGACTTTAGTTCTTGCCAATTACTTCCACATTAGGGTAACAAAGTAATTAGCAGATTTCCCTCAAACCTCCACTTCTATAAACATCACTGTTTTGCTTGGGCCCTGAGCTACTGCTCTTCCTAAGTGTGGTGTGATCACAGGGGAAGCCAGTGCTGTGCTGTTCTGACACAGCTTAGTCTCTCCTGCTCACAGGATCCTGCCTGGGTTTGGGTTGTTTGTGCTTTTTTGGGGGGTGTAGGGCAGTGTGGGTTGTTGGGTGGTTGTTTTTTTTCCAAGACATGCTGTACAAACTTTCCTAACACAGAAGATGAGAAATTGCCATAGCACTTCAAAGGTATAACTGCCTTGCAAGAGCCAGCTGAGTGGGAGCTGTGATGCATCAGTCAGGCAGGGGCACTTGCTGAGGGCCTGTCTCTCTGCAGGCCAGGTAACAGAGTGGCCAAGAGCAAAGCTTTTCAGTTTGTGTTAGTGGAATAAAGCAACCAAGGGGTATAGCTGCTTTGAAACTGTGGGCACTTTAATGTGCAACACAGCTGCTGCCACTGGAGCACCCTGGGGAGGAGCATCTGGAGGGTTTGCTTTCCTTAGCTTGATCTTGAGCACCTGTTCTCAGACACATACAAAAACTACACTCCCTTGCTGTATAGCTGGTACCTTCTAGAAACACCTTGAGCAGCTTTCACTGCTGAGGCACATTAAAATGCAGTTGAATAGATAAGGGTGAGAGAGGAGAACTGCTGCCAAAGAAGACTTACAGTTTTGAGTCTTTTCTAGAGTGCTTAGACTGTATCCTAGCATGGAGAAAGGGCTCATGTGGAACTGAGGTTCTAACCTTGCCTCAGTCACATCCAGTTGAGTTGGGACTGTATGTATGACATGGAGCTAGAAGACCTAAGCCCAGAAGTCCAGGGAACTCTTACAGCAAGGCTGGGGGCAGTTGCCTGTCTCCTTTAGGGAGAGGTCAGTTCCACAACGGGACACATTAACAGGATAAATATTCCAACTAGGAAAAGCCTGTCTGGGACAAGTGGTATCTGAAACATGTCCAAGATTAAGTAAATTGGAGCCAGTCCAACCAGAATACTAGAATTGGTGAAAGGCTGAAACCTGAGGGGAGCAGCCACACAGAGCTCTCTTTGGGGAGATGGTCACTACAGCAGGTTCCTGCTTAGTGAGAGAGCGTGGAAAACAAGGCACTAAGAACAGACTCTGGCTGGGGATGCCTTTGGCTGCTGCTTGGTTCAGTATTTTGCAGTCTGCAAAGCAAGTTGTTGCTTAATGTCATAACCAAGTCTGTGCAATGCCTTGGTGGGTGATGCCATCTTCTGACCAGCTCTGGGCTGTTGGACATAACTCAGAAGTTGTCCTGTCCCATGTCATACTAGATTCTTCTTCTAACTTCTGATGTGTGCCATGGGGGTGAAAAGCAGCCTAGGAACATCTCTGTCTCTTCTCAGGAGCCCCATTTTCCTGGCATCTGGAGAATGAAAGGGTGTGGAGCAGAGAATCATCCTTTATTTGGATAAAGGAAGTGGAGAATGAGGTGCTGCTAGTGAATAGATTTTTTCTCTCCCATCTACAAGTAGGAGATGACCTCTCCAGTGTGTAAGAGTGCTATTGTTTGCCTCTTACATAAGAAGACTATTATTCTGCTGTTTCTGTGCAGCTACAAGTCCTGATGCTTTGAGATACCCCAGATAACTCTGTTTCTACATAGCAGTTACAACGTAGAGCTTGCCTCCTCAAAGCAGTCACTAAGGCTGGAAGGAGGGAACAAGGTTTCCACCTTGCAGTTTGTACTGCTGGCATTTGATGCCAGTCCAATGCTACTTCCTTATGAAGCGTGCAGCCCAAAATGCTCCCAGTGCTGCTGTCCCCTCTCTGCTAGGCCACAGTCCTTCTGCCTTCTGTTTCTGGGAAGCTTTTGCACATTGACTAAATCCAGAGCAGAGAAACCCTCGTCTCCCCTTGTCCAGCATTTCAGTTTAGGAAAGGGCATACCCTCCTGGACTGGAGCACCCCTCATGTGTGAATGTCATCAGGTGGAGAAGGGACTTTGGGTACCAATTGGTACTTCAGATTGGACAATGACCCAACACAGGATGGTTGAGCACCCTGCCCATCGAGCTTTTGTATGCAAGTCGGTAGCATCTTAGAAGAAGAACTGTGGGTGTTTTGGCCTTACCTTGGGAGATGAAGGACCTGTTGCTGCTGGGTAGTTTGACCTTTTCTCCTCAGGGGAGTGCCCTGGAAATAATCTCCCACCTCAGAGAGGTCATACAAACTCAGTCCTTGTGGAAAATGTCTTGACAAACACAGACCTTGCTGCTGAGTACTGTGTGATGGGTGTGTTCTGGATGCTGGTTCAAATGTATTCCATGCATGGTGACAGATAAGAAGAGCTTTCTAGGCTGAGATACTTCTTGAACTGCAGTGGGTCCCCCTGTTCCGTTCACAGTGCTGAACCATGCCTGTCTCTTCCAAAGGAAACCTTTGTGTTTGTGGTTCTTCGCAGGCGTAACCTGACAAAGCTATCCCTGATATTCAGCCACATGCTGGCAGAACTCAAAGGCATCTTCCCCAGTGGCCTGTTCCAGGGAGACACCTTCCGAATCACCAAGGCTGATGCTGCAGAGTTCTGGAGAAAGGCCTTTGGGGAAAAGTAAGTTTCCAGCTGTCCCTAAACATGGAAATGTGGGAGCAAACTGCACACAGCACTGTGTGTTTCTAGGAATAGGATTTGTCAGGTTAGAAGTGACATGCTAATCGTTTGGTCCGCTCTCTGGGGTGAGATACAGCATTGTTCCTATGTTATACTTCCCAGTTCTTTGTCCTGTCTTGTTTTAAATGTATTGAGTGAGGGGTCTTTCCCTAGGAGACTCTTTCACTGTCAAGAGAGTGTCCCTGGATTATTTAGCTTAATTTTTCCTCTCATTACTTTAAATCCTTAGCTTTAAGTAAGTTCCACTAACTGTGTTGAATAATCTGCTTGCCTCTTCCAAAGGCTGCATGTCCCAAACAGTAGTTAAGCCTGTATTAAATTCTTTTCATCTTCCCTCTGGTTAGTCTTTCTAGTCACTTAGCCATCCCTCTGCTGGCTTCTCTCAACTTCTGTCAGTTTGCATAGTGGCTTCGTTAAGACAGAGTGAAGGAGAAAGTGCAACCTCTGTTTGTGTACAAGCTGTTGAGAAGTCAGTTGCAATTTTCCTGTGTACTAAAACGCTGACTAAAGGAGCTGTTGAGGTGTCCACAGCAAGGTTTGAGGATGAAAGTGAATGGAATTGGGTACTGCTTCCTAACTAACTAAGGCATTTCACATGAAGGGTTTAATTAGTAGCTCTCAGAACAAAAACCTGTACTATACATTCACTCATGAATAACACAGCTGAGTGAAGCTATGCATGTTTTTTCCATGTTTTTATTCCACTTGATGTTTCAAAAGAAGGAAAATATTCCTTTAAACAGGACCCTCTGTTTTGGCTTCTGATTATCTTAATTTTCCAGCTAATCTCAATTTAAAACATTGTTTTCTCCTATTTCTATTTTAGCTATCTAGACCTCTACTAAAAGCCTCAATGTTAACTCTTTCCCTACCAGCTGCAGCATTATGAAACTCTTTTCCAGTGATGTTGTATAGAGCCCAGGGTACAATACAGGTGTTGGCCTGATAGGACTGCAGGAAAAGGGCAGGGAAGAAGCAGAGCTGGACTTCAGATTCCAAAATTTCACATATACAGGGAAAAATTGTCTATGAAGTTGATTTGGCTGCTGATTTCCTGCAGTACCAAGAAGATCCTGTGCTTGCACACTGGGAATAAATCTCCTGGGGCTTGTTTTGATTTTCTTCCCTTATCATGAAGTGTGCACACTCACAAACCCAGCTTACAAAGTAGGGAGGTGCTCTGCAGCCACCCCTCACTCACAGGTGGCTTGTTTCTCCCCAGGACCATCGTCCCTTGGAAGAGCTTCCGCCAGGCCCTGCACGAGGTGCACCCCATCAGCTCCGGGCTGGAGGCCATGGCCCTCAAGTCAACGATTGACTTGACCTGCAATGACTACATTTCAGTCTTCGAGTTCGATATCTTCACACGGCTTTTTCAGGTGAGGCTGGAGGAGCGTGAACCACTTGGAACCTGTCTCACTGCTTCAGCTTCCACTTCTTCCCAGGCCCAGCTATGTTTTCCATTGTCTGTTCTGTAAGGGATGCTGTTGTCTTGCCCTTCATCTGCTAAACAGCTCCTGGAATCCTTAGGAGCCTGTATGGCAGACAAAGTGTGTGGTGCCTCTGGTTGTAGAAGAAAATTCTCCTAACGCACACTGCAGCTGAATGAATAAGGTTTTCCCTTTCAAAGGTCACTTTCAGAGTGTAGTTCTGACCCAATCTCTGTCAGCCAGGAAGTGTGAAGCATGGTTTATCAGTCTGTCTTCCCTTGTCCTTTTCTTGTCAGATTATTTTCCATGGTGGGGGGTGGGGGAAATATTCAGGATTCAGCACAAGCATGAAAATTTGGGCTTCCTAGCTTTTGAGCTGACACAGACGGGATTGTAGAATCACAGAAGGGGTTGGAAGGGACCTCAAAGATCATCTGGTTCCAACCCCCTTACCACAGGCAGGGACACCCCACACCAGCCCAGGTTGCCCAAAGCCCAATCCAACCCGGCCTTGAACACTGCCAGGGATGGGGCTTCCACAGCCTCTCTGGGCACCCTGTGCCAGGGCCTCACCACCCTCAGAGTAAAGAATTTCTTCCTAAAGTCTAATATAACCCTTCCCTCTGTCAGCTTGAAGCCATCACCCCTTGTCCTGTCCCTGCCCTCCCCGGTGAGCAGCCCCTCTCCCACTTTCCTGTGGGGAATCTTGGCATGCTGTTGTGGAGGTGTCTGTACTCTGTGCCCAGGAAATGTCTGTGTTACTGATTTGTTATTAATAGTAGGTAAAGTTCTAACCCAGAGTGTTTAGTAACTCAGAAACACAGCTTCTGGGGGTGCAGACGGGTGCTTACAAGAACAAACACTTACTTCTTTGGCTCTGGCTTGCCTTCTCCCATGTGATAGGGTGGGTTGTAATTAAGATGTGTCTAGCTGAAAAATTCCCATGTTCAGTGTTGCAATGGGGCTGATCTCATGCAGTTCTTTTTCCAGCTGTAGTACAGAAAGAGCAAGTTAAGAGTTGCTGCAGTTTCCAAGAGGTGCAGAGTTCTTAGGGAGGTGCAGGGTTCTTAGGGAGAGGTTCTTTCAGGCACATTGAGGAATTGAGAGAAATTGGATGGGATTTCAACACCCAAGCCCTTTGTAGGTCAGAGAGCTTTCAGCTGGTTGTTAGGACTTTTTTGGGGGCATTGTTTTGAAGAAGAATTTAACATGTATGTGCTGATTTATTTTTTCAAGTCTTAGACTAGCCAGCAGTCCCTGCCACACCCAGGTTAGGTGGTTAAGGCATAGTCACAAGCGTCTTACACACAGTGAAACTGAGACAGTGAGGGAGATCCCTTCTCTGAAGTCAGAGGAAGTCAGTGTTGGGGATCAGGCTAGTCATGGTTTCTGGTCCTGTGCATAATCTTTTTAAACTCCTGTCTATTATCCCAGTCTCAGGGATGAGTCATGTTCTCTCCAGAAGCAGCACAAGCTGGTGGCTGTTCTCGAGCTGTGACCTCAGTGCCTTCTTCCTTAGCATTCATTAAAGGAGTTTTGGTGAAGGTGTGTCTTAGGTGATGCTTTTATCACCAACAAGGGGGGAAACTCAGATGCTGAGGCTGCTGTTTGAGAATGTAGGGTTTAGTTCTTCTCCTGGGTTTATAGTGGAATAAGAAACCTGCTGCTTCAACTGAGGAGCTGATCCCTTTGATTAAGGAATTCTGGATGTGTTGATGCTTTTCAGAAGTGTGTGGTTAAATGCTCTCTTTGTTGTTTCTCTAGCCATGGTCCTCCTTGCTCAGGAACTGGAACAGCCTCGCCGTGACTCATCCTGGTTATATGGCATTCCTCACGTACGATGAGGTGAAGGCCCGGCTCCAGAAGTTCATCCACAAACCCGGCAGGTTGGTGCTGCCTCTCACTGATTGCTGCCCTGGCTGAGGAGATAGGGTTTACTTTGTCTTTGTCCTCCTTCCATTTAAACTGTGAAAAGCCCTAGTTTGCCCCTAGCTTGCCTCAGACATGGAGGTTCTCTTCCCTGTGGGGATGTCGCTCCTGCCCACCCACACAGCTGTCACAACAGCTCCCTCAGGCAGGAGCAGAACGAAGAGGCAGGCACTGCTGGGGTGAGCCTACACAGCAGGCTCCCCCACAGACAGGGGAACGTATCTCTAGGTGCCATAACTTCCTGGAGTGTGTGCATAAAACCGGGTGACCTGAGGGGATTGCAGCCCCCAGAAGCAGTGTGCACATCTGAAGCCACCTCACAGACAGGGCAGCTGACCGGGATTTGCTCTGGCAGACAGCAGCGTGGTAGGCCGAGCCATCTGCCATGTCATGCTGCAGGCTGGGCACGCTCCAGAGGCTGTGGGGGCAACACAGGCTTCTGAAGGGGGTGACTCTTCACTTGAGCAGGTTTTTGGCTACCTAGTATCTTGGGGTAGACCTTGGCCCAGTGCAACAGGGCTAAGAGATGGGCCATGTGTTCGTTTCTGGAGGCTGTTACTGTGCTGTTAGTTCTTGACAACCTTGGCAGCCCGTTGGGTTCGTTGTGTGTCAGGGCTTTTGAAGTTAGTTTGGTACAGATTATTGTAATGCTGATAGCTTTTCTTGCTCTGGGTTCGGTTTAATGCCACCTGGAGGCCAGTGGGAGGATGCTTTTCTCACTTGGTATCAGAGAGCAAGCTTCTCCTTTGATCTGCCTGGGGTAAATTGAGGAAAGCCAGTATAAATCATATAGTAGTTTTTATTTGCTCACTTGAGACAGACAAAGACTGCCTAGTTGACATGTAATCTTTCCCATCTGTTCCAGTTCAAACTGAAGCTTCTTTCCTTGGTGTGTTTCTAGTTACATTTTCCGATTGAGCTGTACACGACTGGGTCAGTGGGCCATTGGCTATGTCACTGCAGATGGGAACATCCTTCAGACAATCCCCCACAACAAACCTCTTTTTCAAGCACTGATTGATGGCTTCAGGGAAGGCTTGTAAGTACCTTGATCTAAATTAACTCTTTTTCCCCCTTCTTCACCGTGAGTTTGATTTATAAACCGTAATCCTCTGGTGAGGTCTTTGAATTCTCAGGCTGCTGCCTTTTCCCCTGGAGAGCTGTGCTGTTCCTTGCAGTACCAGACAAGGAGTGTGGGTTGGTGTATCCCTTGTCATAGATTCTTTTCCAGTCAACTCCTTAATTTCAGCCATCACAACTGACTTGTGGCATCAGCTTTCTTAATCTGCTTATTACAGTTTTGCTGTAGGATGACATAAGAAGAGTAGTCTGGGACCGTGTCCTGGTTTCAGCTATGATGGAGTTAATTATTTTTAGCAGTGGATGGAATGCCATGTTTGGGTGTTAGGATGAGAACAGTGCTGATAGCACCCTGATGTTTCTGGTTGTTGCTGGGCAATCAAGGACCTTTCTCAGCTCTGCATACTTCCTTACTAGTGAGAAAGGAGGGGACGTAGCCAGGACAGGTGACCCGAACTGGCCAAAGAGGATATTCCATGCCAGTTACGTCATGCTCAGTATAAAGGGGGACTGGGGGGAAGAGGAGGAGACAACACCAGGACGGGCAGTTTCCGGGTTCGGGGACGGCTCTAAGCTGTGCGGCCTGGGTTCTGTGGTTTGGTGAGAAACTGCATTGTGTATCACCAGTTTCATCTATTTTGTGCTTTAAACTTCTGTTATTGTTATATCTAGTTTTCTGTTATTGTTTAGTAAACTATCCTTATCCCAACCTGCGTGGTTCTGGTTTATAGGTTGTGGTTTCTTTCCCTCCTTTCTTCCTTCCCTTTTCCCCCTCCCCCAACTTTCCCTCCCCCTTCCTTTTAAAAGTACAAGCGACTGTGTGGGGTGCGGCCCCCGGCTGGGGCAAAACCACGACAGACCATAACATCCTTTTTAAAATTAAAATTCCTGCCAGCAAGGAAGACAAGCTGCTCTTTATTTTTAAGGGTTTTGTCCAGCTGTAAAATTAAGGCAAAACTAGTTTTAAATTCAGAATTCCCACCCCTTGCTTCTCACCCTTGTTCTTTCTTTCCTCTACCACCCCCAAAAGATGTTATGTGTGTGTCTGTGTTTGTACATATGCACGGGTTGATATGGGGTTATATTTGTATGGGTTTCTATGTGTTTATGTTGATATGGGGTTATATTTGTATGGGTTTCTATGTGTTTATGTTGATATGGGGTTATATTTGTATGGGTTTCTATGTGTTTCTGTTGATATGGGGTTACATTTGTATGGGTTTCTATGGGTTTATGTATATATGGGTTTCTCTGGGTTTATATTTCCCCCTGCTGCTTACAGTTATTTATTTCCCGATGGCCGGAATCAGAACCCTGACTTGACTGGCCTGTGTGAGCCCACGCCTCAGGACCACATTAAGGTTACACAGGTGAGCAGTCCATCAAATGCTTTCTAATTCTGAGCCTCCTCAGCTGTTTATACAATTCTGTCTTAGTTGGTATCCCCAAGGTTTGGTTTTGAGGCTGATGTATTGTTTTTAGAGCATCCTGCCAGATACTCATTCTTTTGTGCCATCCAGCATGTCTCCAGCCCTGCTTTCCCAGGCTGTTCTTGGGACACCAAAATGAAAACCTGGGATAACTGGAAGCCCAGTTTTTTCAGAGCTTGACTGATTTATCTAACACATAAAATTATAGTGAACTCTTTGCAGGCTTCTGTTCTCCTTTGCACTGGGTTCTTGTGTTTGGAATTCATTCTTCTCCTGCAGATCTTGGGTTTCTTGTAGCTATGGCTAATCATGCTTGCTGTTTTACAGTACCACTCGTGTCTGTCTGTCTTTCCCCCAGGAACAATATGAGTTGTATTGTGAGATGGGCTCCACGTTCCAGCTGTGTAAAATATGTGCTGAGAACGACAAGGATGTGAAGATTGAACCGTGTGGCCACCTGATGTGCACGTCCTGCCTCACTGCCTGGCAGGTGAGCCGTTGCTTCTTGACAATCTCCTGCTGAAGGTGGTTGCTCTCTTACACAAGTGGTATATCCTCAGAACTGCTCAGTTTCCTTCAGGTATGGAGGCAAGATAGCAGAACTGAGGACATAAACACCTATTTCGGTAGTGTCAGGGCCTCAGCGCCGGCTTCACCAGCACAGGGAGAAGCAGCTGGTTAGCTGCCTGAACTCTTAAGCTTGGAACAAGCAGGTTCAATGACTTGCTCAAAGGTTTTCCTTCTGCTTCAGAGGGAAAACAGTCCCCAACATCATGGCACAGTGTGTCATTCTATCTCCTCCTCGGTGGACAGGCACCTGTGAAGTCAGCAGGTTTAAACTGGTCTGTGTATTACCTGTGTGCTTTGTTCCTGCATGGCAGTGGCTGTTGTAACAAGTCTCTTCTCTGCCCTGAAGGAATCAGAAGGCCAGGGTTGTCCTTTCTGCCGCTGTGAGATCAAAGGCACGGAGCCGATCGTGGTAGACCCCTTCGACCCCAGAGGAGGAGGAGGGTTGTCGCGGCAGGGGGCAGAAGGAACTCCCTCCCCCAACTACGACGATGACGACGACGACAGAGCTGATGATTCGCTCTTCATGATGAAAGAGCTCGCTGGTACCAAAGTAAGGGCACCAGAGTGTGTGCTGGTGGGCGTGACAACGTGTACAAAGACTGCCTTTCTCCATCAGCCTCCGTGATTTGTGTGTGAGGGCTGTCAGACCTTCTAACAGCACAGATTTCACTCACTGTGGAGGGCAGGGGTTGAGGTTCTGGTCCATCAGTTCGGTTCACGCTGTCAGTTCTGTTAAGCAGTGATGATCACACTGAAATCTTACACCTTTTATGGGCTGTCTTGAAAGAATCCTTAGAAGGTGAGAAGGTGAAAAGGCTGGCCTGACCTACTGGAGCATGAGATCCAGGTTTATAACACTTCTTTGCATGCTTAGCAGTGCTGCTTTTGATTTATTGGCCACGTTTCACTCCCTATCAGCAAAAATTCATCCATTTTTCCCAGTGATGGCTACAGCCAACCAGATACAGTCTTCCCAAAGTCCTGATGACTAACAGGACAGAGGGCAGGCTGTTCTACTGAGGAAATCAGTTTGACTCTCATCTTTTTATATGGTGACTGATAACTTTGTACAATAAAGCTGTGATAACTCTGCCATTAGTGCTGCTTCCTGCCAGGAGAGGTGTCCAAGACAGGCATTCTTTATGGATCCACGTGTATTTTTAAGTAAAAGCTCATTGCTGCTTTCCCACACCTGCCTTTAGCATTGTTTCACTGCGTGGGGAAGTGGCTTGGAACTTGGCTGCTTTGTCATAGTTGAATTCACTACAATAATCTGCCTTTTCTGGTCAGAAAGAATCTTTAGCTTCCAATCCATATAAAAGTCTACTATAAACAGTAAACTGTATCTGTGGGGTAGCTTTTATCTGCAGTACCTTGGGGAAGCAAAGCAATTTCCTCTCTGTGATTTCATGTCACAGCTTGCTGTAGGCTGGAACTCTGTTGGCAGGAGTGGGTTGAAGCCTGTGTAAAGCTTTTCGAGGGTAGAACGCACAAGCCTTGCCTGGAAAATAAACTCTGTGGAAAGAAAAGGAGAAGAGCAGGCGCTGTTAGGTGGAAAAACAGCTTTCTGGGGACAGAAATGGAGGGTTTGGCGCACACTAGTGGTTGCTGCAGCGGCCGTGAGGACACTGTAGTCAAGAGACTTCGCAGCAGATCGTGCCCTCTTGTGTCGAAGCGAAGCTCGTTCTGCTCAGGGCCCAGGAAGGCAGGTTTGTTACCCCAGGAGAACACCTTGTCTCATGCTGTGCTGTTGCTGAGTGTGCTTTGTGAGTCGTGGGGCACAGCGAAGCCCATTTCTTTTCTCTCCAGGTGGAGCGTCCTCCTTCCCCGTTCTCGGTAGCGCCGCAGGCTGCGCTGCCTCCCGTGCCCCCGCGCCTGGACCTGTTACAGCAGCGAGTGTCCAACCCGCCCGGCGCCTCCAGCCCTGGCACCGCTTCAAAGGTCAGACACACTGCTTGCCCTCTCAGCTGCGGTTGTTCTGGGGTGGGCAGGGAGAAGAGCCTTCTGCTGAACACTATAGCCCTGTAGGCCACTTTCCTTCCGTTCCCCGCGGAAGCCTGGTCTATCCTGAGAGCAAATGCTCCCTTCTGGAACCCGTGGTGGGAGCGTCCCCTTCTGCTCTTGAAGGGGCCTGTCCTTTCTTCACGTTCATCCGTGCAGTTGACTAGAAGGAAGCTGGTTCTAAGCTGTAGCACTTGCTCACTTAGGGACACCGATGTCCCGCTGTTGAACGACCAAGGCATTGTTACTACTGATACCTTGGCTGGTTTTCAGCCTCAGCCACTGGTGCCTGTGCCCTCTGGAGCTGTGTTTATGGGCTTATGTTTTGTTCCAGCTGTCAGGCTAGATCTGGGCAGGTGTTTTATTCCTGTCCCAGAGTTCTTCACCAATTCCTCCATCAGGAATTTCTGCAGATCGAGAACTTGCCTGTAACAATAGATAACATGACAGCCACAGCTCACCCTTCTGCCACCTGCCTCCCTCCTTATCTTTTGTGGCTAGACTGCCTTTGTAAAGTCTCTTTTCCATTCTCCTGCCTTTCCAGGTTGCACCCGGTGCTCTCCACAAGGACAAACCTCTGCCCATCCCACCCACGCTCAGAGACCTCCCACCGCCGCCACCCCCAGACAGGCCACACTCCATCGGGACTGAAGGTCGCCCTCAGAGACGCCCCCTGCCCTGCACGCCAGGAGACTGCCCCTCGAGGGACAGGCCTCCCCCTGTGCCCTCCAGCCGTCAGGCCGAGCTGTGGCCATCCAGGCCCATCCCAAAAGCCCCGTCCGCAGCGCTCAGTCCCGGTGACCCCTGGGCTGGCAGAGAACTGTCAAACAGGCACTCCCTCCCCTTTTCCCTGCCCTCTCAGATGGACTCCAGGCCTGAAGGCCATCGGCTTGGAAGCACGCTCAGCCTGGACAACCCAGTGGTGAGTAGACCTGTGGGAGGTGAAGGTAATCACAGAGTTGTAGGGGTTGGAAGGGGCCTCCAGAGATCACTGGGTCCAACCCCCCTGCCAAAGCAGGTTCCTCAGGACATACTGCACAGATAGGTGTCCAGACAGGTCTGGAATATCTTGATTACATCCCCCTAATTTTTCCTTTTAAACCCTCAAGCTTTCTACCATTGAAAGCAAGGACATTTTTAGCCAGGTTGTCCCAATGCTGTTTGCACAGTTGTCATTCTGTCCCCGTATCTGTGTGTTTGTCTGCACCCTTTTCCTCTTGTGCCCCGTTTTGGCTGATTGCAGCTGAATTTGCCAAAGCCCTTGGAGTCTCAAAAGTGAAGTTCTATGAAAGAAAATATTCAAAATATAACTAATAATTCAAAATTAAATATCAAAGTCTCAAATATGAAGTTCCTGCAGGTTTGGTGTAAACAAGGGGTTAGCTACAGGAAAAAAAGTCCCACTTGTGCCCTGCTGAGGGAAGAGTGTGACAAAACTGCTGGCTCTCTAAGGTATCAGTAAATGCTTTGGAGTAAATGAAGATGCTGCCTTCCCATGGAGGATGAGTTGAATGGCTGGCTGACAGCTTTGTGCTGGTATATGTGGTGTTTCTGATTGCTGGTTTGGATTCTTTTTCTTTCAGAGCTTGACCAGTGGTCCAACAACAACCTCAGAGTGTGAACACCCCAAAATCAAACCCTCCTCGTCTGCCAATGCGATCTACTCCTTAGCTGCCAGGTCTGTTGTTTTCTAGCAAAAGTGCTCTCTTAACACTTACAGAAGGGTGATTGTGAGGCCCTCTCCATGCTGGTGGCAGGGCCAGGATTTGACACAGAGGCAGTTTCAATCTCTGACAGATTCAAAGTACCCAGTCTAGAGAAGGGAGGTGAAACGAGCATCCCAAAGATCTGTGGGTAGCGGTGGTAGTTACCCTTGGCTGTGGCTGTGGGAAACAGGCTACAGTTACCACCAGCTCTGTTATGAATTCCCTTCTGGGTTGGTCTTTGTGTGAGGAAGGTGATGTGTGATGTGCATGGCATTGTCAGCTTCCCTTTGCATAGTGACCTTGTGCCAGTGTGACCTCACAGCGCAGCTGCTGAGAGTCCTGAAAGCCGGGATCTGTGGTCAGGGTCACTGTAAGATGACCACTTACTTCTGCTCTGGATTTCAAAGGCCACTTCCCTATTGATTTTTAAGTGTTTTCTCTGATGTTTCTGTGTTGCCTGCCCTGCCCCCAGACCGCTGCCTGTACCAAAACTGCCTCCCGGCGAGCAATCCGAGAGCGACGAAGACACGGAATACATGTCACCATCCTCTCTGCCTGTGGTGCCTCCAGGTCCTGCTGTACAAAATCCAGAGATCAAGATGCCTTTGGAAATGACTCAGAGTTTACGGTGAGATGCTGCCTGTCTGTACTGCCCTTCCTCCTCCCAGCAACGCGTGTTCCTTGAGGAGGGTGGCGGCTTTGCTCGGCTTCCCCCAGTGATGCTCACACAGCTGAGCATCACTGAAATGTGACTGCTGCTCTTTTCCCAAATCCTTACACAGTGTTCAAGGAGTTGGACAACCTCACCACCCTCTTTCTGCCCATAACCTGCTGAGAGGGGCAGTAACTCAAACCCAACGTTCTATTAAACAGTTGAGTTCTGGTGGTGTCAGTTAAGCTTCTCAGCCAGTCACTGCATTGCAATAGGTGTTGCTAGAGCATTTTCTGGAACTACTGCTCCTTCACAGACCCGTGGTGGTTTCCCTTAGGAGCAGGGGTCTGTGCAGGAGCTCAGTCCCCGAGGTGTGCTGGTGGTTGACCGCTGTCACTTGTCTCTCCCTCAGAGTGTCAGACCGTGACCAGCAGGCAGATGGCTGTACCTATGAAGCCATGTACAACATTCACTCCCAAGCAGCGTCCTCTGCTTTCGAGATTGTCAGCACTGCTGGTGAGTGGGGTGTGCTGAGAGACAGCTGAGAAACTGGGATGCACTGGGGCCTGCGCTGGGGCCCGGTCCCAGGGGGAATGGTGCTTTAGGCTGATTTAAACACTATTTGCTTTCACTGTTAACACAGCTAGGTGAAAGCATCTGGGTCTGGGTACTGCAGGCTGCACACAGGGATGCTGCTGAGGAGCCTGGTTGGAATGCACTGTAAAAATACTCAGCGGTTGTTTAAAAAGATGCTGTTTTGGAGATTACTGTTTTTCTGGGCAACAGTTGTCAGCCCACATCTATCATACTTATTTTTAACCTGATTCTACCTTCTGGAAATAAAGAGCTTCCATTGCATGTTGGGTTTTGGCAGCAAGACCTTAGTTCTGTGTCCTGTCAAAGTCTGTGGCCTAAAGGGGGAACAGAGTCTGCCTTGAGAGACGGAGGCTCCGTTCTGTCCCAGAGCTCACAGTGTGTCCCTCCTCTTGCAGAGGAAGGGGATGTGGCAGCAGCCACTGCCAGCAACGGCCCTGAGGAGTCAGAGAATGAGGAGGATGGATACGATGTCCCCAAACCTCCTCTCCCAGTGGCTTCTGCTCGTCGCACACTGTCTGATATCTCCAACGCCACGCCTGCCTTCAGCCGAATGTCCCTGGAGAGCGACCCTGTGACAGGTGAGAGGGCACACTCCTGCTCCTCCTCTGGTGGTCCCTACCAACGACTGGAAACTTCTGTCACACTCTCAGGGTTCTGTAAAATCAGGTTTACAGGCAGCATCCCACTGGCTCTAAGGTGTGAGGCTTGATTCACCACGGGGAATGTGCTGCTTAATCACTGAGCTGGCAAATCACCTTTAAATCCCAGGTGGGAAAACCTTTCCTCAGCTCAAAGGGTGTCCCTTGAGGCACTGTGTCCTCTGGGGCATGGCATACCGTTTGAGGCAGGGCCTGGGCCATCAGCTCATGGCTGTCCCGGGGAAAAGCTTCCCCGGCTCGGCCTCTGCCGCCAGCAGGTGGCACAGCGGGACTGCGGAGCCTGGCCCTGCTCCGGCCTCAGGAGGTCAGCTTCTGGTCCCCGATGCAGAGGATGTCTTGTCCTTCCTGGCCCCCAGGCCCATTCTCCAAGGGAAAAACTAGCGCCTCGTCTCTCCAAGAGCCTTTTGGAGTAACACTCGACCTTCTTGTCTCTCTGCCCAGGCTTTTCAGATGGCTCCCAGGTTCCAGAGAGGCCGCCCAAGCCGCTTCCACGGCGAATAAATTCCGAGCGGAAAGCAGGGAGTTGCCAAGCAGGTGGAGCCAGCAGTGGGGCCAGCACCTCCCTGCAGCTCTCCAGCGAGATCGAGAACCTCATGAGCCAGGGCTACTCATATCAGGACATCCAGAAAGCGCTGGTCATTGCACACAACAACATTGAAATGGCCAAGAATATTCTCCGGGAGTTTGTTTCCATTTCCTCCCCTGCCCACGTGGCCACATAGCACATCACCTCCTCACCTCCGACTTCTGAGGACCAACTGCCTGGGCAGCTGCAGCCCAGCCTCACACCAAAGGGGAGGGGAAGGGAAGGGAATGGAAGGGAAGGGGGTTCCTTTAGAGACTGCGCGCTGAGCTCAGTGCCGCCTCTTCCAGAGAATCAGCCATCAGGTGTTTGTGGTTCCAGATTTCAAAGCAGTGGGAATGAAACGGGGCAGAATGGTTGTTTTTATGCAGTGTGTGTCTTGGAGTCCCTTTACCCCTACCTCTTGTTGGAGAGGACAGATTTCTTTCCAGGGTGTTGGCAGAGAAAGGTATCACAAGAGGGGATCCCCGAGCCGACGCCCTGGAGCCCCTGGGGTGGGGGAGTGTTTTGTGCTGTGAATCCTAAGCAAATGCTGTGAGAAACAAGGCCTGGAGGTCGCTGTGGTGTGTCCTGTGGTTCGTGGTACTGGGCTGGGACCTGCTCGCTGCTGTGTGGCTGGCTCAGGATTTTTAGAGCAGCTGGGAGGTCAGTTTCTGCTGGGAATAGGTAGGAGACCTTGGAGACTCTTTCGCTTGCCTCCTGCTTGCCGTGCCACCTCCCCCTGGCCTGTAACAATAGCATTGCCATTAAAGTCCTCCCTCTCTGCCTGGAGCCAGCGTGACTAGTTTCTGTCAGGCATTTCCATCTTGACAGTGCTGGGAGTTGGATTTCTCCTGTGTCCTCTCCCTGGCAGCACCAGATTCCAGGCAGCTGAAAGTTCTGTGTGGTTTTGAGGGGGGGTGGGAGAGGGTGGGGAGAATTTCGGGTGAGAGCAAAGACCTGGCTGCTGCTTCCCCTTTTTTTAAGCCTTGAGTGTTTTTATCCCTCAGTGCTCAGACTTGCCCGTGGCCCAGCTGGGCTGGAGCAGCCAGCACTGGCCACCCCCTGCTCCTCTCTTTCTCTGGGGATGTGGCACCTGGTCAGTGTGATGCTTTGTTTAACGTCCTTGCATGGTGGCTGTTGCAGATTAGTGGCCTTCACACACTATTCCATCACCTCCTTCAGAGAGCTTTATGCTGGGGCCAGCTGTCTCTGTGCCAGGCTGCTTGGGGGCACTGGTGGTGGCTGCAGCTGCTGTGTTTGTTGGTTATCCTCCCTGCTGTGCATGGAAAGGGGTGCAGCAGTGTCCCCACAACACGGGCAGGGGCTCTTTCATTCCCTTCGCCCCGAGGCACCGCTGCAGCTTCTGTTAAACAGATCTGGGCAGCTTCTGGGCTTGGGAGGCTTTAAACCCAGCCCTGGGCTCTCCCTCTGGGAAGCACGAGGTGCTCACTGGGCTGCTTCACTCTGTGCAGTGCTGCCTGAGGGGTGAGAGGTGCTGGGAGCTCTGGAGTGGGCGTCAGTCGAGACGCAGGGCGCAGCGATGCTCTGTGCGCCCTCTCAGCCCTCTGGAGCACTCCTGGGGTCACCCCATCCCCCCAGGGCAGCAGTGGGCTCTGGGGAAGGGCTGGAGCTTCACTTCTCCTCGGGGTGGCTGGCATTTGGAAGCACTTTGGCCTTTCAGAGAACCCAGCAGCCAGGCCCAGACCCCTGAGATCCAGGGGGCAGCGAGGGCTCAGCAAGATGTAGCATGTTAGGTGTTCAAGGCCAGGTTGGCTGGGCCCTGGGCAGCCTTGTGCAGCTCCAGGCCTGGAGGTTGGTGGCCCTGCCTGTGGCAGGGGGTTGGAGCTCTGTGGCCCTTGGGGTCCCTCCAACCCAGGCCAGGCTGGGATTGTATGATTCTCTGGTTGGATGTTTGGGTTACCTGGAGTGTAGGTTCCTCTCTAGATCTGCAGCTTTACACATCGATGTGGTGGGGTCCCAGCAGTTTATAACCATGTGAACCACCTCTCTTTACTACCTGTAGTCAAGAAAATGTTCTGGGCCATTGTCAAGAGATCTCCCTCCACACGTAGAGGCCTGACAGCACCGTTGCTCTTTTGGGGCCAGGGCTGGGTGGGCACAGCTGAGGTGTACGTGGGTGGGCAGAGCTGTGTGGTGCTGCAGGGAGAGGCTGGGCACGGCCACGAGCAGGGCCTGTGCTCCATGGAGGTGCTGAGCTGCAGAGAGGGCCCTGCCAGGGCATGTTGCACTCGGGGCAGCTCTGGTTCTTCTCCCAGCACGTTACACCTGGAATATGGGGGCTATTCCCGACCTCCTCTGGAGCCCCAGACAGGGAGCACTGTGGTTTCCTTCCCCTCTTTGCCTCAGCCTCCCACCAGCTCTGTGTTGGCTCTGGAGTCACTCCCTTTCCCCCTTGCTCCTTGTGAACACAGCGCAGACGTGCTAAGCGTGGCCTGCCACTTGCTGCTGCCAAACCCAGCCAGCTAGAAAGCCTTAACTCCTGTCTTACACAGTGTGTACACTCAGAGTAGCGATGCCCTGTCCCCTGTTGTAACGTTCAGTCAAACCACACGCAGGGGGGAGCTGTTACAGCCCATCCTTGGGCTGTGTGTGCCCAGGGTGTTGTTCCAGGTATCAGAGTGTGATCGATCTTTGTGGCATGTATCACTTACTTTCCCCTGCATGTGTCCTTCCTGTGTGTCTCAAACTGATAGAAGCAACCTCAAGTCTTGGCTTTTCCTCCTTGGTGTTTGCTCACAGCCCTGGGGCACAGCAGAGCCCCCTGGCTGTGCCCTGCCATGGCCATCCAGGCTGCACAGTCGTTGTTCTTTCAGAGAGGTAAAACCTAAGCTTGGTTTCTCTTTATTTCCCTTCCTCTCCTCCATCCCTGTTCTTAAGAACTCACCTTTATGATGCTACTTTAAAGAGAAAGGAGAAACCCCCCCCCCTCCTAAATGCCTGGTGCCTTCCTTAGGGAACACACTGTCTGTCCCTAGGCTGGATCCCAGGGCCTGTCCCTCTCTGGGGTGAAGAGCCCCAGCTAGACAAGCTGTAAAGATGCCTTTGAGCAGGATGCTGCTCTGAAGGGGTGGGGAGAAGGGGCAGCAGGGCTGGGTGATCCTTGGGTTGCAGTGCTCCAGCTGTGGGGGGTTCCTGCCTTACCTGGGACTGCTGCTGCCTCCCCAGGGCCGGTGCTGTGCTAAGCACTGAGGGCTGCAGGAGGGGGTTGGGTTGGGTTTGCTCGTGGCAAAATGGGAAACAGGGCAGGTCCCCCCCTGCCTGTCACCCCAGGACACAAGGCAAGTGGAAAACACGGTGCCCAGGAAAAGCTGTGGCACCAGTCGTGTCTCTGCTGGGACCTGTGGTGAGTGGGTGAGTTTGGTCTGCTCCAAACAAGGTTTCCACCTCCCTGGGTGCATCCAGAGCCAGCACAGCTCCCTGGGAACCTCAGGGGAGACAGGTCCTGCCAGGGATGGAGCCCCCTGCCCTTGTGTGTGTCCAGCTGCAGCTCCAGGCACGGAGTGGAGCCTCTGCTGGGACCCTGCAGCTCCCTGTCACCTGGAGCAGCTTCCCAGCACCTTCCTGCAGCAGGGACCTGGCTGGAAGTGGGGGTTGTTTCCATCTGAGCAAGAAAACAACACACCTCCTGGGGTGCTTCCCTGGGAGCAGGGAAAGCTCCTTTCCAAGCTCCTCTGAGAGCTCTTTCCGAAACTCCCAGGCTGGGGAGGGGGGAACCAGTTCTTGTCCTTTTGCCCAACATCAGCAGTCTGTGTAACCTCAGTGTTCAGGTGTCGACACGTGTCACACAGTAACACACAGAGTCTGACAGTGTGAGTGACACCAGAGCAGTGTTTAACCTTCCAGAGCCGTAAAGAATAAGGAAAAGAGAAGTAACTGTTCCTCTGGAGAGGAGTGTCTGAGCTGAAGGGGCTCCACGTCCTGGTGCAGCTGCCCTGACCGACCCCTGGGGCTGCTGCTCTTATTTATTCCTTGTCCCGTTGCTGCCTGCTCAGAGCCTCAGCTGCCCCAGCCGGGCACAGACACCACCAGAACCTTTATTTTTCAATAAATTCCCCTGGTTGTAGCACCCGCTGGCTGCGTGGAGGAGAGTGGGGGGGGGGGGGGGGGGAAGTGGGGGGGGGGGGGGGGGGGGGGGGGGGTGGTGTGTGGTTGAGGTGGTTGGGCCCCCAAATTAGCTCCCTGGGGATACTTGAGGTCAATTGAGCCCCCAAATTATCTCCCTGGGGTGACTTCAGGTCACAGGGGTTACTTGAGGTCAATTGAGCCCCCAAATTATCTCCCTGGGGTTACTTCAGGTCACAGGGGTTACTTGAGGTCAATTGAGCCCCCAAATTATCTCCCTGGGGTGACTTCAGGTCACAGGGGTTACTTGAGGTCAATTGAGCCCCCAAATTATCTCCCTGGGGTTACTTCAGGTCACAGGGGTTACTTGAGGTCAATTGGGCCCCCAAATTGGCTCCCTGGGGTTACTTCAGGTCACAGGGGTTACTTGAGGTCAATTAGGCCCCCAAATTGGCTCCCTGGGGTTACTTCAGGTCACAGGGGTTACTTGAGGTCAATTGGGCCCCCAAATTGGCTCCCTGGGGTTACTTCAGGTCACAGGGGTTACTTGAGGTCAGTTGGGCCCCCAAATTATCTCCCTGGGGTTACTTCAGGTCACAGGGGTTACTTGAGGTCAATTGGGCCCCCAAATTGGCTCCCTGGGGTTACTTCAGGTCACAGGGGTTACTTGAGGTCAATTGGGCCCCCAAATTGGCTCCCTGGGGTTACTTCAGGTCACAGGGGTTACTTGAGGTCAATTGAGCTCCCAAATTGGCTCCCTGGGGTTACTTCAGGTCACAGGGGTTACTTGAGGTCAATTGGGCCCCCAAATTGGCTCCCTGGGGTTACTTCAGGTCACAGGGGTTACTTGAGGTCAATTGAGCCCCCAAATTGGCTCCCTGGGGTTACTTCAGGTCACAGGGGTTACTTGAGGTCAATTGGGCCCCCAAATTAGCTCCCTGGGGTTACTTCAGGTCACAGGGGTTACTTGAGGTCAATTGAGCCCCCAAATTGGCTCCCTGGGGTTACTTCAGGTCACAGGGGTTACTTGAGGTCAATCGAGCCCCCAAATTGGCTCCCTGGGGTTACTTCAGGTCACAGGGGTTACTTGAGGTCAATCGAGCCCCCAAATTGGCTCCCTGGGGTTACTTCAGGTCACAGGGGTTACTTGAGGTCAATTGGGCCCCCAAATTGGGTCCCTGGGGTTACTTCAGGTCACAGGGGTTACTTGAGGTCAATCGAGCCCCCAAATTGGCTCCCTGGGGTTACTTCAGGTCACAGGGGTTACTTGAGGTCAGTTGGGCCCCCAAATTATCTCCCTGGGGTTACTTCAGGTCACAGGGGTTACTTGAGGTCAATTGGGCCCCCAAATTGGCTCCCTGGGGTTACTTCAGGTCACAGGGGTTACTTGAGGTCAATCGAGCCCCCAAATTGGCTCCCTGGGGTTACTTCAGGTCACAGGGGTTACTTGAGGTCAATTGGGCCCCCAAATTGGCTCCCTGGGGTTACTTCAGGTCACAGGGGTTACTTGAGGTCAATTGAGCTCCCAAATTGGCTCCCTGGGGTTACTTCAGGTCACAGGGGTTACTTGAGGTCAACTGAGCCCCCAAATTATCTCCCTGGGGTTACTTCAGGTCACAGGGGTTACTTGAGGTCAATCGAGCCCCCAAATTGGCTCCCTGGGGTTACTTCAGGTCACAGGGGTTACTTGAGGTCAATTGGGCCCCCAAATTGGCTCCCTGGGGTTACTTCAGGTCACGGGGTTACTTGAGGTCAGTTGGGCCCCCAAATTATCTCCCTGGGGTTACTTCAGGTCACAGGGGTTACTTGAGGTCAATTGGGCCCCCAAATTGGCTCCCTGGGGTTACTTCAGGTCACAGGGGTTACTTGAGGTCAATTGGGCCCCCAAATTGGCTCCCTGGGGTTACTTCAGGTCACAGGGGTTACTTGAGGTCAATTGAGCTCCCAAATTGGCTCCCTGGGGTTACTTCAGGTCACAGGGGTTACTTGAGGTCAATCGGGCCCCCAAATTAGCTCCCTGGGGTTACTTCAGGTCACAGGGGTTACTTGAGGTCAATTGAGCCCCCAAATTGGCTCCCTGGGGTTACTTCAGGTCACAGGGGTTACTTGAGGTCAATTGAGCCCCCAAATTGGCTCCCTGGGGTTACTTCAGGTCACAGGGGTTACTTGAGGTCAATTGGGCCCCCAAATTATCTCCCTGGGGTTACTTCAGGTCACAGGGGTTACTTGAGGTCAATCGAGCCCCCAAATTGGCTCCCTGGGGTTACTTCAGGTCACAGGGGTTACTTGAGGTCAATCGAGCCCCCAAATTGGCTCCCTGGGGTTACTTCAGGTCACAGGGGTTACTTGAGGTCAATTGGGCCCCCAAATTGGGTCCCTGGGGTTACTTCAGGTCACAGGGGTTACTTGAGGTCAGTTGGGCCCCCAAATTATCTCCCTGGGGTTACTTCAGGTCACAGGGGTTACTTGAGGTCAGTTGGGCCCCCAAATTATCTCCCTGGGGTTACTTCAGGTCTCAGGGGTTACTTGAGGTCAATTGAGCCCCCAAATTGGCTCCCTGGGGTTACTTCAGGTCACAGGGGTTACTTGAGGTCAATCGAGCCCCCAAATTGGCTCCCTGGGGTTACTTCAGGTCACAGGGGTTACTTGAGGTCAATTGGGCCCCCAAATTGGGTCCCTGGGGTTACTTCAGGTCACAGGGGTTACTTGAGGTCAGTTGGGCCCCCAAATTATCTCCCTGGGGTTACTTCAGGTCACAGGGGTTACTTGAGGTCAATTGGGCCCCCAAATTGGCTCCCTGGGGTTACTTCAGGTCACAGGGGTTACTTGAGGTCAATTGGGCCCCCAAATTGGCTCCCTGGGGTTACTTCAGGTCACAGGGGTTACTTGAGGTCAATTGAGCTCCCAAATTGGCTCCCTGGGGTTACTTCAGGTCACAGGGGTTACTTGAGGTCAATTGGGCCCCCAAATTATCTCCCTGGGGTTACTTCAGGTCACAGGGGTTACTTGAGGTCAATTGAGCCCCCAAATTATCTCCCTGGGGTTACTTCAGGTCACAGGGGTTACTTGAGGTCAATTGGGCCCCCAAATTATCTCCCTGGGGTTACTTCAGGTCACAGGGGTTAATTGAGGTCAATTGGGCCCCCAAATTGGCTCCCTGGGGTTACTTCAGGTCACAGGGGTTACTTGAGGTCAATTGAGCCCCCAAATTGGCTCCCTGGGGTTACTTCAGGTCACAGGGGTTACTTGAGGTCAATCGGGCCCCCAAATTGGCTCCCTGGGGTTACTTCAGGTCACAGGGGTTACTTGAGGTCAATCGAGCCCCCAAATTATCTCCCTGGGGTGACTTCAGGTCACAGGGGTTACTTGAGGTCAATCGAGCCCCCAAATTGGCTCCCTGGGGTTACTTCAGGTCACAGGGGTTACGTGAGGTCAATTGGGCCCCAAAAGAGGGCTGGGGCAGGATCAGGAACAGGGGCAGGGTGAGGCGCAGGGACAGGGACAGGACAGGATCAGGATCAGGCTCAGGGTGAGGGCAGGGCAGGATCAGGATCAGGATCAGGGGCAGGCTCAGGGTCAGGACAGGATCGGGGCAGGGTGAGGGCAGGATCAGGATCAGGATCAGGATCAGGGGCAGGACAGGATCAGGCACCCGACTCGCTGCGACCGGCGTCGTTTATTTCCACAGATATAAAACCCAGCGACACCCACACACCCCACAGGGACAGACAGACAGACAGACAGACAGAAACCAAAGCTCCCCAGCCTGGGGTACAGCTCCCGGGGCGCTGGCGGGGTGCTCAGGGCACTGGGGGACACGTGGGGACAGCCCTGCCTGGGGACAGCCCCCCCCAGGCTGCAGCCCCTGTCCCCAGGGCTGGGGGGAGGCAAGGTGGTGGGTGGGCAGCGTGAGCCTGTGTGACACAGAGCACGGGGGGCTGCAGGGGGTGGGGGTCTCTCTGGGAGCAAGGAGAGGCCTGGGGGGCTGGGACAGGATGAGGGTGGGGGGCTTGCCCACCCCCCCGAGCTGCTGCAGGGGCCACAGAAATAAACCAGCTGTCCCTGGGGTGGGGAGGGGTCAGCACACCCCCCACAGCCCCCACCCCCTGAGACGGCCCCAGCTGGTGCTGGCTGCAGAGCCCTTCGCTCTACGGGCTGGGGGGCCCCCCGGGCAGCCCCCTGAAAGCAATCTGCCTCCCTGGGGAGCAGGGAGAGGGAAGCCCCCTCCTCATGCCAGCAAGCTGCAAAGCAGAGCCCTGCAGCCCTGGGTTTGGGACGTGCCCGAGCGCCGGGCACCCCCTGTCCCTGCTCAGCCCCAGCAGGGTCACAGCCACCTGTCCCCACGCTGAGCTGCAGGGATGACACACCAGGAGTTCCAAAGGAAAAGCAAAGCACAAACCCCCCCAGCAGCTGCCCAACACCCCCCCCCCCTTCTGCCATCGTCCGACCCGCACCCCACTAGAGCTGAAGGCGGCTGGGACACCCCCAAAGTCAAAGTCCCATCATCCCAGCAGCTTTTCTGAGCCAGGCTGGGGTGAAACCCAGCAAAACCCTTGCACACAAGCGGAGAGACCCCTGCCAGAGCCGGGTGCCCCGGGCTCCTCTCTGCTGCTGCTCAGCGGCGCCGCTGGAGGAGTCAGCGAGCGGCTGAGCTGCTGCGGCGGCTTCGCCCGGAGAGCCCCCGGCCCAGCAGAGCCCCCGAGAGGGGCCGAGCGTCTCTGGCCGAGCTCCCCAGGCACTGGAGCGGGGCTGGGAGAGGCGATCCAAGGGCAGGGACGGGCGGCAGGGCAGGAAGCACTTAGGAGAGTCCCTCTAGTTCCTCACATCGATGTATTTCTCGCTCTTCAGGCGGCCAAAAAGAGGAAAGAAAGGGGGAAAATCAACAAGGTTCAGGGGTGAACAGGAACCCAGGGGCATGGGCAGGGCAGATGGCAAAGCAAGGGGGCAGCTGCCAGCTCGGGCCACCCAGGGTGACTGGAGCACCTGCCCCAGGGCATGAAATGAGCACAGAGCTGAGCTGAGCACAGGGCTGAGCACAGGGCTGAGCCCAGAGCTGAGCTGAGCACAGAGCTCTCTCCTGGCTTAAGGCAAATAAACCCACAAGCTCTCCACTCCTGTGGCTCACTGCCAGCATGCTGAGCCCTGCCTCAGCACGGGGAGTGACAGCTGCCACCCACACTGTGACAGCCACTCAGGGCCTGGGGGCTCTGGAGCCCAGGGACAAGCGCACGGCCCGGGGGACTCGGCTGGTCCTGCACTGAGAGCTTTGGCTCAGAGGTGCCTGAGCAGGGCCTGCTCCTGCAGCCTCCTGGCATCAACACGTGTCCACGGAATTCCTGCTCCCACAGCACCCAGGGAGCCCGGCTCCCGCTCCGAGGGGCGCAGGAGGAGCTCCCAGGAGGTGCCACAGGCAGCTCCTACACCCTTGTCACCTCCCCTCCCTCCCCCCGCCCCTCTGGAGCGCTGCTGATGGGTGCTGGGTGCCCATGCGGGGTGGGAGGTGCTGGGAGAGGAGGGGAGGCGTTACCTCAGCGTCCCGGCCCCTGCTGAGCTGGGCTGCAGCCGTGTCCTACCTGGTCGGCAGCGGGTCTCTTCTCGCCGTCGGCACCCCGCAGGAGCCCCGCCTCTTCGGACACTTTATCTGACTTAACTTCAACTACAATCTTGTCTTTACGTGCCTCTGGCTTTGTGCTAGGGGAGGGAGGTGACAATTTTGAGACATCCTTGCGGTACTGAAGGGGGCAGGGGGCCAGCTGAGCCCTGAGGCTCCGTCCCAGGGGCTGCCCAGGGCTGGGAGAGGCTCCGGCTCAGTGCAGCTTTGGCCAGCCCAGCCCCTCCCTGGGCAAGGGTCCCTCGGCTGCTCTACCACTCTGCTACTCCTCCTCGGGGCCTCCCTGCAGGGACAGGGTGAGCAGTGGGGATTCCAGGCTGTGGGAAGCTGGAAGCGCTGCGGAGACCCCAGCACGGTGCCCCCCTCCCCGAAAGCTGCACTCCCCCCACAGTGGGCAGGGAGCAGCTGGTGCAGTGAGATGGGATGGGCAGCGTGGGTGATGGCAAGCGGCCCCAGGGCTCCCTGGGAGCAGTGCTTACATGTCCTGCTTCCCAGCTCGGCCACAGGGGATCTTGCCTTTCTTGTGCAGGAAGTAGATGACAGAGCCCAGCACGGCCACCACCAGGATGCAGACGATGATGGCCACAATGATCACCCCTTTGCTCTCCGAGCCCTTTTGATCTGAAGGCAAAAGGCAGAGGAAGAAGTTAATGCCTGTCCTACCCTGAAGCTCTCTCAGCTCCTGCTTCACCACAGCCTGCTGGGGACAAAGAGAGGGCCCCTTCCCCCAGGAAAGCGCCATGGGGACCCTGATCCCCTGAGCTTCTCCAGCTCCTGGCAGGATGCAGGCATCAGCACAAACCACCTCAATCAGGACAGCTTCTGTATGAAGATGCTTCATGCTCTGCTGTGCTAGAAGAAGCCAGCTCATGGCTTCCTATGAGCCATCAGGCCACCCCTCTGCTTCCAAGCTCCATCCCCAGGGCCAGAGCTAAGCGTGACCCCCCTCCTCTCCCCTCCCCTCCCCAGGCTGGCGTGCACCCAGCGCGGTGCCGACTGACCTTTCCTGATGGATTCCACTGGCAGAGCAGGAAGGGAAGGAAAGAGACAGAGCTGAGCCACAGCACAGGCAGCCGGGGCTGACACCTCACAGAATCACAGAATCCCAGGGGTTGGAAGGGGCCTCCAGAGCCCATGGGGTCCAACCCCCTGCCAAAGCAGCTCCCCGGCTCCTATTGCCCAGGGCAGCATCCAGACGGGGCTGGAATCTCTCCAGAGAAGGAGACTCCACACCCCCTGGGCAGCCTGTCCCAGGGCTCCCTCACCCTCACTGGGGAAAAGTTCTTCCCCATGGTGGTGTGGAACTTCCTATGCTCTGACTTGCAGCCATTGCCCCTTGTCCTGTCCCCACAGACACTGAGAAGGGGTTGGCCAATTCCCCCTGCATCCCATACTTAAGATATTGATAAACATCAATAAGGTCCCCCCTCAGTCTTCTTCTCTCCAGGCTGAACAGCCCCACCTCACTCAGCCTTTCCTCACAGGGGAGATGCTCCAGGCCCTTCAGCATCTCCCTAGCCTCCTCTGGACTCTCTCCAGGAGATCCCTGGCTGTTTTATCCCAGGGCAGCGCCAGAGACTCACCCAGGAGCTGGATGTGCTTCTCACTGACACCCAGCGCGTTGGACACCCTGCACAGGGCCCCTGCCCGCAGCAGCTCGTGGTTCACTCGCACGGTCAGGTTGCTGGCAACATGCTGGTTCTCCACGTACTCGTGAGCCTGCCAAGGGCACAGGGGGGAGCAGCGAAGGAGTCAGAGCCCCCCTGAGCCCAGAGCTGTCCCCAGCAGCGCCCCCAGCAGCCTCCCCGGGTCTCACCGTCCCGTTGACGCTCCAGTGCACGGCGGGGCGGGGGAAGGCGATGGCCTTGCAGGTCAGGGTCACCTCCTCGTCCTGCCGCACGTACAGCGGGGAGCTGATGGCCACGATCCGCGGCTTCCCTGGGGGAACGGCACATGGGGCACCCTTGGCGGCTCTCAGCGGGGAGAGCAGGGCACACAGGGGTCGTTCTGGCAGGGTGACATCCCCCCCAGCACACACAGACCCCCAGTTCTTACCCTGAACAGCCACAGCCACCTGCTTGCTCTGCTCCAGCCCCGGCACGCTTGGTGCCATCACCTTGCAGCTGAAGTTGCTGGAGGTCTCGAAGGTGAGGTTGCTCAGAAAGAGCTGGTTCCCCTCAGCAACCTTCCTGCCCTGTTGGGAAGGGACGGGCCCCCCAGAAATGAGTCCCAAGCGCCAGGCCATTCAGCTCCCCAGGCTCCCCAGCTGTCCCAAAGGGGCTCAGCCCTCCCTCCTGCACAGCGAGGGGGCCTCCAAGCACTGGCCAGAAAGGGAAGAGGTAGGGATGGACAGCACAGGTCCATGCAAGGGGGAATCCTCCCCCTGGCCTCTCTCAGGAGAGAGGGAGCAAGCTCCAGGCCCTGTCCAGTCTGCAGCAAAGCCCAGGCTCACTGAGCCCGAGCGGGGCAGCACCCGAATGCCTGCTCACCTTCTCATCCCTCCACTGGTAGTCCAGGGCCACGGGGCTGTGGGCATCGCAGCTCAGCTTCACACTGTCCCCTTCCCGAAGGGGTGAGGACGGTTCCATCTGCACCCGGACCCCTTCGATGTCTGGGAGAGAGATGGAGACCAGGGCAGGGTGAGCAGGAGGAAGCAGGCACCCACCCTGATGGGTGCAGGGTCTCGTGTCCCCTCCCTGCCTTACAGTTCACAACGAGCTCCACATCCTTCTCCATCTGTCTCATATCATCCAAGTCCAGGGTCTGGCACCTGTACAAGCCGCTGCTGCTCTTGTTCACCCCGTGCAGGGTCAGCACCCCGCTGTTGGTGTCTGCCAGCGAGGTCAGGTCCTGCCAGTTGTCCTCCAGCTGCAGGCAGCGGGCAGAGAGGAGAAAGCAGAGCCCTGAGTCCCACCCTGCAGCCCAGCCACTCAATCCCACTCCACGGGGCCCTCCGGGCTGGGGACAAGGAGGACCCAAGACCTATCAGTGGAGGGGTTCCCCGGCCCCTCCAGCCTCACCTCTCTCTTGTAGAAGCTGAAGACAGGTGCTGGATTCCCATCAGCCTCACACACCAGCTTCACGTTGTCCCCTTCCTTCACCAGCGCCGAGGACGGCATGACCTCCAGCTTCACGTGCTCCGCGGGGTCTGGGGGGGAAGGAGGGAGGCCGATGCAGGGCCCTGCCAGGCTGGGCAGCAGGTACAGCCCCCAGCCCCTGAGGGAGGCTCTTCAGAGGGATCTGAACAGACTGGGCCCATGGGCTGAGCCCAATGGGATGAAGTTTAACAAGGCCAAGGGCAGAGTGCTGCACATGGGACATAATAACCCCATGCAGCACTACAGGCTGGGGGGGACTGGCTGGAGAGCTGTCAGGCAGAGAAGGACCTGGGGGTGTTGGTTGACTGCAGACTGAACATGAGCCAGCAGTGTGCTCAGGCGGCCAAGAAGGCCAATGGCATCTTGGCTTGTATCAAAACCAGTGTGGCCAGTAGGTCTGGGGAGGGGATTGTGCCCCTGTACTGGGCACTGGGGAGGCTGCACCTTGAGTACTGTGTCCAGTTCTGGGCTCCTCACCACAAGGACACGGGGGTCCTGGAGTGAGTCCAGAGAAGGGCAACCAGGCTGGTGAAGGGGCTGGAGGGCAAATCCTCTGAGGAGCGGCTGAGGGAGCTGGGGGTGTTCAGCCTGGAGGAGGCTGAGGGGAGACCTTCTCCCCACCTATAACTGCCTGAAGGGAGGTTGTAGAGAGATGGGTGATGGTCTCTGCAGCCAGGGGACAGGAGATGGGACAAGGGGCAACGGGCTCAAGCTGTGCCAGGGCAGGGGCAGATTGGACATTAGGAAAACATTTGTCACTGGCAGAGCTGAGGGGCTGTGGCACAGGCTGCCCAGGGAGGGGCTGAGCCACCTGCCCTGGCTGTGCTCAGAACACGGGGGGTGAGGTGCTCAGGGCTCCGGTTTAGCTCAGCATGAGAACGGTTGGACTTGATGAGCCCTGTGGTTGTGTGACGCCCGTGTGACTCACAGAACACGGTGACGTTGACCCTGGGGGAGTCCAGGCGGTGCCGCTGCCCCCGCAGCCAGTAGTGCGCGGCGCAGTGGTAGCGCGCGTGCCGGTCGTCCCGCGTGACGCGGGCGAAGAGGCCGCTGCTCACCGTGTACAGCCCGCTCGACTCGCGCGTCAGCGTGTAGGGGATCTTCACCTCTGCGGGGAAGGCGCAGGGTTCCCAGCCCAGGGGGCAGCACAGGGCTCCCTGGCTTGGTGCCCACAGGGTGCCAGTCCCCAGCTGAGGAGACCCTGGGTAGCACAGGCACCCCGGCCCCTCTCCTGAGCAGGCAGGAGCTCCCCACCCCCATCCCCATTCCCATCCCCATCCCTGAGCTCCCCATTCCCATCCCCATCCCTGAGCTCCCCATCCCCATCCCTGAGCTCTCCATCCCCATCCCTGAGCTCCCCATCCCCATCCCTGAGCTCCCCATCCCCATCCCCATGCCTGAGTTCCCCATTCCCATCCCCATCCCCGAGTTCCCCATTCCCATCCCCATCCCCGAGTTCCCCATCCCCACCCGCATCCCCGAGTTCCCCATCCCCACCCCCATCCCCGAGCTCCCCACCCCCAGCCCCATTCCCATCCCTGAGCTCCCCATTCCCATCCCCATCCCTAAGCTCCCCATCCCTATCCCTGAGCTCCCCAGCCCCACCCCCATCCCTGAGCACTCCAGCCCCACCCCCATCCCCATCCCCACCCCATCCCTGAGCTCCCCAGCCCCACCCCCAGCCCCATCCCTGAGCTCCCCATCCCCACTGGACTCACTCTTTTCATCCGGGTGCAGCTGCTCCCCGTTCTTGTGCCAGGTGATGTTGGGGGGTGGGAAGCTGTTCCTGCTCACACACCGGGCAATCTGCAGCAGCAAAGCCAGTCCTGAGCACAGGGTGTCCCCACGGGAGCCTTCCCCTCCCCACGGGGCCTCCCCTCACCTGTGGGATGTCACTGCTCTGCACCGAGATGCCTCCCGAGGTGGGGATGATCTCGGGAGCCTCGGGGACCTCTGGAAAGAGAAGCCACCCAAGATGTGTTAGTGGGGATGGGACAAGACCCCCTGGCAGCCCGGGCAGGTGGAGGCAGGGCCTCGCTGCCCCCTGCCCCCCCACTCACTGTAGACGCGGAGCTCGGTGCGGTTCTCGCCCACGCCGTGGGGACCTGCCCCAACCTGGCACACGAAGGTCCTGGCATCCTGCACCGTCACCCTGCTGATGGACAGGGCCCCGTCCTCCCCCACCGCCAGCCGTCCCCTGTAGTCCGTGTCCTCCTCGAGGACCCCACCGCCCGTGACGTGGCACAGCTTCACCCTGCTGCTGCGGTCGATCTGCAAGGCAGAAGGGGCCCGGGTCAGGCTGGCTGGGGGCTGAGGGGAGAACCCCTGGGCAGGCTGCCCCCGACCCCAGCCTGCCACCCACCCCTCCTCTCCCAGACCCCAGCCTGCCACCCACCCCTCCTCTCCCAGGCCCCAGCCTGCCACCCACCCCTCCTCTCCCAGGCCAGCACTCACGTAGAACCAGTTGATGTAGGTGTAGGACCCATTTCCAGGGATGTGGAAGTTGCACTCGATCCTGGCCGTGCCCTCGCTCTCCACTTCCACCGCTGCCGGCATGGAGACCTCCAGCTTGCTGGCTGCAGCTGTGGGACACAGCCCGCGGGGAGAGAACCACAGGGGAGCGCCTGTGAGTCAGCAAGGAGATGGAACTCCATCCCCCGAAGGACACAGGGCAGAGCTGTGCCCTGTGCCAGAGCTGTCCCCTGTGCCAGAGCTGTCCCCTGTGCCAGCATCCCCCCAGCATCCCAGCCCGGTGAGGGTGCCAGCCAGGAGCACAGTCCTGCTGCCAGGCTGCCTCCTGTGCCCACAGAGAGCCTGCAGGCTCAGACCATCAACCCTGCTCCCAGCGAGGGGATGAGGCACACCGTGCTCCCAGCACCCACTGGACACGGCTGGCCCCAAGGACCACACCTTCCCATGGGATCAGAGCCCTCACAGCAGCCCCCGGGGGAGCTGGGGCATGAATGGGGGCTGTGTTCCCCCACAGCAGGACACAGGGGCACACAGGGCAGCAGCTGCCTGCTGCTCCCTTTCCCCTCATCCAAGGCAGAAGGGCCTCTCAGGGAGGCAGCACCCCTATGACCAGACAGGTCTGGGTGCAGCCAGGGGTCCCAGCCCAAGCTCTGACCCTGCTGCCCAGGGAGGCAGCCAGATCCCAGAGCATCCTCCCTACAGCACCCGCCAGGGGAGCCCCTCACTGCTCCCCTCCCAAACAGGGAATGCAGCGCTGCCTGCCCACAGCAGAGCTGGCTGCAGGGACCCGCACCCCCAGTGACTCTGCCCACCCCAGCCCCCCACCTTCCCTCCCAGCCCAGCCCCCCGCTCGCCCGCAGCAGTAATGGAGCTGCTGGCCAGGCTCCAGAGCCGGAGGGGAAGGTAATGGCTATTGATCCAGGACAGGGAACAGAGCAGCTCCCCAGGGGGCTGGGGGTGAGCAGAGGCGAGGGGCTGCGTCACAGCAGGGCTGGGTGTGGCACTGCCCATGGATGCTACAGCCAAGGGGGTCTGCGGCCCCTGAGCTGGCACGCAGCCCCGAGGGAGGGGACAGCAGCCTGTCCCCCTGCACCAGGGCCAGCCTGCTTGGCACCCCCAGCCCAGGAGCAGGAGCTGGGCACGAGAGGCTGGAGGAAGGCAGCTGTGTCAACACCGTTCCCTTGATGGTGCCGCTCCGTAACAGCCACCGTGCCTCACAAGTACCCCGACTTCAAAGGGCAGCACCACACATACAAATACTCTTTGGAGTGGATGGGGTGGGGGGGGGGCACAGCCCCAAAAGGGCAGCCAGGAGCCCTTCTGCCACAGGGAAGGCCCCAGCTCACCAGACGAGGCGCCTTTTGGCCTCCATCCCATCGGCTCAGCGCAGCTGTTGCGGAGCAGAGAGGGACAAGCAAAGCACTGCACAGGAAAGGAGGTGCTAGAAAAACAGGTGAGAGCCCTGGAGATAAGCACAGGCTAGTAGGGTCAGGAAACTGGGCTGAGCACACACAGGAAAACACAGCTCCACACCAGAGACACCTGTACAGCCACGACTCGGCAGCCCCACGCAGCTGGACACCCGCAGACCGGGGTTTGGGCACACCCCAGCTGCCCCCCTGCACCCTCCCCGGAGCCATGATGCTCCTGGGCTGCAGGCAGCCGGGCCAGGCTTTGCCCTCTCAGCTCCATCATTCTTGAGCCCTTCAGCTTGGGCCCCGGGGCAGCGCCAGCCGCTGGGAGAGGAGGGAGAGCTGCTGGCCCACCCCGCTGACCCGCTCGGCATGAGAGCCCTCACCCAGGCAGCAAGGCAACAGAAACCATGAGCTCAGAGCTGGAGAATGGCTGGCATCTGGGGCTGGCATGAGGCACACATCCCTCCCTCCCACCCATCCATCCACTGCCCTTGAGGAGGTGGACATGGATGCTGCAGCTCCCACCGTGCCTGGAACCAGGGCTCACCGCTCCCCCCCCTCCTCCAGGACACCAATCTGGCTGGAGTGCTCAGCACCATCGCAAGCACAGATAGCTGGGGGTGGAATAAGGCCCCCCACAACCCTGGGGACACAAGGCTTCCTCCTGAGGCTCCAAGATCCCGCAGCCTGCCGGGTGTGTGGGCAGGCTGGTGGCACTGGGCATGGGCAGCCTGGCTCTGGGGACACGGTGATCCTCCCTTGTGCCCAGCGTGGCCAGAGGCACCAGTTTGGTGAGGGAACCTGAGCAGGGCAGGAGATGGAGCTCCAGCCTGCACCGTGCACCCCAAGCTCCTGGCTCTGCTCCAGCAGGAGACCTGGAGATGTGGAGAAGCCGCCCGCAGCAAGCAGGCAGGAGAGGGAGGACAGCCCCCCGTGCCTTTCCATCTGGCTGGCGGACAGCCCGGCCCACAGCCAGAGCTCCACAAGAACAAAGATTTGCTTTGAGAGCCGGGGTAGGGGGTGGGGAGAGCACAGCCCCTCGGCCAGCCTCCTGCCCGACCGAGGTGCGTGGGGAGCCAGCCAGGCACATGGCTGTGCTGGCAGAGCAGAGCCCCCAGCACAGAGCCCCTGGCACGGAGCAGGGAGAGGAGGGGCACGCAGGAGTTTGCAGTCACACGTGGGATGCCTGAGGTTTCCCTGGCTTGCTTTCCCCCCCTTTCTTAGGGAAAACCAGCCGTGGAGAGCTCCCTCCTGCTCCAAACACATGCTACCCTCCTCTGCCTTGGCAATGCTGCCTTTGCTGCACGGATTGCTGAGCTGGGGTGCCCCAGTTCCCACGGAGAGGGATCATCTGCACCCCTTCTTCCTCAGAGAGAGGAGACACAGGACGCAGAGCCCCAGCCCTGCAGCCAGCAGCACCAGCACCCACCAGCTTCCACCCCAGCAGAGCCCTCGCTGTGCTGCGGGTGGGGAGGGAGCCAAGGCTCTGCTGCAGGAGAGGCAGCACCTTGCACCCCAAAACACCTGTGTCCCCCCCATCAGGACCCAGCCAGGAGAGGCTGGAGCACCAGAAGGTGAAAGGCTCCCAAGGCCAGACCCGCAGCCAGGTGACAGCTGGAGATTGGGGCGCAGAAGGGGCCAGGGCGATGCGGGCAGCTCCGGTCCGGGCGCAGCCCCTGCCCAGGGAGCACGGTGAGTGCCCCAGCCAGCCTGGGAACGGCTTGGCCGCGGCCCATCGCGCTTCTGGGAAGCATCAAGCCTTCAGTCGAGGCTGGGCTTGCACACACACGGTTGCTGCCAACCAATGAAGTCCCCCCTCGGCACATGTGCTGTGAGGAAGGGGATCCCAGCACGGGCCGGGGGTGGAACCTGCTGCCTCTGGCTCGGCTGTTCAGCTCCGCGCCAGCGCCCCGGCCGGCGATCCTGGGGCCACCTCGGCTGGGCAGGGGACAAGGGGACAAGGCGGCAGGGAGCAGCGAGCGCACCGGGACCGCACCCCCGAGCCCCGCGGGAGGGGATGAACGGGCGGCAAGGAGCAGGGCAGGGCAGGAAGCGCATTCACACCCCGCACACACCCCCGAGGGTGCAAACGGGCTGGAAAGAGGATAAAAAAAGCAAGGTGAAAAAAGCCAAGAGAAACAAAGTGCTCAGGGAAGAAAATAAGCCTCCTTAGAAGGAAAGGGGTGGATGCTTCCCAATAACTCGACCGATTCACCCTGCTAGCACACTGAACACACGTGGGGGGCACCCCGGCTCCCTGCCCCTCACGGACGCCCCAGCGCAGCCCCACGGAGAGCAGCCCCACCGGAGCCTGCCTTGCGCCTGCCACCTTCCCCGGCCACGGGTCAGCGTCCCCGGGGGCCGCAGAGGGCACCCCCTCACCCTGCCTTGGTTTAGGGAGGCTGGAGAGGGGCCCCGAGAGCGGAATGCAGCGCTCCGGGCTCCCCACACCCAGCCCTACCGCCGCCGCGGAGCTCAGGGAGGTGCAGGCGGGATGCACACCCGAGAGGGCTACTCCCCCCCCGGCTCTCCCAGCACCACAATTTTGGCATTCCTGGCCCCGAGCCAGGCAGCGCCCCAAGGGCGGCAGCTCTGCGGGCTGCCCGGGCTGGTCCCGGAGCGGCTCTGCGGGAAAAGACCCCGCAAACCGCAGCCCCTCACCCGCCTCGGCCCGCGCAGCCCGGCGCTGGGAAGGGGCAGGGCAGGGGCCGGCAGACCCCAGCCCCGCACGCCCCCGCTGCCGCCCCGGTGCCCCGCTGCAGCCCGGCTGCCCGGGAGCCAAGGGGCATCATCCCCTTCCCGGGGACGGCGGGGCCACCCCCGCCCCGCAGCGCCCCGCGCTCAGGTGCAGCCGCTCCCCCGGACCGCACCGAACCGAACCGAACCGAACCGCACCGGTGCGGACAGGCCCGTCCCGGCAGCCACTCACCGCAGCAGAGCAGGAGGCAGCAGCCCCAGCCCAGGGCCAGCCCGGCCGCCCCACGCCCCCGAGCCATGCCCGCCTTCGCCGCCGGCCGCCCGCGACTGAGAGCGGGGCCGCGGCTGACGTCAGGCGGCGGCGGAGGAGGAGGAGGAGGAGGCGGAGGAGGCGGAGGAGGAGGAGGAAGGCGTGGTGCCTGCCCACCGCCCGCGGCCGCTTATCACCCCCCAGCGGCAGCCGGCCGGGCGCCGCCGTGCCGAGCCCCGCAGCGCCCAGCCCGGCCCAGCCCGGCCCGCTGGAGGTGCGGCCCCCCGGCCCCCCTCGGCATCCGCGCCTGGAGTCGCTCTCCCAGCCGGCGCCCCCTAATTCCTGAGCCCGCAGCCCCCCCGCCCCGGCCGCTTGCAGGTATTTCTGGCTCTGCTGGAGGGGGTGGTTCCCGCTTCGTTTCAGGTCCTGCCTGGCCGGCCCGGGCTTGCTCAGGCTGATGGGAGCAGGCTGCAGGCGCTGGAGGGGCCAAACAGCACCGTCTATCCCTGGCAGGTCCCCGAGGTCTGCAGGGCTTGCACCCCGGACCCTGCGCTGCCTCAGTTTCCCTGCACGCTGTCCCTGCTCTCTGCAAAGCCCCGAGGCAGGGCCCCAAGGCACGGCCCCGCGCTGGGGTGCACAGTGAGCCGTGGCCTGAGCCCCCTGCCGCTGCACAGTGGGGCACCTGTGTTACTTGTGGTGGCCCGGGGCAGCCCGGTAGGGCCAGGGGCTGGCTGGGGGGCAGAGGGGCTCTCGGGGCTGCACAAGGCTGCCATGATCCAGGGGTAATAGCCCAGACCAAGCACAGCCCGTCCCCTCCTGCAGCCCCAAGCTGACACCCCCTCAGCCCAGGGGGAGCACAACAAACCTCCCCAGGTGCTGAGGGTTTCCCACAGCCAACCACGCAGGGCACCCATGCCCAGCGCCCCTGCCCTGTCGCAGCCTGGCTCCCTGCCTCAGTTTCCCCCGAGGTCAATCAGAGCCAGAGGGCCGGGGTTAGAGGTCGAAGCACTGGGGTTTTCTTCTCCACTACAGCCCTTCTTCTGCCTCCCACAGCCTCGCCCCTCATCCACACAGGATTCCCAAAACTCGCTGACCTGTATTCACCCCACCTGAGGACAGGCCCAGGGCTGCCTCAGCCCCTTCCCAGAGCAGCAAGAGCACTCTCTCTCCTCCAGTACTCAGCCCAGGGGATCTGACCCTTTGCACATCCTCTCTGCCTGTTTTCCTTGCAGCAGGAGCTGCAAGGACCCAGGCAGCATGGGCCACACCTCTCTGCCCACCTTGAGCCACGCTGGAGCCGGGATGCAGGTCCCCCTGGACCACAGCATCCCTCCTGGGCATCCCCAGGCACTTCCCATCCCACCAGCATCTCCATCCCCGGCAGCCCCGCGCTGGCCCCCAGCCCTACGCCCCAGCGGTGCCATGCAGCAGCCCTTCCCATGCCCTCCTCCTGCCTCCAGCCAGCCCCCCACAATACTTTCCCAGCCAAACAGGCTGGATGATTCATCGGAAATGATTAAATATTTCTCCCCCACGAGATTAGTTGCTTAAAATGGCAACGCTGGGCAGCGATAAGGCTCCCGGGCCGCGCGATGCAGTGCGGAGGGGGGCCTGTCTCCCAGGCACTGTGCTCCCTGGGAGGAACAAGTGCAAGGGAGCCATGCCATCATGCACAGCCTGCTCACGAGATGCTCCCAGCCCCACGGCTGCAGGAGCTCCCTGTCCCAAAGTGGGTGCCCAGGATTCGGGGATCCCCTGACAACCTGCTGCTGCCCCTCCAAAGGGTGGGATGCAGCAGCAGAGGAGCCTTGGGTTGTGCTCCTCTTGAAGGAAGGAAAGGGATGTTTCATTTTGCACAAGACACCAGTATTTAAGCCCCACAAATGCCACCCTGCAAGGGAAGAGGGCCCAGGGGCCCCCCCTTTCCCACGGGAAAGCATCCACCGAGTCAAACAAACAAGCAGGAGAACCCAGATGACACACTGTGGTGAATTTTGGTCCCGGTGCTAACTTCTATGCTGTCTTAAAAATAAGGCAAAACGTTGCTTAATAAAACCTCCACAGAAAATTCCCAGCAGTTGGAGAGGGCAGTGCTGCTCCCTGGAGACAACAGGCTGGCCCAACTGCTGCAGCGGGGTGCGTGCCACCCCCAAACAGCTCAGCACAGCTGTTGTGCCTCCAGTTGGTTGGGCTCCTGCTGTTGGGACCGTTTGACTTTGAAGAAAACTGGTTTTTTTCCCTATCAAACGCAGGGTTCTGGGGAGGATGGGCAGGAGTTGAAAGCAAGGCCCCCACTGCCCTCACAGCGGGCATGAAATCATCCCGCCACGCTGTGTGTGGCACCCAGGGAGCACAGCGGGCTGGCCACCTTCATCTTCCCTCTGCCGCCCTCTCTCAACGCCTGCTCCTTTCTTTGCTCACTTAAGGGGCTTAGCTGTGCTCCCCTTCCCTGCTGTGCAAATAAACAGTGGGGACTGGGCTCCCTGTCGCAGTCCCACGCACACAGGCGGGGTGGGAAGGTTAGGGAGCACGGGCCCGGCCCCAGATGAGGCTCAGAGCCGCTCTCCAGCTCTGGCAGCCGCTGGACTAGGGGTGTCTGGACTCCCACAGCTCCCTGTGCCCTCCTCCTCCACCCATCCTGTCACCTTTTGGGTGAGTGGCTGCACCCAGGGAAGGGGGCTCTGCCCCGGGAGCAACGGGACCCTGGCAGAGCTGCCAGACAGCTGCTCCTCTCTGCCAGGAACCTGGGAAGCACAGGCCAGGCCAGCTCGCAGGCACAGCCTGCCCAGGGCAGGGCTATTACCCGGCTGTTATCAGAGCATTACAGGTTGCAGGCACTATCTGGAAGAGTGTAATTGCATTTGCCTTTCTCCTTTGGCTCCCACTGAGCCTGGCTCTCTGCAGCCGGAGGGGACCCGATGGCCAGCGTGCAGAGCCAGGCATGAGGCTGAGCACAGGCTGCATCCCACACAGCACACCCCTCAGCCCCTTCCATCCGTCCCTGCCCTCCCAGTGAGGGGCGTGGGGCTTGGCTGCATCCTGCCGATGCTGCCAGAGGGAGCTGGCCCCAGCAGGCAGTGCCCCAGGTGGGGATGGGGGGCCCCATGCCTTCCCCAGCCCCTGACCATGCCGGTGGGGCCTGATGCAGCCCCGGGTGGCTCAGGGGGGCTCTGCAGGGTGCTCGGGGTGCCCGGTGTGCCAGGTGCCTCCCAGCAAGTCCCCTGCCAGGCAGAGTGAGTGACGAGCCGCCGGCTGGCGCTGGCTTCCTGCGCGGCTCCCGGGTGGATGGAGGCAGAGGCGCTGCCGTGCCTGCCCAGGCCTGCACCTCCTCACACAGCACCGCCAGGGCCCAGGGCCCCGCTCCCCTGGGAAGGGACGGGATGTGGGCCAGTGCTGTGCTTTCCCACACCACTCAGGAATGGCCCACTGCTTCCCCACCGCTCGCTACCTCCAGGCAGAAACCCCAGGGGCACCTTCCCGACAGCCCCTGGTGCCATATTTTTGGGTGCTTCAGGACTCAGGCAATGCACTGAGGTCTGGGGTGAGTACAGGGACCTGCCTGGGCTGCCTGACCCCCCATTCCCTGGGTGGAAGACCACAAGAGATGGGGGTATCCCATGTGCCATGAGCACAAAGCTACTTTGGGGTACCTCTACCCCATCTCTGTCCACCTCTGGGAGCCCTCTATGACGCCCCTGCCCTGCGGCTCACCAAAACGCCTTCTTCCACCCCACCTTTCTTGGCTGGGCTCCCAGAGCGGCTCCTTTGTGTCTCCCCTCTCCTTCCTCTCCCCTTCTGCCGGGCCTTTATGTGGGGATTATTAACCATGGCTACGGGGCCTTTGTTTAGCAGGGGCTGGGAGCAGGAGCCAGAAGAGGGGCTGAGCAGGCAAGAGGAAGGAAGGACGTGAGAGACAGCGGGGAAGGAAGATGACATCTGGGTTTCTGCGCTGGAGGAGCACAATCTCCCAGGGCAGCTGTGAGGAGACGGCCGGGGGGCTCCACAGATGCAGAGCAGTGCCAAAGCCCCACAGAGGACCCAGCTGGTGAGAGCCACCCAGCCCCACACCATCCAAAGCACAGCCCCCAGCACCCACCCCGGTGATGGTGCTGCTGTCAGAGGATGGACCTGAGAGCCCCAAGGGCTCCAGCACCCCAAAACAGTTGGCTTGTGGCGTGCAAGGGCCATGGGCTCAGCCATGCTCCTCAGGGAGCAGCGTAAGGGTGGCGAGGGAGGCTGTGGAGCTGTGCCCTGCCCCGGGGCCCTGCCCCTCACTGCCTGGGGGCGGATGGACAAGGACAGCTGGGGGGAAACCTTACCCAGCCCACAGCCACCGCCGAGGCGCAGGGGGAAGGAGCCCTACGGCTGGCTTGTCACCCGGCATCCCGGGGTACAGGCTCCCCACAGCCAGAGCAGGTGCAGCCCTGGGACAGCATGCAAACAGCCACGTACAGCTGGGCTGTGTGTGCCCCTCCAGCTCTGCTCCCTGTCCCGCGGCGCTGCGAGGGGCAGGCAGGCGCTGGGGGTGGGATGGGGGCTGATGGGACAGCAGGGAGAAGCTGGGGGCCAGGACACGGCTATTTATAAACATAAGACTTCCGAAGTTCATCTCCCCCCCCAGAGCCTGGCAGGAAAGAGGCTCCATTGTCTCGGTGCCAGATGGGCCGGGGCCAGGCACTCGCCGCACAATGGGGCAGATTATGCCCCGGCCGGCGGGGGTCCGGCTGCGGGCTGCCCTGGGGGAGCAGCTGCCGCCAGCGCCTGCGCAGCGACACCCTGGCATATGAGGGGGCCCGGCCACACTCATTTGTCACCCCTGTTAATGCCACAGCCCTTGTGCTGCGTCTCCCGGGAGGAATGAGGAGGAGGAGGAGCGCCCCTGCCCTGCGCTGCGTGTCACCCAGCTCTCCCAGTGTCACTGAGCAGCACGCTTCCTGCTTCCAAGGAAGGGAGTAGCCAGCGTGGGGGCCCAGCATCACCCCCTGTGCTCACCTGCTGCCTGTGGCCCCAGGCTGTGAAGTCTTCATCCCGGCTTTGTCTGCCTGCAGGGCGTGGGGCTGCCGGAGAACAGCTCATTAGGAGCGGCTGCGAGAAAGTGTAATGAGAGATTAGCCCCAGGCAGGTGGCCAGGCCAGCCCCAGCCTTGGGGGAGCCCCTCTGGCACCCATGGGTGTGGAAGATTCCCTTGGAGGGGCTTTGGGAAGGGTCCCTGCTGCTGTGACTCCACAGAGTAGGGGAGAGGGCAGGCAAGGGAAGCCTGGGAGAAGGCAGCAAGCGGTGTGCAGTCCCCGTGTCACCTCCCTGCACCACTGGCCCTGCACCCTACTCAATTCCACAGCATCGGGGGCATGCTGGAGCACGAGGACCCAGGGGAACCGTGGGGCTGGCCAGGCCAAGCAGCGACTTCTCCTTGCAGGACTTTCCCATGGAAGAGGACTTGCTTTTCCCAGGGCCGTCTGGCCAGGCTCCAGGAGGAGACAGGCATCCCAGCTCCCTTTGTGGGGAGACACACAGCTCTCCAGAAACACTGCAGGCAGCCCCTCTGCTCCCACTCTTCCACCAGTCTGCTGGGCATCCAAAGGCAGGGATGGTGCCCCACTGCTGGGCACATGTGGGGAGACGGGCACCCTCCAGCACCCTCCTGAGCCTTCCCAGTGGCTCTCCCCAGCACAGCGGGCGGATGCTGACTGCCCTTCCCTGCCAGCCAGGATGCCTGAGGTGGGGGATACCATCACCTGTGCTCCCAGGCGAGGCGAAGGCCAGCGGAAGAGCGAGCCACGCCGTGCTGGAGCTGAGCCCAAGCTGGGATGGGGGAACTTCCCTGGAGCGGATGCACCAGAACGAGCCATTGTTCCTGCCTGGCCTGCAAGCACAGGGCTGCAGGCGCCTGCTGCCACTCTGAGGCACCTGCCCAGCCCTGGGGTGAGGGCATCTTGAGGGGACTTGAGGTAAGGCCGCTGGCAGCACCCAGGAGAACCGTGCTGGCTGGCTTCTCCCAGGCACCTGGGCTGCTGCACAGCTAGGGGCTCACAGATGGGGACACCCTGGGGACACTCTTATCTGCCTGGCCATCTGCAAGCGTGCTGGGAGCGCTGGTGTGATGCCAGCAGGACCTACACCCCAGCAACACCCTTCCTGCCTCGGGGCAGCAGCAGGGCAGGATGTGCCAGCAAGGACTGGGGCGGCAGGGGAAGATGGTGGCACTGGGGAAGCTGCATTTACCTTGCAAAGGCAGGCCTGGCCGGAGCCGTGGTAGTCCCAGAACCATCTCCCCACTCTGCAGCTGCAAGCTGTGCTGACAGCCCTTTATCTGCCACCCACAGCCTGTTCCCAGCCAGGCTGCTGGGACCTGCTCGGGGTGTGATGCACAGCAGCCCCACCGCTGCTAAGCATGGCCTGGACCCCAGAGCGCAGGATCCTGAGCCCCCCCAGGCCTGCTGGGCTCCATGGCGTTCCTCAAGCCTGGCCTGGGGATTGCTCCCTCCTTTCCAGCTAAAAGCTGCAAGGATGCAGCAGCTGCCTGGCTGGGGCAGCCCCATAGCTGGCTTCCCTGAAATGAGGGGTGGCTGCCCGGCTGCAGTGAGCTCAGGGCCGGGCAGGCAGCTCAGAGGCATGATGCAGCAGTGGCCCTGTGGCCAGGCTCGGTGCCAGCACAGCCTGGGCACTGCAGTGGGTCTCCAGGCAGGGCTGCCTGCAGGCCAGGCAGGCAGGGGTGCTCCTGCACCCTCAGCGTGGGCTGTGGTGGCCCTGGTTAGCACCACTGCACCCTGGTTTACGGCAGAATCCCATCTGCCCTGTGCCATATGAGAGGCTGACGAGGTGGGGTGGGGGTCACAAGCAGGGCCCGTCCTGTTCTGCCACCTGCAGCTGCCACGGGCACAGCTGGGAGCGCAGTGGCATCATGCCCAGGCCTCCAGCGAGTGCAGGGACAGCTGGGGGGACCCTCTTTGCAAGGAGGGGTCCCAGACAGGGACCAGCAGCTGGGCACCCTAGCAGGGACCTTTGTCCCTCCAAGCAGGGCCCCAGGAAAGCACTTTCCTTCCCTGTACCCCAGCTTCCCACGCAGAGTCCTGCTCCACTCTGCTCCAGCCTGAACTGATGCCCTGGGCGATGCCAGCCCCCAGCACCCCTCCTTGCCCCATGCCTGAGCTGCAGCAGGCTCATGTGCTGCAGAGCCAGACACTACAGCAGGGGAGAGCAGGTCTGGGCTCCACTCTGCCTCCCCCCCGAGCACGGAGCCACGACGGGGAAGCCCTGCTAGGGAGCTGCGACCTCCAACCCCTGCAGCCCCCGCCCCTCTGCGGCCCCACAGCGAGGAGCTGCGACCTCCAACCCCTGCAGCCCCCGCCCCTCTGCGGCCCCACAGCGAGGGGCTGCGACCTCCAACCCCTGCGGCCCCCGCCCCTCTGCGGCCCCACAGCGAGGGGCTGCAGGGCACAGCCACCGGCAGGGCAGGGGCCTGGGCAGGCACGGGGAGCTGGGGGAGGGCAGGTGCAGGGAGGCAGGGCAGGAGCAGAGCCTTGGCTCGGCGCTGCTCCTTCCTCCTCCTGTTTGGGGAAGCAGTGAGAACGCCAAACATTACCATAAATGCTGAAAGCATCCCGGCTCTGGTCACGTGGGCACAGGCACCGCTTCGGGGACCGGCACCCGCCAAGGAGCCCCGGCGGGCCAGGCAGGGATGGGATGGGGCTGGCAGGGAGCCAGCCAGCCAGCATCAGAGCTCAGGGGGCTGGCACGCTGACTCAGTCATCAGTCCCAGCAGCCCAGCCTGTGCTACAGCTCGAGGAGAGCTGGAGGGCACTGAGCAGCATCGGCCCCCGCAGGGCACTAGGGCCCGAAGAATCCCAGACACAGACCCGGGCTGGGAGAGGAGCTCCTTGAGAGCAGCCCTGAGGAGAAGGACCTGGGGATTCTGGTGGATGAGAAGCTTAACATGAGGCAGCTGTGTGCTCTGGCAGCTCGGAAGGGCGATGGGATCCTGGGCTCCATCAGCAGAGGGGTGGCAGCAGGGACAGGGAGGGGATTGTCCCTCTCTGCTCTGCCCTGGGGAGGCCCCAGCTGGAGTCCTGTGTCCAGAGCTGGGGCCCCAGGACAAGAGAGATGTGGGGCTGTTGGAGAGGGGTCAGAGGAGCCATGGAGACGCTCAGAGGGCTGGAGCAGCTCCCCTGGGGAGAGAGGCTGAGGGAGCCGGGCTGGGTCAGCCTGGAGAAGAGAAGGCTGTGGGGGGACCTCATTGCAGCCTCCCCGTCCCTGAAGGGAGCAGAGGAACAGGAGGGGAATCAGCTTGTTCAAAGGGCAGACAATGGCAGGATGAGGGGGATGGATTAAAACTGAAGGAAGGAAGGTTTAGATTAGATATTAGGGGGAAGTTCTGTACAGAGAGAGTGGTGAGGGGCTGGAACAGGCTGCCCAGAGAGGGGGTGGGTGCCCCATCCCTGGGGGTGTTCAAGGCCAGGTTGGATGGGGCCCTGGGCAGCCTGGTGTAGCTCCAGGCCTGGAGGTTGGTGGCCCTGCCTGTGGCAGGGGGTTGGAGCTCTGTGATCCTTGGGGTCCCTTCCAACCCAGACCAGGCTGGGGTTCTATGATTCTATGAAGATGTGCCCTCAGCTCCTGCCCTGGCTCGGGGTGTCACAGGGGAACAGGAGCAGGTGAGCACGGAGAGGGGACGCCAGCATCCCGCTCCCTTAAAGCTCGTCCCGTGCTACCCAGGGGTGCAGCACCTCCCTCCTTGGCCCCAAGCTGGCCAGTGCCTCCTGGGCTGCAGATGTCTTTCCCATGGGTTATGCGCTGGGCTCGCTCTCCCCTTCCTTAAAAAGCCTTGGGCTCCTGGGCTGGATTTTCCTGTGCCTGTCATCACCCTCAGGAGTCAGGGCTGGCCCATCCCCCGGGGCCTGGCGGCGCGGGGGCGGCCAGAGACATTGTCAGCCCCGGGAGGCGCGGGGAGGGCAGAGGCAGCGCTGGGGCCAGGACCTTGAGCTGGGCCGTGGCCTTAGATTTATTCCGGGACATCCTGTCTCCACCTGCGTGGCGTGGCGAGAGCCAGCACGGCGCCGGGCTGGCCCTGGCCCCAGCGCTCCCGGCCCCGGGACCCCGCGGCGAGAGCTCCCTCCCCCGGGGCGAGGAGGACGCTCCCACACCCCCCCTGACAGTGCCCCGCCGGGAGCGGGGCTGGGGCTGAGCCGCGCTGTGGCCCTTCAGACCCCCGCCGGCCCTTTAAATCCCCGCCGGCCCTTCAGACCCCCGCCGGCCCTTTACACCCCCCCTGGTCCTTTAAACCCCCGCCGGCCCTTCAGACCCCCGCCGGCCCTTCAGACCCCCGCCGGCCCTTCAGACCCCCGCCGGCCCTTCAGACCCCCGCCGGCCCTTCAGACCCCCGCCGGCCCTTTAAACCCCCGCCGGCCCTTCAGACCCCCGCCGGCCCTTCAGACCCCCGCCGGCCCTTCAGACCCCCGCCGGCCCTTTAAATCCCCGCCCTCCGGGGCGGCCCCGCCCCCGCCGCGTCTTCCGAACCGCCCAATGGCCGCTCGCGGGAGCCCCGTCCCTCGCCGCTGATTGGCCCGGCGTCGCGCGGCCGCCCGAGCGAAGATGGCGGCGCCCAGCGGCGAACGGCCCCGAGCGGCCCGGGGCTGATGGCGCCGTAGGGGCCCCGGCGGGGCTGTCGGCCGCCCGCACCCCCGCCCCGGGCCCGCCCGGCCGCCATGGACCTGCTGTTCGCGGTGCTCCGCGGCCTGCGGCTGGCGCTGGACCTGCTGGTGCTGGTGCTGGACGTGAACTTCTTCCTGGTGTCGTCGCTGGTGTCGGCGCTGCTCTGGCTGCTGACCGCGGCCTGCAGCCTCCCTGCCGCCGCCGCCGCCGGGGCCCTGGCCTGCTGGGACGGGCTGCTGCTCTCGCTCGCCTCCCTGGCGCGGGCGGCCGGCTGCCTGGCGCTGGGCGCCCTGCAAGGGCTGGCCGGGCTGCTGCGGAGCTGCTGCTGCGGCCTGGAGGGGCTCAAGGTGGCCGGGCATCTCCTCTCGCACCTGGCGCTGCGGGGCAGGGAGCTGCTGCACCGAGGGCTCTGCGGCCTGCTGGGCTGCGGCCAGGCCCTGGCCAGGCAGCTCTGCGAGGGCCTGGCCATCGGCACCAGCCTGCTGGCCTACCTGGTCAACAGCCTGGTCAACGTGTGCCTCATCGGCACGCAGAACCTCTTCACCCTGGCCCTGGCGCTGTGGGACTCGGTGGCCAGCCCGCTCCTCAGGGTCACGGACCTGCTGGCCGCCTTCCTGGCGCACGTCTCCAGCGGCGCCATCGCCCTCTCCATCCTGCTCTGGTCGCCCTGCCAGCTGGCCTTCGAGCTCCTGGTGTCCATCACCGAGCTCTTCATCAACATCCTCTTCGTCAACGTGTACGGGCTGGGCTTGCTCGTCCTCATCATCGCTGTCAGCGCCTTCCTGCTCAACCCCGGGCTGCTGTGGACGCTGGCAGGCTACGTGCTGGGCTGCTTCAACACGCTGCCGGCCTACCACCGCCTGCAGCGGGACGGCTGGCGGCTCTACCAGGCGGCAGTCCTGACGCTGGGCATGGCCCTGACCTCCCAGGCCTGGCGCCGCTTGGTGGACTGGAGTCTGCAGGTGACCAACTGGAGCCGCGGCGGCAGAACGCCGAACCGGGAGAGCAACCAGCGCGGGGCGGCCGCGCCCCCCTTTCGAGCCGCGGGCCCCGGCAGGCTGGCGCCGGCCGCGCTGGGGCAGCTGCAGCCCGAGCACCCGCACCTCCCGGCTGCGGCGCAGGTACCGCAGGCGCACCCTTCTCAGGGCCGAAGCGCGGGACAGCGCCTCCAGCCGCCCAGGGAGGAGCCCGGCGCCTCCCGGGGTGCGCCCGGCAGGCAGCAGCTGAACGCAGCGGCCGGAGATGGCGAGGGCGCTGCGGATAACGACCCCTGGGCGCTCCTGAAAGAACAAGAGGAACGCAAGAAGTGTGTCATCTGCCAAGACCAAACCAAGACGGTGCTGCTGCTGCCCTGCAGGCACCTGTGCCTGTGTCAGGAGTGCACAGAGGTCCTCCTGCAGCAGTCCATCTACCAGCGCAACTGCCCCCTGTGCCGCCAGATGATCCTCCAGACACTCAACGTGTACTTGTGAGCCCAGGGGGCGGGTGGCTTGGCTCATTTTCCCTGAGCTCAGGGGCACCCCTGTCTGCCTCTTGCCAGGAAGCAGAACTCCCCTGAGCAGCCTCCACAGAGCCGAGGGTGCTGCTGAAAGGGCAAAATGCTGTTTTGGGGGGTGGGGTTCTGCTGGCCACCTTTGCTACCTAACTAGATTGTAGCTCTTGCTAGCAAACACAGTAACTGATCTCTGCAGTGGGCTGAAAGAGTTACTTTTGTTTTGGTGGTGGTGTTGGCAACTTTTGCTGTTTCAGGGCCAGCTGCATCAAGCCTGAAGCAGCCTGAGATCCAAAGCAGAGCAGGGAAAGTTGTTCTGCTCCCTCCTAGCCAAATTACTGGCTGTGCCCTCCTGGGCATCACAGGGGCTGGTGCAAGGCAAGGGAGGGTTTTTCCCAAGGTCTGACCAGGAAACTACCTGGCCTGATTCCTCTTCCCATCATGTAAGTGGGGTGGCTCACTGGGGAGGGGAAGCGTGCCCCTTCTGCAAGGCCCTGGGAGTGAGCCTTGCTCTCAGCTGGAGAAGAGCAGGCTCTGAGGTACATCAGTGTCCCAGCCACCGTGGCTTTGGGTTTGGAGCTTCCTATTCCCCTTGCCAGGCCCGGGAGGAGCTGTGATAAGCACAGGCTCCCAGCAGGCCAGCTGACTGCAGAGCTCAGCATTGCTTCCACGCATCACCTATGCAAGGCCAGCAAGGGGGTACTCACAGGGGAAGGGGGAGGGGGTGCTGTCTGGGGAACCCGAGTGGGGTCTGGCTGGCCAGTGCTCACAGCCTGGGAGCAGCAGCACACATCTGAGCTGGTGCTGGAGGATCCCCTTGAGATAACACGTGTTTTCTCCAGGCTCAGAGCACCGTGGAGCTGGGGGGTTCATGCCAGTGCTTGCTTGCTGCTTCCTGGGCTGGGCTAGCTAGAGGGAGTAACTTGTGGGGAGGAGAGGGGACACCCCAAAGCTTCTGAGAGCCCACTGAGACATTCCAGCTCCAGACACACACCCGTGCTGCAGATCTGCAGCTCTGTGTGTGGAGCAGTACCAGGACCACAGCTTCCTTTGGGTAGGGCAGGGTTACACTGCTGTTCTGTTCTACTGTCTGTCAGATACACAGCTAGTTCTGAGCGTCCCCTGAAGTCTGCCAGGGGCATCCCATCCTGGCTGGGGAGGCCTGAGATGGCTCAGCTTGGCCATCACTGAGCTGCAAAGCTTTGCCTTTTCCAGCAGCTTGCCTGAGGTCAGCCACACACCAGAGCCCATTTTGGCTGGAGCCAGACTGCAAAGAGTCTTGACTCCTGAACTGCAAGCCAAGATGGTGGCTGGCATGGTCTTCCTTCTCTGCTCTCCTTCTTAGTTTGTGATTTAAGCCAAAACAGAAGCAGCAGAAAGGCCAGGCCATGCCAGGAGACAGCCCTGTGCTGTACACCCCAGCTGTGGCAAGGTACTACCCTGCTGGAGAGTGGCTTTGCTCTGGGAGGCACCACAGGGGTGGGTCACCCCTGCATTTACTGGGGGCTGGAGGGACATCCTGGGCCAAGCTGGGCTCTGGAGCACTAATGGGTGTCAGAAGGGCCTGACAGCTGCTTCCACCTCACTTGGCAGGGATGCAGCCCTCCCTGCCCAAGCCCTTTGCTCAGCCTCTTGTCCCTGTGCCTCCCCGGACACACAGCACCCACTCTGATGCTGGCTGTCCCCAGCCACCTCTGCTGCAGCTGAGTAGCCAGGCCCTTGCCAGAGCAGGCAGCGTGTCCCTGCAAGAGGAGACAGAGCTGCACCCCTCTCTGGGGGTGCCTCTGGAGACACCCAGGAGTGGCTGCAGGCAGGAGCGTTTGGCCAGGCCCAGCACCCAGATCTGGGATGCAGTTTCCCCCAGGAATTCCAGAGGGTGAAGGACACCCCCAGCACTGCAGCTCCTCCCCTCAGCCCCTGTTTCTGTTACAGCAGTCACGCTTAACTGGTTTTTTAGGGTCTGTTTGTCTGTTTGCTGCCTGTTCATAAGGAAAGAGAAAGCTTTGCCTTAACTCTTTGCACTATGGACTAGTTACTGAGCAGATTAAAGTCTCCTTTACCAAAACCTGCCTGCTGACTCATTCCTGGGAAGGATTTTCCCTGTGGGGATGGGGTCTCCTCTCCCACCACACCCCACCAAGGGTCAGCGCTGGGGGGCATGCTCTGGGGTACCTGTCAGGGGGCTCACACAGAAGTGCAGTGCTGTGGGGTGCCCCACAGCCAGGCTGGAGAGGCCTGGGACCCCGAGATGGGTCTATGCCTGAGCACACTGTGGGGAGCTTCCCCCAGCCCCTGTTTTCGCCAAGCCCCAGGCAGGGGAGGGGGGTACCGGTACCCCTGTGTGAGGGGGCAGAGCGCACAGCTTGCCTGGAGAGCTCTTGCTGGTGGGGGCCCAGGACTGGTGGGCACCTTCACCCATCATTAGATCACTGTGAGCACCAGTGGCTGCTTCCCAGAGGGGCTCTGTGTGTGCTGCTCTCTCCAGGAGCAGTTGCACCCTGGGGCCTCTCCAGAACTAAGCTCCCCAGCATTCCAGCAGCCTGAAGCCTGGGGCTGGGATTCCCCAGCCCAGCAGGAACACACACAGGGATGTGTAATCCCTCTTCCCTCGGTGCCTTGATGTCCTGCTGCTTGTGGTGGAGGGAGTTGGCAAGCCTGAGTGTCTCAGGGATGGAGGCACTGCCCAGAGTGCCAGGAGCTGTGGAGGAGCAGGCAGCACGGGGCACAGTCTGGGGGTGCAGAAAGGCTCCTCTGCGCTGGGCTGCTGGTGAGCAGATGGGTTCACTGTATGAGAGCTACTCCCTGGCCCCGATCTGAGCTCTTGGCGGGTTGCTGGGGGCTTTGAAGCACCCTCTGCTTCTCCAGCATCCTTGTAAATTGCTTGGAAAATTCTTTTGGGGCCCCGATGGGCAGAGACCCCAGGAGTTCTGGCTCACCCTGCCCTGAACTCACCTGCCTCGAGGGCCATGCCAGCAAACGAGCTAATTTAAACCCAGATCTTTCACACCCTGGCTGAAAAACACAGTGGGGAGAGGGGGGGTGCTGCTGGGAGCCCAGAAAGAGTTTGGCATCTACTGCAGGACTGCAGCTCTGCCAGGCACAGTGCACAGGAAAGACGGCAGTGCCAGCAGACCACCTGAGCCCTGTGGGGTTCTGGCTGAAGGTGGGTGACAACCAGGGAAACCGAGGCACTGCTCAGCCACCTTCTCTTGCTCCCAGGGTGAGAGCAGAGGCAGGCTGAGCACCCAGCGAGGGTGCAGAGCTGCTCTGGGGCAGCAGGGGAATGTCTACCCTGTCTGGCAGGGTGCTCCCAGTCCACCATCCCCTCAGCCAGCCCCAGCAGTGGGCTGAGCCTGCCAAGCAAGGGCAGGATGCGGACAGCCTTCCCCCAGGAGCCATCCTGCACAGTCATCTCGCTCGCTGGCCAAGCAGCAAGCCATTACAGGAGGAAAATGCAACCAAATCCCAGCTAATGGGCAGCTCACAGGGCTCCTGAGACTGATGGTCAGCCACGCCAGACCCGCCTGCTCTGGCACCATGGCTTGTGGTGCAGGTGGGCACTGCCTGGGGAGGAGGTCCAGCAGCAGCAATGCTCACAGACCAGTGCGGGTCACAAGATCTGGAGTCCCCAGGAGGTGCCCCCTGCTCCAGAGCATCATGTGTGAGCTGAGTGGGCTGGTCTCAGCCCATCATAATGCCAAGACCCCTCTCCCTTTCCAGGGAGGGAGGAGCGTGATGCTGCTGGGGTGGTGGAGGCTGACAGCTTGCCGAAACCAGGGTCCCCCAGGCCCTGGGAAAGTGGCCAGCAGCCCTTTGTCAGCTCTGCTGCAACACACCAGCCCTAATGAGCTGCTAGCCCCAGCCCAGGGACAACAGCCATCGCCTGCCTGGCAGCAGGGAGCTGGCAGGACAGCCAGTCACAGCATCCTGAGCGGGAATGGCTCCAGGCCCGCGGGGAGGGAGCAGGTGACGATCGGCTGCCCAGCTGCAGGGAGCCTTTGGGCTGCTCCTGGGCAGCAGCTTTGCTCCCTCATTAGCATCCTGGCACAGGGAGCAGAATCAGCTCCCCAAACACCACCTCAGCGCCTTGAAGCCACCGTGTGACAAGGCCTTGGGGACACAGAGTGCCTGAGGCTGCCGGGGACCCCGGTATCATCCAGCCCCAGGCAAGGGCAGCTAGGAATCCCTGCCAGGACTGTGGCCAGCTGGCTTCTCAGGGTGTCCATGGGTAAGACTCTACAGCCTCCCTGAGCAGCCTGTGCCAGGGCTTGAGCACCTTCTCAGTAGAGGTGGATAGCTCTCTGCTGGACTTGCTCCAGTCTGTCCACACCTGGTACTGGGGAGCCCAGCACCAGACCCAGCACTGCGGCGGTGCCTGAGCGGAGGGGTTGGATCGCTTTCCAGCTCCTGGCAGTTCTCCTAACGCAGCCTAGCCCATTGGTGGTGGCCTTCCCTTCCATGAGGGCAAACTGCTGGCTTCTAGCAGGGCTGGTGCCCACCAGGACCCCCAGGACCTTCTCTGGGAAGCTGCTCTCAGCCAGTTAGCCACCAGCACGTGGGGCTGTTCCTCCCCAGATACAGGACCTGGCACATGGTTTTGCTGAACTGGGCCTGGCCTTGCATGCCAGGGAGTCTCCTTATCAGCACAGGTCACCTCTGGGGTGTCCCCTCCCCCACCATCCCAGTTTAAAGCTCTCCTTACCAGGTCAGGCAGCCCGCTGGCAGAGGTCAGCTGAAGATGACTGGAGAGTGCTCCCCACACCCCAGCTGCGATGAGGGCACTGAAATTATGCCATAACCACAAGCTTGTGGGTGGAGGAGGAGCCACACTCCTCTGCTGCCAGGAGCCACCAGGAAAACCTTCACCAGCAAGGGCACTTCCACCTCTGAACCTGGCAGGCACGTGCTCTGCCTCCGTAGCGGAAGCCTTGGGTGCCTGGAGCTGTAGGCTCTCAGAGGTGATCCAGTTGATCTCTGTCATGCCCTCTGATGCCACGCAGCCTGTTGGCCTCCTTCAGCAGCACAGCTCCAAGACGCAGCCAGCCACAGACCTCTCACAAGCTGCCAGCGAGGTGCAGCAGCCCCAGCAAGGGCCCCAAGCACCCTCTGTTGCTGACCAAGCTGGGTCCTCCAGCATTGCAGACCGTGACCTTGGTGTGCCAAGGACAAGTGTGCTGCTCTGAGAAGTGCTGGCACTTACAGAAAACCCCAAACCCACAATAAAGAACCACAAATAAACTCCCCCAGCACCTGCCTCTCTCAGCAGCATTACAGCACCCATCAGCTGAGCCCAGTCCTTTTATAGGCTTCTCCTTTGCACTGGGGAAGGGATACCAGCCCCTCCCTAACCTGGGCTCAGCTGGAGCAGGGGCTCCAAGCGCTGCTTCCTCAGGTGCAGCTGGTAGAGCTCATCAGAAGCAGCTGGAGCTTACTAGAAACTTGCCAGAAGTTGAAGTCTTCCATGGCTCTCCTTCCCCTGTCCTTTTCCTCACCCTCCCCAGGCAGCAGCAGGCACCTCTGTGCTCCTCAGAGGCTTCCCATCAGTCCCCAGTGTTACCAGACAAAGTGTCCAGGTGGCCAAAGGCATTTCAAAGGAAGCAGAGCCCAAAAACTGCTGCGCCAGGCGCTGTGGCCACCTCTAGTCACTGCTCTCCCTTCACATTGCGATAGAGACCAGAGGATGCTCCCAGCCCCCACACGCCTCCCATGGCCTCATCTCAAGACAAGCCTTTTCCTCCTCCCAGAATAGCCAGCACCAGCCATCGATCTGCTCTGCGGGTTGTTTGCCCCAGGCAGCTCCTCTTACAGACAAGGCCAGCGTCACCCCAAACAGGCTGCTGCTGTAACCCAACCCTGCGGCTGGGGCTGGGGACAGGCGCCTGCAAGATGGCCAGCAGAGCCCCCAGCCCCCGGGGGCAGCCAGGCCTCGCCCTTGGCCTCAGCACCTCCCCAGATCCCTGTGGGTTGGGGGTGGCAGAGCCCCCAGCCCCCGAGGGCAGCCAGGCCTCGCCCTTGGCCTCAGCACCTCCACAGATCCCTGTGGGTTGGGGGTGGCAGAGCCCCCAGCCCCCGAGGGCAGCCAGGCCTCGCCCTTGGCCTCAGCACCTCCCCAGATCCCTGTGGGTTGGGGGTGGCACTGCTGGACCACACATCCTCCCCCAGCCCCACGCAGGGTGTGGAGTGGGTGCCAGGTCCTGCGGGTAGCCCCTTTTGGGGAGGCGCTGGCCCTGCACAGGGGCACACAGGCTGGCCAAGGGCTGCTGCCAGCCTTGCCCAGCTCCCAGCCAGGGCAGGTGAGCCCGGCCGCAGGGTTTGCCATGCCTGTAGTGCTGGGTGCTCAGGGCCTGAGGAGAGCTCGGAGCTCCAAGGCCAGAGCCGGGCCTGAGGAGAGGGGGGTCCCGGGCTGGCGAGCACCCACAGGCTCCTGCTGCCGTGAGCTCAGCACGGCCGCCATCCCGGAGCCGGGCGCCCGGCCAAAAGCCCCTCTCCGGCTGGTCCCCGCGGGGACCTATTTTGGGCAGGAACGAGGAAGCTCTTCATTCCCCCGGCTAAAAATAGGGCCCCTCCTCAGGGGCCGGGTCACCGCGCTCAGTGCGGGGCTGGCGGGGGTAAGGGGCCTCCGAGGCCCGTCCCGGGAGCGCGGGGCCGGGCTCCCCCCCAGCCTGCCCCGCCGGGGCTCGGCCTCGCTCAGCGCCGCCGATGCCGCCGTCTAGCGGCTGCCGCGGGCCCGGCACCGGCCCCGCCGAGCGCGGCCCTGGCCCGCGGAGCTCCCGGCACCGGCCCCGCCGAGCCCGGCCCTGGCCCGCGGGCAGGGGCGCACAGGCAGCAGGCACACGCGTGGCCGAGGAGCCCTTTATTGAGGGTGAAGGGGGAAAGGGAAGGCGCCGGCGCGGCCGGCGGGCAGGGAGCCGGGCTCCCGCTGGCCCCGGAGCGGGACGGGCCCCTCGCCGTACCGGCGGCCGGGTAGCCCGGGCTCGCTCCGCGCCGGGGGAGAGGCCGGCAAGCAGGCTCCGCAGCGCCGTGGCCGTGCCGGCGGGGCCCAGCGGCGGGTGGAGGCGGCTATGGCGAGCCGGGCGCCCCAGCGAAGAGTAATAATAATAATAATAATAATACTACTTGGCTCCTAGGCAGCGCGGCTGAAGGGGTGCTCGGGGCGGCAGAGGGGCCGGGCGCCTGCCCCGCGCCGGGCGGTGGCAGCAGCGCACCGGGCGTGGGGCTCCGGGGTCCCGGCTCCGCCCGCCCCGGGGGGAAGGGGAGGGGGAGGAGGGGGATGCGCCCTGTTCCCGGCCGCCCCCGAGGGCCGGCTCAGGCGAAGACGGCGGAGTTTTGCCAGTAGGAATAGACGAGGAAGCCGGTGAAGGTGCTGTCCGTCTTGACGCTGGCGTAGAAGCCGATGTAGTCCCCCACGCCCACCTGCACCCACACCTCGTCCTCGGGCTCCAGGCGGACCAGGGCCCCCCCGGAGAGGGAGGTGGGTTTGGGCCAGTTCCCGTAGTACTGGAAGAAGGAGGCGATGGACTGGCCGTTCTTCATGATGTCGAACTGCAGGCTGGCCCGGTAGACGGTGGCGTGGACGGCGAAGTAGTAGAGGCCGGGCACCTCGCAGGTGAACTTGCCGGTGGTGGGGTCGTAGTGGCCCTGCTCGTTGACCAGCACCACGTCGAAGCGGATGGGCTGGTCAGCCAGCGGCGGGCTGCGGGACTCGGAGCGCTTGGCACTGAAGGCTGAGCGAGGGGCCACCGCGCACTCGCCCTGCGCCCCCTTCTCGCCGTGCATCCCATCCACACCGGGGCTGCCCACCTCCCCGCGGGGACCAGGCGCTCCTGGGGCAGGCAGGAGGGGAACAGGGTTACTTAACTCTACGCTACCGCCACCAGCGTGGTTCCCCACCATCCGAGGTCCCTCAGCACCCCCTGCCCAGCCCCAATCCCACTGGGGTTACAAGCCTCCCACGGGATGTGGGTGGTGAATATCCGGGGTGCCTGGGGAAGCAGCATGGGTGGGAAGGGCTGGGGGCACCTGTTAAGCAGACACAATGGCAACAGGGAGTTGGAGAAACACCCACAGGCTGGGAGAAACCCTGGCCCCGGACCCAGGGTGGGGATGATGCAGCCATATTCCAGGGAGAGCTTGGTGGGCCCTCCTAAAGTGAGGGTTGCAGTAGGGATGGGAAGAAATGCAGCTTTGCCAGTGATGGGGAGTTCCTTCCCGTTGCGAGAGCACAGGGTCACCCTGGGCAGGATGGGAGGGATGGTGGTGGCATGAAAAAGGGCACCACTGCAGAATTTGCTCTTGGTTTGGCAATGTGGGGCTGTGCCAGCATCCAGGGCTCACCCTTTGGCATGAGGGTATTCCCCACAGGTAGGGCAGGTACCCCTCCCCGGCTGCCGTGTCTCCTTTCTTACCAGGAGGGCCCATCTCGCCCTTCTCCCCTGGCATCCCCATCGCCCCGTCCCGGCCGTCTCGTCCGTCTCTGCCTGGCAGACCCTGGCCCCCGTGCAGGCCTGGGGTCCCTGGGATGCCTGGTTGCCCTGAGCACAGCCCAGGGATCTTGTTATCTTCAATCTGCAAGGAGCTGGTGATGAGCCCGAGCAGGAAGAAGAGGAAGAGCTGCTTCATCTTGTCTGCTGTGGGGGGGCTGGAAGGGGGCAGAGAAGGGTAACAGCTCTGGGGACCCTCCGTGAAGGGGGCTGGGAAATGGGCTTGCAGGGAGTGGGTGCAGGGGGTCGGCAAGAGGCTCCTCCTCCCTTCTTTCCCCTTTGCCATTTTGTCTGCTCCCCACAGCACCTGCCCCAGCATCCCCAGCACCAGCTGTGCCACCACATCGTCCTGCTGCCCACCCACACGCCCCACCACGGGACAGCTGGGGAGGGGGCTGCAGCACGCACGGGAGGTGATAACCGTGAGCGGGGTTGGGGGGCTGCTGGAGGGGGGGGGGAAGCTGCCCCATCGGCGGCACGCGGGGGGCTGTGCGGGGGGTGCCAGCCGGGGGCAGCGGGTGAGCCCTGTGTGGGGTGGGACGGGTGGATCCGGGCAGCGCACGGCGGAGCAGCAGCCTGGGCAGCGCCGTGCTGGCGCGGCCCAGCCCTTGGCAGCATCCCTGCCGCTGACGGCGCCGCTCCACACCCGGCCGGCTGCCTGGGGCATCCCTGGCCCTGCCGTACCACCCCGGTGCCGGGGACCACCCCGCTGCCTAGGCTGCTCCCAACCCTTCCCCGGGCAGCGCAGTGAGAGCAGAGCCCCATCACGCTGGCCTTGCCCTGGGAAAGCTGCTCTCTTCCCCCCTCCTGGAAGCTACGGCTGCAACAAAGAGCAAAAGGAGGAGGAAAGTGTCTCTCCTCCGCCCAGGCGCCCGAGCCAGGACCCCAGGCAGTCCCAGCTGGCCCTGGCGCGGGGTGGAGGGAGCCGGGGAGCCCCACTCACTGCGATCCCGTGGCTCCTGCCCCGGCGCCTCGCTCCTCTCCGGCTGCGGCTCTTCCTGACCACTCTGCTCTGACGAAGGCCCTAGGAGAGGCAGCCTCTCCACCCCCACCCCCCCTCCTCCTCTTCACGTCTCTCCTCCCAAACTCCAAAGGAAGTCAAGGGCCTTGGGAGCCAAAAGCTACAAGACAAGGGGAAAAGAAGAATAATCCCCTGGTGTCCTGAGCGCTGCAAGGAGGGGAAAGGGAGAGCAGGAGGGCAAGGCAGCCGGCCTGGCACAGGAGGAGGGGGCAAGGGCTGCAACCCGCCTGGCCAAACACAGCTGGGCAGCACGGGAGGAAGGGAAGCAAGGGGAAACAGGAGGAAGGCTGAGGGAGGGGAAAGCGGGCAGGGTTGGGGCAGCAGAAGGAAGGGGGGAGCACTCAGGGTGTGTGGGTCCCCTGACTGGCTGCCTCGGCCTTTCCCTGGCCGATGAGGGGGATGGCAGTGCCAGCCCCTGGAGCACCAGTGGGAGCCAGCCAGGGGTGACAGCCCAGGGCCTGCGGGCACCTCATGGGTCTGGGATGTGCAGGGTGCCAGCGGGCAGGTGGAAGCAGAGGCAGAGCACTGAGGCCATGCCAGGAAGCAGGCTAGCCCTAGGAGACCGCAGAGCCTTGAAGACACTCCCAGCTTAACTGGTTCCAGCACCGCGTGTGTCCAAGGGACACCAGAGTGGTGGGGTGGTCCAGTGACTGAGAGGGGGTCCCCCCAAGCCCTGCAGCCAGCTTGCAGCAGCTGGGACCCTCGAGGAGCGAAGGGATTGAGTGTCCCAACGCCCCCCGAGGAGGGATGGCTGCACAGGAATGGCAGAGCTGTGCTGGCTGCACGGGCAGAGGGGTGCTGTGACCCCAGTGGGTCCTGCTCCCAGCAGCCCCAGGCACTTCCCCGTGTGCTCAGGGCAGGAGGGGCAGTGGGAAGCACCCTGGCACTGCTGCCTTTCTCCCTGCTGTGCCCACAAGAAGGGGTGCAGGCCACATTGCTGGCTGAGCCTGCCCACCCTGGATGCCCAGGGCCCGGCTGGGTGCTGGCAGGGAGCTGCCTGACTCCTCTCTCCCAAGGGCTGTTGGTTTTGGCCAGCCAGGAGCTGGTTTGTGGCTGTGGGATGCTGCCAGGCCTGTGGCCATCAGGGTGGCCCGAAGCCAGCACGGCCAGCTCAGCCAGCAGGGACACAGCCCTTGCTGGGGCACAATCTCCTACCTGCACCATGGGGCCACCAGTCTCACCCCTCCAAGATGCACCCATCTTTCTAGGCCCCTGCAAGCTCCCCAGCTCATGGAGGGCCCAGCCAGCAGCCTGTTACCCCCCACAGACAGACAGTCTCCCCTGTGCCACTCCATTCCTGCTCAGAACCCCCCCACCCCAGCACTGGCTTGGCTCCAGCACTCCCTTGGCTTGTGCCTCAGTTTCCCCTAGGGTCTGTCAGGACCCACAGACCCTCCCCAGATGAGCCACCATGGGTGTTTGTCAGCTGCTCACGCTGTTTATTTTGCTGGCTTTGGAGCTGCAGGCTGGATGTGGGCAGCCCTGGACTCTCCTGCCTGCAGCCTGGCTCCCCTCTGCCCAGCCTTGCTCCATTTGGGGAGCATTAACCCTTCCCCTTGCTGGGGAGTGCTGCAGGAAAGAGGCTCTTCACACCCAGGAGAGCTTGAAGCAGAGAAGTGGGCAGGGAAGCATGCACAGCTCTGGCCAACACGCCTGAAGCTGGCTGAGGATGCGGTGTCAGGGCTGAGCCCTCTTGCCACCATCCTGCTGCTTGGTTTAGGGGGTCTTCCATGGCATCCCCAGCTCCAGCCTGTGGACACAGCCCCTGGGGCAAGAGCCTTTTCCTGGAGGAAGGCTGGGTAGGGGCACCTTCTCTCCAGGAACTTGATCCTGTGGGCAAGCCCACGGCATCCAGGTGCTCAGCTGAGCCCCGAGCAGAGGGGAGCAGCAAGGGAGGTGAGGAGCCAGGCAATAGGGTGCTGCTGATGGGGGCCACCCCATCAGCAACAGGAGGAGGATGGAAGGGACATTTTGGGGTGGGGTGCAGCTGTGGGCAGGCTGCTTCAGTCCCTGCTCCTCTTGCCTTGCCGGGTCAGGGCTGGAAGCACTCTATGGGGTCGTTGGAGTCGGGCAGGATGTGGCAGTTGATGGGCCAGAGGATGCCGAGGAGGCTGAGGGACTGCTGGCACCGCAGCTCTGCAGCCAGGCACACGGCTCGGCAGGGCTGCAGGACGCCCCCGTCCGGGGTGCACTTGGGCACGAAGAGGCTGCAGATGAGGAGGCGGAGGTGCTGGTAGCAGGCCAGCTCCATCAGCGTCTGCGGGACAGCGCCGGTGAGCCGGGCACGGGGTGCTGGGGGGCAGGCAGACCCCATGCAGCCCCCCCAGCCCCGGCAGCTCACCTGGTAGTCCTGCAGCACTTCAGCAGCTCCCTCCTGGTCCGGGATGGCCAGCCAGATGTTGGGGAAGGAGGTGGCGTTGTAGCCCAGCCCCAGGCACATCTCCACTTCCACGGGCTCACAGACAGAGCCTGCCATGGGGAGAGGTTCTCGGGTTAAAGGGGTGGTGATGCCCACCAGGTGTGAGCTGTGGGGCGGGGGGGGGGCAAGGGACCCTCACCGAAGGCGGGGTAGGAGACCCCGGTGCAGTTGAGCTCATCGGTGCCGTCGGGGCAGTCGTGCCAGCCGTCACACACAGCCTCCAGCACCTGGCACTCACCGTTGCCACAGGAGAACTCCGTGGGGCTGCAGGTCTCTGTAAGACGGGGGGGACGGTGTGGCAGGGCATGGGCACAGGGAGTGGGCTGGCTGGTTGGCTAAGTGACCATCACTGGCCCAGCTCAGGGGCATCCCAAATCCCCTGGGAGCCCAGGGGCCTGTGGCCCCAGCTCCTGCTCCAAGCAGTGCCAGCTGTGGGTGGAGAGCAGCTTTCCCCAGGGCTCTATTCTCTCTGGCCTTGAAGCTGCCCAAGGATGGTGGCTGCACAGCCCCTGGGCAGCCTGCACCCCTGCTCAGGGACTTACTCTCGGTGGCATTGCGGGCTTGGTAGGTGGCGAAGAAGCCGTCATCTGCCACTCCCTCATCTGCCACAAAGAGGACGGTCATGACATGGCGTGAGGAGGTCAGGGTGGGTGGCAGCTGGTGGCCGCAGAACCTGTCAGGGTCGTGGGTGAGGGATGGGGTCAGGATGGGTAGCGGGGCTGGCCAGCACCTCCCCAAAGCCCGTCCTCCAGTGGCTCCTCCTCCCCACTTGCCCCGTGCCTCAGTTTCCCCAGCTGAGCCCTGGGAGCTCGGTGCCCCCAGGCCGGAGCAGCAGGGACAGGGGGGTCGTGCCTCTACCTGCCCATGAGGCTGGCAGTCCCTGTGCCTGCGCTGTCGTGCACCTCCACGAAATCGAAGCTGCAGTCCTCGTGTGGCTCCAGGCTGAAGTTGTGGAAGTGCAGGTCGATGACGTGGCCCAGGGGCACCGAGATCTGCCAGAGGCACAGCTGCAGGGCAGGGACCAGTCGGGGACAGCCCCTGAAGCCGGGCAGGGTCACATCCAGCTCTCCCCACTGGGATGCTGCATTCCTTCCTCCCCGCCAGTCCTCACCCCCACCCTCCATCCCACCAGCATCCCTCCTCTCACCTGCTGGTGCGGGTATGGCTGGGGGTGGCTGGGGGTGGAGAAGTGCCCCTCCAAAGCGGTCAGAGGCCCCCCACACTCTGGAAGGACACACACACGTGCAGCTTTACCCCTGCCCCTCACCCTTCACACCATCTCCCCAGTTCCCTGCCCATCACCCGTGCTGTGGGGCTGCAGGCAAAGAGGGGGGAGGGCTGGAACCCACCTTTGGGTTTCAGGGTGCAGTTGGCCTCGTCGCTCCTGTCCAGGCAGTCGTGGAAGCCATCACACATGAAGCCCAGGTGAAGGCAGAGCCCCTGGTCGCACAAGTGCTCATCCCAGGCACAGCTCTCTGCAGCGCAGGCAGAGACGGCCAGGCTGGCATTGGCATCTCACTGGGCACCCTCCCCTGCACCTCGGGCATTTTGGGAGACCCCCCAGGTGCCCCCCACAGCGAGGAGTCCTGGCAGGGCCCCAGGGACAAGCGTACTCACTCTCACTGGGGGCCACAGCACGGTAGCGGGCGCTGAAGCCCGGGGCACCCACGCTGCTGTCGGAGACGAAGGTGACACGCAGGTGGTTGGAGTTGGAGTTGAAGGTTGGGGGGGCCACGTTGCCACAAAACCTGGGGGCACAACAGGGCGTGACACCGCTTGCCCCCCCCCCCGAGATGCCGCCCCCTCCCCGCTGCACTGCCCTGCTCCCCTGGGTGTGAGGGGCCCTACCTGGTTGGGCCCCCCCGAGCTGGGGCAGGGTCTGTGCCACCGTCCCCCACCTCCTCGTAGAGCTCCACACGGTCGAAGAGGCAGGAGGCCGTGCCCTCCACGCTGAATGCCTCCATCTTCAGCTGGATGGCGAGGCTGGGGCCCACCTCGATGTACCAGATGCAGAGGGCGTTGGGTGGGTAGGGGCTGGGGTAGTTGGGGGAGCTGAAGGAGCCCTCGGGGCCCCGCAGGGTCCCTCCACAAGCTGCATGGGCCAATGGCACAGGGATGAGCACAGTGCTGCTGCTGGGTGCCCCATCCCAGCACACAGCTCCCTGCGGTTCTTACCCGGTGCCGGAGTGCCAGCAGTGGGCAGCCAGCTCTGGGCTGGGGTGCCAGATGTCCTGGGGGCTGGGGGGTCCCTTTGGGAGGGGGCTGTGGTGGTGACAGCGCTGCCACGGGCGGGCAGGGCTGCAGCTGGAGCTCGGGGAGGCTGCGGGGTTGTCAGCTCTGTGCCCAGGGAAGAGCCAGGACAGCTCAGCAGTGCAGGGAAGGGGCTGAGGGAGCCCACCCAGCCCCACGTCCCGTGCTCCCACCCTACCCCACACGTGTGCAGGTCCCACAGTGGCCTTGCTGCATCCCAGGGATGCTCCTGGACATGGGGGCACTCTCTCAGGACAGCGGGAGGTCCTGTGTAGGCTGGATGCCCTCACTGTGCCCCTCCCCCCCTCTGAGCCGGTTCCGTGTCCCCCCACCCCACAGCCACAGCCTGTCCCACGGCCTGTCCCACAGCCTGTCCCACAGCCCTCCCTGCCCAGGCACTCACGGTGAATGACGATGCCCAGCAGGAGGGCGATGAGGAAGAGGAGGATGGCGCTCATCAGAGCCACACAGAGCCAGATGAACTTGCAGTCGGCACGGTACCGCCAGCCTGCCCGGCCCCAGAGCTGCTGGCCTGCGGGAGGGTGAGGAGAGCAGGCAGAGCCAGGGTGCTGATAGCCATGCCCCCATCCTGCCACTTCCCTGCATGGCTGGCTGAGCCATGGCTGGGCACGTCCTGACCTCTTATCCCTGGGGTGCTAGCCCATCCCCTAAATGGCCCAGAACCCTGCATGGAGCTTACCCCACCACCCCACTGCCAGCCCCACAGCTGCTCCCAGCGTGCATACAAACCCCCAGGCAGGTACCGAGGCCATCCCGGGGTGATGCAGGGCTGGTCCCATCCTCATCCAGTGGGCACTTGGTGCTGGGCGCTGCCTGGGGCTCCTCACCCTCGAAGATGGGGTTGCAGAACTCTGTCTGCAGGACAGCGAGCAGGAGAGCATCACAGGGAGCACGCTGTGGGGACCCGCTGGTGGGCAGGCAGAGACCCTCCAGGAGGCACCCCCAGCCCCAGCCTACCTTGCTGCAGTCCAGGGCCTCAGGGCAAAGCGTGATCTCGGTGAAGTCCTTCATGGTGGCAGGTGCAGCCTGCCTAAAAGCCCCCCCAGCACGCTCTGCCCCCCGGCACACACCCCTGCCCTACCTCCTGCGCCCCCCCAGCTGCCCCCATCGGCTCCGGGTGCCGTGGGGGTCCCGGCTCCGCGCTCCGAGGCAGAGATGGTGGCAGTGCCGGCCGTGCCTACACGTGCTGCCCCAGCTCCGGCCCCCCCGGCCCCCCGAGGGCCATGCCCACCGTGCCACCAGCGCGGGCAGCCCCGGGACACTGGCAGCCCCGGGACACCGGCGGCCCCAGGAGACGCCTGGTGGCCCCAGTCCCTCCCGCAGGCCCCTTCCCCCTCGCCCTGCTAATCCAGCTCAGCTGAGGATGCCGAGGTCAGGCTCTGGCAGGAGACCCAGCGCCTTAAAGGGGAAGGTGTGCTCGGTGTGCTCCCGCGGAGCCCGTCCTGCGGGGAGCCCTGCGCACCGAGGGGCCGTGGTTCGCGGGGTGCCTCCAGGCTCCCACCGGCACAGGGCAGCCCAGAGGGGCTGTGTGGGGAGCCCCGCTCCTTCCCTCACTCCTCCCCGGTGCCGGGCACCTGAGCGCCGCCGCCGGCATTCCTGCCGCTGCTTAATGGCCGCGTCTGCCCCGGCCCCTAAGCAGGGGAGAAAGGGGCCATTGTCTAGGGGCTTTGGGGGAAGAGCGTGGGTGCAGGGCCGGGGGAGGAGGAGGAGGAGGAGGAAGGCCTCCTGCTGCCCCTGGGCACCACAGGTAGCTGGGGGAGAGGGACCTCTGCCTGCACCCGCATCTCCCTTCCCCCAAGCAAACCCCAGGGCTTGGATGCTCCCAGCCCTCTGAGCCACACATGGGCAGGCTGCTCCTGCACATCCTGCTTCGTGCCTCAGTTTCCCTCCCAGTGTGGGAGCCACGTTCCCTTGCCTACCCACCCAGAGACAAGCACAGGCACACAGTGCTCTGTCCAAGCTAAAATTTATTCCTGCATGAGTCTCCCTTGTATGAGACGCTTCCCACCACCCTGCTTACACAGTAAACAAGCCACCTGCCAAGCAGCAACGCTGCCCCAACCCGGACCTGCCGCGGGCAGCCCCTCCGTGCTGGCCTGCCTTCCCTCCAGCCCTGCTCCGGGCTGGGAAGGGGGGGGATGCCCATGGTGCCCGCAGGGCCAGTGAGGGCAAAGGGTGGGTTGCTGGGTCAGGAGTAGCTGCCTTGCGGGCTGGGGCTGGGATTGTGCTGGGTCGGGCCCGTCTCCCCTCCTGCTGCACCTCAGGCTGGGCAGGCTGGGGAGGAGAATAAATTAGAGAGAAAGGCTACAAAGGCCACTGGCGTTTGCCAGCTGGAGGACGGAGCAGCAGAGCGAGTGGGGACACGTGTCCCTGGGCACCCAGGGGGGCTCATGATCTCAGGGAGAGCCCCAATTCCAGGTGTTCCCAGGAAGCCACGGTCCTCCCTTCCCTCTCCTCCGCAGGACAGACATTCCTGTGCAACCCCAACGGCCTCCCACTCCCCCTCAATGGTTTAAGGCACCGTTGTATGAGGCGGCAGGTAAAAACCTACCCGAAGCATCTCCCTGCCACGTCCCTGGAGAGCCAGGACGCAGCAGGGTGCTCCAGGCTGAGCAAAGTCCACTATAAATACATAGAAATTTCACAAAACGTTTTCCTCCCGCCCCTGAGTCTGAAGTCAGGCTGCTCGGAGCAGCATCGTGGGGCAGCCGGTGGGGATGTGCTGCCCAAGGTGGGACAGAGGCAACTGAAGGGCCAAGGTCCTTTGCCAGGAGATTCGAAAGGAGGAGGCCAGGAGCAGTCCATGAATCCTCTGGGATGGCCAAGCAGAGTGCTGAAAGGCCAGGAGGGATGAGGGAGGGTCTTCTGGGTCCAGAGCTCCGGGTGCTCCCGCAGGAGCAGAGGTCCTGGGCGAGTCGCTGGGGCGGGTGGCCCCATGCCTGCAGAGTCCCTTGCTCAGTACTTTTATTACACACCAAGAAAACCAAAACCAAAAAGAAAAAAAAAGGAAGAAACTAAACCAAACCCCAAGGTAAAAACCAACCACCAGCGAGCTGGAGATGCCTGAGCTGCCTGGGCCCTGCCCTGCTGTGGGCTGCTCTCCTCGGCTGGAGACGGGGTGTCCTTGCCTGGGGTCTGCTCCTGGTGTCCTCCAGCCTCCTGCTGCAGCCACCTTGTGGGGGGGGGGAATCTTTCCTCTTCACCTCCCTCTTGCACCAAACAGCCAAAAACCTGGAGGGGCCGGCTCTGCGGGGGTCCCCAGGGAGGCAGGGCTGGCTACATGCGGGAGGACGGGCTGGCCAGCTCGTAGAAGAGCAGGTAAGCATCACTGCTGCGCACGTGGCTGGACGACATGGGGGTAACGCTGCGGGGATGGGAGACAGGCTGTGAGCAACGGGCGTGAGGCACCGCGGGGCCCCTGCTCGCCCTCACCCCAGCCCCACACGCAGCCTCACCGGGAGTCGTTGAAGCTGTGCCACTCGCTGGAGACGGGGCTCTTGCAGTAGGCGGTGTAGTGCCCCCCCATGGTGGTGCCTGAGTGGTTGGAGACGGCGTAGAGGTTGTAAACGGTGTGGTCTGTGGAGAGCAAAGGGTGGTGATGCTCAGCCGTGCCAGCAGCTCTCCTGCCACCCCACAGCTTGCCTGTAAGAGCTGGGGCTGCGGGGGAACCGGCACACTGGGGGGGCTGCGGGTCCCACCCCCCTGCTTCTGCCCACCGCCCCAGGCTGTGGCACCCCGGGGAGCAGGAGGGACCCAGCAGGGAGCCAGCAGGATGGAGGCAGAGCCCAGCACTCACTGCAGCTCTGCGAGGCGAACTCCCGCAGGTCCAGGTCCTTCAGCTGGAAGTTCACAAAGGTGGTGAGCTTGCTCGTTCGTATCCTGGCCTCTGAGAAGCGCTTTAGATCTGGGGGGACATGTCAAGGAGCCCAGGGACACAGAGGAACCCACAAAGAACCGCCTGCCCCCGCCCCCCAGCACCCCCTAGGCCTTGGCCCTCCTCCTGCAGGATACGGAGCACCAGGATCTTGGGGAATTTCTGGATGCTGAATTTCTTCGTGCACCTCGTCCTGGCTTTGCAGCGGCAACACGTCTGCGGGAGGCAAAAAGCTTGAGCAGGAGGGTGAGGACAGAGGCCTAGCCCCAGCAGGAGCCGAGCCCATGGTCCTGGCAACACAGGCCGGGAGGGAAAGGGCCCAGGCTGCCCAAAGGCAAGCCCAGCTGGCCCCACGCCCCACGGCCCGTACCGGTTTCTCGTCCCCATCCAGCACGTCCTCTTTGGTGAAGAGCCGCAGGCAGTCCATGAGGGTCACCTCACCGTAGCTCTTCTGTGGGAACACAGAGCAGGTCAGGGACAGGGTGTGTGGGGCAGAGGGCTGGGGGTCAGCAGGGACCCCTTACCTTGGGGATGGGCAGGGACAGGTCCCAGAAGGGGTCAAAGGCTGTGGAGCAGTAGCCACACTCACTGCAGGTCAGCGAACTCTTCAGCTGCCCAACGAAGAGGTCTGGTGGAGGCGGGAAAAAGTAGGGTGAGACCCCCAATTCCCAGCCCAGCCCCTGCCCTCCTTTCCTCACGGCCCCGCTCACCACTGATGCGACTGTCCTCCCTCTCCTGGTACCTCCTCCACATCTGGCGGCTCTTCTCATCGTCACTGCAAGAGGTGGGGAGACAGAGCGGTACCGAATGTGGCCTGGGGGATGCCTGCCCCTACAACCCAGCCCAGAGGGACCCGAGTGGTCATGGGGCCCGGCTTGCTGGCAGTGAGCTTATCCACTGCCCCCTCCCCAGGCAGCACTTACGGGAGGTGGTCCAGGGTGTCTGTGCTGGCCCTCGGCCGCACCAGCACACGGTTCACCTCGCTGTGCAGCCCGTCCAGCAGGAACCGCAGGAATTCCTGGGCATCCTGCTGGCTGCAAGACACGGGGGTACGGCCAGTGAGGGGCTGGCAGGGGCTCAGCTCCCTCCTGCCCCCCTGCACCGACACCCCTTCCTTACTTGTAGCCGACAAAGCGGGGGGCGTATCTCTGGATCTGCGTCTTGAACTCCGAGGGGCTGACGCTCTCGTTGGGGGACGAGGTCCAGAGCAGCTGAATCAGCTTTGCAAACTCTGTGGGCAGAGAGGCGGCTGAGCAGCAGGGCCAGTGGCACAGCATCACTGTGCCCTCCAAGGCAGAGCTCAGCACCCCACTCTGCAGACCGCTCCGTGCCCTCCGGAGAGGAGACACGATCCTGCCACTGCACAGCACCCATAGCGCAGCACCTGCCCCAAGCAAGTGCTGAGCCCTGGGTGGGGGTCTCCCGGGGCACAGAGTCACCCAGGGGGTGAGGACGTGGCGCAGGGAGCCGGGAAGCCCTGGCAGGCGTGGAGCTGGGGCCCGGTGAGCGATGGTTACCTGACATGAGCGCGGTGCGCATGCGGCTGTTGTTGTTGAGGTCCCGCAGGTACTGGTTCTGCAGGCAGTAATCCCGCAGCTCCTTGGTGTTGCTCAGGCACTGCAGGATGGAGTTCATGAAGCACTGGGGGAGGCAGAGAGAAAACCATGGCAACGGGAGGCAGAGGGAGGCAGAGGGAGGCAGGCAGTGGCCAGAGGCAGGGGACACCTGGGGCAGGTGGGCAGAGGATGGGGATGAAGCTGTGCAGAGCCCTTCCTCCACCAGTACCACTGGGAGCAGGGTGCTGGGAATCATCAGGGCTAGGATGTGAGAGTGGGGGACGAGATGAAGGGACAGGGGCTTCCCAATGCCCCACACATGTGCCCAGAGAAGAGCTTGGTGGGCGCTGGGGCTGTGCAGGCAGGTGCCTGGGCCAGCACTCACCGTATTGCCGAGGTTTCGCAAGCCAGTCAGGCCCTGCACCGCCTTGGAGCTCTGTGGAGAGAGGGAAGAGGGCTCAGACAGGGCTGGGGACAGGCCGGCTCTGCCTGTGGGCAGCCCACGGTGCCACAGGCAGCATGGAGCAGCCCCTCCAGTGCCAGGAGAGGCCTCATCCTGCTGTGGGCATGGTGCAGAGCCAGCACAGCACCCTCTCTCCTCACTGGCTGCACACAGGACTGTGACCAAGGGCCCAGTGGGAAGCCACCACTGGCCCGGCCCATCCTGCCTGCCCGGCTGCTGCTCCGTGGCTCCCTGTCCTGTGACAACATGTGGGGCTCAAAGTCCTCCCTGCCCGGCAGCTCTGCTGCCCCATGCCCTGGGCTGCAGGCCAGGCCAGCCACCCCTGCTGCCCCCCCTGCCAGCCCTGCACAAGGAAGCTGGGGGTGCCTGCTTCCCAAATGCAGGAGGGGCACGGTGCCCCCCTGCTGCCCACCTTGTCCACGATGGGTGTCTCCTCCAGAACCCCCCACACCAGAGCTGCCCAGACTTGGGGTAAAGCCCTCTGGGGCAAGTGCAAGCCCAGCCCTGTGGCCATCAGCCCAGGGGATGGGGCTGCGTGCCCAGTGGTGCCCTCCCAAACTCCCTCTGGCCTGGCTGGGCCATGCCTGTGCCGTGGGACCCTTCCAGGTCTCCAGGTATTTCCTGAGCATAGGCAGGGATGGGGAGCTGGGTGCTGGGGCCAGGAGGCATTGCTGATCTCTTTGCTGGAGAGATTAACACTACAGAAGGGTCTGGGGGAACCCAAGCGTTCCCACCAGGACTGGTGCTGATGGAGGCAAGTTGGGGGCCTGCCCTCAGCCCTGCAAGCCATCCTGGCACAGTGGGGAGTGGGGAGGCAAACCTCCCCAGAGCCATGCACAGAGCAGCGTGGGGACCCACAGGCCTTGGGGGGGGGAGGGTCAGACTGCTGTTCATGCCCCGCTCAACCTGACCAGGTTTTAAGGATCCTCAGGCAAACGCCCCAGCTTCCCACCCCAGCCATGAGGAGGGGGAGGAGGAGAGGAGGGGGCCCAGCGGCTCTGAAATAGCAGCAGCTGGTGTGTGTGTGGGAGGTGCTGAGCACCCAGCCCTGACAGCAGCCCAAAATAACCCAGATCCAGTTACACGTGCTCCTTAGCGACGGTGCAGGCATCACCACCGCAGCGGGACCGGCACCAGCAGGTCGCCCTGTGTGGCACACACCTCTGCCAGACCCTCCCTGTGTGATGTGACACTGTCCCCGCAGTGCCCAGCACACAGGGGTGTCCCCAGCTGCGGTGCTCAGTGCTGGGGGGATGGTGGTGTGGAATGCCAGGCAAGCCCACTGCTTCTGCCAGGGCAGGGACCCCCAGGCTGGGGGGCAGGAGGCTGGGAAGGGCGTGTCAGGGATAGAGCTGGGTCAGCGCAACACGGGCTGGAGGAGCTGGCCCGCTCCTGTCCCCAGGCAGATGGGGCCAAGCAGGCAGCAGGGGACTTGGGGTCTGTGTCCCCACATCCTTGAAGGGGCTGAAACGCTGAAGGCTTGCTGCTCGTGTCCCCACACCTACTGCAGGGAAAGTCAAGGTGCTGGGGAGAGGGGTAGCAGCAGCTCCTGGGTGCTGCCCCAGCGTGCTCCAGCCATCCCCAGGAGGACGTTGTTCATCCAGGTGTATGGGCAGCTCCTGCTGTGTGCCAGGAGGGACCCGAGTGTCCCACCAACGCGGGTGCAAACCCCCCACTGGCCTGGCATTCGCTCACTGGATGGCCAGGACAATACCTCAGCTGTTCTCCCAGAGCCTGGAGCAACACCTGGGGAGGGCTGGCGCAGGGGAAGGGGATGTCCAGGTGCCCTCACACCATAGCAGGAGCTTGTGTGCACTGAGGGGGTTTTACCCCCCCCCGTTTTTCTCTCCCTTGGGTGACTCAACTCCAGCTAATCCCCCTCGCCCGTTCGGGGCTCTATCTAGGCCACGGCGCAGCTCAGAGGCGGCGAAGGAGAGCTGGCTCACGCCGCGGCGGCTGGGGAGTCCCCGAGGCTGCACTGCAGGGGGGGGACAGGGGGCAGGGAATGGGGGACAGGGGACAAGATCCTGCCCCACCCGGGTCCGCATGCCAAGTGCCTGTTGGGGCAGCAGGAAAGCCGGAGCAGCCCGACTTACGTAAGTGCCCAGAGCCTGCCCTCCCCGTCCTTTGCCTCTGCCGTCCCCGCAGGGGGAGATGTGCCCCGGCGATGTGGCTCCAGGGACAGCAAGCTCGGGCTGGTGACGCTGCCAAGGGGCTCGCACGGCCTGCAGACCCTTCCTTGCGCTGGGCAGGCTGGGACACTGGGACTCGGCCAAGGTCACCCGCAGGGGCAGGGCTGGGGGAGGGACCCAGGTGTCCCGACACGTGCTTTCACCTGCTCCCTCCTGCAGAAGACCAGGGCACCCTGACCCCCCGGGACACGCACCCACCCCCAAGCACCCCATGCTCCGGCGAAGGGGGTGCCGCAGGGTACCCCATCCTCCCTGGTAGGGGGGCAGGGGCCGCCCCCTCCCCACGCTCTCCCTTCTCTGCCCCCGAGCCGGCGGGCAGGGGCTGGGGGCAGCCTCAGGGCTCATACCTTGGTCTTGTTGAGGACGAGCCCGACGAAGGTGGAGACCAGCAGGGACCCCGGCATGGAGCCGCGGGGACGCAGGTCCTTGTGAAGGTCGGGGAGCGCGGGGGGCTCCTCGGGCAGCGTCACCGTGTAGGAGTCCCTCATGACGGCCCTCCCGGCGCAGCGGGATGGCGAGAGCCAGCCGCGGAGAAGGGGGATGCTACAGGGGTACCGGGTGGGTACCCCTCACCTCGGGCCGGCTGGGGCCTGGGGCGCGGGATCGGGAGTCCGGCCCGCCCCCCCCGCAGCACCGCCGCGCTCAGTGCCAGAGCCGGTGCCGGCTCCGGGGCTGACGGCACCTGAGCGGCTCTGACATCAAATGGGTGGAGAGGCGGCCGCCGCGCTCCGTGACGGCCGGCCCCCGCCGCACCGCGTGGTACAGCCGCGCTGCGAGCCAGGGGGGCCCGCGAGGGGCGGCGGCAGCCCGGCACGGCGAGCCCAACGCGCCCAGCGACCACCGGCCCCGGGGGGCCCCGGGCAGGGCGCGGGGGGAGCCCCGCTGCAGCCCCGCCGGCCCCCGCCGCACCGCGACCCTCGGCAGCGCTGAGCCCCGCGCCCCGGGGTACCCGGCCCCCAGCGCTGGCACCTCGGAGCCAACGGGGCACCTCGGGCCAGGCGGCAGCCGGAGGAGAGCCGGCTCCCCAGGGTTCCACAGGGCTCCCCCGTGCACCCCACGGATCCCCCGTGCACCCCAAGGCTCCTCTGTGCACCCCAGGGCTCCCTCAGAGCTCCCCTGTGCACCCCAGGGCTCCCCTGTGCACCCAAGGGCTGCCCCATACACCCCAAGGCTCCTCTGTGCACCCCAGGGCTCACTCAGAGCTCCCCAGGGCTCCCCTGTGCACCCCAAGGCTCCCCCATGCACCCCAGGGCTCCCCCGTGCACCCCAGGGCTCACTCCCCCGTGCTCCCAGCACCGAGGCTGATGGGACCAGCTCCCCAGCCCCCTGCATGCTGTGCCACCACCCAAGAGCCGGGTGGGCACTGGGCAAAGAGCAGCTGTTCCAGCCAGGAACCGCTCCCCAGGACTGGCGCAGTAAAACTGGGACACCCCAGCCCTCACAGCATGTCGGCACACAGGGTGCCTGTATCCAGAGTGGGGCTGAGTGCTGCCTGAGGGCGCTGCAGGGGTCCTGCCCTGGGCAGTGCCCCCCCTGCAAGGCCTGTGCAGGGCTCCTGGGCAGTGCTGTCTGGGGGAACCAAGCTCTGCTCTCTGGGGCACGTGTTAGCACCGAGCTCAGAGGGTACTGCAGGGCCTTGCTCCCTTCCCTGGGAAAAAATAAACCCTCCCCCCAGATCCTGTGTCTCCCCTCCGAGCGCTGGGTAAACTGAGGCCCTTCTGCAGCAAGGACAGCTGCGGAGGCTGGCAGGGAGCCCGGGTTTCTTGCATCCCCAGTTCTGCATCTCCCTTGGCTTCACCTCTCTGACCGCAGCAGGGCGAGTGGCGGAGGCTTGTGCCTGCTGTGCGTGCCCAGGTGCCTTACCCGCCTGCTCAGGGAAATTTCCACGGGCAAAGGAGGCAGGGAATGCGATCCAGCTGCCCTCAGGGCATCCCGAGTCTCCAGCCTTGCTGGGGTGCTGGAGGCACCAAGCAGGTGCTGCTTTCCTCCCATGGCAGCCCCTACCAACACACCCCTGGCCAGAGCCAGTGGCTTGCTGCTTGAATCCTCATCGCTGCAGATGCAGCCTCCCCTTGTCCGTGGAGTGAGCTTGGCACAGCGAGTGGAGGGGCTGGGGGGGGCGGACAGGGAGGGAGGGAGGGAGAGAGAGACTATTTTTGGCACCAGCAAAAATATCTGAGGAGGCATCTTGCAGCGTTATTCATCCGCAGGGCCAGGGCTTTTTGCATCACAACAGGATGCTTGGCGTAATCCCGCTTGCGTGTGTCTGTGCACACACCCGCGGTGTGAGCACGCTACGCACACAGGGGCACGGCGTGCACCCCCCAACGGCCCTGCAGGGACTGTGTGGGTGCCCTGCAATGTGCTCCCACAGCCCCTGCCCGGGCCCCAAAGCCACAGCACGGCTCCCCAGTGTGGGTACCGCTGTACCTGCGCTGGGCATGCCAGCCTCTGCTCCCACCACCCTGCCCTGCACCTCACCGTGTGGCCTGGGGGCCAGGGCAAGGCTGGAGCAGGAGAAGGGGAGCCCTGGCAGGATGGCATCACTGCGAGCCAGCTCCCTGCCCTCAGCTGTCCCCGCTGCAGTGGTGACCTTCTGCCACGGGCAGAGGTTGCCACCGGCCCCGGGTTGGCACGGCGGAGGCCAGGGCTGGCCAGTGGCCAGAGGCGTCAGCTGCTCAGGATGCGGCTGCGGAGAGCTGCCGGCGGTTTTGTGGGTGGCTCTGGCCTTCTGACCCTATGTTCAACCCAGGGTGGTTAATGGGGCGGCACAGCTCCGGTCCTGCCCCCCCTGCCAGCCTGCCCTTTCCAGGAGTCAGCGTGGCACTGCACGGAACCACTGCCTGCAGCTGCACGGGCTCCTTCTGCCCTGCGGCGGGGTAAACTGAGGCACAAAGTGATGGGCTGGGCAGGGACAAACGTGAGCACCCTTGCCTCTTGGCTGCAGACTCTCCTTGGGCGGCTGTTGGGGTGGTGCAGGGGCAGGAGGCGCACGGGGAAGAAGGGCTGGGAGGAGGCACGGAGCCAGCCCCACCATGTCCTGGCTCTGGTGTGAGCGGGTGCTGCTGGCGTTGCCCTCGGGGCTTGGTAATGGGGCAGAACCGATGGCAGTGCCAGGGCTGCACCATGCCAGCACCCCGGCACGGCTGCAGGCACCCAGTCTGCGTTACGATGGGTACGTTCGCTCCCCAGCTTGGGAAGGGAGGGAAAAACCCCACAGGAGTGGCAAACAGCAGCTGTGCCTCTCACAGCACCAGCGAAACCTAAGCCAGTGTCACCGATCCGGGTACGGGTGCCCTCCCCAGCACCCCGTGCCAGCTGCCAGGCCCCGCTCACCTTTGCCACCCATCAGCCCTGGCTGGAAAGCCCCTGGCCATATTTGGATGCACACCATGGTTTGGGAGTAGCCTAGCCCCTCCTGCCCCATGGCCGCCCCATGGCCACCCCATGGGAGTGGCGTGTGGGTGCCTGGGGACCCCCTGCAGTGGTGGGTGAGGGTTGTAGTGAGTGCCCACGGCTGTTGGGTCCCCCCTTGGTGCCCCCCACAAGTGCCTGGCGTGGGAGGGGGAAGCAGGAATTCCCTTCCACAGCTCGGCTCCTCCACTAGTTCTGGCCCCCCAACCTGTTCCCTCACCCCAGAGCTGGGGACCAGGCCCAGGCAGGGTGGGCACAGGGGGACCCACACCAGGGCAGGGTGCTCCTGGCGCTGTATGTGCTGCAACTGGGATGGAGGGGCATGGGGTGGGGGGGAAAGGGGCAGGTGAGCTGCTGGCTATGATGCTGCACCCCCTCCACTGCTCCTATGCCTGGGTGCTCAGTGGGTGTTTAAAACCTGGGTGAGTATCCGAAAGAGGGGTGCCAGCCCTGCCAGGAATGGGATGTGTTGCTCCAGAGGGACAGAGGGGAGACCTTGCCCGCTGAGCCCCAGCTTTGGTGGGCAGGAGCATCTACCCCCCAAAAGCCTCTGGCTGTGCCTCCCCAGCCCAAGGGCATGGGCCAGACCTCCAGGCTTTTTCCCAGGGCCTTGGGCACAGGGAGGGATGTGGGGCACTGGCTGGAAAGAACTTCCTCTCCTGACTGCAGGGAAGCAGAAAAGAACCCCCAGCCCTTATCCTCCTGGTTCTTTGGCAGGTGACAGTGGGACAGCACCGTGGGGAAGTAAAGGGCAGGTGAGACCCCGCACCAGAGCAGAGCAGCCTCCAATGGGTGAATGAAGGCTGGGCTGGGAAGAGAGTGGGAGACAATGTGGGCAGAGCCTGACCAGATCTTGGAAGGAAACCTGAATGGAAAATTACCAGGCTGCTCCTCTGCTCCCAAGCTGGGCTGCATGTGTGGTGCCTGCTCCCGGCCCGGGCTGCGGCTCTGGGGATGGTGCAGCACCAACCCGGGGGGCACCGAGTGCCTGCCACCCCCCGTGACACTGTACAGAGCAGCCACTGCCATGGAGATACTGCTGCTGCCCAGCTGCCACGGCCCATGCTGGGGGCTGGGGAACTGCCCCCCGCCAAGGTGTCACTAATGACAGCCCGTGCCAGGGACTGGGCATCAAAGGGCACCAGTTAAAAACCTGACTGGCAGCTGGGCGTTGAGTCACCGTGCCAGAGCCAGCACCAGCCAAACCAGCCTTCCCAGCTGGGTGTCTCCAGCGGGGAGAGCGCCCAGCCCCAGCACAGCATCACCTCTCTGGGACCGGGCAGCAGAGACCCCCTTCATCCCCACACCGAGCCGGGGCCGGGAGGAAGAGGGGGGCACAGCGTGTGGGGCAGAGTCAGCCCCACGTGAGAGCCCCACGAGCCGCGGTGCCCGCAGTGTCGCAGGGAGGAGCACAGCCCCGCACAGGACACCCGCTGGCCGGGGCACGGCTGCCCCAGCAGCTCAGGGCCAGCACTGCAGCTCCAAGGGTCAGCGCCAGCCCCTCACGGCACCGCTGGAGAAACTGAGGCACGGAGCAACACCCTGAGCTTCCCAAGGACATCATGTGAGCTGCCTCAGCACACGAGGGCCCCACATACCCCACGGCAGCACCTCGGTGTCCCCCACCCCCCCGTGAGTGCCACCTACCGCGGGGTCCCGGGTGGGCGCGTCGCAGTAGCCACCGTTCCTCTGGCAGGGCTGGCGGGTGCCCGGGGGCGGCAGGGCAGAGTCGAGGGCATCCTGCGAGGGGCTGAGGGGGCCGGTGGGGAGGCTGCCGTGGCTGCTTCTGCTCCCGGAACTCTCCAGGTAGCCGCGGACGTAGTCGGAGCGCGCGGCGGCCTGGTAGAGGCCTTGCAGGGTGCCGAGCTCCTGGCGGCTGCGGGTGCTGAGGGGGACAGGGGGGCAGCTGCTGTCCGAGGCGTGCAGCCCCGAAAACTCCCGCGCCAGGTCTGAGTGGCTGATGGATTTGCGACGGCTGAGAGGCGCTGTGCTGGGCGGGTAGCCTGGGGGGCTCCTGGGGGGCCCCGAGAAGGTGTAGCAGGCACCCCCGCTCAGCCTGCCGCCGGGGGGTCGGGGCTGGGCACAGAGGTAGGAGGGGCTCAGGCGGATGCTGGAGTCGGGGTACAGGGGCAGCCGGCTGCTGTCATAGCCGCTGGCTGGGGACAGCCCCGTGTGCTGGTAGCGGGGGGAGGGCAGGTAGCTGGCTTTGAAGCCGATTTTGTCACTGTCTGCGTAGGATGTGGCCAGGGTGGATCCATAGGAGGTGTAGGAGCTGTAGCCACTGGGCACCTTGGTGTAGGTGGTCTCAGCGTAGCGGGATGAGTCGACATAGCGCTTCAGGGTGGAGGAGAGCTGGGACATGCTGAAGGCTGGGGCTCAGTGGGCTCTCCTGGAGGCATTGACTGCAAAGAGAAGATGCCAGAGATCATCTTCCATGGGCCACGGCTATCACAACAGAGTGCCCACCGTCAGCACCCATCCACTAGCTGACTGGCTCTTGCCTCACCTCTGTCCCAGCCCTGGCATCCCTGCCAGACCACACCTGCAGGGATGTCCCCAGTGCCTCCTGCAGATGGGAGGTGGTGGCCTGGTCACAGTCATGATGCTTAGGCCCAACTCTGGCTGAGACAGGCAGGCAGGATGGACAAATCCAGTCAGCCCAGCACCTTCCCCTGGTTATTCTGAGCGAGTGCTGGGGCTGGGCAGGGGGCTGGCATTTCCAGCCCACTGCTCACACCCTGTTTAGCTGAGAGGGAAACTGAGGGAAGGTCGGAAAGGCAACACAGGAGTCCTTGCCATCCATCCCTGCTCCCTGCTTGGTGCTCAGCAGCAAGCAGTGGGTAAGGACTTTGGGGCAGCCACCACCCCCAGAGGCCTTGGAGGACTGTGGGGACAGCGGGGGACCCTGTCACTGCAGGGACCTGGCCTCCCTGCCTCCCTGCCACGAGCTGCACCCTGCCAGCCCCCCCAGCAGTAATTCCAGCCGGCGTGAATCCCCCAGGAAGGCAGGTGCCGTGCCCCCACCAGCCAGGCTGTGAGGGTGGGTGACAGCCCAGCGCTTGGTCCCCACAGGCAGCTGGTGGCTTCCTCCCCTTGGCACCTGCACCAGGCAGAGCAGAGGGACCAGGGATGGAGACTCCACACACGGAGCCAGCCCAGAGCTGGGGCTGGCAGCACCCACAAACGCTGGCTGCCTGGAGCCAGGGTAAGGTTTGCTTTCAGCACCCATGGTGGCAGGTCCCCTACCTGTCCCGAGGCTGTGGCTGGCACCGCGGTGAGCAGGACCCCAGCCGAGCTCCTCTGTCCTGGTGCTGCCGGCACTCGGCTCCCCGGGTGCCCGGCGTCCCTCCCCTGGCAGGACAGTGGCTCATGTGGCTCCCAGAGTCTCCAGTCACCCAGGAGATGACCCTGATTCAAAGGCTTTTCCCAGCCCGGCCGGGGCGGGCTCTGGCCTGGTTCCAAGCCAGGAGGTGCCGGTGCCCAGCCCAGCCCTCGCGCAGCCCCAGCAGCAGCACGGTGCATCCGGACCTGGGGACAGGTCCCAGCAAGAGGAGTCACCCAGCATCACTCCTTGCCCTGCCCCTGGGAGGACCCAGGCTCCTGCACAGAGCCCAGGAGTCCCTGAGCATGCCTCCCCCTGCCCAGGGGAGCTGACAGCACCCCTCTGCCAGTGTCACCCCTGGGATGGGAGCCACCTGGAGCCTCCTTGCTCCTTGTGTGCCTTGCAGCCAAAAGCGATCCCCGTGACGCAGCAGAAGGGAGCTGTGCATCACGGGGCCGTGCCCCCTTGGCTCCACAGAACCTTGGTGGGGCGTGAGGTGGCCGCAGTGTCATCTCCCCCAGCTGTCCCTGCCCATCTGCCCCACCCTGGCATGGAAATGCGCCATTATGCTTTTGGGAGGGGGTCATGAGTATCACCATCCAGCCACCGTGGCCTCCTGGCCAGCAGCCTGGCTTTCCAGCCAGCTGGCTGCATCCCGGGTGCTGTTGTTACTGCCTGGGGAACAACCATCCATCCCATGGTGCAAACTGTTTACAAGCAAGAGGGAGGTGGGGCACGCAGACCTGTTTGGGAACAGAGGCTGAGGGGTGAATAACCTGCTCCCAGGCCAGGACTCCACAACAGGCCGAGCTCTTCCCAGCCAGGCTGAGGCTGCCCTCACCAGCACTGGGAGGACCCAGGGGTGGTTCTGCCAGCTGGGATTTGACAGGCACAGTGGGGAGTTTTGCTCTGTGGGATGTGGGATCCCAGCCAAGAAACTGGCACCTCCTGTGGGCACCAGTGTGATTGAGCCCCTTGGCTCCCAGGGATCACACCGCTGGCTGCCTGCCTCACTGGGGCACGGGGCAGCCTGGCACAGGGACCCTCTCTGGGCTGCCCCTGCTCCCCACCTTGAACCAGTGATGCCCATGTCCTCCCACTGTGCTGTGCCAGCACCGGCTGCGGCTCCTGTTGAGTGTCTCTGTCCCCAGAGCCACCGGTTTGGGAACAGGAGGGCAGCAGGTGCTTTCCAGCAGGAGAACAGGTCTCCACAAGGCAGCACATGCCCTGGGGGATGCGGGGGAGCTGATGGAGCGATGTGGAGCCCAGGAGTGGGTACCTGCCCTCCCAGACACAGCAGCGAACCCACTGGCATTGAGGGAAGAGAGGTCTTACCATGGAGGACTGCTGCATCTGCTAGGAGTGCCTGCTGCTCTGCGGAGTCCCCATGTCACATCAGAACAGACCCCAGGGCTGCGGGAGAGCAGAGCTGTGCCAGCAGCCAGAGGAGCTGAGGAGGTGTGAGAAAACCCTGGTTCCTCCCATCCCTTCCTGGCCCGCCTGGCCCCTCCCTGCCTATAATCCTGCTGAGCTTTCCTGCTACCTGGCAAAGCCCTGGGGCTGGTATGGCTGAGTCAGGCCTCTTGCACCCGCAGCACCCTCCTGGGCTGTCAGGGGAAGCTGAGGCACAGGAATGTCCGGTCTGTCATCACATGGCCAGGCAGCAGCCAGCGCCAGGGACTGCTCCCCGGGAGCCCTGGCCTGGCCTCCATCCTTTCCAGAAGCACAAGGCTGGGAGGCAAACCCCTCACCCTGGAAGCAGAGGAGCGGTTTCTGCTCCCTGTCCCGCAGCTGCCCTCTGCCGCAGCGCCGCCCGAGGCAGCTGTCTCCCTCGGAGCCATGGAGCCCGGGGCAGGCTCAGCTTACACAGCCGGGCTCCAGCCAAGGTGTGGGAGCAGGGCTGCCTCTGGCTTACGCAGGCACCGAGCTGTGTGTCCCGTGGTCCCTGAGACACAATGTCCCAGCCTGGAGGTGACGTGGGAACTCAGAGCCCTCTGGAACGGCGGCAGAGCAGGGAGCCTGTGTGAAGCACCTTGCCAGCTCCAGCCTGCGAGGGGAGTGAGACACAGGGGCTCTGCGCCCGCCTGACAGTGACAGAGCGGTGGGACAGCCTCCTGCCTGTTCCCCACGGGTAGGGATCCCTCAGGGTATCCACATTTCCCTCTAGGAAGGGTGGCCCTGAGCAGCCCTGGGGAGAATGTCCTCAGTCTGCAGGGAGAGACCCCTGGGTGCTGCTCACAGTGCTCCTCGGCTCTGCTCCAGACCTCGGGGTGAAGCCTCCCTGGCTACTGCTGCCCCCCCTTCCCCTCCACACCCCAGAGTGATGGGACCTACACAAGGTCACACGTGCAGCTTGGGGCCAGCCCAGCCGGAGCCCTGCCCCTACCAACCGCTGGGGCTGAGAACCCTCCAAACTCACACCACATGTGCTAGCCGGGAGTCATGGCCCCGGCCTCCCTCTGCGCTGCTGACACATAGCCACCCTGCTGTGGAACCTGCTAGTCACGGCTCCTGGGCCACCCCTCGGGCAGGAACACCCCAAACCCACGGGGAACCTTGACGTAAGACCCAGGGCATGTCACTGCTCTGGGTGGGGAAAAAGAAGGGACCCCAGGGAAGCGGCCGGGCTCTGTCCCCGCTGGGGGGGTGAGGAGGGTGGCTTGCTGGCAGGGAGCTGCCAGGTTTTCGCGTGTGAGTTCTGAATGTGCTCTCTGGAGATGGACAGACTCCAGACCCCTCCCCTGGGGATTTACACAGCCGAAGGAAGAAGGGGGGGGGGGGGGAAGTTTTGCCGCCCCCTCCCAAAGGCCGAGGTCCCCACGGCACCCCCTGTACTCACCTGCATGCGGGTGGGTGGGCTGGCAGGGGCAGGAGGCTGGCACAGCCGGGCGCCAGCAGCGGCTCACGGGCTGATGCCCATGGGACCCATCCTGCCTCGCTGGGTGCGCTGCTTCCCCTGGGGCCCGAGGAGAGAGCGAGCGATGCCGAGGGGCCAGCAGCACCCCAGACCCTTGCCGGGAACAGGACAGCCCGGGGCTCAGCTCTGCACCCTGCAGTGGCCGGAGGGGGCCGGACTGGAGGGCTGCGGGGCCTGGTCAAAACCGCCAGGGCAGAAATTGAGGGCTCAGGTTACCGCCTCGATAAATATAGTGTCTTTATCTGACCTCTCGGGGCGCTGAAATGCTCCGCTCGCATTCCAGCCACGGGGCAGGCTTAAAGGGGACGCGAACCCCGGCGGGGCTGGGGGCTCACGGTGCTGGGGAGGGGAGACAGGGGATGAGGAAGGATGACTGAGGGGAGGGTGAGGAGGGAGATGGAAGCCCCGGAGGGAAAGGATGGACAGAGGGTTAGGAAAGGGAGTAGGGTGGGACACACCTTGTGTGGGGGTCAGGGAGGCAGAAAGAAGGGGTGCCCGTGGCTGGAGGTCTGGAGAAGGGCATCAAAGGGAGGGAAGGAGGTGGTCTGGGGCATGTCAGAGTGAGAAGAGCCCCCTAAGCCTGCAGCAAAGGTGGGCACGAGGCAGCTGGTGTGATGGTGTGGGGACAGGAGCACCCACCTCTTGTGACTCCCCGGGGACACTGAGGGACCCACCCAGCACCGCCCAGGGCAGCCAAGCCCCTGGCCGGCTGTGACTCAGCCAGCACCTGCCGAGGGTAATTAGGAGGGATGCAATTACGGTGGCATTTTCTTCCCTCTGCCTGGTCCCAGCCCTGAAACCAGGAGGCTGCACGAGGGACGCTCCTGGGTGTCACCCTGCCAGGCTGCTGGGGGGCACCAGCAGTGTTTGGGGGTGGCAGGGCCCCGTTCCCAAAGCTGAGGGGCAGCACAGGGATGGGATGGAGCGAAGGGCCTGGGCAAAGGGCCCCATGCTCCGGGTGGGCAGGAGGGGGGTGCCCCCCCAGGAAAGGCAGGTCCTGTGTCTCCTGCTTCTCTCCCGCAGGGCTCAGGCGGCTGGAGACAAGGGTGGGGGTACGGCGGGGGCTGCCTGGGGAGGGGGGATGCTGAGGGGGCAGGCTGCCCCTGCCCTCGCTGAGGGTTGGACCCCAGACCCACCACAGCCCCCTGCCCCACTACAGCCCCCTGCCCCACCACAGCCCCCTGCCCCACCATGGCCCTCAGCCTGACCACAGCCCCCTGCCCCACCACAGCCCACAGCCCCACCACAGCCCCCAGCCCCACCACAGCCCACAGCCCCACCACAGCCCCCTGCCCCACCAGAGCCCCCTGCCCCACCACAGCCCACAGCCCCGCCACAGCCCCCAGCCCCATCACAGCCCCCTGCCCCACCAGAGCCCCCAGCCCCGCCACAGCTCCCAGCCCCACCACAGCCCCCAGCCCCACCACAGCCCCCTGCCACAGCTCCCAGCCCCACCACAGCCCCCAGCCCCACCACAGCCCCCTGCCCCGCTGCTGCACACACGTGTGGCTGTCGCTCCAACACACAACCCAGGGTTTTATTGTGCAGACACAGGAACACCCCCAGAGGATGAGGGGGTTGGGGTTTTTTTTCTTGTTGCTTTTCGTAGGGTTCTTTTTTTTGGGGGGGGGTGTGTGTTTCTTTTTCTCCCCCTTAACAGAATTTGGTTTACAACAAGCTGTGGAAACAACTACAAATGTTCACCAGAAGATGAGACTCGAGGCACATCCGCGCTCTGCCAGCTGGGCTCTGCCCTGCGCTCGCCCACGCCCAGGGAGCCGGGCACAGCCAGGCTGCAGCTATACATGGCCTCAGCAGCACTAGACAGCAAGCAAGCAGGGGCCAGGGGACGAGCTCGGGGGGTAGGAGGCAGCTTGCAGTGTCTGGAGAAGGGCAAGGAGTGGGGAGCAGCCGCTGTGAATCGCTCACAGCCACGGTGGCACAGCTCAGCAGGGCTGGGGTACACCCCAGCGCCCTGGATGCTCCTGCCTGCATCTTTCCCTGCCCCACTGTGCCCTCCCCCCGGGTGAGGGTGCAGCAGAGCTGTCCCTCTGTCTCTCTTCTCTCCCCACGGCTGGCTGGGCTGCTCCTTGCAGCTCCAGGGCAGCAGCCCACTCGCTCCTGGGGGTCCCGTGGGGCGTCAGGGCAGGGCTGGGGCTGGCAGGTGTGGGCTGTGCTCAGCACCCCTCTCCCTGCACTCGATGACCCCTGGGAAGGTCCCGGCCTTACTGAGGGGGTGGCTGCCCTGAGGCCCCATTCTGCTCTCGAACGGAGAGAGGGAGATGCTGGGAGGGAGAGGAGAGAAGGGAGGGGGCACACGGGCTCCTCTCAGCAGCATGGTGGGACTGGAGGAAGACTGTGCTGGAGGAAGGCTGATGAGCCTACCCAGGGCCAGGCACTGGGACGTGTGCCATGAGGAAGGGTGGCAGCCACCCTGGTTTTCCCTCGGGGAAGACGGGGTAACGGTGGTTCAGAGGAGTCCCTGCAGAGACCTTGGGGTCACGCTCCCACAGGGGAGCCCCTTCCCCACCAGCCCACCTGGATCTGGCTCCGGGGGCCTCAGGGAGGGGAGCAGGGATGGAGGCAGGGCTGTGGCTAGCTCAGAGAGGCTCTGCTTGCCTCCCTACACGGGGGGCAGCAGTTCTCTCTTCACAGCTAAGGGCTGGCACCCAGAGAGAGCAAGTGGTACCTCTGGCAGCCCAAGGGGACCAGGGAATGTCTGGAGGAGGCCTCACCTCAGCTCTGCTGTAAAAATCAGATTGGAAAAAACCCCGTTGCCAAAACATGTTTACAGCGAGCTCGAAGGAGGCAGAGGCGTTTGATGAGCATCTCCTAGACCTGCTCCCCCCTCTCCTCCCAGCATCACTCTGTCCCCTCCCTGCTCCCTCAGTTTCTTCCCTGCATCCTCCCAGGAAGGACTCACCACGTGTTCCCACCCTGTCCTGGCAGCTCGGGGTGGGCTCATGCAGCTGGGAGCAGGCTGAGAAGCCACCAAGTCACCTTGCTGGTGGGCAGGGTGGGCTGGGGACACCAGTAACCCCATCTCCTCCAGAAGGCTACGGGCGCAGCACCCCACAGGACAGCCCTTCGCATCCCCCTCTCTCTCCTCCCCCCCAGTCTGGCTCTTTCCCCAGCTGAGAACAGGCAAACCCCAAAATTTAAAGGGCTGGGAGAAGCTGGCAGCGCGGGGCTGAAGCTCCAGCACTCCCAGCCTGAGCAATCCAGCCAGCCTAGGGAGCAGGGAAGGTGGGATGGGGAGAGGCCACGCTGCCTGACGGAGCGGGGGGGTGTGGTGGTGGGGCTCAGCCCGGGGTGGTGGTTAGCGGTGGGTGTATGGCTATAGAGAGGTAACACACGGAGAGGGGCTGCGCTTCTTCCCAGCCGTTGGGCTTCTCTTCCCAGGGGCTGCGTCCCGGGGGAGCGGGGTGCTGGGGCGAGGGCGTGTGCGGGCGGGCGCGGGGCTGCGGCTGCGGCTCCGCCTCTCACAGGGACACGAAGTCCACGGCTTGCAGGAGAGGCAGGGAGAGCAGGAGCAGCAGGAGCCACGAAGTGTTCTGGATCAAGAGGCTGAAGCCGGCGCATTTCTCCAGTTTGTCTGCGAGGACAGGGAGTGGGGAGGGAGAGAAGAGACGCTGTGAAATCCCTCGGGAACAGGGGGTGAGGCTCAGCCTCTTGCCTTTTCTCTGCCGCAGGAATGCAGCGAGTCCCATCCCGGTTTCCTGCCTTGTTTCCCCTCCCACCTCACACCCACAGGGTGGCCAAGCTGTTTTGGGGGCTGTTTGGGGGGCTCAGAGCCCCTGGAAGCACAATTCTGCCTGTGCCTGACTGAGGCAGCAAGGGGATGGGTGCCAAGAAAGATCGAGGGCTCTGCAACATCTCCTGAGGGACCTAAGGGTGGAAAATACCCACTGCGTGTCCACCCCACCCCACACACCTCCCCAGTCCTTCACCAGTGGACTCGTGCCCTCTGCTGGGATGAGGATGGAGCATCACTGGTGGGAGGGAGGACACCTGGGCGATGCACCCGCGGTGGGGGCTGAGAGAAGCAGGGGTGATTGTGTGACACAGGACAGAGTGGGGCTGGCTGTGGGGCTGACTGCTCTGTAGGAAGGGCACGCACAGGTCAGGGGACATTTATGGGGCTCAGAGAGGGTTTGGGAATGCCACAGGGGGTTGTGGTTTCCTCTGCCAGCCCGGCCAAGCCAAGGAGGGGATGGAAAGGAGGGTCTGAGGCCAGGCACCCCAACCCATCTCACCTTTGATGACAGTGATGTTCTTTATCTGGTTGCCGGTGTAGTCGTTGGTGGCCTTCAGCTCGCACATGTAGACGCCCTCATCGCTGGTGGTGAAGCTCTGCAGGTAGAGGCACACCAGGTTCTTGTGCATGGTGACGTTGGCTCGGGACCGGTAGATGTTCTCGGAGACGCTGATGGTGCTGTGGATGACGTGCTTCCTGTTGTCCTTGGTGATGCTGAACTCGTAGGTCAGGGGGTTGCTGGTTTTGTTCTCGTAGCGGCAGTCCACCCGCAGGCTCTGGCCCAGCAGGCAGGCGCTCAGGTCCTTGATCATCTGGCAGTGGGCAGCCTGGAGGACTGGGAGAAGCAAGCAGGGGTTGAACAGGGAACAGGGAGCAGCGGAGCAGCGGGGATGCCCGTGCAGCCTTTGCCTGGCTGCTCTGGGGCCAGCTCACTGGAGAGCAGGGAGGGGATGCGTGGCTGCCAGCTGTACCTGTCAGAATGACAGCGATGCCCACGGTGGGATTCATCCTGCTGCTGAGGTGGTGGCCGTCACTGGGAGGGGAAGGAGGGAGAAGTGGTTAGCCAGGCTGTCCCCCCAGCACACAGCCCCGTGGTGTGGAGGTGGGAGCACGTGGCACAGGAGGGCAGGATGCCCCATCTCACACAGATGATGCCCTGCAGCCTGCTCCTCATCGTGACATCTGATTCACAGCACGGGCCCTGCAACGAGCTGGGGCGTCGGGCGCTGTGTGTCTGGTCAGCATCACCTTTCCATATCCCCTGGCCAGGCCATTCCCAGTCTGCATCCCCCACGAAGGGAGCGTGGCGCAGACCTGCAGCTGCCTGCAGCGAGCCCTGCACCTGCTGCCTTCCCCCCTCCTGCCCCGTGCCCGGTGCCCGCTCACGGGATGGGCAGGAGCAATCGGGATGCGCCCCGGTGCCTGCAGGTCGCGGGCAGAGGGGCTGCGGCTCAGGGTGCTGGGGTGAGGGACCCCTCCTCGGTGCCGGCGGGCGCCGGGCCTGCCAGCCCCCCTGCAGCTCGGGCGGGTGAGCTCAGCAGAGATGACTCATTGCGATGCAGCGAGGGAGGGAAAGGGGCCAAGAGCGGCGGGAAGGAGGGACAGGCAGCTGGACAGGGAGCCAACTGTCAAAGGATGGCACCAAGTCCCCAGGGGATGAGCCTCTCAGGCCACAGGGTGGAAGGGGGTTTTTGGGGTGGTGGAGCCCACCCTCTCGGTCCCTGGTCCAGCGCCCCCCTGGTCTGTGTGGGTAAGGGGCCGGCAGGGATGCTGTCGGAGCGGCAGGGCTGCTGACGGTCCGATCCAGCGGAGAGGATTCAATTAAGGGTTTGCAGCCAAACAGCCGCATGGGGAATTCAGCCGCAGACATGCGGAATGAAGAGAGGGAGGGAGGGAGGAGGGAGGGAGGGTGGGGGAGCAGCGAAGCTGAAGGACACACCAAGCGCCCTGTAGTCGGTCCTCCAGGATGGGGGGATGCGGGACCAGGTCTGGGAGGGGGAGGTGAGTTACCAGGTGGGCAGAGGGGGCGAGCAGCCCCCTGCTTTGCTCTCTCTGAGCCTGGCTAAGCATCCAGGGAAGAGCCAGGAACTACCCTGCACCGCAGCCAGCTGGATTTTTCTTCTTTTTTAGCGTTTTTTGGGTCTTTGGGAGGAAATACCAAACCCACTAGCTCACTCTGGAGCAAAGTTCTCTGTATCTGTGAGCCCAGACCCAGACCGGGAAGATAAATTCCTTCCTCTTGACAACCCAAAGGCTGCAAACGGGGGTGGGGGGTGGGGGGGGGAGGAATGCGCGATGGGGGAGACGACCTGCATCTCCCCCGGGTTCCCAGCCAGCAGCCCCGGGCTTTGCTTTGTCATTTGTCAGCCCGACCCCCTCCTCTTCAAGCCCCGGGGGCAGCGTTAGAGACCCCCCCCGTCCCTTGCGGGGCCAGGCCACCTCCTCCGAGCCGCGGGCGAGGGGCTGGGGGCAGCCGAGAGCCCACCCTGGCCGTGCCCGCGGCGGCTGCGGGCTCCACGGGGCAGTGCCGCAGCCCCCGTCCGGGGGCGGGGGGCGCCGGTACCGACGCGAAAGCACCGAGCACCGTCCCCTCGGCGGCCGCCGCCCGCTGGAACCGGGCTGAGCATCCCGCCGCCGGGGCCACAGGCACCCCCAGCCCCGGGGGGATGCCGACCCTCCCTGCGGCGGAGCCCCCCCCCGGTCCCGCCCGGCTGCCGATGCCGCGGGGCGGGGTGGGGGGTGAGAGGGTGGGGGGTTCCCGCTCCGCCGCCGTCCCCCCGGGGCTGCCCGGGCCGGTCCGGGCGCGGCCGTTCCTACCTGCCCGGCGCTGTCCGGTGCTGCCCGCGGGGCTGCCGGCGCTGTCCGGTGCTGCCCGCGCTGGTGCTGCCCGGCGGGGCTGTGGGCGGTGCGGTGCTCCCGCAGTTTGGGAAGGGCCGGGCGGGGCGGCCCCAGCAAATCAGGGCCCGGCGGCGTCACGCAGGCTCGGCCCCCGGCCCTGCGGCGCGGGGGGGGTGAGGGACGGGGGTGTGTGTGGGGGGGCTACCTCTGCGGGTCTGCCCCCGCCCCGGGCCGGGGTGGCCTTGGCCCAGCTGGGGTTCGCATTGATGTGGGGGCTCCCATTTGGCCCCCTTCCCCCTCCGCACCCGCTCCGCACCCCCCTCTCTGCAGGCTGCGGAGGGGGCGTCGGATCCCCATTGCCATGGGAACACTACATCCGCAGACAGAGCCGCCAGCCCTCATCCTCCCCGGCGAGGAGAGGGTTGTTTTGCTGCGGAAGGAGGGTGCTTCAGCAGGGGGAAGAAGAGCTGGGCTTGGGCTTTGCTGAGAAGAAGGCGAGGTGCCCCCCCTTGTCCCCCGAGATGGGCCTGACAAGGCCAGACCAAGACTCAGAAGACGCAGGCAGCACTGGCTTCCTCCAGGGGTGAAACAGGAGCAGGGAAACGTGGAAACATGGGTGGCAGGAGCTGAAGCTCCATCTGCAATACCAGGCCCAGGGCTGGTGGCAGTGAGGATGCAAACAGGGGCATATACCACCCCCACACACACCCCAAGGCTCCCATCACTGCTCAGTTGGGAAAGGGGCTAAGCAGAGCTGCTCCCACACATGCCTTTTGGCCCAGAAAGCAGCCTGTCAAAAGACCTCTTCCCTGCTCCTGGGCAAAGTGGAGATGGCAGGAAAGGAGGGCAGCATCAGGAAGCTGCTCTCCCCTGGAGCTTGGGTCCCAAGGCACCCCAGGAAGGAGCAGAGGTGCACAGGATGGCCCTGCCCTGTCCTCACCTCCTCCCACACCCCCTGGCTGGCCTCTGCAAAAAGGGCTGGCACCGTGAAAGTTGATACCAGACCTCATACTCTGCTCCAGCAGAACCTGATCCCAGGTGCCGTTTGGGTGCTGAGGTTTTGCAAGCTGGCTGTACGCTGGGGTTCTGCTAACTCTACCAAATCTGGGCTCCAACTGCTCGCCCAGATGGGACCAGACCCCCCCCCAGCCTGGCCAAGGGGCCTGTGAGGCGCAGGGATGTGCAGCAGGGAGCTGGTGTGCTGGCAGCTGGGTCCCGAGGAGACCCTGTGGGGTCATACAGCAGCACAGCTACACCAGTGACCCAGGATGGTACAGGCTGACAGTGCTGGCTAAGCACTGGCTTAGGGGCACGGCAAACTGGCACAGAAGGCGGCTGCTACCATCCCTGGCAGCAGATCGGTGCAGTGCAAGCAGTGCCACGCTGTCAGCGTGCACAGAGCACGAGGTCTGTGTCCCATCCCAGCCGTGATGCGGAGCAGCACATGGAGCTGTTGGAACACACGTGCACACACACCCAGCCCATTCACATCCAGCCCCACTTCTTCACAAGCCGTGTCCCCACACCCCCACCTCACCCCCGGCACTGCAACCCAGGGGACTGAAGCTGGGCTCGGCTGCTGCAGGCATGCAGCTTCCTGAGTCCCGCTGCAAGAGGCTCCAGCTCCCTTTGCATTTCTGGCTGGCGGTGCTGTGGAGGCAGCCGTGATTGTGCAGTTTCTGGGCGCTGCTGGCAGCCAGCATCCTGCCTGGGGATTCGCAGGAGGCTCCTTGCAGAGGTTCTCTGGCTGGACAGTCCCTTCACTGCAGATTGCAGCCTGGCTCCCATCCATAAATCAGAGTCCCCCGGTCGCACCTAATGCAGAGACCTCCAGAGAGCAGCCAAAGGCTGGGAAGGAGAGAGTCTGGTGATGACGGACGGACAGACAGAGAGGGGAGGCAGGCAGCATTTGCAGTGGCAGGCGTCAGGCAGAAGGACAGACAAGCACAAACAGGGGCAAAGAGGCAGCCAAGCAGACACAGAGCAGCACAGCAGTGCAGACACCAGCAGGTGTGGGTGAGCGTGGCAGGACAGACGGACAAGCAGGCAGAGACAGGGCACAGACAGCTCTCCTAGGAGCTCAGATCAGCCAAAATGCCCCTAGCTCCAGGCTCGAGAGAAACCTAGGGCTCGTGGGGAGGAGTTCTGCTCTGCTGGAAGGTGTTGGGGGCATCACTGCTTCTGGTAGCTCAGGCACCATCCCCAGTAGCTGCTGGAGGCAAGTGGGGAGCAGAGGCCCTGACCATGACTCGGGTGTCTAACGCTGCAGCAGCAACTAAAACCTGGCCTTGCCCCAAGGACATATTGGTGCAGGGGATGCCCTTCTCCTAGGCTGAAGGTGGGTGCACATCCTTCCCAAGGGAAGCAGCTCTCCCCCGTCCTCAGCCTCTCCCTCTCCCGAATCACTGCCCAGCAGTACGCTCTGGGTCCTGCTCCAAGCGCGATGGCAGGATGCGACGCAGCAGCTGGTCCCTGCCATTCGCCCCCACGCTGCTAATTGCTGGGGAGGCGAGGCATGAAGTCCCAGGCAGCAGGACCTGGTGGGTGGGGGCAACACTCCTGGGGGAAAAGATCCCTGGCACCCTCTCCAAGGCCATTAGAGCTGGGGAATTATGGGATGGAGCAGCGAGGGAGGGCATCCGAGAATCGGTGCTATCGATCTGGCAGACCTGGCAGGGATCACAGCTCTGGGTTTAGCTGATGGAGATGCTCCCCTGCCGCCCAGCCCAGCGTCTCCCCTCTGCATCCCTGTGCTGCCCGGGCCCTGGAGCTGTAGCTGACAGGAGGGCTGCAAAGGATTCATGCTTCTCACTGCGCTAAGCCAAACCCAGGCCCTTCCCACCCGTGGTTGAGGCTGCAGAAGAGCTTTGCCCTTGATTGGAGAGACAGAGCAGCCCCTGGGATCCAAGCAGGGCCCCACATTTGCTATATGTAGCATGGCCCAGATACGAAGCCCCTGGGTTTTGTGGCACTGCTGCACTGAGCAGGGGTGGAGGAGACTGTGCTCCCTTCCTTCCTGTGCGCAGCACACAGCCACAGAAAACAGGGGCAGGCAGAGCTCCTGCTGCAGCTCTGGCCTCGGGTCTGCTGTGCCTCAGGCAGCCGTGTCAGCCCGGCAAAGGAGCTGGCTGGCTGGGGGACAGCCCTGGCTCTGCCTGCAGGGCTCCTCCTTGGAAGCCTCTACGTGTTTTATGTCTCGGTCCTGGGTTCAGAGAAGCCCCAGAGACTGAAGACCTCAGCCTAACGGAGTGGTCTGGGGCTAGAAAGTGCCTGTGAGGATCAGCTCCAGCCACTGCCACACGTGCCAGCAGGAACATCGCTCCCTTCCCTCCGTCCCTCCCTGTTTGCCAGCCCCCTCTGGCTGAAGCCAGCCCTGGTCCTGGGCTCACTCCCAGTCACACAGGAGTGCCCTGGGATGGGAATGCTGTGCCCTCCTGCTCCTCGTCGTGGCTTGCCTTGAAGGGAGGCTTCTCTGGGGGCTGCCAGCAGCAAGCATTCACTAGGGTGTAGTAACCCCATAGTCAGTCCCTGGTGCAGCTGGCACTGCTGCCTTTCCACGCTACTCAGATCTGGGAGCACCAGGCAAGATCCCATCAGTGCTGCCTTCCTGCCCAACCCGAGGAGAACGACTCTCCTTGCAGCCTGGCATCCATCCACAGGAGAGGATGACCATGTCTATCTACCTCTATCCCTTCCTGCCCAGCACCACTAAAACCTTCCTGCAAGAGACCTGGAAATCCTCGTGGGAGCCAACCAGGAGATGAGGAACCAACTGAGCCTGGAAGAGGGGGTTGGCTGAGGCACAGAGCTCTCAGCTATCTCCATCTGCTCCCCAGACTGAGTGGGAGCCGTGCTTGACTGCCTGCTCCAGCCTTCTCCTTGCTGCCTCCCATTGCAGCCAGCGATGCATCCTGCTGGTGCTTGGCAGGGGCTAGGGTTTTTTCCCCACACAGCTGCTGGGATAGGAGAGCTGCTTGCTGCACTGTGTCCCTCAAACCTGAACTCCACTGAGCTTAGAGAGAGCTGGGAAAGGAGAAACATCTCCACCACTGGAACAAGGCAGGTTTGGGAGCTAACTTGGCTCCTAGCTCAAAGCTAGGATCCGTGGCTCTTACCTGCAGGGTGAGGGGCCAGAGGGATTGTATTCAGACTGTTTCCAGGGGTGCCACATCCCACGGGCTCTGTGTATGAGAGTTAACACAGACAGAGAGGTGGAACTGGGCAGAAAGAGTGACGTAGAGCACAGCTTCTGCTCCCCATCTTCAGCTCAGCTTCCTCCTCTCTGTCTCAGGAGAGATGAATAATGCAAGCTACATAAAATGGAAATAGCTTCCCCGAATTTTCTCCTCCTACACGCTGGGCCTTAGGGGATGCAAACTGTTTATTAGCATTCCTGATTTATGAGCAAAAATAAGGCACAGAACAGGGCTCAGCTCTACGCTGAGGCTGGAGACCATCAGGAGGACGGGCAAGAGCCCGGCTCTCACCCTGGCAGCACTGGAAGGGCAGGGGCTGTAGCTACAGCACACACAGTGCTTCCCTTTAGCAGCCAGCCAGCTGCTCCCCACACTTGGGTTTGTGTCACCAGCTCCAGCGCTTGCTCATCCCCCCCATTGTCAGCGGGGACAATGGGAGCGTGTCCCGGGCAGACGAGGAGGGGTTTCCCCTGCTCCCCTCCTTCTCTGCCGCTGACACAGCCAGCAAGCCTGTGCTGCCCCCTTCGCCCTCCTGCCCAAGGGCACACGAGCAGCCGGGCCGAGGCCGGCTCTCCCCAGAGACACTCGGCCAGCCCCGCTCCCCGTGTCACCCTTCTGGTGTCACATCAGAACCCTCCAGCCGCCCCTGCCCGAGCAATCAGACCCGCGCTGCCCAGAGTCGCTCAGTGATTCCCCCCAGACCATAATGACCAATTGTTTGGGAGATTTTCAGTTACAGCCATCGTTGGCTGCTTCTGCTTGCTTAGGAGGCTGGGGAACCTTGGGTTTCTGGACTCCTGAGGCAGAGCGAGGAAGCCAGAGGCCCTGCAGCCCCCTCCTTCAGGGACAGGAAGCGGGTTACTTCGTGTCTCCCTGCATTAGTTTTGCCACAGAAACAAACCCTGAAGAAACTGCTCTCTTTTTCCTTTGGCCAGGCCAGCCCTCCTGTGCTGCACGAGACACATTGTGGGTGAAGACAACACGGCCGAAAAGAACTGCTGAGCTTTTGTAAAGAGAAACCCAAAGCTGTGGTGAGAGCAGTTAGAAACAGAAGGGAAGGTAAAGAAACACTCACAGCTGCCCAGCAGAAGAGTGAGCCAGGTACCCACTTAAGGCCTGTGCTGGCCTGAGTGCTCCTCAATCTACTCAGGGAGCTGCTGCAAGCCCCAGGGTGGCAGCCAGAGGCTCTCCAGCACAAGCAGTTCAATTACTTAACACCACTGTGCAGCAGATTGTTTACAACAGCTGTGCAGCACCGAGCGTCTTGGGCTTCTTCCATCCTGCTGTGACTCCAGGCAGGCAAAAGGATCCATCATCCAGGATGAGCCTCTGGCCCTGGCACACAGCAGCTTTCCTGGAGACCTGCCCAGGGGCTTCTCCACCTTTGCAGCACCAAAACCCGGCACTTGTGGGGAGTCAAAGTTCGCTGAGAAGCAGGGCCCTGCCAGGAAGAAGCGACCCTCAGCCAGGAGCAGCACAGCCTTCATACAGCGCTGAGCTGCACAGAGGGAAGGGGAAGGAGATGCAAGACACATGAGGTTGCGCCCAGCTACAGCCTGGCTTCATCTCAGCGGTGGTAAAGCAGGGTAACCGTGTCCACAGGACCTGCATTCACCAGAGAGGGGGTTGTGGGAAGGGCTGGGACTCCCACCTGCCATGAGCAGTGCTGAACAGGCCCTGGTCGCCCTCCAGAAGCATCCTTCTGAGAACATTCCCTGCACTGAGAGAGCTCCAGTCTCTGGAGAGGAACTCTGAATAGCCAGCAGAGTTTGGAAAGCTGAGGAGGAGAACTAGCATAAACTTAATTAAAGATAAGCCTAATTCATACCATTGTCCCAAAAGCAGGGTCGCTACCCCGTGTGCAGGATGCCAGCGTACAGCCAGAGCAGAGGGACGGGATTTACTCCATGCCTGCACAGAGATGGGTGCTGGGCGAATTCCTCTACACAGAACTTGCAGCATATTGATCCTGTTACAGGATCACAAAAACCCACCTAAGTTTACACTAATTGGGCAGTAATTACCCCATCAGCTACTATTGGTCACACGCATTTAAATTAGCAGGCATGCTTCTGGAACATGTGTGATCTATGTGATTTGCATAGTTGTGTAATTGGGGGGTGGTCCCCCCTAAAATCCCCATGCTACCTTTCCCTTACTGCCCACATCAGGTGCCTCCAGGCCTCTCTGGCAATGCCCCAGCTCCAGTGCCTGCCAGGGCAGGATTCCCTCAGCTCTGCCCCAAAGACAAGTTTTAGGGAAGCGAGCTCTTTGGCATCAGCCCTTGGGCCCTTCTGCAGAGGCAGAGGCACTAGCAAAGCAAGATCATTTAAAGTAACCCTGAATTATCAGTGCCCAGCCGCTACCACGCACTTCTGTCCCTGTGAAGTGGAAAAGGGTGCTGGATGGGTATCGGGGCAGTGCTGGCACAGCCTTAAATTTGGGAAGCTAAGGCCACGGGGGGCTTTGAATCCTTCCAAAATGTGTCAGTGGAATATTACTCCCACCACAACCAGAGCTGAGGGGGGCCTGTTGTGTTTGGCACAGCAGGGCAGCTGCCAGCAGTACCTGGTCTTTCCTAAGTGTGTGAAAGGGGCAGGTAAACCTAAACACCATTTTAGTTTGTGGGGTGGGAAGAGGGTTAGCTCCCTGCCAGGACCTGTCCTCTTTCCTGGGCGCTTACTCCTTCCTTTGACACAGCGGGGGCACTGGGGGAGGACAAACACTCCAGGGGTGGGGTGAGCAGGCTGCTGCAACAGCAGAAAATTTGGCAGTTTTCTCATGAAACCAGGAATGTGACATTTTTACTGGTAGCTGGGGGCTTGTGAGGTGGTGCTGAGAGTGGAACCCTGGGGTTGGGGAACTGTCAGCCACCCACCTGAGACCAAAGGACCTTGAGCACAAGAGGTCAAATGTCCAGTGAGGAAGAGGAGGATGACAAAGGTGAGACCCCTGTAAGAGGGTGAAAGGCCCTGCTGGCCCCCACCCGTGCATGGTGCAGCAGGGACAGGAAGGCAGGGACTGCCCATGCCCTGTCCCACCTTCTGACATGTAGCAGCCGTAGGGGACAGAACACCCCAGGTATAGAAGACCAATGGAAAGGTGGTGAGACCGAGACCCACCATCGAGAAAGACAGTGTCTGCAAAAGCACAGCTGCTGAGCCTGTGCCTGTCAGCCCAAGAAGCACCCTCAGGCACCAGTGGGGGCTGCTCAGGATCCTGCAGAGGGTGGCTAGTATAACTCTAGGCAGACACGGCTGTAAGGGGTGCGTAACAGTACCGTAACATGTAGCTATCTTGGCTCTGCTGTTCAGGAAAGGGCGTTACAAAAAAACCCCAAAGACAAATCTACATTAGTGACATTCTTGGTTTCTTGGCTCTGTGTGTGTGTGTGTGCGTGTGTGTGTAACTGCCAGCCTTGGAGCACATGCCAGCTGCCCTGGGGCTGTGCCCACCCCTGGCTGCTGCAGGATCCCAATGCCACATATCCTGACCCCTCCTCACAGTGACCGGGGTAGTGACGGGATGCGCTGAGACAAGGACACAATCTCCGGCCAGAAACCACAGAAACAGCTGCTACAAAAGTAAACCAGATGCTAGAAAAGTAACCCACTCATGGAGAATGAGCTTCAGAGCAGGAGGGAAGGAAAATTTCGCAATGAAAAATGCTACAAGTACAAAGAGAATTTTGAAAAGGCATTTTATTGCCAAAAAGTACATTAAGTAACGATAAACAACTCAAAGATGCAATTCTGAACAAGGGAATTTTTTTTCCCAAAGCTCTGGATCCACAGGCTTTTGCGCTTCTGAAGATGCTGCAATAGAAAAGAAACAAATTAATACACATAAGAAACGAACAAAAAACAATAATTAAATAAAAAGCTTATAAGAACACTTCTGCTAGAGGAAAAACCATCAAAAAGGATACAACAGCACCCAAAAACAGATTGAATGCAGAAACAAGCAGCAAAGAGAATACCAAAAAAGAAACCCTTGTATTAACAGATCTGCAGACAACCATTTTAGTGCAGAAAAAACTCAAAGTTCTGACTAGGAAACAGAGAAGGCAGGGGGGTGCGGAAAAAGAAAAGGGATCCCTGCACAAAGAACGTCCACAGAACTGTATAACCCCTTGGGTGCACACGCAAGGAAGGATGCCCCAGTTAAGACTTTAGAAGCACCAATTCCTCCACACAAAGGAAACGGGGACCCCAAAACCCGAGAGGGAGCAGAGCACAAGCACCACCCACCCACAAAGCACCCTCCCGCTGAGTCCCTGCGCCTCCCCAAAACCCTCCTACTTCAGCTTGTCTCACCGCAGCAACGTACAGCAGGGTTCCGGGCTGGGCTGGGCTGGGAGGCGGGCACCCTGGGCAAGTGCAGCTGGACATGCAATGGAAAGCAGCGGCTCAACAGGCTCCGCATCCCTGCTTACAGGGGGCTCGAGCCGCTGCCTCGACTGCAAAGCGCCCGGGACTCCAGGGCACTGGCCGCACCCTGATTACAGGGCGGCCCTGGTCCCAAGGGCCCATGGAGGCTCCTTCTCTCCGCTTCAGGGGCACCCTGACCCGCACCCCGCTAACGGGGCCGGTCACCCCACACAGGCTGCCAGCTGAGCACGAAGGCTCACAGACCCGGAGCCTGCTTACGGGCTGGTCGACACCCAGGGAGACATGGAGCTCGGCCTTCCCCCGCAGCCACAGGAACGAGACTCAACACAGCCAGGCAGCGGAGCTTCAGGGCCAAAGGCTGGGGGGCTGCGGGCACAGCTCCGAGGATGGGGAGGCCACACGCCCGGTCCCCACGCATCCTGGCCCCACGCCTCTGAAAGGCTGGGGCCAGACATACCTGCGTGGTTACAGGGGGTCCCTCCAAGCACCTCCTGCCCAGCACAGCAGGGGACACACAGAGCCCCGCTTACAGGGCGGCCCCTTGGCTCGGCACTCCCAGCAAGCCCCACGGAGCTCAAGGCTCCCACCTGCGCCCCACTTACGGGCCGGCCGGCCTGGCTGCAGCACAACACCACCTCTTTAGGAGCCCAGGGAGAGACCTCGACCCCAACACAGGCGAGGTCGCCGTCGACCCCAGCCAAAAGCCGTGGCAAAGGATAGAAGGCGCCCTCCGGCAAAGCAGCTCCTCAACCTGCACCCTCAAAAGGGTGATGGAGGGCTCGTTCCTGTGTGCTGGCTACTGCGGCCCCCCAGCCCTGCTTACAGGGAGGGTGGGCTGCTCCTGGGGACAGAGGGCTCCATGGCTGGTGACACAGGCCCCGAGGACAGGGCTGTCACGCTGGCACTTCACCAGCAGGACAGACGGCCGCGCAAGCAAGGACCCAGGCCCTGACTACAGGTGGGTCACACTGCTCGCTCTATGAATAAATGCCTTCGCTCTGTCCTCAGAAAGGAGGAACAGGCCCAGACTCTCCCTCCACTCACGGTCTCAGATGGGACCCCCCCTGTTACTGCACAGAACCCTTCTTACCCTCCTGGGAAGCTCAATCTAAGTACGCTGCAGCATGAACTGGGGCCTGAACAAGAAGCTCGCTCGCTCACGCAGACGCAGACACGGACACAGACACAGACACAGGCAGGGAAAAAAGAACTTCCCAGAAGGGGGAACAAGCCCTGTGCAGCCAATGTCTGGGGAGCCATCCCTACCCCGCAGCAGGAGAAGAGAGTCTCAGACCTGTCCCCCCCGGGCTGCATGGAGGCTGGAGGGGCCTCAACATGCCAAGGGGCTTCATGGGTGGCCAAGGGCTAAACAGCGTAACACGCCGTGACTCCAGGGAGTCATGCTGGACCAGACCACCAGCAGCCAGGAGGCCGCTGGGGCCAGGGAAAAGGCCCTCCCCTGCTTACCGGGGCGGCTCGGGGTCCAGAGAGCTCCATATCTCCCTTGGGTGTGGAGATGGTGGCTCTCACCCTGCTTACAGGGTCGCCACTCAATCCAGGCAGCCAAAGGAGCAAGTCGGCAAAAGGCCAACAACAACACAAGCAAAGACCGAGCCCTGGTTACAGGGAGGTCGCCCAGCACAAGCCAGCCGGGGCACCCCAAAGGTGCCCGCCACGCTCTTATGTGACCGCGCCCTGGTGACAGGGAGGTCCCTTTGCCCAGAGCGCCTTTCTTCTGCCCGCTCTTCAGCCCGACGACGCTGCTCTTCTCGCCCACTCTTGCCTCGCCGTTCCACACAATGCCTCTTCACTCTTCTCCGCCGAGGGCTGCCAAGGAAGGACGCCACAGTTAAGACCTTAGAAGCACCAATTCCTCCACACAAAGGAAACGGGGACCCCGAAACCCCAGAGGGAGCAGAGCACAAGCACCACCCACCCACAAAGCACCCTCCGCCTTTCTCCTGCCCGCTCTTCAGCCCGACAACGCTGCTCTTCTCGCCCACTCTTGCCTCGCCGTTCCACACGATGCCTCTTCACTCTTCTCCGCCGAGGGCTGCCAAGGAAGGACGCCACAGTTAAGACCTTAGAAGCACCAATTCCTCCACACAAAGGAAATGGGGACCCCAAAACCCAAGAGGGGGCAGAGCACAAGCACCAACCACCCACAAAGCACCCTCCCGCTGAGTCCCTGCGCCTCCCCAAAACCCTCCTACTTCAGCTTGTCTCACCGCAGCAACGTACAGCAGGGTTCCGGGCTGGGCTGGGAGGCGGGCACCCTGGGCAAGTGCAGCTGGACATGCAATGGGAAGCAGCGGCTCAACAGGCTCCGCATCCCTGCTTACAGGGGGCTCGAGCCGCTGCCTCGACTGCAAAGCGCCCGGGACTCCAGGGCACTGGCCGCACCCTGATTACAGGGCGGCCCTGGTCCCAAGGGCCCATGGAGGCTCCTTCTCTCCGCTTCAGGGGCACCCTGACCCGCACCCCGCTAACGGGGCCGGTCACCCCACACAGGCTGCCAGCTGAGCACGAAGGCTCACAGACCCGGAGCCTGCTTACGGGCTGGTCGACACCCAGGGAGACATGGAGCTCGGCCTTCCCCCGCAGCCACAGGAACGAGACTCAACACAGCCAGGCAGCGGAGCTTCAGGGCCAAAGGCTGGGGGGCTGCGGGCACAGCTCCGAGGATGGGGAGGCCACACGCCCGGTCCCCACGCATCCTGGCCCCACGCCTCTGAAAGGCTGGGGCCAGACATACCTGCGTGGTTACAGGGGGTCCCTCCAAGCACCTCCTGCCCAGCACAGCAGGGGACACGCAGAGCCCCACTTACAGGGCGGCCCCTTGGCTCGGCACTCCCAGCAAGCCCCACGGAGCTCAAGGCTCCCACCTGCGCCCCACTTACGGGCCGGCCGGCCTGGCTGCAGCACAACACCACCTCTTTAGGAGCCCAGGGAGAGACCTCGACCCAAACACAGGCGAGGTCGCCGTCGACCCCAGCCAAAAGCCGTGGCAAAGGATAGAAGGCGCCCTCCGGCAAAGCAGCTCCTCAACCTGCACCCTCAAAAGGGTGATGGAGGGCTCGTTCCTGTGTGCTGGCTACTGCGGCCCCCCAGCCCTGCTTACAGGGAGGGTGGGCTGCTCCTGGGGACAGAGGGCTCCATGGCTGGTGACACAGGCCCCGAGGACAGGGCTGTCACGCTGGCACTTCACCAGCAGGACAGACGGCCGCGCAAGCAAGGACCCAGGCCCTGACTACAGGTGGGTCACACTGCTCGCTCTATGAATAAATGCCTTCGCTCTGTCCTCAGAAAGGAGGAACAGGCCCAGACTCTCCCTCCACTCACGGTCTCAGATGGGACCTCCCCTGTTACTGCACAGAGCCCTTCTTACCCTCCTGGGAAGCTCAAGCTAAGCTGCAGCGATTTTAACAGGGGCCTAAAGGAAAAGCTCACTCACTCTCTCACACCAAGACAAGGGACGCTCACTCACACCTTACTTCCCAGAAGGGGGAACAAGCCCTGTGCAGCCAATGTCTGGGGAGCCATCCCTACCCCGCAGCCGGAGAAGAGAGTCTCAGACCTGTCCCCCCCGGGCTGCATGGAGGCTGGAGGGGCCTCAACATGCCAAGGGGCTTCATGGGTGGCCAAGGGCTAAACAGCGTAACACGCCGTGACTCCAGGGAGTCATGCTGGACCAGACCACCAGCAGCCAGGAGGCTGCTGGGGCCAGGGAAAAGGCCCTCCCCTGCTTACCGGGGCGGCTCGGGGTCCAGAGAGCTCCATATCTCCCTTGGGTGTGGAGATGGTGGCTCTCACCCTGCTTACAGGGTCGCCACTCAATCCAGGCAGCCAAAGGAGCAAGTCGGCAAAAGGCCAACAACAACACAAGCAAAGACCGAGCCCTGGTTACAGGGAGGTCGCCCAGCACAAGCCAGCCGGGGCACCCCAAAGGTGCCCGCCACGCTCTTATGTGACCGCGCCCTGGTGACAGGGAGGTCCCTTTGCCCAGAGCGCCTTTCTTCTGCCCGCTCTTCAGCCCGACGACGCTGCTCTTCTCGCCCACTCTTGCCTCGCCGTTCCACACAATGCCTCTTCACTCTTCTCCGCCGAGGGCTGCCAAGGAAGGACGCCACAGTTAAGACCTTAGAAGCACCAATTCCTCCACACAAAGGAAACGGGGACCCCGAAACCCCAGAGGGAGCAGAGCACAAGCACCACCCACCCACAAAGCACCCTCCGCCTTTCTTCTGCCCGCTCTTCAGCCCGACGACGCTGCTCTTCTCGCCCACTCTTGCCTCGCCGTTCCACACGATGCCTCTTCACTCTTCTCCGCCGAGGGCTGCCAAGGAAGGACGCCACAGTTAAGACCTTAGAAGCACCAATTCCTCCACACAAAGGAAATGGGGACCCCAAAACCCAAGAGGGGGCAGAGCACAACCACCACCCACCCACAAAGCACCCTCCCGCTGAGTCCCTGCGCCTCCCCAAAACCCTCCTACTTCAGCTTGTCTCACCGCAGCAACGTACAGCAGGGTTCCGGGCTGGGCTGGGCTGGGCTGGGAGGCAGGCACCCTGGGCAAGTGCAGCTGGACATGCAATGGAAAGCAGCGGCTCAACAGGCTCCGCATCCCTGCTTACAGGGGGCTCGAGCCGCTGCCTCGACTGCAAAGCGCCCGGGACTCCAGGGCACTGGCCGCACCCTGATTACAGGGCGGCCCTGGTCCCAAGGGCCCATGGAGGCTCCTTCTCTCCGCTTCAGGGGCACCCTGACCCGCACCCCGCTAACGGGGCCGGTCACCCCACACAGGCTGCCAGCTGAGCACGAAGGCTCACAGACCCGGAGCCTGCTTACGGGCTGGTCGACACCCAGGGAGACATGGAGCTCGGCCTTCCCCCGCAGCCACAGGAACGAGACTCAACACAGCCAGGCAGCGGAGCTTCAGGGCCAAAGGCTGGGGGGCTGCGGGCACAGCTCCGAGGATGGGGAGGCCACACGCCCGGTCCCCACGCATCCTGGCCCCACGCCTCTGAAAGGCTGGGGCCAGACATACCTGCGTGGTTACAGGGGGTCCCTCCAAGCACCTCCTGCCCAGCACAGCAGGGGACACGCAGAGCCCCGCTTACAGGGCGGCCCCTTGGCTCGGCACTCCCAGCAAGCCCCACGGAGCTCAAGGCTCCCACCTGCGCCCCACTTACAGGCCGGCCGGCCTGGCTGCAGCACAACACCACCTCTTTAGGAGCCCAGGGAGAGACCTCGACCCAAACACAGGCGAGGTCGCCGTCGACCCCAGCCAAAAGCCGTGGCAAAGGATAGAAGGCGCCCTCCGGCAAAGCAGCTCCTCAACCTGCACCCTCAAAAGGGTGATGGAGGGCTCGTTCCTGTGTGCTGGCTACTGCGGCCCCCCAGCCCTGCTTACAGGGAGGGTGGGCTGCTCCTGGGGACAGAGGGCTCCATGGCTGGTGACACAGGCCCCGAGGACAGGGCTGTCACGCTGGCACTTCACCAGCAGGACAGACGGCCGCGCAAGCAAGGACCCAGGCCCTGACTACAGGTGGGTCACACTGCTCGCTCTATGAATAAATGCCTTCGCTCTGTCCTCAGAAAGGAGGAACAGGCCCAGACTCTCCCTCCACTCACGGTCTCAGATGGGACCCCCCCTGTTACTGCACAGAACCCTTCTTACCCTCCTGGGAAGCTCAATCTAAGTACGCTGCAGCATGAACTGGGGCCTGAACAAGAAGCTCGCTCGCTCACGCAGACGCAGACACGGACACAGACACAGACACAGGCAGGGAAAAAAGAACTTCCCAGAAGGGGGAACAAGCCCTGTGCAGCCAATGTCTGGGGAGCCATCCCTACCCCGCAGCAGGAGAAGAGAGTCTCAGACCTGTCCCCCCCGGGCTGCATGGAGGCTGGAGGGGCCTCAACATGCCAAGGGGCTTCATGGGTGGCCAAGGGCTAAACAGCATAACACGCCGTGACTCCAGGGAGTCATGCTGGACCAGACCACCAGCAGCCAGGAGGCTGCTGGGGCCAGGGAAAAGGCCCTCCCCTGCTTACCAGGGCGGCTCGGGGTCCAGAGAGCTCCATATCTCCCTTGGGTGTGGAGATGGTGGCTCTCACCCTGCTTACAGGGTCGCCACTCAATCCAGGCAGCCAAAGGAGCAAGTCGGCAAAAGGCCAACAACAACACAAGCAAGGACCGAGCCCTGGTTACAGGGAGGTCGCCTAGCACAAGCCAGCCGGGGCACCCCAAAGGTGCCCGCCACGCTCTTATGTGACCGCGCCCTGGTGACAGGGAGGTCCCTTTGCCCAGAGCGCCTTTCTTCTGCCCGCTCTTCAGCCCGACGACGCTGCTCTTCTCGCCCACTCTTGCCTCGCCGTTCCACACAACGCCTCTTCACTCTTCTCCGCCGAGGGCTGCCAAGGAAGGACGCCACAGTTAAGACCTTAGAAGCACCAATTCCTCCACACAAAGGAAACGGGGACCCCGAAACCCCAGAGGGAGCAGAGCACAAGCACCACCCACCCACAAAGCACCCTCCGCCTTTCTTCTGCCCGCTCTTCAGCCCGACGACGCTGCTCTTCTCGCCCACTCTTGCCTCGCCGTTCCACACGATGCCTCTTCACTCTTCTCCGCCGAGGGCTGCCAAGGAAGGACGCCACAGTTAAGACCTTAGAAGCACCAATTCCTCCACACAAAGGAAATGGGGACCCCAAAACCCAAGAGGGAGCAGAGCACAAGCACCACCCACCCACAAAGCACCCTCCCGCTGAGTCCCTGCGCCTCCCCAAAACCCTCCTACTTCAGCTTGTCTCACCGCAGCAACGTACAGCAGGGTTCCGGGCTGGGCTGGGCTGGGCTGGGAGGCGGGCACCCTGGGCAAGTGCAGCTGGACATGCAATGGAAAGCAGCGGCTCAACAGGCTCCGCATCCCTGCTTACAGGGGGCTCGAGCCGCTGCCTCGACTGCAAAGCGCCCGGGACTCCAGGGCACTGGCCGCACCCTGATTACAGGGCGGCCCTGGTCCCAAGGGCCCATGGAGGCTCCTTCTCTCCGCTTCAGGGGCACCCTGACCCGCACCCCGCTAACGGGGCCGGTCACCCCACACAGGCTGCCAGCTGAGCACGAAGGCTCACAGACCCGGAGCCTGCTTACGGGCTGGTCGACACCCAGGGAGACATGGAGCTCGGCCTTCCCCCGCAGCCACAGGAACGAGACTCAACACAGCCAGGCAGCGGAGCTTCAGGGCCAAAGGCTGGGGGGCTGCGGGCACAGCTCCGAGGATGGGGAGGCCACACGCCCGGTCCCCACGCATCCTGGCCCCACGCCTCTGAAAGGCTGGGGCCAGACATACCTGCGTGGTTACAGGGGGTCCCTCCAAGCACCTCCTGCCCAGCACAGCAGGGGACACGCAGAGCCCCGCTTACAGGGCGGCCCCTTGGCTCGGCACTCCCAGCAAGCCCCACGGAGCTCAAGGCTCCCACCTGCGCCCCACTTACGGGCCGGCCGGCCTGGCTGCAGCACAACACCACCTCTTTAGGAGCCCAGGGAGAGACCTCGACCCCAACACAGGCGAGGTCGCCGTCGACCCCAGCCAAAAGCCGTGGCAAAGGATAGAAGGCGCCCTCCGGCAAAGCAGCTCCTCAACCTGCACCCTCAAAAGGGTGATGGAGGGCTCGTTCCTGTGTGCTGGCTACTGCGGCCCCCCAGCCCTGCTTACAGGGAGGGTGGGCTGCTCCTGGGGACAGAGGGCTCCATGGCTGGTGACACAGGCCCCGAGGACAGGGCTGTCACGCTGGCACTTCACCAGCAGGACAGACGGCCACGCAAGCAAGGACCCAGGCCCTGACTACAGGTGGGTCACACTGCTCGCTCTATGAATAAATGCCTTCGCTCTGTCCTCAGAAAGGAGGAACAGGCCCAGACTCTCCCTCCACTCACGGTCTCAGATGGGACCCCCCCTGTTACTGCACAGAACCCTTCTTACCCTCCTGGGAAGCTCAATCTAAGTACGCTGCAGCATGAACTGGGGCCTGAACAAGAAGCTCGCTCGCTCACGCAGACGCAGACACGGACACAGACACAGACACAGGCAGGGAAAAAAGAACTTCCCAGAAGGGGGAACAAGCCCTGTGCAGCCAATGTCTGGGGAGCCATCCCTACCCCGCAGCAGGAGAAGAGAGTCTCAGACCTGTCCCCCCCGGGCTGCATGGAGGCTGGAGGGGCCTCAACATGCCAAGGGGCTTCATGGGTGGCCAAGGGCTAAACAGTGTAACACGCCGTGACTCCAGGGAGTCATGCTGGACCAGACCACCAGCAGCCAGGAGGCCGCTGGGGCCAGGGAAAAGGCCCTCCCCTGCTTACCGGGGCGGCTCGGGGTCCAGAGAGCTCCATATCTCCCTTGGGTGTGGAGATGGTGGCTCTCACCCTGCTTACAGGGTCGCCACTCAATCCAGGCAGCCAAAGGAGCAAGTCGGCAAAAGGCCAACAACAACACAAGCAAAGACCGAGCCCTGGTTACAGGGAGGTCGCCCAGCACAAGCCAGCCGGGGCACCCCAAAGGTGCCCGCCACGCTCTTATGTGACCGCGCCCTGGTGACAGGGAGGTCCCTTTGCCCAGAGCGCCTTTCTTCTGCCCGCTCTTCAGCCCGACGACGCTGCTCTTCTCGCCCACTCTTGCCTCGCCGTTCCACACAATGCCTCTTCACTCTTCTCCGCCGAGGGCTGCCAAGGAAGGACGCCACAGTTAAGACCTTAGAAGCACCAATTCCTCCACACAAAGGAAACGGGGACCCCGAAACCCCAGAGGGAGCAGAGCACAAGCACCACCCACCCACAAAGCACCCTCCGCCTTTCTCCTGCCCGCTCTTCAGCCCGACAACGCTGCTCTTCTCGCCCACTCTTGCCTCGCCATTCCACACGATGCCTCTTCACTCTTCTCCGCCGAGGGCTGCCAAGGAAGGATGCCACAGTTAAGACCTTAGAAGCACCAATTCCTCCACACAAAGGAAACGGGGACCCCAAAACCCAAGAGGGAGCAGAGCACAACCACCACCCACCCACAAAGCACCCTCCCGCTGAGTCCCTGCGCCTCCCCAAAACCCTCCTACTTCAGCTTGTCTCACCGCAGCAACGTACAGCAGGGTTCCGGGCTGGGCTGGGCTGGGCTGGGAGGCGGGCACCCTGGGCAAGTGCAGCTGGACATGCAATGGGAAGCAGCGGCTCAACAGGCTCCGCATCCCTGCTTACAGGGGTCTCGAGCCGCTGCCTCGACTGCAAAGCGCCCGGGACTCCAGGGCACTGGCCGCACCCTGATTATAGGGCGGCCCTGGTCCCAAGGGCCCATGGAGGCTCCTTTTCTCCGCTTCAGGGGCACCCTGACCCGCACCCCGCTAACGGGGCCGGTCACCCCACACAGGCTGCCAGCTGAGCACGAAGGCTCACAGACCCGGAGCCTGCTTACGGGCTGGTCGACACCCAGGGAGACATGGAGCTCGGCCTTCCCCCGCAGCCACAGGAACGAGACTCAACACAGCCAGGCAGCGGAGCTTCAGGGCCAAAGGCTGGGGGGCTGCGGGCACAGCTCCGAGGATGGGGAGGCCACACGCCCGGTCCCCACGCATCCTGGCCCCACGCCTCTGAAAGGCTGGGGCCAGACATACCTGCGTGGTTACAGGGGGTCCCTCCAAGCACCTCCTGCCCAGCACAGCAGGGGACACGCAGAGCCCCGCTTACAGGGCGGCCCCTTGGCTCGGCACTCCCAGCAAGCCCCACGGAGCTCAAGGCTCCCACCTGCGCCCCACTTACGGGCCGGCCGGCCTGGCTGCAGCACAACACCACCTCTTTAGGAGCCCAGGGAGAGACCTCGACCCCAACACAGGCGAGGTCGCGGTCGACCCCAGCCAAAAGCCGTGGCAAAGGATAGAAGGCGCCCTCCGGCAAAGCAGCTCCTCAACCTGCACCCTCAAAAGGGTGATGGAGGGCTCGTTCCTGTGTGCTGGCTACTGCGGCCCCCCAGCCCTGCTTACAGGGAGGGTGGGCTGCTCCTGGGGACAGAGGGCTCCATGGCTGGTGACACAGGCCCCGAGGACAGGGCTGTCACGCTGGCACTTCACCAGCAGGACAGACGGCCGCGCAAGCAAGGACCCAGGCCCTGACTACAGGTGGGTCACACTGCTCGCTCTATGAATAAATGCCTTCGCTCTGTCCTCAGAAAGGAGGAACAGGCCCAGACTCTCCCTCCACTCACGGTCTCAGATGGGACCCCCCCTGTTACTGCACAGAACCCTTCTTACCCTCCTGGGAAGCTCAATCTAAGTACGCTGCAGCATGAACTGGGGCCTGAACAAGAAGCTCGCTCGCTCACGCAGACGCAGACACGGACACAGACACAGACACAGGCAGGGAAAAAAGAACTTCCCAGAAGGGGGAACAAGCCCTGTGCAGCCAATGTCTGGGGAGCCATCCCTACCCCGCAGCAGGAGAAGAGAGTCTCAGACCTGTCCCCCCCGGGCTGCATGGAGGCTGGAGGGGCCTCAACATGCCAAGGGGCTTCATGGGTGGCCAAGGGCTAAACAGCATAACACGCCGTGACTCCAGGGAGTCATGCTGGACCAGACCACCAGCAGCCAGGAGGCCGCTGGGGCCAGGGAAAAGGCCCTCCCCTGCTTACCGGGGCGGCCTGGGGTCCAGAGAGCTCCATATCTCCCTTGGGTGTGGAGATGGTGGCTCTCACCCTGCTTACAGGGTCGCCACTCAATCCAGGCAGCCAAAGGAGCAAGTCGGCAAAAGGCCAACAACAACAGAAGCAAAGACCGAGCCCTGGTTACAGGGAGGTCGCCCAGCACAAGCCAGCCGGGGCACCCCAAAGGTGCCCGTCACGCTCTTATGTGACCGCGCCCTGGTGACAGGGAGGTCCCTTTGCCCAGAGCGCCTTTCTTCTGCCTGCTCTTCAGCCCACTGTTGCCTCGCCATGTCTCACTCCGCCTATGGAGGTCATTTACCGCCAGAATCTGGACTTCAGACCTTTAAGTAAGAGAGAATACCAATGCTAAGTGACTATTTTGTGTCAATCCCCGTTTCCATTAAAATCTTTCTGCATGAGCATCTCTGCATTCCTACATCTCTTTCATGCCTATAACCAAATCAGCTGCACAAATTAAGAGTGCATGTTCAGGAAAGCCTGCTACAATCCCCAATCCTTTGGTACTTTTACCATCTTGCTATACCAAAGTTTCTTCTGTGAAACGGTGGCAATGGCTTCCCTAGGGTAAGTCGGACATTGTCTTGAAAAACGTTGACCCCACTGTAATTATTACCACTATTACTTATGTTGGTGGTTTCCCTATGTTATGTCAAACTTGCCCCTCAAAGATGCTCTTTCTGCCCCTCCTCAGGCATTCCCTCAATAAAGCTTTTTCCTGAGGTGCTGGAGATTTTCCTTACAAATTGACTGGCAAGTCATGTCTGAATTACTTAATCAATACCTTCCAAAATGCCACCTTTCTGTGCTCCCTATGTTACTTCTCTATCCCATAAAACTGCTTTTTCCCCTCCTCCTCTGGCTCTCCTCTCCCGACCCCCAATTACCCCAGCATTCCAGGTAAAAAATTAGACAAGATTTTCTTTGAAAAAAGCCTGTCCTTTCTGAGTCCCGTCAGTTTTCCCCTCAGAAACACTCCTTCTTCTGCCTGGGTTTACCAGAGAGCCACCCCTCCCAAACAAGCTTTATCTCCAGTTCACCTCTAACACCTCACTTTCTCCTGACCGAAGGGTGGCTTCTGCCCCAGCCAACTCACCTCAGCTTCTAAGCCCCAAAGGGTCACTACGGCTGCCACAATTTGCCTCAGACTTCACCCCCCAAACGTCCCCTCGGTTCCTTCTCTGCCATTTCAACCCCCGCTCTCAAGTTGCCTCAACTTTTACCTCACAAATCCCGCCTAAACGCCGCCACCCCCCGCCGACAGCCGCACACTCTCCCCTCTCCACCGACCCCACGGCAGCCCCAGAGCCGCTTCGTTAGCCCCGCCCGACCCCGCAAGAGCATACCCCGGCCGGGCAGCTCAAGACTGCCCCTCAGAAGGCGCGGCGGAGCGGGACGGACGGCGGCCATCTCGGTGTTAAACCTGCCGCCGGTGAGCAAGCGACTCGCCTCGCCTCACGGAAAGGGCGGGAACGTGTGAGGCAGCGGAGATACTCCCCGCGCGTGCCGCGCCTCAGAAGTTTGAGTGACACCTCTCGGGATCCCTCCGCCCTCGCAGGACTCCTCCGAGCCCGACGGGACCTCCCCGCGGCCGACGGGACCCCTCCGCGGCCGACGGGACCCCTCCGCGGCCGACGGGACCCCTCCACCTCACGCCACACAGGCCCCCCCCCCGCGGGCGCCCACCTGCTACCCCCGTAGTCCGGCTTAACCCCACCAGCCCCCTAGGTTGTTTCTGCCTCTAAATCCTCAGCCACCGGGCGCGCTGATGCCTCGTCCCCACCGCACTTTCGACCTCCGCCCTCAGTTGCCTCAACTTTTACCTCACAAATCCCGCCTAAACGCCGCCACCCCCCGCCGACAGCCGCACACTCTCCCCTCTCCACCGACCCCACGGCAGCCTCAGTGCCGCTTCGTTAGCCCCGCCCGACCCCGCAAGAGCGTACCCCGGCCGGGCATCTCAAGACTGCCCCTCAGAAGGCGCGGCGGAGCGGGACGGACGGCGGCCATCTCGGTGTTAAACCTGCCGCCGGTGAGCGAGCGGCTCGCCGCGCCTCACGGAAAGGGCGGGAACGTGTGAGGCAGCGGAGATACTCCCCGCGCGTGCGGCGCCTCAGAAATTCGAGTGACACCTCTCGGGATCCCTCCGCGCCTCCTCCACCTGACGCCACACAGCCCCCCCGCGGGCGCCCACCTGCCACTCCACAGTCCGGCTTAACCCCACCAGCCCCCTCGGTTGTTTCTGCCTCTAAATCCTCAGCCACCGGGCGCGCTGATGCCTCGTCCCCACCGCACTTTTAACCCCCGCCCTCAGTTGCCTCAACTTTTACCTCACAAATCCCGCCTAAACACCGCAACCTCCCCCCCTCTCCCGACAGCCGCACACTCACCCCTCTGCACCGACCCCGCGGCAGCCCCAGAGCCGCTTCGTTAGCCCCGCCCGACCCCGCAAGAGCGTACCCCGGCCGGGCAGCTCAAGACTGCCCCTCAGAAGGCGCGGCGGAGCGGGACGGACGGCGGCCAGCTCGGTGTTAAACCTGCCGCCGGTGAGCAAGCGACTCGCCTCGCCCCACGGAAAGGGCGGGAACGTGTGAGGCAGCGGAGATACTCCCCGCGCGTGCCGCGCCTCAGAAAATCGAGTGACACCTCTCGGGATCCCTCCGCGCTCGCAGGACTCCTCCGAGCCCGACGGGACCTCCCCGCGCCCGACGGGACCCCTCCGCGGCCGATGAGGCCCCTCCACCTCACGCCACACAGCCCCCCCCGCGGGCGCCCACCTGCCACCCCGCAGTCCGGCTTAACCCCACCAGCCCCCTCGGTTGTTTCTGCCTCTAAATCCTCAGCCACCGGGCGCGCTGATGCCTCGTCCCCACCGCACTTTCGACCCCCGCTCTCAAATTGCCTCAACTTTTACCTCACAAATCCCGCCTATACGCCGCCACCCCCCCGCCTACAGCCGCACACTCTCCCATCTCCACCGACCCCGGGGCAGTCTCAGAGTCGCTTCGTTAGCCCCGCCCGACCCCGCAAGAGCATACCCCGGCCGGGCAGCTCAAGACTGCCCCTCAGAAGGCGCGGCGGAGCGGGACGGACGGCGGCCAGCTCGGTGTTAAACCTGCCGCCGGTGAGCAAGCGGCTCGCCTCGCCTCACAGAAAGGGCGGGAACGCGTGAGGCAGCGGAGATACTCCCCGCGCGTGCAGCGCCTCAGAAATTCGAGTGACACCTCTCGGGATCCCTCCGCGCCCGACGGGAGATCCCTCCGCGGTCGACAGGGCCCATCCCTCCGCGCCCGACAGGGCCCCTCCACCTCACGCCACACAGCCCCCCCGCGGGCGCCCACCTGCCACCCCGCAGTCCGGCTTAACCCCACCAGCCCCCTCGGTTGTTTCTGCCTCTATATCCTCAGCCACCGGGCGCGCTGATGCCTCGTCCCCGCCGCACACACCTGCTCAGTGTTACCTAAATGCACCCACCCCCAGCCCTCGCCACAGCCGTGCCGCTGGGATCCCACAGCTCACAGTCCTCTGCCGGCACAGCTCCAAGGGGTGCATGCTGGGTCAGGGTCTGAGGGGCTAGATTTAGAGCCAAGGAAGTGAGGTTCACTCCTCACACATTCTTAAGAATTTATTTTATAACACTCTGGTCTTTGCACCTGCGCAGAGGTTCCCATTTAAAGGCTGAGTGAGCTGGGGCTGTTCAGCCTGGAGAAAAGGAGGCTGAGAGGGGATCTGATCAATGGGTATCAATAGCTGAAGGGTGGGACACAGGGGGACCTGGCCAGCCTCTGCTCAGTGTCTGTGGGGACAGGACAAGGGGCGATGGCCTCAAGTTGAAGCACAGGGAGTTCTACACCAATCTGGGGATGAGCTTCTTCCCAGTGAGGGTGAGTGAGCCCTGGGACAGGCTGCCCAGGGGGTGTGGAGTCTCCTTCTCTGGAGAGATTCCAGCCCCGTCTGGACGCTGCCCTGTGCGCCCTGTCCTAGGGACCCTGCTTTGGCAGGGGGTGGGACCCCATGGGCTCTGGAGGCCCCTTCCAACCCCTGGGATTCTGTAATTGCTTCGAGGAAAACGTGCATTTTCTGACTAACCAAGCCCCAGGTCAGACCCCAGCGATCCTACCTGCTGCTTTAACCCTGAATGTTCCTGTGCATTGTTAGGGGAAAATGTGGGGAAAAAATGATTTATGCCTCCTCTTTCTAGCCCCTCTTCTCACACCTGTATCCTTCCTCTCCCTGCGACTGGATCTGTTTATTAAGCACCACAAACGATGTGACCTGCTTTTGCTGCAAGAAAAGTAAGGAAAGGCTGGGAAGCAAAGCACAGCCCGGCCGCGCTGGCAGGCCAGGGCTGCTTTTCTGAGCACACCTTACAAACCAATCCCAAAAAAGCTCCACTGGAATGAACCGAAGTTTTATAAATACGAATGGAGAGCCACCAAAGCCTGCCCTGACGCCTGCGTGTGTCCGGCAAAGCAATGGCTCGATGGAGCAAGGCTCTTCCTCCACTCCCCTGGCTGAATCGCCTTGGGTGTGGGGATACACGCGGGTGTTAACACTGACGGTGTCCGAGCCAGAAGCAGCTTTAACAACGGGGGTGGGGGGATGAAAACAGCGCCCCCCGCCCCGGCCTGCCCAGGGAAGCGCAAGCAGCGTGCTTGGGTGTCATCCCTGCGGGAACCACTGGAGGGCAGCATCGCCCTTTGCTGGAGAGGCCGCGGGAGCCGGGGCGGGGCTGCTGCTTCCTCGGCTGGAGAGCGGGTGCGGGGGCCTGTTCTTACCGCTGAGAAGGGATGCACTGCAGAAGACAAGAGTCTGGTGTTCTGTCCATGGGCTGCAGGATGGAGGCAGGCTCGGGTTTGATAATTATAATTTTTTCCCCCTAATCTGTGATCCTTGTGTTTTCAGAGCTCAGCTTCACCTACCGTAGAAGGCAGGAGGGATGAAGTGATGCTGACCCAGCGGTGAGGAGCCAGGCAGCTCCGTCCTGTGTGTACGCCTCAGGCCCAAGAGACTGAGCCAGGGCTCCTGTGGAGGAGCAGGGATTTCAGCGGGGAGGAGCCCTCCTACAAAAGGGGGGACAGGAACACGTTGGAAAGCCATCTCTTAGAAGCTTACTGGAGTAAATGGTTAAACGTGGGGCAGCACCCGAATGCTGGAGGTGTTGTGTGCTGTGTGTGATGGGCTCCATGGAGCTGGGCACTTGCAGGAAAGGGGCGAGGCAGGCTTCTGCACGGAGTGCTGATGGGGAGAGGGTTAGAGAGGTGCTGGAAAGCTGGGTGGTGTCTCTGAGCAGTGTTAAGGTGGTGAGGCAGTACAGAGCTTAGAGTTGGGAGTCCTCCTGGGTTGTGTCTCCAGGCCTGGAGGTTGGTGGCCCTGCCTGTGGCAGGCGGGTTGGAACTCTCTGATCCTTGGGGTCCCTTCCAACCCAGGCCATTCTCTGATTCTCTGATTCTCTGATTCCTGCCCCCCTCCTACCCAAACTCTCTTTATAACTCAGAAAAACTTCAGGCAGCAGAAAAAAAAAATGTTTCCTTGTTATTTGAATTTTCTTTTGCAAACAGTTCCCTGCTGGAAGGGCACAGGGACCTTGTTTGCCCTGCCTCAGCCTGCAGTGAGGTTTTTCCAGGCAGGTTGCAAAGCCCAGCACAGCAAGCTCTGTAATGTTGACAGACCTTTTGGTGTAGCTGCTTTAATACCTCTGCTCTGACAACAGCAACACCAAGCATCTCAGGGGATGGGATCAGAAGCAGACGGACATTTCCAGCTATTGGCAGGCTTGTGTGCACTTCATGGAAACCTTTATCTCGCCAAGAAAGCAGAGACCTTTCAGTGTCTCTTTTGGGGGGGTTAAAAGTGAACAAGGCAAACCCATTCCAGTCCTGAGAACGCTGCTGTTTTGCTCTGGTTGCCTGCAGTAAGGACTTCTGCTCTGTGCTATGGGATAGCAACTCCATCCTGCTTCAGAAGTAGGTGAGTCCTGCTGGAGGATGGGGGTCTGATGCCTGGCTCGATATGGGGGGCACGACCTCTCTGTGTGACTGGCAATCTAGATCCCTGAACTTACTCAACCTCCAAGGAGAGACCTGAGGCAGAACCTTGGTACAACGTGTAAGGGAGAAGCAGCCAGCGGGGAGTGATGGGGTGAACCTTCTCCCTGAGCTGTCTTGGGGCCAAGGCCCAGCCACCAGTGTCACTGTGCTGTGACCTGCAAACACCCCTCTGTTCCCTGTGCCCTCTGCCTGGCATGTTTCCTTCTGCAGCCTCTGGTTCTTCCTTATCATAAATCCTGGAGGCTTTAACTTCTAGCTACTGATCCTTTTGACAGTAATGGACCATTAACTAACTAGACATAAAATTGAAAGTGTAAATCCCTCTCCTTTGGGGAATTAGGAAGCAGGTTTAGGATGCAGGCCATGAAATGCAAGAGTTCATTGTAATCACAAACGAGGCCCTGATTAACTCTGCCTGCCCAGCATCCCCAGTCTGTGCCAGCTGATGAACAAGAAGCTGAGTGCTGCAGAGCCATTTGCATCTGCCAGGGGAAAGCCTGAAGTCTCAGGGTTTGAGCTTGTTTATCCCTTTGCTGGGGTCTTCCCTGTAAGGCAGGAGGGGAGTCTGGGCTGTGAGGGAGGTTATCTGAGAGCCTGATGCCGTCGCTGACTGCAAGCTTGCTGTGCCTTCCTTTTGTGGGACAGGGGGAGAAGGGAAGACCCCCCAAGCTTTGCTCATGTCAGAGGTGAGGTGGGGGAAAGCCCAGGGGAATGGCCCAGGCTGCATCCCAGAAGGATGAGACGATGCCGCAGCTCTGCAGGTGGGTGTGTGCAAAGTCCAGCCCCAGCAGTTTCCCTGCAGCCAGGCAGGGAGTTTGCTGCTGAATCTCTTCTCTAGACCTTGAGATCAGTGGCCACTGAGTAAAAAAAATAATTACCTTCCTCTTGTGGGAATGGCTCTACTTCCAAGGCCTCCCAGGCCCTCAACCAACCATCTCCTCTTGAATGAACTTCTGATGGACTCCCTTTAAGCTGTCATGAGAGCCAGGCTGGCCAGGTCAGAGTGGGGTGACTTCAGAGACCTAACTGGTCCCTGCCTGGGGTGAAGGGAGTGGTTCCAAACTTCTCTGGAGTAAGTGACTGACTTGGAGAGAAAAGGGAAGAAACAGGTTCCAAAGCAGTTTAGTTATGCAGAAATCCAATATTTTGGGCAGTTTCAGTGAGTATTGCCTGGAAATTATAGAGATTGCAATAGAAATAGCTGTACATATGGAGCCTGTTCAGCCTGGGAACAACGTGTGAGGAGAGGAGCTGGGCTAGATTCTCACTGGGCTGTGGATGCAGGTTTTATAGGATTTGAGAGCTCAACAGCAGCCTAGTTTGAGGCTTTCTCATCTCTGCACTGTGTCCTTTCTCCACGCTCTGCCAGAGGATAATTTGCTCCCCAAACACAGGATTTTCCAGTAACTGTTCATCACAGCAGCTGGACTTCAGGAGGAGCGATGCCAGCAGGGAACTGGGAAGCTGCTGGACAGCCACATCTCCTGCCCTCACACTCCTCCAAGGTTCCTCGGAGCCTGCCAGGAGAGGGGCTCCAGGCGTGGGGCTGGATTCTGGGCTGCTGCAACCTCTGTGATCCCTCCTGCAAAGCGAGCTGCCTGCTGCCTGCTGGCCAGGGGCTCCTGCTTCACCTCAGCCAGCCTCACCTCACCTCACCGTGCCTGATTGCTCCAGCATCTCCCTCCTTTCCTTGCTGCTCCTGCAGCCCGGCTGCCTGCCGCTGCCTGTGCCGCTCATCACGCCAGCAGCACAAGAGCCACTGGAAAAAGTGTCTGGAATTTATCACCCGTGGCAGGAGCTTTTGTCTGTAATAAAAAACATTTCCCCCCTCCTCTCCTGTAGTGCTTTCCCCCTTCCTTTCTCTCATTATTATTATTATTAAGGAGCTTAATGCCATATATCTTGCTGTTTCATAAATAACCCCTGCATTCAAACAGCACTGGGTAAATGGGCAGTCCAGCTTGTGCAATTTGTTTGACAAAATGAATCCAGAAGAATATGAGGCTGTGGAGGAAAGACAAATAGAGCAGCTTGGATGGATGTGTTAACCAAGAGAGAGAAAAAAAAGGCTTGGCAGAGCGGTTGGTGCTATATTTATCCATGCAAATGGAGTTTGGGGGCTAGTTTATTAAAAATAGAGTGCAGAGCTTGCCAGAAGGGTCAGTGTCTCCCGGGTGGGATCACAAGAAACGCAGAGCTGCCAGGGGGATGGAGGGAGCTGGGCTCGTGCGTGGCCAGGGGAGGTTTGGTCTTTCTGGTGATGGGGGACAGGCAGTACTGGGAGACTGAAAGGGCCCCCCCAGACTGGTGTTTGCCTTCCTGGGGCGCACGAGGAGCCCTGGTGCTGCACAAACCCCAACACAGAGGTTCCTGCAGGGAGCAGACAGTCTCTTCCAAATTATCTTCAGGTGCTTGTTGACTCTTTGATCAGCAGCCTAGAGAAATCCTGGGTTGCTGCAGCAGAGCCCAGCCAGGCAGCGGTACCCACACTGGCTCGGGATGCTCCCAGAGAGGAGCATCATTTTCCAGGGATGGGAAACACCCAGGCTGCAGCTCCTGCATCTCCCCTTTTCCAGGCTCACCCCTGAGCTGAAGTGCTGAATTTTTAATCAAAGCAATGGTTGTGCTTTCAGGTAAAGGGTGTGTGTACAGAGGGGGATGCTCTCCTACCTCCTCACCTCCTCCCTGCCCTCAGAGCTCCTCCTGAGCTGCCTTTGCTCTGGCTTTGCAAACACTTCCAAGGGAAGCCTGTGGGATGCAGGATGCAGGAAGCAGAGGCCGTTGCTCCTGCAGACCTTTGCTGGGCCTGAGCTGCCTGCCAGAGGGAGACACAGGCAGAGCTGTGGTGCAGGTAGCTCACGTGTTGGGCAGCTCATCCACTGTGAGGGATGCTGGCTCATTAGCTGAGGAAACACCTCTCTCCTGTCTGCTTCCCTCCCCCCATCTCCCAGTGGGAATGCAGCGTTCCCCCCCATCCTTCTCCCCATTCCCAATGTCTATGAGTATTCTTTTTTAAGTGGCAAGCTGAATATTTTAAACAACACCGCTTAAAATCTATAATTTATGGGCAGAGCTTCAGAAGAGGAGATCAGTTGTCTCGGTGCTGGGGGTGGCTCTCCATCTGCAGCAGCCCCTGCTGCTCTGTTCCCAGACAACTGGCACGGCATAAGGGATGAGCCCTGGGCAGGGTAGCCACTGAGCAGTGCCCAGAAACTCCCCAGCTCTGAACGAAGGGAAGGAGGACTGTCTTCTCTTGCAGCCAGGAGTGGCTCTGAGCTCTCCCCCAGCATCAGCCCCAAGGAGAGAGCCCTGTCCTTGCCCCAGAGCAGCTGGCTGGGCCCAGGGCTTTGGCTGGGAGCAGGGCTATGTCAGCCTGCTGTCCCTCAGCTCCTCTCTGGGCAGTCTCTCAGCTCCTGCTCAGGGTGATACAGCAGCTTGGTGCACCTCTGCCCCTCCTGCCAGCTGCTTTCGGTGTTAGGTCTGGATCCCAGCTGCAGCTCCCACCTCACCCCTTACCCAGTGCTGTTTCAGCTCCTTCCCATTCCTCCTTCACCAGCCCTGCGCCCTCAGGGAGGGGGGTGGCTGTTGGGGCCCAGGATACCCCCTCGTCTTGGTCCTGAGGAGTTTGGCCCAGGGAAAGGAAGGATGTGAGTGAAGAGGAAACAATGGCCACTTTTCAGGGTCACAGCAATCCAAGAAGGAGCCTCCATGGCCTTAAAACCCTTAAAAACTGGGATTTAACACTGCAGGGAGCCGGGGACCAGGCGAGGAGTCCAAGCTTGCAGAGGCTGAGCTCTCAAAAGCTGGCAGGCTGGACAAGACAGGGAGCTGCAGCAGCACCTGGACTCGAGCTTAAAGGCACTGCTGGAGAGTGGGGAGACCCCAGGTCATGGGGAGGAGACCTTCCTCTGCTGCCCTCCCCTCTGTGCCCCTGCATGTTCCCCAAGCAGAGCTGCATGCAGGAGCATGCCAGGCCTGTTCATTAATGGGACTGGAGAGACTTTTGCTTCGATTAATTAATCTGCTGCTCTTCCCCCTTTTCAGGAGCATCTTTTATTCATGGCCAGGCGGCGCAGGCACCGCTGCTTGCTGCCTCCTCAGGATGCTGGCATCAATATTTCATCCCGGAGCCTGCTCGTGCTGAAGAGCTCGTGTCCCACGTACCTGCCTCTTCCCGCTCATCTCCTGCCCTGACTCTGCTCACACACCCCCTTCCAGCCCCAGACTGGGTCTCCCCATCTCCTCACCCCCCCGTACGGCCTCTCCCAGCTCCTATTCCCTGGTGACTAAGGTGGCTTAGAGCCCTTCGTGCTCTGCGATGCCAGCCCTGTGCAGCTATTGCTGTGGCAATAATGGCTTCTGGGGGCAGCTTGTTTCCATACAAGGCAGCAGGAAAGGGGAGCAGCCCTCTGTCTGTCCTTCTGCCCCCTCCCAGGACAGCAGGGCAAGCAGGACCTGTGTTTCAGTTGCCAGAGGAGCAGCCTGGTGCTGTGGCTGTAACCTGGGAGGGAAGTGGGCTGCTGAGGGAGAAAACCCTGGCTGTACCTGTCAGAGGAGCAGCAGAAACGATGAAAAGAAACTCTCCTCCTGGTTCTTCACCCCTCTCCTGGGTCCTGTGCAGGCACTCTCAGGCGTTACCGAGCTGTGCAGAGCTCCAAGGCCAGGAGCAGCCTTTGCCAGCAGCTTCTGTGGCCCCAGCAAGGCGCTCTGCCTGAACAAGGGCAGGCCACGGTGCTGCCGCTTCGAGTGGCACTTCATTTACTGAATGGGAGCTCCATCATCCTCTTCAAGTGAAAAAAAACAGGCTGTGAAGTTTCTGAGCTGGGAGCTGGTGGAAGCCTTTGCGTTCAGGCAGGTGGCACACAGGAGCATCTCCTCGCTGGATATAGAAGCTCCTGGTTTATCCTTGGGCTTCCTTACGTGATGCTTCGCTTCCCTCTTCACTGGGAGTTGGAAGGATCTGTCAGGGGGCCTGATAGCTCCTTCCTGGTGCCTTCAGCACCAGTGTATCCAATGCACATTGTATTTGGGGGTCTCAGCCACACGCTGATCTCAGGCTGTGGCTGTCAAGGAGGCAGATTAATTATAGTTCAATGTGTGTTGCAGTTCAGCTCTAGCTTCCAGAAGTGTCTTTCACACCAGAGTGAGCCTGTGGATCAGGGAGGATGCTTTTCCTCCTTTCCCACCTTGCAAGGGAGGGCAGGGTGGTAAAAAGGGGGCTCTAGCTGTGCCCACCCTGTTTTGCTCAGACAGGTGCCCTGGGAGGAGACTGGTACCGAGGTGTTGAAGTGCAGAGCTGACCCGTTTCCAGCAGGGAGGCATCTTTGGCTCCATGGCCAGTGGATAGGGCACACTGTCCCTGATTGAAGCTCCTGTTGTGGCAGGGACACGCTTTGTGCCTCTTGTGGGATGGGAGGATGGGCCTCACAAGGCGTGATCTGTGCCCCTTCCTCTTCACCCCAGCTCCCACCGATTCCTGGTGCATCATTCAGCACTTCAAGAGCAAGGGAGCACAATAGCTTATGACCTGAAAGCCCCCAGCTCTCTGGCTCACAGTAAATAGCTCCTGCCTGCCCTGCAGCAGAGCCAAGTGCTTTAGGAGTCACCAGACAATGTGTCCTATCCACTGGCCATGGAGCCAAAGATGCCTCGCTGCTGGAAACGGGTCCACTCTTCACTGTAACAGCTCCTTACCAGTCTCCTCCCAGGGCACCTGTCTGAGCAAAGCACCATCTCAAAGAGAGTCCCAAAACTGGGGGGGTAAAACGTGCCTGCTCCAAACTGAGCTGCATTTGGTATGAGCAGACGTGGCTACAGGAGAGTGGCAGTCCCCACGTGTGCCCTTGGAGCCTGGGAGAAGGCACAGACAGAGAGGGGAGTGGGGAGCAGCTTGTCCTGCCAGGGCTGGGCTGTGCTGGGGTGCACGTGCAGGCGAGTGTGCATCCCAACACGAGTGCTGGGGACGTGCCCCATCAAGGGAGTGTGACTGCAGGGTGCAGGATGTGGAGGCTGCGAGTGGCAGAATCTCCTCAGCCTCATTAAACTCTCCTGTCCAAATTAAATGTCAGATTTGCATATGGGTTCTGTGTTTCCAGGGCCCATTATGCAGCAGCCAGGAGGAAGCACGTGGGTGGGGGGTGCTGTGGGAATCCAGCAGGGAGTGAGAGCCCTGGTGTCTGCTGGGTTGCAAGGACACACCGTGGAAGATGCCTGGTGGGGCTGAAGGAGGAGGAGCTGGTGACAGATGCCTGTGCAAGGCAGCGGTGGGCTGGGGGCAGCGGTGGGCTGGGGGTTATACTTTGCAGTGGGGAGCAGCCTGTCCTCCTCACTGGTACATTTCAAAGCACTTTGCCTGGGCCCAGACCAGTTTGTCCAGCCCATGGATGCTTTATGCAGGGGCTTCCATCCTGCAAGGCAGCAGGAGCAGGGCAGAAGATACCCTCTTCACCCCTCTTCATGCAGGACCAGACTGGAGAGTCATGAAGGATTAGCATAAAGATTAGAGAGCATCATCTGGTGGGGAGGTGAGACGATGTTTGTTCTTTCAGGACACAGACCATGGTCCCCTGGGTGTGATGTTGTGTGTTGCCCCAGAATCCCTGCCCAGGCCTGAAGGAGTTGGGCAGACTGTGTGTCCCTGGAAAGAGATGGTGAGTGGGAAGGAGGCAGGAGGAAGGAGGAAACAGGCAGGAAGAAGGAGGAAGGAGGTCTCTATTGCTCTGCAAAGCCTGTGCCTGCTGTCCTGCACATCTGTGAAGCATGTCACATCCCTAACGGGCCAGATGCTGAAAGCTGCTGAACATCCTTAGAAGGTCAAAGTCAGACAGCAGAAACCCTCCTGGCTGATGCTGAGACATGGAGTGACAGGGCCTACAGGACAGGAGACGCCTGGGAGGCAGAGTGGCCTCTGAGTCAGCCGTCTCCAGAGGAGGATCTGTGGATGGCTGGGCTTGTTTTCACCAGCTCCACAGCTGGTGGCAGTTTCTGCGCTTCATGCTAGAAGTATCTGGTGTGGCTGACATGCTGGTCCCTGGAGGGAAGCCAGGGGAATGAGACCCCTCCTTTCTCAGTGGGGGTTGATGCTTATGGAGCCCATCCAAGCACTCTTTGCACTGCAGTACCATTTCCCTGGGGAGAAAAGGGGCCCAGCACCAATAAAGAGCCTGCAAGGCCCAGGGCTGGGGGACTGAAGGGTCTGAAGCATCTTCTCTGGCCACCTGCCTAATTCCTGCCTGCCTGCTGGGAGGAAGAGCAGCTGCCTGCTGCAGCAGGGCAGCAGACAGGCCAGTGGTGTGCTGGCAGAGCAGTGGGGGAGGACATCCTTCATGGAGTGATGGAGGCAGCTCCTGTTGCAGGAGAGCAAGCTGTGCAGGATGGCTGGGGCCACGGGGCTCCAAACCCAAACAGCACCAAGCTTTTATGCAGACACCCTTTTACACCTCCCTCTGCTCCTGCCAGGATGGGAATTGGGTCCTCTGTATCCATCTTCCTGTCAGAAAATCCTTAGCCTCTGTATGGATTTGCTCTCTCATCTGTAAGCTATTTAGCACCACGACTATCTAATGGAAGGAGGTGGATGGGTCTGGGGGGCTTTATTGGCAGGACAGTGCTCTGGAGAGGATGCTGGCTCGTTTGTTATCGATGGGGCCCTTCACTGCCTGAGGGAGGATGGGGAGTGGAGCAGTGGTGGATAGCCTGAGATTGCAAATTGGGCTATAGGCTTGAGCCTGAGGTCTGCCTCTGCCCTGTACCCACGAACCCCAGTATCCACTTCCCTTCCCTAACAGCTGCTGTCCTGTAAAACAGTGACGTGTCCCCTTCTCCCCATGGCTGGGGAAGCAGGAGTCTCCTCTCCCTTCCTGTGTAAGGCCCAGAGCTGCTTGCCTGCCTGTGCCTAAGGAGACAGGCAGGTTGTGCAGAGGACACGGAGGCACCTCCTTGGATAGACACCTCCATGTGCCTTCCCATGAGAGCACTGGGCACAGTGCTGTTCTGGGAGAGGTGTCTGGGGATGTGTACACTTGGTGACAGGAAAGAGTGAGAGGGGGATAAAGGGAAGTGCATGCATATAATTCAGCATAACCAAAAATTGCAGGGCAGCAGCCTCTGCCTTCCCTCAGTGCTGTGATGGGGCAGACAGACCCGTGGCTGCTCTGCCTGGATTCCCCAGGGGCAGCTGCTAATGCTGCTCTCCCAGCTCTTCCAGCGAGCTGCCTCTGCCTACCACACTCCTGTAATCACAGGTTGTAAAACCACTGACAAGCCCGTAGACCAGGATGGAGATTACATGCTACATTAAAATTAAAAATGGCCCAGACTCACCAAGCTGTCTTCATTAGGCAGCTGTGCTTTATCTGTGCCTTTTACTGCCAAATAAATAAGCTTTCAGGTGAGTTAGTCAAGCTGCCCTCAGGAGCGGGGGAAGGTGAAGGAGGAGACAGCTCTGCATGGGCACCAGGGATTCTGCTGCAAATCAGCAGCCTGGAAACTGCAGAACTGGTGTAAAATTGGGGTGAAACCCTTAAAACCCACCAACTCTCCCTGAGTCCCCTGCAGAAGGGAGTTCCCTCTGCCAGTGATGCTGCCCACGCTGCGGGCACGGGGTGAAAGGAGTGGCATTTCTCATCTGCTTCCTGCCTGTTCTGGGCTGGGGCTCTGGCTCCCTGATCACTCCTTGACTTCCCAACGTGCCCAGTCCAGGATCATGGGTAACACCGAAATCCAGCCCTCCCACTTCAGCAAGTGGCTGCCTGTCCCCCAGAAGCTCCTTGGTAGTGAGGAGCTCATCAGAAAGCTGCTTCAATGAAACCAGATTTCTTTGTGGCTTCATGAACCAGCCAGTTTTCACAAGAAACCTCATAACAAATTTATCTGGGGGAAGGAATGAAGCTGTGGGTGAATCATCCCATTCCAACCCTTCCAAAATGAAAGACAGAAAGTGCCATTTCAGGTGAGGAGGCCCCGTTCTGGTCAGAAATGGTCTGGAAAATGAAGAGCACAAAGGCTGAGCTTGGGTCAGCGTAGGCAGCAAAGGAGCCCTTGTCCTCCTCACACTCAAGGAGTTCAGGCTGAGCTGAGCTGGGTGAACTTCACCCCGTTAATGCCTTTTAATACAAAATGGGTGCTTTTCTGCTCCACCTTGAACCTTTCAGTGCTGCCAGTGCTGGGAGTGGGTGTATCGCACCTTCCCGCATCACACCGGCTGGTGGGCTGGGAAATAACCCCATGGGGAAGCAGGCTGGGGACCCTTCTCTCTCTGTGGCACCTGCCCTGCCCAAGCAGATGTCCCTGGGTAGGGGCAGAGCATCCTGTGCCAAATTCCAGCCCCATCAGGCTGATGGCCTGGGGTGGAAAGGAAGAAGACTGGCAGGGGGCAGTCACGGAGCATCAGATGTGGGTGCAGATGTTGGCACGATGCAGATTTGTTTCCCTGGTCCTAGTTTGGTCGTTTTTAGGATTTCTTGGGACTTCTCATCTTCCTGTCTGGGAAAAAAGGGAGAAATGCTGCTCATGACCCCCCTCCCCATGGTGTGTGATAAGGATGTGTGAAGCCAGTGATCCCACCCCACAGCAGAGAGGTGACTTAAGCCTTGGGGATGGGGATGGTTTCACTGGCATGGATGTTATCCACAGCAGGAAATCCTCTGTGTCAGGCTTCTGCACTCTGTATAGATGGACAGCAGGACAGAGCCCGTGGCTGTGCCTCCAGCCACCATGCAGCTGGGCATCCAGCCATCCACCCTGCCACGGGGTGAGGTGCTGCAAGCAGAGCCCGGTGTGAGCACGAGGGAACCTTCCCCATCCCTCCACGGGAGCAATCGCTGAGATCTCAAGTGCTCCCCAGGGAGGCAGCAGGAGAACATTCCTGTCTCTGTGCTCCTTCGTGTGCCTTTTCCCCAGCAAAACACCCCACAATTCCTTCTTGACTCGTCAGTCAGGGCGTGGGGAGCTCCTGCCTTCCCTGCACAGCCTTGCCAGGAAGCCTTGTCACCCCGCTCCGAGGGGCACGGCACAAATACCCGTGCTTGTCCCCAGCTGTGCTGTTAAGGAGGCAGTACTCATCTGGATAATGGCCTATTGTTAGGGGATTTAATTAGCTGCGGTTTGTTCGCTGGGCAGACACAAACGAGGGTTTAATTTTCTGGGAGGTGGGGTTTATTCCTGGCATCGGGGGCTCTCTGGGGCCTCCCACGTCACAGGCAGCCTCCAGAGGGGTGGAAAGGACCAGACAAAACTGGGATGCTATGTTAGAAGTGGCAGGAGAGCTCCACTGTGAGCTGGGGTTACCTGTCATATGCAGGTGGCACTAGAGTGTGGCCCTCTGGGCACCAAGCAAGTGTCCTGGTTGCAGAACAGACGCTGCTGGGAGATGAGGGACTGGGGAAGACTTGATCCTTGGGGATAGTGCCAAAGCAACGCAGGGTTCCTGGCATCACACACCTTGCATGTGCTGGAGGGGAGCCATGCAGACCCCCTCTCAGTAGAGGTGTTGAACAAGTGGAGGGAGGTGCTGAGTATGGGAGGAACTCTTCTGAGAAGGGGACAGTTGGCTTCATCCAGCCTGAGAACCCGTCAGCTGCTTTGGAGAATCCTGCAGAAGCCGACCAAGAGAGATGGAGTGTTGGAGACAACGGCACCAATGGGGGGTTTTGGTATTATTTTTATCCTTTCTCTGCCTGCTCTCTACCTCTGCCACCCTGCTTTGCACTTCCAGCCTTGCTGCCTGCATCAGAAAGCCCCAGTCATTCCTCCTTCCAGCAACAGGAGGATGTGTAGATGCTGAGGGGGGCTGGAGAGCCAGGCCTGAGTGTCTCTCAAACTTTCAGAGCCTCATTTCCTTCTGCTCTGCATTCTCTCTCCTCTCTTTGGGCACCCAGGAGCAGAATGGCATTTACCTTCTTGCTGACTGTCAATATTTGCCTGCCTTTGGAACTGTCTGTGTAATGACACTTCTGGAGCGCAGGGCAGGGTGGCCTGGTGCTCGTGTTTCCTCTGGCAGACATTCTCCTGGGGCTGGAGCAGGGAAGGGGAGATGCCTGGGCTCATGTGCTTGCAGATAGACACAGAATCCCAGCCTGGCCTGGGTTGGAAGGGACCCCAAGGGTCACAGAGCTCCAACCCCCTGCCACAGGCAGGGACACCAACCTCCAGACCTGGAGCTGCACCAGGTTGTCCCATCCCACCTGGCCTTTTGTTCTGTGTTACCATGGAACTGGTGGCATCAGGTGCCCTGCACAGGTGATGCTGGAAAAGACCCCCCTGAACTGTCAGGCACGGTGTGCAGCTGGGCACCCCATGCAAGAAACCTCACCTCCTCACCAGAGGACAGAGGAGCTGGGAGCAGTGCTGCAGGTGGGAGCAGTGCTGCAGGTGGGAGCAGTGCTGCAGGTGGGCACAGGGAGCAGTGCCAGATCTGCAGAGCCCACTTGGCTTTTGGGAAACACAGTTCAGAGGCTGCTGAGCTGGAAGGTGGCAGAAACATCGTCTCCCACCTTAGCTGCTCTTTGGTCAAGAGCTGGTTTTGAGCTTGTCCTTTTTTTGTCATGGAAGCAGTGGGGTAAGGAGCCCTGGGCAGCTTTTCCTGTAGCATCCTGGTGCCTGTGCCAAGGACAGGGGGCATCCCAGCTCCCCAAGGGTGGGATAATGGCACTCCTGAGTGACACGGTCACTTCGGTGAGGTTTGTAGGGGTCTGGAGGTGGAAGGAGTGCAAGGAAGAGGTCCTGCAGAGCAGGTGAAGTGGCACCTGCTGCCAGAGGGCTGCCCTCCTGCAGACAACTTCCCACCACAGTTAGACACTGATGAGCAAGGTTTAGAAGCACTGGGAGGCCACCACCTTCTCCAAGTGAGCATGATGCCAGCTCTTCCTCATCCCAGCGTGTGGACTGAGCGTTCAAGAGTCCCTTTCACCCCAGCCCACAAAGCATCTTGCTGCTTTTATGTCTTCTCTTCACGCTGCTGCTATTTGTCATTAGCACATTTTATGAGGCTTTGTTCCCCACCCCCAGTTAAAATAAAGAAAGTCTTAATAAAATGCCAGGACACACACTGAGCAGGAGAACAAATTGTCAGTGCGTTCATTAAACAAAGACACTGCTCCTCCAGTCTCTGGATGGAAATTAATTACCCTCCTGGAACTTCAACCTGGATGTCTGATTGACAGCAGGGGCTGGGTCTGAATCCCTTTTTTTAGGGGCTGCAGTGGGAACTGTCTTGCCAGCACTGCAGAGCAGAGTCCAGCAGCTCGCTGGGTGCAAGCACCCAGCCTGGTTTTGGATATGCCTCCTTGGTGGGTGGCATCTGAACACCAAGAGGAAATGAACGGTGCCAAGGCCAAAGTCATGCTGGCTCCTTCATAATTATGGAGGTTGGGTGTTAATTGTGGCCTTTTCAGCCCAGGTGATGGCAGGGGGCTGTGGAGGGCTCTGAGACAGCAGCTCACAGGAGGTCTCTGCAAAGGACAGGAGCTAAACCCTTCCGAAACCAGCAGGTTTCGGGCTCCCTCATGGGCTTGTAGCCCAGCTGGAGCTGAATTCCTGGGCTAGCTGAGCCTTTTGTCACACTCATGTCCATTCTATTTGCCCACCTCCCCCTGCCAGAGCCACAGGAGAGCAGGATTCCTCTTCACCCTGGAAATAACCCCCCTTGTGCCTGTACCAGCCCGTGCACAGGGAGTCGCAGTGTTGCTCTGCCACAACCAGTGCCCACAGTTCCCAGCCCGGAGCTGGCACTGGGCTCCAGGCTCCAGCCTGGCTCAGAGATGTTCCACAGCGGTGTAAACGCTCTCCCCCACCATAAGGGTGCATCACTAGTCAGTGAGTGATAATGAACCTCTTAGCTGGGAGTGGAGAGAGGGGGAAAGCAGGAGGATGAACGAGCCAGGAAAGGGAGAATGACTGCCGATGCAGTTAGTTAATAAAGGGGTTCCAGAAAGCAAGGTGAAGAGACAGTGGCAATTTTATGCACTGCCAGGCAGGCCCATTTGTCCTGGGAGCAGCTCCAATTTCTCTCTGAGCTGCTCTTTTTCTTTAGAAACGGAGCTGTGGAAGAGGGGAAAAAAAGTAAATATTAAAATCAGCACCCAAACTGGCAAAGAAAAACCCTGCTTTAATCTCTGCATCCAGAGATGGATCTTCTCCCAAACAAGTTAGACAAAGGGGAATTTAGAATATTGGCCAGTTACACAAGGCAAAGCCTGAAATCATCCAGCTTTTGATGTTAGCCTTGTCATAGCCCCATTCTAACCAAAACAGAAAGCCAAATTTCATCTGTACAACTATTAATTCCCACTCATCTAAGCATCCACCCACCCGCCCTCGTTCACTCCCCATTCATTCACGACCATTTAAGAACCAGCCTCCCTTCAACCCCTTATTAGCACAGTAATTGTGATGCCTTAACTCTACAACTGGTTCAAATCCTCCTCCTGTCATGAACTGTTCCTAACACTGGATCCTAACTCATGGCCTTTGCCCTCTCCTGATCCCAACCCAGAGGAAAGGACACTTGCTGCTCCTGCAGCACCACACAGGGTCCCACTCTTGCTTTCAAACCAACCTTTTAGCAGGTCCCTGAGCATCAAGGAGGAGTGAGGTGTACCTGATGACGTGCCACAGCGCTCCAGTTTCTGACTGGGGAGAAAAGAAAGGTAATTGGAGGAGACAGCTTGGAAAGGCATTCCTCTATGCAGAAGCAGCCATGGATTTTCCTTGTGAACAATGGGAACTCCCTGTGGAAAGGCTGGTTATGTTTTCAGGACCACAGGATGGGGAGATGAATAGGAAAGTGGAAGTGTTAAAGTCTGGCTGGGCAGTGTTTGCAGAGGGATGGGTGGGAAGGTTTTGCAGCAGGAATCTGGGCAGTGGGGTCTGTTTGCCCAGAAATTCCACTTGCCACAAACCATTCCCTGTGAGCAGGTCCAGTGTCTGGGCTCCTGAGCAGTTAGTGCACACCCAGGCCATGTCTTGACCTTGGCAGAGACACTCTGGTGGCTTGGTACAAGGATGAGTGAGACTGAGCACAGAGGCACCATTTGTCTCAAGTGTGGGACACAGGGGGACATGGGCAGCCCCTTCTCAGTGTCTGTGGGGACAGGACAAGGGGCGATGGGCTGAAGTTGGAGCACAGGGAGTTCCCCCCCAATCTGGGGAAGAACTTCTTCCCAGTGAGGGTGAGGGAGCCCTGGGACAGGCTGCCCAGGGGGTGTGGAGTCTCCTTCTCTGGAGAGATTCCAGCCCTGTCCTAGGGACCCTGCTTTGGCAGGGGGTGGGACCCCATGGGCTCTGGAGGGCCCTCCCAACCCCTGGGATTCTGTGAGTCTGTGATTCTGTGATCTGAAAGCAGATGCACACTGCTAGCACGGGAGTGTTTCTGCTGCAGAAGGCAGTCAGTGTGTTTTATCCCATCCTGTCCATCCACAGCCTGGCCACGGGAAGGCTGGGAAGGAGCTGCCAGCTAGGGCAGTGACCACGAGCACTCAGCCAGGGCTGTCAGAGCAGCTCCCAGGCCTTGTCTCCAAGGGAACACACAGAAAGGGTCAGGAGAACCGGCGCCTTTCTCAAGGAGGATTAAATCTGATGGGGTTGTCCCTGAGCACAGGGTCTGGCACAGAGGCTGAGAGGTTCCTGTGTCTGTCCAACCTCCTCTACCTGTCCTGCCTTTACCCCTCTGGGGGAGCACAGTCCCCTTGCTCTCTCTGGATGACTGGAGTGCCAAGGGGTTTCTCTGAACCAGGGTACCAACAGTGCGTGCCCCTCCGCAGGGGGTAAGCCTCTCATGGGGGTGCAGGCTTTTGGGTGCAGGCTTTTTGGGGGCCGTGGTGTTGTTCTGGCAGGTGAGAGCTGTGGGGTCTGGGAGGTCTGTGGAGCCTGGCTGAGTGGTGGTGTGGAGGAGGAGGAGGAGGATGCTGCTGTGGATGTCACCGTGAGGAGCGGCGTTGGGCTCAGTGACATGAGGTGGCTTGTGTGTTGCAGCTCAAGCCTGAGGTGACTTGGAGCTGCCAGCTGTCCCCCTCCTGTTTCACTAGCAGTGGCCTCTGTGAGCTGGGGCTGGGGTTCAGCACAGCTCAGCTGGGGCACAGGGCCCTGCTCCAGTGGCTGCGATCACATCACAGGGAGTTATCAGGTGGCTGCACCTGGCTTAGAGAGCTCCAGGAAGGCACAGGAGTGCAAAAGGCACAGCAAAGCACTGGTGGTTTATGAAATTAAAAAGTTCATGGGTGCCAAATCCACATGCTAGAGAGGAGCTGAGGGATGGGAGAAGTCTGAGCAACACTTTATCAGGAGGCAGGACAAGGAGATTGGAGTTGAAAGCACTGTAGTGCCTGATTTGCTATCTCTTCCCTGCACCTTGGCTGCAATTTCTGCCTTTAAGGGTTTGTTAGGCACTTTGTGTGAGAAATATTTTATATGTATTCAGTGGGCTCTGCTTGCAGAGGCCTCAGATCAAGTGTCCCTTGTTCCCTACCACAAACAAAAACAAGAGGAGAAAGGACAGAAATACTTAACATGTGTCTCAGGCACAGGAAAATGGAATCCTGAAGTTTAAACTGGTTCTGGATGCTCTAAGATGCTGGGAGGGGGGAGAAGGGGAACTCATGGGCAGGCAGCTCTGCTGTTAGCTGAGGAGGCAGTTGGCAGAATCAAAGAGGTCCATGCAAGGAGTGCCTGTGGTTAGTCTGTGCCAGAGCCCAGCTGATGTCAGAATAGAAACCTCTCAAGAGGTCCAGGGCCTTAAATGATGCTGCCAGAGACTGAGGTTTTACTTCCTACATTATAATGATGAGGCAGATTGCTGGTTTTGCCTTGGGAACACGATGCCAATTGAAAGCTGGGTCTCAGGGTGGTGGATCAGAGTCCCCTTTGCTTCCAGAGTCGACTATCTCATTTCCACTCTTTCCTCAAAGGAAAAATCTCCATTCTTCACTGGAGAATCACTGGGTATCAAGGCTGGAAACCTTGATGCCACTGGGCACCAGTGTATGGTCAGCTGCTGGCCACAGGCCCTGTAGATGCTGGTGCTGCCTGGGGATGTTTAGCAATGATATCACGACTTGCTGGCAGTGGCACAACAGGAAATTGGAGCAGTAAAATATTTCCCTCCTCACTGCATCCCATTTACATGTTTATAATGGAGGTTTTTAAGGCCCTAATGAGCAGGAATGCTCATTGCTGGGGGAGGATGATTAAAGCAGAGACAGGCCTGATTGCAGGCTGTAACAAAGGGGTGTTAATTACATCAGAGGAACCAGGAGGGCAGTGCAGCTGGAGTGGCTGCTGTTTGCCACCCCGTGGCTGGGGGCTGACCGTGTGCCCCTCAGCCTGGCACAGATGTGCTCACCCACAGGCTCCAGACCTCGGTGGAACGCAGCTGAGATGCAGCTATGGGATTGAGAAGGACAAAGCAAAGAGTAAAGCCCCCAAACCAGCAAGAAAGACTTTTCAGCTGCAGCCTGCAAGAGGAGGGAGCTGAGACTGTGTGTGGAAAGCTGCTGGGGAGATGGGCAGAGCTGTCTGTGGGGGAAGAAAGCAGGGTCAGGGCCAGAAGGAAGGTGCTCAGAGAGGGAAGAAGAGGGGAAGGGTCTGGCTGGGGGCCCAGCCTGTTAGGCAGGGGGGTCAGGTGGTGAATTGATGGGGTGCAGATTAACGAGCTTCTCTTGGGTGCATAGAAATCAAAGCCAGCCTTTGAAGCTATGTGGAGGATGCTGTGGTTGTTTCTTCTTTGTCAGCCAGGTTCTCTCCAAGCTCTGATTTCTGCTACCTTGCTGGTGGAGCAATGCCCCAGGGAGGCACCTCCTTGGATAGACACCTCCATCTGCCTTCCCATGAGAGCACTGGGCACAGTGCTGTTCTGGGAGAGGTGTCTGGGGATGTGTACACTTGGTGACAGGAAAGAGAGAGAGGGGGATAAAGGGAAGTGCATGCATATAATTCAGCATAACCAAAAATTGCAGGGAAAACAGTGAATTAATGGAGGGCTGTGTGAATGAGTGAAAGAACAACTGAAAACTATCTTTGGCAACTGCACAGGGCCCAATTTAAGCAGAATAATCCAGATATTTTCTCTTTAAATAAAGCAGCAGAGCCCAAAGTGTTTGAGGTGGTCCCAGTCAAAGCCTGAGTGTGGAGCTTTCATCTGCCCTTGACAGAGCAATTAAAGGGGGGGATGCAGGCTCTGAAACACAGCCCCGTGGCACAAGCTGAATATTTAATGGAGATGTGGGCTTTGAAAGCCCCAACCAACCTAGTGGAATGGGGAAGCTGATGGAGCTTTAAGGAAAAGGAGGGAAGGACCCAGCTGGCACGTGCAGCTCTGCCAGCAGCTCCAGGCTGTGGCTGGGATGGTGAGCACCAGTGAGGAAAGGACAGGGGGGCTGCTCTTGTGGGGTGGAAGGGATGCAGGTAGGATTGCACTGTGATGGTTCTAGTCAAGTTTGACTAATGCCTTTCTACTGGAGCAAGGACCCCTTGAAACACTAAAGGGGGGAAGGGGAAACAGTGCCTCAGACCTTGAAGGCAGATTTCCTGCTCACAGACACTGTGTAGTGCTGTGACCAGAGCTGAGGGGGTGGGGATGTCAGTCAGCATGGCTGCCTCTATGCCCTGATCCTCAGAAGGTGAGTCTGCTTTGGCCTGGTCCCTGTGCAAGCAATTAAATCTGGCAGTGTGGGGCAGAGGCCCCTGAAGCAGGAATCCTCCCTCCTTCATGCCTGGCTCACCCTGCTCCTGTGCTTCAGGGCACCATGTAGCACCAGTGCAAACCCAGAAGGAACCAGTGTGAAAGGTGGCTGAGGCCACTGCAGTGCTGTCTGCCCTGCCTCAGCCATGCAGAGAAACTGCCTAGAGACTGAGGGAGGAATGTGTCCCCCCATCCTTGCTGGCAGGGAAATGCAGGCTGGGCAGGGAGCAGGCAGCTCTTTTCCAGGCTGTCTCCTTAGATCCACTGTAATAGTGTTGCCCAAAAGGTGTGTGAAGTGGATCTTCCCACCTCTCCTGGCCCATGTCAGTGTGAGATGGGCTTTCTGTGTGTGTGTGGTGCCAAATGACTCCCAGGAGTGACTAACAGCAGATGGACAAAGACTGGCCACGGGCTCTGCTCCCCTCAGTGCAAGCATCCCCTCACAGAGGTGTGCACAGCCTCCCCCAGCTGAAAGCCCTTCCCAGCAGGTGCCTGTTGCAGAGGGAAGTGTCATTAACTGCAGCCAGCCTTGGGAATGAATGGGAATGACTGGCTGAGAGGGGATCAATGAGAGGTTCCAGCCCTTGCACAAAGGCTCATTTAGAGAACTGCTCTCCAGTTCAGCCTAATGCATGAATAGCCCAGGGTCATTCCAGCCTGCTCCTGTTGATGCTGACTGGCACTTGTGGAAGAGGCTGCCCTGCCTGTGCTGCGATGCTCTGGGCCCTGAGATGCCCAGGGAAAGCCCAGCAGAGCAGCCCAGCACCAAAGGAGCCTTCATGTCAGGCTGCACCCTGTGTTTTGATGCTTCTGTTTTGGTGGGGAGTGTTTTGGGGTTTGAAAGCCTCTCCCCTGTGTGGCTGGTGGGAATGTTACGTTTAACTCTGCCCTGTCATACGTGTAGCCTGTGTGGGACCCAGGGCCTTTGCTCTGCATCCTGGAGAGCCAGCCTGACACGTAGCATTGTTTGGGGGGCTCTGAGGCTGTTTCCACAGTGCTAAAGGAATAATAAGATACATCAGGGCTGCTTCTCCACTGCTGAGGGCAACCTCTTGGTCTGCAGGTTCTGATCAGCCTCTGTGTCCCCCTGGGAGGAGGTAGGAGCTTGTGGGGGAGGAGAGGAGAGCTGGTGAGTTGGCATGCAGGTTAGCTCAGCTGCCAGAGCTGAAGGAACTCATTAAAGGGATTAGCCACCATCCCTGACTGGATTTAGGATGGTGGCTGTTATTATCAATAAGTAATCCTGTCTCCAATCCTCTCGAGTGGCTTGGGAAAGACAGAGAGAGAGGGAAGGGTGGGAGGGAAGGAGGGAGGGAGTGTAAAGAAATGAGGGGAAAATTAAGGGAAGTGCTGGAGGCAAGGCATAAGTCATCCCTGAGCGGGGAGCTAGCCAAGGAGCAAACTCCATTCCTGCTCCCTGGGCTGGAGAGCTGGTCAGGAGTCAGGAGAGGATCAGCTCCCAAGTCACTGGAACCTGCAACACCTTCACTGGTTCCTCCCTCACCTGAGCTGGAGGAGCTGAACTCCTACAAAGGATGGCAGTGGAAAGGCAGGCTCTGGCATGGGACCCTGCTGCAACACACCGTGCAGGGCTTGCAACCATCCAGGTTAGGCATGCTGGGAGAAGATTGTGCTGTGCAGTGGCTGGGGGATGGAATGTTGATGAGCTCTGACACAGCCGCTCATAACCTTTTCATTAGAAAATTATGTTTAATAGGAATTGTTCTGACACCTCTCAGCAGCGTTTTCTCCTAATTCATTACAGACTGGCGTGGTGGGGAGGAGGGGGGAGATAAATGGAAAGGTATCTGCTCAGACAGTTTCTGTTTGGTGGCAATATTTACGCTAATCAGGCTGTGGTGTGAAGTGACTGGAGAACAGGAGGTGGGAGCGGGGGTGGAAGGAGCAGGAGCACAAAAGAGAAATGCTAGTGGGAATGGTTTCCTGGAACCCTGAGGGAGAAGAGGCAGAATCAACCCGATGCACACAGCAGGGAAATGTAAAACAGCTGGTGGATACAGAAAGCAGGCAGACAAGGAGCGAGGAGCTGCTGCAGCTTGTGCGGGCTGCACAAGGGTGGTTGGTGCTGACATGCCTAAAGCCTGAGGGAGCATCACCAAGAAACCACCTGCTGATCCTTCCACTGGCAATAGTGTCCAGCCTTCCACTTGCAATTACATGTTCACCTGAGCATCCACCTGCTTGCCTCTTCTAGTTACATGTTTATCTACCTATCTGTCCACCCATCTCATTTACCTACTCACCTCTTTGTCTGTTCCCTTCTCTGCAGTACCCATCCAAACAGGGGGTGAAGTTGTCTTCCTTCTGTTCAGGATGAGAATCCAGCCTCATTATTTCCTGTGAAATAGCAGTTTTTGTAAAGAAACATTGTTTTGGGCCGACTACAATATTTCCTTACAATTGTGCCTTGAAAAGATAAGAGTATAAAAGCCATGTTCCAGCACAGCAGGTCTTAGGATGAAAAATGGTGTTCCTCTCCAGCAGTGTCAAAACTCTGCTTCTCCTTTACCAAATGGCATCTCTACCTATTTTTTTAACCAAAACTTCTTTCCACTCGATGGGGGTGTGTGTGTTGGAGGAAGAAGCAGCAGAGCAAGCATGGCAGATGTCTCCATGTCCTTGTCTCCACGATGCAGCTTCATATCAAAAGCAAAGGCAGGTGCACAGCTGATGCTTTGGTGCAAAGGATGCACGTGGTGTGGGATGCTGGGGTGTCCAGCCCACAGTGCCACTCCAGATAAGGGCCATGTGGGATGGTACCTGGTGTGTCTGTGTGTTTTGGCTTTCGTGGAGGATGAGAGAAGAACTGGCAGAGTTTGAGTTGGTGGCAGCAGTGACAGTGCTGTTGGTCAAATTAGTAGCAGAAGGTGCTGCTGTGGGATAATTTGCATGAGCTGACTTGGGGCACCGCAGAGCCTTCAGTTCCTGCTGGAGTCAGCGGTGAGAGAGGACTCTACAAAGGGCAGCTGTGTTCTGGTTTGTTTTTTCCTGTTAGTGCAGAAAGAGTGTGGTTAAACTCAGCTTTCTCTTCAGCCCTGCAATGATGACACCTCCCCCAGACACCCACCCTGTGGGTGCCTCGAACATCGCAGCCAACAGCAGTTTCTGGCAAGTTCACTGCAGCCTCTTGGAGAGGCCACAGTCTGGTGGAGGGCTGGCAGCTAGTCCTGCCCTCTTCTCCCTGACACCGTGTATGACACGAAGCCAATCATGTCACCCCAGCCTCTATTTCCAATTCTATATGATGGAGGGGAATACCATGTGCAGGAACATCAGGAATAATAGTTATTTGCACAGCTCTTTGAGATCCTTAAAGGGAAAACCCCGGAGAGATGTAAAGTATTATTATAAGGGCTGTAAGTTCTTTGCAGGCAGTTAAAGGGATAATAAATTCATTGCCCAGGAGATCTGGTAGTAGAAGTTCTGTGCAGAATATGGTAAAAAGGTAAGAGTGCTGGAGACCAGGAGCTTTTAAAGATTGATGCTGAGCAGAAGGGCAATATAGCCAGGGTTATCTTGCTTCTGGCTCGAAGTCGGGGGTGTTGAAGGGCAGGCTGAGAAGGGTCAGCGTGTGCCTGTGCATTTTTGGCATGGTCTGTGCTGTGTGTTAATCTCAGGGTCTGACTCAGCTTCTTCCCCAAGGATGGGGTTGTGCAGGTCAGAATGGGGACAGACAGGAGCCAGTGGCGTGGAGCACTTGCTTGCTAACAGAGCTATGTTAAGCAATTTCTCCCTAGGCACCCCTAAAAGAAAGGAGAACTTAAAGCTTTTTCTAATTCTGTTTCCTTTCTAGCAAAAGGAAATAAACTTAAGTCTAGCAACTCTTTGTTGGCTAAAGTAACCCTTTCATAAGCCAGTCAGTGTGTCTGGAGCCTCACAATGGGCTGTTCCCCAGCAGTTTTACTATTTAATCACATTGTAGTCAAATATTTGGGCCTAATTTCTCATTTGAATTTCTTTGGCTTCATCTTCCAGTCATCGGGTTGTTCTTAAGCCTCTTTTCTTGGCATTAATGAGGCCTTTAGTACCTGCTATTGCCTCCGCACAAAGGTTTTTATCTGTTCCACTCAAGTCACTCCTCAATCGGCTTGAGCTCTTTGTGACCCTCCGGGGAGCGATGGATCAGGCTCTCAGCATGCTCTGCATCTGCCCCGGGCTTCACCAGGGAAAGCAGCTGGCCAGACACCAGCCCCGCTTCAGAGAATCCCTGCTCCATGGGTGCTCCCAAGCCAGGTAGGTTATCCCAGGCAGGTCGTGTCATTTGGTGAGGCCCCAGAGATCTGCAGCATCCCTCGGAGAGCAGGGTGGGAATCGGCGTGTGATGCTCCCACCGAGGCTGGGTCCAGTGGAGGAGCTGCCTCTTGTGCAACTGGGAACCGACTCACCTGCATCCCACCCTGCTCCCACTGGGGCTACAGGCAGGTCCTTGGCCAGGCTCCCTGACTCACCCAGATCTCTCCCTGAGCAATCTCCCCCTTATTGCCACAGCTGCCCTTAGATCTTCGGGCCTCCTGCAAATTTCATGAGTATTAATTTAATTCTTCATATCAGGATTACTGAGGGAAATTGAGTCCAAGCCTAGAGATGTGTTGGAAGCACCACTCACACCTCTCCCTTGCTCAGCGATGCTCCCCCACTGACACCCCTTGGTGAGGCACAGCCAGGGCTGATGCTGAATCCATCCCCACGAGCTTTGCTGGTATCGTAGAGCGTTAATTTTTTAATCAGGAGGTTGCGATACAAAGTCAAACATCTTACAACAGCTAAATACATTACATCTTCACAGTTCCCCTTATCAACCAAACTTGTAATCTCATCAAAGAAAGAAATCAGATTTGTCTGACAAGGCCTATTTTCCATACAGCCATGTTGACTGATGTTAATTATATTTCTCCCCTTTAATTCACTATCAATCGAATCATATATCAACTTTTCTGATTGCTTTGCCAGGGACAGATGTTAAACTGACTGGCCTAGATTCCCTGTCTTGTGGCAGCTGTGAAACATAGTCACCACGCTCACATTTTCCTGCCTTTTCCAGGGATCCAGAGAGGTGTGAGGAGCAAACAGAGCAGCCACTTAGTAGGAATGAAAGGGGGGAAGAGGATATCTCTCACTTTGACCACTGGCTGTTCACTTGCCTTTGCCTCTTCTAAAGGAGGGAAGGGTGAGATGAGATATTAGGGGGAAGTTCTTTCCAGAGAGAGTGGTGAGGGGCTGGAACAGGCTGCCCAGAGAGGGGGTGGACGCCCCATCCCTGGGGGTGCTCAAGGCCAGGTTGGATGGGGCCCTGGGCAACCTTGGACTGGAGGTTGGTGGCCCTGCCTGTGGCAGGGTGTTGGAGCTCTGTGATCCTTGGGGTCCCTTCCAGCCCAGCCCAGCCTGTGATTCTATGACTTTTTACACTGTAGTCTGGATGTCGTATCGAGGTGAGATGCTTGCAGTTAGTGCATCTGTAATGCTCCTCTTGGCGAGACGCATCTCCAGAGAAGAGATGGCAGGAAGCCCTGGGAAACCACCTGAAGTGAGAGCTGATGCAGGCCCATGTCAGCTGGCTGTCCCTGTTTGGCCTGGGAAACTCACCTCTTTTGTGTAATGGAAGCAGCCAGGACCCTCTGGGAACACTCCTGGCAGGTGCATTGGGGTAGGATCCTTGAGATCTGCTTCTGTCCTTGTGTTGCACGTCTCTGCTCCCGGATTCTTCTGACCCAAATGCACCTTGCTACTGCAGCATCTCCTCCTCAGCCTGTACCTTGGTGTTAAATAAATACTGCTGCCAGGTTTGGGTTGGGCTGAGCCCTTGGGCTGGGCAGTGTGGAGCTCAGCCATGAAAATGCCCTCCTGCCTTGCAGGAAGGTGCTGTGAGGTTGGTGCTCTCTGCCCCCTCCAGCACCATGGGGTGCTGGGCCCAGCGCACGCAAGGTGTTTTGGGGACTTGCTTTTGGCTCTGCAGTGGAACAAAGGGCTCTTCCCTCCTGGCATAGGACACTTCTTCTGATTTCCACACAGAGCAATGTTCCTGGATCGTCCCAAGGATTACCCCAGCCCTGAAAACACTTGCTTTGAGACCAGACTCATCAGCTGACAGGCTAGCTCCCACCAGAAGGACAAGGGGAAAGCTCCTTTAGAAAGGTCTCTCTGCTTCAGGGCACAGACAAGTGCTGTTGAACTGGCATGAAGGAGGAGCTGGCAGCCTTGTAGGCATGCTGGATCCTTGGAGATCAGTCCCTGGAGAATTGGGGTGAGGTGAAAGACTGACCAAGGGCCGTGCAGAGCTCCCTGGGTTTGGAGGCGCCGTGAGCACTTCCACAGGCCCAGGAGATGTCACCGTGTGTATCCACCCACCCGACCAGCTCTGTCCATCCTAGTTCCATGCTGCAAAGGCATGAGCTGTTGATGACTTGAGAAGAGAGCTGGTGTTTATTAAATGAGGAGAATTCAGTGGGTTTGTGTAGAGCAGCAGGTACCTGTCCCTGGGAGGGGCATGTTCCCAGGCTGCTCTGATCCAGCAGCAGTCCCTGCCGTAGTGCTTCTGCGGTGGCTTTCCAGGCATCAGAAGCAATCAGCTATCTCTTCTGTCCTGACAGTGTTAGATATTTTTTTTACCTCTCCTGATAAGAGCTAACTTAGCATTTTACAACTGTATATCTGAAATTAGTAGCAGATTAATCTGCCTCTGCCGGATCACTCAGAGGTGTAATTGTGCAGAAAAAAAGGGTATTAAAATGCAAAACGCTCTCCTATACTTTTTCATGTTAAATCCCTTCTTCCTTCTATTCTTCTTCTAATTCTACAAGAGGGTTTTTACTTTCTTCCTTCCCCTCCATGCGTGTGTCTGTGTGTCTTTCATAAAGAGAATGAGCTGGGCACACAGAGAGAATAATTTCAATTTCTACATAAATCTCAGAAATGAATACTTAAATTCAAGCAAAAAAATACATTCTTACACCTTTAATTTCCTCTCTATGAAGTATAATGAAGAAGCCTGATTATTTTTAATTCTTCCCTTTAATAATTCAGCAGCAGAGTGATTTAAAGCTGGGGACGATAATTACCTTTTCACTTCCCTGGTAAATGGAGTTTTAATAGAAATGGAAGCTCAAATGCTGGAATTAATTCAAACAGGTCAGCGTCAGGTCATCCATAGCATCCTCTGTATAAATCATTTATCTGAAGAATGGCCTGCTTCTCCCTTGCACGGGAGTCCCTACCCAGGGGCTACGTTTAAAAAGAGGAGACACGATGTTTGTATCTTGTAAAGCACGGAGGGGAGGGGAAAAAGTGCAATCCACATCATCTTGTAAGGAGGTTTGAGGTTTTTTCAAATGCAAATTAAACGGCTGGTTGAAGGACAGGAGAGCAGGGGCTTGTCTAGATTAGGGAAATTCAGCTGTAGCTACAGCGATCATTTACTGCGGAAGCTTATAGAGATCCCATTATCTGAGCGGTTTGTGCTACTCACTCTATTTATCTTCATACTACACCTGCTATACCCGTTTCATAGATGAGGGATGAGCAGTGTCATCCAGAGGGAGCAGAGCAGCTGAGATTAGGCTCCCAAATTGGGGAGTAGGCTCCAATCACTGCCCCGTGCAGCCACCACGGCCTCTCGGGGACGGGGGGAAAGGGAAAAGCCTTTGGAGAAGCCCATCCATGGAGGTGTAGCTTGTAAAAACAAGGAAGAAAACAGGCCAGGCTTAGCCAAAGGGGATCCTGCCCTCTGGATGGTGAACCCCAATGGAGCCAGCACACCAAGTCTTCTCCTGGCACAGGGAGAAAGGGAAAGGCTGTGATGGCTTCACTGAGATTCCTTCAGACTGCACCAAGGTCCCGTCCTGATGGATTTAACTGCCAAACCATCCCTGTGTGGGCAGAAGCTCAGTTGAAATGCTGACCCCCGAGCAGTGCCCAGGCTGCTTCCAGCTGGGGTTGACGTCTGTGCGCAGGGGGATGAGCCCAGCACCCAGATGAAGTGGAAGGGGGTGGGCCAGAAGCAGGGTTCACTTGGAATCAGGCAAAGCAACTGGGGTTAAATTTTTCATGAGAGCTAAACATAAGCTGCCTGGTCTCTAATTAAGCACTGGGACGGCAGAACTTTAAAGCACTCCAGCTCTGATTTTCCACAAGTGCGTGGTAATGATTTCTTTTCAAATGTCAAGCAGTTTTGTTTCTATTTCCTTTCATAAATAATTGGTGCTGAGCCGGTGGCAACACCAGCATCCAGCTGGCAGGAGGAGCCCGTGTGATCCACTTCTAGCATCCAGCCATGCACAGATACTGCATATCCCAGGAGCACAGGCAGGACTGTGTGAGGAAGGGGGGAATTGGGGGTGGGGAGAAAGTCCTTTCCCCTGAGTGGAAATATGCTCTCTCCAGCTATCACAGCAGGGTGCAAGATGCCACTGCAGTTTTCTTTGGTATTTCCTATTTTATTCTATCAGCTCTTTTGTTTGCATGGAGATGAACCCAGTATTTGCAGAGTGCTGGTGGCAGGGAACTGTGGCTGTGCGCTGCTGCAGGAATGAGGGGGACAGGCACCTCCTGTCTGAGGGCTGGGTGAATTCTGGGCACCCAGAGCTGGATCACAGTGGGGGAAGAGAGGAGCTGGGTGAGAAAGAGAGCTGGCTGGATATATTGTTTGCCATCCCTGGTGCTGGGGAAGGAGACTGGTTAGCCAGGCTCTGAAGTGATGTACCTTGGGTGACCATTTCTGTCGTGGTGCTTCTGGTTCACAAGTCTATTGACCTTTGTGGAAGGCAGGAGGTGCCTCTGGTTGTGCCAGTGCTCCCTGGTCAGCTGGCACAGCACTGGGATGTATCCAACGAGGCAAAGGTGCTCCATCTCTGCAGGCAGTGCTCCTGAACCTTGGTGGAATGCTGCTTTCCCACCAGGCTCCAGCAGCCAGAGCTTGTGCACAAACAAGCATACACCCAGCTCTGTCGTTCCAGCAGAGGTGATGTGGGCGGCCAACAGCTCCAGGGGCTTCCTCCCCTTCCTGCTCCTGTCCCCTCCATCCTGCCAGGATGCTTGGCCCTTCCTGGAGCTGGTTGCTGTGTGCTTTCTCTGCCAGTAAGGCTGTAATACTTCTCTATCTGTTACATTTGCAGCCATGTGTTACACAGGGCCGCCTGGGGAGCTCAAGCAAATGATTGCATTGCTGGGATCTCAAACTCTGTTGGTAAATACAAATACAGCTCCCAGACATAGGCAATGACCCAATCACTCATCAAGTCAAGGAGTTCAAACTGATGTCTTTTTTTGGGGTCCTATTTAAAATGCTGCAGAAGTGCTGGATGTTATAAAAATGTTCAGTGCAAGTTGCAGATCCTTATTTAGACTGACAGAGTCTGTAATCAGGAGTTAAATAATGTCCTTTTTCCTTTCCCTCCTTTCTGCTCTCTTCAGGATTAGCACTGGCAGTACTGCAGATGAGAAGTTAATTCACCCAAAGTGTCTCAGAAATGTAGAAACTTTGGAAATCAGATCTTCTGGCAGGAAGGTGACTTGCTAAGGGACACCCTGCTCTTACTTCAGCGATGAAATGGATCACCTAACTGTCTTTCAGAGGAATGCCTGGAGTTTTACAGATTCCCTGGACCTATCCAGCCTGGGAAGGCAGATGATTAAACCCTGGTTTTGCTTGGCTCTTACTGTATTCCTGAATTAGCCCCAGAAATATCTCAAGTGGCGATGCTGCTGATCTCAAGAGAGGAAGGAGAAAATAAATGGGACAAAATTGAAGCTGGGTTGCTTGCTTAAGGCATGTTAGATAAGTGTGTGTGTGGTCTTCTGCCTCAGCTGCAGGGCAGTGCCATGACTCATACCTGTTCCTTGCTCCCAGGTGCCTGCTGGGAACAGCCAGCTCGCCCTGCCTGGGACCAGTGAAGAGACAGACCAGCATTACACACGTTCTACTCACAGCCCCACTGGCTGGGTTATGTGCATGCCCTGGTGCCTGCCCCTGTGCAGCATGTGCATGTATGTGATGCACGTACAGGCACAGCCCTCGTGTGACTGTCCCGTGTAACCCAGCCCTCTGGGAGCAAGCTGCAGCACTGCAATGGGATGCTTCAAAGTCTTTCCCAGAGCCTTTCCCCTGTCCCTGCACTGTGAATCGCTGCTGGTTCCTTTGCTCTGGCAGGGCAGCTTGCAGCCTCTTGTACAAACAGGCTTCTCCCCTCTCCCCTTGCAGTAATGATGTTTATTGAGTCGCACACGCATCCAGCACTCCTGCATTTTTCATGGGCCTGCTCTCCAGAGGCACTGCAGCCTGCTGATCAAACAGCACCGAGCCCGGCGATCGCTGCTGCTCCCTCCCACGGCTGGTAATTACCCTCCTTCCCCTGCAACAAGTCCTGACAACTGCCACCCGTCGGTCACCGGCCAGGGATTTAATTGACGGGTGGCCTGCCCCCTCCGCTCCCGCAGGCTCTCTGATTAAGTGCTAGGAGCAGGCGGATGCTGCCCTGTCCTCCTCTGAGCGAGGTGGGGGAGGAAACGGGCTGTGGTGTGAGGCTGGACCCAACCACTGATGGTGTTATTCATGTGGTGATAACGAATAATCTCAGCCTCTTCCATCCCATCCCTTCCAGCAGTTCAGTAGGGGGTGCTGGCCACGATGCTACAGCACAGCCCTCGCTGCTGCCCTTGGTGAAGGCAGCAAGCTCAGGTCCAAGAGCTGCTCCGACTCAGGATCCACACCAAAAAATACCTGTCCTAGTGCTCTGTTCCAAGCACAAACTGACACGGAGCCTCCTGTGCCTTCAGTGTGCCGAAAGAGCTGTTCCTGGTTATGGGGTAGGAAAACATCTGCTTGAGCTGTTTTGCTCCTGGTATGGGATAAGAAGTCTCTGGAATATTGCAGGAGATCCCTGGGGCTGTGGGACTTCATAGTGTAAAGGAAGAAGACATGCACCGTGTGAAGGATGTGCAAAGCTTTGAGAGAAACAAGAGCATCTATTTTCCCTACCATTTGCCCACTGCTTTTTAGTTGTGAAGTTGCCCTTCACTTTTCTTCACTTGTTTTTCACTTGTTTGTGGTGAACTGGGTGCTCTAGGTGAGAAGAAATAAGTCTCATGCTATCGAAATGTGGTGAAATCTGAAAAGCTGCGTGCTTGGTTCTCAGCATCCTCCCTGAGTGACGCACACACTCTCAGGCTCACGGCCATATGCCATCCCTTCATCTCTCCCCTGAAATCCAAACGTGTCCTCCAGACCAAAAAGCAACAGCGGGGTAATTTATGAGCACTGAATAATTCAAGGAACTTCTGTGCCCTGCTCCTTTTTTGTTATTGTCTCTTGGGAGAATCCACCCCCAGTGCACAGGCAGAGTCCCCACCACGCACATGCTTGAGGAATGGGAGAGTGGGACACTCTCCAGGGAGACATAAACATTACACATGCTCTTTTGTCTTTTCATCCATCCATCCATCCATCCATCCATCCATCCATCCATCCATCCCTTTAGCCAGCTCTTTCTTCCTCTGTATAAACACAACCATCTCCCCTGCCATCCTTTTCCATACTTTGCTTTCTCAGTCACACACCTCACTCTTCCCGTGCTTTACCACCTCAATATCCTCGAGTCTCTCTCAAGAGCACTCCATTTCAGTAGGAGATGGGACCTGGGAATTTGTCTTTAATATTTCATAAGCTTCCTTCTAAAATGTAAAACATATTTATGTTATTTGCATCAACCACCAGGAAAACAAATGCCTTCGATTTGCAAGCAGATCCTAACCTGCTGCCCATTTTTTCCAGGGCTGAGCATAAATAACACAGTTTATTCAAAGGAACCCTTTCTCCTATTTACATTTATATTGAATAATTTAAAAGAACTTTCTCCACTTCCATAAATTCTTCCTTCCAGGATGAGGGAACCTGTCCATGTCTAAGAAACGTGCTTCCAAGGGGAACCTTTAACTACACAAGCACATGCCTGTGTTTGCAAGGCTGATGGTACTCACACCTGAGCCACCCTTCATCCATCACATCTTCATCCTGGACCATGTGTGCTGAGCACAGGAGGGGGTGCTTTGTGTGGGCTCCTGGATGCAGGGACACCCAGGACATCGGGCTGCAAGTTGGATCATGCTGGGGGAGAGCTTTGACTCTTATTACTCTCCAGACTCAGGTTCTTTTTCCAGCATGATTCAAGCTTTGCCATGTGCCTTTGCACAGCTGATGACTTTTTTTACCCTGTTTTTACCAGACACAAGGCAAACGACAAATTTTTGTCATTTCTTTAATCTGTGCTAATCTCCGCCTGTTGGACCTCTCTGTGTAGTAGACATAGGTTTGATTGCTGTATGTAGTCTATCCACAGGCAGTAATGCAGTAGATGGATCTCCTGTGGCTGGAAAAATCTCCTGAGCTTACCTTTGCTAAATGGTAATTGTTAATTTGCTGAGGGGAAGCAGAGGAGGGCCCTCAAAGCAGACAAAAGGGGCTGTAATGGGTAATGCAACATCCACAGCTCTCCTGTGGTAGGAACATGCAAGGTTTAGGCTTGCAAATGGACCCACAGTACGTCTGAGCTGGGATGCTCAATGCTGAGAAGTACTAGTCTGTGGACTCCTTATCACAAGTGAGAGGAAGAAGTGTTGTAGAAGGGAGGGAAATTGCAAGTAATTTGCTTGTCCTTTGGGAATAACTTCTGCGAGTGCTGACGAGAATCACGTGTAGCTTTATGAAGAAGCCCAGGAAACTCTGCTGGGTGTAAGGAAGAGCCTGGTACAGCTCCGGAGGGATGCGAGAGCAACAGAAGTAGAGAGACAGGCAGTGCCACCAGACGGTGAGGGTGGGAGCCTGCCACCTCCTTTTCCACGCAGCTTTGATTTGTTAGTAAGAGGAAATTCAGTCCCTCATGTGCTCAGTCTTTGCTTGACTGAGAAAGCTGTTAATTTAGTCCTCAAAGGCAGCAGATCCTAAAGCACGGACAGTCACAGCCTGGTTCAGAAATGCTCAGTGCCCACCAGGAAGTTAGTGTCTCCTGTTGAGGCTCAGGGAAGGCTCAAGGTTGAAGGCTGTGGGACCCCAGATCAGAAAGTCCTTAGCTCATCATGTGGAAGGAGAAATTTGACTGGTGGCTCCAAGGTGATTTGTACCTAAACTGAGTTGATAGATCACGAAGGGATGGGAGATGGTCACACTGGGAGAATGGAAACAAACTGCGGGAGAGGCTGTCCTCAAATTGCTGTAGAGTTGTTCAAATGGAGCCCAAAGCATTCATGAACTATTTGGGTAAATACCTTTTTTAAGCTGGTGTTGACTCCATTAGAAATAGCGAAACTTAATTTCTGCTTGCAGTAAAACCAGAGACGGATGCTGGCAAAAGTGTTAGTCTTTTAATTGAATGTGGAATAAATCCACCTGCATATAATACCTCCTGAGAAAATTCCTCCTTAAAGATAGCTTCCTTTTCTTTTCTCAGCCATTACTAAAATTTCAAGGTTAGAGATTAATTATAAAGGTAATATTACCATTTATTTTACTGCCAGCTGTACAGGGAGAATAAATCTGGCTTGAAAATAAATTGTGATTACTGTGTCTGCACTTAAAAGCTTGTGATGCTGCCTCTGTATTAATGAAATATTATTGACTAATTCTATTGAATTTGGCAAAAGCCCTCCCTTGTTGCTGCCACTGCACTGAGGTACCAAGGAAATTACTGAAGGGTTCAACTCCTGGCAGCTAGCAAAGTGGAACATCAGAAAAGAACATGACGAATACCCTCTCCTGCCTCCCCCCCTCAATCTAAAATAGCTTGTTTTCATTCCCCCTTCTTTTCTCCTGTTTATTTCTCTGAAATCCAACACGCAGCAGGTACCTCCTGGTAGTGTTTTATGTTTAAGGGCACAGATACCCATTTAATTAACTCCATAATTGTACGGTAACTGCCGGCCCTCTGATTGCGCAGTAAGCAGCAGGTAGATTAAGACAGTAATTTCATGGTTATTTCTGTCTCTTCCCCACTGCTGGTGTCTCAGGGGCAAATTTGGATGTCCCTGACAAAGCTTCTAATTAGGCAAAGCCTCTCGTTCAGGCCAGGGAGAGACAGGGGTACCTGAGGAGGCCAAGGCCAGGCAAGGCCGCGACCTCTGCGTGTGGCTGTTGACGCAGGCGTAATGCTGTGACAAAGGGAGCTGGGCCTCCCCGCACAGGGCTCAGCAAGGCCGGGGGCTGCAGGGCAGGAAGGGTCACTGTCTCTTACAGCTTGCAGTATGAAGAGCAGCAGAGGGTGAGGAAAGGTCTGATTAACTTGGAGCGTTGTCCCCTTACTGCCTCTGCTCTACAAAGGAAAGGCTAAACCCCTCCTGAGGGTGATTCAGCCTCCCTACCTGGCTGAATGGCCTTCATGGGAGAGAGGGACTGTGTGAACGATCAGGGTGAGGGGACAGGCAGCTGTGATTTCTCCTGTGCTCCACTCCATCTATCCCACTACGCCATGGGAACCAGGAAACAGCCGCTGGACTTGCTGTGTACCTCTGCCTCATCAACAGAGTGCTCAGATCAGGGGGCTGGGAGTCCAGGCATCCTTTCCCTGCCCAGGACCATACTGATGCAGCAGTGTTACAGGAGAAAGAGCAGAGTTCAGAGGGTATCGCTGGTGCCCCTCATAGCACTGCTCGCTGTCGTCCCTGCTGATGGAGGTGAAGGGGTTAGGCTGTGCAGAGGCAGGAAGATGCTTGGTGCTCACATCACTTGTGGGGAAGGAGGAAGGTGGTCAGAGGGAAGCTGGGAGGAAACCACTGCAGCAAATCTAGGCCAAGGAAAAGAAAAAACCCTCTTCTCCTCCCTGTCTTGGCACCACTTTTGCCTCCTGCAGTATCCCTGCTTGTATAACTGCCCGCTTGCTGTACCCTTGGATGTAATTATCTCTATCTGAACCCATTCTCATAGCTATAAAGGCAGATTTCCCATGAGCTGCTGACATTGGAAATGGAGGTTCTACAGGCAAGATCAGCCATGAGTCTGTCTGGGGGCTGCAACGATGTGATACAATGAACAAATCCCACGTGGCTGCAGAGCGTGGAACTCTTGGCTTTATTAATTCAAACTTCCTTCCTGGTATCAGGCTTGTGGTGCAAATGGAACAGATTGCCTGTTAACTAGGTAAATTGTCATAGGAAATGACAACATGTTTCGTCTTCCTTGCCTTGTCCATCCCAGGTGGTGTGTCTTTTCTTTTCTTCCCTTTTGTGTGATCTTTCTTTTTCCCTTCTTGCCAACAGGCAGCTTATGGTAAGGCTTTAGAATCCAGAGTTCATCAGGAATGACAAAAGTCCCAGGGACTTTACAGGCTTTGTTGGCTGTGAGGCTGTACCACAGTCCTTTGAAACCAGTGTGAGACTTTCCTCCATTTGGCTAGACATTGTGTGATGACTTAAAAAGGACTAAAGTAGAAGATAACAGGTAGGGGCAGAATGGGAAATCGGAATGACTTGGCAGACACTACTCTGGGTGAGCATTGACTGAACCTAGAGCAAACCCAACACAAGTTTCAAAGCTGAGATCCACTGGATCTTCAAACTCTCTCCAGTCGTGAGAACATCTGGGAACCATATGGTAGCAATGGCACTTTCCAAAGAGCTTGATGTGCTGGAAATTCTGTTTGGGAACCAAACTAAAATCTTCTTTCTGGATGCACTTACCAAAGACCAAACTTGTGATATCCCTTCAAGCACCAAATGGGGGCCCATTACAGCGCCTGTGTTTGAACATTTGAAGCAATTACTCATGTTCATCCAGTTTCAAATAGCTACCAAACACCATGTGTTTTTCCTCAGTGTTAATAAAAACCTAAATGATTCTTCATTAAGAAGCCCATTAAGACGACTGCAGTTTCCTCGAAGCTCATTAGAGGATATTCTCACCACTAAATTATCACACTGGAGTTTTATAGAAGTCTGAGGAAAGATGCCCTATTGTGATTAATTCATGAATGATTTTCACTCCCTTGCTTGCAGTCTGTTCCCCAGACTCAGCTTTGCTAATGTGCCGACCTTGGGTTACATGGAGAATAATACTACTGATCCTTCAGCTGGGCTTGGTGGGAATGACATTCCAGAGCTGTGAGGTGCCAAGCTTGGCATCCATCTTTGTAGAGCTTCCCCTCCTCTTCCACCAGGACTCTCTCCTCCACAGAGAGGGTTCTGCTGTTGTGAACTTCATAGCCTGGTAGTGGTGATGGCCAGTGGAAAGCTGCCCTGTCCAGGACAGGGCCTTTGCTGGAGGTCACCAAGCCACCTCTCACCCACAGACAGACCCTTGCAAGTGGGATGCAGGGCTGAAGCAACTGTCTTGAGTGCTGCCTGCCCAGGCACTGAAGTACCACGCTGCACCCATTAACCACACACCCTCCTTCCTGCTGTGCTGGGACCCGACCTGCTGGCGCCTCCTGAATCCTCCCCTGTAACTCTTCCATCTCCAAAGCATCAGGATCAAAAGCAGCCATGTAAAGCAAAAATCCAAGGGTGAATGGTAAAGCCAACAGCAGAGGATAGAATCATTTAAGCTTAAGTCTGTGCTGGGTCAGTGTGTTCTCCTGAACCCAGTGGAAAGCTGTAGGAGCTGGGGATCACTGAAGTGTGGGAACACAGGCTGCTCTAACAAAACAGAGCTGCTCTAATCTCCCACTGAGCATTAAAATCTCATTTTATGGTACATTATACACTTGGCCTTTTGAACAATCACTGACCATAAATGGTGTTTGCATCCTGAAGCCAAATCTAGGGAAGGAACAAGAGATAATCCGTCTGGCTGGAGAGGATGGAGCGGGAAGGACCAGCAGTGCACAATTATTTATGTCCTTTCAGAGACACAGGGAAATTAAGTGCATTAGCAGGGCTGCCAGGCCCTCCTCAGAATGGGGCTTTAAATGATATTGATGTGGTGCTAATAGGTGCACAGTTTGTCTTTTTTGCATTACAGCTCAGGGCTTGGAACAGGCACTTGGATAGAGAGTTTGGGCATATTGTCTCCAGGAGAATGTGTTTCTAGGGATCAGGAGTTTCAAAAAGCTGCAGAACGTATTTGACCCAACCAGAAGATCTGGGAGGTGTCAGGGTTACCCGGGCACAGCATCCTCCCAATCCAAACCCAGCACAGGATGTTCTCCTGTCTGGGGCCACTTTCAGTGCCAGCTCGGGGAGGGAGGAGGTCAGTCCCTAGGCAGGTATGTGCTTTTCCTTTTCTGCCTTGTATTCCACTCACAAATGCCAACAGGAGTTGTTTGAATCCATCCCTGAGTATAACAGCAATAATAAAAGGCTGTGCAAGGTATTTGACTGGAGTCCCTGGGCTGCATACAAATGAAGGTGGCACATTCCCCAGTCAGATGCTGGGGAAGAGATTTGAGGGAGCTGTGTGAGGAACAGCTCCTGGTTATTTCCTGACTGCTGAGGTTTCATTAGTAATTCCCTCCACCCGATCCAACTGGATTATTTCTAAGATTCCCATCACTTCTTATCCTTATGAAGGGCAAAGTTTCTTAAGCAAGTGGTGTGATGCTGCACCACTGATTTCTAAGGGACTGTGCTACTGGTGTCCAGGTCCCACTGCATGTTCATTCTGAACCACGTCCTCTTTCTGTACAGAGCTCTGCTTCTAGGGCAGACCTCTCAGATCACTGGAAGGAGCTGGGCAGTGACCAGGCACAAGCACATCCTGTGTAACTGGGAATGCCTGTGGGATTCGGGTTCGGAAAGGAAAGAAAACACAGCCCTCATGGTGGGTTTGTTGGGGCAGAAAGCTGCTCCCTGGCACGGGCTGGGCACTGCTGCACATTTCTATCTCCAAGTTGTACCTCTGAGGTAGGATGTGTTGCTGCATGACTCTCTCTGGAGCCGTGTGTCCAGGCATTTCAGGCATGCCTTATGCTCAAGACTGTGGGGATATGAAGGGCTCTGTCCAGAGAATGTTGTCTTTTGAGTTTCCCCAGGGGTTTTGAGACATACCTCCTGTCAGAAAACACTTCTCAGGTGGCAAAGGAAACCTCTGCCCACTCTTTCAAACCGTGTGGCTGCCCCTGTAAGGCTGCCTAGGAAATCCCTCCCACGGATGGATAAAAGTTCCTTGTATGTGGCCTGTTCCCTTCAGTTTTAATCTTCCGTGGAATCAGCTGTTAAACCAAGAGTGTGTGCGATTATCTGCTGTCATCTTGGGAGGGAAAGGTGCAGAGTTTGAAGGCAAACACTGTTTATTCATTCAGTTCCTTCTGTGGCTCAGGCAGGAACGCTGATCCTGGCACAGGATTACTGGAGGAAGGGCGGCGCTGCGATTTGTTGCTGTGATTTGACAGGCAATTTCCAGATCTGGATCAGAAAGTTACAGGGAAAGTTGTAGAAGTGGGTGCAGTTGGGTTTAGCTTTGGGGGAGAAGAGTGTTCTTTTTCCTCTAGTTTCAGAGAGGAGATGAGGTTTCAATAAGTTATGGCAGTTTTTAATGGTTTAATTCTATTATTAAAGCATCGAGTGAAGCTCGACCAGAGACTAGTCATGCTGCACGGGCATGGAGCAAACCCAGGCCCTCCCCAAAGAGCTCAGATATGCTAACAAACATAGAGGAACTGAGGAAACTAACTGCTGAGTCATGAACTGCAACGATGGATGGATGTTATAATTCACCACCCTCTGACTGGAGGGTGCAAGTGCTCCATGTAGATGGGTGAAGCTGATCTGGTGTCAAAGATCTGTGCAGTGGACAAACTGGTGTCGTGAGCTTGTGCATGGGGTGGCTTTACAGCATCTGTTTCTAGAGGGAAAACTTTCTCTTGGGGAGAACACAGGCAGCCAAGACAATCTGATGGCAACTCAGAAACCCAGGCAGGAGCCAGCCAGCCCATCTGGGCACGTGCTGCATATGGGTTTTGTTCCTCTTTCTCCCTCCCTCCTCCTCTCCATGAGCTGAGATAATTATTTCTGTGTGTCGTGGCTCTAAAGCGAACATTCCTGATACCAGCTCTGCCTCTTATCATAAGGCAGCTGCAAATTGCTTTCAAATTGTTTTACAATTGGGTTTTGCTTGTGAACCTCTTGATTGAGCGAGGCAAAACTGACATGAGAAAAGCATTTGGGAAGGAGGGAGCAGAAAGGAGGCCAAAAGGTTGAGACAAGGGAGACGGAACAGATTAGAAGAGGGATGAGAGGTGCTGTTTTCAACAGAGGCTCGTGGGTCAGAGCAGAAGCAGCAGGGACAGGTTCCTCAGCCTTTCAGAGGAAGGAGCAGCCTGCGTGCTGTGCACACAAGTGCTGCTGCTGCCCTGTGTCTGTGCAGAGCCTGGGACACTGGGGGCCCGGCACATGGTTAGAGAGGATGCAAAGTACTGCAGGAAGGTCAGTATCTTTGTGCCTGTAACACCTGCCCACACAGTATGGCTAAAATAAGTCTAGATGCTCGGGACAGACCCAGCACACACTGAGCCTGGTGCCTCTTCTCTAGGAGTGCCAGGAAACGGGGAATCATGGCCCTCATGCATGGAACCTAGTCAGAAATGAAACCCTCCAGGGGAAATTGTGTCCTCTGAGAAGTGAAAAGTAATTTTTCTACTGGTTGCCTCTGACCACAGCTCCACCCTCCCCCATCAGATACCAAGGCGTTCCCTCGCAGCGCAGGGAGAACAAAATGTGATCTGATCCAGCAATCCTGAGAGCAGTGACTTTGTTTAGGCAACTTTATAATGAATCCCAGCTCTTCTCCCAATAGATGCCTTTGCTATAATATCCTGGAGTAGCAATGGAATAAAGTAAATCAGCTTTTACAAACTCATAAACACATAGAAGGGAATGTAAACCAATTTCTGATCTATTTGAGGTGCTCTGAGATTTCAGAGAGTGGCATGAAGCTTGAATGGATTCTGAAATTGCTCTTGAGCCTGTGAATTCATCTCTCTCTCCTCTGCCAACAGAGATGTTGCTCTTAACCCTTTGAAGGCTGTCCAGGTATTCACACTTTCTTCTGGTCTCTCTCCCTGTACATGTGTGTGGGACTGTAGGTATGTGCCGTAGCACAGACACACACCCTTTCCCAGGGCATTTTAACAATGAAAGCTGAGAGAACCCAGATTGCTTCCTGTGTAGCTAGGCATCTTTTAGTCCTTTTGCAGAGCAGGTTGTGGTTGGGTGCCTTTGCCTTGCCTTCTTGCTGTTCTATGTCTACTTTCATCCTAGACACGGCTTTGGAATGAACTGAGAGCACGTGCAACACACTCTGGGCTGTGAGGCGACAGGCGAAGTCGGCTGTTGTTACAGTCATCCCCCCTGCCTTGTCTTCCATTCTAGCTTAGCCTGGGAAGTGTCAAATGCTCTGGCTGAGCCAGAGGGAGCAATCCTTTTCCTTTGGCTTGCCACTTTGCAATAGAAAGATCACCAGCAGTAAAATTGCTTAAAGGTCAGTTGTGAGACATGGAGAATTCAAAGGGTCAAGATGCTGAAAGCTCAGAGCTCTTCACTGGCCAGAAATTTAACAGCTCTTGGGAGAGAAGGGCTGTCTCAGGCAGAGACCATCATCGTGTCACTTTGGGGTTCTGTGCCTCACTCAGAATGCCATGGGTGGGAGCACCTAGGACATCCAGGGCTGGGTACACAGCTGGCAGGTAGAGTAACACACTGTGGGTTGTGCTAGGGCAAAGCTGGCTCGTACTCAGCAAAGACCTGGCCCTGCAAGTAAAGAAGATACCACTCTCCTGGGGGAGAAAAAATGGAGGAGAGCAGTGATTTATACCCATGAGAAAACACAGAGCTGCTCACCACCCCAGAGAGCTGCTCTGAGACCCAGCAGAACAGGCTGAATGGAGCAAACCAAGACTGTGTGCAGCTTGGCTGCAGATCCCTGGTTTGCTGGGCATCTCTAGAAGAACCTGTGACATGTTAATACAGACTGTGTATTACCCTGGCTTTGCTGAAGAAGATCTCTGCTTGCTGGGGTCCTGGTGATTCACAGAGTGGGTCTGTGCTTCCCTTTCTCTCATCCCCTCTCCCTCCTTGCCCGTGGGTACAGGCAGGAAGCACGAACAAGCTGTCAGTGTCTGGAGCCCATTTTTCCAGATCATGTGTGAAAGACAGAACATGCTTTTCTCAGGCAGGCTGATTATCACCCCACAGCACACACCAAGTGCCAGGAACACCACTGGTGAGGCCCGTGGATGCTGCCATCAGGCATGGCCAGTCCATTCAGTGCTGCGTGCTCCCAAGCACTGCGGTGTCTGCTGGGAAACCAAGGCACGTTCTCATCATCAGTCTGTCTTCGCAGGAAACAAATGCCCATCCACTGTGTAATTAACCCAGTTAACAGAGATATTGATGCATGCTAACTCCATGAAACCAGCTTATTATCTGCACTGCTAATTAGCCATGGGAAAACAGACGTGGATTTTATGAATATCCGTTTGAGAAGGGGGAGGAGGAAATGGAAACCTGTTGAAACTGGGGGTTTTTTCCCCCTCTTGTTCTTTCCTTTTTAAAGAGAGATGAGAGCAGAAGCAAGCTAAAGGTACCCATGTCAGGGAGCGGTTGGTTTGATGGGCTCAGGAGGAGTTGGCACATCTCATCTGGCCACATCTGGCCTCTGCAGCAGTGAGCAGGGACAGCAGCTTTCTCACAGGGGTCAGTTGCTCTCCTCAGAGTGTTTTCCCTCCCCAGCACTATGTGTATCCACATTGGAAGTGTTGCATTGTGCAGGCCCTGCAGTGTCCTGTCTGCCATGGTGGGCACAAGCAGGGAACAGAGGGGTTCTTTCTGCCAGGGAGGGTGATGCAGAAAGCCTCGTTCAGTTGGGCCACAGCTGCCTGGGAAGGTGATGGCAGGAGCTAGGCTTAGAGGGGTCATGGGTGGAGGGGGACTATGGTTTTGGGAGACTGGGGTGAAGAGCTGTGTGGAGATGGGCTCTGCCATCAATTCATGTGCATCTCTGGGGCGCTGTGACCTTTCTGCTGCCTGGCCATATTGATCACTAAAGCTGTTGAGCACGTTGCCTGACCTGGCTGTAACGGGGGCTGGAGACAGCCCTGAGCAGGGACCAGGGAAGACAGCAACACAGCATCCCATACATACACCCAATCTGGGCTTACAAAGCAGAGCCTGACACTCTCAAAGGAAGCTCGTTCTGGACTTTGCTGCCACATTTAGTATTCGGAGAGGAGTCCTATTCACTGATTGTGCTGATGGGATATGAAAGGCAGGATGGAGTTTTACTGCAGAGCAGTTGACCTTGCTCCAGAGATACTACCGATACACAGCTGCTATTCAACATTTCAAAACACTGTAGTCATTATGTGAAGCTGTCTGCTAAGAGAAGCAATTAGACTGCAGAGCCTTACGATCTGCCTTTTAAAAAAGAAAAGGCACGTGCAGGTGGGAGGATGGGGGCACATCCCTCTCAGTCTCAGTTGGTGGGAGAGCTCTGGGCGACCACAGAGAGCAATGTCCAGGCAATGACTCTTCCCCACTTCAGACCAGCAGAAGACAGGGTGACAGTGTGGTTCTCTGGTTGCTCAGTGGGATGGCAGTTTGCAATGGCAATCTGCAGTGGTGAGACTGGTTTGCAATGGGTTGACACTAGAACTAATCATGTAGACTCTTCCAAGCTTTCCTTGGTACCATCTTGGGTTCCCTCAACAAGATCAGGCCCCTGCACACAGCTCCTTGCCAGGGGATGTTAAAGTCAGGGTAGCATGGCTTAGCTAGTGCCTGTGGTGGATTCCTCCATGCGTATGGGGTCTCAGGACCTCGCTGTGAGGATCTGTGAAGGACTCCGAGGTGGTGAGGGACAGGGGCAGGGCTTCTCGAGGGCTTCCTGTTGTGAGGGCAGTTTGCAGCCTGTGCCAGAGTGGTGTGTCCCCAGCAACACAATCTGGGGGTACTGGAGAGGCTCTGCAGTGGCAAAAGCCATCTGGTTCTGCTGGAGGGCTGTTCAATGATAAAACCTGGTTCACGCTGGCCTTGTGCCTGGCAGAAGTCTGTCCATTTAAAAGCTTTAATACCAGCATTAAGTAACTGCAGTGCTTGAACAAGACAGCCCCAGAGTCCTCACCGGGGCTGCGCTCCCACCTGGTTCCCAATGGACTCAGTAGGACAACTCGAGTGTCTGAAGCTCAGCGCATCGGGAAGGGCTTTGGTTGTGCCTCCAGCAGGTGATGGGGGGCAGCACCCACTGCACTGATTTAATGAACTCGTGCCTGACGCTGTTTGTCAGAGCAGAGTTGGGTGCTCAAGGCTTCCCTTTCAAACCCTGGAGGTACACCAGAGCATACTGAGATTCGGGCTGCTGGCTCACTCCACACATCCTGCGGGGAGGGGACACCACAGAGGGAGCAAACTGTGCCTGTGATTTGGCAAGGGGCTTCGCTTGGGCATGGGGTTGGCTGAAGTGCAGAGGTGGCAGAGGGGGGAGTCTCCCTCTAACAAGAAGGGGTGAGGATAATCTCAAGGGCTGTTGCAATACAGGATGCTCAAGGCGAGGGAGAGAGGGCAGGGAAGGGTTTTACACTTACTAGTCGAGCTGTAATTATGCCCAAAGTCTGTATCCCTGATTACACTTGTTCTGCTTGTGCAGCACAGGGCTGGTGGCTTGTTTAACAATGCACAGAGCATTGTTCTCGCTCCAGCCCTTAACACCACGAAGCTGATACTGCCTTTCCACGGGCAGGGAGATAAGGCACGTGTTTAGTGCACTGCCAGGGCCACGACAGCATCGCCGCACCGGGAAATTAAAAATCTTGCCGTGGCAGCAAAGCGCCTCCTCAGCACGGTGCTGGGCAGCACAGAGCTCCCAGCAGGCAGAGTAAAGAGAACAGCAGGTGAGAGGGGATATGCCAGTGAGGGGTACCCTGAGGCTGGGGAAAACAGGGGGAACTCCATCTTTATGGGAGGGGAGCCCAGAAAGCAGCAGCTGGATCTCACGCCGTTGGGGAAGTTGAAGCAGGACCTGAGATTGTTCCTGTAACTTTAGTCTGAGCCTGAGCAAGAAGGAACCAGGGGCTTTCCTGCCCTTCCCACAGCAGCTCCCCAAAATCCACTGTCTGTAGCTGGGTGCACAGCAAACTATGTTTGTACAGCAGAGGGCAGGAAGCCTTCACGTGTGATGAGTTGGGAATGAGGGGTGATTAAGAGGGAAGGAGAGAACTGCAGGGAGAATGGTGAGCATAAGATTGCCTCTGACAGGCAGGCACTGTGGCAATTCTTTCACTGAGATGCATTTTTGTCCTTCACTGAGAAGTGCTGATTTGTTGCAACAGAACTATTCAAGATTTGGAGGCATTCATGAGGAATTTTCTGGCTTGGAAAACATAGCTTGAAAATTGTCGAGGCACCCCAGTCTCATGTAATCAAGGACCAAAGTCTGGGAGAGTCTCAGTCGAAATTTCCTGTTCCACTTGAGGTTTAAACTCGTTTCCTTCAGAGTTCCCTGAAGCCCCACATCAAAATGGAACAATCTAAAGTTGTTGGAGTAAATGTGGAGTGACCCAACCCTAAACTGCATTTCTACTGGTCATCCTGGGAAAATTGGTGATGATTTGGCTTCTTACCTCAATTTGAGGTGGATTTCTGCCAGCTAAACTTGCTCTCCGCACCATCCTTGGTTCTGTCTTTCCCTGTGTGGTGCAAATGAGCACTCAGAGGGGTCTGTCTGCAGAATTTGGCTGTGTGGGACCCGCAGTCTCTGCCCAGCACACATCTCTAGGAGGGGTCTCTCCCACCGTGCCGGACTGGGCGCTGTGCTGGGTGGGATGGGGCCACCTTCTACCTCGTGATGAGGGGAAAAAATACTTCATGGCCCTGCAGTGCTGGTTGTTGGCTGGAACAGAAGGAACATGGCATCACACACATGGGTTTGTCAGAGACAGATGGCTCCAGGAGGCCCATCAGCTCGATACAAGAATGAATGCAGTTTTAATTAAACTTACTTTTCTGCTGTATGGGCCTGGGGGAGAGAAAGTGCTCAGAATCAAAACTCAATAATTTTCAGAACCTGTGGGGTTTTTCCTCCCCTGTTCCCCTCTCCTTCTCCTCTGTGACCTCATTTCTTTCTTCTGCAGGAGTTGGTTGTGTTCCTGAGCGGGACATCTCACCAGAGCTGCTTGTGGCAGGGGCAGGAGACTCACGATGGGTGGCAAAGAGCTGCTGTGGGGCTGGGGCTGCGTGAGGGAAGAGGGAGCTGTGGGATGAAGGCACAGCCACAGAAGGTGTGGGGTTACCACCAGCTCTGGGGGAAGCAGCATTGCAGGAGCCATGAAGGAAGGGACTACCTGAAGCCAGAACAGAAACAGAGAAGGAACAGAAGCTTTTGGCTTGAAAGAAGCTGATGTGGGCTTCATCCAAATATTTCCATTCTAAACCAAATACAATTTGTTGCCTAAGATGCCTGGCTCCCCTCACCGGAGGCCTCCCCCTCCCCACCACTATCCTGCTAATGAAGTTGATAATAAGCAGAGCAAATCCTGTTGGATAAGTAATTAATCAGGAGGTTGGAGCAGTGGAACAGCCTGTCGTTTTTGCAAAGGCAGAGATCTCTTGGCTGAGGAGCCGCCCCAGCACAGAGGGGTGGGAACCTGAAACCTGGCCCAGTCCAGAGGAAGGCAAGACAGGGGCTCTCAGAGAGGGACAGGCTGGAAAAGAACTGCAGGGGCATGTGATCTGCCCAGCAGCTTTATTCTTTTGGGGGAAACAGCAAAGGAATCCCTCAAATGAAGGTCTGGGGGTACAGAAACCATGTGGCACATCTGCATCTTTAAGCACTGTGTTCTTTCTCTTCTAAGAGGCTGAAATGGCATGAACTCATACCAGACAAAACTTTACCCTCTCTCATTTTAAAACCTCATGTTGTTGTCTAATAGCAGCCTTCACCCCAAAGAAAGCAGCAAAGCATGATGTTGGGCTGTCCACAGCCTAAATCCTGATTTGAACAGGAGGGGCTCCCAGCTGACCCAGAAGGGGAATAATTGGTTTCTGAGCCTCACCCACGGAATATCTGTTTTCTCCTGTTTGCTCTAGTGCTCTGACTCAGCGCAGTGTCTGTGCACCTCTGGCCAGCCAGATCTTTCCCCAGCCCACAGGAGGTCTGAGAGTGCAGCGGGGAGGCTGAGGCTTCAGCAGACAGGTGCTGGAAAGGCAGGGATGCTGCAGTCCTGCTTGGCTGTGTCAGGCCCCACGGGCAGCTCTGCTTTCTCCTCCTCAGTCCAGGCAGCTTGGAGAAGAGGCGCAGGACTCGGGAGTCTCTGCTTTATGCCAGTAACGACTCTCTGGAGTATTCCCATTTTCATAGATTTACTGGCTTAATGCTTTGTTAGAATGATAAAAGCCAGTTAATTATCCCTTATGAGAGCCTGCCTCCCCACCTGCCTTCCCCGCACACCCCCGGCCTCCCCATGGCTATATATTTATCTTTTGTTTGTTCATTTGATTTGGAGCTGAATAAATTGGAAAAGCTGGAGTGATTCATGTACTGTGGATTGCATATTGATCTGGCACACTTTCCTCCTTAAAGTCCCCATTAGTCATGCCGATCAATGGTTCCTTCTGGCTGGGCATCTGCGTTTGCTGAGCCAGGAGAGGAGGCGCAGTCTGGGGGAAGGTCTGTGCACTTCGCAGCCCCTGCCCAGCCCCTTCTCCTCGGCATCCTCTCTTGCCAGAAACGTGCATGCTTAAAACTTTGTGGAGGCAGGACAGCTCTGCTACATTCTTGCCTCCCAGGATGGCCTGGCCCATGTAATCAGCTTGTTAAAAGAGTAGATAATGGCAGGGCAAGGGGGTGGAGTGAAGCTGAAGGAGGGGAGGTTTAAATTAGATATTAGGGGAAAGCTCTTTCCAGAGAGAGTGGTGAGGGACTGGAACAGGCTGCCCACAGAGGAGGTGGGTGCCCCATCCCTGGGGGTGTTCAGGGCCAGGTTGGCTGGGGCCCTGGGCAACCTTGTGTAGCTCCAGGCCTGGAGGTTGGTGGCCCTGCCTGTGGCAGGGGGTTGGAGGTCTGTGATGCTTGGGGTCCCTTCCAAACCAGACCTATCTATGATTCTATGATTCTGTGATCTGGAAAAGCTACACCAGAGGCATCACAGTTTTGGTCTTGAGAAGCCCTGGCTCCAAAGGTGTTTTGTGCAGTGTTTCAGATGCTCTAGGAGACAGCCTGCAAGAGGCTTGTGCAGTATGCAACCCCATTTCTGTACCACTTGTAGGGATCCCTTGGCTGATAACAGAATATTCACAGCCTCTGTCTCCATAGTGATGTCTCAACCTTTAACTTCATCTCCTGGATTAGCTCCCGAGCTAGCAATGCCTGAAAGCACACGCCAGAGAACTAAACCCTCTGTATTTCCAATTGGATCGGGTGCTACAAAACACTGTCCCTCCCTGCCAGCTACAGGGGTGGGAAGGCACATCCATCCCACTTACAGGTAGCTACATCTCCAGGCTCACAAAAGGAATTAGCAGTTGAAGCAGAGCTGATGCCAGCTGCCCTGTGTGCTCCCCAGCCTTCCCACTGTCAGATGCTGCACCAAAAATGCTGCTTTTAGGGGTCAGGCATTGCAGAGCTGGCTGGTTCAACTGGAGAGAGGTGAGGGGAGCTGGGCATTGCCTTAGGGGGGGCAGTGTGTGTTAGTATGCCAGAATGGGCCTGCTGGCACCTGCACAGAGCAGGGAGCTTGTTTGCAGCTGCAATAGTTACTCTGCAAGGTAAGGGAGAGGGGCTCGAGTAGAGGTGGCTGGACACAGGCTGCCTGAGCCTCAAAGGTGCCAGGCTTTGCTGCCAGGAGGCAGAAGGGACACGGGGGACTGGGGGGGGATTTACAAAGTGAACGTGGGAAGGACCAGAGGCAGCAGAGATAGAGGAGGGACCAGGAGCTGAAGAAAGGGGAGGGGGCCTTTCCCACCTACACCTAGAGAAGGGCAGGGGGTGACTGGTGAGCATAGCCTGGAGCACAGTCAAAACAGAGGTTAGGTGCATGTACCCTCCAGCAGTATAACACCCCACTGAGGTCCAGCAGCCCCCACCATGCTGCCCAGCCTGCCCAGCTGCCTCCTTCTCTCTGCTCCTGCTGGGGATGGGGTGTCAGGAGCCAGGTGTGTGAGGGGAAAGGGGATGCTGGGCAGCGGGAGGCAGGAACCACTCTGATGTTGATTGCATCTCTGCCAGAGCACTTTTTCTGATGGGCATCCAGAGTCAGGGGGTGAGCTAAGGTGTTATTTTGTGGGGTACTAGAGAAATGTTTCCTCCTACATAGAAACACACAAGGTTTTCCATCAAGACAGGGTGCTATCAAAACAGTATCACCCTGCACTAGCCTAGCATCTTCCAGCAGAGCTCATCAAATACTTCACTGAGGAACAGCAGCATGGTCTTCCTCAGATATAGACACAGCCAGCATCTCCACAGCTAAATGAGACCATTTAGACAGTCATCAGAGAGCCATCAGCACCACCAAATCTGGGTCTCAGCCTTTTGACTCCCCGCTTTCTGTCCAAATCACTTTCACACATGGCTGGGTAATACCAGACCAGAATCTGGATCCACAACACATTTTTCAATCCCCTGGTGTTTGTTGGGAAGCAGTTTTAAGCTAGGTGTTGAGGTGGCAGACACCAAGATAATACAGGCCAGTGATTTTCCACCTGCACATTGAAGACTGTTGGGGGTCAACAGATTATATCTAAGGAGCTGCAGGGAGAAACTAAGAAAAGCCAACTTGTCAGCAGGCTTAACTGAGGTCTTCAGGGGTCAGGAAAACCATTACCCCATGGGAAAGTCCATAGATCAGAAAGGAAAAAAAATGCTGAAAGCTCAGTATGTGACTGAGACTAAGTACTCAAACATCAGGATGGGGCAGGAGGACCTTTTAGTCTGTTTAATTTTAAGTTTGTTTCTATTACTTCCAGGCTGGGTTTTCCTCAAGAGGCCCAGGCTTTTTGTCCCATGCCAGACTGCCTTCTGGGCCAGGTGAGGTAGCTCTGAGCTGCTCCTGAAAACAGCAGGTCTGCTGGAAGCAGTTGGTTGTTGGGCACTGCATCTCATGCTGCCCTGACTGTGCCCTGAGGAAGGGACCAGGCACCCCTTCCCACTTCTCCACGTGTCCCATGGCTATTCCAGAAGCAGGAGCAGTTTGCTCCCGGCTCACAGCCACAGTTTCACCCACACTAACAAAGCAAATCCAGTTCATTCGAGGTGGGAAACCTTCCTCTGCCAGTTTCTCAGTCTTAGGCTATCAGTAAGTCCCCTGCTCTCTCTTCAGGACAGGTCCCAGCCTGTCTCTGCTAGGGACAGCATCCCTGGGACCAGCAAAGAGCATTTGTCCCCTGCTGCACCACACGCCCCAGCCCCAGCTGAGCCTGGCAAAAAGATCTTGCTGCATCTCAGACTTTCCATGCCAACCCAGTTCTGCCCTGAGACTGCTGGGAGCTGATGTGTCAGAGCCACATGTGGGCCTGGTTGTGTCCATTCCATCGAGTCCCCTTCTTTATGCCTTCTGCTGGATACACAGCAGAAGGGGAGATGGGTATGCCCTGTCCTGTCAGCCTGATAGAATCCTTCATCAGCCTCAGCCGTGCTAACACGTTCTGCCTGCCAAGCTCGGGGTGATTGGAGCTTCTGACAGACAGCAGCTTCCCTGTCTGTTAAACATTAATAGCTTTCCAGCTTTGCCTCTGGATTTTCTGTTGCTAAGACCTGAGCTGCCTCTCTGGAGATGTCAGTCTGCGACAGAACAATTACTGCCCAAGCTCCACACTCCTGGAGAAGCACGGTGGCTTTGGGACAGAGGGAATGGATTGCCCAAGAGTGATTAAAGGAAATATGGGGGCATGAAGGGACCAAATTGAGGTTGTGTCGCATGGGGGCACAGGGCAGAGGACAGATGATGGCTTGTGGAGTCCGTCTCCACTGCAGAAGGTCAGTGTTTGATTTCAGAGGCATATTAACTCCAACATCTGATTATTCATGGTAGCTTCGACAGAAACTAGGGCTACCATCCAATTCTGCCACCATTTTCATCTGTCTCCTTGACTTCCCTTGTTTAAAAAAACTTTCCAAGTACCCATCTGCATCCTCACCTGATGTATTTCTGCAGACTTTTGGCTCCCTGCTCCTCTCCAGTGATGGCTGCTTTTCAGGGAAGCCGCTCAAGGATGTAAATATGGCAAAGTTGTATAAAGTCTCAGCAGCTTTTTCCCCCCTTGTTCTTCTCCTTTTGTATATGATTCACAATTTTGTCTTTCAGGAGAACTCCTGCCAGTGAAATATGTCTCCTCTGTGAAATTTCGCCAAGCTGAGGGTTTTCCCTGCTGAAAATATCTGAAACTACAAGTGTTAGAGGTTTTGGTACAAATCTGCCTTCATGATATGCACCGTTTGGAACGGATTCAAGACTTTCTTCGTGGCCATGTGATCTTTCACATAGGCTAGATTTGAAAACAAACTCATTTTCCCTGCCAAAAAGGGAGGAATCCTTTCATGAAAACAGGATAAGCTCCAATTCAGCAGTGATCCATGTAAACACAAAAATATAGGGTGCCATCTTTCATAAATCCAGGCATTAAAAGATCAGCTAACAGAAAATGGCAGGATTGCTTTGGGACCTGCATCATGTGCATTGTGGAACAGAGAAACACGGACACGTGAAATGAAACCAGCACGACACAAGCCTTAATTACTGGAGTAACAGGTCCTCAGCAGCACCCGTGCCAGTGGGTCTCTCTCCACCTCTCTTGCTGTCTCCTCTGAAGCACAAAGGCATTTTGCTGCTGGTGCTCGGTGCAGAGGACACCAGCTCCAGGCCTGGCCCAAACCAGGGAACTGGAAAGAAGTGGCCCAGCTGAGCCTCCTGCCTCAGATCTTCCTGCTAGTCCTGTTCTACTTGTCATCATGACAGGAGCTGGCACAGCCTGGGTGTCACTGCTGGAGGGACGGATGTCTTCAGAAGGAAGGGAAGGAGTTGCTGGGCAAACAGCAAAGCAGGAGGGGGGATGAGACCCCCATCTGCACCTCCGTGGTGCCTAATCTCTGCTGTGAGAGGAGCAGAGCAGAGGGGCAGGACCGTGCCTGTATCTGGAGGTCTGGCAGTGAAACCCTAGGCACTGATCTTCCAGAACTTTCTATGCTGGTTTACATGTGACAGGAGGCAGCTCGGGCTCCCTGGCAGAGGGTTTGCCTTGTTCAGTAAGCAAGCCCTGCTGCCAGCTTTCTGCCTGCATCAGCCCTGGGCTATCTGAGGAGCCTTGGAAAAGACATTCCTCTTCTTGAAACCTGGAGGGTTTTACTTGTTCTTTCTTTTCCCCCTCCATGTTGCAGAGTGACACAGATGGGCATGAGCAGAGAGGTGTGTGCAGAGAGGGGAACTCCAAACAGCTGGCAGTTTGAGGTGTGGATGTAGCCCTGAGGAAAGCACAGGCTCAGCTCAGGAGAGCTGTGGCCCAGGGACAAGTGAGAACAAGCTGTCTGTCATGCTGCTTCCCTTCCCCTGGCACCAGCAGCTGCCACAGGGGTGCACCTGGCACAGCAGCAGGACGGGCACTGCTCCCCTCAGGTTTGCATGGTGGCTGTGGGGTGCTGCAGGATCCCCCTCCCTGTTCGTAGGGCATCTCCCTGTGCCCCAGAGGCTCAGTATGTAATGGAAACCCTGTGAGTTTCTCCAGCCCTGGCAGCTTTTCTCAGCAGAGATTCAAAGTGAACACTGGGGATGCTCTGCAGGGAGCGTGGCTAAGCAGGGGAAGCAGTGTGTTACACAGCTCTGTGCACAGCTGCTCACCCCCAAACCCCTGCAGCTCAGAGGCACTCAGCCGACCCTTTCCTCCCCAAGGAGAGAGCCCAGCTCCTCGGCCCTCCTCAGCTGCTCAGGGAGGAGCACTGACCCTTCCCTGGCCCCCTCTCCCCCTGGTCCCACGCAGGGCATCCATCGTCTGAGTTCACCGAAGAGCTCTGCCCATTAACACTCACTTTTTACAGCAGCAGCCAGACTCTGAGGGAATTACATGGCCCAACGGTTCCATCCATTTGCTTTTCTAATAGTCATATTAGTAATATGGTGAGTGCTCAGAGTCACAGATAAATCCTAGTGCTATAAAAACACCGCTGCATTTCATGCCACAGAGCCCTTCTCTCACTGCAGTCCAAGCTCTCGCCTGGCGCAGGGCACGTGTCTCTATCCTCCCAGGCCCCAGCTGAATTCGCTGGAGAACAGGGGCCCTGTTGCTTTAATCTGTAGATGAGGCTCTCCTCCAGTGTCCCCCCTCGCATGCCTGCACTTTATTACAGAGCTAATGAAGTGCCTTTTAATTTCTCACTCCATCATCTAACCGGTGAAGTTGGAAAGGAAGAGCAGAGAGAGATGTGAGAAAGAGAAGGGAGGAGAAGGAAAGCGAGGAGGAGGGGCTGGAGGCTGACACTTTGAGCAGTGGTGGAAGGGCAGGAGAACACCAGGCCTTAGAACTTGCCTTCCTCAAAACATGGCCTGGGAAGCACAGGCGTGCTGGCGGTGATGCTCCTCCCTGTGCAGCTCTGGGCACAAGGAGTGGGGAGGTGGATGCCTTGTGGGATGGGGAGTTGGTATGAGAGCTTCTTTTATCACACCAACACTGGACTGGCCCCAGGGAGTTAATTTCTGGGATGCCTTGGGGCAGATCGGGAGCATGCCCTGGCTGCTGGCAGGGTCAGAACACCAGCACCTCTCACATGAAGAGCCCCAGCGTGGTGCAGAATCACTTGTCACACAGGCAGCAGTGCTTTGATCACACACTGGGCCTGGGTGAAAACCTTCCCTTTTGCCACCTTCTCACTTGCCACCACAACCACCCCACCCACCCAACCTTCTCTGGGGAAAATAACTTGGAAGAGATGAGAGCAGAGGGGAAAAAAGAAACCTGTTAATATTTATGAGGACTATGAACCAGATTAATTTCCATGCACCATTTCACCTGCAATGCTTTCCTTCCATATTTATGTTAAGGGGAAAATAAACAAACAAACAAAAATAAATCCAAATATCTAGCTTCTTTTAGACGGTGCACGAGCCATATGTCATTTGAATCAGGATGCTTTGCTTTGTGCAGGAAGAGTCTTCCTCTGTGTCTTTCTGGTCGGTGTGAATCATTTCCCAGGCTCCAGACCAAGGGATGGCTTCCCCTCTCCCTGTTTCTGCAGCCACCTCCGATGTCAGCTCGGGGATCCCCAGCTCCATAGTGCTACCTGGCAGTAGGGATTCACAATCTGCCTGGGTTTTAGGATCCAGAGGCCCAAGGGGATTTCTGGGGAGAGCCAACAGCGGGATGAGGCTCCTTACAGTGAACGAGACCCCCCGCTGGGCATTAAATGTGAGGGGAACCGCTGCTCAGCAGCACCGGAGCTGGGGGTATTCTTACAGGGGCAGGGTAGCCTGAGGCCAGGCTTTCCTGCGAGTGATGCTGTGCAGGAGTATGGGCAGCAAGACCACAGGTCAGAAAGGGCTGGGAAAAGGCCATCCACAGAGTAAGCAAAAAGCAGGGCTGGAGACAGACCCAGAGACAGACCCACTGCACAGACAGACGAGGCACTGCACTGCCCATTCCACTGCACTTCTACAGCCTAAGCCGGGCTGGTTGCAGAGCTGCTGTTGGGAACACAACTGTTGCTGTTAGGGTACTCCCAGCCCCCCAGGGGAACATTTTCTTATCATGTCTATGAGAAACATAGTCAAGTCTGTTTATAAAACTAGTTATTGGTATAAATTAACATTTAAACCCCTCTACAGTTTACATTTCCATTTATAAAATCTCCTGTTAGGATTATTTGATAATGCAAATTCTCATCTACTGCCTTAATAGACCCTTCAGTGTTGGGCTGGGTTGTGACTTCAATTGCTTTTTTCTTTTTTTCTTCTTCTAGTAATAGGATCTGCCCTACATGTGACAGATTTGTCAGTGGAATTTTAACAAATAATATTAAATGAACTTCAAATGCCATTTGTATCATCAGTTTTTAATTTCAGAAGTGTCACCCTATTGCATTTTGGGAATATGGAAATTAACAGTTCACCTACTAAATTTTATGGCAGCCCAACGTGTCTGGAATGCTTTGTGCTGATATTTCTGTTTATTTAATCCTTGCAATCTAAGGGAGTGATTAGTTGTTCATATTTTGTATATTTGGTTTGTAATGGCTGGGTTGGGTTTTTTTTTCTCCATTAATGAAATGATTTAGATTTATGCAAAATAAGGTAAAGACTTTATTGGAAGTTGACTGTGAAATAAATGGTTTTGGAGGAAATAAAAGGTCTAAAGAAACAGAAAGACAGTAGTGTGTGATGGCATGTGCTAACAGTCTTTAAGCCCCTGCATTAATCCAGCTTTACAAGGGGGTACATACAGAGGAGATGCTGTGCATCTCTTACCTGAAGTGTAAGAAGGGAGGGTAGCTAATTTGGACATCCAGACTGTTCCATTGAGGAGCTTTACATCCTGCTAAACCACTGCTCTTCTTTGAGAAAGAGCAGTTCTCACATGGTTGGTATTTTCCTTACTTTTAGAAAGTGTTTAAGGACATAAAAAAAGATGCTTCAGAAACTGAAACTTCATTTTTGGGCGAAGCTTGCTCAGAATTGGTACCGATGCTTGCAGGGAAAAGGGAATGGGAAGGATGGTCTTTCCAAGTGACAGGAGTGACACAAGACTTTAATAAAGCTCTGAAGGAGGAGGTGGAGGGAGAATGGAAGGCTTCATATGAGCTGAAAAACTGGGTGAAGCCTGCTAGGAAAACAAGGTGGTGTGGAATTCTGGTTTCCACCCTCCCAGACAATACCCAGGGCATCCTCCCTGGACCCCAAACTGCCCAGGTACCCCTGTGTCCATACTGGCTGCTGCTCTGGCTCCCAGCAGGACAGAGCAGGACAGATGGCACCATGGATTGCAAGAGATCAGCCTGGACACACCGGAATCAATCGGCTGTGTGTCTCCACGAGTGCTGGTGGGAAGGTTTCCAGAGGTGCTGCCCTTCTCCCACGTATTCTCAGCTCTTCCAGATGGGCTGCTGTGGGTGGCTGCTGGGAACTGGCCAGCTGGAGGAGTGGAGCAACCTGACCACTGCTGGATGCTGGCAGGGGAGAAGGGGATTTGCTTTGGGGGGCATTTCTCTGTGGGACAATATGGAGAGGCCTTAGGAAATGTGGTGGGCAACAGGGGGAAAACTCGTGTCCTGGCATCATTTAGCTAGAGAGGGCCCATGAGAGGGACTTTGTCAAGGGGGATCCTACTGCCAAATCTTGAGTCCCATAGGGACAGCCTGTCCCTCCCCCCTGCACATGCCCCAAAACAGGGCTGCCATGTCGATCCCTGGAGACTGACCAGGGACTGGGACCCTGTAGTGCCTGTACAGGGAGTGGGGGGAGAACAGAAGTCCACGTTTATCCACACAAGCTCCCTGCCATACATCCCTAATAAGAGAACCCTCCCCATCACTTCATCACTTCATCAGCCTATTGCTTCATCAGGGAAAATTAATTTAACTGGAGAGGGATGCATCTCTCATGAAGCTGTCCAAATGAGAGAGCCACTCTCTCCTGCATGACCTCGCTTCTCCTCCAACTCAGTGGGATCCCTGGGGACTTGCCAGGAAACTTTCAGGTGCATCCCCATTAATTACCATAAGCTGGTTAACCACACAGTAATCATAAGAACCTCTCATTTGTTATTGGCTGGTGATTACAGCGGCAGCAGGAGAGGTGGAGGCACAGGGAGTGGAGACACATCGATTCCCAGCGCAGGAAGATGGCAGCTCATCAAACACAGGCTGCTGCCCGTGTGTTCCTGGGCATGCAGGCCTTTGCACAGATAATGACTGCAGCAAACACTGATTTGTTCAGACACGGCTTTGAGAGGCTCCTGCAGGATGCTACGCCTTGGGAAATCAATACTGGCCTTTGCAGAAAGACGGGAGAGAAGGGGAAAGCCTCTGAGGGGAGAGATGTGGTTTGGTGGCCCAGGATGTGGCGCTGGGAGCTGGTCAGGAGGAGGGCTGGCTCCCTCTGGAGCACAGCCAAGAGCCTGGCACAGGGTCATCTAACTCACTCAAGTTTCTCATGTCTCTGAGCTGAGGCATCCAAATAGATCTATCCCTTGAAGTCAGCGGGCAGGGCCAGAGGTTTCTGCAAAAGGCTGAGATCTGGCTTTTCCAGGCAGGGAGCACAGGCCAGGAGAGCACTGGCAGGCTTCAGGGAGTGTTTCAAGGCTTCAGGGAGTGTTTCAAGGCTTCGGGGTGTGTTTCAAGGCTTCAGAGCGTGTTTCAAGGCTTCAGGGTGTGTTTCAAGGTGGGAGCCATCCGTGGGCACAGGCCTGTTATGATTCCACAGCCCAGCAGGCACCTGTAAGCATGCGGTGTCCCCTCGGTGCCACCCGAGCAGGCTGACACATGCAGATGTAAGCAGCCACCTTACACTGGAGTTCTTGTTTCCACAGGAGCGCAGCCCCTTTCCAGCTGGATAAATAACTCCCTTTGGATCATTCTGCTGCGCTGACTTCATGACCCATGCCAACATGCACGAACACAAGAAAGGATGGTCGTGTTAATTGCAATCCTCTTGTTATGCAAAGTCATCAGCAGACTAATGTCCCATGTTATTACCAGGAGCTGCAGAGACCTCGATTCAAACAGGAGTCAGGATGTGTGTGAAGATGGGCTGAGACCTGAGGCTGGCTGGCAAGCAGGCTGGGTCCCAGGGGGTACCCTGCCAAGGCAAACAGCTCATCACGTTACTGCTGGAGGTAGCGACTGTGACAGCAAAGGGGAGCCAGTGTTTACCACTGGAGAACAAAAAACCCTCCTGCAAAAGCCCCTTGTGGTGTTCTCCAAGTCTCAGTTTCCTCCTCTTCCACCCATGTCTGCTAACCCATAAAGCACCCACATCCCCACCATGGTGTCCTGTGGGCACAGGGCCCGAGCCCTCGGTCAGAGATTGCTCATGGGTGCCACACCATGGCTGTAAGGCCCCTGCAGACAGAGATACCCCTTTTTGGGTCACTGGTTATTTTCTGTTGTTTATTTCAAAAGATCTGGAGGATTTATTTGAGTAGAAACATGCTGGTGGGATGAATTACACTCGTCTGTGGTGTTTTCCCGCCCCAGCACGGGTTCCTGATGGGGGTGGTATTCCCTGGAGGCCTATCTGACTGCCACAAGCAGCTCCTGACGTGCTGTAGCACACAGTTGTGGGAGAAGGGAGCTGAAGCCAGGAGCAGCCGCCTGTGATTGCAGGAAGCACAGCGCTCTGCGCTGCACTGCTGAGCTCATTCACTCCGAGCGGATGTCGGGCTTTTCAAGTGACACTGATATTAAGCAAGCAAAGTGTTCTGTTTAATCACAGGCTGCGTGTGCTCCTGGGAGAGATGGCACCAGCTTCCCCCTCACACCAAATATGCAACATCTGGGGCAAGGTAAGTGTGCTCAGAGTCCCTTGAAAGGCTCCACAGTGCAGCAAATGTTTGTCCAGAGGAGGGACCCCAGAGACACTGAAGGATGCTGCCTGCTGAAATAGGACAAAAGAAGCACAGAAAACAATGGCCCCTCCAGATGTCACTCGGTATCAGGAGCCTTGGGCAGACTCAGCCATGGAGCATGGAGAAAGCTACCCAGGGGCACAGGGTGAGGCAGCCTGGGAGCAGGGGAGGGCTGAGCCAGGGTCCACATCACGGGAGCTTGTCCAAAGAGGATGAGCGGCTGTGAGGACCACCCTAAGAGACAGGTACTTCTCAAGGAGAAAATGTCTTCTTCAAAATGTCTCTCCCAGCCCCTTGCCACTATGTGACTCAGCTGTGTGGTGTTGGTACCTGCTGTCATCTGGCATGAGAAACTGCCACTGGAAGAACACTCTGGGGTGCAGTAATTCAGATTATTTACACAGAGACATCCCCCACCTTCATGTATCAGACGTGAATGGTACTCAGAAGAGTTTCAGCCAGATGTTCTGGGTAACATACTGCTTGTGGTACAGCGCCAAGGATGTCACAGCTGGGCTGCTGGCAAAGTGGAAGGCCTGTATTTCTCTCAGTCCTCTCTTCACCTCCAAAACCGGTGGCCTCCCAGACAGTGGGAGAGAGACAATTACCTTTCCTTCTTGGTCTTCCCCTCCCTCCCCTGCTCACAGATCCTGCCACTTTCAGGTGTATTTCTTTGTCTCTCCTTTCCTCTGAACCTCCCTTATCTTTTCTCTTTAAGCTGCAGTGACAGAGTTGGGTTGTGGGAGCCTTCAATTTCCTATTCAGTGCATCATGGAGCAGTAATTTTCTGCACTTCCATAATTAGGGGAATTTTAAGCAAACTACCCTGTGGATGATTACAGCCGGATTCAATTTCTGTTGCTTTGATCACCAAAGGACGGAGACGCTGCTTGAATATTTGGTGATGTGCTCTGCGTAAAGAAGAACCTCACACCAGCTGCTGCCTTCCTGTCTTCTCTCTCCATCTTGCTCCTTTCAGCCCCCATCACCCCTCCCTACCGATTCAGAGACTTTCTGCTGCGTCTCCAGCTCAAGTGGAAGCAAATGCCCCTTCCTGAAAGATGAAGCTCTGTTAAAATCAGGATGTTTTCCCAGCTAAGAGGCAGTATGATCTGATTTTTGGGGCTGGGCATAAGGAAAGCATAGTCAGGGAATTTTAATTTCCAGGTGCGTGCCTCAGTTTCCCCATCTATAAAGTGATGGGGCTGGGGGATGGGGCATTAATTTGCCTGTTGGGCTCTGTAAAGGCTCTTATCATGCAAAGGTACAAGGGCAAAATGCAAACCTGATTTCCTGGCTTGGGAAACTCTATGGTATCAAGGTGTCTTTGAAGTGATAATTGGTTCTTCCTGTTTTTATCAGCTTTAACTCCCAGGAATAAACATGAGACCTTCTGCCATCACCTTTTTCACTGTAGCCATGCTTTAGCTATCTCCCTGATCATCTGCTTGATGCTCCAGGGCTGGGAATTCATCTGCAAGAGAACAGCCCATTGCAGCACTGAATCCAGTTCTGGAGAGGGGGAAATGACAGAGCACAGCTGAGGTGGCTGAGGACACCCTGGGTGTTTCTGGAGCCTCCGACAATGTCTGGTGAGGACTTGGAAGGGTGTGGGATGGGAGATGTGTTTTGGGATTTAAGAACGGAGGAAAGGGGCTGGGATGATCCGTAGAAGAGTCGGATCGCAGCCACTTCACTCCAGATCACATCCACAGATTGTAGTGGGATGTGCACCAGACCTGTCCCGGTCCTTGTAGCACCAGGGAAGGCCAGACCTTACCTTGCACAGGTAGCTATTCTGGATGGGAAACCACGCTGAAGGAGGATCTGCCTTCCTGTTCCCAAATGCGAGCGTGATGGGCTGTCGGCTCCGGTATATTAATAGACTATTAATGCTTCCAAGTTTCCTGAGCAGTGTGTATGGGTTTTCCATAGGTTAATTAGGCCATATTTCAGGATAATTACAGCTGTATATTTCTACACTAATTAAGTGGCTTTAAAACATACCCACAATGTGGCTCAGTGAATCATAATTAAACTTCCTCTGCCTCCTGCTATACACTATGGAACTAATACCCATAAAAGACCCAAACGCTGCTCCTTGCCAGCAGCAAATTAGAGCTCACAAAAATAATCTTATGGAATGTATCTTTTTTTATAGAATCATGTACAAATTAATTCCAAATGAATATTACATGAGTCATCAAAATTGCTTCAGCTTCCTTCTCTTTATTTATATTTATCCTCCCACGTGAGCCGTCACCTGGTGGGGATGGCGGGGAGCAGGGATGAGGGCAGAGTGACTGATTCATGCAATGTTTGCTGACAGCAACGTGCTTTGCTTTCCCCTCCCTTGGAGCAGGGGAAGCTCTAAGGTCGATGGGAAAATCGAGGCTGAAATGGGCATTTATTGCTTCCCTGGAAGCCCGCACGCCGAAGCAAAGCGCTGGCGGCAGCTCGGTGCTGGCGGGGTAAAGGAGATGGGTACTGGGTGCTCTCTGGCCAGCTGTTACTGCCCCTCTGCTGGAGGTCAGTGATCCCACACCTCAGCAGGGGAAGTGGGTGGTGTGGGTCAGCAGGAGCTCACCAGGCTGATGCAGCCCGGCGCAGATGAGGAGAGCTCTGGGGAATGCATGGCCAGGGATGCAGGCAGCCCACAGCAGGTACAACCCCTCTGAGGGCTGTGGCTTCTCCAGCACGGAGAGCATCTCCAGTTTCATTACAATACCAGTGGGTCTGGTTGCCCTGATGGCAAAGAACCTCCTCCTTTCTGGCCTGACTGTAGCCAAAGCCTCTTTCTCTCTTTGCCCCCCTTCTCCATTACTGCTTAGCTGGAGCACTGCAGTTGCCTCCTCCGTCCTCTTCTGCCATTTTTAACCACAAACATCTCATGCCCTCTCAGCCTCCACTTTTGTTAGACAAAAATGCCATCCCCTTCTCTTCCAGGTTTCTCATTCCAGTAATCCCTTCTCTGTTTCTTTTCTGTTTCTCAAGATGTGACCTGTCCCTTTCTTTGTGCCCTGTCTCAGGGTGTTATCGCCACCTCCTGCCACCTGGAAGGCAAATCCACCCTGGCTGGATTTGCGAATGTTGTTCAGGTGTTTAAAAGGGCCTGGAAAACCAGGGATGGATCTAGGGAAATGTCTTGACCAGCAGGCTTCAGACAGTATCTGTTTGCATTTTCCAACTGATGTACTGCAGTTGTATCTACGTGCCTCTGGTGCAGGCTTGCAGCACACATTCCACTGGGCGAATTAATAATTAGATGGCAGAGTGATGGGTGCTCTAGAAATAGAATTATACAGATAGATGGATCAGTTTGACTGAGAGAAGTGAACTTTGAGCAATCTTATAGCACATTAATGGAAATCAAATGTGATTAATACCTGGCTTAGAACATGGTGTGAGAAACAGAACTTTGGGTTCTTTGACAATGGGCTGGCTCGAGCATCACCAGCCTTGCTTTCTAGGGATGGGGAGCACTTATCCCCAAGGGGCAGAAGGATACTGTCAAAGAAGCTAGCAGGGCTCATTAATAGAGCTTTAAACTAGATAGGAAGGGGAAGTGGGACAGGGCCAGGCTAGATAGAAAAAAGCCTGGGTGTGGTGGTCGTGTGCTGGCAATGACCTCTGGTCACCAGGGGGCTATTTTTCCTGGCTCTGGAAGAAATAAGGGGCTGTATTTTGATGCAACCTGCTAAGTGCCCTGCAACACTTAGATTGGAAGGCACTGTATAAAATGTCAACCATTATCATTAATCGCTCCTCTATGTTGCTGCTGACTTTTATGTGGCAGGCACTGCAGTCTATAACAAGCTACTGTCACTGTAAAAATATTCCTGCACATTTGTGGCTGAGCTGGAGGGCAGATCAGGAGAAGGGGGAAATGCATTTGCAGCTGCTGAGAGGGGCAAAGGGGGGTGATGCTTGGGGGCTGGCAGAGGTACGGGCAAGAGGCAAGGCTGGGTGCAGTTCCAGAAGGGCTGGGGCTGCCTGGAGCAGTGCTTCCAGAGGGAGTTAGGGTCTGCAGCAGTAACTCCATCCCTGAGTGCAAACACAGGAGGATTGGCTCTCTGAATACAAATGGACTTTGTTGCTGTGTGAACGGCCTGAGAAAAATCAGTCACATCTTTTCTTGCAGCTGGGCAGCAGTAGTATGTCTGTGGTGGCTTCCAGCTAGACTCTGGATTAGGGAGTGTAACTGGGTGTTGGGCACTTGATTTTCAGGACTGAGGGAATGCTGCCCCTGAGAAGGAGAGAAGAGGACTGCTGTTCTAAGGGACTCGCAGGACAGGAGAGGCTCGTTGGAGCGGGGTGGTGCTGCTTGGGGTGTGTTGAGACTGGACTGGAAGAGCTAGAGAAAAGGGGGGTGCCACAGTGGTGCCGCCATGGCCTTTTGTTGTGCAGAAGGCAGAGGGTCCCTGCCAAGCAGGGCTGAGAGTCCGGGCTGCAAGGGAGTGCATCCCAGGGGACTTGGTACAGGCTGTGGAAGGGTGCAGGTGACCTCCACAAATGGAAATCAGTTGTGTCCAGGACAGGAGAGAACCTGACAACTCCATCTGCCTTCAGGGACACCCCTTCCTGGTGTGGGAGAGCACCTCTCCTTTGTGTTGGAGGGCATGGGGCTGCTGCCTGCCTACACCAGCTGCACTTCCATAGCCTCCTGCCTCTCCTCTGCGGAACGGCAGCACGGATCCCCCAAAGAAGCCACATCCACACGCCTTTCTCTTGACAATAGAGCTGGTAACAGATTAAAGGAGAGAGCAGAAGATTCGTTCTAGAAGAAATGCTATCACCTCGGGCAGTTTTAATAAACCAATAATCAAATAAAGAACAGACTACAATAAATTAACATCTTTTACCAGAAGCCAGGCAAGGCTGTCCTTTGAAAGCCATTGTCGGTGCTGTAACCAGTGAGAAAGAGGAGGGAGGGGGAGAAGAAGGAGCAGTGGAGGGGAAAAGCAGGGAGGGGAAAGGAAAAGCAGAGGGGAGAAGAAAAAGCATTTAACCCTGGTTGTTAGACACGCGAATCCTGCGTCTCATTCCCGCCGGCCTTACAGCATGTGCGAGCGCCGATAAGGCCCCTGTGAAATTGACAGCTCGGGCTGAGGCATCTATCTGCCATAAACCATTTCTTTATTGCACAGATAAAGGAGCCGGGCTGGCTGAGCGTGACTGCGCCATTAAACCTGCCAGCCCAGGCGGGAGAGGGGAAGAAAGGGACACACTCCTATTAGGGCCACTATTAGTTAATGAGCAAGCGTGGGGGGGTGTGGTGAAGCGGTACCTGCACGCACACAGACACACCTGGTCCTGGGTGCTGTGTGTGTGAGCAGCACGGAGGTGCAGAGGCAGGATGGGCCGGGAAGGAGTAGGGGCAGCGTGAGCGTCGTGCAGCGCTTGGGGATGGGGGTGAGAAACTGCGTGTGGGAGGCGGGTAAAGAGGGAGCAGTGCAGGTGCAAACCACATTTCGGCACGGTGGTGGTGAGGACAGGTGTCCTCAGCGCTGGGAGGGGAAGTGGACCACGCAGCAGCTGGTAACCACTGCTGCCTGATGGAGCTGTCCTAGCTCAGGCACGAGGGTCCTGTGCTTTGGGTACTAAGACTTTGATGCCTGGCATGTTTCCGAGGGTGTCACCCTGCACTTCGGATGCTGCTTTCCATGCATCCCTGGTGCACTCCCCAGATAAGATCACTGGCGATCAATAGGGTGAGCAGAAAGGGGAGAATCATACAGCCCTTGGGCTCTTCCAGCTATGGATTCCTCCTCTCCTTTCCCCAGCCAGGGAAGGGCCCATCTCCGTGCTTGGACAGGGGCCTAACATGGGAGCACGTGGAAGGCAGCGGTGTCCCTCTCACCCTGTCCTCACAGTAATGGAAGCCAGAGTACTGGGGAGGAGAGAATGAGTGACCTGGAGGGTTTCAAAACATTTGGACTGGAGCAGACCCGTTAAATCAGACCAGATGGCCACATTAGCCCTGCAAAAGAGCAGCAAGTTTCCCTGTTCATCACTGGCCCCCCATCCAGCCTCAGCCTTCCAATTTTCTCTGCAAGCCTTTGACAGCTGCTCCCGGGGAAATTGCACTCGTGTGGTGAGAGGGGGTTAGGGAAACGTAGCCCTCACCTCCTCTCATTACCAATAAGCACACACTCCCTTTGTCTTCTAAAGCAATTTCATAGCTGGTGGACAAACACGGAGCCATCAAAGGAGCCTTTCACTGGGCTGGCACGAGAGACAATGGGAAGCAGATACACCTTCATCAACAAAGAGGAGCATTTCCATTTTGATAACAAATGTCTCTGGCTCCCCGTTGAACACCCGTGTCTTGTTTTCCCTCTGTGAGCTGTCTCCTTCCCTGAGCCAGTGAGAGGAGCCCGCCAAGCAGGGCGGCGTGTACAATAGCAGCTCCCCTTCCCTCCCAGTGCCAGTTGTCGTGCTGACAGATCTGATAGGCCTGCCTGCCACTTTTTGCCTTTCGCTCTAAACAGGGGAGAGAGAAAAGCAGGCCTTATTTTCCTCTCTTCAGTGTTATCTTCCTCTTTCATGTTCTCAGTACAATGCCACCGTGGTGATGGAAAAGGAGAGATTTGGGAGCTGCCTAAAGAGCCAGCGGGCCTTCTGTGTGTGCCCTTCCACACACTGGACAGAACGTGGCTCCTGTGGAACTGGAGCATCCCCAGGCTTACACCAACAGCTGAGTGTGACTCAGCTGGCAGCAAGCCCTGCGTGGGCATGTGCTGAGGTGCTGTCCCATTAGGATTGGGGAATGTGGCCCTAACCATACAAAGATGAGCAGACAGCTACCACGATTAGAGAACCCTGCCTGTTTCTAAATTATCTGCCTGTCTTACCTCCTCTATAAACTAATTCTCTCAAGGAATTGCACAGCAGATCTCAGGCCATGCTGCAGAAGAGGAGTAACACCAGTTCCTCTTGCTTTTGCCAGACTGAGAAAGCAAGGCACCGAGTTTCCTCCAACCACCTCTTCCCCTCGCACCCTGATGCTGTCCCATGGTTGAGGTGTTTTCCACGCTGCCTGAGTGAGACCAGCGTCTTGTGACTTGTTTGCACCAGAGACAAGGAGCCTGGTGTTGTTCAGCATTGTGTTACAGAGGGAAATTAGCACAGACAGCCCTCCTGGCTCAGCCACTGTCTCCCAGGCCTTACAGTATTCATGTCCCCATGGCCAGAGGAAATGTGAGCACGTTCCCCTGTGAGCAGCTCCCTGCTGGGGTCTCCTGACAGAGGAATACATCAGTGAGTGAATCAAAGCCAGTGGGGACAGGGGGAGGCAGACTGGGAGAAATCCTGCTCTGAGCATTCAGAGTCCAGAACAGCACTGCTCTGATGTAGTCACGGCTGTCGAACATCACAGCTGATCCCAGCCACTGGGGATCCTGGCAAAGGCAGGCAGGGACATGAGGAGCTCTTTGTCCTTAGGGGCACTCTGTGATGGAGCCCGAGCTGAGCACAGCAAGGCTGAGTTTGCTCCCTCCAGACTCTGCTGGGACAGGATCCTGAAACGTGGCTGGAAAGATGAGATGATGCATCAAGTGGTGATCCAGAGAAGGGCTCTGGTGCTGGAAGCTGGCAAGAATGGGGTTTAGTCATAGAATCATAGAATCATAGACTGGTCTGGGTTGGAAGGGACCCCAAGGATCAGAGAGTTCCAACCCCCCTGCCACAGGCAGGGCCACCAACCTCATCCATGGAACCCATCTCCTGTGTCTCAGTCTGTCATTACACAATGCAAGAGAGCAGTACCAACTCCTTCTTACACTAGTGGAGATCACAGGCATGTACTTGCTGCTTGTCCACAGCACAGGACTTCACTCCCCAGAGCCTGTTTCTATGGCCAGTATCTTACCTACCAACATTTCTTGCTCTGGCAGAGTTTCCAGCCTCAGCAGAGGAGCAGTTTCCTCCCCAGACTCCTCCTGAGAGGATGAACAGATGTCTCTTGGTGGCATGAGACGGTGCAGGGATTGAGAAAGAAGCAGAGCTGGAAGGGGAAGCTGATTTGGAAGAAACAAAGAGAGAGAGGGAGAAAGAATGGGTGAAAGACAACCTAAAGCGGGGGAGAGTGGAGTGTGAAGAGGGTAAGGAAACACACAGGAGACCTTTTTAAAGGTGGGAGGGAATGAAAGAGCGGGGAAAGTGATGGAAGTGAGGAAGTGATGAAAACAGAAAGGAAAAGAAGCATTGCATATGATGTATTGTTCACCAGGAATCCAAGATCAAAATGCCAACTAAATTAGGGTATTATAGGTCACTGAACAGAAATTGCACAATGGCTGAGTCTCTAACAAAGGTTAAAACACGGAACAAAGACAAATAATGACACAATCCAGAGTCAGTGACCATAAACTCGAGACAAAGCGGAGGGCGTCGCAGAGATGATGGGAAAGCAGAAGAAATCGTTGCTTGCAATCAGTGTTCAGTGGGTCAGATTGAAAAGAAAATGTGCTTTTCAGAGCTAGAGTCCTAGAGGCAAACACAAATGCAGGTCTGACGATGTCTTTCAATGAAATTAATATATTTACACACTCAGTGGGAATAAGAAACCAACATCAGCTGCGGGACAGACAGAAACATGCTTAAAATATACAGTATTGCATATAAATGTTAGGCTGGAGGAAGGAAGCTGGTTTCTCTGAGCTGCTGAATGCAGCTGTCTGGGAATTTTTCAGTGAAATCTTTGGTTGGAAAATAACAATTTAGGTAAATTGAAGCCCTTTGCATGGAAAAGGGCAGTTCCACTAAACTTCTGGGTTTGAAAACATTCACAGAAAGGAATTTAAATGGTTGAAGCACACCAGCTCTAGCCTGGTTTTCTAAGGGAAGGAAGCTTATGAGATCACACCACATATGGCATGCATGAGAAAAGGCAGTTGCTTCTCTGTACCCTCCTATAGCTCTTGAACCCTCTGACAGGCTTCAACCACACTTGACAAAGGGATAGTGGGCCTCAGCGTTACCAAACTCTACCCAGGTTGGTGCAAGAGGAGAGGAGACATGCAGGAAAGATGCTGAGGAAGCACTGAACACCAGGACCCATTTTCAGGGCTGATTCCTCTCTTCTGATGGGGAAGGGGGCTCGGGGGTCAGTGGCACTGGTAGTCTCCACAGCCTGGGGAAACCCAGCCTGCTCCTGCCATGGTGCCTGGGGCCCCACAGCCCCTGAATCCCCGTAATCTCATACATAAACCAGCTCTGCTCTCCCAGACAGGCTGTCCTCTAAGTGACACTTGGGGTTGCTATGGCAGCAAAATTGATAACTCCCATAAAGGTGATTCAGTGTTGCACAGGAAGATCAACAACATCCATCATACCTGTACCCCACAGGTGCTGGGGTGTATGACCACCGTATCTACCTGAGCTGTGCTTTTCAGGAGCCCTTGCAGCTGTATGCCATTGTTTGGTCCATCCTGTGAGGAGAAAGCTGGAGCCCAGCACGTGGAAAGTGAGTGAAAGACATGCCACAGTCTTGCTTTGCCACAGATGCTTTACTTCACCTTAGGTAAGTCCCAGTAGAGGGTAGCTATGACCATGGCTACTGCTGCCTGTCAGCATGCTCTCTTTGGGGGAAGGCTTTGGGTCCTGTGTGTGTTGACAGATGCTCCTTCAGCTTCGTATCTTGTTCTGCTGTGAGTCTGAGATAGCAAAGACTTTGCTGGATTTCTTTAGGGCACTCTCTTTTTAATACCTCAGATCTGCCCAGCAGCCAGTGAGGTTGTGTAAATAGAAGGAAGCTGGGGATGCAAAAGATGGAAAGGCAGGCTGTGTGGTCTGTGACATAAAACCAGTCTGTTCTCTCTCTCTCCAGACTGAGGGCAGAGCTGGGAGTAATTCATCCTGCAACCATCTTAACAGCAGCTGGCTTCAGATCTGAACCTGACAACTCTCCCTGCAGATGCAGGGCCAGGGAGTTTGTCTCTGAGGCTGTTCGTTTTCCTTGGGCCTCCCCACAGACACTCAGTTTGGCACGGTGCAGACAGGAGGCAAAGGTACAAACTCCTTGGACCCTTGACAGGCCAGGAGAGGGGATGGACCCTCTCACAGCAGCTGGGAAGGAAAGAAGGGGAGTGAGGAGGGACACGTGGCACAGCTGAGACCACAGGCTGGGTAAAAACCCCCTCCTGGCTGCAAGAAAAGCGTGTGGAGGATCCCTTCACTGGTCTAGACATTTCTAGTGCCACCACATCTCACCCTTTATTGACACAATTTGTGTCTCTGCAAAACAACATTAAAAAGCAAACACCACTCCTCTGCTCTGAAATGCCAGGCAAAAAGACAATGAGGAGATCCAGCTGCTTGCACCCCAGCATTTAATAATTGTTGATGTTTTCACAGGGCACTAAGTATTTTATTGGAGTTAATACGATCCACACAGCCTTAACAGGATCCCCCAAATCGTTCTCTCACCATGCAAGTAAAGGCATATTTGCTCTTGCCTCTTCTTTTGGACTTGACAATAACTCTCCTTCCCTTCAACGCTGAGAGGATGGAGCAGGGAGGGGATTAGCCCCCTCCAGCTCCCCACTTTGCACCTCCTAACCCCCTCCCTGGCAGCAGGGCTGTGCTGCCCTGCGCTGCTGCTGAAGCAGTCGCTGTGCTGCTCAGCTCTCCCTTGTTTTCCCTTTTGACCTGCCTTATTTTTAGCTGCTTCTCCCAGCTCTCTGAGCTGCATATCTCTTCAGCTTTGATTGCAGTGGCTGAGGTAGCAAGTGCAATTTTCAAGCTACGTTTCGTGGACAGTTTAGAACAACCCCCCTGCATTAGGCTGAGCAGGCTCCATGGTGTTCACAGAGCGACTGCTTATCATGCACACAGACTGCACTCTGCCCTCTCTCCTCTGCCCTGCTCACAGGACTGACACCATTAGCTGGACTGGCCCAAAGCTACCGTCTCCCACCCATGTAGCCTGCAAACAAACCTCCTTCTCAGGGCCCTCCAGAGTCACAGTTGCTTTGTACTTCAGCATCCCTTACCAGTGATGGAGATAAAGGCTCCTCCTCTCCTGTCCAAACTGGTAGGTTACCCTCCATCCCACATGGATACCACACACCAAGACCCTGTCTGCCAGGTCCTGTGTTACCTGCTAGACTTTCCTTCTCCACAGTCAGGGCTCTGACAAGCATCCAGTCACTCCTCTGGAAGCCTGTGAGAAGATGGCAGATGGCTACACCTTAGCTCAGCTCAGTGACCAAGCAGGCTGCTGGGTAGAGCCTCTCCAGTTCTAAATCATTGCTTATACCTGCAAGTACTTCCCAGCCTGCACCTCAGCCCTCCTTCCTGCCTCTCTTCATGGTGGGAGAAAAATAATCATGGCAAGCCACAGGATGCTAAAGGCAGGCTCTCGTTCCCTCCCAGGACCCATTCGTGCAGATGCAGTCACCTTCCTCTCCATTAATCCCATGGAAGTTCTGCATACTGTTGCTCCACAGCTCCAGCACTGGTAAATCTCTTTCCTGCTCACAGCTGCTTATTCCCTGGTTTGGAGCAGCTGGGATTTGCAGCTCTATAAAAGTCTCTGAGCACTACTGGGGCCCCCAGGCACCCTCATGAATTACACCACTGAGCATGGAAATGATCTATCTGGGGAGGAGACCAGGCAGAGCCCCTGGGCTGCTGTTGTTGTCCCTTGGCTGAGGGGACCTCTTCTGTCTGGTGTCCCAGCCTAAAGCCTGTTGCCTTCCTGATGGTTTTGTATGTAAAATTCTCCCTGAGCACACAGGGATGAAGGAGGTTTTCCCCACAGCCTCCCAGCTTCTGTGGGAGTCTCATCCTTCTCCACTCCCCAGAACTGCATACCCCAGGCATAAGGGGGTAATTCTATTCAGCAACAAGGAAATTGGAACCCCACCCTGGTGCTTTAGGGCACCCCTGGCAGCTGAGGCAAGCCCAGGGAGAAGCCTGTATGCGAGACCCAGGAAGCATCATCTGTACCCCTTTTAATGGCATGCTGAGGCACAGGGAGGTCATGTAAGCATGCAGATGGAGGAAGCGATACAGACTGCAGTCCTTCCCCTGACTACCCACCTACAGCCGAGCACAATCTCACTATCTTCCTTTGCCATCCACTGCCAGCCCTGTCTTTCTACCCTGCTGCTCAGCGCACATCCAGTACAACTCATGTCATGCTGTTCTCAGTGACTCAGTAAGCAGATATCTGGTAAATACACAAAAAGCTCTTGTCTCCCACGTTACCCCGAGCCTGGGGGAAAAGCTGTGAGAGAGCAGGTTCCAGCCCACTTGTTCTGACGCCTCCTCACCTGGCCAGCCAACGTGCCGGCCACCGCGCTGCTCTGAGTTCAGCAACCACACATTCTCACGTGGGTGAGCAGGGAAGGATTTAGCCAAAACCCTATCAAAGTTGGAGTCAGAGAAACAGGGAGGTCTGCACCTCATTAAGGGGAGTTAGGAAGTGTGACGGTGAGCTACAGGCTGCTGGACATTCACGCTCTGCAGAAGGAAAAGTCTTGAAGGCAGAGGGAGGAGGGAAAGGGAAGGGCTTTGTGTTGAGGAGTGGCAACAAACCATGGATAAACAGCATGGCCAGACCCATCTGTGGCCTGTAAAGGATCCCTGCAGTTCAGACACGCTGGGAGACTCACAGGCTTTGCTCTTTCCACCCAGGACAGCACAAACCTGCTCGTCCCATAGTCCCAGAGGGCTCAGTCCCACTGCTGCGTTGACTAAATGTTACCACTCCTGGTCCCCTGCCAGAATGGCTTCTGCTTTCTCAGGAATCTCTGCCCACCTCATGGATGTGCCTGGGGTCAGGCTGGTGAACCAGCAGAGCAGCTGGTCCCAGGGCTCCCAGGGCCCACGGCAACATCTTTGCTGCCACATCAGCACCTGAAGCAGCAGCTCCTGCCTCAGACACACCGTGTGGTGCAGCAACCATCCCCGTGACACCGGGGCACACGTCCTGGCACGGAGGCTGCTGGGTGTGCAGAAGGGAGCTGACCAGCTGGTGAGGGGCTCGGGCCAGATGGTGGGCAGGATTAGAGGCATTTGATTTTTCAGAATGCATCAGAAACCTACCATGATCCAATATTGCTCCAGATGTGAAAAGCTTTGATCCGCAGGGAGGAGGTTTTGGGGGAGGGGAAGGGACAGGCCTTGCCAGCTCCCTTCCTGGAAAAGAATTCTCCTGCCTTGTGGGGGGTAGTGGTCTGGGAGTGTATTAAAGAAATTACAGCATAGTGAGCTGGCTGGCCGCTCTTTTCCTGGCAAGCCACACCAAGAGCCTTCCTGCACAGTGCCTCCCAGACCCCTTCACACAGCCACTCGGGCCATGAGATTAAAAAAAAGCCTTTATTACAGGGATTGTTATCGTAAGTAGGTTAAACCATCACTGACAATGCCAGCTACCCTGAGGAGAAAAAAATAGTGACTTGGAGAGCAGTGATTTCAAGTAGCTGCCCACCTCCCCTCCCAACCTCACTCTGACTAATTCAGACCTCAGGCAGATGCCTCTTGGCTATGATCTGAAATGCACAAAAAAAGCCTTATATGTAACCACTATTGTTCCAAGATTGCCATCTCTGCCTCTCACTCCTTCACCCTCTCCCTAAGGCAAGATTCTGAGGCCTCTGTTTGGGCTAAGGAGGGAGAGAAGCAGAGGAGGGCCGCTCAAATCTTCCCTTTCTGCTCTGTGCTTCATTTGCTTTTCTCCCGGTGCACGTGGCTTTGCCCAGCAGAGACAGAAAGCTGTGCTTCCCTGGCTTCCAAAGCACACCTTGTGCAAACGGTGGGACGGGGCCCTGGGCAACCTTGTGTAGCTCCAGGCTTGGAGGTTGGTGGCCCTGCCTGTGGCAGGGGGTTGGAGCTCTGTGACCCTTGGGGTCCCTTCCAATCCAGACCAGTCTGTGATTCTATGAATTCTATGTTTGTGGGATGGTTTGAAGACAGCTGACTTGAGAGCCAGCTCAGAGGGAGAATTTGGTGTGTCCACCCTCCACGCCCCCTCCCAGATTAGTTGACTGTGAGAGATTAGGCTGGAGAAGCATCCTGGGTTGCAGATGGTTCCTTCACTTAGATAATACACGCAGTCAGCCCTCCTTCCAAATTAATTTCCTCCTCTCTGGCCTGAGGGGATGGAGATGCAGATGGGGGCCCTGATTTCCTGCCTCCCCCTGCACATCAGGGTAGGAGGTGGGGAGGCACGGAGCACACACCCTGTGAAGACAGACTGGCTTCTGCATGGGAGAACATGGCACTGAGAGGGCAAAGCAGTTTCTCCCAGCCTGGCTTCTCTGATGGGGAAACTTCAGAGCCCTGGGGGTATTCTCCAAGAGGGATTTCTAGAGAAAGGAAGCAGAGAGCTCCCCAGAGCTGGTTTATGGTAGTTCTCACAGTTAGCAGCTGTTTGCACATGCAATTGTTTCACCCGATTAGGCAGGTAACAGTACCTTTAAGCCCTGTGTCAAATATTATTACGCAATAAAATAAAACCCTGAAGGAAATCATCTTGACACACACCCTGATTTACACCCTGCACCGTGAAGATAATTACATTTCACTCTGATATATAAAAGGCAGCACAGGAAGCTTGTGAAGAAGGTGAGAGCTTTCTGCAGTACCTGCTACGTCAGCAGTGTCTTGTTAATCATTGTGTCACAGGAATCAAACAAGCAGTGGTACCAAGAGGGACTAACAGGCTGCATCTCCAGGATGGCTGGGAGGAGAGCTGGGAACAGGGCTGGCTGGGAAAGACAGCACTTGCTGAACGGGTAAGCAGTGTGACCTCTTCCTGCTTCTCCATCTCCTACAGAAGTGTTTATCCCTTGTTAGCCCCCTGTGTTCCCCCTTCCCAAGGTGAACAACAAAAAAACATGGCTGAGGGCATCTAAAGATCTATTAGGCTGGTGGAGAGAAAGTCCAGGAAGGGTTCATTTACTTGGGAGGGTACTTACTGTCTAAGAGAAGGGAAAGTATTCCCCAAACAAGGGCACTGGGCTGGGTTGAGACTTTATTCTGCCTCTGACCTAGTCCATGGGAAGAAGAAGTATTGAGTCCAGTGGTCACTAGAGCTGGTCTGTAGTTCAGCTTTACCTTGCTTTAGCTCAGAAAGACTTTCCTTCTGTCTCAGCTCTAAGGAAGGCACCTCACAGGGAAATCCCAGGAAGGAGTGAGGTTTAACCCTGTCTCCCTGACAGAAAGCTCATGCTTCGAGTTCAAGACCAGTGCTATTCTTTCCTTTTTTCCTTCTTTCCCATGGAAGCTGGTGAGACTAATCCTTTCAGGACATGAAAAAGGACAGAAAAGCCTGAGGCAACCAAAAGTCCCAGCCCTCGTCTCCTTTCCTGTTAGAGAAGTTGTGGCCTGAAATTGCAGCTCTGTGGTCTCTTAGCAGAGCAAGCTTCAGGAGAGTAGTACTATGTTACGTGGACCATCACCGACTGAAGTGAGCTGTGCAGGATATGGAGAACTTAATTTCTCAGTGGTTCATAACCCTTCAGCCTTGGCAGCCCCTGCAATTCATCACTTCACGCAAAGGAATATGTATTAGAGATGACAGGCAGATTACATTCTGGGTAGAGCCAAACCTTCTTCATTTGGGTCTGGAATTGGTTTTAGGCTGCAGGGGACCTTGACAGTGATAAATAGTTGGTGTGGCGGCCACTGCTGCCTGCTCTTGCAACTCATTAAGTGGAGTGGGTATTTCATTAACATTGTTTTATTAACTTCCCAGTGACGAGAGGCATCAGCTGTCATGTTGCATTTTGACTAGAGAGAGCACCAGGCAAGCCAGAGACACAGCTGAAGGTTCACGAGGTGGCTCCTCTGGGCTCCTTCACTGGCACACACCCAGGATGGCAAGAGTGGGACTCGGGAGAGGCTGTTTGGAGCAGACATCAGCACCGAGGGAGCGAGTGGGGAAGATTAAAGCACAAGAGTATTTGTTGGGAGGAAAAGTAGAGCTGAAGCTGGACCTGCTGCAGGATTGTCCCAGAGGCTGGGGCTGCACTAGCAGGTCTCTGGACTTTGGATGTAAAGCCAGGGATGAGGAGCAGACAGGATGGGGACAGTGGGACTGAGATAGCTGCTGATGTGAGCTGTGGTGAGCAGACCAAAAGCTGGGATTAGCTGGACTTTGCAGCATTGAATTCTGTCCCCCTCTCGCATCTTTGCCTTTCTGCTTGTATGAGCACAGGCAAAATAAGCACTGTGATTAGAAAAAGAAGCGAAGAGAAAGAAATTAATTACTCATAAGAAACTTTTAAGATCATGGGTTAGACACTGCTTTCTTAAAAGTCTCCAAATCCCCCTGAAAAGCCAAGTCCGTGCAATGCACTTTACATACTAACAGAGTCTAATTCCCTGCCTGATAAAAGCAGAAGAAAAGATAAAAAAGCCTGAAGGCAAATAGGATTAATTGTGTGTCAGAGGTGCCTAATTAGAAAGAATGATGGACTGGAAGGCAACACACAGGAGGCATGAGCCAGCCTAGGCTGCTCCTAAAGGCCTTTTCTATGTATCCAGGAGCATCAGCTGTATGCAATATAAATGTTCTAGCATCAATGAACCCTCATTTTCTGGTCTCTTCCTTCACTCAGGGAGCTGGAAGCCCTTCTCAAGTAACTTTTGTGTGTCAGTGTGACCCTGGAAAGATTTCTTCCATCCACATGCTTATTTACTTCATCTACTTTCCCCTGAAAAATCGATGCATTGAAGAACTCTTGTTCTTTCTTCTCTTTCCCTCTTAATTTCAGTGTCTCTCCTTTCTGGCCTCTTCTCCTGCAAGTATTTTGAGCATCTGGAATGTGTATCCTCGCTCTCCATCACAGGGGACACCCTGGCCTCCTGTGTGGGCACAGAATTTGCTTCTTCAGACTTGCCTGGATGCCAGTAAGAAAGCCAAGCCGCCCCAGGGAACTTGGAGTCGGTGGGTAGGCAATGGGGATGGAAAGGAGGGCCTTTCATCCCTTGGGATTCTCCTAGCACTGCTGAAGGCCCTTGTTCTCTTGCTGGCTCCATGCAAAGCCCTACATACACCAGTCCTGCTGAGCAAAAAGAGGAGTCCAGCTGGCAGTCAGCAGAGAGATCGATATTTGGCTGGACCAGAGATGCCGCCTGGCCATGTCCCATGGCCCGTTAGGAGACACCCTGCCCAGAGAGGGTACTGGTTGCTGTAGTAAATGGAAATAAATGGCCAGCACTGTTGCACTGGAATTTTCCATACAGGAGAGCAGCTGGATGGGATCTGGTTATTACATGTGATGGGCAAGTTCCAGCCTCTTCTCCTCCTTGAGGGCTCAGAGACCGTGAGTGGGACTAATTTCATTTCACCTAAAGCCTGCAGTGAATCCTTTTCACCATGTAAAATCCATTGCAGTTTTCTCATTAATCCTCCAAAGTACAGACACTTACTCTAGGCCTAATCCCACTCTGCTATTGTGTTTCTCTACTGCAGCCTTCCCTCATCAGCTTAACAAATTCCTTCTATTTCAATAGAATATCCAAAGCTGAACATGCTGGGCATTAAACTGAAACCATCTCCCAAGGGCTGCTGCACCTTCTTCATCGGCAGCCTCATTTCCTGGCCTGGGCAGGGAAAAATCCTGAAAGCAGACAGGAGAGACAGAGGTCATGAGCTGTGACATTAAAAAATTGCTTCTCTGAGCCTGTGTCAGGTGAGACAAAAAATGTATCGTGTCCCAGGCAAATTAGAATCGATTGCAGCTTGGTTTGGGGTGGAGAATTTCTTTTTTCCCCTTTGTCTCTCATCTGGGATGAGTTCTAACTCAGGTGGGGAAATATCTCGAGCGTCTGTGTCGGTGATAAGATGCTGAATCTAATGAAAGACTTTGTCAAAGGGCTTTGTTTCAGAGGCTCGGCTCCAACTGCCAGCAGATCCATCAATTTTAAGCAGGCCCTTTCTATGCATAGATACTGCAGCCCAAAGCGAGCAATGTGTTGAGGGCTGCTCAAGCCCCCAGCAACTGGCCCTCAGCCCTTCTGCTCTCATTAGACTAGCACTGACCTCGGCACAGAGCCACTCTTGGGGAAGCTCCTCAAAGGACATTTGGTTCTCCTCACTTGAGTGCCTGGGTTCTTTCCTCTGTGTTCATTTTACCTTCCTTTCCCTGTTCCACACCAAGGTTCCTCCTTTACCTTGGCTGTTGATCCAGGCTCAAGCTATTTCCTTCCCTCTGTGCATTGGTTTGTCGCCTCTACAATGGAGAAAGCCAACCCTTGCATTTGCCTGGAGGTCCTGAAGGCAGGGCCAAATGACAGCTATATTGATATTCCCATCTCAGACTGCTTATGCTTTGTTCACCCATGTAATTTGAACAGCTGTTTCCTTAATTTGCACCATGAAATCATGTTTTCTCCTAGTGCAGGCTGTGGCTCCTCCTCTCCAGTGTGACACTCTTGAGTTGTAGCAGAGATGTGTAGCTTTAGCTCTAAGACAACTGCCCAGTTGCAGTTGATATCAAAGGATTTCAAGTGAGGAAGAGCTAAAAGTCTCCCTGACCCGTTGACTTTCAAGTTCTAGGCCAAGAAGGGCCTTCTCATGGTTACATCGCCTAAAGAAATAGCTACAAATACCCATTCAGTTGCACCCTGCCACTTCCCAGCTACTCAGTTGCTTACTGGGAGCCCGTTCACAACTCACTGGGGACCTGAGGTGACTCACACAGCTGAGTTTTTGTATTCTACCCATCCCTGCTTTAGCTCTCTGGATGCACCTAACACCTAAATAAGTTTCAGAGCCATACCTGGCCTCAGAATTTGACAATAATACAGGCTAATGCCATTTGCTGTGTTTCCATTTAGAAGGTGTGATTCCCATGTAAATGTTTCATTTGGTTCGGAAATTACTTTGATCTCTTCTGAATTTTTTATCTCTTTTTATTGCATTTTGGGATCATAATCCTGCTTTATGTCTCGGTATCTTCTGCATAGGCCAAATGCCTGCATGCATTTGTTTTTCAGTCTGGCATTTTCACCGTGTGGATGCTACATGAGTACACTTCTGAGGGAAAGATTCACAGTGGAAATTAAACACAAAAGACTAAATGCTCCTGTTGAGCTATGAGCTGTTGCGTTGTTTTGTTAATTTTTTAAGAGTATTTGGCTGGAAATAGTCCCTTTTTTGGTTTAGTTTTTACAGCTCTCCTCTGAGATTCCAGCCTTCTGGAATATGCAGGAAAGACTTGTCTTTTGTAATAAAAGTGAAAAAAGGAAAGCGAAATAAATGCAGAAGCAGCTATATCCCTGAAATTATCAGTGTCCCAGGCATCCCAGTAGAACTAACTTGGGAATGATGGGGCAACGTGTCCAGAAATGGGCGGAAGGGTTTTTATCTCATCAGACATGCTCCAAGGACAATGCTGGGATGAAAGGCAGTGGCCTTAGTCTAGTCAAACACAGCCCCTGGTGTGATCCCTTTTTTAGATCACAGCTCCATCAACACAGTGCTGAAGCGCTGAATTAATCTGCTGAGGAGAAATGGGCATCACTCGTGTCAGGCTCTATCTGAGAGAAGCCCTATAAGGAGCAAGAGGGCTGGGAAGGAGGTGTGGGTGGAAAGTAGGCTTGGGGGAGATGAACACAGCGCAGAGGGAACAGTGCATATCTGGCACGCTGTGTGTGCCATCTTTGCCACAGGCTCACCCAGACAGAGGCTTGCTCTGCTTCTGGCTTCTGAGAAGAGAAACAAAGCAAGGCCTGTCTGTAAAGACCAGTCTGGAATTCTCAGTGATAACCTGATAGTGCCTCACGCTGCCATGCAGGAGCTCTTGGGGTTTATTTTCTCGCCTTAGTGAGCCGCTTCTGCTCCCCTAGATGAGGAGGGGATTTAACCTGCACATGAGGACTGCTTGATGCAAGGCCAGCTGAGGCCTTGCACCAAGGCCCTGCCTGCCCATTACATATGCAGAAGAATTTGATGTGTGCCTCTGAATGGGTGCTGAAAATTTATACAATCAGCCTCTGATCAGATGGCCCTGAGGCACTACTAAACCATAAAGCACAGGACAGGCCTAGGGAATCCTGGAAGCGCAGGCTCGGTATGATCAAGCCCGTCTCTCCCTGTTACACTTCAATCCTGTCTTCCTGCACATCTTTCAAAACAAGACGATCATGTCCTCAGACAGACAAAGCAGCCACTGGTGCTGTCTGTGAACAAAGCATCTGATGCTGATCTCAACATTTAAAGAGAAATCTCACTTCCCCAGCCCCACCTCAAGTCCCTGTCCCTCACCACTGGCAGAGGAGGTTTGATGACACCCCTCTGTATTCTCCTTCCCCATCGTTGCAGCAAGTGGAATGTTTCCACTGCTTATTTGTCTGAGTTACAGAGTTATGGTTGTTATTAAGTTTGGATATTTTTATAGACTTCTGCACTTAGAATATACAAGCGTGTGTACACACACAACCCTTTTGCTTTAATTTAGTTCTCTCCTTCCCTGCACCCCATCAAGTGACTTCTAATAAATGACCGAATAAATGCATTCAGATAGCGCTGTAATGGAGAAAAATTCCATGTCTAATGAAGAGATTGTTCGTACCCCGAGACTGTAAAGATGAATGATGGTGACCACAGTTTGAAAACTCCTTTTAGTTTAAAATATTGCTCCTTGGTAAGGAAAAAAAGAAAGCACAAAGAAAAAAAACCCCAAATCCTGTATAGTTTTTACCAGGAAGGAGCTGCATGCACACAGAACAGAACTGTCGCAGCCAAAATTGCTTCATATATCATAGACCAGCACCAGGCAGATAATGGCAAACAAGTTCTGATCAGGGAGTGATTATTGCTCCGTGCTCCAAGCACTGATGTGCGGAGAACTGACTACAGCTTGATTTTCTTTAACTGAACTGACCTTTTGAGGTTGAAATTAAGAATGTGATCACACTGGCTAGGAAGATGAGGTGCCAACCCGAAGGAAAATTCATAAAAGAAGTCAGTCCTTCCTCTCTCACACTTATGTTTTCTGTTTGAAATAGGATTGTCTCTTTCTGCACTGTAGCGGTACGTGCTTGGGCTTAAAGGGCTGGGGGGGGAAAGGCTCTTGTCTTCCTGACCCATAACTGACAGATATCAAATTATCTCCAAATCATCTTGCACCTGATGTGGTCAGATGAGTTATCAGATTTCAGACCCTGGCAGGAATAGGAAGCGCAGTGGGGGGAATTGTGATGAGATCATTTAGTTCAATATCAGTCTGCTCTCCCCACAGCTTATCTGACATGATCCTTGAGCACCCATCCTCGTCTCCCCTGCAGCCGCAGCTTGTGTGTGTTTGCTTTGCCAATGCAGGAGAAGAGTTGTTGAGGCAGAACAAAAGGCAGGCTGCTACGAGTGGTTTGGGAGCAGGGGGCATGCCAGGGGATGCATCTGCAGGCAAGGCACAAGGCCTGTTAGTGCTATGTCCACTGGCCAGGAACGTGTAAGGAGTGCTCATCCTTCTGGCCAGCCTTGCTCAGCCACACAGGTCCTTTGGAGAGGATATAAACCTCAGCAGACACCAGAGGACATCTGCTCAATGCCATCTGCTCTGTTACACCCCTCCAGTCGTTAGCTCCGCTCCCCCTGGACGCCACTTCGTGCTCTTTGCTTTGTTTTGCTCTGGCTGTGCTGCTGGTGCTTATGAACACATTCACGCTTTGGACACATGAAAGAGCCCATGATGAAATGCTCTGGCGCCAGAGGTTTAGGCTGGAACAGAGGAGATGCAAAGGCAGATCTGTTCCATGGGATCACCTGGGCCCTTTGGCCAAGCTCAAAGCTCTTCCCTTCGCCCGATGTTTTATCTAGCTGGGCTGTGGGAGTCTCAGAGCAGGGATGCTTCCTGCCCGGCACAGCCCCCAGCCAGGCAGGGCCTGCAGCGACTCTCACAGTACTAACAACGATCAAATGCAACAAATAAATTCTGTCCACCAACAACAGAGCGGTGGGCACACCTCTCCTCCTCTCCTCCCCTCCCGGGCCCAACAATGGGTCAGTCTATTCAGCATCAGGCTGGATTTGCAGTTAATACAAGCTTTTAACTGCAACTTTGTGCCTTAAGGCCAGCTATTGTTTCATTTTCCTTTTGGCCATGACATAGGCATAGTGTCAGAAAAGAGTAAGTTGGATGAACTCCAGGCCTGATTTGGCAATTCCTATGTGCCTATAATTAACATTTCACTACTGGAGAGCAAGGTCCCAGCTGAGAGAGGCATCCAGTGGTGAAAGGAGCAGTGTGGGGGCACAGCTCGACCGAGCGAGACAGCAGCACAAGTACCGGGAGGTCTCCAGAGCAGGGATAATCAGTGAGGAGGGAAGCTTGGATTTCATCCTTGTCTGGAAGTTTACACACTGTGGTATGTCATGTGCATCAGCCTGCATCTCGTGGAGAAGTCTGAGTGCATCTTCCTTCAGTGCAGATGTAAATCTAGAGTCATTCCCTAGAAACCAACGAGCAGAAGCGAACAAGGGAGTCAGACCCAGCATAGTGAGTGCTGACAGCGTTGAGATGGAGTGCTGGGCTGCAGCCTGACCGCTCGAGTTCAGCACTTCTGCAGGGGCTGGAGGGGAGACGGTGTCTCAGCCTGTGTTTGGTGAGGTCAAACTGTGCAGCTTTACTGCCTGGCAGCGGGGAAGGTGGCTCTGCTTGGTAGGATGGGCTGAGCTGTAAGCTGTGGAAAGAGGGAAGTTGTCTGAATCTGCCTTATCCTCTGGCCATCCTGATATAGGGTGTTAGCCAGCCAGTCAGTACTCCAAAGGAAGAAACCAAGTTGGTCAGGGTTTTTCAAAAGTTCAGGGGTGTATGGCATGTCTGCATCGTGCTGAGCCCAAGATGAGTCCTGAGGAGGGAGTTCAAAGTAGCAAACAAATAATACAACAAGAAAAGTCATGCATAGATTAATCCCCCCTGCCACTGAGACAACAAGAAGTCAAACTTTCACCTTCCATGACTAAGACAGTGCATGAAAATTAATTGAATGAGCCCTGGCTCCATGAAATTGTTCTGTGGCTGTTCATCTGAATCCTCAAAGATGCCTTGGTGTCATTAATCCAGACTCGGGCTGCATATACTCTTTCTTGTAAAGCAGGAGACACACAAGACCCAGGATCTGCCACAGTTTGTTACTGAGTTTGTAATATGCAATTGTGGGAATGATTATAATATCACCAACTGGATTTCATCTGTCCCTGCACATTCAAACAGGCAAGCTGAAACCAACGGTGACAGGGAAATGTTCTTGTTTGCACACAAATACTTTAATAACTGGCAATTTCAGAAAGAGAAAAGTAGGAGGGGGAAAAATTTGAAGGGCAAAGAACTCACATATTAAATTCTACAGTGAAATTCTCTTAAAAACAATGTCACTGGGGCTTTTGGTGTGCCCCAAAGAGTGGTAAAAGCAGGCAAAGGGGTTAATTCTCCCCCTAAATCTCTCACCCAGCGACCACTACTTTGCATGCCTTTTAAGGCAGCCAGGAAATTATATTAATTTCTCTAATGTCTGCAATGCCATAAGTTCTTTTTTTTAATTATGATGATCAAAATATTGCTTAAAATTAAAGGCAGCTGCATTTGTTTCTGACGGATACCATAATTGCAATTGTAAATTGGGAAATGTAATGTTTCCTGGTGCTGCTGTGAGTAATGGTTCTGAAATCATTATAGATAGGTAGATATAAATAAACCAAGAGATCTGTGAAAATAGAGCAAAAGCAAGCTAAAAGGGTAATTAGCAGAGCGAATAGGAACAGAAGAATCCAGTGCTCAGAAAAAAATCTAAAAATTCTGTGAAGTTCTGTGACTATTTGTAGCGTTTTGGGGAAAGGAAGAAAATCGGTGTCCAAAAAGGGAAGGAAAAAACCCAAACTGCAAAAAGAATTCATTTCAACCCCGGATTTACCATCAAGTTTCTCCTCTGCCTTTTATACCCTGCAGAGAAATAAATTCCTCCCCATGAGATACCCAAATGCGAATGCCACAGGTAGAGTCCTGCTCCTGGATGGTCCTGCCCTTGGGCTTGGCTCGGAGCAATGCTTACACCTTGAGCTACCTGTCCCTGCTTTTCCCTTGGGATCAGGAGGTGAACAGTGAGTGGCCACGGGGCTCTGTCACTGCTGGTGATGAAGGCAAGTCAGGTCTCCTCCACAGAGGAGGATCAGCTGCATCTTCACACCACTGACTCCTTCATGAAGGGGGACCAGGAAACCGGGCTCAGGGTCTGTGCCTGCAGGAGGGCTGGTACCCTCCGAGAGAGGGGTGGTGTGGCTTTATGCCTAAGAAGCATTGCTATTCCATACAGCTGTGGAAGAGCTGAAGGCATTCCAGAAAAGCCCTGGGACACCCAGCAAGGTGAGGTTGAGCTCTTTTTGTGTGACTGAGTACCTCCCTAGAATGTAATGGGCCAACTCGGAATGGGTGTAAACCCTGAGGACTGTGCTATGCATCGACTAAGGCCATGAGGTAGGAAACCAACAGAGCATCAGAAACTGTTGTAAAAAGCATGGCTTGTATTTGCCCAAGCCAACAAAGGTAAAATTAAGCATAATGTTAAAGTCTCAGGCTCCTTTTTTAAAAAGAAAAGAAAAAGAAAGGTTTTCTGGTACTGAGACCCTGACAACTGGAAAACAGCCAGCTTAACAATGACATTTATCAGTAGTCCCTGAGATATAACAAGAAATCACACTCCAGCTGGTTTATCGTCAATAAACAGGGATGGAATATTAGTAACAGTGCTGTAGGTTTCCAAAGGTGAACACTGGGAAAAGAACAGTTGCAAATTGGAGAGCTCAGCCCGGATTTCCTGGTCTGCTAAACTCCCTCCTCCAGCAGCTCTGGGTGATGTTGCCATGTAACTACATCACCAGAGCCATACTGGAAACTGCAGACTGAACCCATGACTCATCGAGGAGATCAACAGACGGAAAGCAGTCAACAGCTGTACAAGCCCCTGGAACATCCCCAGACAGAAAGAAACCATCACTGGACCAGCTGACCACAGGGCTGGAATGGTTCCTGGCCCAGGCAGAATGATCAGGATGCAGAGATCGGACACCGATTTGAAGATACTGGCTAGATATCAAATTAGAGGCATAGGAAACTGCAAAAAAACCTGTGGATGCTCTCAGACAGATCAAACTTGGCTTTCCCAGTTATGCCCACAAAATTTGCAAGCCTAAGTAGAGCTGAAATCATTAAGCATCTGCTGAAGGTGTACATGTTCTTGCATGTGAAAGAGGACACTTTGACCTTATCTACAGCAAAACCAAGCACCAGAATTTTACTAGACAGGCAAAATTCCAAGAAAAAGCCAGTCCATCCCGTAAAGTTGACTACAGGAACACTTCCCCTCTGCTGGGGGCACGGGGAGAAGTGGAGAGACTTCTCAGGGTACATTAGAGAAACAGGGATCATTATTTTCCTTCTTCAGCTCATTGAATCAGCTCCTGAAAGGATCTTTCAGCAGCCAGAAAGGAACTTAACAAGGACACTGACCGATTGAAGCTCCTTTGGTGATTCTATAAACAGTATTGATTTTCACATTCACAAAGAAATGAATTAGATGCCAAATGCATATGAACTGAGCCATTGTCTCTTGTACACAGCGCCTCTCACTACCTGTGTGAGCAGAAGTAGGTCTGCAAAACACTGGGTGCCCTCGAGGGAAGAAAAAGGTTGAGGTGGGAGGGAGTAGAGCTGTAGGATTAAAAAGGTTGTCTCCAGCTTTTGTCAGCAAGTGCCCTGGGGAAGGCCACCGCTCAACTAATCAGGCTGCTGTATGTGTAAAACCTGAGGGAAACAGACTGAAACTCCATGATCACCACAGTGCTGACAGACTAACCTCAGACCTCCTAGCTACAGGGGACCAGAAGAGAGAGAAATTGCTGGGTGCCAAGTGAATCATGTGAAACTGGCCTCCTCTCTGCTCTACGCTTGCACAAGATCCAGCTGCATGTTTATCCCCGTGCTTGACAAGTGACAAAATAGACATGAAGACATCAAGCATCACTATCATCTGTGTGCCAGTCACAATGATCTTTCCCTTCCAGAGCTTCGAGGATACTGTTCAGACAGTTGTCCGTCTCTTGGAGAGGACAGAGGTCCCTGGGAATGGACAGGATACCAGTGCTGTGTCCCCTTCTGTGCTGGCCACATTTGAGACAGGCAGACCTGACAGCCATGACAAACAGCATGACCCCTGTCATAAAGTTATGTCTCCTACTCTAATCTTCACCATCACCATCACCAAGAAGTGCTCAGACGCCGAAGTTGGGGATGGTTTAATCTTCTGCAGGCCTTTAATGACTCTGAACCCTCTGTGTAACGTCACTCAGCATGACTGCTTAATTACAGTAATTAGGGAGCACGGTGCAAACCTGCGCAGTGTGAAGGAGGCAGTGCACTGAGGAAATGGAATCCCTGTCAGTCGGGCCCATTAGGAGGTCAGCCCGCCTGTCACTTCCATCTCCCGTGGCAGCCTGTGCTCAGCCTGGGAGCTTGGGCAGCCTGTCTGAAGCATGAACCCTGTGTCTGAAGCATGAACCCTGTGTCTGAAGCATGGACCCTGTGTCTGAAGCATGGACCCTGTGTCCTCGTCTTTCTTCCGTCCCTCCCATTCCCAGGTCTGCTTTTACGCTCCAAGATGCGCCCCAGTGAAAGACTGCTCTCAACTGCTTCTCAGAAGAAGACAAGGACAATGCTTCTCAATCAGAGAGTGTCCCTGGGAGACATGCTGACAGCGAGGGCTCCTCTCATACCATCAGCCCCCATGAGAACGGAAACACTCATCACAGCTTAGCACCGAGTGACAGGGAGTCCGTGCAGGGATGAGGTGGGACTCATAGGTATTAGGGGGAAGATTTTTAGAGAGAGTGGTGAGGGACTGGAACAGGCTGCCCAGAGAGGGGGTGGGTGCCCCATCCCTGGGGGTGCTCAAGGCCAGGTTGGATGGGGCCCTGGGCAACCTTGTGTAGCTCCAGGCCTGGAGGTTGGTGGCCCTGCCTGTGGCAGGGGGTTGGAACTCTGTGATCCTTGGGGTCCCTTCCAACCCAGACCAGTCTGTGATGCTATGATTCTGCAGCTGCCTTAGCCCCCTGCCCAGAGAAAAGGCATATGGAGAACTGATGTGGAGGGGAGACCACCAGCTTGCCATTACTCTCACCCCAAATGCATAACCCAGGATGACCTTTCCAGGGCATGGCATGAATAGAGTTTGCCTTCAAAGTAGGTGTGATGTCTTTCTGGAGAAGCATCTGACTCCTGGCTGCCTCCAGCCAGCTTGCCTTAGGTCAGGCATTAAATCCTCTGTGGCTTCTGCAGGCTCAGAGCAGCTCAGTCCCAGGCTGGAAGCCAGGTCTCCCAAGCGCCGGTACGAACCCTTGCCCACACCACTGAACGTGTTCTTTTCAGTCCCGATGCACCCTGGCATGCAGCCTGCCTGCAAGTGATCCTTGCCTGCTGCCACTCAGCTAGGCATCTTCCTGGAACTGTGACAGAACACATCTCATACCAGGCCTGCACCGGGTCTCCTGCGGTTCTGAAACACCTTCCCTGCGCGGTGTGATGCCCGGTACCAGCACACAGAACTCAGCTCACACTTGAGCAGGCAGTGCTGAGCCCAGCCAAGGGACACCAGTGAGAACCTGCCCCCAGCCAGGACAGAAATAATCCTGGCCCCGCACCACTGCACTGAGGAAGAACTCTGGCTCTAACTTAATGAACCATAAATTCCAGCTTAATGAGTTTTATACTGAGGAGAATAATTAATGTAATTAGCACTGATATGAAAATGATGGTACTCGAGCCTGGATTACAAGGGGGAGGGGAGGATCTGGGGGTGGGAGGATGCTTGGAGAAGGCTCATTCCATCTATGGTGCTGTTCACCCAGAGGAACAGGGCTGGATGCATTCTTGGCAAGCTTTAAAACCTCACCTCCCATCCACCATAAAGGGAAAGAAAATAGAGCATGACACTTACAGCAAAAGAGAGATCAGCCATCCCTGTTTGCAGCAGAGATGTGGAATCTTTAATGCAGCTCTGTCCTTTAATTTGCAGCTCCCCCACTCTACTCCATATTTGTGGTATATTGTCTGCTCTCCACAGTGCCTATTTTTTGCTTCTATATGGAAAGCTATTTATAAAGGTGACTAGCTCCAAGGATAAACCTTTAGCTATATAAGTATTTTGATATGTCTTATATATTTAGTTCGGTCCAAGAGGCAGTAATACTGATATTTTCATTTTATACACATATATTCATACATAAATTTCTCTCTATACATAAAGCAACCCAGCAGGAGGTACTCAGTTCTGCAAGGCATGGATCGGAGTATATTCAGCACCGGGGAAAGAAACTTCAAAACTCATCTTCAGTGCTGACCCTGCTTGCACATCTGATAGCGGTGGGGGAATAAAAGCAGGAGTGGATGTGTTTTGCAGCACCTCTCTTTGAGTGGGCATCTTTTCCACCTTACCTGTGCAAAGTGTCTCTAATACTAGCCTGTTTGTGCTTTCCCAACTCAGATGAGCAGGGCTATAGCTGGGCATTGATGGGAGCCTCCATGGAAATGGCACCAGTGTTACAAACTGCCACGCAGGAAGTAAATCCAGCTTCTTTTTCCCTGTTCAGAAACTAAATACAGTCCTGGGGGGAGATGCCAGGTTCTGGAAACACAGGATAAACTCACTGCTTTTGTGCAAATCCAGGATAGCATTGTGAGCAGCCTGTGCTAGTGGTTGGATCTGCACGCTGCCCTGTGCCACGCTGTCCCTGTGGCTCTCCTTGAACCATTCTGAGAAACAAGCAGGAGAAACTCTGGAGCATTCAGCCATATGTGGCCATGACAGCTTATCTCATGCAACCCAATTAATGCCTTCCCAGTAGTGACCAGCTAACGCAGGCTGTGTTCAACCCACTGACTGCAAGGCAGAGACCCTATTACCCTTCCTACGTGCCCCCCTAACCCTCTGCCATTTGCTAGCCTAGACCTGTGGCTAGATTGTTCCGAACAGTCTCTACCCAGACGCAGAGGCTCTATCCCTGTGCACTGCAGCTTTTTTATTAAAAAATATCCTGGGGATTTTTCATTCTCAGAGTTAGTGGCTTGTGCTAAAAATTCTCTAATGGTGTATTGATCCAACCCATCTGATAGGGCCCCTGCTAAGTGAGCACGAGCCTCACGTGCAGCTGGGCTGGAGTGATGCCCCTTTTGCCATGAGTTCATGTGGTGGTGGCATGGTCACCACGGCAGGCAGGCACAACGGCAGGCCTGTTGATTCAGTGATGGGAGCAGGCTGGCCAGGCCAGCACCTAACACCCTGCGCAGCCTGTGCAGCCTCCTCTTGCAGCAAGCAGTGCCTGGAATGGGGAAAGGCAGGACTCTGGCTGGCAAGCCCTGAGCCTGCTGGCCCCGGGATGCTGGGGCTGTGGAGGTGTGTGGCCAGGCTGGGTTTGTGGCACCAGCACCTTGGTCTCCTGTCCCTGGGGTGCTGCTCAAAGCTGTGGGGCCACGGAGAAAAGCATAGAATGACAGACTGTTTTGGGTGGGCAGGGCCCTCAAAACACCCCCAGCGCCCCCCTGCCATGGCAGGGATACCCCCCGCAAGCCCAGGGTGCCCAAAGCCCCATCCAACCAGGCCTTGAGCCCTGACAGGGACCCAGGGGCAACCCTGGCTTCTCTGGGCAGCCTGTGCCAGGGTCTCCCCACCCTCCTAGGGAAGAATTTCTTCCTCATGTTTAATTTAAATCTCCCCTCCTTCTGCTTAAGGCTGTTCTCACTGGTCCTATTAGTGCACTCCCTGATAAACAGTCCGTCTGCAGCTTCCCTGTAGCCCCTTTAGGAACGAGAAGACACATTGCTTTCCCCTCCTCACCCCCCGCCCCCATTCTAGGCAGCCTGCTTCTTTGTTTAACAGAGGACCCCCTTTAAAGACAGGTTTTTATTCTGTTGCCTGTTTCTTGTGTGAATCCAGCTATTGCTAATCCCAGATTAAGCAGGCTGTGCTTCCCGCCAGCTGGTGCGGGGCCTGGTCCTGTCCCCAGGGCCTGGTCCTGTCCCCGGGGCCTGGTCCTGTCCCCAGGGCCTGGTCCTGTCCCCGACCACAGTAGTTTGGTCACCATGCGCTGCCAGTGAGGAAACATCTGGACACCAGTGCGTGCCTGCTCACTGCACCCTGGTTCATGGGGGCCCGTGGGGCGTGTAATTAAGCTGGAGCAGAGACGGAGCAGTCGGGGTGGGGCAGAGGAGGGGTCTCTGCACTCTTGACACTTCCCCTGTGCAGCTGGGGCTGGCGGGCAGTCCCTGGCAGCAAGGGCAGCTGCAATGCCTTTGTTGTCTTCAAACATTGTTCAACACCTACCTGCGTGCCTGCGGAAGGAAATTGGGGCACTTGCAAGAGAAGTGGGCTAGAGAAGAGGGGGCCCAGGGATGATTTCACTTATACCCTCACTAAATAGCTGCTGGCCCAGAGAACTGGCTGTTTGTGGCTTGGAATCTATTCCACCGACCTGTGCAGCGAGGCTGGGAGGAGGCTTCCCAACAAGGTAGCAGGTTAAATGAATGAACTGAGGGAGGCATCTCCCTTAGAGCATCTGGGCTCTGTTCACCTTCGTGTCCCATGTCCCCACCAGCGCTGCAGCCAGGGAAGGACGCAACGGAAGAGGATGTCCTGGACAGCCTCACGAACAGGCAGAACTCAGCCAGCAACTCCTGGGCCCCAGCATGAAGGCAGAGTGCATGTGCATGCGTGTACATCTAGGGGTGTGCACGTGCCAGGGATGATGCATGTAGTGACTGGCTCAGGGAGAAGTCGGCACTGGGAGAAGGGAAGAGATCAAGCGCCTCACACCAGTTTGACAGCTATTAGAGTTGTTAAGTCTCCAGTTCACTTTTATTTAAGTCCTGTGAACAGTCTTTTCCACCTGCAAGAGTTCTTGTGTCAGTGCCACCAGCATATGGAACAGAATTTCTGACATTTCACCCCAGTAACAGGAAGAATGGCTTTACATATCACACCAGTGAGACACAGTAATAAAACACCAGCTCCCCCAGTTATACTGCTAGCTGGCTGGGTGCAGGATCACAGCCACCAGCTTCCCCGTTCAACTCGTTCAGCAAGTCACCCCCAGCACTGTTAAAGGAAAGCTCCTTTCCTGAAGAAGGGATCTTTTAACTAAATCAATTTGCACCGTGGTGGGAGGGGAGCACCTCTCATTAGCATCGCTGCAGCAGCGTTCCTGCACCTGTGGAGATCCCTGCAGACACAGTAGCCTTATCATGGAGCAAAGCCAGTGTTAAGCCTGTGGCAACAGGTGCAGCAAAGTTTGGAAATACCCATTAGGCGAACAGTGTGCAGCTGTATGGAAAGGGAGGGGCGAATAAGAGCCCTGAATCAGAACCATTTCTAAACTGCTGCTTTGTGAAACAGAAACCATGAGCTTGAACCTCACTACCTCTTTCTTCAGGGGTTTTCCCCCTTTTCTTAGAGTACAAAGGAATTTGGTGGTGTGTGGAGACTCTCTTTTGCCTTTTTCTGAGACAAACCCAGTTCTCAGGGAGAAGAGAGAACCTTGAGAGGCAGAGAACCAAGACATTCCTAAGGTTAAAATATGTGCTGGCGTAAGTGAAACTACTGCTTTGAATTCAGGCTTTTTCTTACTTTCCTCCTTCCTAAGGAGGCCTGAAATCCTTTTGCTTTGCTGAAGAGCACAGTGAAACCCTTTGTGGCAGTCTTCTGCGGGCGGCTCAAATTCAAAGCTGCACAAGGCAGCCGGAGTTTCTAGGTAATGCTGCAGCCTGTATCTCTGCCTTCCCCTTCCTCATTAAAGCATCGTCCCTCCAGCCACAGGCAGCAGAGAAAAACACCTGCAGCATGTTCTCTGCCTCCTCTGACAAACCACCATTTTGTCTGGCTTGTTTCCTTACATGTCTGAAGACCAGATCTATTCCACTTCTCATTTAAATTCTCAGAGCTGTCTGAAACTGCATCAGGTGAAGGCTCCCAACCAAATCTACTTTAATTGCAGCCACACAGGCAGCATCCTGCTGTTACAAGCATGCAAACAGGGGAGTGTGTAATGAGCTTTTCCTTCTTTCTCTTCGTGGTCAGTGGCACTGGGTTGATTCCAGGATGTCAGAGACCCCTGTTTTTTCCAAGAGCCTCATCACCTTTCCAAACAGAGTGACCACAAGCAGATTTGGCAGACTCCAAAGCATGGGTCTCTTGCTGGGGTGAATGCGTTGGCTGTGGCTTCAGTTCAGAGCACACCCAATTTCCAGCTCTGTGGTAACCAGAAAGTACCCCAAGGTATGTTGAGCAGAAAACAAGAGAGAGAGATACATCATCTGAAACGAGACACATAGTACTGGAGTCTGTTGGTTGGTGTAAGGAACTGACAGGCTGAATTCTCCAGACTGGCAGAGGAAATGTGAATCCGAATGACTCCAAAAAGGCTTCCATCAGTCACCACCAAAAGGATGGTATTGGGAAAGCTGTGTTCAGTGCTCTAAGGCTATGTTTGTAGAGCCCTCTGATCCTTCAGGAATGACAGCACTCCGTGTCCTAGCACACCTGAAAGCTGCTATGCCTGTCAGAGGTACCAACCATTTCAGCTTGGCCAAGAGCTGCATCAGTGCCCTGTCACCCACACACACCCAGCAAAGCAAAGCCAGGTCACCCAGCCGATACAACCACCCGCCAAGCTAGTCCTCCCAGCAGGAACCCACCTCCCCACAGTGTGCAGGGGTTTCCCACCAGAGATGAAGCCTTGTTCCTGTGACTGGCTATGGCTCCCATGCTGTCTCCACAAAGCACAAAGTGGCATCATGCACCAGGGAAGCGGGGAAGAGGGGTGGGAAGAGTCAGTTCTCTGAGGGTGCGTTGTGTGCCATGCGAGGGGGCCTGGGGGATCCATGCGTGTGGCGTCATCCTCACACAGTGCTATACTGCCTAACTAAGTGGAGTACAGGCTTCTCTCTTACATACAGATCTGTTTATTAGCCTGCAGGGAATCCACGAGGTAGTGTGAAGACAGGTGTGCTTCTCTGTGGAAGAGGAGGGACAAAGCAGGGTGAGTCTTGAGGCTACGGCAGGTGATGGGAACACAGAAAGTGCATAGAACAACTGTGGTGGTTTAGATTCAGATGTACAAAAACAGAGCAGTGCTTCAGTTCATGTGGCGTGGCAGGAGCTGGGCTGGTACCATCCAACATGGTATTTGTGCCTCCTCTTATGGGGAGACTTTCATTTTATTTGTACGAGCAGCACTGGAACATCGTTTGGTGTCTGGGCAGCAGGATGACAGTGTGGTCCCTTCTCCCCATCCCACACGCACTTTGCTCAAACCTCCACGTGGTTTCCAGAGGGATGTCAAGTGTACAAAGTCTGCAGAATGCCAAATACCCAACCCAAGGCAAAGGAAAGTAAATGCCCATTTGCCAAGAAGGCATAGCCCCTTGTTCAGAACTGTCCCGGCCGTCATCTCTTCTATGCCACACCTGGGTGAAACAGATGAAAGTTATCCTTGAAACCAAGCTCTTACATGGGATGTTCATTCCTTTTTCTCCTCTTCTTTGCTTTTACATACATTTAAGTGTGTACCTATAGTTATTTTTCTTCTAATACAAGTGAACACAAATGTGATGTGGAGATAAATTCCCTTCTCTAAAACACTTTGTGGTCACAGGAATGTACATGTTTGGATTTACACACCCACACACCTTCCAATATCAAAAAAACCTGTAGTCCCAAAATTTAGATGCTTTTAAAAAAGTTAAAAGGCCAGATTCCTCTATTAGCTTTTATCCTTCATTAAGAGCAAGAAGATTACCTGAAATCACGATTTATTCTTTATATTCTGCCTGAGTTAATTTTAAAATTCCAATCAACAGATGCAAGGAAGAGAGGGGGGAAAAGCTAGTGGGGGGTCACGTTAGTCTTTGAAAAGGAAAATTAGAGCGAATGTTTTCCCTTCTAATTTTTTTTCCCCTTCGGGTTTCAGGTTATAAGATGGTTATTTAAAGGATGCTTTCTCCAAATGTGTTGGCCTCAAAACATGTCCCCATGCTGTCTGGATTTAAGAGTGTCAATCCAAGAGATTGGGAGTGGGAGCGGGAGGGAAAAAGGACAGGAACAAACCCCCTAAACCAAGCCCTTTTCTCTCCTCTTGGGTTGGTTTTTAGCATCTTTCATTATAAGCATCTTATTATGGTTCAGCAATCTTGGCTGTTTAGCTCTTTACTCAGGGATTTCCCATTCCCACTGCCAAGGGGGGGAACAAATTTCTCCAGAGGAGGAAAATATAAACCGCTGCAGCCTGAGATCCGAGCAGTGCTGTGCTGTAAAACTGGACACACACTGGACCAAGGGCTGTGAAGAATCCACACCTGGCTCATCTGGTGCAAACGGTGTAGAGATTGACACAAGGGAACCTACAGACATTAATCAGATTGGGCACATCCCATCCAACACAGGGCAAACCATCACCCACATACACATGCACACACGGAGCCAGCTTGATACAGGAGGGCCAGGATGAGAAAAGAAGGATGAGAGTACTGAACGAGACGTGGGCAAAGGCAGAGTGTTCCCTTGAGCATTAGCAAGCCAGGCAGATACTTAACCTAATCATGTCAATTACAAGTGCACCAAAAATTTAAAAACCAATAAATAAAACCAGCGATGGCAGAGGGAGATCTAAAAGGCCTTGGTTGTTGAGCCACAGGGTCAGGAGGAGTGAGAAACAATAGCTTCTTCGTTTTGCTGTGTTGACACTTCAAACATACTGTTCCTTAGGACAGATGTAAGGAGCCCGGGAACCGGGAGGCGGGCAGCAGAAGGAGATGTCAGAATGATGAGGATAAAGATCTTGTGGGAGATCTGACAGGGGGGTATAGACATGAGGGATCTTCTCCAGATATCGATCTTCATGTGAGTAACAGCGGGTCAGGTAATCACTCGCATTCGATATCTCTGAGTGACACTTTCCAAAGTTCTGTAAGGAGAGACAAAGGCAGCGGGTGAGAGACAACTCTGGGATCAGCAGCCATAAAACACACAGCTCTGGGTTCCTTGCTGAGACACACACACGACAGGTAGGATGGGAAATTAAATAGTTCTGCTTACTGCTTCGGAAAAATAGAGACCCAGGGGATAAATCCTCACATTTCAAGCTTTTGTCTCAAAAATGCCTGTGTTGCTGATGAGTGTGTATGGATTTTGCATGGTATGGCCCTTGCCTGTAAATACTCTGCCTCTCTGGGTAAAACAAGCAGTGAGCTGAGAAAGGACAGTTTGTTTTCAGTCTTCCTCGCTCTTCTACACCTGAGTTTTGAAAAAGCAGTGCCTGTGTGTGTCATTAATGTAATCCAGGCTCCTGCTCCTTCATTTAAAGGGCACATGTCTCTGACCAGGGACTCAAGGCAAAACAGGTTCTTGTGCCTAATGTTTACCTAGAATGGAGTGCATGTGCTAAGCTTTACCTGTGCTAAGCTTTGCCTGTGTTAAGCTTTGCCTGTGCTAAGCTTTACCTGTGCTAAGCCTTACCTGTGCTAAGCTTTGCCTGTGCTAAGCCTTACCTGTGCTAAGCTTTGCCTGGGCTAAGCTTTGCCTGGGCTAAGCTTTGCCTGGGCTAAGCTTTGCCTGCACGAGCAGTTCCACAAGAAGCCCCAGAGCCACTTGTGGAAGTCAAATCAACAGAGAATATAAAGCGTTCGCAAGATGGACACTGCTCTGCACCTCCCTGATCTTCCCTCTGATGAAGAGTATTCCTCCAGAGGCTTTGCATAGTCGGATTCTTCCTCTTTCAGAGCCAAATGAAATTAAAACCCCTCAGAGTCCAAAGTGCTTTCTCCTGAGACCATTTTGCGGAGCTGTGGCAAGCGATGCTGAAGAAACACTGCTTTTAGGGGTGCAAAAATCCCAGAGACCTTTTCCCTCCCAGCAAGCTCCATGCAGACAGCAGCAATGGGAAGAGACAGGGCACAGACACGCCACCCCCACATCCCCCCATCCCATTCCTGGTGTGCCTGGGGGGCCGCTGTGCATGCTCAGAGGGGGACCAGTGCTCCCTGCCTGGGGCTTGGGCTCCTCAGAGAGCAGCAGCAGATGGGAAAGATTTGCCCTGCTCACATCCCCTTTCCTCTGGTTTGAAGCCCTGCAAGATGAGCCAAGCAGGAGGGACATCTAGCCAGGACAGTGCTCTTGGCCTTTAAATTCAACCCACGTTCGTGGGCTCTCACCAAGGGCTCATCTCTACGAGAGAGCAAATGCACTGGCCATCGCCCTTCACGCCTGTGGTTTGAACTGGGGCTGGCTGAAGCAAGTAACTTGCCCTTGAGTTCTTCCTAGTTCCCTTTCAAAATACCAGAAACAGTTAGTTTAGTGGAAAGGACAAGGACTTGACCCTCAGGAGAAAATGCCTGAAGGAACAGAACAATCTACTCTGCCTGTCTGCTGCCAGGTCTTGGATAAATATTTCACCAGGATGCTTAAAAAAATCATACAGAAAACAAAGTGTCTACAATAATTTATTGATGGTTCAGTCTGCCAGAAGAGGCAATGAGCAAGTTGGAGGGCTGCTCAGTCTTAAGGCAGTTTCAGGAGCAGCCTCGTTAAGAGCAACAAAGGCTGCTAGAGGACAGAAAGTTTGGAAGGCTGCTAGAGGATGTAGGATGGGAAGTGTTAAGGTCAATCTAATTTTCATTTCCCTTTCCTTGGCAAAGGAAAGACATTGACCTGGCCAGATAGCAAAGAACAATAGGCTCTAGGCCCATCTGTTTAGAATTGCTGTGGTGGAATCTGAAATTCAGGCTGGCCATTCCCACAGCCACCTCCTGAGGTTTTTGTCCACTTCTGGCTTTTGTTTGCAAAGTAAGAACGTGGAGAGGTGGTGTGCAGCTGTTTAACTGGAAGAACCCAGGCCAGGGCACACGAGGAAGCTTCAGTAACCCTGTCTTAAGCCCTACAACCTCTTCCTGGCTGCTTTAGGCAGTCCTGATGTACAGCTTCCCCATTCCCAGGTGGGAAGGAGAAGGTTTAAAAGTCAAGGCTCAGATTTGCACTGTAGGACACACAACCCCATGGCTGGAAAACTGAGCAGGCTGTGGCAATATGTACTTTGAGCCTGGAGACAGTTATTTTCATACAAATACTATAGCATAAAGAGGGACCCATATGGGAAGGGAAGCAGGAAATAAAGAACAGCTGATTGCTATTCTTCTGATTGCACCAGCCCATAAAAAGGCATAAAGAAGGGCTAGCAGCCAGGCAGGGTGTTAGTCAGCATTGAGTGTGCAAGGTCTCTTGCCTCTGTAATCTGTTCTCAAGAAATCTCAAGCACAACAGAATTCCTTTCCATATCTGCAAGGGGGGAAATGGAAGTGTGAGCCATGGTCTCCTTCTGTTCACAGAGGTAAGTCATTAACTGGTGGCTCAGCTTTCTGGGTGAAGCTAAACTGGAAGGGAAGTTGTCTCAGTGGTTGAAATTTAGTAAGATGTAACAGGCAAGGGGGTCTCTCAGCAAGGCTATCAATCTTTTATCAACTGAATGGAAGAGATGGTAGGTTTATGTGCTTTCTGGGTATGCAACAGAAGAGCATGGGGCTGTAGGCTTATGTATGTATGCATGCAAAAGGTGTAGTAGGAAAGAGATTCTCAATTAACATAAGTAGGTATCTTGTGTGAAATGAGCTGGTTGTTGGCATCTCACGCTGAAAGAAGCAGAAGGGATCAGGAGGTACTAGTCTGTGGGCTGCCTACTGACAATACATGGGGTCAGCACAGCCTATTTCATTTTGTTTATCTATCAGCGTGGGCATGAAACAAGCACACATGAAGTAGTGCTAGAGAAAACAAGTGCAATTTTGTCAGCACTTCTCTTTGGCCTGGTGAGCATGAACAAGCTCTTCTCCTTCTGGCCAGTGTTTTGTGCTCGCTCTTCCCAGGTGGGAGTGGGGCCAGAGCAGGGCAGCTGGAGAATGCTGGTGTGGGGCTCAGAGGAAGAGACTTCCCTGCCTCCTTTCACCTTTCTTCAGCATGTGGAGCCAGAAGTCACACTGCTCCTGCTTTGTGCCCCTGTCTCATTTCAGGGTAGCAAGAGGGGGAAGAGAAAGAAACCAGCCTGATGGTTTTTACATACTTAGCAACAGGTGCCCTTTGACTTCCTTCTCCAGTCCCACTGTGACTTTTCCCAAATCTAATTTGTCTTTAACAAAGTTTGAAATTAAATTAGGGATAATGAACTAATTAAATCGAACTGGCACACAATTCTGCCACCTTCCCCCACCTGACTTTCCCCGCTTGCCTTTGTTTCCAGCATGACTCCATACAATTCTTCATTATCTGGGTTACATCCTCCCCTCCCAGGTTTATTTTCAAGAGCTTGATTAAAGGGGATGTCAGCAATTTATCTGTTTCAGGCAGCCTGGCAGATTACCTTTAAACGGTCTTTCTTTGATTGAATTACAGAGCTTTCATTTCTGCTGTTGGTTACTCCCAACCCTTCTCCAGCCCCTGTACACCTCTCTCCAGCTCCTCTTCCATTTACAGGTCAGCTCTCTGGTAAAACTAGGGGTGCTGCAGACAGCTTTCCCTCTGACCATATCCCACACTTCTCATCATCCCTAAACAGTGATTTCTTAATAGCTTAAAAGTGAAAAACTCCCCCTCAGGGTCCTGAGAATCACATGCAACAGCATCCTCAGGGTTCAAGAGAAGAATATAGCAGAGGGAGAGTTGGACAGATGCTGTTACAGAGGACTGTGGCTTCTGCTATTGCTTAAAAGCCCAAGAGCCAGTTAATAACCTCTGGTGCAGTTTGAACTTGGCATTAGCCTTGCAGCAGGGCTCACAAACAGAAGGAGGCTGGGTTTCCCCACTTGACCAGACTCAAAGTAAACACCCTGCATGTTTGTGAACTTGATGGATGTGTTCACCTGTTTCCTGGCTGAGGAAAGTCCCTGCTGTCCAAAACTATTCAGACTTTGGGCTGTGACTACCCTGACCCTCTCCATCTTGAATTCTGGGATCTAGCACAGGCTGATGGACAGAAAGAAGCAGTGACAGAAACAGAGGACTGTTGTCATAGTGTGGACCAGTCAGTGGAGAGGATGTAGGTGTTGGAAGACAGACACCATAAAGGGAACTGGAAATAACATCTCATCATGGTGTTGGGAGCCTCACATCCTCTTCTCCCTGCTCAGCAGTTTTGAGCTGCTTTTCAACTTCCAAGCATGGCCACAACTTTAGGTATCTCCTGGCATGCTCCTGCTCTCCCACACCTTATCTATGAGGGAGTCCCTGCAATAGTCGTGGTCCTGAGTAAAGATAGAACATAGCAGACGTGGGTGGGAACCAGGGACCTTGAGGCCCTGAGCTTGCTCTTAGGAGAGGTGGGCTTTTGTGGGGGCGAAACCAAGGGCAAGCAGGTCCAGAGAAAGAAAAGGTTGAGCATGAGGAAGGCTGAAATTCCCGAAATACAGGGTGAGAACCCATGCACCCACAGGCACATGCAAGTATTACTTATGCAGAAAACTTGCTCATAAAGTTGCATTCCTTCTTACAGCATGCGTTGAACTCTGTAGTAGATACCTGTGCTGGATCCCTGTGGCATCTTGGACCATTATTAATTGTAAGCACTTCCCTTCATGCTGTTTCTCTCTTAGGTCCTTCTTTCTACCCCTCTGGAGTCAGGGCAGGGCTGTTATCCTCACTAACTGGTGGGGAAACTGATAAGAAGCCACCTTAGTTGTTTGCTTTATTTCTCCTGAAGATTGGAATGGGGCTGCTGACCTGGAGGGTGTTCAGGCAACCCTGGTGTTGATGGGAAGGGAATGTGGCTCCTTCAGCTGATGGTTCTGCAATATCCACAGCTCAGTTTGCACTGAGTCAGTAACTGGTGCAGGTTTAATGGCTTTATAGGGACATTGAGAAAGCAGAGCTGGGAATCTGAACCCTGCTTGGTAATTTGCTGGGATCTCAGTGTCATCTCATGGTTTTGAGCTATTCTTGCTATAACAGGGACAAGAAATTCCCAAACAAACCTGGGAACAGAAGTGTGGGGAGGTGAAGGAGGAGGAAATAATTAAAAAAAGCATTAAAAAACCCAAAATCCCCCTGCTCTGTGGTGTGTCTTACCAAGGGGATTTTGTGGTGGTGAGATTACACCTTCAAAGCACCATATGACTGGCTTTATTTTTACTTCAGAGAAACTGGGAGGGTTTCCAAATTTGGATTTGGAGGATTACTGTCCTTTTGCTGACAATAAAATCCCCCACCCCAGGGAGGACAAGGTGAGACCTCCCAAGATGGATTAGGGAGTGCTTGCTGTGTCTGTAGAGTGGGACTGGCCCTCCAGTGCTGCCCGAGGAGCTGTGGGGAATTGGAGCTGAAGGCACAGGGGAAGGTGGCTGCTTTCAGCCACGTCTTTGGGCTGGTGTTTTCATCCTGTCTGTGTGTGAGAGGCTGGCAGTGCCGCTGCCTCTGGGGACAGGCAGGCACAGTGTCACACCCCACGATGGAAAAAAGACAAACCCAACCCATCCAGAACTTACTGTCCACTCTCGCTCGTTACGTCTACGAAGACCTTGATCCTCATTCTGGGAGCAGGGGTGGGTGAGACACCGCAAGAGAGAGAGGTTACTGCTCTGGCCTGGGCCAAGCCTGCTGCAGACACTTACCTAGGAAGGCTTTTGCTACAGCAAGGGAGCTACAGGGCTGCTTCCAACACAGGAAAACCAAGGACCACGGGGATAAAGGCAGACAGAACTAACCCACTGCACACTTTCCACCCGGGTGTTTATGCTCTACCTCACCCCCTCTGTTAGCACAGATGTTCCTAGTCTGCAAGGAGGCACTACATCAACAGGACTGTGCAGCAGGACTCTTTAAAAATGCTGTTTCCCCCTGCTTATTCTCCTACACAGAGCTATTCCCCTCCTTCCCAAGCATCCACTTCCCTGGGCCTCTAATCTTCTCCAGACCACACTTCTCCATCCCTAAGCTACTGTTCTCTGTTTGCCTCCTGACCTGGGAGGGATTCATGAGCTGCAAAGCACCTCATCTCTCACTTAGCTTTCTTCCTTGCCTCCCCACCCTTCTCTGCACCTCTTCATTTGGTACCTCTGTGGGGCTGTACCTCCATTAAACCTACAGCACCCTCCTCCCCCTTAAAATGCAGCAAAATAAAGGGGAAGGAGTAAGGCAGAAGCTGCAGTCACAACAGCTGGGGGAAAGTCGTAGCCAAGGAGGGAGCCACCAGTGCTGTTCTTGGGCAGCATCTCATCCAGCAAGTCTCCCATGGGGCGGGAGAGGAGAGTTACCTCCCTTTCAGATAGGGACCTGGTGCCTTTAGTACCTGAGAAAAGGGTATGATGATAGTGTAGGGGGCTGTAAGAAGGGCTGAAGGCACCTCTTTGCATTGCAGACACCATTCTATTTCAAAGGGTCACTGGTAGCTAGAGGTGGTCCAGATCAACCACTTGTAGGTTTAAATGCAAGCTGAGTCCTTGTCGGTCCATACTGCAGGACCTGAGCTTTTTAAGGAGCTCCTTAAACAAGGTGGTGAATAAAACATGAGAACAGGGAAACAGCCAGGTTTGGCCTCTAATTCTGAGAAGGGTACTTTATTCTCTCAGGCATCCAAACGTGCTGTCTACACCAACCTCACACAACATAAGCCCTTCTTACGTTTGCATACGTGGTCCCTTTCTGACTCTCTCAGATGCAGGAACCTTTGCATGTTCCTGTATTCTCTCACATACTCTCCCACCTTGTTCTTTCACACATGCACATATGCTCCATCTTATCTATAGTTCCTTCCATGCACACAAACTTGCTTTTTTTTCTCCCTTCCAGTCAGTCCCTTTTCCCTTCCCTCCCCTTCTTGTACCTACGAGCTTGGAAAGGCCTTCTTAACAGCTCCACAAAGTTTTTGGCGTCAGCTTCTGCACATCCCAGCATTGCTGCTTTGCTTCGTGCTGCTGAGCCTTACAAAAATACCCCAAACCCAAATCTGGCACCAAGAGCTGTACCCTTCAAACCCACCTCTTCTCTCCCTGCGTCTCCAGCCACACTGACTGAGGGGCAAGACCCCTGTTCTGAAACGAAGCTGTTAACCCCTTCCCCCCTCCCACATGCCTCACCTCAGTGTAGAAAGCAAAGGAGAACACTGCAGAGAGCATGCAGAGAAGGCAAGGCAAGGCATTCCTGTCAGCACCCCCAAAACCAAGGGCAGCAAAGAGCAGCCATCATGGGCAGCGTGCAGGAGGTGGAGGGAGGGAGAGGAGGAGGACAGACTGGGTGTGTGTGGGCCACTCCACAGGGAGGGAGGAGATGCAGGGGGTGGGGAGCAGTGACGTGAGAGGGGTGCAGTGAGGAAGGCAGAGTGCGATCGTGTACCTTGAGGCCAGAATCTGAGGGGAAAGGGCCTAGAGTGACATGCGCTAGCGTAAGGTGGGCTGGATGGTTGCATACTCGACTAGGTCTCCGCCAGCATGGATGGAGGTCCGAGGACTGGGTGACGAGGCCAGAGCGGACGTGTCCAGCTCTGCATAGTGGACATCACAGTCCTTGTTGCCAGGGTTCTGGAGAGAAGAGAGCAGCAAGGCGGTGGGGACACGGGAGGGAGGAGTTGGGGGTTGAAGTGGGGAGGCAGGGGAGTGAGAACACAAGAACCGTGCCGGAGGTGGGGAGCGAGTGAATGAGATGGGGGAGGGAGTGTGTGGAGGGAGAAAGAAGAAAAGGGTGAGGGGGGGAGGAAGAAAAAACAGTTAAAAAGAGGGAGGTAGGGAGGTAATGAACAATCAGTCAGGTAAAATCCCAAATCCAAGGTCCCAATAGCATTGCTCCCCAAATCCATCACTCCCAGCAGCTGCCCCATCTGCTCCTTTCACTGGGGCTGCTCCCAGCAGCATGATGCTGCTCTGATCTGATCTTCCCATCAACCCCTCTGGGATCAGCATTTCCCTCAGCTGTGGGTAGTTCGCTGCATTCAAACCTTACTGGATCCCTGAGCTGTCAGTGCTGGCCTGGGACTGTGGGGTTCACTGCAGCACGCTGGGGGCATGAGTGAAAGTCATGGGGGAAGGCTGGAATTTTGCATGTCAGGAAGGGGATAGCTGGAGGGACTGGCTTCAAAGCCATAGCTCCAGGGGCAGGTTGGCAGCAGACGTGTTACCTAAGGGAAGCGATGCTGCTTGGCCAATACTCCTGTTTTGCATTATTGTGTTCTTATATTCCACGTTTTAACAGGGGTCTTGACTGCACAGTACTGCATAGATTAACTGTGCAGCATGATTTTGTCATTATAATAATGTCTAGTAGATGCTAAAAGTGTCCTCTTTGGCATGAAAATATTTATGGGTATCCCCTTACTAAGCAGGCTTATCAGCAAGAACTGTGTGGAAGGAATATTATCCAATTTGTCTGATCGTTCCTGCTCAGGCATCTTTCGTGGTTTGCAAATGATAATGGCCAGATAAGCTTGGAATGCAGGGTGGCAGGGAATCCTCATTGCTTGGTAGGGAAAATGAGTCACCAGGAGGAACGCTGGTGTCAGCAGCAGAGGTGTGGAGGGGTACGTACCACGGCTGCTTCCCCAGTGGGGTTTTTTGTGCTCGTTCTCAGGCCTGGTTTCAGTGCCAGCAATAGCCAAGCATCTGCTCAGCCTCTCTTAGAGGAGGGAGTTGTCTCTTCCAAATGAAATAGCTTTCCAGTTTCTCTATCCCCTTTCCACAATGGCTGTGTCACATGGCAGCTACGCAGGAGGTGCTTCATTTGACAATGTTTTTCTCCTCTCTGTTTGGAAGCATCCTCAGCCACATGCCAGCTGTGGCAGGGCCATTTTCTGGGTGTTATAGCTCTGTAACAGCTGATTTAGTGCCTGTTGCTGGAAGGGGCTATTCAGCAAGTGGTTATCTCGGCTGGCCGGGCTGTTCTGTGGCAGGGTTTGGCTTCTTGCTGACATCTGTGAGCCATGGGATGAGAAGAGAGTGGAACACAGCTGTAGGAGCATCTCCAGTAGACTGGAGGGCCAGGAGGCTTGAGGTCACCTCTGTCCTGCCCATAGGGAGGTGACCAGGTGGCTGTGGCAAGTTGCTGGCATGAAATCTATGTCCCATGGTCTCTGCTTCATGTCTGGGCCCAGACCCTCTATGGACAGTTAGGAAAACAGTGATGCCCACTGCAGGCTCTAACCTAAACCTATGCCCTGAAGACCTCTCTTCCCCTGAACTTTGTATCTCAGTTTCTCCTCCAGTCCTAGAGAAAGGCAGACCAAGTCTTTCCCTCCTTGTTTCTATCCCGTCTACTTTGCCTCGCTCCTCTCCAAAATAGTGCCTCTTCCCACTGGAGGTGTTTTCTCCATGGAGCTCCCCTGCTTTCTGCCGTTCTCGGGCTTGCTCGTGCTCCCTGCTGCTTGTTTGGAGTGAAATTTATTACAATATCAATAATGTGCCTTGTATACAAGGTCTGGCACTGCCACGTGCGAGCACTGGCTGTACATCACCAGCATCGGCACCCCGGTAGTTGCCCTGTAAGCGGAAAGGGACGGCTGTGCTGTCTGCAGCAATGAAACTCTCTCCTACCTGTGCCAATGGGCAGAGCTGACATGGAAACTAATCACACTCCTACACACACCCCCCCAGCTCTCCTGCTCCCTCTTGCACACACAGGCACCCGGTGTCTGCGGGGTGTGTGGGCAGGGACAGGCACCCGGGGGCAGGGACAGGCACCCGGGGGCAGGGTCATGTACATGCAGGGCACACATGTGCCTTTCCCCACACATGTTAATTGGCACACAGGTGCTGGCACTCTGACATGCACACACAGCCTTTGTATGTCTTCTCTGACCCAGGCTCAGCTCTCCATCCCACTCATTCCTCCTTGGACTTCCTCATGTAAACCAAAGCTTTAGCCCCACGAGAGCTCAGAGACAAATGCTGTTGGCATCCCCATCGTGCCTGCTTCTGTACCCCTGGCTGTCCACTCTCCTGTCCTTGTGCATTTCTGTGCTTTATGGTGTTTTTCCTCCAGTTCTTCCGTTGCAACACAAACCTGCATACCCGTTTTGCAGCCCACCCCTGCTCCTTTCTGCAGGTATCCTGTTCCCCCAGGCATGCCCCAGCCTCTCTGCTTCACCTGGTCCCTGCCAGCACACATCTCCACACATCCACACACGTGTACCTGCACACTCTGTAGACTCCCCCTCCACCTGCCTCTTATTTTCTCCTGCCAACTCTCTCCTCCCTGCCCCTTCTCCCCACCTTTGCCATCTCTAATCACTTTCTGACTCCTGTTCCAGTGCTGTGAAGCTGTCACCCCCAGGCAGTGGCTTTCCTTGTGAGGAATCTAGTTTATCCCAAATTACAAGGTTTTGCACAATTAATTTAAAGCTGAATGCCCCCACCCCGTTTTCCTGTGGAATCCATTCCCTTCAACTCTCCTCACCTTCACCAACATCCCAAGTCAAATCCCCAGAGGAAGTGCAAGCAGAAGGAGAATACCTTGCCTTTCTTTTGAGCCTTCCCCTCTGAAGGATCCCAGAACCATGTCTATGGCAGAGCAGCTGCCTTGCATCTGAACACAGTGGGAGGGGGGATTGTACTGAACTGAGGTCGGTGGAGACCCAGTGAAGCTGGAGGAAGTGTGCTTCTCTCCTCATCCTCCAACTGACCCATCTCTTGGGCAAAGGACTGTGCAGGTCTAGCTTGCCTTGGTCAGCCCCTCAGCATGTATATGGAGGGTGGTGTGCTGGTTTTGGTAACCACCACCATCCCTGCTGCTATTCCCTGGTGCTTTCCATACAAGTGCTGTCCCAGCCAGACACTGCTCAGCATCTCCTGTGCCTGGCATGAACAAGAAGCCTCTGCAGTGCTTCAGGAGTGAAAAAAGTGAGGCCTGTGAGTGGTCTTCCAAAAGCTGGCTCCCTTCAAAGTGTGGCTGTGCAATGTGATGCACACCTGGCTGTGGCAGCAGCCTGCCTGTGTTATCTGGGAAGAATCCAGCAAAACCAGCACTTCTTGGCAGCCAAGTGACGCCCTTCCTCCCCTTACCAGTCACGAACTTGAACAGCCTGCTGCCTGCCCAAAGGATACAGGGATTTAGCAAGAAATGGGAGCAAGCCTCACCTCGTTCCTGGGGCAGAAAGCCAAAGCATGGTGCATGGGCACAAAGGGGGAGCACAGTACCATTTACAGGGCCTGCCAGCCAAGCTGACCAAGAGACAGGTCACAGCTGTGCTAGACTTGTGCCAAGAGCAGGCACAGCTGTGGCAGCAGTGCTTGAGTTACCTGGGCACCACATCCCCACCCCAAAGAGAGCTGCTTTGGGGGCCAAATGGAACGAGGGCTCCACAGTCCATCACCCCTTGGCTAAAACCACGGGTGAGGAGCAGCCCATGCCAAGCGTGGGACACAGAACTGCATCTTCTCAGACCTGGATTGAGAGCAGCAAACTCTGTTCCCATGGTTACAGAGCAGCTACCCATCAGGCCCCCATCTCACATCACTAACTCTGCCACTTAATTAACTGACTGCTCGTTATTTCCCGAAATGAGCTGCTCCATCCTCTTGCTTCCCTGAAACTCGGCGCTCAGATGCTCTCTGCAGAGCAGCCCGTCTGGCTCTAGCGTTCTGTGCTTCATTTAAAACTCAGCTACTACTCAGTGAGGATTAGGAAGAGCTGGAGACAAGCCCCAGGACTGAGGAAGGGCTCCAAAGCAAAGTTCTTCTTTAGGGACGTTGGCCATCTTCATATAGGATGAAGTAAACCGGATCACATCAGTACAGCTCAGCCCAGAACTGTGTCTTTATTGCCAGTGCCCTTGGCATCTGTCTCTCTGCAGACTTCTGCTAGCTAAAGGTCACTGGGCCCTGTCCTTCCATTATCTGCACGGGGAAAATACATTAGAGGGTCATACCAGGATGAACTGGAGGGAGGGTTATAATTATATTCATAAAATATTACTCTGGTATGGGCTGATATTTATACTGCCTTCTCAAAGATAGGGGGGTCACGTTGTGGAGATGTAGAAGCAGCAGGTTTGGTGTGTGGTGCTTTGAACCATCCCTCATGGAGGAAGAGATGGAGAGAGACCTGCAGCCTTTACAACAGGGATCTTTGTGTCTCCCATGGAGGATGGGGGGGAGCAGCCCCATGCCACAGAGTGATGGAGGGAAAGGATATTGTTCAAAGCCTGGGAAGAGGAAGGTTTTCTCTTTTCTCACTGAGGAAGGACTCTAATCTTACCTGTTTTCTGTTCCCTCTGCCTTTGCCCTTTGAAGCTAGCATTTCCTCCTTCAGCCTCAGTCCTTGAAAACCAGCTGTTATAGTGTGGATGCTAACATCTCTCCTTGACCCTTAATCCCTCTGCTGCTGCTGCCTCACATTGGCATCTCCCTATCTGAGGCTGAACAAATCCACACAAAAAAAGGGTTTTTAAAGAACTTGGTGTCAATGGAGAGTCAAACACTGGCATGCTGGGCCCTGCACCATGGGGCACACAGCTCTGAGAGCTGCTTCCTTCAGCCTCAGACCCTCACTGGGGGCTCAGCTGCAGGGGACTGGGGTGGAATGGTTGGCTTGTAGGCTTAGCTGTCATATGCAGGTAAAGATGAGGCTACCCCAGGTTGTGAGAGTCCTCCAATGAAGATTTGGAACAGGCAGGGTGTTTCACTGAGGAGTCACCCATAAAAGCACAGGTCCAGGACCTATGGAGACTGAGGGCAAAGGGGGCAGGTGCTGAATTAGGGTCAGTGGGCTTTGAGAGATGGGCTGAGGTCAGTGTGAAGGTTGCCTTCCTCCAGGAGACGATGCTCCTGGGCTGTGAAGGCTGGTTGTTCACCCCTGTGGCTGCTGGGGGGGGGGGCTTTAATTATTTAAAGGTGAGAGGTCCTGTGTGGAAGGCGGTGGGGCTGGGTGTGAGCATGGGGCCAGGCAGAGCTTTCAGCATCCCCACCTCCTTACCGGTTTGTCAGCGTAGGGAGAGGGCTCGGTGGCTGCCATGTCATAGTATGGAGTCTGCAGAGGGAGCTTCTGGACTTCCTCCTCGTGTTTCATGTTGTCTAAGTGAACAACCTGTAATAGAGGAGAGAAAAGGGGGTGAGGAGAGCAAGTGCTATCCTTCTGTCACAGTCTGGGGCAATGTCTGCTTCAGGTGATGCCACTATAAGATATCACCTTGGAGAGCAGTGCATCTTCCCTCCTCCCTTGCTCCCACCGTGTTATTTGCCTCCTGTGCTCTTTTCTTTCATTTTCACACCCCTCACTGATACTCATGACCTTCAAAATGCTGGGTATGTTCAAAAGTCCTCACACCTGAGAGCCCATCTAACACTGTTTTATTTAGAATTCAGTTCCCACAAAAGGCAGTAAGCAGGATCCAAACTGCAGCTTTCAGTTAGTGCCAATCTTGGGGGATTCTGGGCAGACAAGCCCTTACTCTCTGCCCCTCAAACTCAGGCCAAAGACTGTGCTCTTGCAGACGTGGTTTTCCAAAATTCCTGCACTGCAGAGAGTGCTTCAACCCTTTTTCCTTGCTGGGGAAGGAACCTGTGTCTGGGCCAGGGAGGCATACCTGGATGTCTTCTGCAGTCAGGTGGCTTTTCATCTCCTGTTTCCTTTTCGGTGGAGGGGCAGGTTTGTGGGAGGGAGGCAAGTCAATTCTGCAGGTAGAGAAGAGGTTGCAGATTAGAGAGCAAGAGAAAGGGGTCTGCTTGCTTTGAGATGGGTCCTGCAGGCACCAAAGATGTGATTTGTCACTGAACTGCCAATATAGTCATATAGATTCTCCTCAGTGACCCTCTGGTGTCCTCTTCCTCACCCTAATTAGAATTGTTAATAGAAATAAAGTCCCTCCTAGCCCTCTGTCCCTAGTTCCAAGCAAATCCCTTGTTGGATTGCAGGTCCCGGGGGTGCAGCTGGGGTACCTGTCTCCCAGCACAGTTTTGGAATGGCTCCATATCATCCCATGGGAGGTGGCTCATTCTGTGGCTATAGGGTACCAGAACATGCCTGGCGGTGGTGACTGAAAATCAGCAAGGTAAAGTCAGGCCCAGTTTGGGACCCTATCTGGAATGGTAGCCTCTGCCAGGTGCTTCCCAGAGGGAGTCTGAGTTTCCCTTATAGACAGGCTGTGCCTCTCAGGGACATTTATCCCTGACCCCCAGTCAGGGGGTCAGCTATTGCCCCAGGGCATAAGGATTGGCAGCATTATAATCCCAGCCTAGAGACTGTCTGCACATTCTGTCTGTGTGCACAGATGTGTCTAATCCCTTTACAAAACTTATTAACACTCTGATCCACTAATTAGCTGGCTCCCCCTCCCTCCTCTGTACAAACTTCACCAGATCTTCTGATAGAGAGGGGGACTTTCTTTGGCAACCCAATGGCTTCCAGTGGGACCAGAGTGTATGTGGGGAGGGTAAAATGGGTCCCCAAGGCTCCCAAAAGCATTGACTATACATGGCTGTAAAGAAAAGAAATGCTACTTAGGGACTCCACAACAGAGACAGCAGCTCTGCAGACTAGGGCACCTTTGTGCTTCTATTCTCAGCTGAAGTGGCTCTTCCCTGTGCCTGCCTGGAGGGCCATTGTGGGGAGCGGATTGTCTGAATGCATCACTATCACAGGGCAGAGTTGTTGATGCAATTTCACCTTGTGGTGCTATTTTTTTTTGTGTTTGTGTGCCTCTCTGTCTCTCCTCCTGCTTTCCTCCTGTTCCCTCCCTCTCCTGCTATCCTCCAATGCCCTCTCTTCAAACGGGATTAAATGGAGCACAAAATGTGGCCAAGATGTAACAACAATGAGGTTTGGGGGGTGGGGTGGGTGGGTTTGTGGAAGATAAAAGCAGCTTCTAGCCTTTAGGCTTTCCTTTTGGGTGGGATGGAAGGGGGGGATGCTCCTGTGGAAAGGCAGTGACAGAATGGAGCTGTTCATCAAGGGTAAGCACTTCTGAAGAGGGCTCTGTTCCTGCTGCATAGGCTGACCTCCACACCACCCAGTTCCCTGCCTGGGATCTGTGCTGCACGGCGTAGGGCAGAGCAAAGCAAGTACCTGTCAAGGGGAGGAGTCCCTGGGACATCCCCTCTCTCTACTCTCCCACTGCCAGGGTTCCTGTCATCAGGCTGGCACCATATGTACAGAACAGGAGTGCTGAGTGGATGTGGATCCTTTCCAGAGTCTTTGGGATGCATTCAGGGGTGCTCAGAGACCCCTCTCTGATAACGGAATGTGTTCAGGAGCCTGGAGCCTCTTTCAAAGGGAAGGATAGGACCCTCCTACCCCCAGAGCTGAGCAGCTGCACTGCATCCAGGGAAAAGCAGCGTCTGGGGCAACATCACTGCTGCAGCTTCCACTTACAGCTTGTGATAAGGGTTTGAAAATAGGAGAGAGCAGGATGGAAAGCGCTGGGGGGCCCAAAGCAGGGAAGAGTCAGAGGAGGGAGCTACAGGAAGAGATGGCTGGAGCAGCAGTGTGCTGCCCGGCTTGCCTTGCACACGGACAGGGGGCAGAAGGGCCAGCGATGCTCTGCTGCCCCATCCAACAGCACCTGTACCGTCAGGTGCCTTCCAGCCAGAGCGACTTACAGGTCGTTGTCGGTCTCGGTGCGGTTCTTCTGCTGCCGCCTGTAGACGATGATGACGGTGACAGCCACGCCGAGGATGAGAGCTGCCGCGACGACTCCTCCCACGATCCCAACGATGCTTCCTGGGGAGCCCTGAGGCAGGGGCTTATCTGCAGCACACAGGGAAGCACAGGGGCAGAGGATTAGGGCATCACACAACGCAAAGACCAGTAGAACCAGGGAGCAAAGGGGCTGGAACGGCCTCAGGTGGCCGTGTGTGTGTGTGTGGGGGCAGCTCCGTGGGGCGAGACAGGTTGTACTGAAATGCAGCAGTCAGAGCTGAAGAGGAACAGGAATCTGTGGCTACAACTGCAGCCCTCTCTGTCTGTGAGAGCTACCTGCCTCCTTACTCTATTCCCCCATTCCCCCTTAGGTCAGGGCATTGTTCCTGGATGCGTATTTGTGCCTTGGTGCTGCTCTTGAAGAAAGAAGGGTTTAGGGCATAAAGGTGCTCCCAGGAGGAGCAGGAGGGCTTTATATCATTTAACTGTCTCTGACACAGTGACTTCACTGAATTCCTGGCCCTGTTGAAATGACAGAGAGCTTGGCTGTTAATGTGGCCCTTGGGAAAGCCAAGGACCAGCGCTTGATTTACTGAGGTGGAGCAGAGGTTTGTGCACCGCTAAACCTTGTGAAAGAGAGTTCCTGAGTGTAGGATTTAGGGGTGAGGGGGAGAGACACTGTATCCTGAATTTCATCTCCTGTTTGCCCCCTGGCTGGAGAGCTCTGTGACTTGGGCCAGCTCCTTGGTGACTAGCGTGGACCTCATTCAAAGGAAACCTATCCCACGGGCCTGATGGGAAAGCGCTTTGAAACGTACGATAAAAGGATTTAATTTGCTCTACCTTCCAACCTAATTAAACTTGAAAACTAGCTAATTGGTACTTTGTACTTACAGCTCTGGCAGTGATGAAAGGAGGAGATAATTGGAATGGAGGAAGAAGGAGGAGGAGGAGGAGAAGGAAAAGGAATCCAGGGGAGGGGAGCAAGACAGGGATGAGGAAACAAGGTGCTTTCTAGAAGTTGTCAGTCGCACCTAATTTTTCTACTTGGCTTAATGCATGGGCTACTGGCTGCTCTTAGAGAGTAGATGCTGGACTGGATGGGCTTTATTTTGCAAGAATCATGCTGATGGGCTTTATTCTGTGAGAATCATGCCTTTGAGCATCGTAGCACTAGCCAGCATCTCCACTAAGCTCCTCGTGCCCCAAGACCACAAAATTACACCTGCTTTACGTGCATGCATGGCTATAAAATGTATGCACAGCTTCCTAAACCATGCAGGACAACTCACAGAGGGCTTCTCAGGGTGAAAATCTGCCTCTTACTCCCACCTCACACCCGTGGATTCAGCACTTGCTTAGCTGGGCTCCCGGCAGTCCCACCGACCAGCTGCAGTTGCAGAGCTCGCTGCGCTGAAACGCTGCCAACAGCCTATTCCCAGACCTCACCTCTCAGCCAGCCTTCTTCACCTTTCAGGTTTGCTGCTGTCATCCAGGAGTGAACTGAGCTGTATAAACATTTCCCAGGGAAATCCCCCTCTCTGGTCAATACCAACAAATCTCCCAGCAGAGAACCAGGGTGTTGAGCTGTGAGTACCGAGCACTTGAACTCCCAGCACCGTGCTGAGACATCGCTACCGGTGAGGAATCTGCCTTGGGAATCATCTCAACCATGATCCCTCATCCTTTTCCTGAAGAATTCCATGCAAACCTGCTTTTCTCTTGCCTCACAAGGACACCCCAGAGCCTGCATCACCCTGCACCCTGCCTTCCCCTGTTCCTTAATGAAGAGCTCAGAGCTAGGTGTCGAGCTGTCAGAACACGAGGCTCCACTCCCCACTGTCCTCAGCAGTGGCAGTCACTTTTCCTCTCTCTCTCTCTCTCTCTCCCCTTCTCCATAAACCACATTATCTTGTAAATAATATTTCTGCCTTGAGACAGCTCCCTCACAGCCGTGCTCAGGCAGACAGCTGACACGCTGCAATCCAAACCCCCCGACAGCATTCGAGATTGCAGCAGGGACGGCGACTGTAAAGAATCTTCCAGTCACTTTGGCTGGGGCATTTTGGTGATGGATTGGCCCCTAATGGCTCTCTGGATGGCAGGCAGTGAGCAGAGAGCATCAGCTTTGCGCTGCTGCTGTAAATCCGGGGTGGGGGGAGGTGTTTGGGGGTGTGTGGGGGAAGGGGACAGAAGGCAAAAGAGGGAAAGGGGAATAAATTAATGAAGCAAAATGAAATGAATCTCCAGGAACATGAACAGGGATGTGTAATAGCAGAAATGGGCCAGGAAAAATTAAAGAGGGGGAGGAAAGAAGCTATTAGCTTGCAGAAGAGAGAGGAGTAAATATAGGGCACTGGGTAAACACGTTAAGGAGGTGATGAGAGGGAAAGAACGGGAGAGCACAAGGAGAATATGCAAGGAAATACAGATGTTTATGGTGTCTCTTGGTGCTTCCTTCTTGCCAAGCTCTCCAGGCTGTGGTATGAACATCCCAGTGTTCATACCATACCCACCAGCTGCCTAAGATGGGGCTGCATGGCAATGCAGTGCTGCTGCAGAAGAGCAAGTGCCCAGCAATGCCATAGTCCCACAGCATTGAGCCCTGCCTCTGTGTGTGCCGGGCTCTTCCGTGAGGGTGAGCTGAGCTGTCCTGCAAGGGATGGACCCACCTTTGCAGGAGTCCAGCTGGGAGGCTGTGAAAGGCAAGAGGGACAGTTCCTGGCAGTAAGAGGAAACACTGGGAGGCAAGGAAGGTAAATGGGAAATGAAGGTCCTGAGAGAGCAAGAGAGTGCAGAGGAGATAAGCAAATAGGAAAAGGTAGATGCACCTTCCTTTCTGCTGGCTCTTCCCTATTTCCTGGGGCTTGGGTTTTTTTTCCCCCCTCCTTTTCTAAACTTTCTTTCATGTGCAGCTGTTTATTTCCTCAGTCTTCCCTCCTTGGGGGAAAGCTGTGACTAGGACTGTTTGGAGGGGGTCACCTGCATCGCAGCTTATTTTCTTCCCTCCCCTGTGTGCGTTGCCTCTTCAGCGGGTAACGTCAGAGGCATCAACAGGGCTTTTCTGGAGGGCAGGGTGGCTGCAAGAAGAGGTGCTGTAAGTCAAACAGGAGGGCACGGGGAAAGCCTTGGGAGAAAATGGTAAGAACAGGCAGATGAGGATTCAGGTACAGTGACAGGGCTCTTGGGCATCCCTGGGAAGATGTCTGCAAGGCGTGTGAACCAGGATCAGAATAAATTGGCAGGACAGCTCCCACACTGGAGTGGGAAGAGGCTTTGCCAATTAAGAATGCAAACCCCCTTGCTCTGTGTCACGCTCGAATAATTTAAAACTCTCTGAAAAGTTTGTGTGAAGCAGTTGGCAGCGAGGCAGGTACCAGAGAACCCAAAGGAGCTGAACGAACAACTCAGCCTTATCTGGATGTCTACGGGCTGCTGGGAACTCCTTGTTCCTGCTGGAAACAGAATTAATTCACAGTATTACAATTAAGGAGAAAAGAAGGACACCCCACCCCCAGTCTGTTTCGGAGCAGTTTTGTTCGTTGCTTTGTTCTCCCACGGCTCTTCTGGAGATAGAAGCAGACACAGGAAAGGAGGAAAAGTGGCTATCTCTCCCTAAAGCATCCTTCCAAGTCACCTGACAGTGTGTATCCCTGGGTTTCCAAAAGTAACTAGGAACAGATGAGCGTCTTTCTACCAACCGCCTCGTGTAGAACATTGTGTGAAGTGCTGGTAGTGTCATTCACCACTCCCAATGTTTGGTTCAATCACACTGAGCCACACAGTGCTGCCAGTCCTTCCCACTGCCCAAAGGAGAGGAGAAGAATGTCCATCCTGGAGAGGTGCATGAGGCACAGTCGCAGCACACAACCAGCAGTGTTTCGCAGCACACAACCAGCAGTGTTTCACAGCACCAGCGATGGAAAAACCCCTTGTCCAAACAGCCACAGGGCTGATGACTCTGTCTGGACCCAGCAGCAGCTCAGATTTACTGCCCTGCCCCAGCGAACAGCCACAGCAGCATTTCAAGGGACAGAGACAAAGGATGGAGCTGTCTGCAGGGTGAAATAGTGCAGCTGTGGGGTGCAGCAGTAACTAGTAACAGAGGGACAGTGAAGGTGCTGGGGAATCGGTGAGCAGGAGAGGTGTTCCCAAAGGGAACCTGAGGCTCAGCAGAGATGGGTGAACTCCAGAAAAGGGTATGCCAGAGCAGAGGGAATGACTCACTCTTGGTATGGGTGGAGTGATGTGGAGGACTTAGTGAAAGGAAAGCAAAGAGGAGACAGAGTCTGTCACACTTTGGGAAGTATGGTCTCTTCCACTGAAGCTACTTCTGTGCCTGGGACATTTGCTTGGTGAAGCTGTCTGGGATCAGGGCTGGAGAGTGGGGTATTCTACATCCCCAGCAAGGGGCTGTGCCTGTCTGGGGTGGACCTTCTGCCCAAATCTGGGACCAGGCAGATAACTGTATGCTTGCAGTGATGTGTGCATGGTGACACCCAGCCTGTGCAGGTGGAGAGGAGCAAATCTGCACAATGGGGTCCTGGGAGAATCACACAGACAGGGTGGGGCAGGGGTGCTGGCAGGGTGCCTTCGTTTGGATCAGAGCCCCGGGTCTCACAGTGGTGCTGTCAGCTCTCTGTCCTGACAGTCTGACATGTATTCAGCCTGAGCCTCAGCTAATTGCTGATGCAGTAACCCCCATGCCTGGGGTAAATCTGGAAGCTGAGTCGTCTCTGGGCCCAATTTACCTCTACTCTGAGTGAGGCTGGTTTGCTCAGAGTGCTGCATGCTCTTCTCCTGCCTTTGCCTCTCCGAACTCACCTGATCCCTCAGCACTTTGCAGAAAACCAGCAGTAACAACACACAGCACCTCTAATAAGCTGTTTGCTCAAAGACCTGCCTGCATCTGTAACCAGCTGCAAAGTAGGGTTGCCTTTCCATTTATCACCTCCCCACACAATACAAATCCCCGTCTGTGTCATGGCGGGCTAGCTGAGGCACCCACCGAGGTGCTGCCTGGCTCACAGGCACACTGCAAATCGGGGGGAAGGAATTGTGATTCTTTTCCTTTCTTTCTGCAGGCAGCTTTGAAGCTCTCCCAGCTTCCAGCCTCACTAGAGTTAACGTTACCTTGGTGCTTGATTGCATCCCTGTTCGTAGGCATGCACAGCCTGCGTGTCTGAAGCAGCCTGTCCCAGTCCAGTGCCAGCTCCAAGTAAGCTTAGCTGTGACCTGGATTGTCCCCCTGGCCCAGTGGAAAGGAGGTAGCACTTGCTGGACTCTTTCTGCCTGCTGAACCTTTGAGCCAGACAATGAGATCAGGATGATGCATATTTATAATATCCTCCACCTGACACATTCCAGGGAGCCTGAGACACAGCAAGTTCGCAGAGCTAAATTAAACTGAGTTGAAAAGCTTGGCAGAACAAATACATCTCCAGTTTGGTTTTAACGACAAGAGCAGGATTGGCTAATTTGAGACACGCTCCAGTAGCATACCCACCCCCAGCACAAGCTGGTTCGGAGCCTCCTGGCGCCTGCAAGGGTTAATGGAATGCTGCTCCCAGGAGAGCCAGAGGCTGGAGCTCCTAAGGCTGATGGACAAAAAGGCAGGGTAAACAGCAGGGCTTGCTGGCACTGGAGGTTTTAAAGGGGCCTTAAAGCCTGAGGGAGGAGAGGTGGGGAGATTTCTCTGGGGGCGGCTCCCTTGGCTGTGTACATGAAGCGAGTCCCTTGCAGGGACAGCGAAGCATCCAGAGGATAAAAGGGATTAGGAGAGGGAAGATGCTGCTGGGAAAGCTTCACTGGGTGACAGAAGCGTAAGGAGAGTGGAGCTGATCCAGTAGTCCTTCCCACCCCTGCCTGCCAGGGGCTGCTCCAGCTGCAGAAAGAGCTCAGGGCCAATCTTGCTGGCAAGAGAAGGTGCTTCTGGTTTCGTGTCATTTCAGGAGCTGGAGATGCAGCCAGCCAAGCAAAGGTTAAGCAACAAAATGAAGTCAGAGGTGCTCTTCTGCCTCTACGCCCTGATACAAGTCAGGAGGAATTTTAAAAGCTGCCACAGCCGCTCCTGCCAGGGTGTTTGTTGATTTAAGTCCCATTTACACAATCAGCCACCGCACAGGCAAGTGCCAAGCCGAGCCTGACACTGCTGCTGCTCCGGGCTGAGCCTCCTGCCCCTGGAAATGCCCCAGTGTGGGCCGGGAGCTCACCTCCCACACCAGGCTGCTCTGCATCCTGCTGTGTATCCCTGCATCTGCTCCAGGCTGCTCTGCATCCCGCTGTGCATCCCTGCATCTGCTCCGAGCAGAGGCACTGCAGGGGTCTCAGCCATATCGTGTGTTCTGAGTGGGCCAAAAGCCAGTGTCTCCAGGGGTGGTTAAACCAGGAAATGCTGCAGACCACTTGCTGCGTGGCCCTTCCTTTCCCTCCCACAGGCAGGAACCTCTTGGGACTGCCAAGGCCCTCTGTGAGTGACCTCATACATCCCCTCTGTGCTGAACACCCGCTGACCAGGAATCCCCTGGGTCCTGACTGCGTTTGGAGCACGGGTATCCCGCTGTCTAGGTACTAATCATGACATCTCTTTGAGATCCCTGCCCACTTTGCTTTTCTCTGTAATTTTCACTAGCCCAGCTGGCCCTTGAAGGCTTTACAAGCCACTTGCCTGGCTCTGATGAGGTTTTGGGAGAACTTGGTGGTGTGGTGTGCTCCCTGGGGTGCCTGCTTTGAAGAACGTGCCCAACTGCAAGTGGACACAGGGATGTGCTTGGTATTAGTGGAGATTTTACACACGTTCCAGCAAAAGCAATTCCCTTGCCATTCACCAAGGGTGGAGGCAGCTCAGCTCTCTCCAGTAATAACCAGCTTTCCCCCCTTCCTCTCCCACATGGGAAGCAGCAGAGACATCCTTGGTTAAGTAGCATCTGGTTAAGTAGCTGCTGGCAGCAAAAGCACTTCAGGAATGTGGCTTTAACCCCTAGTGACCTTCCCTTGCAATGCTTCCCAGTGGCCACTAAGCAGGATGGGGTTTGGATATCAGTAATAGGAACATCATGTTAACCCCGTGGGATCCAGCAGAGATGGGGACTGAGTTCTCCAGAGTAGCTGGGCATCTCCTCTTGCCATCCTCTGGATGGCAATCCAGATTCTGGGCTGTCCCTGTCTCTCTGTGCCGCTCAGTGGCTCTAGCAAAGGGGGCCAAGGTGTGATCTCCTTGTCTCTAACCCATCCAACACAGCCCTCACCCTGCCCTCTCTCCACCCAGCTTGGTTAACTCTGCTGACCCCCCTGCCTTTGCAGGACCAGGGGCTGCATGGCTGAGTGCAGCCATATGGAGAGTGCCCCAACCTGTTTCGGGGGAGAAGATGGGCTCTGGAGAAGATGGGAAATGTTCTCTGACGTTTGCTCTGCCTCCTAGCCCTTAATTTTAGTTCTGCTTCATTTCCTTGCAGCTCAGCAGAGTAATGAACAATCAAATCCCTTTGGTAATTTATTTCTTCTGCTGTACAGTTTCGAGGAGGTGATGACACTTGAAATTGCCTCTCTTGGAGGGATGAAGGGGCTAGATCCTGAGCCCCATTACATCAGAGTGTGTCTCTCTTGATCTTAGCAGCCTGCTCTAGCTGCCCAGAGCACAGTGTGGTCCCAAATCCATGTTTAGCCAGAGATACAGCCTTGCTCCCTTGATGAGTCCATTAAGGTCATGCTATTACAAGCAGCCACCAGATGAATTCTGCCAGATAGAAGGTACAGGGATTGCAGCTCAGACCCTTATAATTTGTGTTAATAGAGCTAATTTGCTCAACAATCTTCAGCAGCACTCCTGGGAATGTCTTGCTCTGCTTGGCCATGTGCCCTGGGACCTACTTGTCTCCTGTTGCCCCCCGGGGTGCTCACAGCACAGGGCAGCTGTCTCTTGGATGTCCCCAAAGGATGAGAGGAGGAGCTCCCTGCTTGCTTCTGTGCTGGGAGCCTGCTGGGAGATAGAATCATAGGATAGTCTGGGTTGGAAGGGAACCCAAGGGTCACAGAGCTCCACAGGCAGGGCCACCAACCTCCAGGCCTGGAGCTACACAAGGTTGCCCAGGGCCCCATCCAACCTGGCCTTGAACACCCCCCGGGATGGGCATAGACATGGGCTCTGTGTGGCAGGGTGAGGAGAAACACCTCTGCTCCTCTGCTGCCTGGCCCAAAGCACCTGATCAGTTGTGCAAATGGGAAGGTGGAAAAGTTCCCTCTCCCCTGGTAACCTGCACACCGACTGAAGATTTGAATAGCTATTCACAGGCTGCCTCCGGAGGCCAACAGTGTGTGGCTTCCAAAGATCACAAAACAATTCTTGTGTGTTTGAGGATAAGACCGAGGAGCTTTGCTGGACATGATCTCCTTGGATACTCCACTTCCTATCAGCAAATAGATGGGTTGGAAGCCTTTGCTGAGGAGATGCTTCACTTGCTGCTGTTGGGTTTTACTATTTGTTGAAGCGGTTAAATTCTAAAAGGTTAAATTCTATCAGGCTGGAAAAGGACACAGAATGACTTGAATACTACAGGGTGATCTGATGGCATCAAAGAAAAAGCTATCACAGGTTCCAGTTAATGAAGAATTAAAAGGCAGGAATATAATCAGGGCCGGTCTACATGATTCATGGGAAATGGGCCTTGTCAGTCAAACACAATGCCATTTTTTGCCTACTAAACCAGTCATCAAAGTAAGTGTAGAGATGGAATAGAAAATAGATTAAGAATGGCTAACTGACAGGTCTGGGAAGGAGCTGTCAAGAGGGAAGCGCTGTCAGTGGGTGTGTGTCTGCAGAGTGTGCAAGGGAGGTGGTGGGCCTGATGCTGCTATCAAAGGGTGTGTGGGAGCAGTGACAACCTCGGTGCTGTAGCAGTCCCCAGGTGAGACAGAGGTCGGTGGATTCATAGAGAAGCCCATGACTAGACTCAGGGCATTGTAATTCCACCACGGCAATGCTCTGTGTCCCTGTGGAAGCAGCTGTGTTTGGGAAGGGCACCCCGAAGGGAGGAAGACAGAAGATACCTGAGTAGAGCTCTTCAGCAGGTCTGCTGACACTGGACCTTAAAGGATGTTCCTTAACATGAGAAAGAAACTGGTGCCAACCTGCAGCAGAGGAACAGGGGGACAAGCAAGGGCTGGGAGCTGAACATGTCGTGTCCTGCCCCTGCCAAGGTCCTGCTGTAACCCACCAACAAGCCTACCCCATCTCTAAATCCTTCTCCCCATCCTAATCCCCTGCTGTGTGTCAGCCTTTTTTGGCTCAGCTGAATGCTGCAAGAGGGGAGGTGAGTCCCCCTCTGCAACAGGGAGGGTTGTGGGCCTTAAGGAAAGAGAATCTTAGGGAGGGGAGAGAGGGGTCTCAGCGCCTCTGTGTAGGGTGCAGAGCTGGATGTGCACATCTTTCCGTGTGGGAACGGCCTCCACACGTCCTCTCTGCAGGTCCCCCTGTTCTGTTCAGGTGACACTTTCCAGGCAGGTCCTCCAAGCAAATTTTCAGGTCAGTTGTAATTGGGAAACCTCGTGTGGAGCTATAAAACATTAGTTAATATGCTGGAACTATCTAGTTAAATGCCAATTATAAAACCCCATAAGCTCTTCAACTCAAATATATTAATAACATAATTAAACATTTATTGCTTATGCAAATTAAAAGTTAAGTTAATCGGACATCAATGAAACCCCAGGAAGTGACCATTTCAGTAACTAATTTCTATTTAATTATGATTCCTGCCTATTATAAAGCCCCCATGTCATTATTTCTGGGCTGCTCCGCAGTGTTTACTCGAGCTGTTCAGACTCAGCATTCCCACTCTGGTATCCATTCATAATCCCAGACAGCTGTGGCATTCATATGGACCTCGCACAGCTGGCAGCAGCTGGACTGGGTGCCTCTCCTCCTTCTTGCTCCTTCTCCTCCCTGGCTAAGCTACTAGGAAGGGTACAGCCAGAATTATGCCTCCCCCAAATTCTGGAGATTCAGAGCAGAGGAAGGGATGCAGACCCATGGAAAGGGACCCGCTGGGGACTCTGACGGTGAGCCTGTGTTTGTGTATAACCCACAGGCAGAAGTGTGCTCCAATAAGCAAGGGAAGGATTTAGATCTCCCAAGTCCACCCCTGAGCCCTCTCCCTGGTTCCCTGCACGCCTTTGCTGAGGTCATGTCACTTCTCTGCAGCACACACATCCCTCCCCACCCCACCTCAGGGGACAGGCACTCTTCTGCACGGTGGGGAAATGATGGGCCTTGGGGGGGATGAGCGTTTTGTGATGGGATCAGCTCCTTGGGCGGACAAAAACTGTGTGCCAGCAGAAAGCTACTGTTCATTATTACAGTGAAGCAGTGATTGAAAGGGCTGGGAGCTGCAGCAGGACAATGTGGTGAGGCCAGGAGATGGGAAATGAAGCGTTTTGCTCCTGAGGGATGGAGGCATTTCCCCTGGTGAGCAGAGCCTGTGCAGCCAGGGCTGTAGGGCTGGGCTCCCTCCCTCCAAGTGACAGGCAATCAGTTAAAACTGGCAGGTGTGAAGCTGGCAGTTCTCTTTTCAGAGCTGTGAGAGAAACAGGCTGGCTGGAGCAGGAGAGGAACAGAGAGGTAAGGGAGAAGCGGAAACCTGTGGGTACCCTCTCTGCATGGGGCTAGTGGTGGTTCCCAGGCAGATCGGTGGCATCCCTGGGGCTGTTCAAAGAATGGGTAGATGTGGGGCTTCAGGAGGTGTTTTAGAGGTGACAGTGGTGTAGGGCTGATGGTTGGACTTGATTAGCTTGAAGGTCTTTTCCAACTTTGATGATTCTGTGATTCTATAAAGCAAAGCCCCAGGTGTACCAGGGGCTGGTGCAAGGCTAGAGAAAGGCTTGGCAACCAGGCACTAGTGGAAACGGGAAACTCCTTCCTCTCACAGCTCCTCAGAGTGCTCCCTGTGATCTTGTAAGGTTGGATCAGTGTCCCTCTCCTGGGATTGCTCCCTCTGAGTCCAAACTGCAGGACAGTGTTTTCTGCAAAGAGCCTGTTTGCACACAAACCATTATTATCTCCCCCACATTCCACACATGGTTCCAACAAAGCTGCCTGTTGCCTGTCAGGATCTGCATTTTGGTCAGCAGTTGTGAAATCCACGGAGGAGGAGGCAGTGTCCCTAACCCACCTTGCGCTGGGCCCAGTCAGATCAGGCCACATTTACCTGCTGAACCAAGGGAGCAACTCCAATGGCTGGTATATATTTATTATATATATAATAACTGCTTTTCAGTAATTTAGCCCCTGGGGGGTGATAGAACAGTTTTAACTTACATTTTAAGCATGGACCCATTTATCTTGCTCTGCCCCCGGTTTGCAGGCCTTGCTCTCTTGTTTCTGCTAGCTCCTAGTAGTTCTAGGAGTCCAACACACACACACACTGCTTGGCTTGGGGTTTTCTTTATGGGCTGTTCCTTGTTCTACAAACGCTATGTAAGAGAGATCCTGCATCAGAACATGCCTGGGAAGGCTGTGAAGTGCTGTGCTTGGAGGAGGGGTGAACCAGCCACCCTCGCTTTCTGCCAGGCATCACTGAGGGCATCTGCAGCTCAGCAGCACTTCTGGGTGTCACAGGTCCCCCAGCTGGAATACATTTGCATAAAGCAATTTCCTCCAACAAATACTTTCATACAAATCAAACTCAGGATTGCAAATAATCCCAAAACCATGGAAAAAAAAAAGACCCTAATCAAACATATTGGTTGCTACAAGTAATTTACCCAGCACAGTTCCAAACCAGCATGTCTCCCAGTTCAGTTTTTCCAGCACTGGTTCTAGGGGACTTGATGGTATGTGTGACTTTGAGTGCTCCAACCTCAACTCAAGCACAGATTTTGCCTCTTACCCCACAATAAGTTCTGGATTGAGAGTCACATATTTCTTCTGGACTGATGCTCTGTGACCTGAGCCCCTCGAGCTCCCACCCCTTACAGCCAGCCTGGCTTGATGTCTGCCAGCTACAGTACCTTTTCCTCTGGCTGCTGGAGCCCTTTGGCTCCTGCACACCCAGTTCTAGGGTTGTCCATGAATGTGGATCCCTGGGAGATGTGTCTGGTTTTGAGTGATGTGCAAGGCATTCATCCCAGCACGGGAGTGGCATCTCCTTCCCAGGTGCCTCTGTCCAGGGATATCGGGCAGGTTGCCTGGTCATTCACCAGTTACTCTGGACTATCTCACTCACTACAAACCCTGCTTAGGTGTTCCTATGTGGAGGTGGAAATAAGCATGGCTCCACTGTAGTCGAAATTGGATGTGCTTGCACCAACCAGGAGCCGGGCTCTGTGTCTCCACCACAGACATTTCAGCCCTCAACTCTGTGCACATCTCCCAGTTCTGGAGAGGTACATCTCCTGGTGCTTGATCTGCTCTAGACCAGCGCTCTGCAGTTGGGCTCTCAGCAGTGGGCACACAGCCCAAGAGCGAACACGAACCTCTTGTTGATCTCGCCCTGCCCTGATCCAGCTCCTCCCCAGGCTCTCTGCTGGCACCTCTGCTGATCGTCAGGGCTCTGAAGTTGCTTTTGGGGCCAGCAGTGCTCGCCTGCAGAGCTGTGGCTTTGAGAAGACATCCAAGCCACGCTGCCATTTCTCCATGGGCTTTGCTGGCATTCCCGCCCCCAACGTGTTTCTGGTTTGTTCCAGAGAAACACAATACTTCGGGGCACTGCATGGGAGGCAGCTCCCACTGTGCTCAGCTCCCTGCAACCTGAGCTGCTGAGAAGAGGCCCCATGCAATGGGGTTTATCCATCATCGCTTAACTGCAAGACATGGCCTGGGAAATCAGCACGGCGTTTCCCAGGGGCTCATCCCAGCAGGACCACGGGCAAAGGCAGCCTATCCTCTTCCATCTTTGACTCCCATCCCAGCTCCCTGGTGCTCCTTTTCTTTTTCTCTCCCGAAACTTGGCTGGTGAGGCTGGGCCAGCTGCTGGGGATCCAGTTCTGCTGGATGCTGCCCCTCCTGATGCGTCCCTGTCACGGTCACTCCCAGGGCTACTGGTCCGAACGGCTGCAGCTGAGGCAAAGCCATGCTTCCAGCATCTGGCACTACTAAGGAGCTGGCACAGAAAGGTGGGATGAGAGGAATGAAGGATGTGGACATGCAGGTACAGCCCAAACAGTGGTCACAACCCCCTTGGCCACGTTAAAGCCTAACAGCAAGAGTGTTCCTGGCTTTTCTTCCCTTTGCATCCAAGGAAAGACCCCCCCAGGGCTGCTTTTAACCCCTTCCAAAGCTCCTTTTTCAGCAGGATGAGTGAGGATGTGTTAGTGGTGTGGGGTGTGGAAGGAGCCTGTGTGTCTGCACAGCAGCACACAACACACTGATCACTGAGCCTGGTATCAAAGAGCCTCCTGCTGCTCTGGCGCATGCTCCAAGCCTGCGCTGCTGCTGACAGGGGATGAACAGCCTGCACCACACCACTCCTTTCCAGCCCAATCCTGAACACTTTCCTCACCCCCATTCAGATCATCTCTTCACAATGGACGCCAGTTCAAGTTCAGATTTGGGTCAGGATTGCTCTCCCCCCCTCTCTCTCTGCTGGGGAGTGCTGAGCTTTGTTCAGATCTCCAGCGGCTCATCCATGTGCTGAAGTTGGGTGCAGGAATCGCCTCCCCAGGAGCATTCTGCTCTGAGGCCAGAGGCTATCTGTTGGTAGCAGTGCAAGGAAGAGCTCATGCATTTTCTCTGATCTCTTGCTGGCTTTCTCTCTCTCTCCCTCCTTCCCTCACAAAAGTCTTGGTCTTGCAGAGTTGTCTGCCTTGATCAAGGCTTTCTTTGTAGCACACATTCACAGCAAGGAAGCTGGTGGAAAGGCAAACCATTCTTCCCAATGCAGAGCTCAGCAGTGGAGATGCAGGGATGCCATTTGACTGACCTTGCCTTGCGATGGACCCTCAGCATCCCTATGGCATTTAGATGGATTCGATCACGGTAGCTAAGTGCTGCTCTGTAGCAACATCCTACTGTGTCAACACAAAGGTCAGCCTAGCCCCGTATCCTGGCCCTGCCTGCAGCTAATTACACATGCCTAGAGAAAATTTAAGAAGAGAGCAAGTGTGTATTGACATTTTTCCAGTAGCCTGTCTCACATCTGCTATAGTGAATGGCAAATGTGGAACTGCCTAAGGTAAAGTCAGTGTCATAACTTTTCATAGCTCTACGTGGATTTTTCTTCCCTAGGTATTTCTAGCCACTTTTTTAGCTCAGGCTAACTTTTGGTGTCAGCAGCATCCTTTGACAAGGAGTTTAACTAGTCACACTGGTAAGGGGAAAGACTCCTGCTTCCCCCTGGATACCTTGAACCTGCTGTCCAGGAATTTCACACAATACCACTTATGTTCAAACCCCCCCTCTGCACCTTCTCCAGGCTGTTTTGCAAGTCTCTAACCTTTAGCCTTCAGCCTTAATCTGCAAGCATCTCCCGTAACCAAACACTGCACCTCATGGCCACAGACCTAGGTAGTTGGAAAGCAGATGCCATTTCTGCTCCTGTGACTCTCCTTACAAGTCACAGGTTGCAGAATGACGCAGTCACAGATGCACCAAGGAAAAGGAGAATGTATCTTTTTTTTTTAAAATTCTTTATTTATAAAAAAGTACATTTTTTTCCACAGCTGAGCCACTATTATTTTTTATACAAGTAAAAGGAAGGGTGAAGGGACACCCTGCCCACACAAATTATAATCATGAAAATGCCCCTCCCGACCCCAAACAAATTATTACAAAGAATGGAAAACAAAAAAAACCCAAACAAAAATCATAAAAGTCCATTACATTATTATTCTTTTTAATTTGTATTTTTTACAAAAGCACTTACAACACAGATTACAAAAAAAAAACCAAAAAGAGGGAGGGGTTTTGGGGCTGTTTGTCTGTCCGTAGTCTTTATTCCACAATGATAATTACAGCAACAGGAAGAAGAAAACGAGAGATAAAATCACTGGGGTTAAGGAATCACATCTTAAAAAAAACAAAGGCAAAAGAAAAAACACATCCTCAATGAGAGTCCCTCCAACGCTTCCAGCTGATGCTGGTGGAGGATCTGACTCCATATCCTTGTTACATTCACCCCCAAGGACGTTACACCTGGGAATCACACTGGTCCGAAGTACGAACTCATCCCCCCCTCACCACCACTTCCTAAGGCTTGGGTTCCTTCCCTTGCTGGTGGACTGAATCCTTCCAAAGGCAGCACCCCCTGCTCCTGCACCCCGGCCCCTTGGCCGGGGCCAGCCCTGGGGCCTCCCCACCCGGTGCTGCAGACCTGCAGCCCAGCAGCCTTGGGGAGAGACTGGCAGTTTTAGGGGCAATGGCGAGGCATTGCTGGACCTGAGGCCTTTGCACCCTCCTCTGCCCCGAGGCTTCCCCTGCCTCTCCCAAGGGGTTGCTCCGATCATCAGCAAATTGCATCAAATACAAAGAGGGGGGAAAGGGAGGCGGGGGTGAAACTGCAGGCCAGGGGAGGGTGAAGTGCTCTCGGAAGCCGTGTAGAATAAAGAGCAGGGATGCCGGCAGCATCTCCCCTCCTCACTGGAGCCCACTGCCCAGCAGAGCCAACACTGGGCCCAAAATGGTGCTACAACAGGAGCGCTGGGGAGCGTGGGGACCTGACGGGGAACTGCGGCCTGCTCGCCAAAGGCCACAGCGCGCCCCACTGCTTCTCTCGTAGAACAAGAGGGGCCTGGGATACCCCCCTCCCCATCTCCACAGTGTGACAGCTCTGAGCTTTGTGCACAGGCAGGCATGGTACCTTCCTCATCTCCTATGCTGAGCAGGGCCATGCTGTTTTCCTTCCCCTCAGCAGAATGCTCAGTGCCTGGAACTCCGAAAATCTGTGTGCGCGTGTGCTTGTGTATGGGAAAGAAAAACAGCAAAGGAGAGCAGCAGCCCCCTTTCTAATTGCATTCCCTTCTCTAATTGCTTGAAGATCAATCTTTTGAATCTCTCCCTCTCTCTCTCTCTCTCTAGCCCTCAGTGATTTCTGCTGAACAGTTGTTGTGTTTCTTTTTCAGCTCAACATCAGGAAAATGGCTCCCTTTGTCCCTTACGCCTTTGCAATCAATTTGGTGCTACCATTTCAGTTTGTTTGATTTTTTTTTTTTTTTTACTAAGAAATCTTCAGGGTTTTTTGGGTTTTTTTTCCCTGGCTGAATGGAAATGATTTAACAACAGGAAAAAAAAAAATCTGGTAATTAAATAAGGGAAAATAACATCACTGGGGTGAATTGCAATGAATAATCCTAGAGATAAGCCCCAGCAGGAAAACAGCTGGGGTGTCTTTGTACATAAACTACAGGCTCGTTTTGTGTTGTGACACAGATGCGTCTACTTCAGTAACGGCTCCCTGAATACACACATGGAAGGAGCTGGGGGCTTGGCCCAAATTCACCTGCTTTTTTCTCTGCTGAGATGGTGGCAAGACCCAGAGTGGTGGAGAAGCGGCCAACGCTGTGCCCACAGCAGCTGCTGGGAACTGGGAGAGGATGGGGACGTGCTTCACCCTGACCGGAGGGCTAGCCTGGGGGGTCTCCATCCTCCGCTGCTGGCTGTGAAGCAGGGACACACCAAACAGCCTTCATCTCCCAGCTGGAAGCTTCTACTTGCTCTTTGCTGGGTCCCATAGGGACGTGTTACATCTCCTCAGTAAGTAGTGCCTCAGCCTGCTAGCATCTGGCCTGTGGTGAGGAATTGAGGCACAGAGGGACAAGTGACACTGCCCAGCGAGGGAAGTGCAGGTTGTCCCTCTGCCTCCCCTTGCAGCCCAGGCACCGGGAGGCCCTTGGAGCCCCCCAGACAGATCCCCTGCATGGTGAGTACTGCTGGGTCTTCATCCAGCACCTCTGCTCCCCTGCAGCACCTCCGCTCCCCTGCAGCACCTCCCAGGAGGCTGGGTGCACATGGTCTTCAATTTGGCATCTCTACCAAGCCCACCCTCATGTTTGGGTAGAGACAAGTAGCACTTTCTTCCTGATGCTGGTGGAAAACCTGATCTAATTACCTTCAAGGGTCCCCTCAGAGCCATTTAACCCAGAGAAGGGAGCGATGCTATTACTGGATCAAAACGGCTCTCAGATGCAGCATCAATCTGATTTCTTTTTTCCCCACACTTCTTTTTTCTCCTACCTTGCTATGGATTAATGGCTAATCACTTGGCTAATTACCACCCCAAGAGCCTCTTGGCCAATTACCTGACCTTGCAAGGGACAGTGAGAAGCAAATCACTGCACAGAGGTGGCATTTTTCTATGGCTGTGGGTGTAATTGCACCAGTGGAGTGATGCTGAAGGGCCCAAGGATGAGAGGAATGCACTGCCGAACCTTGGACATGCAGGGGACCTCACTGCTGTGCCAGACAATACTAAAGATCTTTCACTCCAGGTTTGTTGAGGTTCTGGATGAAAAATAATCATTTGACCCCTCTTCTGAACCATGCAGCTGGGCTAAGCAGCTGAGCTCTTTCCTAGACTTCTGCTGGCTCAATACTGGGAAGCAGGAAGTGTGATATGCTCTAGCTTGGAAATACCCTATGGCTTTGCTATGTCCTTTTCTTTCTCCAAGTCCCACTGGTGTTTTGAGCTAACTACGTGGACACTGTGTGGATGGGCAATGACTAAGCCAAGGAGGCCATATATCTGCGCTGGGGAAATCTGCAGGGGAGGGTCTGTGCCATCCATTCCCACTCGGTCACGGACCTGCCCAGGGTTTGGCGCTGGAGACATTGTCACAACCCTTTTTAGAGCCTGGTTGTGAAATTCAGATCTAAAGGATTATTCATTTGAAAGATGGGCTTTTGCTGAGAGTTACCTCTGAGAGCCAATCTGTGTGGGCTCAGCAGCACGGCCCCCATCAGGTGAAGGTACACTGGGGCTGAGGCACAGTGCTCAGCAGCGCTGCTGGGTCCTGACCCAGACTACGGGGCTCAGACGCTGGGGAATTGAAGCCCCATGTATCCCAAGGCACTGGAGGGAAGTCATTCCCTCTGCAGGTCTAATGATCATCCCCCCATGCTAGTGATCAGTGATATGGTAGAGATTTCGTTTCCTTTTCTGGGGGTTGCTTGGTAGCAGGGTGCTCCTGTGGCACCGGATGGACACGGGAGGGTTTAGCCCTATTTTTTACAGTTTTGGCTGAGAGATCCCAAGGGAATATCTGTCTGCCTTGCTTCGAGTGGACACAAAGCAGCCTTCCTGTGGCATCTGGCTGTTCTGCCAGAAGCCAGGAAGCAGGGAGGGCTGGCAGGAAGAGCAGGAAGATTACAGCATAACAATCGGATTTCCCACTCCCCTACAGCACTAAGGCAGCAAGAGCAAGCTACAAACTGTGGATGGCTCAGGCTGAGCTTCACGTTGTCTGGACCAAGCACCACGAGGTAAAGGAAAGCACTGGAGGCTGACTGGATCAGAGCTCTGACCTTGACTCATATGTGTGGGTCTGACTCGCCACCCTCCCTTTGGTAGCAGGATAACCGCTGGATGCTACGGAACAAAACCCAGCGGGTAAGGCAGGAGGAGAACCAGTCCTGCTATTTTTAGATGTGCGTGATAATACAGCTCAGAAAACTGGGGGTTTCTTTTCAAACAAAAGATTTATTTATACATCAAATTAAAAAAAAAACCCAAAAACCAACAAAAAACCCCCCAAAAAACCCCAACCAAAATACCACAACCAACCCACAAGAAGGAAAATAAGCCTCAACCCAGTGAATCTGATTTGGATACGGTGTCATCCCATTTACCAAGAGAGCAGAGATAGCAGCAATCCAGAGTCTCCCCATCTCAACACAGTGGCTCAAGGGAAGGACAACGAGATCAATACCCCTGGCTCACTCACTCCTGCCCTATCTACCAAGCCTTTGCTTAGGAGGGAGACGTGATACTGAAGAAGTGGCAATCAGTGCAGGCTAAGCCATACATGTAAGGGCTGGGGTTGTTGCTAGGTGAGTTTGAGAGGAGCACCCCCATGCTCTGACCCAAAAAACTCCCCACAAAACCCCCATGTAAACACGTGACATTAAGTCTTAGTGGTATAATAGAACTCAGGGGCCTGATGCTGTACTGCAGCCCCCAAAGACACTGGGTGGTACCCTGGGAGATGTGCGCTGCCTGGCTCCGCCGACCAGAGCCCAAGGGAGTGAATTTGAGGGAGAAGCGAAGTGACATTGTTGGTGCCCTTCCCAAGGCAACGGCAGCAAGGTGTGTGCACGCCACGCCACACTGTGCCAGGGTTAACTGCTCTGTGGCTGGTACTACCCACAACAACAGCAACAAGAACAAAAGGAGCCAGCGTTTCTCTGAGCCATCAAAGAGGGGGAAAAAATGTCAGCAATAAATACTCCTTTCCTTTCTTCTAGAGGAACAGTCGAAGACAGAAAATGAAAAGCCAGGAAATAATAAATTGTAGGAGGAAAATGGCAGCTCTGTTTCCCTGCCCTGCTATCAGCCCATGCACCTGGGGTTTGTTCTAGGGCTTTTTCTCTCCCCTCTCTCCTCATTTTCCTTTTATTGAGCCATTAAACACTGGGAGTGGATTTCCCCGGGCTGCAGTGGACAGTGGGAACACTACCCAGACCCCACTGAAAAGAGAATGATTAGGAAAAAAACCCCAAAAATCAGTTCACCTGATAATGGCACCTATGTTTCCACTGCCATAAGCTTTCCTGGCCTCTGTCCTACGGACAGCCCACCTGACCCCCCTCCCAAAAGGTTAAAAAGAACCAAAGAAGACAACATACAAACAAATTCCAGTGTTTCAGGGGTGCAGAAGTGGGAGGAGGAACCCTGGGGGAGGAAGTGGGGCTGAAGGGCACTCTGAGACATGAAGACACAAATAGAGTGTAATATACAGGCTGGGCAACAGTCGTTAAAGCAAATAGTAACACCTAAGCCACCGACCAATACAAACACCACAGAAGGGGACAAAAGTCGTCAAGAGAAATTAAAAAAGCAAAACCAAAACCGAGAAAATAATTACCCAACCTCCCACCTCCCGTATGCCCCACAAATGATCTGTAAGCAAAGCTGCCCTCCCTCCCCACTCGCCCCAGCCTGCCCTTCCTGCCAGTGCTGGAAGCGTCCAAAGTCTCTGCCGAGCACCCAGGGCTGGCTCTGCGTGCATGTTTTTGGGGGGTAAGGGGGGTGTGAGCGTGCGTGCAGTGGGTGTGCAAGCGGCCGCAGCACACTCGGCTCCGCTCAGGCAGGGAGGCGGGGGAGTGGGAGGGCATCACTTGCATGTGTGTGTGAGTGAGTGTGTGTGTGTGTAGCGATGGGGTGCCGAGCTACACGTACCACTCCTTTTTGGAAATAAAAGATCCATCGTTCTGTGAGACCATGTTCTCCGCTATGTCGAGCTGCTCGGGGTCGTACTGGAAGCCGAGTGTCCTTTCGTCGTAAGGCTCGGGGTGCGCCTCCCCTTCGTCTACTGTGAAGTAAGGCCGCTTAGCATCCTCCTCGTATTTGCTGGGGACACCCAGCTTGCGCTCACCTCCCGCATCCTCGTCCTCATCTTCGTAGGTGCTGCTGCCCAGCGGGCCTGGCTTCTTCTCGTCATCCGAGTCGTCGGGGTACTGGAGGTTTTGGGCCATGGGGGGGTGATGCTGTGGGATGCCGGCCTTGCTGTAGCCGTTGCCGTACACGTGCTTCTTTGTGCTGTAGTCACCCTTGAAGGTGTGACGCCGGCGCAGGAGTACCACAAAGAGCGCCACGGCCACCACCAGGACCAGCGAGATTCCTCCCACTATGCACCCAATCACCAGTGTGGGGATGGGTGTGGGGATGTTCGGCTGCGCCATGGATTTGCGATCATCGATTGGAGACGGGGTGTAGGGAAATTCTGGGTAGGAAAAGACAGATGGAAGGGGGAACAGTGTCAAACCATGCGGAAACGCGCCCTCCCTCCATGCTTTCACTGCCATTTTTTGGGGGGGGGGGGTGGAGGGGTGGGAAGATGAGGGTAAGGAACAGGGAAGGGAAAAACTAGGGAAAGGGGAAAAGGGTGCGTCCTCACAGGGGGTCAGCGCACGGGAGCTCTGCCTTAGCAAGGGGAACACAGCGTGCCGTGCCAAGCTCGCCAAGCCTCATGCAGGAACCCACCAGGCTGCAAGCAGTGTTTCCCTCCCCACCCCACCTGGTTTCTCCAGATGTGCTCTGATCCCACAAGCCCAGTCAGTGCCTTGAGTCCAGATGCTTTCCAGGGTTTTTTTGGGTGACATTCTGGTCCAGTTTGCCAGAGCATACTGACAGCCCCGGGGTGCTCCAGCCGGGGAGCAGGACCGAAACCCCATCCAACGGTGGGCACTGAGCTGCCATGCTTGCTCCCGTAGATGCCACACTGTTGGCTTTGCATCCCCCTCCTTGGTATCCCAGCCCAGTGTGACCCCCCCCAACCACTCTAGGTCAGGCCAGAGGGCAGTGGCACCTTGTGATCACCCCTCCCACCCCTCAAACTCGCGATCTGTGGCTGCACGGCGCTGCTCAGGGACAGGGCTGGCTCCTACCGCCAGATGCTGACCCAGCTGTGCTCTGCAGCACAGGGACACAGACCTCCCACTGTTCCTCCTTCTTCTGCTGTCACTGTGGCCAGTGCCACTACTCATTCTCGTCTCGTTCCTACAGCTACCCTGACCTATTTACAAAAAATAACTAACTCAAAAGAGAAAAAGAAAAGAAAGGAGAAGGAAGCTCCCTTCTCTCTCATGAAGTCCAACACCTACACTTCGGCACAGATAAAGTTTGATCCAGGGCTTAAATCAACCTTCCCAACCCTCCCTGGGCGCAGTCACAGCCCCTGGCCAAACTCAGCTTTCACAGACTGCCTGTTGAGCATCCGTGTCAGTGAGACTTCAGCACCACATGGCTGTCTCAGTCCAACACCCACCTCCAAACGTGGACAGCAGGGACCTGGCTAATGCCCACTGGCAGCCCTGCCCTTGCACACCATGCTCAGACCCTCCACACTGCTTTCTTCCTCCCCAAGGCCTGTCTGCCAGCCCTGCTCACAGCTGCAAGCCATTATTCCTGCTCTGGAGCCTCCTGGCCCTCATTTTTTACCTTGGCAGCTGAGGAGAGGTGTAGACCAACTAGAAATCTCAGCGCAGCATCCCAGGAAGAGGGAGAAAAGAGCTCCTGGGTAGAGGCAGCTCCTGAAACAGCTGCATATTTTGAGCAAGGGTACTGAATCTGAGCAATTGCTGGCCTGATCCTTGTGGCATAAACAGTTTGCTTGTGCCTGAGAGCTGGTTCATCCCCCTCTGTTCCTGAGACACCATCCCAATAACAGCATTTTGGTTTCTGCAGTGCTGACTTGCCTTGAGCAAAGCCTCACGATCCTGAAACCGCACACCGGGCAGAAGGGGCTAGGGAAAAGGCAGATGGAGGGGCTCCCTGCTGCAGCCTGAATGAGGAGCAAGACACTGTGCAGGCAGGAGCCAGCGTCTCTTTCCAAAGACATCCTTTGGAGCAGGAGTGAGGGCATGTGTTTCAGCCTCGGGAGCTGGGATGGGGTTCTGGAAAGCCAAAACCACATGTTCCATCAACAGAGGACTTGTCATAGCCATCTGGTTAATGCAAAACCTCTCTGCAGAGACAGCAAGAAATGTCACGTCCACCCCCTGGTAGTCTTGGCTGCTGAGGGCTCAGCTTCAACCACACAAATGCCCATACGGCTCATGCCAGCCCTGCCCATGCCACTTCCCCAGGCCTGCTCCACGCCATCACAGCCCAGTGCCCAAAACTGCACGCAAACCAGGGGTCTACCTGGAGTTAAGTGGGTGCAAGGAAAGACCAGAAAGCTGGCTCAGACCCCAGGGGCTGTAGCTTTGATTTCCCCCCAACCACAACTCCAATCTGAGAGCCTCTTCCTACAGCAAGGCTGGCTCTGTGCATGGGGCCGTGGGGCCCAATTCCCCACCCTGAGAAGACCCAGACACGGGGTGCGTGCTAGGTGCAGGGCATGCTGATCCCCTCTGCTTCCCAGCCCTGGAAAACAGATCCGAGAGGGGAAGTCTGCACAGTTTCAAAAGGAGCTTGGCCCACTTTTCTATTAAAAGCCTCATTAACAGTCCAGGTTGGACACATGAAGTGAAAAGGGGGGGTGTTTTTCTACCTTTCTCATCGGTATTTATTTTTTCCTGCCCTCTGTGCCGCCCGCCCCTGTGATTGCACTCGCCTACATGCCACCCCCCACATCCCCCCCCCGCCCCTGCCAACGCCACGGACACCAAAGCTAACACGCTGCTGTGCTGGATTTCACACGTTGCTCAGGGAAAGGAACTATTTTCTGCTCAGAGCCCATCCCCATCCTCCTCGCAGTGGCCCAGTTCCCATGCCAGAGAAAACAAAACCCAACTGTGGGAAGAGAGGGAGAAGGAAGATGGGAAGATCGCAAGCCAGCAGCCGAAATCATCCCCTCCCTACCCACACAGCTTCCTCCCCCCTCCCCATCCTTCGTACACCCACCGCACTCCCCCGGAGCCTGGAAACGCGAGTGGCTCCGGGGATGCGGCGGGGGAACGCGGCTCAGCCCCGGCGGGGGGGGAACAGGGGGATAAACAGGGCCTGAGTGACCCACATAGAGGGGCCCGGCCAGGCTGCTCCGGAGCAGGGAGGGCACACGCCCGACACCGCCGCTGGATGGCGGCACAGACCGCCGCTGGCTCCGGAGCGGGGGCGGGCACTGCCGGAGCCCCTCACCGTGGCCGCCGGGCCGCAGCGAGCGGCGGGTCCGGGCTGAGCCGGGCAGGGAGGGGTGGGGGTCCCCCCGGGCAGCGCTCTGTCCTGGCGTGCTGCTGTCCCGCCGCAGGGTCCCGTTGGCGAGGACGGGTGCTGAGCAGGGTGCTGCGTGTCCCCCCGCGCCCCAGCTCCCCCCCCCCCCAATTCACTGCCGGGCCCCCAGCCCTGCCCCAGAGCCGCTGGCATCCCCAGGGTCATGGGCACCCCAAGTGCCTGGCAGCCTCCTGCCACGGTGCCAGGGTGCTCGGCAGCCGGGCTGGTGAACTGGGACCAGTCCAGTTCTCACCAGGCATCACTGCACGTGTATCCACTGCTGGCAGCCCCACAGAGAGGGGATTTACCCCTCTGCCCACCGAGTTTCGTGCCTGGGGTGCAAAGGAGAGCGGAACTGCAGGCAACATGTGGGAAAAGGATCCCCCCCTTGTTGTGTTCTGAGGGGTGCATGAAATTTCTGGAAACCGGTGCGATGCCCAAGCGTGCTGGGGGCCCCATGTGAAAAATCCATTAGGAAGAGTCTGGAGAGAATTAAAGCCACTGTGACAAGCGGACTGGAGAAACAGGAGACAGCCGAGCGCAGGGAGGGGGAACAAGCCAGGCTTTAATGCCAGCATAAAAAGCCTCCCCCCCTCTGCTACACCCCAGTCCTCGTAAAAGGAGGGAGTGCTGTATGAATAGGAATTAAGGCAGCAACACTATCTGCCCGCTGCCCCGCTCTGCCAGCTGTTGCATTCAGCCCAGCTTCCTGTCCCCGTGCCAGGAGCCGGACCTCTGGGGCAGCAGCTGGGAGTGCAGGGAGACGGGCGGTCGGCCCGGGCTTCGCTCTGGCACCCAGCCGAGCCCACGGTTCGGTTCTCTTTGATCCCTCCACGCGAGGCAGAGGGCTGGAGCATCTCCCTGCCCCAGCTCCTGCCTTCTTCCGGCAGCACCCAGGAGCTGACACTGCAGAGACAAAGCAGCCCTTCCTCATCACAAGAGTGGCTTAAAAAAAAATCACATCTTTCTTTTAATGAGAGATGTATGCAAATCATCTTGCCTGTCCATCAGGCCCTTATCTAATGCTTTTTTAACCTGCCGGCCAATTTCAGAGGTATCTGACAGAAGAACGAGCCAAAATTATCCTTATCATAAAGCTCCTGGAGAGAGCTGGAGTGGGATCCCTGGTAGAGGTGGCAGCTAAACCTCATTAGACATCAGAGAACCCACAGGGACAAGACGCCGCTCCCAAGGGCAGAAAGGACCCAGATCAGAAAAAGCCGATTTTTAGACACTGAGTAATTCTTCTATGATATGCAGATCCACAGGAAACCAGCTTTCAAAAGCCCTTCTGCTCATCACAATGCTTAGATACTTTAAAAGATACTACTTCCTGTGGACACAGTTTTTTCTTGAAGTCACATTGCCATCCTTATCCCTTCAATCATAAGGGCCAAGGAAAAGCCTGGCACCAGCTGAGATTCTCTCTGTAGCCATGGGCATTGAGGAGAATGTCAAACTACATGAGCCATTACCTTTTGGACATGTGTCAGCCTACACTGCTCCTCGCATGAAGCTCCTCCAGAGGAAGGCCCTGGATTTCCTTCTGCCTTGCAAAATCAAACACCCTCTGCGATGGGAAGCAGGGGAGCCTCTGGCTGGCTCTGGCCGGGGCAAACAGCAGGAACCTTAAAGTCGATGGGCTCACAGAGCTTCCCACTTCCCAGATGGCCTCAGCAAACACAGTGGTGATCATGTGAGCTTTATGAGAGACAGATTGGTGATGGGAAACTTTCCCTGCCAGTATATCCCATGCCAAATTATCCTAGGAGTTTGACCTGCTGTGTAAGAGGTGCACCTGAAAGAAGACAAGGAGATAGCTCTGCTGGAGCCCGGACAGGGCTGCTGTTTGAGAAGCCCGTAGCACTGCTGTCCCTTTTCCTTCACAACAGCCCCTGCACCTCAGTGCAAGCCCATCTCTAGCTTCAGAGATCCTGCCTTTCCTCTCTCTGGAAGGGATTTCTGCTCTCATGTGGAGCAGGGCAGGGGGGGGAGGCTGCGGGGTAGAAAAACCACTGGCAATTAATCCAGAAGTTTAGCAGCTGCCGCTGGCCTTTCAGAGTGTGACGGCTTTTAGGCCAGATGCCAAACGTGTCTTAGGTTTTAATCTCTCTGTCAGGTCACCTATCGCTTGTCAGTCAAGTGCTGCTCCCGTGGGGGCCGCTGGCACAGATGCCATCAGACAGGATGCAGCAGACGCTGCTCCTACCCGCCATCGAGGAGATTAGCATCAGACGGACCCCCCAGGCTTGCTCCTTTCGCCCCCTGCTATGTCCCCCCACCTAAAGCAGCCACAGGCGCTTGGCTGGTGCAGCATGGCATGGTGGCTGCTGGTGGTGGGCTTTGGGTGCACCTGCTCTGCGCTCAGGATCTAATGCTTCCCAGAACCGGCTCTCGCTCGCGCTCTGAGCCCGCAGCAAAGGCCTTGCTGCTGCACAGCGCTGGGCTCCAGCAGGCCCCACAGGCTGGCTGCAGTGACCTTGCTGGGACGAGATCACTGGTGGTGTGTAAATAACTCCCTGCTGCAAGCCAAGCAAAAGGAGGGGGGGGTTGGGGCGCATCAGCCCCTGCCAGCCTTTCCTCCCCCCACAGCCTGTGGCACATCCAAGGCCAGGGCTGCAAAGCTGGCACGGCCCTGAGCAGGGAATGGCACAGAGCCTCCCACCCTCACAGCCCCTCCCCAGGGCACCCACACACCATGTGCTGGCTCCTGGAAATGTGGGGGGTGCAGAGGAGGGGCTACACCAAGCATGCAGAGAGGCCTGCAGTATCCTGGAGGAAAAGACCCCTTTCCTGGGCGCAGGAAACAGGCGGCATGGTCCCTGCCTCAGCACAGGCTCTGCTCTCCCTGCTCCCCCAGCTCTAGCGCTGCAGTTCTTCAGTTCTGATGTTTGCTGGTGCTTGAAAGCCCATAGAGAGAAGAAGTGCTCCAACACCTTTCTCCCTGTGCTTCCTCTGGCTTAAGTGCCTCAGTGCCCCCCTGCACACACACAGATGTATATGCACACACACAAGGGCCAGTGTATGTATACACACTGCACATACAGCCAAGCACATCTTCATTACCAACATGCATATTCACACATGCTAATGCACCGATGCTCTTGTCCCCTGCATGCACATGTGACTCTGCAGCAGGGCATCCTTGTTCAGGCATGCATATATAAAGCCCCAGGATGCAGACTGGGTCATACACGTGTGTGTACATGAGCAGCTCTGTGTGCAGGACCATGACCCCCATGTGCAGGCATGCAGGGACACGCATGCAGGGCCAGGCAGTCTATAACCACAGCCTTTTGTTATGTCACCCAACCGCCTGTAATAAATAGTTACATGTCACACTACATGGCTTGGCTGCAACTGACAAAGGTCCTGCAAGGCAGGAGAAGCTATTATAGGAACAGATTGCAGGAATAAAATATTAAATTTCCACTTATCAATCTCTTTAATGTGCTATAACTCTAACAGAAGCGTTCAGCCTTCTCCACCTGAACAAATCACTCTCCCCATGAGGGGGCTGCACTAGCCCTGTGCTCCTCCTCTCCTGGGGCTGGGAGGAAGGATGCTGGGTGGCAGGAGGAGGGAGGTCTGCACCCGGGCAGACTGGAGGGGGAAAAGGCGCCACAGGGTTTTCTCTGCATCAGTCTTCAGTTTTTTTTCTCCCAAGGCTGGCTGCTCACTAGATTGAACTCCATTTATTGCATGCAGCTCTTGAAAGAGGTTTCGTGGTCCACTGACAATCCCTAAATTGCCTGCAAGACCCAAACAAATGTACCTGTAATAGCTGAGCGAGGACGGCTGAGCCCTCCCCAGCCCTGGCCTAATCGGTCCTTAGGGAGAGCTGGATAAACATATTCAGATCCCATGAATTATTAAAAGAGGGGTTTTTTATGTGGTGGAGCCTTGGCCTAACGGGTTGGCTGCTAATCCCTCCTAGCAGGGCAGCTGACGTTGTGCCCCTCCTTCCCTCTCCTCTAACCTCAACCCAACAGTTCGGACCGTTGGGAATAAATGGAGATTACAGGCAGGCAGACATCAGCCCAAAGCCCTTCCCCAGAAATCCTGCCTGACCCTGCTTCTCTCACTAGCCCTGTGCTGATGGGAGCGTGAGAAAGGGGCTGCACCAGCCCCCGAAATAATGCCAGGAAGGGACACGTGTCCCCAGAGGAGCCGAGTCGGTGCAGCTCGTCCCTGTCCCCACAGGAGCTGAGTCAGTGTCTCGCTGCTGTTGTGGCACTGAGACAGGTAAAACACTGGCTGGAAAGGTGAAGAGAGGGCTGTGTCTGGTGTTTGGGAACCTGTGTCCTGAGAGTGCAAGAGATAGTGGGTGGTTGGACATGCAGAACGACGACGAGAAATGGATGTTCAGGTGATGCAGAAATGGAAAATGAGGCGTTGTGAAGAGAGCCCGACCCTCTCCATGTCTTCTGCAATGCCTGCCCCACCTCCTCTCTGTCTGGGGACTGAGCTTGGATGCTTCTTCCCTCCAGTCACTGTTTCAAATGTGACCCAAGGTACTGGGGATGGTTTTCTGCTGCTGATGGGAAGCGAGTCTGCTCAGTTTGCACCAGGCAGCTGCCTGCACTGTCCCAGAAACACAGTGCCTTTGGTGGGAAGTCCCATGAAATGGCCAGTGGCACAACAGATCTTGGCCAGGACTCCTCCTGCCCAGCTTGGGGTGGCTGGGCAGAGCTGGGCAGGGCAGGAGCTACGCCTGTCTGTCTGTCCTGAACAAAGAGCTTTGTTATTCTGGTGCCTTTCACTGGCAGATGAAAAATCCCCCAGAGAAAAGCCTGCACCAGGAACAACTCAGCAGGCAAGGATCCAGGACGGGAGGTGTGAATTAAAGGCCTGCTACAGTGATAATGATCATAAATAAATACTTGGTAATTAGCATCTAATTAGCACATCCCATCCATTGACCTCCAAGCACTTGGATAGAGGAAGATTAGCCTGGTTTACCCATGTTACAGAAGAGGAGAGCCGAGGTGGTGAGGGTGCCCAACACAGTGTCACTGCTAATTTCAGGAGGTCACCTGCCCCGACCTCCTCTTCACACCTGCTCAGCACTTACCACTGTAGGGAGCACATGGATGGGGCCCGAGCTCAGCCCCTCTTCAGCACTCTCAGGTTAGACAAGGCTGGACAGCAGGAAGGGCTAACAACATCAGGAACCTGTCCTGTATTTCCCACACCCTGAGGAGCCCCAGCACACCCACTGCCCACCCGTCCAGCTCAGAGGCCCCTGTTCTGTGTGTGGCATTTGCAGGGTGCAGGGAGCTCCCCTGCTCACCCTGCTACAGGCACTGCTCCCCCCAGAGAGAGCAGGTCTGGAGCTGCAGCACCCCACGGTCCCTGCTTTCAGCCCAGCTGGAAAAGAGGTTGTGTGCTGTGGTTTTGTGGTCCCAAGCTGGGGTGCAGGGGGAGCAGCTGAAGGAGAGCAGTGCTGAGCCCCCACCTCTCTGCTGGCCATCCAGGGGGCAGAGGGAAGCCTTGGCAAGTCACTCCAGCTGCCAGGCATGTCTCCCAGGCAGGCTGGTCAGTCCCCCTCCTCTGTCCCCCGAGACCCCAGAGCTCATTGCAGCGTGGCAGTGCTCCAGCTCACTACTGCAAGAGCTTCTTCCATCTCTCTCCTGAGACCCACAACTGCTGGTCACTGCCTGTCATTAACCCACTGATAAAACAGATGGTTCCTTTTATCCCAAGGGAATGGGGTCAACTTCCCTTCCCTGCTCTCAGCACCGACAGCCCCTTCTGCCCTTCGGTGACGCCCTGCAATATCATCTTGTGTGTCTGAAATCAGGCTACTGCCATATGTTATTTCTTCTGTTTAACCTACTTCTTGCCATCACACTCTCTCCCTGACACTACCAAAGCATTTCCAGGCCTTCCACTCTTGTGGCCACACTGATTTGCAAGTTGTCAAACTCCTCCTGTCCCCTATGACATCACACGGCATCACTTCTCACTGTCTGCATCCTGTGATGTTACTTCTTTCTGGAGGCCAGACAAAGCTACTCAAGTGCTCACAGCCTCTGGGTAATCTGTGGCAGCCAGGTGAGCAAGTGCACAGACCAACATGGCATTGCAAGGAGCACAAAGGGAAAGTCCTGAGGATTGGAACTGCCTAAACATCCGAAACACCAAACATCCTCCCGAACAAATGACTCATCCATCTCACGCTTTACTGCCTCGGTGGCAGTCTGTATCCTGATCCTACTCCTTCTACCTGCTAACAAAGATCTCCCTGACATGTTTTTGCTTTTAACACGTGCAATGATCTCTCCGAATCCGAAGCAGAAGGGGGGGAAACAAATCGAATGTATCTTGGTGTAAGAAAGGAAAAGACAACACCAGGAAAGGAGAGAATTCAAGCCAAACCAGTGCAAAACCAGTGCAAAGCAGAGAACTTCACCCCTCCCCCTGCATCAAGAAAACTCCCCACCCCTTGAAGGAGACACTGGCAATTAAGAGAGATGTTAAGGAGATGTAAAAGGAAGCTGACAGCTGCCTGCACTCTCCCCTCCTCACCTCCTCCTCTTCTGTCTTTCAAAGCACACCAAGAGTTTTCCTACCTGTGACATTGACTTCCACCAAGCCTGACCGTGTGCCGATGGCGTTGGAGGCCTCGCAGATGTAGGTGCCAGCCACGCTGTAGGAGACAGGTCCTTTGAAGTAGATGGTGTTGTTCTGGATTTCCACGCTCCCTGGCAGCGTCCCGTTTGGCCTACAGGAAACAAGGACCGTGGTTCACCCCACAGATTATACTCAGTGGGGTCAAGCAGTATTGCAGAGGTGGCAGTGATGTATTGGTGCTACATTTGGCCTTGGGCAGGTCCAGAACCCGGTAGTGCTGGCTGGAAAATACCCATTAATGTAGTCAGCCTTGAAAGCAAACCCTCAGACAGCGGCATTACAGGAGGAAGGAGGCAGCAGAGTGTCTCCAGGGGAAATCCACTGCATGGTAAGAATCAGGTTCGTTACATGGATTGGTCGTTTGGCTGGTTTTTTCCCTTTTCTGTGATTACAGGGGAGACTGGACATATTTAGGTCACATACAGCCCCTTGGACTAGGCTAACGGGACACGGAGCACTTCCAGTCTATGCTCTCCCCTACCCAGAAAGCAGGCTCAGAGCCTCACAATGCTTCATTTCCAGCACAATCCCCAAGGAGATGCAAGCTCAGGGTAAGATGGTCAGCTCACTCTTCTGTTTCGAGTGGTTCACCTCTAGCACGCTCATCTTCAGTGTTTCTCCATCCCTGAACTTGCTGGTAAACACAGGAATGGGACACCAACCTGACCCTGCTCTACTCCAGTTTCCTGCCCTTCTAAGTCCCCTGGGCAGCTGATCAGCCAGTGTTAATTGCAACTCAAGCTGGAGGAAAGCTGTACTGACTCACAGCCCTGCCATCTATGACCTCCCATGTCACAACACTCAGATCAGTGTGGAACTGGAATAATGCAAAGCCCAGTCTAGAGATACACAGTGTAAATGAACAAAGGCACATAAAAAATTGAAAAAAACCCTATGTGTTAGAAAAAGACACACATGGCCTGGTTATTCTTAATTACTGAAGCAAAGTAAAGTAATTACTTCTCTTAGGCAATTAAAAATTACTCAAGTAATTCTTTCCCCTCCTCCTGATGAAAATGTGCACATATTGTCAGCAATTTCTAAGAAACAAAAGGGAATAATGGGGGTATAATTGGGTTTATAAAGAAGTGCCTAGATGCACATGCACATATTTTGCATGTCTACATACACACATAGGCACACAAGCCTAGCAAAGACATTAGTCCTTCCCAGCTACATGAAGCCAATGATCCCAAAGCTGATGGAAGAACAGAACAGCCTAACGCTGGTCCTCTGCCTTTAAGGCCCTGAGTCTAGAAAGACCAGGGCACATCTGAGAACCAGGCCATGGGATGCTGAAGGAGGTTATTGCTTCCTCTAACGGCTCCCCTGGCTGTTGCTCATCACCATCCAAGTAAGAGGAGAGAAAAGCATGGCTGGTTTTTACATTCCAGGCAGGAGCAAAACATCATCAGCAGTAATTGCTTCCTGGCCCCGGGAAGGGGAAGCAGCACATACGAGCACATGGATAAACCACAGATGCTGATGGCTATTTCTCTGGCTGCCCAGCCAAAGAAATAAAGAATCGGTTTGATACTACTGAAGTGTCCCTGTGGGAAGGAAGGGGATGGCCATGGATCTCATTTCCATCCCTCACCTCCCTGCACACAGGCGTGCCACATGCCTAGGTGGTTGGCAGCAGTGCCGTTCTTTATCTGGCTTTAACCCATCCGCTTGCTCTGCCCATTCCTCGCAGGGCCCAGCTGACAGGCAGCCTGGGGCTGAGTGGGAGAGGAAAAGTCTGGGCTGAAAGAGCCAGGAGGCAACTCCATGCCCCAGCTTTTTCCTCCTCCTCCCTTTCCACCTCTATTTCCTTCAGCCTTGCTCTCTCTCTCACTCGGTACTTCGCTCTTCTTCCGCCTCCATTCTCCTTACACTGGGCTGCACTCCATCGTTCCTTTCCAGCCTCCCTCGGGTCAATAATCCTATAATCAGTCCTAAGTGATGACCCAAGTGTGCAAAAAGGGAGAGGCTGGGGAATTGGACTGAAGCTCTATCGGGTTTAGAAACGTGGGCTCTTCAATTCCCTGCTTTCTCTCTCAGGTCTTCTTCCCACAGTCCCTTCTCAAAGCGAAGTATTGATGCTCCCAGCCTCTCTGTAAGTGGAGAAACCCTTTCAGGCTAAAGGTAGAAAAATGGGCATGCAGCTCACAGACAATCCATAGGAAACCAACTCTTCCCAGTGTTAAAAAAAGAATTAAAACATCCTCAGTCACACAAGCACAGAGGGACCAACTGGGCGCCTGGCTTGAAGATGTGCTGAGCCCAAGAATCACTTCTGCCAGAGCTGAATTTCTTACCAGCACAGTGTGTAAACCAGGTGTGCAAACGACTCATCACATTCAGGCTCAGTCATGCAGGGCCATGCTCAGCCCTGACACCTGCACCCCCCCGCTGTCTCTGAGTCTAGTTGGTAACTAACCCTCTTTCCTGCCCTGGGCTACAGGAACATCACCTGGATGAGACTTCTGGCACCTGGTTACCCCACGCTTCATCTCTCAGCCTGCCGTCAGCATCACTATCACAGCAGTAGCAGAACACCCCAACAGAGATCAGGGGCCGCTTGTGCTGCTGGCTGTTGTCTGTACACCAGCACAGAGCTCCTGCCACGAAGAGGCTGATGCCCAGGAGCTCAGCAAGCTCTCAGAACTCAGCCCCGCATGCGAGCAGCGGCAGTTCAAAGGGATGAAATAACTTGCCCAAAAGCAGAGACAAAACCTGCCTCCTGTCCCCAGCTCCATCTCACAAGGCTCGTTTCAGCTCAATGTGCCAGCCCTGCTACACACTGATAGCCTAAACTGGCATCTCTTCTGCCTTGGGTGCCACATGGGGCATCTTTGCCTCTAACACTTTCCTGGCAACGCTGTGAAGAACCAAGAGAGCCCCCTCAGAGCTTAAGCTGAACTGGCAGAACCAACAGAGGGAGAGAGCTGAGGACAAGAACTAGAAAAAAGGCAAGAAAAACAATCCTCTTCAGACTTCCACTGTGAACGGTTTGATCTGGGGAGTGGAAGGAGAGAGAATATGCCTAGCTCCTTGCAAAGCCACTCTGAAAGCCTCTTTCCTGATGACAAACGCCAGCTGAAAAGAAGAAAGGATCTATTTGATCTTTCTTCTTTAAAGCTACATGAGTGTTTATAGAAAAGAAAGAGGGAGAGAGAACCACCTCAGGTTGCATCAATTCCCACCTGACTCAGATACCCCTTGCTCAGTTTCCAGTCCCTTTAGTGTGTTCAGCCAAAAGCTGAAACCCTGGAGGACAAGGATTTGCTCCCGTTTCATGTCAGTCACATGGGGTGAGTACTCTGATGGGGAGCTCCTGCTTACAGCTGGGGCAGATTCCTGGGGAAGGGTATTCTGCACGCAGATCAACGTTGTGCTATTTGTGCCCCATTACAGAAGGGAAATCCTGGGTTGTTTTCCACTTCTGCTACTGAAGCACTTTGTGGTGCTGGGCAAATTATTCACCTTGTGGTATCTCAGCTTCCTCACACGTCTCTGGGGCAGAATTCTGTTCCAGGAACAGGAAGTTACCCTGGGTACTGAGGCTGCACTGAACTGGGAGCAAGCGCCATCCTCTCCACCCTGGCCCAGTGCAGAGGGGGTGCGTATGATCCTTACTGCCCTTTCTCCCTGAGCTTGAGCTGGAAGACCCAGCTGAAGGACAGGGGATAACCTCTGCCCGTCGCCAGGCAAGGTGGCTGTGCATGGTTCAAGTAAAACCCGAGTCCCAGCTGGGCCCACAGGCCATGGGAATCTTCTGATAAAGCCCACCCACCCAAAACGAGACCCTTGCCCTAGTTGCTTCAAACACTGCACTACCCTCCTCAAAAACACAGGCTGCCCTCTAGATACAGCTGCTCCCTGGCCCTGTTTGAAGATCTTAGGTGCTGCTGAGGGCAGAAGCACTGTAGGCACTTACAGCTTCCATTCATAGGTGTGAGCTGGGGGGTTGGCATCAGATTTGCAGATCAGCTTCACATCCTTCCGGTTGAGAAACCAGTTGCCATCAAAGCCCTCGATAGTGACTTCTGGCTCGTCTGCAGGGGATGGAAGAGGTAGAGAAAAGGACAGAAAAGGAGAGAAAAGAGTTGTGGAAAAGGAAGGGGGAGAAAACAAAACAGGAAGAGATGAAGGGGCAGGGATGGGAGAAGGAGAGAGATTGCAAGGTGGAACAAGGAATGTGAGAGAGGGTAAATGAAGGAGAGAGAGAGAAGGGGAGAAGAAAGAGACACAGCAGAGGCAGAGAGAGAAAGGAGGTGTGAAAAAGGGAAAGCATAAGATTATTCCAAGGGATCACTTCAGTTTTTACTCTCCAGAAAAAGAGAGCAGTCCCCCACTTCAACCCCTCCACCAGACCAGCATGTTCCCTTCAGAAAAACCCTCTTTTGCCGGACTTTATCACCCACCCCAGGGACTGCCTGTGGAGCAGTGCTCTCCAGCCTTGCCCGTGCTCACTTACACTGCACATTGAGGGTCATGCTGTCTGTGAAGCGATCCAGCTGGTAGTTGACCACACACATGAGCTGCTGCCGGTGGGCTTCCCGGCTCGGCACCAGCCGGTATCGGCTGATCACTGTGATAGTGCCATTGCTATTCCTGATCTCCTGAAACTCCGCTTCCCCTTTGAGCTTGGTGTCCCAGGTGACAGTGCTGGGGGGCTTTCCATTAGAGGAGGTGCAGGTAGCTACCAAGATCTTTTCTGTCCTGCCAGACTTAGCGATGAGCGGCCGCTTCGTGCCCTCCATCCGGTTTGTGGGCTTGGCTGCAAAGGAATTGCAAAAAGGAGGAAGAGAAGAACAAAAAGATGGTTAGAAAAGCAATGCTACCCTCTCTGCGACCACCCAAGAGACACCTAGCACTGCTGAGCCTGTGACACACCTTGTGAATCCAGAGCTGCTGCGAATTGCCAGCAACCTGCTCTGGGGAAAGAATGGAGGTGCCCTACATGTACAGACACACCATGGACAGTCAGTCCCTTCCTGCCATAGGTTTTCAGCCCTGTGTTAGAAGGAGAAACCAAAATCTGAGAGCAAATGAATCCTGAGACCCTGGGTGGGGGTCACTCAACAGTCCTAAGATCCGTGGCCAAGCTCTGCTTGTGCTTGGGATCTCTCTGTTCACTTGACAGCCACCGGCTCATTAAAACTCACTGCTCCCTGAGGGAACAGGTCACTGTGACTGCACCTGCAGTATGAGATATGGAAACTGAGGCCTGGAAAGAGGAAGAGGCGTTCCTGAGATAGCTCAGTGAACCACCTACCCTGGGTTCCCTGCTTTTCACCTCTTCACAGTCAACTTGAAACATCATCAAAGGTAAAATTTACACCCCAGAATTTGCCTTCACCCTGAGCTCCCAGGACATGAATCTCAGGTTCCTCTGGGTCTGTTTAACTGGAGGCAATAGTCCACACTAAAAAGCTTGTCCAGTGCCTTACCCAGCACAGTGAGGTTCAGCTGACTTTCCCGGTTGCCAGTGGGGAAGGTGGCGAACTCACAGATGTAAACTCCCTCATCTTCCAGCTCCAGCCGGGAGAGCTGAATGGTGCCGTCTTTGAAGGAGGGATTCTGGAAAGTCACCCGCTCTTTGTAGGGAGAGAGGATGGAGACCCCCATGGCAGGGTTGTAGATGGCCACATTCTGCTTGGAGCCGTTGGTGGCTTTCTGCCACGTCACCTGTGTGATCTTCACATTGGGGAGCGGGTTGGTGAAGCTGCAGTGCAGGATCACGTCTGTCCCAATAAACCCCGAGACTGTGTCATTGACTAAGACAGTCTGAGCTTGCAGCCCTGCAATGAAATGGGAAGACATGAATATATGTGTACTTCTCAGACAGAAGGAGAGAAGAAGAATGGTTCTTGGGTAGACATCAGGCCCCACACTCCTTTATTTATCCCATTTGCTGCTTCTTGGCGTGGCTGACACAAGAACACTGGATGGCTACAGGCACTCAGTACCTTCTGCAACCAGGCATCTACCTGCAGCTCCTGCAAATTCATTCCTGTCCATAAACACCTTCACTCCCACAACTGCTGCTGAACTCTTCACTACGACTGCTCTGCAGCAAACCCAGGGTTCATGATCACCAAAAGGCACCAGGCTGGATTGATACTACCTCCCTTCCCTTTGTCCTTTGGATGACACTGAGTCAGGTACTGTAAATACACAGGACACACGTATCTGGAGGCATACGAATGCACAGATATTCATCAGCACAGCACATCCCAACATATGCTAACACACACTCAGGCATCCATTTAATCCTACTGGAGATGCATCAGTAAGTAAATGAGCTGTAAAGACTCAGCATGGCGACAGTTCCCAGGTAAGAACAGATTTCCAGGAGTGCCATACACCTCGCACCATCTACCTGCACCATCTAGATTGTTTCTGGGGCCTTTTCTTAACCCAGAAGTCACCACATTTAGGAGCCTACTGTCTTGACTCTGCAGAATAAAGATGCTTGGGAAACGTGGTGGCTGGTGTTCATGACTGCTATTCGGTGGCTGTTGATTCCTCCCCTGACAGCTGGAGAAAAAACTGTCTCCCACCAGACCGACCCTGAAATTAATCTCTGGCTGCCACTGTGTCTTTCCCTAATCTGTATGTTTAGAGATAATGCTCTGGTAATTATACAGCCAGTATTTATATGATAAATACAATAGAGAAGCAAGGTGGCAGGAACAAGAAAAGCGGGTTTTGCTCGCTGCTTCTGGCAGAATCTGAACTGGGTGAATTCTGGGAGAGTGATGAGGGGAGAGGAGAGAAAGGGGAAATAAGAAAAGAAATGCACAGAGGGAGGAACATGAAAGGGTCAGGAGAGAAAGACAAGAAAGGGGGAAAAAAGCACAGCAAGAGAAACTGAGGGGACAGAGCATTTCTGAAATGTGTCCCCTGCCCTGCTCCTCCAGAGGACGTATGGGCTCCCTGTGCAGGGCCGAAATGAAGTCCCCAGTCTTGGCTGCCACAGACCCCTGGCAGATGTGCCCTGTGACTTCTGCATGTGAACCTCAGCAAGAGTTTCCTTCCTGCAGTTCCACACACCCCAGTGCAGGCATGGAGAAGTCTTCTCACCCACAAACACCACCGTTACTGTCCTCTCAGCACACTCCCACATTGCCCCCTCGCCCTGTGCCTGTTGTACTCAGCCCAATCTCAGTCCCCACGTCTCATCCAACCTTTCTCTCCTCCTCCCACCCCTCCACATCAAGCCTGTGACCCTGAGGACAAGCCTCAACAATCCAGCCCGGCCAGGAGACGCCAGCAGCTGACCACAGTCATCAGCAGTTCAGACCGAAACTCAGTCTCTGGAGCTTTGTGTGAACTTGCCCCCTTCCCTGAGCCAAGCACTGGTTTGCCCCACACCCTAGCACTGCGGCTGGGTGCTGAGGAATGTTTTTCACCAGTGCTTACAGCCACAGCAAAGCACTGGTGCCCTCATGTGCCTGCATGCATGAAGCCATGGAGCCCTCAGAGGCTGTCAGCTGAGCTGGCAGGGTTCCTCCTTTCCCCTCCCAGTGTAGCCAGGGTCATTTTTGCCATGCATGTGCCTCGAGAAACCAGAGGGAAGGGATGTTTCCACTCTGATAAAGTCACAGCTGGACCATGTTTCTCCATGCCAACTGGGAACACTGGCCTACATGAGAAAGGTGTCCGGCAGGAAGACACAGTGGCACCAGTTTGGCTGTGCCCTGTGGGACCCCGTGGCCCTCCTGATGAAATGAGGGCAGTGGGTGCAGAGCAGGGCTGGGTTTAGATAACGCTACGCTGGGATTTGAGGAAAAAAATGGGTGGACAGGGAGGGGGGAAGATGTCTCCAACAAGCTTTGCGGCATCTGCTGCTCCCTCTACCCCAGAGGTGAGAAAGCCTCTTGCAGAATTGCCCACACCTGTGGAGGTGAGCAACAGCTCTGCCAAGCAGTCTGGCTCTGAAGTCTTTAGAGCCTCGCAAAGCGTGTGGGAGCTTGCCGGAGAGCACAAGCAATCACGTAGCCAAGGCCCTGGGAACAACCTGCCGCCCAGCTCACGGCTGCCTGGCTGTAGCACTCCCTCTCTCTCCCAAGGCTGGAGGAGAGCGGATTCATCACCACCGGTCCCCACCTCTTTCATGAAGGGCCCATGCCCCCGAGCATCACCTGCTCCGGGCTGAGGCGATGGCACTGCTGGCTGCGGTCCCACACAAGCTCCCTGACCCCCCACAGGCCTCAGCGGTTCCCTTTGAACCAGGCTTTCCACATCCCAATAAAAGAGGCCCCATTCATGACACCAGCAAGTCGTGGCTCAGCACCTCCTTGCAGCGCCAGAGGAGATGAGCGAAGCACAGAGAGGAGAGGATGGAAAGCCAATGGCTTCTCCTCAGAGTCACCCTTGCAGGGCAGATGGGAGGTGTTTCCCTAGCAGGGTGTGTGGACAAGGAGCACAGCACACAGGAAGGAGGCTATGCCAGGCTGAAGGCTACCTCTGCCCAAGAACAGGCACCTAAGGTGCACCCCTTAATAAAGACATTGCAGGCCAACCTGGCAGAGAATCACAGAACCATAGGGGTTGGAAGGGACCTCCAGAGATCATCGGGTCCAACCCCTGAATGTGGTATAGATCACAAGAGAGAGATCAATCCAACCCCTCACTTCATTGCCACTATGCCCTTTCTTTATGCTCTGATTTCTCTGCAAATTAATGAATGACCCTTTCAAAAATCAAGTCATTTTTCTTGACCATGAGTGGCAGTAACAACACTCAGTTCTACCCTCTGTCTTCTACCCTCCACCTGCCATGGGATCCCTGCATCAGGGCAGACTGGACTTGCCACAAACTGGACAAAAAGCAGACTCTGGTGCTGACAAACCTGTCCCTGAACCAAGTCCCCAACGTGGCCCTGCAGAACCCTCCTCTGCCCAGCTGCAAAGAGTCAGACTTTCGGCTAGGGAAAAAAGCCATTGCCAGTTGAGGACTGCTTGCCAACAGCAAAATGCTGCCAACGCTGGGATTCAGGCCTCTACATGTAGCAGCTTTAACAAAAACACATTCCAAACTTTCTAGAGGCTTCAGGGGAAAAAGGAAAAACAAAACCCAGCAGAAGAAGTAGCAAAACAAAACAAAACAAAAACTACCCCAAAAAACCCCCAAACACTGTGCGGAAATCATGTTTCCTTTCCAGGTGACTGAGTAACTCAGGGCTCTGTTGCAAGACAGGATACACTCTTTCGTGTTCCACTCCTCCAGGCCTCTCATCAGGGAAATAATGCACGCATTGCCCTGCTTCGTACTGTGGCAGCAGCACCCACGCCTCAACAGGAAGGATGGGGAAGGGGGTACAGATGGAGTAAAGGGGTTTTGCAAGTTGATGGATCAGCTTCCCATGCTCCCCATCCTAAATCAGAAGCCAAAGGGCAAAGTAGCTGCTTTCATGCTCTGGGGAATGTTTGCAAGGATGGGATGGCGGGTCTTCCCTCACCCTGTTACACACTCAATAATTCATCAGGGCGAATCATAGATAATTGATGGCAATGAGTGTGCAAGGCCGGGAGAGGAGGAGAAAATAAAATCACTAATCAGCCTCTGGAGAGGCTTGAACATACTAAGCAGGATGTGTGTGTGCATGTACAGCGCTGGGGTTCGCCTGGCTTTTTTCTTCACTGAATGATGTGTGTGGTCGGTAGGGCAGGGAAAAGGCTTGGGATACATCCTGATAGCTGCAGATCCTATGCCAGAACTCCGAGCGCCCGCCAGGCCACTCTGACACCTCCCAGGGGACAGCCAGCACACAAGGAAGGATTAGCTGGATAGGCTGAAGCTTGCTGAGCTGTGTTTTACTCATTAAGCGTTTTGGTGTTACATTGTGTGAGGACCAAAAGCTGTAAAAAAGGCCCAGCTGCGTGCCAGAGACATGTTGGTGCCAAGACCTCTGAGATTCTACTCCTCCACCTTGGCCTCTGAAGTGGTTTGTGTTGATGCCTTTCCCCACGATCCCAAACCCAGATATCTAGTAGGTCATGCAAGGCCCTGGGGGCACTATGCAGAACTCGGGGTGGCCTGCGGCGCAGGCACTGGGCTGGGAAGGAAGGTCCAGACTCCCTGGGTGTGAGGGGTGCTGGGGAGGGAACAGACTAGGGAGCACCAGTGGCAGCTGGTGGCTCTTCAGCCTGAAAACCCTCTCTCCTAAAAGCCTGGGAGGTGCTGCTACACTGAGGCTCCCACACTTGCAAATCTGGTTCTTGCTCCCCCATACAGAAAGCTCTGGAAATGATCTCCAGGCACTAGTGAGCTCTGTCACAACAGCGAGTTTCCAATGAATGCCTCTTTGTTAAGACCCATGTGAACTCCACACCACTTTGCACAACTGTGCCTCTGCTGAGCCTCTCACCAATTTCTCTCCCTCCTCTTCCCTGATACTCATCTCACCCGAAGGGCACTGAAACAGCCCTTGGCAGAAGGGTGATGAGCCACCCTTTGGTTTGGCAATATCATGACTGATGCAAACGTCAGAGGCATCAGTCCTAATCGTTTTTGCATTGCTTAGAACTCAGTGGTAGGGGATGTGGACAAGGTCACAGTAGCTTACAAGAGGACAGAACAATGCATCACACTTAAACCTGCAACAGACCCTACACAATGCACCCAGTTTTGAGACAGGCCCTTGCACTGCACTTGACTACAGACCATGATGTCCTCTCTACATGGTCCCATAGGCCTCACAGACACTTCAGAACAGATGTCAAAGAACTCTCCATTAGGGGAAAAATGGGATGGAAAAAGCTTTCTAGCTGGTGGCATCTGTACATTTTTTCTTCTGGTATTTCCGAATACATTTTTCAAATCTTCCCCATTATTAAGTGGAAATCAAGGTCTGAAATTCAGCCCTTGTGGGGCAGAACACAACCAGATGCAACTACCCAAAGGAGTGCCACAAGTTTCTCGGGAAGAGTGGGAAATGAGAAAGATGCCTAAATCCCACCAAGGGAATTTCTGGTGGCAAGAACCAAAGGTTTGAGCTGGTGAGTGGCCAAGATGTTGGGGTTAATACCTTTCCTCTTCCCAGAGAGACTTCGTATTGATTGCCAGGCATTCAAATCAGTACTCTGCTACCCTTCCAAGCACTGTGCCTGCCTCGCCCAGTTTAGTCAATGGCTTGCAGTGCAGGAGTGGTCTCCAGTGACTCACCAACATGCACTTCCTGCAGCAGCAGACTTTCACTGGAGGTCTCTCTGTCATGCACTGGTTCCATTCTGCCCCAGTGAAGTGTGGAGCTTGAATGTCAGAGGAATTAGAAGAGGAAGATGGAGTTTCCAACACAGGGGGAGGGGGCCTTAGAAAGAAGATGAGAGGAAGAGATGAGAGCGAGATTATAGCTCCAGGTGACGTGGCTGCACATGAAAGTGAGAGGCCTTGAGATAACACTGTGATTGGGTGGGGACACAGCAAGTGAAACTGCAAGCCCAAGCATCCCTTCTCCCAGCTGGGAGTGGGGAGCTCTGTGGGGAGCTGACGGGAAATGGCAGTGTGTGCAACTGCCCACCTGGCTCTCACCCAAATCCCTCTCAAAAAAGAAAGAACATGCTTGGCTTTGGCTCCCGAATGGGAAACACAGGGCCTTTTACTCTAGGTCACTGGTTCATATCCAGAACCAGCACATAGTAGCAGCAGCAGAGATGTTATTATCTGAGGACCAGTCAATGACTTGTATTGAGCGAGGTCTCTAGCCAGCCCTTCATTGGCTGTCTGCTGGACAGGAGAGTGGATATGCCTTTGGGATAAAGCAGGGTTGTCTTCTCCTGCCTGTGCAGTATTTTCTCTTTAGATAAACAGAGCACAAAGCAGCCTCAGGATCCACTTGAATGAGAGATCTTTCCCAAAGGGCCCGAGCCATTGATGCTCCACTTGTTCTCTGTTAAGGTTTGGGAAGTCTATTCATTGAGCTGCTGCCGGGATTCACACAAAGGCCCTAAACACAGGCAAGGCCATGTTTGTCCTAGGTGTTCTTCATAAAAATAGATGAAAGCAGACACAAGGGTTAGACCAGCCAGAGATCAAACAGACAGCAAAAAGCAGAGATGAACACCAGACTAGACCACTAGTTCTTGCTGTCTATGGTTCAGCCCTGCAGACAGCCTCAGCTGCAGCCAACCAACCTTCCAGTTCTCTAGGAAAATGGCTGCAAACCAGAGGAGTGGGAAGAGAACAACCATGCCTACCTTTGCTCCCAGGTTTCACTCTTTGCTGTACCTTTCCCAGCTTTCACACAGCTGCTTTGCTTCAACAACCCCCACTCCCCCCAAAGTCAAGGGGAGGAGAACGTGCCCCATGGCAAAACCAGGAAGGCTGGCAGAGCAGGGCTGCTGCTGAAAGAGCTGACACAGCACTGGGAAAGGCCTTTCCTGCAATAAAGCTGTGAAACCCCATGCTCAGCAACAAAGCACAAAGGTTCCTCAGTCTGCGGAGGAGCCAGCTCCTGTTGCCCAGCCTCGCCCCACAAGCATGTCAGCTAATCCTTCTGCAAGAGCTGCCAGTTCCCACACACCTGAGCAGCAACCCAGACTGCCCTTTGCCTCTACCTGACGTGCACCAGTGCTCAGGGCTTCGCCCACCTTCCCACCGATGCAGCGTGTCCCTCCAGGCCTTTTAAACTGGACGTTACTCCAGCTCCTTCCTCAGCTCTTTTCCCACTGTGTGCTCTTACTCATCATACCTGCCCAGTGCCTGGCTTCAGAAGACTCTCATCTCCCGTGGCCTTGTGCAACTTACAGCAAAGTCCTATCTCCCTTTCGCCCCTGCTGTCTCCATAGACTGGGAGTGGATGTCCTCTCCACCTGCTGCACAGCGCTTGTTTCTTTGTCTTGCCCTCCCTCTATTTTAGCTCTACAAATTTTCCCACCCCTCTTGTGTGTCTCCATCATCGCCACCACATCCCAGACCACCAACTTGCCTCTTCCCATCCCCAGCCACTACCTCCTCTGGAAGGCAGCTGTGACTATGCCCAGGGTCATAATTCGGCACTAGGCAAACCAGGCAGCTGGCCAGACGAAGCAACAAGTGGTGGACAAACAACAACAAATCTAAGGCCCTTCTGTCAAGAGTCATCTTCTTGATGCCTGCCAGCAAGGAAAAAGCCAGGGTCTTCTTGCTTACCAGCTCTGACTTTTAAACAAGAGGGAGGATTGAGAAAGGGGACCATGTTCAGAGCCAATGCGTATTTGGTGGTTGGGTGGGGAAGCGAGGGCAGAAAAGAACAGTACAGCTGGAAAATCAAGTGTGGAGGAGGGGAAAGAAGCTGAAGCATGGAGCAGAGGAAAGCTAATTAAGCTGAGACTGTCCTGAGACCTTATCTTGATGGGCTTAGTCTTCATAAACTTCTTTCTCTGCCTTTCTTGGACTTCTGCATTACCTTGGATGTTGCTCAAGAGCCCTAGTTCGGGGCTAAATATTCTCACTATTAGAGCTCTCCAGGTGCTAAGGAGGAGGCATTTAATGAAGAGCTGTGAAGAGGGGATCAAGATAGTAACCCATAGAGAGTCTCATTTCCGAAATGAAGGAACTTGAGACTGAAGAGATTCAATAAAAACAAAAATAAACTTGATGGCACAGAAAGAGAGAACATCAGATCCTCTCTTCCCTCCCTGGGCTGAGCGGGAGAAGGAAACCTGGGAGCTCTCAGGGCTCGGCCAGCGATGACTCACCCGCCTTCACAATGGGAACGCGACAAAGCCGAAACTCTGCTGACTCAGGCGTGACTTCACCTCCGGGGTTAATAGCTGGCAGCCCTAATTTGGCTGCCCCCACCAGCCTCAACACCCCCTGATTCTCTCTGTCCTAGCTCAAATTAAGCCTCTTTTATCAGGGGGGTAGATGCCAGGTCACAGGAGATCACCAAAGAATACGCACTCTGGTCTTCTGCCCAAGACGTGGTGAAAGCCACACGCCTGCCAAACCATGCTGGTACTGGCCAGGCCTGTAATTTTTGTGGAGAAGATCAAAACTCCTACTTTCCTGCAGTTTAAATGCATGCTGGCCAGTCACAGCTTTCCAACCGTGCTCTCGCTTTCCTCCTGCCTTTCGGTATGCAACACATGGCTGGTATTTCGCTCTGTGTCCTTACGTTAGAGAGTCCTCAAGCTAGGAGTCTTCTACTGCTGCAAGTGAGAATGCTATGCTCTCTTCTGCTATGATTTGTTTGAAGGCAGGAACAATTAATTATTTTTTGGTGACCAGAAAAATGTGATATGTGTTCTGGTGGCTGATGGAGCATCAGAGCTGACAACTAGGAACAACCTTTGCAAACACCATGAATGCCAGCATGGCACCCAACAGATGCAACGGGCAGACACCCTTTACAGGCTGACTGTCTGGGATTGTTCTTGTAATACATGTTTTGCCTTGCCCTAGAGAGATTCCTGAAGGAAAGGGGAAGAGACTCGGGCTTCCCAACTTCCATCTGGGTTGTTTAAGGATTCCTGCCCACAAACAATAAGCCATGAAGAACAGCATGTACATATGACCAAAACTCAGTGCTGATGTCCAGCCTGCTGCTGCTGAGCTTCTTATCATCGAGTCCCTGTGCAGGGAACTAATTTCCCAAATTTCACCTCATCCTGGATTTATGATCTTCACAGCTCAGAGGAAAGGACATCAAGCTTCAGTCCTACCCAGGCCCCATCTGTGGGAGTACTTCTGCATATTTATGGAAAGCTCTGCAACTTCAAAAGGCTTTTCAAGCAGCAACTACTTAATCCTCCAACACCCCGAGAGGCAGGGAAGTATTATTACCCCTGCTTTCAGGGATGGGGAAATCAGAAGTGGTGAATGACAAAGACATGTGCCCAAGGCCACTCAGGCAATCAGTGGCAATCTCACTTGAATGGCTTGGTTTAGATGTGGGTATCTGCATATTGTGATGACAATTCTCACCTAAGGATGCAGGTATGGAGGCATCTGTGGTGAGGACTCAGTCCCACCCACCTTTCAGGCAAATAGAAAAGGTCACCCTCATTTTCATGGCTGAGGAAACCAGCATAGGGAGATGAAGTGGAAAACCTATTCTATTGACAGAGCCTGGAAGCAAACCACCTAAACATTATCCACCTCAGCAGCTAGACTAAAGGTTCCCAAAACGCAGTTCATGTTCTTCTCAACAATAAGCAAACTGACTGCAATGAAATTTATGACATTTGGTGTTAAGAACATGCCAGAAAATTTGAGAGATATTGAGGCTGATGGTGAGTGTTCCATTCAACCTCTGAGCAAAGCCAGCTCCACAATTCCAGTCCCCACTGCCCCAAGGAGCAGACATGCACTCTTGGTTTGCTTCATCTCTCTTGCTGACCAGATCAGGGGCTGCTGCCATCCTCCTAGCCCGGTTTAGATCTGGCATGGCCCATCTCAGCAGCAATGCCACCTCAGTGAGGAGAGAGACCTGAATAGGTCAGATTTGGGTGCATGGGAGTCCCTTTGACTCCAGACCTCGTGGCAGCTGGTGGGGTTGAGCAGAGGGCGGCTGGCAGAGATCGACTCCATGCTGGATGGAGATGTAGCTCTCCTATCTATTAAGGTCACAGCCTCCATCCAGACTGTCTCAGGCGGGATTGCTGAGCTTCCAAACAGCTGCACAGGTGGGGGCTTAGAGGAGCCTCTTGAGCTTGTAAGGCTCAGGACTGTAAACAAGTGACAAGACCACCCATTAGAGACAGCCTGTGCTGGCCTGGGGGGTGAGCATCTGAAGGGGGGGGGAAGGCAGCAAGTGAGGGTCAGCGCCTGGCCAGGAGGCCTCCCACGGGCAGTCATGCTCCCTGCCTCCTTTGGTGATGGCTTTGCATTTCTGGGGATGGAAAAGGAGATCAACATGGTCAGATCCCCTCTTGCCTGCCCAGAGCAGTGAGGGCAGCCACCAAGGGCTGCTGCACTGTAAAGACAGATATTGTTGAGCCCAGAGCAGAGGGCATGTCAGAAGGAGCAGTTCAGAGGGACTTCTGCACAAAGGAGATGATCTGTCCTGCAGAAAGGAGTTCACAGAATAGGGACTACAGAGCATTTCCTGCTGGACGCCTCTCACTGGGAGCAAAGCTTGCTCTTTCTGGTGGGGCAAGCAGGGGTAACTGGGGACTTTTGTAGCGCAATGGGGGAAGCAAGCAAACTTCCAGGAACAGAAACTAAGGGCTTCTCCATTCCTTATTATCTCCTCCTCAGACAAGGTGGCTTTGTGCTTCCAGGCAGCCCCAGGGAAGAGCTGGGTTGTGACAGAACACTCAAGGGAACTTGATGAGAAATGTCACTCAGGAGGCGGAATGACACGCTGTGCTGAGTGACTCACTGGGCCTCTTATGCCCAGGTACGAAGATGTCCCTTCATACACATCCCAGGAGGCCTTTCAGCCATGTGTCACCTAGGGTCTGGTTGCAACACAAGCATCTACACCAGGTTGCTCTCTCAGCATGTTTCACTTTTTGCCCCAATCTGGGAATGCCTGAGCAGGAAGGCTGGGCTACCAACTGTGCCAGAAGCTGTGGGTATCTACCAGGCCTAAATCCCAATGGCAGGCTTGAATCATGTATTTGCTTTAAACATAACTGTTCCCAAAGTCTAGATTCATGAGAGAGAAGCCAGAACCAAAACCCAATCTTTTCCCCATAAAGATGTATTAATGGTCAACAGGATGGAGCAAGCTGAGAGTCAACATCCCACTTCCAGCCTCATCCTGGAGAAACTAGGCCCCGACACTGAGGGTTAAGTAGCCCAGTTGGCCTTAATTGACATATTTCATTGACTTTCATAGTTATTTCATTGACTTCTGTTGAAGCTGCAGCAGCACCAAGCTCCCTCTGTTCCCCTCTTCTGTAGCATCACGCTGGGTTCTGAAGGCTGGCTGTGTGGACGGGAACAGCAGGCTGCTCAGTGGGGCAGAGGTATTTTCCTCTCTGTGACTGGAGAGAGCTCCAGTGAGTCATCCTGGTCTTCAAAGACCATGAGGTCAACTGCTCTTTCGGGACTTGTGTGTGCTTCGTCCCAGTTGAAACCAGGGGCTGGTGAAGATGCCACAAGAATGGAAAGCATGTGAAAGAAAAGCTAGAGCTAGCGGAAAATACAGTTTTTCTCATAGAAAGTGCCATTTAGTCCAAGCCAAAGCTATCCACTGGATTTTGAAAAAAAAAATAATTAAAAAGTGCCCTTGATAAGGCTGAAATAGCCTGTGCTAACCTTGGAACAGAATGTTTCCTCTTTTGTGGTTTTAATTTTTCTCACTTCTCCTTCTGGACTCTCGTTTCTTTTAAAGGGTCCTTGGTAAGATGCTGACCAGAACTCAGACAGAATGGAAAGCTTTGGTGGGGCATTCAGGATTAAGCCAGGCCAAAATTTTCTTTTGAAATTTCATTTCAGCAGCAATTTTCAAATGCCACTTCACTGGAAAGCAGAAGGAAAACTCGTTCTGAAATGCCCAACATCTCCATTCGCCAGCCCGTTGGGTGTTTTAGTCATCCCCACAGCTGACCTTCCCAGCAGCTCTCACCCCCAAAGAAAAAGCACCTCCCGCCTGCCTGTCAATCTCCCCACCTTCGTTTTCTGCAGCCCACTCTGAGCTCCAGCCCATCTGGATTCATTCTGAAGGAGTCTCATCCCACCCCATCCCTGGGTGAGAAGTTCCCCGGGGCTGGGGCCAGCCCGCACGCCTCGTGATGCTGCCCGGGATGGGGCCGCTCCAGCGCCAGCCCCTTTGGACTCCCCGTCTCTGCCTCCTTCCCGACAGACGGATTTGCTCCCACCCTCCACCTGCCTGCTGTGCCCACCACCTCCTCCTCCGTCTGCTGTTTGTGGCTTCCCACTTGCTAACAACTACACGGGAGGCTATTTAAGAGAAACTCGTGTTCTTTTCAGACTTGGGAGGGAAGGAGGAGAGAGAACACAGACCAACTATGACATATTTTAGCAGACGTGACAGCACGGACACAGCTCCTGCAGAACGCTGCACATTTTTTAAGACAAACTTTACCCAAAAAAACGTTAGCCAGCTCCCCTGGTGAGTGGAAAAATGGAGACAAGAAAGGGTCCTATGGGTTTCCAGCTGAACTTTTATATTTTCCCCTTGGAAAGCTGAAAACAACTGGGCAAGATCTCTCAGCACCTGGGTGCATAGTCAGCGAGTGCTTGGCTACTGCAGACAGCAGCTGCTCTTGGATGTGCTGTGAGAGGTGCTCCAATGTCACCCAGCATCCAGCTCCATCACAACAGCACCCGGCTGCTTCGCACAGCATCAGGCTTCATCTGCTGCCTTCCCTGCAGGGATGCTCCCCAGTACCACAGAAGGGCTCCCACAGAAGCTGCCCTTATCCCCCATCACGGAAGCGCCTGAGGGTGGGGGAAATGCTTCTTGAGCCAGAAGCAGGGAGATTCACAGGTCAGATATGATGGAGTTTCTTGACCTATCTGCCAGGTCCCAGAACAGCTGAGGACCATCACACAAATGAAGGAGCAAGGGAAGGAGGAGCTATGCAGAATGAATCCCTGGGAGACAAGAACACCTCCCCTGGGGTCATGATGCTCCACAGAAGGATGGGACAAGCCTGGTGAGGGCTCCCCTAGGTGCTGCACCACCTCTGGGCATGGCAGCTGGGCTTGAATTGCTCACAAGCTGCACAGCAGCTCGAGTGTCACTTCATTGCCACCCCTGCTTTAGAGCAGCCATTGCTTGAGCTAACAGCTGTTAAGAAATATCTTCACTTGTTGCTTAGGTACCAAGGTGACAGATATAACACAGCTGGATGCTTGACTACCTAAGAAGACGGATGGAAGGATATAAATAGCTAACAGCCAGAGAAAAGAGGACAAAAAGTTCCTTCTCCAATTTTGTAAAAAATGACCAGAATCGTGGTGGAGAAAGACCTCCAGAAATAACTACATGGGTACTGAATGAATGCACAGAAAGAAAGGAAAGGAAAAAGAAAGTGGGGAAAAAATGATCAAAGGTAGCTTCTTAATTTGTCTGAACAGTAATTCTCCTATCATGGAAAAAGACTTATTGTCATCTGGATGCCACAAACCCTTAAGGTACCCAGATACTTCAGTGTGGGGAGTAACAGAGTAGGCAGTGGAAAAGAAAGATAAGTATGTAGATAAATGTCATTAACTCCTATTAGTGTGGGGGTTAGAGAGTTCAAAGGGTCAATCTTCAGTTAAGAGTAGAGGTCTCAGGGCTGTGTCTGGCAACGCAGCCATGTCTGTAGGAACTCTGAAAGGAGCCAAAGGTGGGCAGAAAGAACACCAGCTTTAATGCATGTTGTCGGCTTAAGTAAACACAGCAGAGCAGGAGATGTGCTCCTGACACAGCACAGTGACACGCAGAAAGAGATTAACTTGCTTCTAAGTAAGCTCAGGCACTGGAAAACGGTATTGGAAAGAATTATTAGTTAAAACAAAAGCTAAGTTTCTTCCTAGCTCTAGAAAGCCTCCCAACTTGACAGCCTCCCATTTCTGATGCGGCCACAGCATCAAATCTATGACAGTCAGAGGAAACAGGTCTTTGGACTTGAACTCTCAGCAGGTCAGTGGTGTGGCAAGCAGGCCAGCCCACGCTGGAATTGCCCAAGCAAGAATGCAAAGCTGATGGGGTTCTACACCTGAAGTCACTGTGTGCCCAGACCCAGCAAAACATAGGCAGTGAGATGGAGGAAACAGAGCACAAGAGGATATGGACTGATGTGGCCTAAAATATGAGGAAACCGCTTTTAGGGGAGAGACACACCTTCCTCAGGAGACATTGCATCAGGAAGAAATCACACCCCTGAAACAGACAATAACTGCCTCTTTCCAGGGCTGAAGGCAACCTGAAAGACCAACCCAGTCTTGTCCCCAAGGCTGTTTTCAACCCTGTGGACTGTACGGGCTCAACAAGCACTAAGAAAAGGACTGGGATTTTTTTTGTTCTCCTCAAGTAAAGGAAATTGGGACAGGGAAGCAACAGGAAGCCCAAGAGGAAGAGGAAGTTTACAGTTGTCCTCAGAAAAGTGTTTTCTCTCAGAGCTTCTGTATCCCTTAGGAAAGCATAACAACTTATATTCAAGTCTGCACAGGACCAAAGGGAGTCTGAACCTCAGGCCTGACAACTCACTGGCATAGTGTGAATCTAAAGTAATTGCACTGTTTGCTCTGGGAATACTCCAGATATACTTGGTGTAACTGAGAAACAGCCTCCAAATTCTCTCACTGTAGGATCTACAAATCCTCTACTCTGTTTTCTTCTTTTCTTCCATGCCCTCTTTCCTTCTGCTACCCTGACTGATCCCAGAAAAAGGTATTTGGAGTTTCTGCCTTCACTCTCTCTCTGTGTAATGAAATCCTTGCATCCTCCGCACCCGCCTCACAGTTAAGGGGTTCTGTGGAGCAGACAATGAGGTAAGGGTCCCTTGGGCATAAAGACACGTTATCTGCAGGCAGCTGTTTGGGCTGCAGGGTTAAGCCATTTTAAGTACCTGGAAGCAGAGCACCAGCCAAAGAATGGTCAATGTGTAAAGCAAGCCCTGCTGTCCCAGTGGGGCTGGGATGTCTCACGAAGGCTGCCTGCTGATCTTCTGCTAGATTAAATTCTTCTGTGAGAGCTGGCCTATGGTTTTATGGCAATGGGAATAACTTCTTTCCTGCACCCTAGAGTCCCTTGTTTGGTTTGGGGCAATGCCTGTGATCCCTGAGCAGTGCAACTGCTAACCTCCCATCTGGATGACAACATGCCCTGCAAAATCCCGGGAGCCATGGCATCAGCAGGGTTTGAAGTTGTTGCTTTTCCATTCCTCGCATTGCAGGGAGGTAGATCCCGCTTTCTCAGAGCCCTCCAGCTTCAAAAGACCAGCGTGTCCTCTAGGATGTTTCCTGCCCAAAACCATGTGGGCAGAGAGGCAGGAAGGAGCAGATCTTGCCCAAGATGCAGGGAACCCAATGATGCTCCCCAGGGCAAACCTGTGCCACTCCAGCTCTGCTGAGAGGAGCTTGCCTTCATGGCCTTCATGGCCACCCGCCTCCTTCCCTTCTCTCTCTGCGTTTCCAGGTACTAGGAAACTCCTGGTGCCACTGGACTCGGGGTCCCCAGTGTGCTCCCACTTCCCTTGCCCTGCCATGTGGGAAGCCGCACCCTGACCTCTTTGAGCTCTAACTTGCTTTTCCAAATTCGACTGGTTACAGGCAGGACGTGCTGGGGCCTGCTCCCTCCTCCCCGTCCCTTTGAACACAGGCACGTAGGCAGCGAAGCACGCCGCAGGATCCGGCCCTCAGACCTTCGTGTGGAGAAACCACAAATCCACCAGTCACCTGGATTCTGCTCCACGGGACAGAGGAGACCCCAGAAGTGGGGTTAGCTCCTGGGGGAAGCTCTGCCTGCTCTGCCAGGCTTCAGGAGCAGGGTCTCAAACCCAGGCCTCAGGACGGGTGAAGGGGAGCCCTCCGTGCAACCGGGTGTCCCTGCTGTGAGAAAGGAGAAGGAGAGAGAGGACAGGGAAGTCTGGTGCCACAGCAGAGAACTAGAGCAGATGGCTCCCTGCAGAGCAACCCACAAGTCGCAGGTCTGGCATGCTTCAGCCTTTACTCCGCAGCGTGCTCATGATTCATTCTCCATGCTCAGCACTGCTTCCTTCCCTTTTCCCCTCTGCCAGAGACCCCATCTCCATTATCAACCCATTCAGGACCTCTCCTCCATCCACCACCATTACCAGTGCCCCCTGAAGGGCAAGGGATGAGGGTGCATTGCGTGTGGGAAGGTTCCAGCCCGGCATCGGAGCTGCCACCTGACAAGTGTGTTACTGGCAGGACACCTGTGGAAAGCACTTTTTGGGGAAGAGGAAATACATGCTGTATTACACACTGCCTTTCAGGGCTTGGCACAAATGCTACTGAACTTCCACAGCCCAGCCAGGAATCCCCCACAAAGGCCATTTTCTCAGCCAGAGAGACAATAGAGATCTAACATAAACAACCTAGTACAGTTAGCACATGGGTAACTAGCCTGCCCCCACTGCTCCCTCTCTTCCCCCTCAGTGGAGCTGAGGCTAGCACGACACAATGTGTAATTAGGTTAATGAGCTAAGCACGGATTTTAATTGGGATTCCCTGATTTACTGGTCTATCTCCTTTTGTTTTACTATTGGTGAAGGTTCCTAAAAGCTGCCCTTGCTAAAGGCTCTGATATCAGAAAGGTCTTATGAATCTTTAATTGTATTTAATCATCAAGGTAATTAATGATCCTTGAGCAAAATAGAGATTGCATCTAGAGTAGTTCCAGTCTTACCCTTCAGCATCTGTTGTGTCTGGGCAGAGGCATCCACCAGACACACAGGAAGGGGGCTGAAACAGAGCAAGACAAAAGGATATTGGAGAGAGGAGAGGGATGTAAAGAGAAAGGGCTGGGGTAAAACCTCCAAACACTTAAAATGGAGAAGGAACTGAATAGAAGAGAGGGAAATTAGGAAAGGGAAACGATGCTGTTCCTTCTCATCATATGTAAGCACCACCCTGTCTCATGGATGATTTCTAGGATGGATGGAAATCAGGTCCCTCTGCCGATTGTTAAGGTGACCCATGATGCTCCTCTGCCTTTCCTGCAAGCTCTCCATCCAGTGTCCAGCTGCCTATGAAATGGGTTCAAGTTGCACAGAGCTCTCATCAGGTACAGCCACAAGGCATGGGGTAAGTGAGCTTCCATCACTGGAGCCTCAACCCCAAAGGCAGAGATACAGCCCTGTGTGGGGCTTGGGAGCACAGAGAATGTCCCTGAACTCGCATGGCCCTGCCTGAGCTACCAGAGCAGAATGGGCTGCATTCCCCATGGGGACAGGAGACTACAAGCCATGTAATTCCAGAGCCTGAAGCACTGACTTATGGAGGATAGCTGGTCTTGCCTGTGCCTTCAACCTGTATAGCCTCAACAGGCGCCCAGTGCTCAGACTCCAGCAAGTTTACTCCCACAAGACAGTCACCTGTTTCTGCTGTTCCCCTTCTTCCTCCTTTGCTTCCCTCTGGCACCATTTCACACCCCTTTCTGCAGGCAGACATTTCCAAAGTTCAAAACGCTGAGAGGGAACCAGGGAGAGAGGGAGAAAGGGGCAGCAAGTTGCAACACATCCTCTCTCCCAGGCCACAACCCTGCAACTCCCATCCCAGCTGAGGCCTGCAGCCAACCCCTCCATTTCTCCCAGAGCACAAAAAAGCCTGTCCAACCAGAAACTGGGCTGCCTGCTCCAACTTGCCCCAGAAATGCAGCTTTAGTTAAGAGACATCAGCAGGAAAGCAGAAGGGCCACGGGATCAGTCCCTGTTGCTTGGGACAGATCAGACAAGGACAGTCATAAACACAGGGATGTGCAAAGCGGGGAGAGGTGTGTGTGTCAGGAGAGGGGGTCTGTGCTGGCTTGTTGGGGAATGTACTCTGGCTCCAGCCTCAATGACAAGGGACGGCTCAGAGCAGAAAAATCTCTGCCCTCCCCTTCTCCAGCCTCAGCAAAGGTGGGCAGGATAAATGCAGCCACTCCGGTGTGAGACTGATGGACAGATGCAAATCCTGCATGTGAAGCAGTGCAGGCTGGGGGTGGAGGGATATTCAGGTCTGCACGAGTCCTCTGCAGAGGGAGAACCCAGCTGACACAGCCAGGTCCACCAAAAAGGTTTCCCCTCTCAGTCCTATTCTGGCAGGTTCTCCATGGCTGAGCACAAGTGAAGCTAGTGCTAGCATGAACCTGCTTTTAGACCAGGCTTGTACTTCAAACTGGGCATAAACTGGGTTCACAGGCTTGCTCAAGCCTGGAGAAGCCTGAAGTCAAGGTTAAGGGTTGGGGGCAAAGTTCCCCTCCAAATAGTGGAAGCCCCATGCTTCCTGGAAACCTTGGGCTCCATTATCATGAGAAAGGGACTGTGAAGAGCCAGTCCTGACTGGGAATCTGCCCCTTCCCACTCTGGAACAAGCCTCCTCACCAGGCAGGTTTCAGCTTGCTTGGGCCGCCAGCTTGGCAGCTCTCATTTCTAGTGGGTTTTTTTCTCCTTTATTGCCTACCTATCTGCCCTGGGGCTTGAGAAAAGGCTGCCTCCTTCTTTGTAGCATTAGCAAACATGCCAATTTTCCCTGCTTGGAATATTTCATACTCAGGCCCGTTTCTCCCACGCTCGCTCCCTACCCGCCTTCTCCATCCCACGTTCGGCTGTGGCTACCACGGCAGCTCGTCAGCGTTCAGGTGCTGGCAGGCACAGGTTCCCCTCCACCCATAGCACAACTGAGCAAAGAGGAACGCTGGATGTGAGATAGGGGAAGAGGCAGAGAGCCAGGAAGGGGTGTCACCTAGAAACGTGGGACAGGGAGCAAGCCAGAACAAAGGCCCAGAGAACAGGAGGGGAGGATGTCACAGGCTGGCTTGTGTCTGTCCACAGCGATGGGCCTTGAGAAACATGGCTTTGAAGTGGGGAGAAGGGAAGACTGGGGAAGCTACAGGGACGGTGTGACAGCAGGGTCGGTCGTGCTTGCACAAAAACTCCCCTCCCTGCAGGCAGAGTGGGGTCTTGGTCTCCCTACCAACACTGATCTCTACAGACCCTGATCCTGGGAACAGCTAAGCTGATTGCAGCAGCAATGAAGATCCAAATCAATCCTCTCCTCCCTCCCAACACAAAGATCAGGCTGCTTGATTGTGTCATTTCTTCTCCTGTAAACAAAGCAGCCAAAAGAGAAACCCAGCCCGTAAATGAGAAACCTTCCTAGAGACATGGCCCAGCACAGAGCAGCCGGGAGAGCAGGAGAGCAGGGCCGGCGCTCTTGGCCTGACCTCATTTGTGCAGGAGCTGCCTTGGGCTGGAGCCCAGCAGGAGGGAGGCATGGAGCCTCCCAGTACAGACTGCCCCCTCGGCGAAGCCCCCAGGGAGCCTGGATGGCCTCTTGCCCGACAGGACCCATGCCCTGGTGCAGACCACATGCAGACTGGCCCCTCAGCCAAGCAAGGGGGTGATCTGACACGTACAAGGGGGAGCCAGCCAACGCTTAAGATCACACCTTACTCTCACAGGGAGGCTTCCCCTTTACTTCTGGGCAAGTAGCCCATTGTCCCCACTGGCCATGTCCAGCTCATTCTCTGCACCCCCACAAACCAAGAGCTGCCCTCCCCAGGGACGCCTCTCCAGCAAGCCCTAGGGTCCTGTTCCCACAGCCTGCTCTGCCCTCCTGCTTCCCAGCCTGTTGAAAGAGGGAAGAGTGAGGCTGGAAGTGGCTTCTGCCATTGCAGCTGTGCCTCAGTCTCCTAGGGTGCCCTCCCACAAGGGCACACGGGGTGGTGTTCCTCCTGTCCGCCACGGCAGGCCATCCATGGGCCCTTAGCTACAGCTCAAGAGAACAAGACAGCATTTCAGCCCTGGTGTTTCAGGGCAGGAGCCGCTCATGGCTTGCCATACCAGGGAGGAACTGCCCCTTCAAGGTATGTTACTTGCTGTCCATTCTTTCCTGCTGCTAATACCGATCACTTTCTCTCAGTTGAAAGGCAGGACCTAGGTCCAATATCTGCAGAAGTGGGGCTCAAATCCTGCTGCCTGCTACCAGCCAAGTTACTTGCCATCCTATAAAGGAGAGACTTCAAAAAGCTTCGACAGCTCATGTGATCCTGTTGGGATGCAGACTGCTGTGCAGGGTTGGTCTGGTGAGCAACCTGCACCAACAACCATAGCTGTGATCACACACTGGCATTTAAAATTGTCCCGCTGTCGCCAGACCACTGCCTCCTGCAAAGAGATGTCTGCAGTGAAGGAGATACTGGGTAAGATGGTCACTCGCAGAGCCAGGAGATCCTGGTTCAAAAAGAAGACGTGCTGGGCTCCTGTGTTTGCTAACCCCAACCTGTGCTGCAGCTTAGCTCTGATGTACCAAGAAGCAGAGCTCCAGCTCCCCTCTGGCTGTTCCCAGGAGCCTAGGCTATCCTTCCAGAGGCAGAGTCCCCAGCTTCAGCGCACCCTCAGCCAGGGCGGTATTGCACCACGGAAAGCCCGGGGCTCTCATCGGAGCTGCTCAGCGTAGCTGCGGTGCCAGGGCCTGCTGGCAGCATCCGTGCCTTCTCCTGGGGGATGGCGTGTGGGGGAGGCAAGCTGTGCTGGAACTGCTTGCCTTGGGGTCCCTGCCAGCATGGTGATTTCCCTCTCAAGGGCAGCCGGCAAAGAGCTGGCTGCGAAGCTCCCCCTCCGTCTCTCAGCTCTGCCTGCCCAGGAGGAAGGGGAAGCAGAGCAACAGGCCCACAAACACACACAAGTGCACCTGACTTACACCGTCTCTTCCTTTTTCTTCCCTCCCACCCCCCACGCTGCCTTTTGTTCTGCCCTCCTGGCACCTCTGCACACAACAGCATTGTTCTGCTCTGCCAGAAACGAGCAACCTGACCGATGCAGAGCAGCAAAACCCAACAGTGGTGCCCAGGGAGCCAGGTGCGTGGGAAGGGGAGAGCTCAGGAGGCTCGCTTGACCCCATCTCGCTGCAGAAGCTTGTCCCTGCCATCCTCGCCTTGAAGCATCTGTGCTTAGTAAACACAAAGGCAAAGACATCCAGCAACTGGAGGCACCACGAGAGTAGTTTCTAGGCACAGCTCAGCTGTCCTTGCTTGCTACTGCCTGCTGAGGAAGGATCAGGCCCAGGTACACAGTGTGCTTGTTCGAGAATGGATCTCAATCCGCTGCCGCTGGGTTTTTACAAAGAAGCAGGAATAGAGCAAAAGATCTTGAGGGATGCAGAAAAGCCACTGGCTGAACACACACCCAAGAAGCCTCCCCAAGACACTGCGAAACCTTTGAACCGTTTGCCAGATAGATTTTAAATAGAGTCCCAGGCGTTCCTACGCTGAAGGTGATGAAGAATAAAATGAACCAAGAATTTTTCGATGCACACATTGAGGACAAATGGCTTTTTCATTGACAATGCCAGGGGCTGAAGCCAGGGGATTCATCACCACGTTCTGGCATCCCGTGGGACTGCAGGATTCTGCCCATACTTGTGTTAAATAACACGCTAACAGGAGCAGAAGTGCAAGCAGCAGTGCAAGGCCTCCCAGCCGCTCTGAGTACCACAGAAGCTGTTGCCAGATGCCCTCGGGAGACTTCAGCTTTCAAAGTCAACCCCTCCTTCAGATGAATGGTGGGTAACTCCTGCAGCACGGACAGCAGTTCGCAGCCAGATCGCTTGGCTTGAGTTGGCCTCTGCAACACCACTGCTTTTGTCCCAGAAGAATTACCCCCAGTGAGCACAAGCAGCTGAAAGGGAGGCGATGGTTTAGCTTCTGTCCCAGTGTTCCCTCTCTGCCTTATCCTCAGGTTCCTGTGCATGCCCAGCCTGAGTGCTGGGATGCCACTATGCCCTGCCTGGCCAGGCTGTGTGTTTTGCTCTTCATTCCCCTCAGGAGGCTTTTCTCAGCCTCGCTGTTGCACTAATGCATCTCCTGGGACCGAGTCACTGGCATGCAGGAACCCGGGCAAGGAGATGAATCCTGGGGAGACAGTAATTAGTTCTGTCATATTAATAAATTAATAAATCTCTCATTTATTCTCCAGATGTAATTTCCCATTCCTGTGTTTTCTCATCCTGTCATGCAAACACACTACTAAAAACACTGGAGGAATGATTGAGAGAGGCAAGGAAAGGGAGAAGGAGGCTCCAAGAAAGGGGCCATCTTCCCCCAGCAGAGCCATTTAGCATCACCAGAAAATGATGCCAGGCTACTGAAATGGCTCCTAAAGTTGCAATGACAGAAAGGTGAGAGGAGTAGAAACTCTGCCTGCACAACAAGCAGCCCCACATCATGGAAAAACACAGCTCGTGCTGCACAGTGCAGACATCTTCATCTTTGCTGGCTGTCTGCACTAACTGCGGAGTCAATGAAGAGAAATTTCTACCGCATAATTCACTCAGTGTGCATAAGAAATCTACATGGGGCTGGATGAATCCTCGCCTCCAAGTGTCTGTTTATTTCCTTGGACACAAAGGAGTCTGGGTGATTAGCTCTATATTCCCATTTGATGTCAAAGCAGGGTCTGGCAGGATGCTTTCCCCAGTGAGATCATGCCTTCCTCCCTGACCTGGACTACAGAGAGGGCTCTGCTCATTCAGCCATTTACCCAGCTCGAAACACTTGTTCAGGAGACCCTGCACTCTAAAGGGGCTGCCTGCCCTGCTTCAGGAGTGCCTGTTCTTTTCAGAAATGGCTCACAAAGCGCTGCCTGCCTCAACGGGTCTTACCCCAGACAGCCCCTTGACAAGCTACAAAGTGGAACATCAGCTGAACCTATCTCCTCCTCCTCCAGTACCTTCCTGGCAGTACCACTTCTTGCCCGAATTCCTTGCCTTTTCCCTTCTCCCTTTGCAAGCTACCCCTCGGTGACAAGTGACACTGCCTCTGGATCAGATTTCTGACTCATCACTTAAAGATGATGCATTTTGGCCCAACGCTCAATCCAGCCTCTGTAAAGCGATGCTTGGCCTCTTCTCTCTCCCACCCCATCCTGCCCTCCTGAACAACCGGCCTATGAGCCAAAAGCAGCAGTAACCCAGATGTATTTGTTGCAGGGGAGGCGGCACTGGCAGTCTGATGCTGTGAGGACCTGCCCATGTTTCCCATCCCAGCAAAGAGGGGAGTTTGAGGGGAGCACCAGTTTAGCAGTAACAGAAAGGGGAGCAAACAAGATCCTCCCCATGTGCCATCAGGTCTTTTCCACGAGGAAGCCACGCACCCCATTTCACATCCCCTTCCCTACCTCACTTGCAGTTTCTTGCTGGCAAAAGCAGAGACAGAAGGATGTGAGGTTTCTTGCCAAAAAACATGTGGTCACACCAGGAATAAGAGCCGAGACATCACAAGAGTCCTTTCTATAACCACCCGCCCTGCTGAAAGCCTTCCTCCCCTGTGCTTCCTGCGAGAGCAGGATGTTCACCAATGCAGATGTGGGGCTAAGCCAGTCTCCTTCCCTCCTCAATTTGGGGAGAAACCCCCAAGGATGGCCACAACCGATGGCCATATTCTGGGCAAATGAAGTAAAAAAGCAGCAACGAAAGACAGCAGCAGCAGCCCTTCCCTGCCCCCTCCCTGCTCCCTGCAGATGTCTGCTGTCTGCTGTCTAATCCGCCCGGGTAGCCAGGCACCAAAGCCTCCCTCCCTGCTCCGGTCAGCAGTGTCACACGGCGGGAGGCGAAGGCAATCCGCCGCCCCTGGATCCGGCCTCTCGCACAAAGAGCATCGGGACGGTGGACCAGCCATTCCTGGCCCAGCTGTGCACCGGCCCTGGTGTGCAGGGGGAGGGGACGGAGGGGCTGGGGGCGGTTTTATCCCTGCTCCTGCCATGAGCAGGAACAAAGCGATGGGGCCAGGAATTTAGAGCAAGCAACAGCATTTCTATGCTAATGAGATCCTGCCGCCCGTGGCAAATTGGAGCGAAAATCCGGGCTTGAAAGGATGCAACTTTTATGTCCAATGAGCATCGCTGGGCTCCAACACCAATCCTGCTCCCTCGGTTTATTTTTAATTGACTCCTACTAAGCCGGAGTGCATGTTCATCCGTTCCAAATGGAACAGCTGTTGAAACTGAAAATCAGCATCATAAAGTGCGGACGTATATATTTTGTGGTGTTCACTCCTTAGCACTCCATTTCCAAACCTCAGCAGCCTGCCCAGAACAAAGGATGCCTTGGCAGAGCATTTTAACCCCATCCTGCAGCCCTCTCATCCCCCTGCGCTTGTGCAGAAAGGGCTGCGGGCTGGATCCCGCACTGAGCATCACGTGTGCGCTGACGAATGTGGCAGCGCAAGGTGAGACTGGAAAAGATCTGTCCCTCAGGCAGCTCACAAAGGTAGCTACTCTTCAGTCTGCCCTGTGCTACAGCCCCAGCAGAGCATGTTTTTATCAGCAGGGTCAGAACCAAGGTCTTTATCCTTTGCGTAACTGTCCACCATGGGCCTGCACCCTCGGAAACAAGACCTGACAGGGCACTGGCCCCTGGGTGTGGGCTGCTGGACTCTGTGACCTGACTGCTGGGTTTTAGCAGGCATGATATTCTGATCATTAGGCAACGGAGCTGACATGCTGGTGCTTGGTCCTCCTCACAGATAAGCCATGCCCTCCTTACAACAGTGAAAACACCAGCTGGCTAAACCTTGGCCATTGCCCTGCTCAGTCGCAAGGGATAATAATCCCAAAACCTGGCACTGCAGAATATACCAGAGAGCCCTGTGGATTGCCAAATTCCCACAGCAATCCCAAGTCAACATGAAAATGCTGCAAATGGGGGCAACCGGGATCCAACTCAGGAGCTGCAACAGGATTCATCAAACTGGGATTGAGCTCTCTGGTAACACAGTGCTGCAGGATCTGGCTGGCTCTTTTCTCTGGAAAGAGACTGTGCACCTTGAGGTGAGGAGGGACAATGGCACATTTCTAGGGCTGGTGTGCCAGTGTCGTTTCCAAATTAAATGACCAGCGGGCAATAGAACCAGCACAGGGCCCAGGAGAGGCAGGGTGCTGGTGGGTACCCTGCCTCTGGTACTCCAGTAGGTCCAGAGCTTTGGACAAGGGGCATTCCTGGATGCTCCTCTCTAAATGATAACAGCTGCCACCCTCCAGTTTGGCAACAGCCCTCTCAAAAGCTTGTGTGCCTCTTCTGCCTTGGCCTGAAGGAGTCAGAAGAAGAAAAGTGGAGCAGTGTTCCAGATAGCCTGGCCATGGACTCCAGCCGTACATACCTGCTGGAAACACTTCTGTAGGCAGTGAGCATTGCTAATGGGCAAATCAAAGCTTAACCCTTCTCCCTTAGGAGTTCGCAGCAGGATTTCTACACTAATAGTTGTAAAGGCCCTGGATCCCTAATACCAACAAAGCCAGAGGGAACGCTTCCTAAGAAATCTAAATCCTGCTGCAGGAAGGATATCCCTCTCACCTCCTACCTGTATCCTGGGGAGCTGAATCCAGCCATGTGAGCAGACCTGGAGGAAAACCACAAGAAGGAAAAGGAGACGAGGCAATGGATGCAGATAACACCTTGCTAGCATGTGTCAGCAGGACCTTTCCTATAAATACTGCTTCTCACCAGGGCATGCTGGGTGCCAGTCCTTTCAGATGCTTTGGCATTCACTACAGTGGTTTGCCAGGAGCTGTGGTGTTCAGAAAACCTGTCTGTCACTGACCAGGCGTGCTGTAATCTTAAAATAATTGATTAATTAAAAGCTGACCCTGAGCTTTTCAGAAAGCCTGGTCCTATCTGCCTAGCTCTAAAAACAGAAGAAGCAATTTTTATGTTTTGCCAACCAAACAAATCCAGCTTCAGACCTCTGATTAAATATTAACTACTCTGCACAGACCACAAGCAAGATCTACAGCTATTTATTGCTCCAAAGGCAGCTGCAGCAAGAACCAAACCAAACCAAACAAAACCAGCCAGGAACGAACGCTGTCATCCACATCAACAAGTCTCCCATGTGTGCTTGAGTCAGCTTGAAGCCAGGAGGCATTGAGGAGCACATCTCAGTGGGCTCAGCACTCGGGGACCCGGCTCTGCCTCCCAGCACCTCCCTGCTCCGCATGATGCGCTGACCACCGCCCTCTCCACTGGCTACTTGGGTCTCACTACAGAGCCTCTCTGATGCCTCCAGAGCTGGTATCACTTTGGGAGGTGACTGCTTGATTTATGCTCCTTTCATTCCCTTCCTAAAGCCCGGCTTGGGACCAGCAGAGGCTCAGCAGTGGAGATGCAGAAGGAGGTGAGGGTGCACAGCAGCATGGACCCTGGGCCAGCACTGGGAGCCTGTGGAGGCTGATGTTGCTGCGGTGCGGTGATGCTTGGCCTGTGCAGCAGCAGCTAGGGCACGAGTGTAGGACCCTGCTGGGAGCCAAGGTGAAACCTGTGTCCCCCTGCCAAACCTGCCTGCTTCCTGCAGCCCTGTTAAACACCTGAACACACTGTGACAGAGGTGTGCAGGGAGTGGAGCTGCCCGCCTTGCTGTGTGTCTGTCAGGCAGGTACTCACAGCCTTCCATGTCTTGAGGCCTCAGTAAAGCCAGGCTGAGGTGGGGCACCCTGCAGCACTGGCTTGACTTTGTCCCATTAAGAGGCTAGGTAGTGTTAACAGCCCTTGTATGTCCCATGCACATCTTTGAAGGCTTTTCCCAGGGGTTCCTAGTATCATTTGACGCCCTGGAGCAACAGGACAAAAGGTGATTGTTCCCCATCTTATTTCTAATTATTACTGGAAATACAAAAGCAGCTGTGCTCCTATTAGGGCCCTGAGCCAGGCCTGGTATCCCCCCCACCTCCCCCACCTGATTTCACAGACATATGCTCAGGTTTCTGACGCGCAGAGATCAAATAACCCATCACTCAGGGTAAGATATTATCCCCTATTACCAATTCAATGCAAACAGCTCTTGTCTTCCCCAGATTAAAAGCCAATTAAAGAACCTTGCTTCTGAAGGGGAGAGGAAACTGAGAGGAGTTCTTTGTGGGGTTTTTGTTGATCTCTGGGAAGGAGGCAATATCCCCTGTAAGTGTTATCGATGAGTTCTTTTCGAACCACATTGATTTTGCTAAGAACCATTTGGGACTCGTGTCTCCAGAGAAAAAGAGAAGTCCAGAGAGGACAACAACAAAATCTCAACAACACGTGTCCTCAAAAGGAAAAGGAAAGGAATTTTGCTTGCCGGAGGATCAATGGTGTTTGTTTCAGTCAGCAATTGGTGTTTTTGGCTTCAAAGCTTTCTCAGAGCAAGGGAGCCTTACTCTCAAGGTGAAGAGCAAGCTCATAAATCTGGGAGAAGCTTCAAGACCAGAATATGCTGATTGCCCACTGCAGGGAGGGCAGAGCCAACAGGAAAAGGGCATTTGCTCTGCAAACAAGAAGCAGGATAAGCGCTTGTAAATCGCTAGTCACAAGGGAACAGGTGACATTCAGCCCTGCTGCACTCAGATCTGGGATACAGAAGGAAGAGAAAGGTGACTTTAAGCCAGCTCTGCACTCACGAGGGCCATATGAGCCCCTGGTTTCTCCCCTCAGCTTCCAGAACAGGTCAGTGAAGCCCCAGGTCTGACACTCCATTTCCCACAGCTCTCACTGGGAAACCGAGATTTATCTTCAAGGCAGCAGACTTGGGCCTTGCCCCAAACACCTCCTATTGCCTTACGGCCCAGGGAGCAGACATGTCCAGAGACGTGTCCAGTGCAGGGGTAAAGCCAAAGATCAGAAAATCTCCCATCTGGGATTGCAGCCAGCACAGTGGGACTCCGGCACAAAGGTATACACAGAGATAACTCCCTTCATTGATCCCTTTCCCTAGATTTAGTAGAAACAAACAAAAAGCCTCATCATCGAAAACCCCCGGCTGCCTTCCCAGCAAGTATCATAGCCAGAAGGAGCTCTGCATCCAGGCTTCCCCCAGCTTGCTGCTGATCTGCCTGCTGACCCCTGCCCCTGTGAGGGCCCGTGCTGCTCACAGCCCCCTTACCCTCAGTTTACCACCAGTGTGCAGGAACCACGCCGGGCCCAGCCCTGCCGCCCCTGTCTGCCACGGCCCTGCAGCGCCCTGGCACCGAGAGCAGCCGCCTGCCGCAAGGTGAAGGGGTATCGAGTTCTTGGCAGAGGACTTTCAGCACACCCACCTGCTCCACCGAGGGAGGGAGGTGACCTCCTGAGGTCCTCTGCAACCTGAATTATCCTCTGCTTCTAGCAGGATGCTAAACTAGAACCAAAACATGCCTGTCTGCCTGTCAATCTGTCACTTTCCGTTCATTTCAGCTTCCCCTGTCACAGATTAGCCCCAGTTTTACTGTCTACAAGCAGATAGTTATTTATTGTTTCCTCTTTTGTTTTCTTTTCCTAAAGCCGTTTCCACTCGACACACAGGCATACATACACAAACGGCAAGGCACCACTTTCTCTCAGTTCCAGGCTTCCTTAGCGAGAGACTGGGAGTAACGTGGTCTGACAAGTGCCTCTTTGCATTAAAACCAAGAGCCAAGCTGACACCGCCTCCTCCGGCTGCCTGCATGGGCAGGGCGAGGGGTCCTGCCCAGATTCCTTGCCCAGCCTGGGCTCAGCTGGTGCAGAGGCAGAGCAGGAGGCCAGGTCCTGCCTCCACCGCCGGCAGCAGATCTCAGCCGCTCTGCTAGTCCACGCTTGCCCGCCAGCCAACGTGTTCCCAAGCAGCCACAACTTTTGCATGGGGAGAGGAGGGGCCCGACCGCAGCCCAGCAAGCAGGAACCAAAAACCCTGCTCCCACCGTCTGGGCGGAGCACGAGCACAAACCAAGCCACCCACCAGCAGACGTCCTGAACGTCCTCGTGCTCGGCATGGCCCAGGTGAGTTCAGCCCGAGCTACTGCTGGCTGACAGCCACCAGCCCAGGCAAAAAGCAGGTCAGTGGTGGCACAGAGACACAGCCATGGCTGTGGGGACCACAACGGCTTCTCCCCAGGTCAGGAGGTGCGCTCCAGCAGCACATGTACCTGCTGATGGGCGCTACACGGGGCTGGGGGAAGAGGCAGAGCCCAATGTAACTGCTCAGGGAGGAACCACAGCCCCTCCCTGCAGCACCCCGCAGGCATACTGCCTGCCGCCATGCCTGGAGAGGCAGGACACCTCCCAGCACACACCTGCACAGCCACGGCCCACCTCACACTCCGAACATGCACAGGAGACTCAGGCTGGAAGGGAAGGGAGAGATGGGAAGGGTAAAGGGGGCGAGCAGGAGGAGCCTGGGGCACGGGGAAGAAGGGAGGGATGCAGGCTCCACGGGCAGCATCCCTCCCTCTGCCCTCATTTCCACTCAGGGAAAAAAGGGAGGACTTTTTGCTGCCTGCATTTTCTTCTCAGCGTCCCCGGCCTCGCTTTCGATGAAACCCCATCTCAAGCCACCCCGTCACCATGGCGACAGGCCGACAGGAACAGATGGTCCTGGCGAGCCAAGTCCCAGTTCGAGGGGGAGCAGTGCAGGGGTGCGGGGCAGGGCGGGAGCAGGCCCGAGGGGGGCAGGGAGATCACCCCCCTCGCACTCCTCTCCCTCGTTCTCTGACCGTGGTGGGACATTTGTGGATTTGCTGTCACGTCAGGGTGGCCTCAAAGAAGGGAGGGACACACATGGTCTCCTCCCAAGGGGCACGAAGCCTCTGAGACCCACCATCACATAACCTGGACTTCCCTAGCTATGGGAAAAGCCACGTTTTCTCAGGAGCATCACCCTGCCCACCTTCAGCAAACCTCAGGAACTGCACAGCAGGCGGGCACGGGGGCCAGACCTGTTCATCAGTGAAGTGAGCAGGCACAGGGCTCAGCTGGCACAGCTTGGCCATGTCTTCCAGACGGATTCATCTGAGCAGACGGGGGATGAGGACCAGGGTGGGTGAAGATAAAAACTCGACCACTAATCTCCCTATGGATTAACTGTCAAGCCTGTCCACGTGGGGCCATGGTGTGGGGCTCTGGAGCGGGCAGACAACATCTAAGCCCTCCTGGAGATACCCACGACGAGTCAGGACAATCTGAGGGAAGCAGCCAGGCACGCCCCAGGCACCCAGGGAGAAGAGGGTGTTTCTCAGGGGTACAGACCCCTTCTCATCAGATTCGCAGAGTGAGCTGCAAACCCAGCATGGCTTGGTGCAGTCAGCCCCATAACTGGTTGCATTTGTGGGGAAAGTAGCAAGCATGAAACTACACCTCAATGCCGACAAAGCTGTTGGAACCTGCCAAGGGGAAGGAAGGACTCTCTGTGGGGAAAACTGGGCTAAAGACACCCAGGCATATTGTTGCAAGAAAGAAAAAATATAAGTGTCTTTTCCTTTAGAACCCTTAACTCGTAGCACAGCTGCCTAGGCTGCTCAGGCCCATCTTCTCATGAAAAACCCAAACCAGCATGAACTCTCCAGAGCCAGCTTTGGAGCTGTTACCACCCATAGCACAACTTCCTTAGCTCCAGACAAGTTCAGTCCCTGTGGATCATGGCTGTGTTTTGCAGTCCTGTTCTCAGAGCCGTGGCGGCCACACAGCTGCTTTTCTTGCCCTCAGGAGTCCCGGAGAGCCTTCATCCCACTTGGGAAGCAGTGTTTTTCAGGGCTGAAGGGCCAGAAGAGGCTGGGGACAGAAGGCAAGCGGTCCCACGGTGAGAGATGAGCGCGTCGGGAAGCTGCACGGAGCGCTGCGGGGAGGGGAGAGCTGAACCCCCTCTTGCCTAATGGCAACCGCTTCTCCCCGCGCCAGCCGCTCTGCGCCAAGCTGCTCCCTTTCCCGTGGCCCTGGCACGCTCACGGAGATACTGGCCTCAGGGGCCCAGCCCGGCCCAACCGGCTCCCATCCCACACCCGTGAGAAGAGCCAGAGCCTGTCCTGCCTCTCAGGTGTGGCCCTTCGCCTCCGGGCTCCCGCCCGGCGAGGGAGCTGGTGCCAGCTTGGATGTGGCCACTTTTGGTGGTGAGAGATGGGGAGCTGGAGCTGCCGGGCAGCAACACCCTGCCAGGGAGATGTGTGCCAGGGCAGCGGCTCGTGGGAGCCTGCAAAGCCCGCTGGTGTGGATGGGGTTGTCCGTGGCACCTCTTCTCTTGCTTCCTCTCCTTCAGAGGGGGGTTCCCAGATTATTTTCTTTTCCCTGCTGGTGTTTGGGTTCAGCCCTTTCCTCCCCAGCCTGACAAGCCCTGGAAACCCACGTCTTTTCTCTGCAGAACAGGTTGGGTGCAGGAGCAGCCATGCCCGCTTCCCGGGTGCAGGCACAGCCCAGCCTGGCCCACACCCTCCCCTGGCCCCAAGAGCCCATCTTTTCTTTTTCTTCCCTCCCCTCTGCTCTCTTTCCCAGATCAAAGCTGCTTCCCCTCCCTGTATTACAAACAATATTTGGCTGCTAGATAAGAAGTTCTCTGTCTGCTCTTTATTAATCCCACTGGAGGCAGAAAGAAGGCAGAGAGAAAGGACTCAGCACGGCCAGGACAGAGACTAATGTTCCACAAAACACCTCTGCAAGAGAGAGGCATGTCTTTTTCCCAGAAATTCTCATGGGAAGCCTGGGTAATAATTAACAATTATCGAACTTTAAACCCTCCATTTCTCTCTCTGTCCTGACCAGGATTTGGTAATAACTCATCCAGTCTAAAGCACTCCCAGCCTGGCTTGTTAGGGCAGGAGGGGTAGGGAGGGGGATGCAGACAGGCTTCAGGGCAGGCACGAGGCAGTTGCTCAGCCTGCTGCTTCCTTGCTTCTATACTGAGCTGCTGCGAGCATCCTGGCTCCAAGCTTCCAGGGAGCTTGGATACAAACCTCCCTTCCTTCCCTCAGTGCATCTTGCAGCTCCTTTGGCCACAAAAAGAAATGGCTTGTTGTGGTACACGTCTTCTAAGGAAGTTTCCCCCCAGCCTTGGAATACCATACACTCCTGCATATGGCCAAAATCTTAATCTACCCAGGAGATAGACTAGAAAGCTTTTATAGCATAAAGACACTTGTTTAAACCCATCTGCTGTCTGAAGCAACTATAATCAGTACCATGTGATGGCTCACACGTGAAACAAGCTGGATGGCTCACAGGGCCTGGGCTTGCATTGCTACCTGCCCCCTGCTATGGAAGGACCACAGAGTTTCTGAAGTGCTCCTTCACACCACAGGCAGGGTATTTGTTATCTGCATCCTGCAATGGGGCAACTCGGGTGTTGTGAGACTCGCTCACAGCCCCTGAGGAAATCAGTGGTGAAACCAAAACACACTGCAGGTATCTGAAGACTTAAATTACTGTTCCCTGCATGTAGACATCCCTCCTGCCTCAGCATCCACAGCAAAGACAAGGCACAGCATGAAGCCCTGTCACCTGCCCTGCCCAGTGCATCATCCAGCAGAGAGCCAGGGTGCAGGTGGGAGCTGTCCCAGGCTGGCAGGGCTGCCTAGCCCACACCTCTCCCCTCCCTGTAACCCCCTCTGGAAAACCAGAGGTGACCCAAATGCAAAACCAGTGGAGCAAGAAATCAAAAGGCCTTTGTATTAAGCCAGGCAGGGAAGCCAATGGACCATGTTCACCCACTTCCATGATTTCAACCAACATCACACACTCCGAGCAGTAAAAACTGAGTCCATTGTTTGCAGTGACAGACTATGTGTACATCCATCTATGCAAAACAATCTCTTGTGTTCTAAAATCACCGGGCAAAGAGCTGCCAGCTCCTGGCTGCTATGAAAAATGACAAAATAAAGGGGAGTCGCCTTTCCCTGTGCTTTGCCAATGGTCAGCTGCTTGTCTAGAGTCACACTGGCGAGATGGGTTGTGTGAGGAGCCCTGCAGCCACAGGGCAATGTGAGCAGAGCAGAGAGGGGCTGCTACCAGCAGCTTTGGACAAGGAAAGGCACACAGAGGTGAAGTGAGTTAGCCAAGGATGTTCCAGGGAGCTGGTGGCAAAGCCAAGAAATGATGCCAGCCCTTCTGAGCTCAGCCTGCCTTTGCCATCACCTTCAGGCCATTCTTTCCCTCTAAGTAGAAGCTGATTCATGCCTGGTAGAAGGCAGTGTGAAGCAGCAGATATTCCCATTGCCAGGCAGGGTAGTAAGGTACTCCTCAGGCATGGCAGCAGTTGGAATGTCAAGAATACAAATACAAAGATATATAGATACACACACACCCCCCTAAAAACAATGATTTTAGCCTTTTGTTTCCAAGGTGAGTTTAGAGCCAGTGAAAGGTCTCAGATCAATTGCAGCAAAACTGCAAATTGGAGTCCTCCCCTTCACCATGAGAAAGGGTACAGCTGAGACAGCATCTGCACAAACAGCCTGCCCACAGCCTCTGCCAGTGTGCCTCAGCTCTGACCTTGACGAGTTGCCTTGAAGTGCAAGAGCAAAACTACCCCCCCCCCCCCTTTCCTTCCTCCCCCCTTCCCATGCAGCCCTGGGCTTTTGTTCCCGGGCAGGGAGATCACTGCTGCCTTGTTGTACTTGGGTCTAGAGAAACTGAGTCTTGACAAACTCATTCCATGTGCACACCAAGACGACCTGCTTCATCATGCAGGTAGAAAGAAGTCCTAGGGGATTCAAGGGGACTTTGCAGCACGGATTTTGAGGGAAATCCAGCCCTAGAGAGAGCTTAGCTACCATACCAGGCCAGCCCTGGCGTTTCTGATGGTGAGATGCAGTTGCCTGTTCACGTGCTCCATTATAAACAGGCTTTTCTTCTCCTCTCCTGCCCCACAGCTGTGCCTGTGCTCGGCCCCATGCCCCAGGGACCTTTGAAAACTGTATTACAGGTCCTCCCCATACAAAGTTTGGATCAATACAGCTGTCAGGCTTTGGCCACATTACCCCTGCTAATTGGAATTACAATAGGCAGACTGCAGCTTTCACTCCATCTCTCTGTTGCTTGTCATAACGTAATCAAAATCTCTCTCTCTCTCTCTTTGTCATGGAGCGTGACGGGAGCAGAGGCGCTGGCAACCACGCGGCCCCCAGAGATGTACAGATTCCTGTGCATCACACTGGGGCTGGGCATCTTTGGCACAGGGGTGGGAAAAGAGCCCTTCCCTGCCTCCCTGACGAAACTCTCTGGTCTGCCCAGGTTAATGGGAGAGCCATGGGCACGGCATGGGGAGAGATGGGTGCTGAGGGGTGCTGGTGCTGCAGGCAGCTGTGCAGCCAGGCTAGGACCAGGGGCAGCCACAGCCCAGCTGTGGAGCTGGACAGCAGAGACAAACCCTCACCTGGCAGTGCTGAGGAAAGTGCCTCCATCCTCAGCCCCACGGTACCTGTGCTGACCCAGCATGGGGCATGGGAAGGGTGCCTCCTCCTCACTGCCTCCTGACATCCCCAGCTCCTACCTACTCAGCAGCACTGGGCAGGGCTTGCCACCAGCTGCCAGGGACAAAGTGAGCAGGGGATCATGGGATAATGGCATGGCCACAGTACAGGGCACCGACTGGGACTCAGGTGGCTGGGCAGGAGTGAGCTGAAGCTTCATGCTCATCTAGGAACCTGCATGATCCTCGCTTAGCCCCTGTACACCCAAAGCTGAGGCAGCACCTAAAGGCTCTAGCTAGGTTAGGATGCTTTCTGTGCTGGGTGCTGTGCAAAAGTTCCTGCCCCAGCGAACTCCACAGCGACTCACAGCACCCCCACCAACCCCATCACATCCCGCTCCCTGCTCCCCACCGATGTGCAGCAGCCCTGCCAGCAAGAGGCCTTGCACGTCCCCCTCACGCTGCCTCCAAAGGCTCGGCCAATTTACAGAGCTGGGGTGATCCATCGTGGGCAATAGATACAGCATCTGTGATTTGTTGATCATTATCAAACAGCAGTAATGCAGGGCTGAATTACCCAGCCGAGGGAAGGATTGGCAGCCTGGACCTACTCAGCTCCCCAGAGACTGGTCATAAACAAAACTTAAATAATTAGAGTGCTTGGGTGGAGATGAAGCCTCTAAGTATTCTTAGGCTCAGGCAAATAAAGGAAATAAATTCTTGGAAGGTGCCAGGCTGGATGGGGCAGAGGGAGGCTCGTTTTCCACATCACTTGAGAGCAGCCGTTATAAATCGCACTGAAAGATGCACCTCCCCAGGCTAATGATATTTTTAAACTCCAGGAGAGAGGGGAGAGAAAAAACCCCACGTTTTAGTATTTACACCACAGGCGAAAAGGGTATTTAAAAATCAGGGGACATTTTTGAAAGTCTGTTCCTGCTATGCCAAGAAAGAAAGAAAGAATTTTCTCTCTATAGCGTGATAGCTGGAAATTTTAGCCCCAGAGAATTCATTCCCACTACCATCCTTCTGTTGCAAACTGAGAAATCGAACTCCCAGAAGGACCCGGGGGGAGTCAGGGGATAAAGGTTCTTTCACTAGCAAATTGCTAGTTCAGCTCCCAACTGAATCCAAAGCAAATGCAAATCAGCTCATCTGAATCCTGAGGGGTGACTCCTGCACTGTCCCTGCTTACTTGCTGTCTGCGGTAAGGTGCCACAGGAGATGAGACGACAGGGCTCTACGCAGTGGCACCCTCCCTGGGAACAGCAGTCTGGTTTGCTGGGCCAGGAGCCAGGGCATGTAACCAAACACAGCAGGGATAGGCACACCAGGGCACGAGGACCTGCTCGTGGATGTCACGTGAAGGACGTGGCCCTGGAGTGCCAGCCAGGGCAGAGCCTCACGTGGTGCTTTGCCTGCCCCAGCAGTGTGACACGAGCAGTGTGACACAGGCCCTTCTGCGTGGTGAGGCCACCCGAGCTTCGGGGCACAGAAACCCATGCTTGGGCTTGTGTGGGGCCGACAGGCCAGGTTCCCTGTCTGGTGCTTCACTGTTCCTGCAGTTGGTTACTGCTTTCTCCCCTGTGGAGGGTGGGGAGTGAGGTGAGTTCCTGTTTTCACAGCTATCTCTAGGAAATCTTGTCAATGGCTGACTGATCACAGGTCGAAGGCCAGGGCATGGCAACAAGAGGTGTAACAATATGAGAGGTCTCAGCCTTGCTCTCAGGGGTGTCCTAGAGGACCCCAAGATAAACTGCCAGAGCACTGCCTTCCCCACTGCAGCTTTCCTCCTCCCAAACTCAGTCCTGCACCCAATTCTTTCCTGGGTCCTTGGGCACTGAGAACATTCCCCCTTTTACAAGCTGTGCAAGCCTCTCTCCCTCCCATCCCTCCCACCCATTTCCAGGACTGCTGTCATCCTCCCAAAAGGATCCTATTCAGCTGGTATCAAAGGGATACATGAGCACACCCATTAGGCATCAGAACATCAAGCAAATCCCCAAACAAGCGGCCTCTAAAGATCAGAGCACACTGTAATCACTCCCTCTGCAAGGAGATCCCAGTAAGCCCTCCCCCACTTTCTCTGGGTTCTTGCTGAACCCAGGCACACTGAGATACCAGATAGGCTTGGCAAGCAAAGCCCCCTCACTCCTAGAAGTCTCTTCACAAAAACTTGCATGCTCAGAGCTCTGGGGCCTCTCCCTGTTCCCCACAAGCCCGCTCCCCCAGTTTGGGCACGCAGCAGATGCTCAGTGGTTGCCCCAGCCCTCATGCCCTGCAGCAAGGAGGGTCTGGGTCTTGCATCCCCACCTACAGCTGGAGCACATCACCTGGGCTGAGCAGCAAGAGGGGCTGCTGCAGATGTCAGAGCAGGTGCCACCCACTTCCCAAGCTTCCCTCATCTCCCTGCTTCCCCTCAGGAGGCAGCAGAAACCCAGTGCAAGCCCAGGGAGAGGGGACCACTGGTAGCAGGGGCAAACACCAGGACAGATGTGGCACTCTGGTACACGCATGTCGATTCACATGCTGGTGCACATGAGAGTCTTTCATAACCAGGGCCTCGAAGAGGAAAGCAAGAAGACTTCCAAAGCCTTTCGTAAGACACCACGTGCCTTACCAGTATGACACAACCAGCACAGCATTTGGCTGTGATGTCGTGAGGACAGGTGTCCTGTAGATCTGGATCCTGGGTTGCTCTGAGACTGCCCTTTCTTCAGCACCGACCGCCCTGGGCTCAGCCCCTCTGTACACAACAGTGAACTCATCCTTCCCAAGGAAAATGAGCAGAGCTCCAGTGTGTCCCACTGTGGGGTGCAACGCCCGGACTAATGGCACCCAGCAGCACTGCCTGTAGAGCCAAGAGGGGTCCCGTATCCAATGGAAACGGGCAGCTGACATAAATTACAGCATGGCAAGGATGCTGCTGTGCAACACAGCCCTGATCCTCAATGACCATAAATGGGCACAGCTTTGGCTCTCCCCTGCACCCAGAAGATACCCTCAGTCCCTAGTTCCAGTGCACAAGGGGAAGAGCATGAACAGGCCCAGTAATGAGCAGCTTGTGCCGTTATCCCCACCACATGCCACCAAATCACTAGCTGCTGCCTTCTGGTTTAGCCCTTAAAACATCCCTTCTCCAATGCCACAGGCCTTGGCTGAGTGAGTGAAGTGACATCGGCAAGAGCAGCAGGGAAAGACCGGTGTTGCAACCTCTTTGGAACAGGGATGATACTTTTCCTGTGCTTACTTACAGACCTTAAACCAACTTTGATCATCCATCCTTAACATTTCCTCTAGTTTTGGCATCCCCAGGCTAGGGAGACCATTGGCACAACTGCTCCGGTGGGAACGTGACCCTAGGCTTACCTACCAGGGGTCTCAGTGCTGGTTATCTAGACCAGGAAGAGTCAAAGAGTAAAGCCCATTAGATGCCTCTCCCAGAGATAAAAAGTAGCCCTAGCTTAGTGCAGCTTAACTCTCCGGTGAAACCAGCATACTCCAGACCATGAGCTCTGTATGGATGTTTAATGTCCTGGCAGTGACACGGCCCCTCAGCATCACTTTGCAGGGCTTACAGCACTCATGTCTGGCACAGCAGTGGCTGTAGCTCCAGCAGTTAGGGAAGATGGGGCTGCAGCACACCAAGACACCAGTCTCTTTATTTCTAGTCCTGGCCCAGTGGGAGGGTGAGGCCTTGGGTTTGGGTGAGGGGTGAGTTGTGAGTCCACGGTGTGCCAGGAACTCCCCCTGGCCCTGGGCTCTGATTCAGATAGCTCACTTGTTCAGGCTGTTCAAGGACAGGGCAGAGTTCGTTCCTCCCTTGCTGCTCTCCCTGGCCCTGAGTGCCACAGGCCAGCACAAGCATCACGTATCAAGCTGCTCCACACAGAGCCCTGGAGAAGACAGTGACAGAAACTCTGACCTCTCTCCCGACCTACCCAGATCCCTGCACGTGACTGAGTGAACCTTGTTCCTCGTGTTAAGCTTTCCCCTAGGTCTACGATTTCTGCCAGTCATGGGCTGTTTGTAACCTCTGGCTTTGTTAGGACATTGAGCACTGCAGCTTCTAATTACAGGTCTCTGCTTGAGCTCTGAAGTCCCACCAGCCTCTTCTGCTCAGAACATTAGACCGAGTCCATAGCCAGTCCAACTCCAGCCCTTGGGCTGTTCCTAGGGACAGTGGAAATGGTCAGTGAAGAGCTTCTCGAGCAGTATTCCCATCAGTCCTGGGAGCATCTCACCAGGAGCTAAGAAATGAAACCTGATGTTGCCAAGTGTGGTATCGCCAGCGCAAAAGGGAGCTACCTAAAAGGCCAGCTGAAATCCAGCGTGCCCCCTGGGTCTGCAAGATGCAGCCACGGACCCTCCCCTGCAGCAACCTGCTCTGACCCCGTGTCTGCAGCCTTGCACAGAGAACAAGGCTGGTTTTGCTCTCAGGTGGCCACAAGACACCCCCTCCAGCCCGCTCGCCTCCTGCACAGACCGGCCTTTGTGTGGGGAACTGCTCTTGCCTGTCACCAGAGCAGAAGTGCTGGATGTTAGCCACTGGCTGCGAGCTGCATGGACCCTCTGTCACGCCTGGCCATGCCTCCGGATGCCTTGCTCTGGCACAGGGGCAGGGAGGAATGGATCTTCCATGGGAAAGGGAAAAACAGATTCAGAATCGGTGTGATTATGGGGTTTTCCCAGGTAGAGAGAGAACTCCTGAGAAGAGAGATGGAGGCAGAGCCCTCTTGACTAACCAGGCTTGGGAGCACCTGCTGTCTCATAGCCAGGTAGTCCATCTGGTACCTGCCACTGCTTCAAGGCAGTGATGTGATTTGCTGGTCCTTCTGCAGCATCCCTGCATGGTTGGGAGCAGATGGAGGTACCTTGCTATTTCCCACAGTGAGAAAGGTGAATAGGCTGGGACGGGGGACAGAAAACCCCATCCCCGTGTTTCCTCTTTCAGGGAGGAGTCACACAGCTCCTGCTTCTCCTTCAGCTCTTCCCCCTGCCCACCTGTAGGTCGAGTGAAGATGGAAAGCAGTGCTGTGCACGTCTCCAACTGGACTGGTTCAGAGCCAGGGAGAGCAGGCTTGGAGCAGCATGAAGGAGAGAGGCCAGGTTGGGTGGATAGTGTGCTTAGAAAGGCTTTCCTCCTGCATCACACCAAATAATGTCAAAGGAGGATTATAAGCCTCCAGCAGGGACAGCTTTAGTGCTGGGCAATGGAGAAGAGATGGTTTGTCAGGTTGGGTCAGTTCCTCCCATCCATCCCCAGCACCCTGCGGAGATACCGAAGGGACGAGGGGGCCAGATTCCCCCTGTCCCCAGCCACTGCAGACCTGTGCCATGCAGGGCACCAGCAGCCTGCCTAACCTGGGAACCCCTGTCCCCCTGGGCTGGGCAAAGAGCAAGGGACTGAACCTGTCTCTCCCCTTCTGGCGCCCAGAAGCTGCTGCTCATCTGCCTCGGGACTGCTGCAGAGCTGAGCTGCCGCAGCTTTTACGATGCCAGCCTGAGCGAAGGGCTGCATCAGCCCTGGAGAAGGGGAGAAATCTGTGGCTCCACAGCGGCCAGGAGGAAGGCAAGGGCATGTCTCTTGAGAGGTTTCATTCCTTAGTTAAACAAATTTTCACCTGAAACAATAATCTGGGTTAGGGAACCCTTGCTGCAGCGCTCCGAATTCTCTGTGCTGGGATGGCTCTGCTCTGGTAATTAACACAATAGGTGTCTCAGATGCAAACTGGGTCCCAGCTTCAGTGGCTGGTGGCACCAACTCACCCTGCATCAGAGCTGCCCTGATTTAATCTGACATGTTTGAAAAACAAGAAGATCTCTGGGGGTTGCTCAGATTGGAGTACCTTTGTCCCTCTCTCATTTGTTTCTCCTCTTTGCACCTATATGCCTTGCTGGCCTGTGGAAAGGACTGAGCAAGAGCCATCACGACCTCAAGCAATGAAGCTGTGAAATGCAAACCTTTTCCCAGAGGCCCTGAGGATTGCAGCCATCCATTTGAGGACTTACCAACTCATCCCTGCAGCGTTCACAGCCAGCCTGGCCTCTGCTCTTCCAAAAAACCTTCTCCCCCAGTGCTGCCCCACCATCTCCCCCAGATCCCAGTGAGCTGGCAGCGCTGTGTAACTCCCCAGGGTGCTGAAGGTGGGCAGGAGCCTTCCCCTGGCTAGTTGTAGCCACTCTTGTCCCCAGCCCTAACCCAGCTAGCAGAGTGCAAGGGGGGCCAGTGGAAGCACAGGCCTGGGAAGCAGGTCACGACAACCGGCTCTTCTGGTTCCCCTTCGTGATTCAGCAAGAGGTGTGAGCGGTGCCCAAAGGATCCTTCTGGTGCCTCCCTGTAAATTTGGCTTTGTGGCTGGTACAGCCGGAGCCCGGAGGAGGGGCCATGTGAGGAGAGATGTGCCGGGGCTCTGCCAGCATCATCATCAGCCTCTTGTCAGACACCAGCTCACCACGAGCACTCGCCTGGCGCTGGGTGTGCTGGGGGATGTGGTAATGCCCCTGCTTCCCCCTGGGCCGCTTCACTAAGGGTTCCCTTGGCAACTGGGCTGGGAGCTTTTGCTCCATTTACCCACGCTCGTGCCCTGGCTCTGGCCATGGGGCAGGCACCCTCCTGCCTGTGGGGCTGAGCTGGATCCCAGCACAGCCTGTCGCCTCGCCCACGCTGACACATACATGAGGTCATCGATTCGGGCCAGGTTTAAACAAGATGGGTCGGTTCCACCGCAAGAAGTGAGGTTTAGTGAGGGAATGTTAGCAAAAGACACGCTTCTGCCTCCTGAAATAGCTTGGTGCTGGTTTTTACTAAGTTTTCAGAGGAGATAGGCAGGGGAAAGGGAAAAAAGAAAACCGAACAACTAAGAACTCAAACCAAAGTCTGACCAAACCCTGGCGAGGTTTTGTGTTTTGGAAGCTGCTCTGGGATCTCAAAGCAGCTCGCTCCAGAGGATGAGATGGACCAGATCCTGCAGTGACACACTTTGACTACTCACAGCACTCTGGAGCACTGTGGTACCTCCCTAAAAAGGAGCCCTCCCTCCAGCTGCAGCCAGGTCTGACCCAGGGCCTCCAGGTCACTACAACTCAGTCGACACCGCTTTCAAGAGCCCTAATGGGAAAAAAAGCCCATGTCAAAGCTTCAAACACGTCTCCAGCTCTCCCCTGCTGAGGATCTCAAAGCACTTGGCAAAGAAAGACTCACAGGCCCCCCTCAGAGCCCTCGGAGGTAGCCCAGTGACAGCAGACAGGAATTTGTCCCCAGACGGAGGGGAGCAGTTGGGAACAGAGGCCCAGATCTGCAGATGCAGGACCAAGCACAATGCCTCTGCTCTGCGAGGTTGCATCTCAAGCTGTACTGAGTTTCGTGGCAGGGATAAACAGGCAGACTGTTAAGACTTGTCAAGCATAAATTTAACCACCAGTGATTCTAACCTCTGAAGATCAGCTGTGTAGCATCTCCCCTCCCCAGCGCCCCACGGCTTTTCAATAAGCCCTATTCATATCAGTATCTTGAAGCCCTAATGCCAGAGCCGGAGCTGATACCTGGTTAATGGTTCCAGATGAACGGGCAGGCAGATTTTCATGGAAAGCTGCAGGAACCCTGAATTGAATCCGTTCTCGACGACTGAGCCGATCACATTAAAGACAATTTGTAAGGCACATTTTTCTAAGGGACTCCTTACAGCTCATACAGCAGGGAACTTTTATTTCCTTATCAGAAAAAGAAAGCTAACGTTGTCAGAAGGGGCAGGCAGTGTATGTGCATGGGAACAAAATGAAATGGCATCGAACAGGCGAGCACAAAGGCTTTCCAGAAAGCAGGGAGCATCTCCCGCCTTCCTCTCATCCTTCTTGGGTGCTGGGTACCAAACCACCTTTTCCAACAAAGCCCACAGCTTCTAGTTCACTTAGACCAGAGGATCCTAAGTTCCCCTGCACCCCTTCTCCTTGGCAAGCAAGCCTGTCTGCATCCAGAGCTTACACAGGCTTCTCCTGTGCATCCCCTCAGCTGGTTCGGGCACAGCGCATCGCAACTCGAGGAACTCCCCGCCTCAGTGGGGACTGCCTGCCAGTCTGCTGTGGCTCTGTGCAGCACCCAGCACTGCGTGGGGTCCTTCCCTGCAGCTCTGGGGTGCCTCTGCAGCACAAAAAAGCACCCAGTGAACCGAATGGGTGAATGCATAATGTAGGATCCTACATGTGTTCCTGCAAACGTGGTGCATCCACCACCAAACTGGTCCAGCCGAGAGTCTCGCCCACACAGGCTTCAGGGTGCTCGATGCTCACGGACGGGTCGGGAAGGATGATCTTCCCAGAGCAGTGTGGAGCTGGCTTGGCAAGGCACCACTGGGATGCACCACTGGCCTATCCTGGCAGAGCTGTCAGCGGGACGGTGCGAGACAAACTGCCGGGCTACTGCAGGGTGGCAGGAGAGGAGATTGCCTGACTGCTGGCAGCAAAGCCTCCAGAACAGCCAAAAATAGAGTAGGTGGGGTAAAAAATGTCTCTCTTGACAGGGCAAGGTGAGGTGCCAGGCTGCCCCTGGGTCACTGTCTCTCCTTGGTGAAAGCAATTCCTAGAGGAATTGGGGGAGCACAGAGCCCTTTTGGTTTACTCAGCACAGTCACCACAGCGTCACTCCACCTCCAGTGCCTTTCCCAGGGGCTGTGGGGAGGATTTCCTGCATGGGGCTGCCCAGCAAATGGATGATGAGGAGGGAAAACCCAGTGAAGGATGGCATGGAAAGTTCTGAGACTCCTCGAGAGGAGCCAGCGCTCAGCCAGGCACCTGCCTGGAAGCACAGAAGAGTGTAGGGAGCCTGAGGCTGTCCCTTCCATCACCTCTTTTTGCAATGCACAGCAGATCCCTTTGTCCTGGGAATACAGACACATACCCAGACCTGGTTTCTCATCGCCCTGTTACCTCCTTCCCTCACACAATCTCCCTGTTTTCTTGACCACCCACCCCTCCCATTTCACCACTGTGCTCATCCATTTTAGCTGAACCACCTGGTCACCATGATCTCCTGTGCCCTGGATGCTCCCATGTCTGTCTTTGCTAGCACTGGGGAACCCCAGCCCCTGGCATTTGCTCTGCTGGCTGGTCCTTTGGCCCAGACCTCACTAACAGCGGCCACATCTCCGAGTCACAGCCCAGCCAGCCTGGCTGCTCTTCTAAGGATGCTGCCTTAACCCAGTGAGAGGAGGAGCGGAGGCAGTTCCACCCTGCCTTCACTGCAACTTCTTTCCAGCTGCAGGTCCCACTCCTTCTGCAGGGACAGGCTGCCTCTGCCGCCCGCAGGAGGCTGGACACCATCCCAGCTGCCCTGCGCTCCAGACCCAGCCACCAGCAACCCAGCCTCAAAATCGCAAAAAATGGTTCTTCTTGCATCTCCCAGCCCGTTCACAGCCGCTGCAAACCCAGACTGCTGGTCCCCCTGCCACGTCTCGGAGAGAGGCCTCCGGAAAGCCCTCCAGGGTGGCATTAACCCGTTCTGCACTGGACCAGAATCAAAAAGAGTCCCCCCCAGGGCACTTCATAAAGTGGGTCACTCTTCTGCTTCCAAGAGCTGTGCTAGAGCCCAGGGCAGGACCGAGCCCTGGGGTGGGGATACACGGGCTCTTTTGCAACCGCCAGCCTAGGTCGAACGAGCTGGGGAGAAGTTGATCCAAATCCTTTCCCATCTCCTCCTTTCCAGGGATGGATCTGAACCAAAGGGATGGATGAGATGCCATCAGGCACCCAGGTGCGAAAGCAGAGAAAGGAAGGTGTGAAACCGGGGAGCAGTCCAACCCCTCCGCAAAAGAGCCCGTGGAGAGCGTGCGTTGAGGGGAGCGGGGGTTTCGGGGATGCTAGACAGCCGCTACCTTCCATCCCTCCTTCCGAAACATCTGTGCTCAGCATTGCCCAGCCCTGTGGCTCCCTTCCCCGGGAAGCCTGGCTGCTATGCCTCGCTAGACGTTGCTCGATCCAAAAAGCAAACAAACCGCCTCAGCTCCCAGGACTCCGGAGCCCACTGCCTGCAGCTGCTTCCAAAACAAACGATCGTGTTGTTCCTCTCCAAGCCAGAGATGAAATCGGCCCCGGTTCTCTCTCCCACCCTCACGCAGATGCTTCCACACCTGCTCCAGAGCCGGGCGCGCACCCCAAAAAGCCGATCCCATCCTTCCCCACCGCCCCGCACCCCTTTTTATCCCCTCATGGGCAACCCCGCAGCCCTCCTCCGGGGCTGCCCCGACCCCCCGCAGCACCCCGGCAGAGCCCACCCCGCCTCCCCGGGGGTAAGGGGGGACACGGGGGGGACCGGCCGGCAGCGGCTCACCTGGTAGGAGCGCGGCCGCCAGGATGCAAACTCCGATAGTCCAGCAAGATGCACGGCAACTTGTCTGCAGCTGTGAAGCCATGAGAGTTCCTTAGGAGAAATGGGCAGGGGTCGGTCTGGCAGCGTCGCTGGGTGGCCCCCCCACCCACCCTCCCCGCCTCCGGTGATGTTCAGCTCCGCTTTAAAAAAAAATAATTAAAAAAAAATTTAAAATTTGAAAAAAAAAAATGCGGGTGCGGGAGGACAAAGAGGAGCTGCGCCCAGCAGGCGAGCCGGCGGGAGGACGGGCGGCCGGAGGAGAGCTTCGCACATCCGCAGGGGCCCTGGGGCTCGGCAGGGTGCGGGGGGCCCCTCTCCGCGGGTGCGGAGCCCTCCGGCCGGTTGCGGGCGCCGGGGGTAGCGCGGGATGCCTTCCTCCGGGAGGGAGCACGTCCGCAGAGCCGGGCGAGTGAGAAGGGGAGGGGAAAATACACTTAAAAAAAAAAATAAGGGAAAGAAAAAAAAAAAAAAAAGGAAGGGAGGGGGAAGGAAAAACAAATAAAGAAAAGGGAAGGAGAGCTCTTCTCCGCGGGCTCGCAGCGCGGCGGTCCCGTGGCTCCGGCGGCGGGGCTCGGCCGGCAGCCCCCGCCCGCTGCCTGCCCTCCGCTTCCCGGGGAGCCGGGAGTCCGGCGGCGCTCAAGCGGTGGCGGCGGCGGCGGCGCTCAAGCGGCGGCGGTGGCGGTGGATCGGCTGCGATGCTCCATGGCCGGGCGGGGGGCGCGGGGCCGGGCCGGCCGCGGGGCGGTGGGGAAAGGGAAGGGACGGGGAGGGGGGGGCGGCGCGGGCTGCCCGGGCTGCGAGGCACGGCCGCCCGCTCGCACACGCACACACGCACACACTCCCGGGCGGGGCGGCGGCGGTGGCGCTCGCCCTCTGCTGCGTGATGTCAGCGCACGGCGGAAGGAGGGCGCAGCGTTAACTCTTTGCCTGCCCCGCAGACCGCGGCCACGCCGCCGCCGACCGCCCCATCGGCGCCGCCACGGGGATCGCCGCTGCTCGGGACCGCGCCCGGCTCCGGGGTCGGCCCGCGGGAAGGCCGAGGGTGGCCGGGGTGCCCCGGGCTCGCCCCTCGGCTCTCCTCCCCCGCCGGCTGGCCGCTGTTGGCAGCTGTCTTTTGTTCGGCCGCTGTCCGGCGCGCTAGCAGGGGGGAGTCCGGGGCGCCGCTCGGCAGGTCTCCGAGGATGCTCTTCGGCCGTGCCCCCGAACCCCCCCGGCGGTGCAGGCTCGAGGCTCGTTTTCTGGATTCCCTGGGAGATGTTGGGACGCCCGGGCCGTGGCTGCTGGCGGCAGGCAGCCTACCTATCCGGCTGTTGGCACGGCGTGGAAAAATACCTTACATAAACTGCGGGCGAAGCAGGCACTGCTATGGCACCGAACCCAGATTTACACTCGTAAATGCTTCTGCACGTAGATCCTAAGAAATACCCGGGGTGTTCACGGGGCCTGCTGAAGGGGCAGCTTGTGCCGGACACTGATAAGCAAAGGGGGTCCAGAGTCGGCCCAAGGGCCGATGTGCTGGAGGAGGGAGGCACTGGTTTGCTGTGCTTTGTAGCAACACTTATTATATGGACACAGACACGGCCTTTGTGGATCTTTTACTAAAGGAGGTATTTAGCCGGCTCCTGAGCTGCCCTGGCCTCGACAAGGATGCTGAACTCCAAACAAAGATGTGAACAACAATGACAACAACCAACAACAAAGTCATGTTGATTTCAAGCTCCATTAGAACAACACAGGAACAAATCAATGCCTGGCAAGCAGAAAAGGACAGAATCAGTGGGGAAGGATACCACACATAGTGGAGAAGGGAAGGGAGGGGGCAGCCAGCAGCTATAAAAAGATACCTCTAAGGACCCCTTCAGCAATCTCCTCCTCCTTTTAATTCCTTTAGAAGTTAATTCCTGTTGGAGGGAAGGATGGGCAGCTCTGTAACAAAGCGGATTAGCCAGATACAAGGTTTGTTCCAAAATAACAAAAGTTATTACGTAGTAATGAGGTTTAATGAATAGATTCACAGGCTTTAGGACCATTGGGATTCTTCTGGACATTGTGCTTGCAGGGCAAAGCCTGCTGAACTTGTCCCAGTGCATCCTGCCGGTTCTGTAAAGTTGCAGGCTGGATGATAGGGGTGCAACCCCTGTTCTTGTGGACAGGTAAGCGACAGACATCTCCCAGCATCCTTGCAGCAGTCAAGTGGTCGGCTTTCCCGTCCTTGGAGCGTTTCTCTGGATAGTTCCACCTGTAATCCATAAAATCTCATTATTTCTTTTCCCACCTCCATTAAAGAGATACCTGTGATGAGAAGTAGCTCCCCTGGGCAGGTCTCTCTAAGTTGCAATGGATCCCCCCCACAGTACACAACGTCCCCCCTTAAATTTTTCACAGCATGAAGCTGTCCCATCTCCCTTCTAAGGTACTGCTGATGGTGCCTGAGCTAGCCTCTCCCTGCTGAGATGTGCAGGGGCAGGCTAGACCTCAGCACTATCAGTTTAAGCTTTCTGCAAACCCAGGCAAAGACATCTCGGGTTGGCTACCCTCGCTTCACACATTCAGGCTCTCCTGCAGAAGCCCAGCAGCTAGAGGCCTTCCTCTGTGAAAGGAAAGGGAACAGCCAGTGCTGGGATTATGCAGTGCACCGGGCAGGTCTGTCCTTGCCCCTCACCCCTTTGGGGTACTGCCAGGCTGCAGTCCTGGTTTGGCAAACACTGGAGTTGCCCGAGTTGTGAGGGCTGGGAAGGGGAATGTTGTTCCTGGGGGCTTCTGGGTGATGCAGAGTGGGCATGGCAAACACTTGAGATTCCCTGTCTGTCTCCCCTCCCCCAGTTTGTTGCAAACTGAAACATGAGATCAATCACAGAAGGAAAAACTCAATATCAATCATCATAGCTTGATCTAAGCAAGGTGACGTTTCAGTGCTGTGTCTGGGGGGTGATTCAGGTTTCCCTTCAAGAATATGGGGAGATTCCATAGAGCCTTGGCCCTGGCCTCCCAAATCACAGACCTCTAGCATCTGAGACAACAATGTAAATCCATTAGCAGCAGCAGCAGCAGACCATTAGCCCTGGTACATCAGGCCTAACTTATTGAGCCAGAATGTATTATTTTCATGATCCTGCGCAAAGCAAAACCCATCACATTTGGCACAGTTCTGGCTGTTAACTTCTAAGATTTATTACACAGTGCCATGGGGCCCCTGTTCTGCAGCTTGTTCCCGAGTCCAAAATTTCCGTGAAGCCCAAGGGGACTTCTGCATGAGCAGGAAAGGCGGGAGTAGAATACTTTGGTTTGGCAGTTTTTGTTATTTCTAGGGGAGGAAGATCATAATATGTAACATATTTAATTGCATCATGCTTAGTTTTTTTGATTTGGGGAGGTCTCTGTGTGCGTGTCCTCTGAGGGGCTGATGGGGCTGCCTTCTGCTGTGCCAATTGTTTCTCCCCTTGTTTCTCACCCTCACAGCAGAAGGTCTCTTGAAGCACATCCCAGCCAGAGACACGGGAGCAGGAGCCCTAACTACTTTGTATACCACGGTGCTCTCAATAATAGGGCAGGGGTTTCAGAGGTTGCCCATCCTTTCTACTCCTAGTACAGGAACACATGAACCACTCTGGGGCTCAGAAATCCTGTTCAGAAATCTATAAACATACTCCACTGGCCCACCTGGTGCTTTGGATAGTTTGAAGAACTGGGCTGTGAGGCATCCCCCCCTTCCCCAAGGAAAAGAATTCCTAATAATGTACAGAAGTGGTATTTATCCCATCCTGACTTTTAGGCGTGGTAGAAGTCACATTTGAGATGGCAACTAGCCATCAGAACAGAGATCCAAAAGTTATACAAGCCCCTTCCTCTGCACCCCTGTGAAATCTGTTTTAGGCACAGATACTAGAAATGGTGTAGCAACTTGGCCGACACTTACATAAGTTGTCATGCTAATGTAGTTCTTGAAATTGCAATTAAAGCATGAAACAACATTTGGCTGGAAAGGGAAAAAAAAAAAGGAAAAGAAAAAGGCTTGCTTGTTGTAGTCGAGCGCTGTTTTGTCCACCCAGCGTTCTGGCTGTGCAGCCTGCACAGGAGTTTTCTGCTGATGCTGACATGTGAGGTAACGTCTCTGCAGCAACCTGCTGTAATAGGACGTTTCACACGCACCGCCCAAAATCCTGCCCACTGGCGAGCGGGGCTGAGCGCGCTGTGTTGGCAGCGTGCGGGAGGACACGGGTGGGCTTGGTAAGGGTTGTCTGGGCTGAACTCCCTCGGAACAATGGGGTTGGGAGGATGGAGAGCCCTCAGGGGAGCGCTGTCACAGAGAAGGAAAGCAATTCCCCCTCACTGGTGATCCTCCACTGGTGTCTGGGGCTGTGCCTGTGCTCCCCGTCCCCAGCAGTGGCCACATTCCGGCGGCTCCCTGCACACACACAGTCCAGCAAGGCCCTGAGGGATCAGACATCTCATATTATTCCTTACCATTATGAATAACAAAGGGGATTGGAAGGAGGGAAGAAGAGGGGGCAGGAATTGCTCTTGAAAACATTCCTCAGTGGGTTTTTCCAGCCGCTGTTGTTTGATGGAGAGCCCACAGCAGAGGCCTGTCATTCCGAGCTGGGAGCACATTTGACACTCCTGTCTGCGCCGTGTACCCGGTGTGTATTTGCTGCAGTGCTGATTACGTTAACTTCTGTGTTTATAAACATTTTGAATCAGTGCAGAAGGGCTGTGCTGAACAGAATTTTAAAGCCGGCATCGGTTTTATTTTTGCCTTTTCATCTGTAAACACACATAATGTGTCTGCAGCGCAGTCAACAATGAGGGATCAGAGGTGCAAAGGGCTTCCTGAGCTGATTCTCTGCTTGGCTTCACTTCTGAGCTCTCCTGATACAGCTTCCTACATGCTTATATGAACACACATACGTCCGCACATATATACATATATATATACGCTGTGCAGACAGCAGACACCCCCATGAAAGGCAATTTGGTGCCGATAGTCTATCCAGCCCTGCTGTTCTCTGGATGGGACCAGCAGCTGGAGAAGAAATTAAATCTGAACTGGTGAGAAAATCTCCTCCCAGTTAATGGAAGCTGATGGACATTGCAAGCAGTCAGCAAACAGCAGTGGGGTTTTTTTGGTCCCCCTCTGTTGTAGAGTTTGTAATAGCCTCGCCGCAACGCTATCTAAGTGCCTAAACCCTCCCAATCCCCACAGCACCCCCTTGTGAGGCAGGAATTAAACCATAATCCTCATTATACGTGGAGGAAAGAAGCCCAGGGAGATTAGGAGCCCCAGCCTTGCAGCGTGAGTTCTGCCACAGGCTTTCAGTGGACGGTGGCTGCAAGTGCAAGGCTGGCGGGCTCGGGAGGCCCCACGTTTTGGACATGCCGAACAATGGCCGATCTGGGTGCCTTCTCGTGCTGAGCAGCCCCAAACTGGGGGTGAATTTGGGCAGTATGGGCGAGACCACTGCCAGCTGCATCCGTATCCAGCTCGATCTGCTGCGCCGGGCAGCTTCTCGGTCCTCTCTTTCCTTCTTGGCTTTCTGTGCCAGCCCACACCTTCCGTGCCAGCCATCAACAGCAAAGTTACTGCTGGGAGATGCATATAATTTTGGATCCTCTCTGGGCTGGGCAGAGGAAGGGATGGAGGCTCCACCCGACGCTAGGTTAGGGACAGGACACCAGAGCTTTTGAGCGCTCTTGAGGTGTCTCCTGGCTTCAGCTGGGGAAGGGGTCACATCTCCCGTGCCGGAGCAGGAGGTGGGGGTGCGGGGATGCCACCCTTGCAGGGGCAGAGCCCAGCACGGCAGGAGCATCCCTGGCGAGCCGGACAGCTCGCGGGAGTAGAGGGAGGCGAGGCCGGCGGGCGCTTCGATGTCATTCCCCACGGGAACCCGAGCGCCGGCCCCGGGCATCGCCGCACCAAGCGCAACTGCCGAGCTCCACCTAGTGTCACAGGGCCGGCGCCGCCTCCCCTGCCCCAGCGACCGGCCGCGGCCCGGCCCGGAGGCACCGGCACGCCGGGGCCAGCCCCGCGGGGCGGGGGAAGGCACAGCCCGGTGCTGCCGTATGGCCGCTCCGGACCCGAGCCCCGATGGAGCCGGCCCGTTCGGCAGCCCGGGCGTGCCGGGGAGCGGGGGGGTCCCGCACGCCGGGTACCAGCTCTGCGGCGGGGTCTGTGTGTGCGGGAGCGCGTTCCACGTCAGCGAGGAACAATTGCTTAGGCAAAGCCACTTAAATGCTTGATGGAAGGGGCTATCGTGTTGCTTGGCGGAGCTGACGGGTGAGGAGGAATTAAAGGGCTGTGTTCGCGGGAGGCATACCAACACGGGCGCCTGGGCTTGGGATTGTGTATACAGGACTTACCTGGAGTGTTGTGTCCAGTTCTGGGCTCCCTGGTATAAAAAAGCCAGGGATCTCCTGGAGAGAGTCCAGAGAAGGGCTATGGAGATGATTAAAGGCCTGGAGCATCTCCCCTGTGAGGAAAGGCTGAGGGAGCTGGGGCTGTTCAGCCTGGAGAGAAGAGACTGAGAGGGGAGCTGATCAGCGTTTATCAATATCTGAAGTGTGGGACACAGGGGACATGGGCAGCCTCTGCTCAGTGTCTGTGGGGACAGGACAAGGGGCGATGGCCTCAAGCTGGAGCACACGGAGTTCCACACCAATCTGGGGAAGAACTTCTTCCCAGTGAGGGTGAGGGAGCCCTGGGACAGGCTGCCCAGGGGGTGTGGAGTCTCCTTCTCTGGAGAGATTCCAGCCCCGTCTGGACACCGACCTGTGCGCCCTGTCCTAGGGACCCTGCTTTGGCAGGGGGTGGGACCCCATGGGCTCTGGAGGCCCCTTCCAACCCCTGGGATCCTGTGAGTCTGTGATTCTGTGTGCATCTGCGCGTGTAGAGTGCCAGTGCCAGGCAGATTAGACACACCATTCACAGAGATACTGAGGCACGGGGAAGGAAAATGCAGGGGAGAAATACAGCATGAAATCAACAGAAATATTTCAAAGGGCACGGTGTTCCTGGCATTGCTGATGAGGTCCAGCAAGGGGAATTCTCTCTCTTCTCTTCGAGGCTTGTCTCTCAGCTCCAACATCTGAACCAATACACTCTCCGGTGCTGGCACGGCTCATTCAGAGCGTGCACAAGCCTCAGCAGTTATTGTATTAGAAAATAGTATGCATTATTGAACAGCACCATAGCCCTGCCTTCCCGAGCACCTTGGCAGTGCCCGTGCATGGCAGAGAAGGCAGGACACAGAGTCCCAAACCAATACCCAGAATAGCCACCTGACTGAGGGGTTTAGAAGCTGCTGTGCAGTCATCCATGAGGGAGAAAGCCACAGAGAGGATTTCTTCTGAACTGGAAATTCACTGACACGCTCTGCTTTGGATTTGAATCGGGAACAGAACTTGCTGTAAATTTACAAGTGGAAATAAGCCCTTTGCTTTTAGTAGTTGGACAAATAGGCTTCTTTTCTCACATAAGCTCTTCTGGGACCTGATCTCTGCATCACAGGGTGAGAAGTCAAGAGGTTTGCAGGCCTGTCTCATTTGCAAGCTGTCAGGTCGATAGCATGGGAGTGTAAATTTGATGCTGTGGCCGTAGAGCTGCTGCTGTGAATGGGGAGCGGTGTCCCTGCAGCCACCACAATGAGTCCAGAGGGGCACGTTGCCACCATAGGGGTAACTCCACTGTCACCCTGCTGGAAGCCCTGGAGATGGACCAGATCAGGTCCCCACTGTCAAGGTGTACCTCTGGACTGGCTCTGTTGCATTGACTTCAGCGAATCTGCAGCAAATCCAGCCGGACATGGGCGTTTGTGGTGTAAATCTGGAACGAGTTGAGCACCATTGGTGCCGTGAACTGGAACAGACCCACATGTGGGGCAGCACAGCAGCCCCCTCCCTGTCTATGCTGGAGCAGCTGGACACAGAAGGCAGCTGGAGAGACGTTCCTGGCTGGTGCAGCTACCTACACAGCCATGTGCTCTGTTAAAATCCACATCCAGGTGGGGAAACTTTTCTGCTGCACTAGCAGCTTCCCCCCTTCAACCCTCACCGTTTGCTTCCCCTCTCTCCCCCGCCTTCCAGCCAGGCCATTAATTTCCGGCTGTCAGAAGGAGCAGGAGCTGTTTCTCTGGGAGCAGGGCTCTCTGCCACCCTCCCCCTGCCAGCCGAGGCAGCCATCAGCCTTGTCAGCGTTGGAATCAGCCACAGGAATCAACACATCCCGGTGATGCTGATTTATCGCCCTCTAGGTTGTCAGCATAAATACTTGATAAATACAGGTATGAATAATACAGCCTGAGTTTACCTTGTCGGCATTAATGAACCTCCCGTTGGTGAGCAGGGGCAGGCTGCTGCCGGGCTGTGCATGCTGCAGAGGTCTCCTTGCACACTCCTCTGCCATCCCAGGGAAGGGGAAGGCAAAGGGTTTGCTCCAAGCAGTGCTTTCCTGGACCCGAGTCACCGCCCTCGCAGCCCCCTCTGTACACAGAGGGCCTGGCTGATGTCTATTCAGAGGAATTTTGCTGCAGTCTGAGGAGTTAGAGATGTGAATTTGGAGGGACTCCAAGGGAAATGTTTCTGTCAGCCTGGAGTAGCTGCAGAGGGGCCAGTGAAGTGACGTTAACTGTTCTCTTTCAGAGGACGAACCTCTCCTCATGGGCCGGTTCCCTCCTCCTAAGTGTGGGAGCAAGTCATTCTCCTCCATCTATGAGCTTCTACTTTCTTCTGCAGATGCTGGAGAGAGGAGGTCACCTTCCTTATGCCGAGCTCTTAGGAGACCTTTCCAAAGACACCAGATAGGGAGCCTTTGCCGATCTCCCCATGAGAGCTGCTGGCACGGCACTGAGGATGAGCATCTCTCCCAGTGGCAGCTCTACCACACTTTGACTCAGCCAGCCAAAGAGCCAGGCTCTGCCTGCTAATTCCTACTGGAATTGGGCTGGGGTTTTCTATTTTGTGATGGAAAAAAGGCATTAGGAAAAATATGGTAGGGCTGTGGCATTTTTACAGTCTTCCCATGGGGAGAAAGTGGTCATGCAGGGACATGGCAGGGGGGTGGGGTGGGCAGGCTTATTTGCCCTACCTTCTAGAGCTTGGGGGTAATGCAGCTGTACTTCAGAGCTCTGTGAGACCCTGCCATCCTGGGCACCCAATAAGAGCTGCAGACAGACTTAATGAGTCATCTCTTTCCAAGCGGGGAGAGAAATGTCACATTACATTCTTGTTTGCAAATTTCTCCAATGTGCAGCTTGATTTCCCGACGCAAACGAGCTCACAATGGAAACTGTCTGCAGGGCTGAATGTTCCCTGGCCATGGTTTTGGTGATTTGTTGGTGTTTCTGGGTTTCAAACCCCCTCTCATGGAGTGACAACTAAGCCAGCATCTACCTGGAGCCTCATGGTAGTAGAACACAGCGTGTCTTCTGGAGAGCTGTGGCAAGAAGACAGAAATCTTTCAGCAGCAGAAATAGGCTCCAGAGTTCAGTCTGTATTCCTGACGTGTATTTTCCCATGTAATCTCCTGTGTGGTGTTCAAGGCCAGGTAGGGCTCAGTTACCTTGTGTGGTGGCGTGACCCTGGCTGGAGGTCCCTCCTCCACCAGAACCCTGCCACACAAAACCACAGCACTGTGATAGAAATGACTGGGCTGAGAGTTCCCTTTGCAGCAGAGCCACCAATGCCTGTCTATGGCATCTCTTCTGCTAGTGTATCTGAGCATCTGGGGCTGAGTCTTCATCATTTCATGCCTCAGTTTACCACCAGGCACAGCTAACAGGAAAGTTTGGAGGCCAGAAGCCCTCAGTGGCTGCAGCATGGCCAGGCAGAGCTTGGATAAAGGAATAGATGTTTTCCATCTGGAGCATTATGGGAAATTGGACTTGTTTAGCAGCGATGAGCTGTGAGACAGATAATAGCAGGGACAAGCTGTTAAGGGCTGTCTGTCCTTCTGTGGGCAGCCAAAGATTCTTTGATCTTACAGGATAACCTGAGAGGAGTAAGACTATGGGCTCACTCCATTTATCAAATGATTTTTTTTTTTTTAATGTATTTAAATACTTTTACAGTGTCTGTTAATGAAACTTTGGTGACCCTGTGGCTCCTGAGGGAATCCATCTGCATCTAAGTGATGGAAAATGAACTCGTTAATAGCTGGGGCCTGCTCAGTCAATATAGGAAATCGATCCCTAGTGATGAAGGGCTGTATGGGAAGGAGCTTGTCTTAAGTGGGTTTTATCCTCAGGATGAGTAGGGGTGGGTGGGTGGGCAGCGCTGAGCAGTGACTGATGCAGAGCATCAGATGGTGGCTGGGAAAATGCCTCATATTTACTGCTAACTGCTGAGATTTAGGGCTTGCCAAAGCGAGGTGCTTGTGCCTGAAGGACATGTGGAAAGCCTGTGTAAGATCTGATTGTAATCCCTCTACTTCAAGCCTGTATAAGATCTGATTGCAATCTCTCCACTTCTCTTTTCCATACTTGTACACCACCTAACACCATGGGGGGTCTTCTTTTCCCTTCCTTCTCTGTTTCCCTCTGGATGTCTCTCCAAAACCACCCATCCCTGCTCCCATCAAACCTCATTTCCTCCTGTCAGAAATGATTCATCACGGGGAACGAGACTAGAGCTCCTGGAAGGGTTCACACTGTGGATAATAACAGAGGATGAAGGCTGGCAGTACCAGAGAGCCACTGAAAAGCCACATGCCAGGTGGCTGGGTCCTCTGGGAAGTGCTCTGGAGCAGTTTGGAACATCTGTCCTGCATCTAACAGGAGTTATCTAACAACATCTAACGGGTTCTAATATCTAACAATTATCTAACAGGAGCTGTCTAACCAGGGAAGGGCTTGTCCCCATCTTGCCTTCACTCAGGTTAGCAGACTCCCATGAGTTCCATTTCCAGTGGCATTGGGATGCTCACCCCTCTCTGCCCTTCTCCCTTCTCCTCTTGAGCTCCAGCCCACCCCGTGGCCTTTCTGCACCGCAACAGGGACTCAGTTTCCCCACCTCATGCTGAACTGTGTCTGAGCAGGGACCTGCAACTCCAAGGGCACTTTGAGTGGAAGATCTATGTCATGGAGGGGAAAGACCCCAAGGGCAGACCTTCACCTGGCTCCTGGGCAGTCTGCTGCAGGAAATGGGGATTATCTCTGTGGCTGTGGAGGCCCGTTCCTCCTGCTTGAGGGGGAAGGTATGAAGGTGGGGAGGAGGATGACAGATGAGAAGAGGGAAGAAGGGAACAAGAAGCATATTTTTCTGCATTTGGGGATGCTGCATGTGCAGTCCTCCTGTACACACCATCTGTGCTCTGGTAGAACCACGTTGGGTCTTTTAAGAGCACCGATCCGCCCTTTCATCTCTCACGCAGGGCAAAACACGTACCACAGAGCTGGGAACAGAGCCTCAGACAGAGTAAATTGGTCATGTTCTGCTGGTACCCACAGGGTGATGCTGAGTTTCATTACAGAGGTGGATGGCCCAGCGAGATCAGAACAGCAGGACTGACTGTGCTTTTACTCAGGGTCCCTTTATACCCCCCTCCTTTACTTCGGGGAGGAGGGGGGATCACCCTGAACCTTTAGGGAGTGTGTGAAAAAGGCAGATTTGGAAATGTGAGCAAAACATTTTTGGCTCTGAAGCAGCTTTGGACATCCACAGAAACGCTTTGAGATCTGCAGCAGGCAGTTGCCAAAGAGGAGCAGTTTTATTATGATGTGATTGGTGCTGTGCCCTTCGGTGATTTGCACATCCCGTGGGGCAGATCCTCAGCTGATAAAACCTGGGAGAACTGAGCTGATTTATGTCCACCAAAGATGTGCTGCAGCAAGCCTGCATTACACCATTTGATGAGGAGTCTGCTCGCTCTGCCTTCTCTCTCCGCTTGCCTTTTAGTCACTAAAATCTGCTTATTAACAAACTCTGCCTAATCACCGCTCCTGAGCAGGGGAGCACTTTGCCCAGTGGGGCTCCACATGAAGCTTCTGCCCAAGGATTGTTCCAGCAGAGCATAACGTGCACTTTAATGGCTTCGCTTCTCCTTAGCCGGTCGTTGGAGGATGTGGAGCGGTGATTCCACAACGCTCGCTGTGCTGGGAGTCTCTCATGGGTGGCTGGATGTTAGCTGTGAATCTGCTCATCTCCTGAGCCTGAGAATGTTTTCCTTCATTAAACCAGAGTGTCTTTTAGCTAAGGGCATTTCTGCAGTCAGCAAGCAAAGGCTAGAGGGATAGTAGGGGGGATATTTCAGGTTTTAGGGATGTCATGGGAAGAGTTTGGGGGTCGTTGAGGATTTCATCTTTGTGCCAAGCTTTGGCTGGAGTTTTTTTTTTTGGGGGGGAAAAAACCCACAAAGCAAAAAAGGGCTTCTGAGAAATACAGTTCCCTGATCTGGGAGCGATTTGATTTTGGCTTGGCCACGATGGAGGGAAAGATGGGTATTGTAAGGAGCAGGTTCAGACCTGGGTGCTTGATCAGGATACATGCTCAGCAGTGGCTCTGGGTGCTCCCCACCCCATGGGCTGTGCTTGCAGCCCCGCTCTGTCGACATGGCTGAGGGAGACCCGTGCCCAGCCCCACGATGCAACATGAAAAGCATAATTTAAGCTGTTCTATTCCTATCCTGGCGTGGAGCCATTTGTTTGAGACGTAAGAGTCTCCCCCACAAAACCCCTTGCAGCAGCATTTTTGCCGTGGGGAGCCACGCACTCCGCTGAGGTGCTGGGGGAGCAGCGGAGCTGTGAGGAGCAGCTCAGCCGGCGTTATTCTGTGGGTGGCTTGTTTTTCATCCTTCCCACCCTCTCGGTGATGATGGGGCCTATTTTTCTCCCTTCCATGTGCAGAAATAGCTTGCATTTGTCGTAAATCACCTCAGCTGCAGATGGTGAGTCACTGGCTGATCAAAGGCAAGACCCTTTTCTAGGTCTGAGGGGAAGACTAGGTGCTTCAATAAATCATTAGGAATTGGCAGCAAAGAGAGTTTCCCTTGGGTTTAGTGGGAAAACCTCACACACCCCTCCTTTGTTCCCCATGCCCCCTGGCTTGTGTAGTGCAAATTGAAAATATTAGTGACGTGAATGGGGACACCTGATTTAGGATCCTTGTTACAGCCATTCCCAGGCATTGGGCAGTAGGTTCTGCCCTAAGCAACAAGTGTGTCCAGCAGCAGGGGGAAAGGTGCAATAGCTGGAGGGAGATAATGTGAGTCATGTGCTACAAGCAAGAAATGAGAAGGGACACAGAGCTGTGGCATGTGCCATTCACCAGCAGCAGCAAGATAAATGCAGAGTCCAAGGGGATCAGCATCAGCCTGGTATGAGCTTGACATGAGCTAGCGAAGCGGTGACAGGATCTGGGATGTGCAGGGTAAGACAAGCCACAGGCCTGTGACACGGTTGCTCCAGCATCCCAGATCCCACCCCGTGCACCTGTGGCGAGGTGGGATGAGGTGGTGTAACAGGGATGTCCAACACAGTGCACCTGTGGCGAGGTGGGATGAGGTGGCACAACAAGGATGCTCACTCAAGGAACAGCAGTACGGCAGTGGGAAGAGGAGGAGAGGCTGAGCCCCAGCCACCTGTCTCCCAGTGTCATGACTGCAGCGTCCTGCCCAGGGGGGTACTGGCTTACATGGGAGCAGAGGATGGCACGAGAGCTGTCACGGGGAACAGGCAGGGAATTGCTCCCCTGCACTACACCCTCCTCTCCTTCCGCACCCTCTGCGTGTCTCACGCCAGCCTTTCTGGGAAGGAAGGGATCAATGGCTCTTGAGTCAGAGACTCTGCTGAAAGCTGAGCAGATGAAGCGTTTGCCATCTGTGAACAAGTTGTTCTGATTGAATTAGGGAACATTTAACATTTACAGATAATTAGAAACAGCCACCCATTACAAAGGGAGCAGCAGAGAGAAGGGAAGCTTTTGAAAGGCAATGGGAAGCTCCTTGACACATCAGCCAGGGGAGCTTTTGAGACACAACTTCTGAGCAATGCTTTGTGCTCTCTACATCTCCAGATCCTGGGAGCCAGGTATTTATCTCTGTCTTCTGTCCCCTCCATCGTTTTTTACCTGCCTTTTCTCTGTTTCTCAGGCAGTGCTCAGCCAGCTGTCCCTCTGGGAGATTTTAAGAGGGTCTCCTTTTTGGTCCTATGCTGTGAAGCAAAAGGGAAGGAAATTTGCTTCTCTTCTCCATGACTGTCACAGTCTCCCCTTGGCCTGGAGCTGGGTGATGCAGCCGTGGGGAGGGACAGCTCTGAGTGCAGAGGCTCCAAGGCTACCCTGACCTCCAAAGGATAGGCCTGGATGTAAAGCTGGTTAATATATCTAATTTTTTTTCCAACTAGCTTTATTACATAGAAAGATAAATACCCTTGGAAGAGAAAAGTGTGAATTCTTGGTTACAGATTTCAAACAAGGAAGCAAGCTGTGTGAAATGCTCTCTTCTCTACTAAAAAAAAATAGCTTTCCTCTTAGAAATGCCTCTTTTTTCCTCGTGTTTCCTTAATATGTTTTTACATCAACAGTATTAAGAAGAGCATGTGTCTCATACGTCTCTTTCAAGAAAGAGAAAAAATTCCCCAAAACACAAGAAGAGATGATTTCCTTCCCAAATTTCCTCTGAAGAATAACTGGCATTTCTCAAGCAGCTCAAGCAGTAATTGTGCTTCCATCAGTGACAGTAATTGCACTGCATCTGCTGCAGAGAGTTACCCGAGGGGTGAAGTCAGGGAAAGCTGCAGCTGCCCTTTTGCTGGAAGAAGCCTCGGTGGTGCCTCTTGGGCAGCAGCTCCACAGCTTGAGCCCTGCTCCCAGCACCACGAGCAGACGGAGCTGCGGTTGCAGCCCCAACCCGGCTGGGACTGCTGCACCGTACGGTGATGACTTTGCTTTTGGCTGGTAAGGGAACTGCACCTTTTCCTTGGCTGTGTCCCCACTGTAGGGCATGGGGTGAGGGCCTTTCTGAGCAGCCCTGATGGAGGAATGTACCTAATGAGGAGAAACTTCTCAAAACTTGTCTAAAACCAGCTGAAATGAAACCAGAGAAAAGCTTATGGCCCACAGAGGTGAGTCAGCTTCCCTGCATATCTCAGAAGGGAATAAATGGAGAATCGAGGGGTTTTCCACAGGCACAAAAATAATCCTGATGGGGATAACAAAGAGAGGCATGGACACAGCTTTCTGCACAGCTTGCACCCCAGCCTTGTCTCCCTTGTTTACCAGGGCTGTCCCCAGCAGGCAATGTGTAGGACCCTGACAGACATCTAGTGGCATTTAACTATAACTACAGGAACATATGGCTTAAGAAGGAGGTGCCCCGGGAAGCAGTGGGGTAGGGTGGTAAGGAGACGGTTCTGCTCTACAAATAAATGCCAGACTTTGGTCACGGAGGAATGCCAGCCTCCATCCCTTGCTCTGGCATCCATCTTAAGGAAGAAGAAAGGGAGAGATCTGTGACCTAGCAGCACTTTTTCTTGGAGAGTTGGACTGCACGGAAAGGAATCGCTGCAGATGGCTCACCCTACACAGCCCTGTCCCACTGCCACTCATATCTCTGCCGCTGTTGGTGGGGAAGGAGAGGGTGCAGAGGGCAGCCCCCCACCATCAGACACAGCGTGTGCTGGGGGGGGATCTGCACGTGCCCACATCTTGGCTGGGAGCATGAGAAAATGCCTCCAAGGGGGTGTCAGACACAGTTACACTGAAACATGATATTTATAACAAAGTGTGGGGGAAGGTGTCACATCACATTACGCTGATGCTCCGGCACCAGAGACACAGGGACAATGCTGCAGAGTGGGATGTGGTCAGGGCCAGCAGGCAGTAAGAGGGCTTCTCTTTGCAAACACTGGTTCTTCTTTGGAGTCCTGGCAGCGTGGCACACTGTAGCAGGGTTTTCCTGGAAGCCAGTGTGGAGGGCAAGCCTCTCATGCATGGGTGCTGGCATCTGCTGCTGGTGGCACTGGGCTCCTGGATTCCTGTGCTTGGCCTTGCTCTGGTTTTCAAGGGACATAGTGCTAGGGTGTATGGTGGTAAACTGGGAGGAATAAAATCCAGCTATCTCCAATGTTCTTAAATACTGGTCTGTTCTTTCTGTTCTGGGTAGATAGCAGCAGATAGATAGTGATGTTCCGCTTGCTTTTTGCATCAGTGCAAGGACACAAGGCCTAGGAACGTAACCTTGCTGATAGACTTTCCCTTAGCAAGCTAAGCTTAAATGCTGTATTCTTTGGAATGTACAGCCCTTCAGAAGAAGCTAGGCTGTGTCACTGCAAGCATCTGGGATTGCGCAACTCCCTCCCCGAGGAGCCAGGCTCTGACAGTACCAAGCTCTTTCCAGTTGCTGCAATGAGTGGGGCAAGACAGGGAATACTGAAACCAAAGGGGCACGCCTCAGAGCTGCAGTTTCCCTGTGCAGAAGGCAGGGGAGGAGGCACAAATCCCCATGCAGACATACCCTCGCATGCTCTAAGGAGAGCAGTGGGAGCTCAGAGGCTTATTCCTGTGTGTTCAGCTCCTGCTCCTTCCCCCTGCCCTGGCAATAGTGCAATAAAACATGGATGCAATGTAGCGCAGCGATTGCAGCCTTCACTGGCCTCTTGGGGCTAATTGCCTGGGAATAACTTTTGTCAGCTGCCGCTTCTCCCTCCCTGCGAACACGCGAGCATCATCTCTGGAGAGAACAGCCGGCACATGGGCAGGCAGAACCGGAGCCTGCTGCTTCTCTCCCTCTCCCTGGTGAAGGCATTTGGTGCAGTTCCGGTAGCAAGTAACCCCTCTCCCCATGGTGGCGAGTGGAGCCTGGTCCCCACATATGCAGGCTTAGGGGAGCTTTGCACACCCCACGGCAGGCTCAGAGCCCTTCCTTCACTCTCTGCCCTGCCCTGCAACTCACCCAACAGAGCCACACTGCCTTCGTGGTCAGTTCAGCCTCTGCCCACCCGACACTAGCCCTGCTTTTCTCCCTGCTTCTCCCCGATGCAGACAGCCCTGCCAATTCTTTTTTGGGGGATTCAGCTGCTCGGTGCCTGCAGGGATTGATGTTCTTTCTCAGGGTGGTTTGAGGCCAGCTTGAGCATTGCAGCTCTGTCCAGAAGCAGAGACCTCATTGCTAGTGGCACGTCGGTGCCAGCTTTTATTCTCATGGGAGCACCACACTGACTGCTCTCACTGGAGTACAGGCGTGGGTAGGGGTGACCTTGGCCCCTTTGCCTGCCCTTACGAGGCTGCTTCCAAGTGCCTGCAGCGCTGAAGCTGCAGTCCCTGACTGGAAGTGGCAGCAGCGGCCGCAGGCTGGCGGGCAGGCTCTGCCGCAGCTGCCCGCGCAGGAGCGTTCCCCGGGACAGGCACCAGCACCTGCCGCCTTTGCAACATCCATGTGTCTGCTCTGGGAGAAAGCAGCTATTAATTACCCTGGGGAAATGACCTCTCTTGGCCTCAGCCCTAGGCCAAGCCACCCTGTGCCCCGGCAGGCTCTGCCCACCAGCCCTGTGTGTGGTGATAATGAGCAGGTGGGTGCAAGGTGCCCTCATTAGGCTGTTGCTCAGGCCCGGGCTCCTGAAAAGCCTCCACATGAGAAAAGAGCCAGGAGAAAGGAGGGCAAGAGCACAGCAGGCTGGAGGTCAAAGGGCTGGAGCAGCTCAACAGGTACAGTCCTTCACTAGCACTGCAGCCAGGGCTGCTTTTGGGTGGTAAAAAAGGGCTACTGGAGCCACCAGCCACATGCAGGTCGATAAGGGAAAGCTGTTTGGTGTGTTGTAGACTGTGTCTGTGGGATAGGAGTGTGCTGGGTGTATACACATTGTGCTGTAAGCATCTGTACAGTACTATGTCCCTGGGGGTGTTCAAGGCCAGGTTGGATGGGGCAACCTTGTGTAGATCCAGGCCTGGAGGTTGGTGGCCCTGCCTGTGGCAGAGGGGTTGGAACTTTGTGCTCCTTGGGGTCCCTTCCAACCCAGACCAGTCTACGATTCTATGAGCATCTACCTTGTGCTTGTAGCACCCACCTGTGATCTGCTTTCACACGGGTGTGTTGCATACCCACGCTGGCACAGGCCAGCACACGTACTGTGACTGCTGCTCCTCTGGGACTATGTGGAGAAACGTGTTTGCAGTGGGATCAGCGAGAGGGGAGATGGCCTCAGGAGTACAGAAAACAGCCCGGTACTTGCACCCCACCTCCGTTTGTGGGTGATACATGTGAGCGTTCTGCCTTGGACATATTTATGCCGGTGCCTGGACGCAGACGTCACGCCCGCGTGGCGCGATGGGCCGAGCAGGGACAGCATGTGTGTGGCTGTAAGGCATTACGTCCCCGCATCCTGGTCGGCAGACGTGTTTGTCTGCAGATCCCTGATATGTCACGTGTGAGTCACTGTTTGCAGGAAAACGAAGCGTTTGGCTGGGATGTCCCTGAGGCTGTGTGTGGGTTACCCTGCCTAGCACGGGCTGGTTTCGCACGGCCTGTTCTGCAGTGTGTGTGTGCCCGGGTGCCTGTTTGCTGTGGGGCCAGCCCTGCCTGCGGTCCCACCGGCTGTGTGCCCACAGCAATGGCACGGTGCCATGGCACAGCCAGCCCTCTGATGTGGCTACTGTTCCTCTCGCTGCTCAGGCAGTTTAAAGGAGGTCGTCCTTGTCCCACTAGAGCTGGTGACTAAGGCAGTCTGGCAGTTACCCAGGATTTATTTGGACACTCTAGAGCCAGCTGCACGCGTTTTTTGGTTTGGTTTTTAGCCTGACTTCATGCCCTTTTAGTGATTGCTTATAACCCCGGAGCAGAGAAGGGAGCCAGCCTCTCTGCTTTCAGGGGAAGGAGAGTACAGCAGCAGCCACCACATGCAAACAAACCAAAAGGGAAGCAAGCAAAAAGAAAACAGCCCAAAAAACCAACCCAAAGCTGAAAACAAAAGTCTCGTGCATTATTTGGCGTGGAAAAGTGCATGTTCTTCATACAATTCCCTTTGACTTTTCAGGGAAAGATTTATTCTCTCCTTGCTCATGGCAGCAGTTTGCTGTGTTCCTGTAAGTCTGGACCAGCCCAAATTAACTGTGCATCCTCAGTGTCTGATTAACTCTATCTGCTGTGTTTTTATTGACCTATACAAGAGAAAAACTAGGTCAAGCCAGGCTGATGAGGCTGGATCTGGCTCTGTAATATAAATCGGTACAAGCAAGGCCATCCATTCACTGAGCCATCAAATGATGCTCTGGGGTGGGTCACCTCCAAAGTGTCCAGGGGACATAATTAGGAACCTTCCCAAGCTGTCAATCAGAAGTGAAGCGTGGTTTGGAGGTAGAGGTAGAGTATCTTTTTTATAGAAGCTGCTCTTTGTTTCTGTGGTGAGGGGCATTTTATCAGCAAGTGGATGAAGCACAGGCACTGAGATGTCTGCAAATAGAAATGGTCCAGCCTGTCTGTGACTCCCCACAGAGGAAGGATAGAGGCAGCTGAAAGAAACCTCAGGGCTGAGAGGAGATTTTTCTACAGAAGCAGGAGGGGAGGGCAGGTGTTTTACCTGGCTCCCTTGCTAGCAGACCTTACTCATGGCTTTTGCCAGGCACAGCCATCCTCTATCCTCTAGTATGATGGAGAAGCTGTTGAGACCGTCTGCCTCTGGCAGTTCTGAACCTCCTCGAACGTTGCCTCTCCTGGTTTGGTTGGATCAGAGCAGGAATCAGCCTGTGACCCAATCTGCTGCTGCCGAGCTCGTCACCCTGCTCTGGGGAGGAAGGAGGCAGCAAAGTCTGTGACAGGCTGATTTCAGATGCCTTAAAGTACCACTCCATCACCCTGGAAAAGCTTTTTGCAGGGAGACTTAGGTGTCTGGTGCTGGAAGTTTCCAGGGCGGGAAGCAGGGAGCAGCCTCAGCTGGTCTGGTCTTCGCCGTGTGATGTGCTGGGAGTGAGATGTCACACAGCATTAGCTTCACGTTCGGTGGGGCGGGGGCGGGCGGCAGTCACGCTGTGGCAGCTCGGGGAGGGGGACAGAGCAACGTGGCAAAGCAGAGGGGGCTCAAGCCCAAGTAGGTTGTGCTGGCGTAGCGGGGGACTTGAGGAGGGGGCACTGGGAAGCGGGTGGAGGAGGCTGCAGAGCTGTAGGCACAGATGGCAGGGGAGGCTCTCCCTGCTCCTCATGATTCCCCGCGGGGCTGTCAGCGAGCCGCTGCTGGATTGGCCTGTGCTGCGCGGAGCAATGCGGGAGGGAAGCTCAGGTCAGCGTCACGTTGGGCTGGCAGGAGCCACGCATGTGATGGCTGGGCAGCAGGGTTGCGAGGGGGAAGCGTCCCTGAAGAAGGTCACCTGGATGTGAGAGCCAGTCGGGACCTGCTTTTGAAGGAGCAAGTGGTTTGGGCAGAGCCGAGCAGGGTGAATTCAGCCGTGATGGCAGATCAGAATGTTTCACTGTACGGGGGGAGGCAGAGGGCTCAGCATCTTCCAGAGTCCTTGGGGATCTTGCAGAGGTGTCAGGCCACAAACGCTTTATTCTTTACCCCTGAGAGTATCTGCCCTCCCTTCCCGCTTTAGTGGGATCTGAAGGGATGCTGTGTGTTGCAACATCCAGGGCAGGAGCTCCTTCTGTGGGGGTGTCACGATGCTGCTGGAGGCAGAAACTCATCTGTTACAAACAGGAACAATCCACCCTCTTTTGTACAGCTATACACCCAGCTCTGTGCAGCAGCAAGTGTCAAAACGTGCAGTAAATGCTGTTCCCCTGGGGAAAATGTGGTCAGTAAAACAAAGAGGAGTACCAGCTTCGATGGAGAGAGACAGACCTGGTGAGACCTGGTTGTTAAAAGCCTGCTGGAGAAGCACTGTGTCCTCCACTGAACCCAGATGTCTATTCAGCTGAGTCAGCTTCCAAGGAGACGCTGCCCATTTCTGCCTTTCCTGGGTGAGGCCAGCAGCTGATGGGAGCGTGGGGTGCTGCTGCTCTCACAGGGTAAGACCAGCACAGGCACATCTGCATCTCCTTTGCCTGCACAGCTTCCAGACCTGCTTCTGCAGGCTGAGCCCCGCAGCAGCTCGCTGTGAGTGATGGCCCCGGCTTCCCGGCTGCATTTACATTCCCCCCGCACGCTGCTGTTGCCTTCCCTTCTTTAGGGCTGTGATTTACTGACGTCACAGATGCAGCATCACAGAACTGAATTTACAGGAGGCTGAATTTACGAGCAGAGAAATGAACCCTCCACACAGCCCCCCTTCTGTGCACACACGCACGCACACGCGTGCACCGCGCTGTGCTCTGCAGCTCCGCAGTGCAGTCACAGGGGGGAAGAGTGGCCACATATGCCCCTGGTTCATGGAGGATATCTGCTCCCATGGCCACAGACAGAAAAGAACGCAGCAGGGAAAGCATCTGGCAAGGGCCTGGGCATCCAGAATTCCTGGACTCTGCCTGTAGACCCTCAAACTGGCACCACAGCCACTCCTGTAAGCTGGACTCCTGGGTTTTGGGTGCGTGTCTGAGAGGAGGAGTGGGCTGTGTCCCATGGTCAGGGCTCCAGGCTTCTTTGTTTCATATTAACAGTCCTCTTAACAAGGGTGTTCCTACGTTTGGGTGATTTCCAAAGCATTTCCAGAAGGCATTTCTCAGCCTCACCATCTCCCATCCAAATCTTGCCCTCTCTCCCACTGAACTTCTGGATAAACTGCAAGATCAGTAAGCCAAACAAAGGAAGATGATCAGAATTGAGAGACAGAGAGTATACAGGTTGTAAGCCAAACTCATAATAGGATGCAGCTCCGTGCAGCTTGAAGTATGGCTTAGTTAGTGCCTGGGTGTGTTGGAATAACTCCATCCTTGGAGCTAATTTAGGACGTCCTCTGCTCTCTGCCTGGGTAGGAAACGGCTTCTGTGCAGAAGGCACTTGTCTGCGACAGATCTCTTGTAAACAGCATGATAGCTTGATGTCAGACATGCTGAAGACATCTTTATCAGGTACTTTGCCAAAGCCCCCAGGGGGAAGCTGTAGGAAGACCTTGGTCAGCAGAGATTTTTCAGGAACAGACTGGCTGAGATTCAGAGTCAGGCTGCATGGAGCCCTCGCTAACCCAAAGGCTTGGGTAGTCTGCTAGCTATTAATAAAAAAGGAGGTCTCTTATACCACACTGCATCACAGCCCCAGCTGTCTCTCAGCAGAGGAGCTTTGCTGAAATATTCTAGGCAGAGGCACTAAAGAAAAGATTATATCAAAAAATGGAGCAGGTTAGAAGAGCAGGGTGGATAGAGGATTTCCTGCTCTGGGGGAAGGTCAAAGCCTTCTTTTCTGGAATGAAAATCCTGGTGGTTTTCATCAATCATCAAACCCCATTTTTATCTGGCCTTAATCACAGTGATTCAAATTCATGGAGGCCTTTTTAAACACCAACATCCCCCCTCCCCATCCCCCTGCTTCTGTACATGTACTAAGTCCCTTTCTCATGAAATGTCCCTGCATAACAGCAGTCCCCAAAATCTTAGTTTAAAATCTGCATGGAAAAAAAAATCCTATGCTTCTTTTTCTCTGGGATTGTGGTTAAGTGAGGGGAGCCAGTCTCCCTTCCTCATGAACAATTCCAGGGTTTGTTGTCTGTAGGAAGCTGGAAGCAGAACAATTTTAGTGGGCATCAGTGCTTCTTTGGTGATGCAGTTCTTCCCAGCCTCTGAAAACAGACACCCCCGTGCCTGCTACCAGTCCATCCATTCATCCATCCTTCTATCCATTCCCATCTCTCCCCACATACCAGAATACCCTCTGGCTAAGCTGGAACATACCGAGCTGTGGAAATCATGCATGAGGTGGAGAAATTGCAGAAGCAGAAGGAGCCTTTACAGCAAACGGTCTATTTATTGATATTTTATTATGCTGTTTAGCAGGACCCCGGTGCCTGTAATAAAGCATTAAGGAAGTGTAGCAGCACATTCTCATTGATCCCATTCAGTACTGTGATATTAGTGTGAGGGCCGGTGACAAAGAAAAGAAATAATTTTGTTCCCCTCCCCTGTGCTGAATTGCTGATGGCAAAATGCCCTGTAAGCCTGAAGATTAGTTACTTGTACTGTGACCCCCAACTGAATGATCACAAACCACATGCAGAAGGGAAAGGCAAGCTGGGTTTTTTTCCCCTCCAGGGATCTAGAGAAATCCATGATGGCTCAGGAGAGCTCTGATCTATCAAGCCTGGAATTCTGTGACTGAAGATGGAACGGATCTGGGCTGATCCTGAAGGGCAGCCAGGGGAGGAGATGAGCTGAAAGCTTCTCTGTGTGACAGAAGTATTTGGAGTTTTGTCTGCTCAGGGTTTTCCCAGTTGCAGGACACAGCAGCTGCTCTGGATTGTAGACTGTGAGCAAACTTCAGTTCCTGGGTCCGTTATCTCCTGGCTGGTCTGTTTGCCTCTGCCCCTCTGGTGACTCCACAGCCATGGTACCAGTAGAGAGGGAGAGATGTGAGCCCATCAGTAACAGACCACAGGGAAGGTGCTACATGTAGCCCTAGACATCCCCTGCCTTCAGGAGTTTATACCCTAAGTACAGGAAAGGTGAGAAAACAGTAGGAAAATGGTGAAACAGTTGCCCAGCGTGCCAGTGGCACAACAGATGCAAACTCTTCCTGCTCACTGAATGACAAGACCAAGCCCCCAGATGCTGCCCACCGTGCACATGAAGGCCCCTTGCTGTTCCTCCCTGGTTCTTCCACAGTGCTTAGCAGCAAGGCCATGGCCAAGCTGGGCATCCTCCTGCCCCTCACCCCACAGAGAGCCCTGTGCCCCAGAGCCCGCCTGCGCCTGGGCAGGGGCTGGTGCCTCGCACCCCGCAAGGAGAGCAGTTGTACCATCAGTGCCAGGAGCTGGGAGCCTCTTCCCAGGGTCCTTGCTGCTCCTCAAGCTGCCAGTCCCCCAGGGATGGGGTTGTGTTCCTGCTTTCTCTTTTATTCCTCCAGATGGGCCTCAGCAGGGCCCAGGAGGGAGTGCTGCTCCTGGTGGAATGTGGCTCCTCTGCCCCCCTCTCCATCTGCACAGCCCTTGCCCTGGAGCGGGTGGCTCTGTGTCAGCCAGCTCCAGATTAACGTGTACAAACACTGCATTAGCCAAATGGCCTTTCCAGAGGGAGGAGCTGCCAGCATGTTTGAGGAGGGATTTAGCTGTATTATCACCTGGACAGCTGGTGTCCTGGACCCGGCGTGGCTAAATATTTACATTGAGGCGTGGGGAATACAGCACGTGGGGTCCCCTCTCCCCAGCCAGGCCCCAGAGTACTCACTGTGGCCATGCTGCTGCTCACCCATGGAGGAATGACCCCCGAGGTCTGATTCCTAACCCTGCTCCTCCACCAAATTCCTGCATGGGCCCATCACCTACTGATGCTCCTTTCTCTCCTCCCTATGAAAATTAGGGTAATAATCAGAGTAGCCCCTGGGATGGCTGGAAAGGGATGAATCATTAGCTCCAGTAATGTTCCCAAGGGCCTAAAGCTCTCATTTTGTGTGTCATGGGGTTCACATCAGCATGAACATGCTCCCTGCTATCTTGGCAATCTCCCATTCCCCCACTGTGACTGTGGGGACACTTAGCAGCAATAATCTTGTGAGCGTGGTGTTAGGAGGGGGAGAATCCGGTAATACCTGGCTGGGATTTTGTGTGGATTAATTAGCTGCCGTTTGCACAGCTCTTTGAAGCTTCGAATGTATTCAAGTGCTAAGTATTGTTATTAAATAGTGATCCATTAGTTCTGATCATTGGCTACAGCTTCTCCATAGCCTCTCCGGTGTCATTTTCAACAGCATCCCATATTTGTCTTTGCTATTCCAAATACGGTTATTAAGGAGATGTAGCAGTAAAATGGTCCATCTGCAGCTTGGGTTTAAGGGTGGTTTTAGTGATTATACCCACGATGGCTGGGTTATAACTGCGCTTAGCAGTAACAAGCCTATTAAAACCTGTACCTTGCTGGTTCGGGGTCACCTGCTCCTGGGTGGCTGAGCACCAGGTGAGCTAAACACAAAGCTTTCATCAGTGGCAGTGTCCTTCACGGTGCCAACACAGCACCTTAACCCCCTTTCTAGTTTGGCAACTGGAATTTTATCTCCACAACCGGGAGAGAAATGTGTGAGGGTGGAGCTCCACGAATGCCCTAATGCAGCCACCCTCAAGTTTGAGACATGTCCAGCTGGTGCTTCAGCTGGGCTGTGGTAACTCCTGGGTCTTGGTGTCCTTCTCTGACTGCCTTTCCTGTGCTGCAGCGCTACGGCCGCTGTCGGTGCAGGATCAGGACCTACCGATGCTGCACGAGCATGGCCTCTGTGCCATCCTACTCCCCCTGGGCTGTGTGGTAAGAGATACCTCGCTCCCAGCTGAGCTCCACAGGGCTAGAAGTCACCTCCCAGCCTGCATCGCTCCTGGGGCTGCTGGCTTGCCCATTTCCAGCATCATTTCCTTCATGTGTGCTGAGCTGGTCCGTCACCTTGCTGACCAGCTGTGCCTGGTGCCAGGGCCACCAACCAACCAGGGGACAGGCAGCTGCCTGATGCTGCCACCAGCCTGAGCATCCCCTGATAGGACCCATCTTTGAGGGAGCGCTGTGACACGTGGCACAGGCCAGCTGTTGGCCTCCCAGGTGTGTGAGCCCAGAGCTCCACACATCCCGGGGGAAGCAGGAGCCTCCCTCCTCCTCTTCCACAGGTCTTGCACAATATTGCTTTGCTGGAGTAAGCCACACCAGGGACAGGTCTGTGGGGCTCCCTGCGAGCTGAGACCAGCTGTCTAAACCAGTGAGGGTTGTGTGCATCTGTGAGCTTGCTCCTGGTAGTTACCAACGGGGAGAGATGGGAGCCTCTGGTGCTGGCAGATCTGTGCGGGTGCGTGTTTCTATCAGCAATCGAGGTTTTATTCTTGTAAACATTCTATTTATTATTAAAAAAACCCCTCTGTACAGGCTGCTGACTTCACATTGCACAAAAAAGTCGTAAACCTCCCGCTAAAAAGTCAGAAAAATGCTATGAGGAGAACAAAGCAGGCATATATCACTGCGTTGGGCCAATCTTAAACCCAGGCACGGCACTGCAAATAAAATATACAGTGCTCCTTTAACCACAAATGTATTCTCAATCAGGGAGAAAAATATATATAATTCAGGATCTGATACACTCTAAATCAAGAGGTGACATGTTCAGGAATCAAAAAGATAAAAAAAGGCTGTGCAATTTCTAAATCATTCAGGCCTCCAAGTGCTCGTTCTTCAACTGATGTTTAAGGGGAGAAGCTTTGGGGACAAGCAAAGGTTGTTATGTGGGGTAAGCAATTTGGAATGCCTCAAATACTGAGACTGAACCCCAGCTTGCTTACATCTGAGTATCGTGCCAGTGGAGGCAGGCAGTACAGCTCATTGCTTTTGCACAGTGTGCTGGTTTTGACTGGGATGGAGTTAAGTTTCTTCAGAGTAGCCAGCATGGGGCTATGATTTGGATTTGTTGAGTAATGACAAACAGTTTTAAGCTGTTCCCCACACATAAAATTTTATCTTTATTGGATGGTTTAACTCTTGCTCTGCCTGATGCAGGCTGAAAACTTCAAGGATGGAAGGAAGCCAGGAATTTCATGCATGAGGTCCTGACTTCGGGCTTATGGGTCCTTTTATCCCTTATTACCCAGGTTATGGCTGGGGCTGCAGTTCCCAATATGGAGCAGAGAAGAGGTTTCCTGACAAAATCACTATTTCCCAACAAGACGAAGCTTTATCCTAAATGTCAAGCTCAATCCAGCAGTGATGCCTCCTTTCCTTTCTCATCTATGCAATCCACCTCTTTTTTTTATCTGCTAGTTTAAGACCATGTTCTGCAAGTACTAGGCAGTACTGGGGCTGCTTTTAAAGGATCTACCTAAAGTGACCAGGGAAACCAAATCCCACTGTTGCCAGGTTTAAGGTTGCTGCAGTGGGTCCACACTGCTGCTGGTGAATTTGTAGAGGTCTGCAGATGGAAGGTGAAAGCTACACAGACACCAAAGTCCCTACAGCAGCAACTGCTGCTCAGTAGAGGTCTGGACAGCATGTAGAGCAAGAGACCTGCCTGGCAGGGGGAACTTAAGCCCTGTCTTAATATATAGGCAAGTATCATGACAGAACCTGGACCTCTTGGCTAGAAGCACCCTATGGTGCTGCAATGCAGAACTACTGTGTGCTTCAGTGTATGTGGTGCTCTTTCAGTGCTATTTAAGTGTAGCTTAACTCAATCTTGATCCCTTAACGATATCATTTGGATCATTTCCAAACCAATATCTGGCTCCTGAGTCTGAAGAGATCTGTTATCCAATTTTTGATCCATTTTCCTGATAAGGTTTATAAATGGGCTTTAATACTACTTTCCCTTCATGCTGAAGGGTTTGGGTGATCACCACTTCAAATTGCATTAGTGTGTTGGTCCATGGTGAGTGCTGGAACACTATACTGGTATTTTGAGGGCTCTGCCAGTGTGTTGGGTCTAACTCAGGCCGTGGCTGCTCTTTGTAATGTGGGGATTTTGCCTAAATTGCAACCCAGGTCTCACTGTACCGGATGCAGTGCAGGCACCCAGGGGTGCCTTGGGGAAACTTGGAGAAGGAAGGGGGTGGAGGACAAGACAGGAGTGTTATTCCTCCTGCTGTACAGCTGGGGGCTCTGAGGGACAGCAGGATTAAGCGCGCTGCCCACAGCCCTGCTGCCCACAGTCCTGCCCACAGCCCTGCTGCCCAGTGCTCTCACTCCTTTCCCAGGCTGGGAGCCCAAAGGGCCCTGGGGGGGTTCCTTGTCCCACTGAGGTTCCAGATTAGGTCTTCAGCAGGTGTAAGTCTGCAAAGCTTGGGCAGTGCTTGTCGCACCTGCTGTCCATCTGCCTTTGGCCTTTGTTTCTCAGCATGGGCCTAGTATTCACCTGGTAACATGTCTGGGGACTTCTCCTTCACAGGGTCACCTACACCTCTGTTTTTGGGGTGGTTTATTGAACAGGCCGTTGGAAATTCAGCTGCACCCTCTCTCTGCAGGCCCGGAGGCCCTGCCTGCACACATGTGGTTTCAGTATAAACACAGAGCGCTGAGATGCTCATTTGAAGAGAAGGTGTAAACCTTTGTGGGGTAAACATACCTCCACGGGCAAGGGAGAATGACTTCACTTCTGACTCACAATCGTTGCTTGTGTGAGCTTTAATCACTCTGCTCTTTGTACTAAGCGAAGGCCTTATGATCAATCAGAACTTTGAAGTTTTGTTATAAAAATGTAAATGAAATGCATTTCTAAATGAAGCTTTTCTCCTGCCTTCCATTCTTCCCCACCCGCTCACAGAAAGCCAGCGGCACTGATAACGCCACGATTGCTTTGCTGGGCCATCGCAGCATTGAGGTGTGTGTTTGCCTCCCTCCTCCCACTCTCTTCACTGCTTCCACTCTTAAAAAATACAAAGAAAGTAAAAAAAAAAGGAGCAGAGCTGCCCCCTGTGCATCTCCAGACATTCTGATCCGACTGGGAGACAAAATGTTCTTCTGATTACAGCCTTAAAAATAAAGATGGGGCTTGTACAGAAGATACTGTGCTGCTGGTTGCTTCTTTTTTAAAAGTTAAGCCTAAGTCCCAAGGGAAGCAGCAAGGTGTGTGCAACCTGCTGTCTGTCTCCATGTGCGTCTGGTACGTGCCACTAGTAACTTCTGCTCTCATTGGCCTCTTTCCTCTGACTCTTAGAAAGAGAGATGGCTCTGAGGTATGAAGTTCCCATAAGCTTCAGGAAATCCCATCTGTCCAAGCACACTGGTTTTGTTCCAGTACCTGAGATGCAGCAAAATAAATCAGCTTCTCAAGCTTGTTCTTCCTAAGCCTGGCCCTGGTGACGTGCAGCTATCAGCCACCTGGCCACAGCCCTCAGAGAAGCACTTCCCAAGGGTTTTGGCCAGGATCTGATCATGGAAAGGAATGGTGCTGGTGGATCTGTGATGGCTAGGTGGAAGAAAAAGAAGAAAAGAAAAGAAAAGTCTAGTGATTAATTTTAAGTTGTTTCATCAAATTCTGCTTTTACTGCCACTCTTAGCAACTTCCTGGGAGGCAGAGCCAGCCAAGCTGGGCAGATACCTGGAGAAAAAACATCTCTTTCATGCCCTAAACCCTTGTTCTGGGCACCTGGATGGATTTTTTGTTTCCAGTGGTTTTCTGCACTCAGATTTGCTGGTGATTTGGGGAAACCTCTTTGTATCCTTAAGTCCCTGCTTCTCTGGAGATTGCTGCAAACCCCTCACTCAGGGCGTGGTGTGCTGCCATCCACTTCTGTGGAGCAAGGGAAAGCTCACTGGGACACCTGCAAGGCTGTGGAAAAGCCAGTCTTGGGAGCAAGGATCCTATATCGGGGAGGTGCCCAGCTGGCATTGGGTTCAGGTCTATCTTTTCCCAAAGGCTTGGGAGAGGCATATGGAAGGAGACACCATTGCAGCAGGACGTGGATAAAGATGTACTTCCTCTCTGAACTCACAGCATTTTTCTTTTTCTTTTTCTTTCCTTTTTTTGTCTGAGCACCCAGCTGAGGGCTTTGCTGGTGGGCTCCATGGCTCCCAGTGCCATAGGCTGAGGAGGCATGCAGCCCTCTGGGAGCCTGAGAATTGGAGCTGGAGAATGGGAGCATCTCTAAGTGCAGCCAGCGCTCCCAGCACACAGCCCCCTGCTCACCACTTCACTACCTGCAGTCCCCTGGGCGCTCAGGGGGCGGGGTGGATGGGAGGAGATGGTACCCAGCCTTTGAGATCACCGTGTTGGCCATGCAACATGAACACACTCGTGCCCAAGCCTGAAGAGCTGATTCTGCTTTCACCTGTGACCCCCCCCAGTGCTCACCCACTCCGGTCCCTGCTCACACAGGGGCGATGCTGGGAGGTCTGTGGCTTTGTGTGATCCCTTGCTGATGGCTGTTTCTCCAGCCAAACCAGCACATGCCTTCAGAGAGCCACAAGCGATTGCAGGCAGTGCAGGAGCCCAGAGGCAAGGGGAAGAGCACTGCCAATTTCTTTTCTCCAGTTTCCCTTGCTGTAGCACTTTTCTGAGGAGCTAATGTGATTTTGGGCAGCTCCACGAGCCCAGAGCAAGGTCCAGCCTTTTCTTAATGCACACAGCATCCATCCCTCTCTCATCACCCCGAGCGGCGGGCTGCCTCACCTATCCCCGAGACAGCTCGGGAGACTAATTGCACACACCAAAGTGCTGACAGGGCACACTCCTGTCCCTGGCCTTGTAATTGGTATTGACGTGGTACTCCCAGGCCCTGGGGTGCTCCAGAGCCCAGCAGAGGTTTCAGTCAGGGAAGTTTGCTTGGTATTGGAATGGACAGGGATATTTCTTACCTGTTCTGTTTGGTCTTTGCTACAGTCAAACTCCCTCTCTCTCTGCCAGTCCTGTAACCACTCGGTTTGAACAACCAGCTGATTTCAGCAGATCCCCCGTGGAGTTCTGAGGGGTTTTGCTAGGCAGGAGAAAGAGAGGGAAATGACTTCCCCAGCTAAAGGATGAGCCGTGTGGTGAGCACAGCAGCAGTGACAAGCTCTGGGGAGCCCACAGCCAGGGACATATGGAATGCTTACCCCTAGGAAAAGCTTCGGGCAGAACCTGCAACTCAGCTGTGTGCGGCACTGAGCCTTGGAAAACGACCCGAGCTTCGTTAGCTGCACAGCTCACCAGAGAATTTCTTTGTTGTCCCACTGGAAATCTTGAATCTGGGGTCGGGTTTTAAACCCTTAGAGGTCCCAGCATCATTTTGCAAACGCTGTTTAGACAGGCTCCTGAGTCACTGGCTGCTTGGAAAGAAATCCCTTTGGATCCTGTATTCCAAATCCAGCAGTGCCCTTATTCCTGAGCAAGGAGCTTTGGTCTCTTCGGAGAGAGACCTGGGACTGGCAGGTCAGCAGATATGCCTGGAGATGTTTTGCCATGGCCCACATCAGTTTATATCTGTGCTGGCTTTCAACCTGCAGCCCAGGGGTTCCAGGCAACCCACTGACTATTTCTGACCATCTGGTGAAAACAAACTCATCGACTTCAGTTTGCTACACAAGGAATTGCAATTCCAGGAAAACATTTTAAGGATTCAGCAAACTGGAACAAACAAACAAACAAACAAACAACCTAGAAGTGCTCTTTCAGGCTAATCCATTTTGTTACCCAGGTCAGCCATTAAGTTTTGAAGTGGGCTGTGATTTGAGTTTGGATCCAGTGCAGATCTCCTGGTTCTGATGTCCACAGATAAATAATCTCCAGGCTGGAGAGTGAGTCTCCTGATGCTGGTTGGTAGACTATACTAATTGATAGCACAGCATCCTTTCTCTGAAAGAGTATTTTACTGAGTATTAGATTTATGCCATTTACTGCTTTATAGATAAAACAGTCACTATCTTCTAAACTGGTGATGTACTTAGAATGGGGAATGACCTGGTTTAGTGGTTTCTGAATCTGATTGCTTAGAGGGCAGTTTGCTTCTAGATTGGAGAGACTGTGCTCTAAATTACAGACCTGCTGCTTTTATGAATTGAGCAGGGTATAGATTAAGCAGGTGAGGAGGCTGACTCGTGCCTTCACATCTTTCAGGATGAGTGGCTGAGGTCAATTCAAGTTCATTACACCATAAGGAGTTTATGATTTCTTTGTTATGGAGGTTCAATATGAATTGATTTTAAAATAAACTTTTTTGGACCAATTTCATAAATTCACTTTATTGTCCAGGCTTTGATGTTATTTTCCATGTGATCAGCATAAAGCATTTCCCTTGCTACCCCTACCACTCTGTATGTTATTTGGACCTCACAGCTCTTCTTTCCTTCCCTCCAGAGCTTGATCAAAAGATGGGCAAGAACCAAAGCTGATTTGAGGGTTCAGATTCCAGTTTGCAGCTGTTGTGGAGGAATCCAGCCAGTACAACACAGTGGGGGAGAGACACTTTTTCCTCAAGCCAATACTTTCCCAGGTATTTTTGTTGGAATTAAGAAATTTCAAGTCCTTTCAATGAGTATTAATAGATGGAAAATTTCAAACTCACAGTCATCATGTGCATCATGGTACAATTTTGATAGTAACACAGCTATTCCCTAGGGAAGTCTGGGATTGGCATTGGGCTTGGCATTGGGGGATCTTTTCCACTCACCCAAGCAAGGAAACCTTACCCACTTTGCAAGTGTAAATGCATTATTAGATAGGTCCTTGCACGAGGGAACCTATAGACTCATAATCCCAAAGGACATGGAACCTACAGACTCATAATCCCAAAGGATTTGCAGAGGTTCTCCAGCATCTAACAGACTGCAGAGACACAGTGCCAGGAACAGCTTCTCCCACCAGCCCCGAGACACAGAAACCTTTCAGAGCTCCACTCTCACACTCTATCCAGTCTCCCAGGAACGGAGCGAAACCAGACAGGGATTTCAGGAGTTGTGTAGGATAAACAGCAAACCAGCGGAAACACAGGCAGCATGATTGGTGTCATGGGGAATCAGGTGGAAGTGGTGTGAGCCTCATTTGGGCACCCAGCTGGTTCAGTTAATTGGGATAACGAGGTTTTCTCCTCAGACTTCTCCTTAGGAAAACATTTTTTCCCATATCCCGTTTATCATTTGCTTCAGACTAGTAACGATCACCTAAAGATGCTCCCCTGGATCACCTAAAGATGCACCCCTGGCCCCTGAGCTACATGTGGCCCTGGGACGAGCGTGGGGGGGGGGGCACAAACGAAGTGTGTTTGAGGCATTCTTCACCCAGCTGTTCCTCGTAAGGCCACGGTGATGACTCAACCACCCCCAGCCCCTGGGGCAACAGGTATTTATTGAGCCGCACAAGCTCCTCCTGGCTTTTTGTGTTGCAAGCGTGGTGCTGCTCGCTGGGTGTCCCGCTTGGGCCAGAGCTTTTTAAGCTTTATTTTTTTTAAATTTAAGCTTTGCAGTTGCACCTCGCTGCGGCTGGAGATGCCAGGGGGTCTCCTGTCCGCTCAGCTCCCCAGCCTCGGAGCCGCGTTGGTAAGGTAGGAAACCTCGTGTTACTTCTGTTGTTCGGTCTCCTGTGCCTTCCTCCCGCCTGGAGAGCTGGAGGGGGGGCGCAGCGGGGGGATGCTGCAGATCTGTCGGAGGGATAAGTGTGGTGTAAAGAGCAGTGATATCTGTCAGCGAGGCAGCAGCTGCGCAGCAATTCATTTCCATCTCTGCCTCCTCATCTGCCCCAGAAACGTCGACACAGCACTTTTCTCTCTTGGGTTGTTTCTTGAGTTGTGGCTGTATTTTTTTTTATGGCTTTCAGCGTATCTAGGGGCTCTGTCGAGGAAAGGACAAAGAAAGCTGGAGAGAGCTCCGAGGGGAAGGTAGCCCAGACCCGAATCCTTCCCCGGCCTTGCCCCTCAGTGTGCAGGGGGTGAGGGAGGGCTGCTAAGGCTGCGCCTCGGGGGGGACTCGCGTTGCTATGGAGGATATCCGGGGGGCAGCCACAAGCTCATCCGGAAATGCCCAGCTCTTGGCTCTGTATTTACAGTCTGTCTGGCCCTCTCACGGCTCCGGTGGGTCAGCCGGGCCGAGGGGTGCTGAGGGTACCTCGGGTGTGCCTCGGGCTCTCCGGGGGTCAGGCTGCCTAAACTGGGGAATAAGGGAATTTGCTGAGGCCACCAAATGTGCCACTGAGTCACTCTACTTGACACCATAAGCATGTAACTTTAACCCCAGTGCTTTGCCTAGATCCCAGTGTCCTGCCCATCTGCACCCGTGGTCTCTCTGTGCCAGAGATGGGTGTCAGCACCTCTCACCCCCTGTGCTGCTCAGTTCCCACCATGTTCAGAGGGGCAGAGGCTATGGCCCCTGTTCTCTGTGGAAATCCATGTCCCACTCTGAGGTCAGGATGGTTTTACTAAACCCAGGATCTTTGTGTTCACATGAGGCTGCTTGCAGCCACGTTCTGCAAAGATGGGCAAAGGGACCACTGGTTTTAGTGGATGAATGTGAGTTGGTCAGCAGGCCTTTGCATCTCCAGACATCAGGATTTGTCAGGTTGGGCACAGATTTATGTCTGTAAGGCTTGGTGTTTCTGCCTGCTGGCTCTATGGTTGCCACAGCATCCTTCACGTTTGCTCCCTTGGGCTGCAGAGAAAGCCTGTGGTGTTCTGTAGCTCCAGACACCCTGGGTTATGCTGGCTGAAGAGAGGTTGCTAAGAGTTATTTACAGAGAAAGGGGAGGAAACTGCAGCACACACAACTATTACAGGCAGTAGTGATGAAAAGCAGCAGGCTGAGTACCTGCTCTGAAGTGACACCCTCTCCTGAGTTTCCTCCCCTTGCTGCTGGTGCTTGCTGTCAAGATTGGAGGTTCATTGCCTCATGTCTTTGCTAGAGAAGATTCAGGAACTGGTTTTTGTGTGCTCTGATGGGGTGTGGGGATAAATATCTGAATATATCTGTGTGTTGGTAATTCACTTGGTGTCTCTGCTCACATTTGAAAGTGTTTCCTTTAGTCTGCAGTCAATCATCGCGGTTCTGCTCTCTGCAGTGCAAACAACATCTATCATCTGGCAGGGGAAGTTACGGGAACGCTTTGTTACCTGTTCCCCATCACTCCCAATGCCCAATAGCTGTGATGCTGAAGGGTTTAAGTGGAAGCAGTGTGGGTTTACCCAGGTGTTATGCTGGGATGATTAAAAATGTTTGTTGCTTTAAGCTGGGAGTGTGTTGCTGGTAAAGGCTTCTATTGCTTCTGTGTGTGGAGTTACTTGGTGTAGCTGGGGCTGGCTTCTCTGGAGCTGCATTATGCACGTTTGGGCTTCAAAGTCTGTTGTTTCAGTGGAACTAGGCTGGTTTATGCCGGCTGAAGATCCGTTTCTAAAACTGTTTAAAGCTTAGCATTCCTCTCTCAGCATCCCTGCGAGATAAGGATTTACTGCAGCTGTTTGAAAAATGCAAATTTTTTTTTTCAGGAAATATGTTTTTTCATAAAAATGCTTCTTCAGTGAGTGAAAATATTTCATGAGCATCTTTAAGGTTTTGATGGGAGATAGAATCCCAGAAAGCAAAGCATTTTTTGAGCTTTCTTTTTTAGAACACTGGGTTTGCTCATGGCCTCAATTATTTACATTTTCTTTACTGATAAAACCTGTTCTAAATGTAAGCAGGCAAGTTTCTCATGCACACAGAAATGGGTATTTTGGGGGACCCTCTTCTCAGTGAAAGAGTTGCATTGTGTTAGAGTGTTCTAGCCAGCCCTGTGACAAGCTTAAACCTAAAAAAAGAGAAAATCCTGGGTTCAGTTTTTGTTTGGCAGGTTTCTTTTTTCTATTATCAGCTTCTGCAAAGCACTCCATGCTTCCCCTCCTAGTTAAAAGGCAGAATCAATACCCAAGAAGGGTCAACTAGCTTACAATTCATTACATGTATGCGCTTCTCACTGACAATGCAGTTCTTGTTTCTCATTTTTCATGTCAACTGTTTCTCGGGAAAAAACAATAAGAGAGAGAAAGACAAAGAGACAGAGAGATTTACCCAAGTCATCAAGTGAAATGAGAGCTGACAGGTTCTCTAATGTTACATGCCCAGAACAAAAAGGATTCCTCTCTCTGCTCCTCTGCAAATGTTTGAGAATCCTTTGTGTGCTACTGCTATTCACTGGGAACCTCAGCTCCAGGATTCCCTGGTAATTCCTTTAGAAATGTGCCCAAGATGCTCCTTGGTCTTGGAAGAATTATTCAGCTGATCAAAGGCAAGCAACAATGAATTGTTTGGATCTCTTCCCATCTTTGTTGCTGAATGTGCCCAAGTTCACTCAAGCCCATAAATACTTCTTTTCCCCTCTGTTTCTTTCCTTCTTGCAGGGCAAGGAGAAGTAACTTCAGCTGGGAATGGTCAAGATGCAGAACTCCAGGAAAGTAGAACCTCCTCAGCTAATTAAAGCAGGCTAAACATGTACTATGCTAACAAAGTTTTAGCCTAGTTCAAAATTCTCCCAAGTTCAGATAGGCTTGCAAGTGCATTTCAAGGTCATAACCATCTCCACTTGAGCATGTCTAGCTGGGAGCTGTAAATCCAGGGGTGAAACCTTGGTTTGTGCTTCACACTTCAGCACATGGAGACAGTTTTCCTGGTGATGAGATTGCAGAGACTGTTGGAGGCTGGTGGGGATGTCATTTCAGCCCTGGGGCAACATGTTTAAGGGGAAGTTGCAAACCAAGGCTGAAATATAACAGGACAGCTCTGGAGGTCCTGGGGTGTCTCTTTGCTGTAGTGCTAGCTCTGCTTTTGTTGGCAGAGCTTCCACAGACATGTAGGCAGAAGTCTCCCAGTGAAAAGCTTGTTGATTGGAGACAGAGGCTGGGTCTGGGTCTGTTCAGAGACCGTTTTGGATCTGCTTGATCAGAGCAAGTGCTTGCAGGGGCTGGGTCACAAAAGCTTCAACTCCCATAAAGGGCAGAGAGACTTTTTTGCACAGTTTTGTCCTGAAGGTTGCTTTGAGCCATGCCTAATTTATCTGTGGAGTCCAGGGGAGGAGACATCCCTCCCCTGCGCCCACCAAACACACTTGAGCAAAAGTCTTCCAGTTTGGGCCGATTTCTGCAGCTGTTTGATGTGGTAGTGCAGAAGGTCCCTTTGGGTTTCTTTTTGCCTCACCTACCCCAGTTGACTTCCACCTGGGAAGTCAAGCATTCAAGGGTTGAGGGGGGCACAGTGACTGAAAAAGAGCCTCCTTAGTCTTTTCTATCCCTTCCCCTTGAGGCACAGCATACACTGCCAGCCTGGATGAACTCCAGCACTTTCCTGTCCCCATGAGAGAAATCAATCACTCCCAGAACAGACTTTTTGCTAGAAAGTGAGCTGAAACCTCTTTCCTCCCCTGTCTTTCTGTTAATTCCCCCTCCATCTCCTGTGTGACGATATTCCCTCCAGTCCTTACATGCTGCAATGCATCTGGAGAATCATCCTGCAAGTCAGCAGTGTCTGGGGGCTCAGAGCCTGCCAGTCACAGGGAAAGGAGGTGAGAAACGAATTCTAGTCCCCAGCAGTGGCTGAGTGGGGGTTGGAGGGGGAAGCATAGCTCCTGCGAGCTGATGACTCTTAATTTCTGCCCTGAAAGTGAAAGCTCAATCAGAGAAAATCCTTCTTAACTCTTGTAACCTAAATGCAAAGTAGAATCGCTGGGCTGAGCAGGTTTTATGGCAATGCTGAACTGGGGTATTGTCAGCACCTATGGAAAGGAATGGAAACTGGGGAGATGTTTTGCAGTGCTAATTAATGGAGGAGCCTTTGCATCTTCTAGGTGGGGGAGGAAGATCAAAAGCCAATTGATTCTTCTGTTTCTTGTACTGTGCTAAATGAATCCCCTCTCTGGGGCTCCTGGCACTGGTCTGCACGGGGCAGGAAGAATCTGCATCACTAGTCTTTCTGTTTTTCTCTCATCTTTAACTTCTGGATTGCTGCTTTTTGCCTCATTGGGATAATTGGAGATTGGTCCCAGCTAGAGACAGCACACCAGGTGGGATGTACAGGTTTCCCAGGGATGCTGAGAAACTCCTCTGGAGCTGGTGACTAGCTCATGTGCTGGAGGACCAACTGACTACTAGCCATGAGGTCAGGAAGGGATATGTCCTACCCTAAAAAGGAGCTACTGGGTGAGCTCAGCATGCGAGTTGTTGATGCAGAACCTGATGTGAGCCGCTGCCCACAGAATTTGACTGAGCAATTCACATCCCTGGGGCAGGATGGTGAAAACTCCAAGTATTTACAGCCCTGCAAGCCAGGCTGGCCTGTTCCTGTGTTAGAGCCATGCAGCCAGCTGTGCTTGGCTGCACTGCAGAGCAGCTTGCTTTGGCAGGGGAACAGGCCAGCCTGGGTCAGCAGCCTTGTCCCCATCAGGCTTTTGACACAAAATGTGTTCCCCAGGTTGACTCAAGCTGTGGGGTGGGACCTGCTCACACAGCTGGGACAGTTTGTGGCCCTCTGAAGCTGGCACATGCCAGACCAAAGCCATTTAGTCTTCTCCCCAGTCAAAGCCTGATTGAAGGCCATGGAAATCAGTAGCATCCCGTGTCCCAAGAAGGTCAGGTCCTCTGCCTTGATCCTTCTCCAGTTGGATATAATCCCCATGGCTGCTGACAGCTACTGCTCTCTGTATTAGTAGAAAAAATATGCAGAAATAAACTACTCATGCATCTCCTCCTCTTAGAGTAGCATGACTTCCCTGTCATGTTTCCCATGTTTTCTCCTAGTACTTGATGTTTGCAAGTCTCTTTGCTTTAAGCCATGTCGGCTGCAGGCCCGGAACACGCCATAGCTACGATATTCTTTCACTCACTCCCTCTCCTCAGCTTGAGTGCCTAATTTGCTCCAGACTCTGCTTGAGCAATTTTTGGAGAGTACAGTTTATATTTGTGTATGCAAATAAGCTGAGCAAATATGCTAAGGAGCTCCAAAGATAGATTGGTATGCTTAAAGTACATGCCAGCCCACAGTAAAATCATCCCAGGCCATTCTGGTCAATTAACCCCTCTGCTGCCTGCAGTGTAGAGTCCGTTGGATGCTGGACAGCACTAGGGGAGGACCCTCCAGCCTCCTGGATTGCTGTGAAGAGCTGGGAATTGCTGGCATCAGCAGTAGTGTTCTGCAGGGCGAGGCAGAGCAGGACATGCTGCTTGGCCCACGGTTCCTTGTAGTTATGTATTCAAATATTAGTTGTCTCTTGCATCCTTCTCATTGTTGAACAAGCAGTTCCAGGAGCTGCAGAAGCAACAGAGCCAGCTTTCCTTCAGACTTGTGATTTACGTTGGAGTCTCTGGTGTCTAATCAAATGTGTGCTCCTGAAGCATGGTGCCTGGAGGAGAGTTCATACAAACACCCTTCCCTGGGGATGCTCTGATGGCTGGTAGCAGAGCTGGGCTGAGTTGTGGCCTTTTCTTTGGGAAAGCATTTGACCTGGCTCCTCAAAATCTCTGCTGGTGGTTATAAAATGTCTAAAAAAGCTCATTTCCCTTGAACTGGTGGGTATATGAGATGTGTTGACACAGGTTCAGATGTCTCCTGAAGAACAGGAGCTTTGCCAATCTGCGTTGGGTCCCTGTGGGAGGGGAATCGAGCTCTTTGTCATTCGCTGGGCTGGCTGCACGCAGGGATGGACTGGAATAGCTACTGCAGAATAAGCTGTTCAGGCAGAAGCCTTCCAGAATAGTTGTCTGCATGGCCACGCTCTCTGGAACATAACTGACTTGACTGTAGCATAATTGCTTCACTTTAGAAGGATGCTAATTACTTTGGAGTGGTTTTTATTCTGGAATAAAACCCTGCTGTCATAATGCCCTTTGGGAGGCATGATGGAATAGTTTCTCCAGGAGTCACTACTCCAGACACTTTCCTCTTGTAGATGAGGGTCTGAAAAGGCAGCTGACTTCTGGTGCTGAACCTGTGTGAGTTGAGAAAGGACCTGAGCAGGTTTCTGTGCTGTTTGCAGTGCAGGGTTATTTAACCTTAGTGTGTGTGGAAGATGATACAGCTTCTCATTATGTTTTTAGCTCTGTTTCTGAAAGAAATGAGGTTTACATAATCTGCATATGTGCTTCCTATAGCTTCTGTGCTGTTAACTCATTTCAGCCATGGTTAGCAGAAGAGGGGAGGCTTGCAAGTGTTAGATTCCTCCAAGCTTTGGGCTGGGTGAAAGAGGGATCCAAGGGCACCTGCATGGAGGGAGGAGCTGCAGCATGCCCCGTTGTCTGCATGCTGCTATGGCCAAACCTTTCCCTGCCAGAGGGAAAGCTCTCTGCTGGAGCCCAACACCTTCCCAAAGGGCAAAGCCGACAAACACTGGATCCATGGGACTGACCTCTTGTGCTCATAAAGACTTTTATTCTTTGTTAGGTGGTTTTTCAGCTTCACAAACTGTTCTCTCTAACACTGACATGCAGCCAGCTCTGGGAGAGAGAGGTGTTGCCCTTTCTATTTTCTATTCTGCTTTGCTGTCCCAGCCTGAGTCACAACCCAGGCTTGTTTGTGACAGCCAGAACACTTTCCTTCTGGTCCTCCCTCTTTGCATGGCTTTCTTGTGTGCCTGCAGAAGGGGAACTCTGCAGCAAACATCCCTGAATGGAGTCAGATGGCATCTCAGGGTGGTGTGGTGGCTCTGCAGATGTACTGCTGTGCTTGCAGCCAGAAGGGATCTCACTAGAAGGCCTTGCTGGATGGTGTGATCTAAATCCTGTCCTCTCTGGTCTGCACAGTGGCAGGATAGGATGAAAGGGGGATGGGGTGGTGGGGAAGGTCTGTTTTCAGGGCTTTGCTCCCCACTGCTAAAACAAACCTTTGGGCTGAGATGAATTTTGCTTGTGCCACTGTGCTGAGAGGCATCACCTATGACTGCACATGGTCTGTTAATCTGTTAGCTCAGCCAGTGAAGAGAGAACAGATGAAGTAGGTTCTTCTGCCTGGTTAGGAGTCCACTTTGGGACATGGATGGGTTGCACTGCTGCTTAGCAGCATCTCCTTCTCTTGGTTAATGGTCTGAGGAGCTGGTCTCAAGTGAAGGTGTCTACATTCTCTCTGCAGCCTGTTCAGCCACACTAAGTCCCCAGTGTGGTGAGGTGATCTCAGCAATGAGTAGCAAGCATCAAAAATGCAAATTATGTAAGGTGGAGCTGGTAACCAATTGAAGAAGGTGAAATGCTCCAGGGAAGCCCAGGGCTGGGAATAGGGTTTAGAACAGAAAAACAAACTGAGGAAGGCAGCTCAATCGACCCTCTGGCAGGTGCCTGGAACTGCATCTGCTGAGGGAGTAAGGTCTCCAGATGGAGCCCTCAAACAGGACAGGCTGGGGGCAGGTACCTTCCTGGATTTGAACAAGCTGGTGCTTCCTGGTGAGCATTTCTGAGCAGAGTATGGATCCTCACTCAGTGACTCTGCAGAATAATGTAACAGGGTGAGGGAGCCCTTGATTACCAGAGAGACAAGAGAATGGATGATGCCAGGATGCTGCTGCTGCCATCTACTAAGTGGTACCACAGGCAGGTTATGCTCTGACTCGCTAAGGCATGGGGGGCAGTTCTCTGGGTCACAGGGACCCAGAGTGGATGTGCCTTTGGGAAAGGACCTGCTTTTTGAGTCTCATCATGTTCATTTGGACTCTCTGAGCAGTGATGAGAGATCACCACAGCTCAGGCAGTGCTGGGCTTGTCTGTGGATGGGTGGCAGCAGCGAAGGCAAGGCAAGAGGTTTGCTTTTGTGCCTGTACTCCTGGTGATGGGGAGAGAGACTCCTCTGCTCTCAAGTCATGTTACAGCAGAATCAAACTCGATGTGCAGGACCCATTTCCAGCCAGGTAGCCCTGAGTCCAGCAGGGGCAGGTGATCCCCTGACCCATGCCCACCCCTGGCCTGCCAGCAGGCAGGGAAAGGGGATGGGAAAGGGCTGATTGAGGTGCTCCAAGTGAAGCCACACGTGGCTCCACAGAGCCTTGTCCCCTCTGTGCCCTGGTTTCTGCTGGTGCATGGTGACAGGGAAGTGCCTGTGGGAAGGGCTGGCACCTTCTGTGGGCTCTGGGATGTGTTCCCAGATCTGGGCACAGCAGGGATCTCTTTGCTTGTGTCAACATTAGAAAGCAAAAGCCTGACACAGAAACATTGAAGAATTTCTTGCCCAGCCCAGCTCCTGTGTTTTTATTTCAGTGTTTATTTGTTTCCTGACATGAAGTGGAAACCTTTGGTCAGTGTTTTGGCTGGTGCTCTGACACTGCCATGTCTTCCTTTCTGTCCTAGTCAGGTGCCTCTGCAGGCACCCACACCTGATGGAAAATGCTGGGGGCTTGTTCTGGGTGGGGGTAACAGCATTCTGCTTACAGCTTTGCCAGTTCAAGGGGCCAAGGGCTGCCCTTTGGGAGAGGGAAGGGTGTAAAAGCCTTCTGCAGAGCTGCTAAAGGTCTGATCATTTGGCTTAGTAAATGAGATGATGGTGCACAGAGTTGAACAGAAGTAAAAACAATTTGGCTAAGTTTATGCTCAATGATCCAAGGCTTAGCTTGAGTCTTAATAATTTTAATGCAATTACCCTTAGTATTATGGTCTGATAAATCAATGCTCCAAGCAGACATCAGGGAAGACTTGGATATGTTTGCTGTCTCCTTTTTTTCCCTGTCTGTTTCTGGCTGCTGTATGAGGCAGGGCAGTGGATTAGAGGGAACATGGGTTGGACCCAGCACAGCCCGTATTGCCAGCAATTAAGAATTCACCCCTTCTATATCACTTGTGTTGATAAACAGCAATGCCCTGGGTTTACTTGACAAGCAAGCCTAGCTCTGTGTGGCTTTCCACTGTTGCTACAGCACTTATTTCAGCTGCTGCATTCTCAGTGGTGTGAGGGCTGAGCAGGCTCCTTGCTGCCTTCAGCAGCCCCTCTCAGTGATCAGCAGGAGGGTTGGTGTTTGATCTTTGTTGCCCAGGTGCTTTTCTAGCTTGATTTGTGTCAAACGTTCTGCTGCAGTTATGCCACTTTTTGCAACCCTGTGATACATCAGTAACAAGACAAAAAGGCTGGTTTGTGAAGATGAAGGGCTAATCCTGGGAGAGAAACAGGGCCTCTGCTCTACAGACATGCAGAGACTTGTTCCAGTTTATAGTACCAAAGGTTTGTCCTGTGTATTGCAAGTTGCACCATCTCTTCTAGTTCTGCTCTTAACACAGGCATCTTTTGACCTGGAGCAAACATTTACTTCCCTGAGCTTTGGTTTCTCCATCCCTGAATGGGATGTTGGGATCCATCTGCACCTGTCAGAGCACAGGGTTCAGCCTAATTTACTAAAGTCCACAGCATGCTTTGAAAGCCTGGATAGCAGCTGAAGCAAACACAAGCTGGATGAAGCTGTACTTCCCTGAGAAGGGCACTGAGGCAACAGCCAGCCCTTCAGGAGGCTGGGGACATCAGAACTGGGATTGCTTTAAATAACTTGAGCTCTTCCTGCTTATGCCTGTTATTTTACATCTTTAAGCACCTACAATTTGCTCTGAGACCTATGCCTCTCTCCATGTGCAGGAACTGATGCTGGTAACAGCAGGAGCTGCCTGCTTGCATGCATTATTTATGATGTGGCCTCTAATGCCTGTGCTGAGACAGGACAGGGGGTTTCCAGGAGAGCTTCACCCTGACAGCTGTCAAGATACCTGAGTGCTCTGCAAACTTAAATGAATTTCTATTTGCAGAACCCTATATCTGTTCTTTAACTATTTTTCTTTAATGAGCTCCAATTTTTTAATTAGGCTCTTTGTGTCAGCATGGAGATCACTGCTGAAGTGCACCCAAAATACTGTTTATTTCTTCCTATAGGTAAGATACGTGGGTTTTCCTCTGATTTTCCTTTACAATATCCTAGCTTTCTTTTCTGAAGCAGGGAAACTATCTCAAAATAAAGTCCCCATCAGATTTTTGTCTAGCAGACAGGTCCCTGGCATGGAGACTCTTAGCTGAACTAATAAGCATATGACAGTCATAAGCTGAAGATAAGGTCATAAAACAAAGTTCTGGGCAGCCCACCTGCACTGACTAGAGTAAATCTCAGTGGAAGGCTGGAACCAAGGGAGGAATGAAGACTGGAGGTGAAGCTTCTCTCAGGTCTGTGGTCAATGGCTTGAGCATGAGGAAGCAGCAGAGTGTGTGTTTATCCATCAGCATATGTTTAAAGAATTGATTCCCTCTGGTAGGCTCTTGTAAAAGGCACACGTGAGCTGGTGCTGTAGGGGAATTGGAGGCTCACTGTTGTTTGACAAGTATATTACTCCAGCTGCCCCTGACTTATTTACAAAACAAGAGTGTGATGCAAGTCAGTGCAGAAGGGCTGCCTTTCTTCCAGCCCTTCAGAGCTGGCCTCCATTTGGTTGACATTTAAAATGGATGAAGGAAAAATAAATCTTGCTTCAGAGGCTGTACTCTTGAGGAGATAGACTTAAATTTAAAATACTAGGAGTGGAAGAACTGAGGTTTATGTTTCCTGGCTGTGCCAGCAGGGATGGGAATGTGACAGTCTCTTGCCACTTCCACACTCCTCATCCAACTGTTGTGGTGCTGACACAGTAGTATGAACACCTTGGGCAGAATAGGTGTGGAGGTATGTGCCAGGAGAAGCCTTACTCCCTGTCTGGGGCTCACTGGTGCCAGCTGGGAGAGATGGGACCCGAGCCTGGCAAGGGCAGTGTGGCCAGTTGTTTGTGCCCCAAGTCCCTGGGCTGTGCAGCTAGCAAAGCCTTTGGTGGGAGCCTGGATTTATGGATTTAGCCTCATCCTTGTCAGGCTCAAGTGCCTTCATTTTCCTTTTCAGGATCTCCAATTTCAGTTCCCATTCTCCCTTATTTGCTTTAGCTCTCTTATTTCTGGTCCTTCATCCATCTGACAGGTTTTGTAAATCACCTGTAGAGTTTCTCCTCTCTGACCACCAACAAGGAGGGCTAAAGCCATTAGCCTGCAGTGTCTCTGATTAGGTGATGTCCATACCTCTATTTGTTACTGCTTCATGGCTGCTGTTCTGTGCTGGTTTTCAGATAGTTGAAGCTTAAGGAATTGTGGCTTGGAGGCTGTGTGCCTGAAGGAACTTCACTGGACCCTTGAAAAATTACCTAATGTAGTGAGATACAGTTGTCTGGTTATCTAAGTGTTTCTTCCTTGCTTTTCCAGGGAGGAACTGCTGACTCCTATCAGTTTTTGACATGATAACCTGTTTCCTCCAAGCTATACCTCTTCATTCTGCCTTTCCAATGGCCAGAACTCCTCTAAAGCAGAGGAGGGTATGAAAAGGCCCCTCAGTGAATGCTTTCAGCTATAATTAGATAATAAAAATCCCTGCTGCAAAACCTTCCCATATGATATCTTTCATTCCCTTCTATATACAAAACAAACACATTCTGTCTGCTTATTTACAGAAGACTTCAGAGCAGCTGATGCTTCCTCCATCCAGTGCAGCCAGGCCTGAGGCAGAGGTGGGCAATGTGGGTCCTGCACAATACAAATACTGAGGCTCTTCACTTCGGTTCTTTACTAGCATGGGTTTGTGCCCTACTCTTCCCACTCCTTCCTCAAAGATAAAGAGCAGAGCCCTAGTACTCTAAGGCTTTTTCTGTACCTAGAAAGCTCTCTGCAGGGCCAGGTGTTTGGATTCACTAAGATCTGTGCAGTGGGATTGTCTCCTGGGGTAGGGATCTTGAGGATGCCACAGCAGAGGGTACACTGTTCTACCTGTGCAAATGTGGTGATACCTTAGAGAGCGTCCCTCTTGTTTGGGATGCTTTGAACCCCATTGTTAATGACACAAAAGGGGTCTGCACTGTGCATATATGGCAGTGTCTTAGTGATAGGAGACATGCTCTGGCATCCATGTACCCACATGCTTTCAGTGAAGGTCATTTTCCTGCATCAAGTGTGTTAGCATGCATAAGAACCCTCCTCAGCCAGTGGTGAGACAGGCAGAGTCCTCAGAGAATACAGGATGGCTAAATGAAATGTTCACTTGTGTGTTCCTGCAGAACTGAAGTGGGAATCAGCTCTGACTCTGTAGCACATTCAGCTTATGCCTCCTGTCTTCAAACTCCAATGCAAAATTCAACAGGCATCAGGCTATAGAAAACTACAGACACATCCTGGGAAGCACAAAGATCATGTCCTGTCCTGAAAGGCAAGGCACAAATAGACCTGGAAAGAATGCCTACAAATGAGCTCTCACTCTGTGGTGTGAGTTGACAGGCCTAGCACCACAGGTCCCTGCTGCTGAGGGTCCTGCTGAACATCACTGGGGTATGGGCTTTCTCTATCCATCTGCATCTTAGGAGCATGGGTGTGCTTCTCAAGCTCTCTAGCCATGCCCCAGAAGCAGACTTTTTCCCATGGGGGGTTGATTCTTTGAGGGTTTGTGATGCCCTTGGGGTGTGGAGGCAGCCTGTCCTGGGGAGAAGGCGTTATCAGTGGCCTCACAGATGAGGAGGCAGAGCGTGCAAGCGACTGGCTCAGTTACTCCAGATTTCTGGCTGTAGCCCATGTCCCTGCACTCCCCTGCCCTTGAAAGCAAGGCAAGATAAAGAGATAGTGTGTGGATGGCAGAGAGAATGAGCTGTTTCATTAAAGTGTGTGAAAAGCCTCTCTGTTTTTCAGCAGTGATGAGATGAAAATATATCTGGGCGCACACAGAAGCCTGATCCCAGCCCTGTGGGCAGCACAGGCTGAGATGAGAGACTGGAGGAATAAAAACTTGTCGCTGCTGTTATGAATTCACTGTGCCTCCAGGTCTGAGGGGTTTCCTTTACTTGATGACACTTTTTTAATATAGTGTATTGAAATAATTTTGAAGGCAAGATTACAGGCAGTACCTGGCACCTGCAGAGGCTTCTGGATGGCAAATCCCCTCTTTTGCCATGTGTTCTTGTCTCCTGTGGCATCATCTGAAAGCTGATATCACATGATATCAGGAGGAATATCCTTCCAAAGAGCCCTGTGGCTTCATTTGAAAGCTGCATAGTGAAGCATTTACATGCTTCATCTTCAACTGAGCTGGTCTTTCTGAGGAAGCCCCTCACCTTGTGTTGTGCCCAGAAGTAATCAGTTATTGCTGTCAGATGAGGAGGGGAGCGTGCATGGAAGAAGGGTACCACAAACCTCTGTCTCATTACCCCTCAGGGGCAGGTTCTGTGGGAACACATGTTCATGCTGTGGATCAGAAGAAAATGTTGAGAAGCTCATGCTCACTTCTCTGAACGAATGGAGCTATTGCTTTTAGGCAGGCATAGAAAGCAGGCTGAGGGTAACCTGAAAGCAGGAGCCACAGCTCCTGGCTTCTGCTTTTGGATGTTGAGACCAGAATGTCTGGGGATGTGGGTTAGACACAGGCACTCAGCTCTGGATTTGTGAACCCTGAGGATGAGGAAGGCTGCTGAGATGTGCTTTTCAGGGCAGTGTAACACTGGAATTTCCTCTTTTGGGCTGGAGATGGTACAGCCAAAACCCCTTTGCTGCCCTCTGCATGTGACATTTGGTGCTCAGCAAGTGCATCCTGAGATATTCTGTTAAGTGTTCACTGGCACCTCAGCAAACTGAAAATGCAGGCTGTTTCCCAGGCTGGAAGCAGGCTCTTTGCCTGGCCTCATCATTGACACTGGAGCTTTTGAAGCCAGCACATACTTCTGGACACTAACGTGGGATCTGAAAGCCATGTCTCTCTTGTTCCCCCCTCCGTGCTGTTTTATAGCTCACCTTTAAATTCTCCTTAGAGAACAGAACAGGCACAGAGGCAGCGCAGAAGGGCAAGAGATTATAGCATCCTTGGTGTCAAAAATAGCTGCCTGAAAAATTCTTCCCCCTGCTGCTTTAAGCTAAATTATGATCAGAAGTTGCTGTCCTCTAACTTGACAATGTAGTGCCCTTCCTTCTGCAGCTTCTCCCAACCCTTGCTGGCTTCAGGGCCTAATCCCTTCCTCTCTTGTCAGATATTGCAGGCAGCGAGTGCCAAGGCTGTGCTGAGGGATCAAACACCCCTCAATGAATGTGACACCAGTGGCTTCATCAGTTACAGCTGTAGGTGCCTTTGAAAAGCTGCCTTACAGTGGGGAGACAGTGGGAGAGGAGGGAGGAGAGGGGCCATTGCTGGTGGAAGAAAGGGGAGAGGTTGGTTTGTGTACTGATGCTCAGCTTAGCCTTACACTAGTGGAACTGGGTGGTTTCTGCTGCAAATGAATCTTGCTGGCTTTATTTGGTCACTGGACTGGTTTAGGTCATTACTGGTGGTTGCCTTTCAGCTGGGCCTGAGTACATCCCTCCCTCACTTTCTCTTCCTGCTTATATTTTAAATAAAATCTTCAGGGCACATTCTGTCTGAACCGTGTTCTGTCCCCTTCTTACAGAGTCTAAACCAAAAGCTGGACTTGCAAAGAGACAGGGGTGCCAAAAGAGACAGGCCTCTACTTCCTTTTGCTGCTTTGGCCAAGTCTGCTGCTGCTCCTTTGCACAGAGCACCCTGGGTCCTGGGACAGCACCCATCTCCTGAGGCCACGCAACAGGGAGATGACACAGGGCAAGGTTACCTGGCTTGTTCTCCTTTGTGGTTGTGGTCACTGCAGCTGATTCCAATTCCCAAAGCAGGGCTTGGAGCCTGAGGATTTCTTTGCTTTACTAATCTCCTTAATAGCTGCCTGCAAACACAGTGTGGGTGCTCTGTGGAGCAGACCCTGATACCACTTTGTGCCCGCAGCATCGCTGTGCTCAGAGTGAGGGTGGGTCAGCAAACAGAGCTGCTGTGCCACACTGTCTGCAAACTCATCTGCTCTTCCTTCTGCTTCAGTCCCTGGTGTGGGAGTCAGAGCCTGGTGAGGGCACAAGGCTTCTACAGCTGCAGAAAGTTGGACTACTTGGGCTGAGTAGGCAGCCCTGGGAAGAACAGTGGATGTGCTGAGGAGGCTTTATCCCCTCGCTCAGTGCTGTTGTGTGTGCTGCAGCTTGGGTGCCTGGGGTGTCGTGGGGACTGACTGGCACAGGCTGTTGTTTGGGTTGGAGATGGCAGATGCTGTAGGCTGATCAATATTTTAATCAGTGCTGCATGCATCGCTGTGGCTTTGTTGCTGAACTGGGAAGAAAAGAAGGCAAGAGATGGGCTTGAGTGTTAGAGCTCTGCTTTCTGAAAAACTAAATCAGTGAGCCAGGGAGGGGCTTGGAGTGCAAGGGAGAAGGTGGCAAGGCTGGGGAAGGAGTGGGAGAAGAGGCCAAGTCTTCCACTCTCAAAAGAAGGGCCCTAGCACCAGCTTTGGTGTTGGAGTGTGTGATGTAGCTGTTCCTGATCTGAGGAAGGGAGCTGGGAAACACAAACCAGCTGATTGGGGTGAGTTGTGACCACTGGATTATTTATGTGTCCCCCACCCCCTGCCTTGTCTGAGCTTCCTTTTAACTGGTGCAGGAGGCTTGCTCAGGATGCCAGCCACGCTGCTGACAGACATTGCAGGGAGCTCTTTCTTTGAATCCTAATGAAAGTCCTGGGAGTGCTGTGGCATTCTACATGCTTTTACTTTTTTCTTTAAATAAAGAGGACTTACCTCTGTCCACAGTGTTCCAGACAGATGAGATCTAACAGTGAATGTGAGGTTCATATGGTCCCAGGGCTTCTGGAAATCAGTCTGGAAAACTTCAGATGCCCAACAGCCAGGATTTTGAAGTGGGGGTAGACTTGCAGACACTCACAAAAGAAATCTCTGAGCCTGTGATGCTCATGGAAGGAAAAGGAACTTTTGGGCTCAGGCACTGGCAGGACATGTGACTTGTAGAGAGAGGATTATGTGAGCTAGAGCCCTGTGGGGCTGAGGATGGTCTGCCTGTACCACAGGAGACAGTGATGCTCTGGAGAGATTCAGGAATTTTCTCATGAAATCTGGATTTGGAGGAGCTCTGCCAGTGTTAAGACTCTAATCAATCAAGACAACAAGGTTAAAAGCTCATAAGCAAGGAAGGTAGAGTTGTTTATAAATAACTCTTTAAACCTTAATGCACTGCATTAACAGAGAGGGCTGAGCAAGGCAGGAGTCTATAGAAACCCTACCAGGCAAGATGTTTTTCCTGCTTGTAGTGAAGAAATCATCTTGGCAGTAAAAATTCTGCAGGTGCTTCTAGACTGTTCAGCTGGTCTGTCTTTGTGGGCAGCATTGTTTGATTAATCTTCTAGATTCTGTTTACTTTTCTTGATGAACTTGAAGTTGTGTGTACTGTTATTGTTTGTCATAGGGAGACTGCAGGTAAGCTTGCAAGAGAAGTGACATCAAAGTCATTTGATCTGCTCACACTAAGTACAGCCTTGTGCTTCATGGTCAATGTGAGTTAGATTAATCTGGCAAGTTGGAGCTAAAAGGGCACTATTATGTGGTCCAGACCTGTAAGCTAGCACATTCCTTTCTTCCAATCACGTTCAGCTCAATTTGTCTCCACTTTTACATCTTTCTGTGTGGCCCTTAATCAATATGTTTTTCTCTGCCCCCCAAAATAAATTGGTCCCCAATTAAGTTCTTATGCCTTGAAGAGCACCCAGATAGAGTTGTTTTGCTTCCTTTTTCCCTTGTCACAGAGGGAAGATGAAAATCCCTTTTTTAAAAGCCTCATGCAAATGTTGGGCTTTTGCTGCTGTTCAATAAAGTTGATCATTTTACTCAGGAAGTATCAGTGCAATTTTCCACACCACTAACTTAAAGATTGTATCTCAGTATATGTGTGCATTCCTCTTCCCTCATTTGTGTTGGGAACAAACAAAAGAGAAAGTGTCTGATGCTGTCTCCCTGACAAACGTATTAGTATCTTATAAATCGCTGGAAGTCTGTCCAGAATAGACACCACCAGTGCATTTCTGCAAGTCCCTATTCCATCTGTGTCTCAGCTAGAGCAGTGATTGCAGAGCTAGGGAATGTCTTTCCACCTCATTACATTTCCCAGTGAAATATGTGAGAATTACCCCTGATGTTAGTAGGAAGCCATCAGAACATAAAACACAGAAAATGAAATATTAACTTTCCTATCCAACCCAGTAATGGCTGTTATGGTTTGTATTATAACACATTAAGGTGAAGCTCCTGAATAAGAAATAAATAAATAAAACTCCCAGGCTCCCATCCAGGCAGTACTGCACAGAAATGGCACGCTGATGGGAGGTGATAAAATTGGAAAGTTGGGGGGGGAAAAAGTATAATATATTCACAGTTTAGATGACAGTGGATGTAAAGACAGACTGAGCTTAAGTGGAAGTTGCAAAATATCCCTGAGAAGTCTTATTCCCTCCAGATTGCTACCAGTTATACTGGTAAGTATAAATTTGGAACAGAAGAAAAGAAAAAACCTTATGGATCCGTGAACTAAAAGCACCTCTGTGTAATGCCAGTTAGTTCACTAAGCCTACAAAAAGGCTCAATATTTGTCATTATCCTTAGTAGCCTCTTTCTGTGTTTGTCTTGAGCTGGTCCCTGATTCAGTTGTGTGGCTGAGCACACAAGTATCTCCAAAGGCATGAGTCTGGTGTGGGTCTGTTCCTGGGATGAGCAGTGGCATGGCCAGGTCAGGACACTTGGTTTCCCTTCAGTTTAGTGACAAACATCTTTTATTACCATGCCTGTTGCAATAGGATCTGCTCTGAGCTGGAACCTGGGGCCAACAGTAGTGTCTTGGGGGACAAGGAGTCCAGACTTGAGACAGGATGGATAAAACAGCTTTCCTTCACTATGCAATCTCTTTGTTCCTCTGCCCCTCCAAAAGCTGACTATACCTTCAACATAAGGCTGCTGACTTCACTGAGCTTTGGAGAGAAGGAGAAATGGTGGCTCATTGCCTCTAATTGCCTTGCTTTGTTGCCTAGTCTGAGGTTATTTGTTTGGATAGCAAGGACCTAGTATCTGTTCGGGGTTCTTTGAGAGAAGGCCTCCTTTTTCTGTCTCTGGACCACAAGGTTTGAGGCCAGATCCGCAAAGATACAGTGGCTATGTGACTCCAACAGGGATTGTATGCTCCAGTGCCTTTAATGAAATGGGTTCTTACTGTAGATCTGCTAATTAAACTGTCTGGAGATTTCAAGGGCCAGGGAGAGAAATGGGTGATGAACAGGATGTGGTTGATAATGTTTAGGATTCAAAATGATCTTCAATTAATGGGGTACCAGGTGTTCTAAACTAGCTAAATGAAAAACTCTGTACAAATGAAGGCCTGGTGATAACATCATAATGTTATAATGCATATCTTAGTTCATAGGACTGGAGCTTAGCCTTAGAGCAGGAGTTTGTCTTAAAGCACAGCTCTAGTGAGGAGTTAAACTAGGTGGGCTGCTTTAGTGGAAGTGTTCTGAGCAGGGATCTCTTGATCAATGCACCAGGCCTAGTATTTTTTTCCTGTTTTAGTCACTATATAGTAACTTAATTTCTGCAAAGGTTGTTTCACACACCCCCAGATGATAGAAGACACTATCCTAGTTCTTCATTTTAGAAGGAAAGCTTTTTCTGCAGACTTCAGCAAGATCTCTAGCATCACCTTCTCTGAGACTTGTCTTCTAGTTTGGGTCTTGGGATTTGGTAGCTCTGCAGAGGTTACACATCATATGTGGGACTTGAGATGTAGAAATCCTGTGTTGCAGAACCATCACCTACTGCTGTCCTGTCTCCTGGGAGCCAGATTACCTCTGTCTTCTGCTTTTAGTGGTGGAGGGGCTTGCTGGGAAGCTCATGGTGAAGTGAGGGGGGGAAACACATAGCCTGCTCATTCTGTTTTCTTAGGACTTCAGACTAGCTTTTGGTGTGCTCTCTGGAGCCAGTGCCTGTGTTGCTTGGTCTCCCTGCTGGAAGAACAGCTGAATGGTGCTGGTCATCTACAGGGTCGGTGCAGGAGCATTTGTTGCTATCAGCTGCCCTGTTTGTCTCTGGCCAGACAGTAAACAAATCTCAGATCATGGCACTAATGGTGTTGATATACAGCTGTCTCTCCACTGGAATTAAGGAAACTTGCTGCTTTGGCCTTTCATCTAAGTGCTCTTCACAGTGCTTGAAAAATTGTGGGTGCTTCCTGCTGTGAGGTTAGTCAGGAACTATCTGCCTTGTAGGCTGGTGGGAGGGAAGGGGAGAACTGGTACTTGCTTTATAATAGGGAATGAAAGATCTCACATTCCCAGGGCCAGGAAATAATGCAAGTAGGCCCTAGTAACTGGGGGAGTTGCTTCAGACAGCTGAAGGCTGTGATGGGGGGAAGGCAAAGGTTTATTCTGTGAGTTAGTAGCAGGCACCTCACTGGCTTTTTGCACTTTATCAGGGCAACCTGCTTGGCTGGTGTAGCCTGTGCTGTGTGAGCATCCTCCCTCCTCAGGGCCCTAACCAGGAGAGAAATTATATAAGGATGTCTCACCTTCTCCTGTATCTCAGCCTGCCTGCATGCTCATCCTGCCTCTGTCTCAGATGACACACACAAAGCATGTTGACACTTGCTGTGTGACACACAAGTGTAATGACTGTGTACAGCTGTGCATAGAGTCCCCAGTGTCGTGCTGTGATGGCAGCCCTTGGGTGGCCTTTCTGCCTACATGACTGCCTGACACAAAGGCAAGGTGTGGCTGTCCTTCAGACAGACCTTCTGATGGAGAAACTGGCTTTACAGTTGAGCTGGGTTATGCAGTCATTCACAGAGTAAGTGGGGGAAGGCCAGGTACACAAATTTGTCTAGATCTCCTGTCTTGGGGGGAGGTCACCATTCTTCTGGCCTCAATGTCCCAGCCTGTAAGTGCAGGGAGAGAAGGGATCTCAGTCCCATTACCTGGTAGCAGTAATGAAGCAGTTGGATTGTTCCAGCAGCCTTCTAAATCCCAGTCCCTGCAGGCACAGAACAGTTTTCACTGGTGTTCTGATTAAAGGGGAAACTTGGATCTTGTAATGCAAGGATGGCTCTTTCCCTAGCTCCATCTCGCCTCTATTTCCTCCTCACAGATACCTCCCTTCAATTATCCCTTTCCTGATAACTTAATCTTACTGTGTGGTGTGTCAGGTGGGAATTGGATCAAATGCTGGGTGCTCCTTAGCCCTTCTGAGGACAAAGCAAGGAGTGAGAAGTTACACGTCAGCCTGAATAGCCTGACCCACAGGGCACAGTGACCTGTTCAGCACTGGTACTGCCAAGTGTCTGCTTTTACTATCCCTTAATTGGAACATGGAAGGGCTGTATCGAGCTGATGAACTTTGTGGAAATGATGGAATTTTCTTCTAGTGTGCTAGATGGCTTGCTGTTTCCCCTCTCTCACAGTTATTGAGGGCTGGGGTGGGTTGACCTGGGTTCTCCCTCCCCAGGGGAAGTACTATGGCGTCTGAATGCTGGGTCCCTGATGGAGCCAGATTGGTCCTTGATGAGCAACTGAGCAATGGGATGGTCTCTGCCCTCACCTCAAAGATTAACTGGTGCAGGTGACTCCTATCTCTGAGGGGAAGGTATGAGGATCTCTGGGGAGGAAAGCAGACAGTTCATCTTGAGAAAGCTTAGACTAATAAGGAGAGTGCCAGTGCTGGGGCAGTTGGGTCTGTGACCTCTATCCCTTTCAGAGTAGTGCTCTGGAGTACCCAGCCAGCTGCTGAGAAGTCAATCTGTTCAAAGCAGCCATGAAGATGCTGTTTAAACAAAGAGCATCATCCATAACTTGGTTTGAGGCCTTTCTAGGGCATGCCTTGTTTGCATTATGCCATGAAATCCATTTTTATTTGGGGGCTTCCAGGGAGAGAACAGTAAAAAACAAATAGAGCTATAGGAAAGTGCAGACAAAAGCTGCATTACAAACTTTCATTTGAGGCAGTGCAGGGTCTCCCAGATCTGTCAATGACCAAAGCTGCCTGGGTAGCGAGTCCAGCACAGTGATCACTCTGCTCTCCTCTGAAACCTGCTATTTCTCAATCACTAGATACTGGATAGCAAACTATTTTACAATCATTTTATCTGCTGTTAAGGACACATAAGCCAGAGGAGGAGAAAACTATCTCTATTAATAATGATTAGCCCACTGTAGGGCTGAAAAAATGCTTGTGGTTTGTGGTGCTCGTTTCCCCAGAGGAGAAAATTCTGTCCTGAGATCATTGCATCTGCAAGTACCAGGTCGTGTTTTGCAAGCAGTGATTTGTAATAAAACTTGGAGGTCTGGAAGAAAACAAATGGCAAGAATATGCCTGGAATGGAGCTTTGGCAAGTAATCTCTAAGCATGAGAGTCTTCTGTGCTGTTCCTGCTCTTGTAATGCATCTCCATGGCTTGTTTGGGATTCTGTGCAGGCAGGTGGCTCTTGGAGAGCCAGAGGCTGGAACCTGGGCGGACTGTAGGTGCTCACAAGAGGTCACAAGCTCAAAAGGCACTCTTCTGATGCTTCCAGAAATGGGAGTTGTATTCCCAGGTCGTGGAGTCTCTGGAAATATCTGGGATGTCATAAGCATGATATAAACTTCAGAATGGATTAGAGGCTTGTGGGCACAGAGATGTACTGGGCTTCTTTCAGAGTGTTTTTTGGTAATATACATAATTTCTGTGTGTCAGTGTATTTCTAACTCCTGGGTTGGGAATATTGCTGGGAGAGAGGCTTCCCCACCCTCAGCTTTCCTCACTTGCTTTTGGTTGGACTGTGAGGCTGAATCCTGCTCACCCAACAGCAATGGAGACAGCCTGGATCTGCCTGGAAGGTGGGGTGTGTTTCAGAGGGTGCCAAATGGTCTGAGAGGAGGAAACATAGAGCTTTCCTCCTTCCCTTGAATTAAGCTAGATATTGAGGAGGAAGGGAGTGGAACACTGCAGTGACAGTCCTGGTAAGGGGGACCACAGGTCTCCTCTTGTGGAAGACTTGCTGGAAATAAGGCCAGGGAGTTTAGGCAGCTGGTGCTTTGGGCAGAGCGCCCAGTTTCCAGTGCTGACTGGTAAAACTGCATTAAAATCATAAGCATTCTCCTGTGTCCTGGATGGGCTGGTTCCCCAGCGGGGGCAGGATGGGGCAGCAGGGTGCTCCCTGAGCTGGGGTGCTCCAGATGGAGGTGGCAGAGGCGTCGCTGGCAGGGTAGCTGTGTTCTAGGGGATGTACTGTACATCAGATGTGCAATAGAGCAGCTGCTGTTCTTTACCTACTGCAGATTTTCTGCCTCCATGTGTCTTGGGATCAGATAAAAGGCTCATGTTAGACAGCAATATCCTTAGATAAACCAGGCACTGGATGTGTACTTCTCTCCCATACAGAGTTTAGCAGCTATTAGTGTATATCACCATTATTGTGTGGCTGTAACTTTGCTTTGACAAATATTATCAGTTTTTTTATTGCTGTAAGAGTGCTTCTCCATAGTTTCCTGCTCACTTGCTGCATTACCTCAAACTCCTGACTTCAGGGTGGTGGAGCTGCACAGTTCTGGGCTGTTACTCCAGTGCTGCTTGTTCTGCTGGGGGTGAGCCTTCCTTGCCACCAACAGCCCCAGGCCTCTAATAAGTATTTATAGAGAGGACCCAGACAAACAAGGCAATGTGTTTGGAGGCAGATCTGACTCCAAAAATGGTCATAGACTTATTCCCTCTTTGGATCTAAAATTATGATGTAAATAGGTTCTCCCCACCCTTGGTGCCTGCCTGCTGCATCTCTGAAATGTGACTCAGAAGTGACAGAGATGAAGATCTGTGGTTTTATCAGCAGCAGTGCAGCTAGAAGAGATCCAAAGGAAACAGCTCTAGCTCTCATCCCAGAATCCTTGAAATAGCAAGAGATCATTGATTTGTGAAAGGCTGCTGCTAGAGTCGGGGCACAGGAGCTGGGGTGAGCACAGTAGTGGGACTGGAATGCTGCTGATTATGTGCTAACATGTTATCAGCTCTGAATTTTGAGTAGGCTTGTGGTGCACTTAACAAGAGTTTGACTTCACTCCTCTTTTTTTTTTTTTCTTCCCCCTCATTCCTGGTAATGCTTGATGTGGAATATATTGATTCCATTTGCTGGAGCATTCCTTCCTTAAATATTTTTCAGATAATGTGTACTCTGCAGGTTTAAAATGGCTTTTGCATCCTTGTCTTTCAGTGGCACTAATGAAGAAATTGGGTTTAATTTAAACTGAGCTCAGTGGAACAGAATGGAAATTGAGAAGGGGGGAAAAGAAGTTTAGGCTTCTATTGGGGGAAGGAAAGTGAAGGAAAAAGGAGTGTGAGCTAGGGAAAGACATTTTTCTGAAGGAGAGAAAAGAAACAAGGAGGAGAGACAAAAATCCTAAATGGGGGAAATGTTGGTGGTGACTCACATCAGTTGAAGCCAGCATGCTGGGATCAGTGTTTAGAACAGGACACAGATATGCCAATGCTGCTGGGAGCACAAAAGTCCTGGCTGTGCCCATGTCAAAAACAATGACAATTTTGCTTTGAATTTCACAGTAAGATTCCACAGTAAGGGTGGAATTTCCCAGCCCACCAGTATGGACATGGAGCAGCAGCTTGATGATTTTGAGCCTTTGAGAGAAGGGGGAAGAGGGCATGGTGGCCGGTGACAACTTCCTCATGTCCTGAGCACACAGTGAAATGAGAGCACCCTTTCAATCCAGGTGTTTCACAGTGTGTGTCACCAAGTTTTTAGGCACCTCTCATCTGAAACTGAAGCTTTTCACACATAATATGCTTCCTACAGTGCCCAGTGAGAGGTGTGTAAGGGCTGTGGGACCCACAGCAGTGATTCTAAGCCAGAGGAAATGGATGGCTGTGTTCCCAAAAGGTTCACATCCTTCTCACACAGTAGGATGCAACTGAGTCTCAGGACAGGTCAGCCCAAGAACACTTCAGACCACTCTGTATAAATTATTTGCTTTCATTGTCTGTTTTTTAAATGTATTTTTTACAGGGATCTTATTGTAGGTTTGATCCGATTTTTCTGCCTAATTGACAGGGATTCAGTTCCCCCTGAATAGGACTGTCACAGGAATTGTCAGGCACCTTTGCAGGAGGGGGAAGGGGGAAAGGGATGTCATGCTTCTATCCTCCCTCTCCCCTTCCCCCACTCTCTTCAGTTTCTTTCTGCTCTCAGGTTTGTTTTATTGTGGATTCAATTTGAAAACAGTAAAACAAACCAAAGAAACTCCAGATAATGAGAGTGGGAACGGGCTGAGCTGCACTGCAGTGTATTTTAATGGAGTCCCTTTAGCTGCTGCTGCTGTGCCTGAGCCCTCGGGCCCAGGCCATCCTGCCCTCTTCTGAGCCTTTTCTGTGACATCTTCCAGTGGTGCTATCCCTGCCAGGAAAAGGAGGTCTGTGAGGCTCACCTTTCTAGCACCAGGCGCACCCACAACAGCCAGAAGCTATTGGTATCTTGGCCATGGATAATGTGCAGCTGCTTTGGGATGAAAAGCACAAATAGGGAAATTAAATGGTCAGGAGGTGTCCCTCCTCCCATCCTTTCTTGTCCAGTGTACTTTGAAGCCTGTGACTGCCTGCTTTGCACACTGGGGCCCTGGAGAGCAGCATCTTTCTCCCTATGGGCACCTGGAGAGGAGGGAGATGAAAGACACAGAGCCAAGAGTCCAAGAATTGCCATTGTTCCCTCCATTTACTTCCTAGAGGGCAACGAGCACAGCTAATGGCATCTTGATATTTAAAACCAGGCAGGAGTTGAAGCATCTCAATTTTTACTAGGTCTCTGACATTTCAGAGAGCTGTTGTTTAATAAATGCTCAGGCGATTAGCTGATGAGGTCTAAGTACCTCCAGCTATGCGAAGATCATTGCCCAAGCTAACTACTGTAGCCTAATGTCTGAGCTGCCTGTCTTAGCAAGGTGATGCAAGTGATCTTGGGATGTGGGGATCAGGAGGGAAGCCTCAGCTCCTTGCTGTGGAGTTGTGGAAATGCAGGAGAAGTTTGGTAGCTCACAAAGGGACCTCTGTTCCCAAATGCTGTTGAAGAGGCTGTTTTAGGAATTGTTTGAGTCTTTGTCCACCCCCTCCTCCTTTTCCAAGCACAGAAATCTGAGAGGGCCTTGCCTTCAGTGCTCTGGATGCTTCCATATGCCTCGTAATTAAATTGTAAGTAAAAGTAAGGAGCCGACTGCTTCACTAATAGCAGCGAAAGGAGGCAATCATGTAACTTCCATCTGTCTGCAAATATAGTTTATGGTGGAAATACATTAGCAACCTGGAGCTGTGTGCCAGGCTCAATTAGACTAAACAGGATCAAAGGGCACCCTGGGTAATAAATATCCTTGTGGAATCAAGCCGGAGTCTTTCTATTTATTGCTAGAGGAGATGATAATCATTAGTGAGCTGGAGTGAAATCCAGCGACCAGAGAAAGCTCAGCTCGGGAAGGGGGTGACATTATGTTAGAGGCTAAGACAACATGTCCCCTCTCCCTAGGATGATAAGGACGTTGGGCTTATTACTGGATTGCCTTTAATATTCCACTGGAGTTTGGGAAAGGAGTGTAGCTCATCTATCAATTGTGGGACTGTAATGGGAGAGAGGTGGCAAAGGTAGCTGGGGAAGTGTTTAAAATGTACATTAGGTAATTGAAAGCTAATACCAAACCCTAGTTCAGGCACAGAAGAAACTCTCTTCTAATGAGGCATAAGGTGAAAGGAGATTGACTCTGACTTGTGCTGCTACTCCCAGAGAATTGCTTTGCTCTTCTGTTTTTAGGTGCTGCTGTGCCTGTGCATACATGCTCATGCTTTTATTAGTGTGCTCACGGAGTCAGCAGCAAAGCTCCTGTGACACGCTGTCTATAGAAACATGTAATGCCAATTGTCTGCTTGGTCATGGCCTTGTGGGGGAAAAAGTGAAAAGCTGAACTAAATCCTCTTCTACTTCAACAGCAAATAGAGGAAATCAAAATATTTTAGTATCAAGGCTTGCATTCCATCATGTCTTTCCCTGCTCTTAAGAAAATGAAACCACAATAAAAACTACCTGAAGGAGCATGTTACAGTCTCTGAATGTGGATTCAAGGGTGCAGTTACTTGGGCAATGGGTTTTTGCTGTTGCAATAGTTACTGAGGGGAGCATGTTGCTGTGATATTTCACTGCCCATTCTAGCGCCATTCTTCCCTAGGCCTGAGTTTTTGGAAGAGCTCAGTGGAAGTATTAAGGCAGCTAATCAAAGCAACTGACCCTATTGCAGCAGCTTTTTCTCTCAAGAGCAGGGTGAGACTGTCAACACTGCTTAGGTGATGAGAGGGCCTGGTTTGTCTTGCCCAGGATGTTGTATGGTGGCCAACCTCCCATCCTGGGGTGTGTCATAGTAACTATTGAAGCCAGTTCTGGGATGGGATGGTGTTGGCTCTGCTTTGTGCAGCTCCCAGCACTGCTGGGCTGAGGCCAACGTGCATGGGGAAGTGCAGGCTGCTGGGGAAAGCTCAGCAAGCCCAAGGTGTCTGTGTGACCCATGAGACAAAAAGCTTTCACTGCTGTGTGTTCTTAAGGCATGCTTTGAGCAAGGTATGCCCCAAACTCTGCATGCCAGCCAGGACACTGCTCTAGCTCCCTTCTTTCCTCTCCTTTTCTTGCTTGGAAGGCAAACAATAAGACAATAAACCCAGCCACGAGCTTTGCAGTCTGCAAAGTGAGCACCAAACTGTTCCTGCTTGATCTGCTTCTCTGCAGAATCTCCCTGCTTTTCCCATCTGTCTGCTTATGCTGTTGGGCTGGAGATGAGCTCTTTGCTGTGATAGTGATGTGGTAACACCACCCAAACCTCCATTTAGTGTCTGAACTGACCGTAACATCACCAAGTGTTGATATGTACAGACACTTGCTAAAGGGTGAGCTAAAGCTGCCCCTAAGTGCACTGAGCAGTCAACACCCTTCTGATGGGCAGTCCCTTGTCTTACAATGTCCATATTTAACCTTTTCATGGCAGGCAGTGTATTTGTTGTCTGCACAATGCCTGTTTCCAAGACCTGTTCCCTTCTCAATGCAAATAGCTATGTTAAAGTGACACTGAAACCACTGAAAAGGAAAACAGTTTATACTGTATAAAAATATTTGCCAGCTGTTTCTGCTTTTTGTAAATATTACTGTTTTTCTTGCTTCATGTATCTTTCCATTGGTGTTATTGCTGTATAACTCCATAGCTCTACCTGTCAAGTTCAATCACATTTGCATACCAGTTTGCTAATTGCCAGTTTTAAGCTACTAAGGAACAAAGAAGAAAGCTCTTTTCCTCCCTGTGCAGCCACCAGTGTGCTGTATTTTCTCTTACATATAGTCAAAAGGTTTCTTCTGGTTTTAAAAATACAATTTAATAATTCCTTTCCTTGGAGGCAAAAGATTGCTGGTTTTCCTGAAATAACTTATTTTCTATGAGAGTCTGCAAAAAGTTGTGTTTTCTCTGCCAGAACACCTTTACCTTCCCCTATGCCATCCTTTGTACTGGTCCTATGTTTGTGATGAGGAAGAGATGTGGTTTGGTTGTGCTCCAGAGAAACAAGATGTTGACTCCAAGCCTGCTCTGAGTATCCCCTTGTAAGTGTGGGAGTAATGTGGGTCAAGGACACCACTGCCTCAGCTGTTTGCTCCATAACTTCCCCCAAAGCACAACCCAAAGGGACAGCCATGTGGGCAATATTTCTCTTTGAGCTGTCAGCTTCTGTGCCCAGGTTTGGGGGAGGTGGGTCTGTGTCTTACGGTGTGTAACAGGCTTTGGGGATGTGTTATGGCTTGTGTTGGGCTTGAACCCAGCTCAGCAGTGGTTCACCAAGCACACCAGCAATGCAGATGTCTCAGACTGGCAAAGCTGGGGTACTGCATAGCTCATCCATGAGCATCTTGTGCTGTCCTGGGCTGTGCCTCCCTCCCCGGTGCTGCCCTCATCCCAAGGTGTGGGATGTGTGTGTGAAGCTGAGCACAGAGCGACTGATCCCAGCCAGGGCCTGAGTGTGCCTCAGGAGGGGTGGCAGGGATAAATAACTAATGGAGCTGGGACAGCCCAGCCTGTCTTCTGGTTTTGGAAAGCACGAGATGTGGAAAGGCAGACCTCATGTTCCTCTGCCTACAGGTTCTAATAAATCCAGAAAGCTCAGTGGTGTGAGAGCTGCTCCATGGTTAGATTGAAAGGAAACAAAATAATTGTAATCTTCAGCTTGGTTTATATGGCAGTGAGGGGGGAAAAAAAATCCACCCACCTGGTTAGATCTGTGTGTTCTCTGATGGTTCAGTATTCAAGTTCACTTGGCCACTGTGTTTTGCTGCTGTGGATGCGTTGGGATGGCAGGCTTCAACAATGTCTGATGTGGATCTCTGAAACTATTAATGCCAGATGTGAGTTCATGTTTATGATCATTGGGAAATTGATTTGGGAAAGACAAAATAAATCAGTAGCACAGAGTGACTGTTTATCTAATGGCTGTGCATTTTAATAGCTTCCATGTTTTGATGTCCTTGTTGGGTTTTTTCTTTAATTAGCTTCCTTTTCCCTTGTTCACAGGCTGCTGGAAGGAAGCAGGAAGGATGTGGCTGGGAAGGGCAGTCATTGTAACACACATGATCCTCAGAAAAGAACATAAGTAACTTTTTTTCCTTGATTTATGAGGCCAAATTGACCCCAGACATCTCCTTTGGCTGCATATTCAGGAAGACTTCTTGCTTTACTTCTGCCTCTTCTCTTTCTGTATTGAGAGTAACGCTTATTTTGCCATCTCTGAGGGCATCTCTGGTTCTACTCATAATTAGAACCGATTGAGGGAGTGGGGGAGGCTGAATGTTTCTCTGTTGGAAAATACAATTTGTGTTGACTGGAACTGCTTGTGAGCTCATGCCACATTGGACTCACAGTTTTCAGCAGAAAGATAAACATTTTGCTCAACCCTAAATGATATAATTACATATATGTGGGTCAGAATGTGAGGGGGAGAAGATTATTTCTATAAGAAACAATGACATATTTATTTTCCATAGGCAGGAAAAGAACACTTTTATATGCTTTGGTTTTGGCTAGCATAGTAGAAAACTACTTTGCACAGGGCTCAAAATGCTAGTGCTCTTTGCCTCCACACAATGAGAGAGTTGAGCCTCTGACTGGGAGAATGTAGACTTCAAACTAGCTGTGAGGTGAACAGCACTTGTTGCAGGGACAGTCCTGGGCATTGGCATGGCAGGTGAGGTTAACAGCACTTGTTGCAGGGACAGTCCTGGGCATTGGCATGGCAGGTGAGCTCTGCCCATCTCTGGCTTTGGTTGGAAAGTTCTGGCTGTGTGTAAGGTCCATGGGATGATCCTTGTCACTTCCCAAGTCAAGATTGTCTTGGGGAGAAGAAATGAGAATAAGTTTGAGGAGAAAGTGAGGAATGCTCTTCACAATGATGATATCAGACTGGATTCTGCTTCTCCATAAAGCCAGACAGGAGTAGTGAGCAAGGCTGAGTACCTGGAGGGGGGGGGCTTGAAGCGAGGTGTGGTCTCATGGAAGGAGCTGTGGGGTCATTGACTGACAGAGGCTCTGAGATGAAGCCTTGACACATCCCTTGGTGGGGAAGCATTCAGCAAAGCCCTTCAGGTTGTTTTAGTATTCCTTTCTCCTCTTGTCTTTGAGAAAGAGAGCTCCTCACCCCCAAAGCTGTTCCTCTTGCAAAGCATTGCTCCTGTGTGGTTGCCTTCCTCCCACTTACACCTAAGCAGAACCTGCTCCAAACTCTCCCTGTTTTTCTTTCTCTGCATGACACAACACAGACATTTCAGTCCCTGAGTCTGTCCTACTCTTGCCATCGAACCCACATGCTGCTCTTGACCAAGGCATTTCTCTCTGCTACTTTCTCTACCCTTAAGCATCAGGCTCATCTCCAGAGACACATATACAGAGTCTCCAGGGCTTTGGGGGCTTGATCTTGTCAATGTTCTCTTAACAAAACCTGACCTTTTGAGTTATGGATTTGAGATGAGCCCTCTATAGCCCTGACCAGTTGAATAATACAAAGTACTGTTTTCCCCAGTGATGGTTGTTGTGAAGGGAATCATTCTTCTCCTACATAACCACGCACTCTCAAAACATCTCCTTGTAGCCTATAATTTTGTGCCTAGCCAAGTTGTACTTTGGCTGAGATTTATAGCACAATACGAGCTCATTGTGTACAGCATCCTTCATACAAACACCAGCCCCTGAAGGCTTCTCAGAGGCAGATAAAAACAAGGCGGTGCAGAGTATAAATTGGGGAGAACAGTGGGTTTTGAGATGCTGGCTAGTGAATACACTTGGGGCTTTTGGTTAGACTGGCAGATGAAGGAAAGGCTCTGAAGGATGGGGAAAACAGTATATTCAGTTTTAAAGATGAGGTTTTTAAAGTGAGCAGGACAGCTGTAGGCATGGTGGGGTGCAAGAGTGACTGCTGTGGAGGAGTTGGGTGAAGGTGTGGGCCCTGCAGCTGGGTGGAAGGGCTTCAAGGATGGAAGAGACAGTGTTTCCCCTAAGAGGGAGCAGGGACAAAACTGGAATAGAAACAGCATCTGAGTAAGGCAGCCAGCTGATGAAGGGTAGACTTTTACTAGCTGCATGTCTGGTGTCTCTCCAGAGTGACTTGGAGCGCAGTAGTGCTGAAGCTTGTCTAAGTGCAGTGTCTGTTCCTCAGTGACATCTCTGATTGCTTTCTAAAATGGGCTGTGTATGCCACTCCTGTCTCAGAGAAGGACTGTTAGAATAACTGTCGTGCTTTATACTGCTGGCAGTTGAAAAGTGAAGGAGATCTGGGCTTCAGGTGCAGGAATTGTCAGTGCTGTGACACTGAGCTGGCTCTCTTGTGCCAGGGCAAGCTCAGGCTTGCTAAGATCTGACCTGACTCAAACATCTTTGAGCCCATCACTGCAAAAACATTTTAGGGAAGCCCTTCTGCATGCTGTGTAAAACCACCTTTTAACAGAGCAGGTGCTTTGCTTTCCAAGACTGTTCACAGCACCATCCTGGCTGGGACCCAGGTGTCCTGGTGCCAATGCTTTGATCTCTTGCAAACATGCTGTCTCAATTGGAGAGATGTGGGGAAATGTGTGAAAGGCCATGCTGGATTCACACCGAAGCCAGTGGCATTGCCCCAGGGATGAATCTGTCCTCCTGAGATTGCTCTGTGTTATCTGAGCCAGGCACAGCCAAGTGGCAGTGTACAAATGTAAAATAATGAGGTAGCAGCTGAGAGTGTCTGGAGCCAGCGAAGAGGAATGAAGATGGATGACTGTAGCTAAGAGATAATTTGAAAAGGGATAAATACAGGCAACAAGTTATTCACCACAGCAATTTGTAAAGAGTGCTAAAAAACCTTCAGACAGGATTGTTTCACATCACCTCTTTTTCTATTTGCAGCCTGACAGGCCTTGTGTAAATGGTGCTGATTGATGGCTGCAAACCAGTCCCCTTAATCTGTTCCTCTGGTATTGATTAGCTTAACTCTCATAACGCCTGGTGCTGGTGGGGCCTGTCATGGCTGGCTAAGAAGCAGTAGCCCTGTCTTAGAAAGCTGGGTGAGAGGGGGAACCCTATTCTGGCTGTGGAGGGAGAGTGGGAAGAGTCAGCAGCGCTGGGTAGGTCCCTGGGGCAGAGCTGCTGAGAGGGAAGCCACCGGCTGTGCTTAGGAATTAATGGCCTGAAGCAGAGAAAGGTGAGGAGGAGATGGAAATCTCCCGGTGAAGCACGTGTGGTTTCGATGGTAGGCTGGCTGCAGTGGAGGGTGTGCATCCCCAGCCTGATGAAAGGCCCTTAGAAACTGGGAGGAAGCAATAGGAAGTGCAGAGGTTTTACAGGCTCCGGGTGATTCTGTTTTCCCCTCACACAAACCCCGCAGCTGCCTTGGGATGTCCTGGGACTGGCTCCTGGAGCTGCAAATCCTCTTGCATCGCTTGGTCTTTTTGTGCCTTAATTTCTCCTGTGTTGTCTAAAACATGGCAATGCCTTCTGACACCCAGAAATGCCTGTTCAAGTGTGTTAGACTTGGGTGATGAAAGGGAGGCAGGCAACCTGTGGAGCAGGGAAGGGAGGTGTGACAGTGGGGGCAGGTGCAATTACCCATTCTGGGAGCCAGCTTGTAGCATCGAAGTTCATCTCTTGACAAATTACCTCTGGATCTTTAATAGACATGCACAAGGATCTTGGAGTCTGTTTTAACTTACCCTTGATGAAAGCAGCATCTTTCCCTGTACCAAGCCTTCCTTGGTTTGGGCTACTGTGCTGGCTAGTCTGGACTTGGAGCAGAGCCCTCCCTACCTGCTGAGCTGGGAGCTCCTCATCTCGGTAGTACTGCTCTTTCCCTGTTGTGGCCATAACCTGGGCTGACCTTCCTGTGCTGTATCCTAGGACTGACAGGATCACAGGGAGCAGCTGGGGAAAACCAGAAATAAGCCCTGCACAAAGATATTAATTTAAATTTGCATTGTTTTTTTTTCCCTCAAGGAAGGAGGGCAAATTGCTATGAGCAGCAGGAATAGGCAGGAGCTTTGCAAAAGGAAGATAGAGAGAAATTGCAATAGCTGTTTTGTTGGAAGCCTTTGAGACAGGCCAGGTTAGAAGAGGTATTGCAATGCTGCAGGGTTAACAGAGAAAAACAGACAACTGCGGGGAGGGGAAACAATGAAGAGAGAGACTGCTCCAGCTCTGCTTGTTAAATCATGGCTCTGAGAGGGGTTCCAAATTTGGGAACTCTTAATGTGGTAAAAGTGGCACGGGTGAGCTGTACATGGACCATCACAGGGAGACAGATGTTGGAAACAGACCTGTAAGTCAGCCTGTACCAGCTGTCCACCTTTCACTGGTGCTTCCCTGAGTTCTTTATCACCTGTATTGATTCAGAGTGAACGTTTGTTCTGCACATTTGGTAGCCATTCCTGGCAAAGTAAGAGCTGGCGTGTCTTACCAGCCTGAAATCCCTCCCATAGCCCATCAACGCCTTTCAAAAAGCTGCTAGATATGCAAAGGATCCTCTTGCTGAGCAATACTCTGCAGAGAGCTGGTCTGGGGAAGGGATTGGTGATTATCTTTGCCAAAATACTGGAGGCATTGATGTTGGCTGAACCAGGTGACAACTTCTCTGTGTCTGAAGCAATAGCCGTTTTCATTCCAGCCTCCTATCACTGCTCTTAATTCCATGGTTATGATTAGTAAACTTTTAGGCCCCAAGGAGTGAAAATTATGGTGATTCTTATAAGGAGTCTCTAATAGTGCTGGGTGGCAGGAGCCTTAGTTGCTGCCCTTGCCTGGTGTGTCTCACAAAGGTCCTTTCATGTAGCTGGCATTCACATGCTTTGCCTATCAATCCCCTTTCTCTGTTCCTCATCTTTCGCTTCTCACCTGGGGTCCTAGTACAGAAAACAGGGTAGAACTGAAACAACTGTGCACCCTTTTGAGCCCAAAGCCCAAGACTTTTTCTGTGAAGCCCTGGCTTCTCCTGGAGAGATCTTTTTTGTTTGTCTTTATGGAAAAGCCACATTTTCCCCCATGTCTATCTTTTTTCACTTTTGCCAGCAACCTTTGCCTGCCTGTTAGAGGGGTAACAGGGGAGAGAGGGGGCTGGGGGATGCAGGGGAGAGAAGCTGTCTGAGGAAGAGAACACATTGTGAAGATAAATAATCTGAGTGTTGGTGTCTGTCACAGCAAAAGAATGGACCTTGTGTTTAAAGAGTTATTGTGCTGACTCTGGGGGGGATACTGGCTGCAAATATATTACTGATATAATGAAAATGTGGTGACTGCCAGTTATTTCAGAGAGAACAGGTTTGCAGCAGTGGCAGGCATGTGGCTGTGGAGGAGGAGGGAGCTGCAGCTGCTTCTTGCCTCAGTCTTTACCATTACTATTAATTTTCATTACAGAGGAAATTCAGTTCAGCCCAGGAAGACCCCCTTTGGTTCCCAGGGAGGAAAGCATCTTGTTTTATGGCATGAAAATACACTTTAAAGTGTCTTTAGATTCCCTTGCAGACTGGTTTACAGTTCAAGCCATAGCTTGTCAGTTGGCAGGTAGCTGCTGCTTCCCCTGGGCAACCTTGTGTCTACCTCCAGTTCCTTTCTGTAGCGTTCATCTCCATGCTTGAGGGCATCAGGCAGCTTCTAATTAATCAGGGTCAGGAAGAAAATTTCCCTGGAGAAAGGTTATTTTGTACCCACCTGCTTGCAAGGCTTTCAGAGCCTCCTAGCAGAGCCACCGTTACTGGCTTTGGGCAGAGAGCTTACACTAGAATAAATGCAGCTCGTGTCTAAACCAGTCTGGAAATGTCAGGATTGAATGCTTCCCCATCTCCATGGACATTTGTGGCTTTTGCTGCTGCTTCTGAACTTAACTAGGAATGCATTAGTCAACTCTGATTCTTTTGAAATACTAGCTTTTAGGAGAATAATGTGCTGAGGAAGCTCTGAGGGAGTCTCTGCTCAGGGGCAGCAGAATTGGATCCCGTGGAGGCTGAGGGCTGACAATGGAGCTGGTTAACGAAAGTTACTGGGTTAACTGTGGTCTTAGCTTGTACTTTGCAATAACAGCACCTCAGATGGGAGCAGGGTGGGGGAAGGAAGCTCTCTGCATCCTGAGGAATGGGCCTGTCAGGATTCTCCATGTGGGGAATGGTCGCCAGCAGGGTCTGAGGGCCATGACAAGAAGACCAGGCTTGGGGTTTATCCTGTAGAGGACAAGGGCTGAGCTGGTCATGCTGTTGTCTCCTGCTTTGCAGGCAGCCCTGGGTTCAGCTTCCTCATGTCTTAGCAGTGAAGCACTGCTATACCCCTCTGGCTGCTGAGCCAGGTGCTGTGCAGCAGCTCAAGACCCTCAGCTGGGCAACTGTCCTCCCTGGGGTCTGAAGGCAATGTTTCCTGTGATGCCAACAGCCCTTAAATTCAGGTGCCAGCTGCACGTGGGCAGGAGATGGACCTTTTTTGTGTTGAGAAACCTCACTGAGGTGGGCAAGCAGTGAGAAAAGGGTCATTCTGCCTGTTTTACAGAGCAGTGAAGTGGCCTGTCACACTCAGAGGGCATTTGTGATCGAGACAGACCTCCAGTGTCCCCATGGAGTGCTCTAGGTCATTTCTGGTAGTAGAGAAAATGAATGTTACTTCTTAGCACCTGATGACAGGTGATTTCCCTCAACCTGTCCTTTCTAATCCTAAGGGACAGAAAATGTTTCTTCTGTCAGATTCTTAAGCAGGGAGCTCAAGTTTTCAAAAAGCTGCTCTTGTCCTACACCCCCCAGTGCTGAGGACAGGGTGTTTCAAGGGCTCTTTCAGCTGCCTGGAAACAATCCCAGGACATATTTATCCTTCAGAGACTTTTCCAAGGAACAGCTTGTTTGGAGTTTAGAGGCTGGCAGAAATTTGAAAGGGAATTTTAATGGAAGCTGCTGGTTTCTCCTCAGACACAAACTGCCCAAAGTGCTGCACTAGTGAAGTGTCAGATCTTTTAGGCTGGTCTCCACTGCACCTTCTGCCCCATCCACTGGTTTGCCTCCCTCCCCTTATGGATTGCCAAGGGAGCAAGCACTGCTTTTCTTTCTGTTCTCCTCCACTGGCATCATTTCAGATACAGCAATATCTCCTGTTGGGACCTTTTTATTGACTTGGGTGGATTCATATTGTGTTAGTGATGCAGCAGGAGTGAGGCCACAGCAATTCAGAACTCCAAGGCAGGTGTGTTCAGGCTCCCTGAATAGCTGTGTGCAGAGCAGTGTCCAGCAGAATGGGCTGGGTCAGGGTGGACAGATGATGGAGGGGATATGGGAGCTACAAGGTGAAGTGGATGAGCAAGTGGAGACCTGCTATCATAAAATGTGAAGCACTCTTTGAATGCAGCAGTTGGTGAAGGCAGGGCAAGCTAACTGCCTGAAATGAGCAGATGCAGCCGTCTTTACTCAGGGATGGGGGGGACCTGAGTTACTGGGGTCTTCTGCCAGATGTTTCCATCAGCCATGGGTTCTTGGCTAGGTGTAAGTCACCCTGTGGAGCCTGCCCTGTGTCCTGGTAAGGAAAAGGCCACTGAAGATTTCTTGTAAGAGCTTTCCTGGCTCAGGCTTGACTGACAGCTCCAGCGAGGTGAAATCTCATCTCCCTGATATTAAACTTAACCTTTATGGATTTCACTTTAAACAGCTATGGAATTACACTGCCTGTCCTTTAATCATAGGAGGTTTTAAGGTAACATTTTTTTTGTTTAATGCTGCAGTCCAGTCAGATTTACTTGTGAGGAGAGGGAGGGGGCATGGGAGGCAGCTAGGGAAGAGAGTGCCCATCTCCAGCTCTGGTGCAGCTGTTGGGAGCAAGGTGCTGGGGGCAGCACTTGGGGACACCAGCAGAGGGTTCCAGCAGCATCCCTGTGGGTGCTTGCATTAATTTGGTTTAGGAGAATATGGGAACACTCCTGGGCCTGGAATTCCTACCTGGTTTAGGAGAATAGCCTGATAGAAGGCAGTTGAGAGTAATTGAGCAGCTGTGGATTCTGTCCTTCCAGTGCAGACCCAAATATTAGCATGCCTCCCTTGAGTCCTGTACTGTGCCTGAGTGTGTGAAGCTGCCCCATAGCAGCTTTGGTAAACCAGGGCACCACACATGTATGCATGCTCACAAACCTAAGTAAGAACTGGGAAAACCCTTCCCCAGTGTTACCACCTCAGGAAAATCCAACCCGTGAGTGTTATTCCCCTAAGGGTAGAACTGGAATGTCCCCACTTCCCATGATGGAGCCAGCTATCTTTAATTAACACTCCCACATTCTCTTTCTCTAGTTCCCAGACTTGCTAATATTTCTTGGATCTCATTAATGTTTTTATTTTTCCTCAGCAAATTCACATTTTCTTTCCAAGTCAGACACTTTAACAGATAATGAGTCTAATTTATTCTTGCAAAGAAAAGCTGACCTTCCAAGTCTTATATTGCAATTTAAAAAAAAGGGAGGGGGTGGGAGGGGATGGTGCTGTGAAATGAGAAGTAGCTGTAGGAGCTGAAGCATGAGGTGCTCCTCTCTCTGAGCTCTGTTGAGCAAGCTGACTGATAAAGGAGCAGTGTGCTGGCCCCCACAAATCTGGAGCATGCTGCCTTGCCTGCCCACTGGCCCTGCCTCTGAACCTGGCTGTGTCCCCACCTGGTGTTTTGAGGACAAGGTAGAAGCTGGCAGGGTGAAGTGTGTACCTGCTTGCAGCACAGAAATAAGTGATGTATTATTAGAGACTTAAAACTTTAAATACCACGTCTATAAATAGCTGCAAGGTGAGCTGGTGGTGGGCAGAGGGATGGAGCTGGCCAGTTCCACCAGTCGCACCCTGTCCTCAGCCAACCTTTGGGGTCTGTGAGGTGAGGGCTGTCCCCTGGGAAGGGGAGAGGGGTCTCTGTGGTGTGACTGTGCCCCTGGCTGCAAGCAGAGACACACAGCTGAATGTGGTGGCAGGGGTTTTGTGGGAGAGGATTGGCAGTGTGTGGCAGTGCAGGGAATAAGCTCTCTGGGCTCTGTGCACTGTAGGATGTGTTCTGGTTTCTGAGTGCTGGGGATGTGCTCTGGAGCAGGAGGATGCTCCTTGGTACTCGAGGGGGCACAGATAGTCTTGGACACCTTGCTGGGTGCTGAACAAGCCACTGATGCAGGAGAGCACCAGTCCCACCTCCAGTGACCCAATGCCAGCCAGGACTGTGTGCATCAGAGCTCAGGCATTGGGGCCCTTGGGTGTTGGTGGGGTGTCTGCTGAGAGGCTTCACCACCCATGAAGAAATGCTCCCATCTTGCTGCTCCCCTTCAGCCATCAGGGTGATGTTTATGGTTGCTGTTTTTTCCCTCCTTCAGCTGTAGACTTGGTGCTCCCAAGGGCAATGTCTGAAATTTACTGCCAGCTTCAGTTCTGCATCTGAGCAGATGCCTCAGGCCACAGAGTCATCACCACACAACTGGGATCAGAATCGGGCTTGGCTCTTCTGCAGCAAAACCTTTGAAAGGCAAACAAATGAAGCCATGAAAAGGCTGCTTGTTTGAGATCTGGGAGAGGAGATGCAGATAAAAGATTGTTGGAGGAGATTTTTGGAACCCAGAAAGGCTGATAGATTCTATTGTTTAGTCTAGGGCTGCCAAAGAGAGGTTTTATCTCCAAAACAGGGATCAGTCATGGATGAGATTGAGATAGTCCACAAAAGAACCATGCAGGGGAGGGGACCAGGCAGAATGCAGAGAGCTCAGATGGGTATGTGCCTGCATAAGCTCCATGGGCCTGGATTTAATGATAATCACTGACCTAGCTTTTCTTCCACTGGCTGCTGTTTATCCATGGAAATCCTGCACAAACACAGGGGTAATCAGGGCAGTAGTCAGTCTGGCTTCCTTGTCATGATCAGCACCGTGCTGGGTTTAATGGTAGGGCCTGTTGTTCCTGGGGACTTCTCAGGTCAACTTTACCTAAACTTTCAGTACCTCTTGGCACCTCCATCCTGCACCTAAAGGTGCCTGGGAGCAGAAGTGTGTGGGTGTTTCCCCTCAGTGCCCCATCACTAGTGTAGATGCTCTAGGAGAGAGCTGTGCCAAGATCTTTTTAAGGACCTGGAGAGCCATGCATGGCCTGCAGCATCACTATCACTTGGGGCCCCATCTTTCAGGTGGAGCATCCTTGCCTTTCAGACATTAGTTTGCTAACCAGGTGACTGGTGAGCTGTCCCAGCACACCTGATGCTGCTTGGTGCAGGACAACAAAGTTAAACTGTACCTGGGGCAAGAGCTGCTCCCTCTAATAGAGGATGCTGCCTTCTCAGGCTGTGGCTTGCTGCATTTAACTGGCAATGAATGTGCTCTGCCTGGGAGAGGGTGGCTTGCAATGCATCACCCTGTGCAAAGTACACCTCCAATAGTGGGGAAGCTGAGCCCTACCATGCTGGTGCACAAGCCTTTCCCTGTCTGCACTGCGTGCATGTTAGACACGGCCCTTACGATGCCAATGCCCTTCAGCTCTGCTCCTGAAGCACCTAAACCCTGCAGGCACTGTCCTGCTGGGAGCTGGAAGCCTTACAGCTCTGTCTTGCTCAGCTATGCCCTTGTAGCAGTGAACAGAGTGCCTGAGCTGTGCAGCACGGCTGAACCTGGGCAGGATACCGGCTGCAAACTGCCAGCGAGGAGCACTGCCCAAGGGAATCTGCAGCTGCACTCTGTCTGCAGAGCAAGGACACCCTCTGTGCTCTGCAGAGCCAAGAACTGACTGTCCTCCACAGCGTCATCCTATTGCTGCTCTTGCTGGTGTCCTGCTCCAGCATCCTGGAGTAGGTTCCTGCAAAGGAATCCTGTCAGGGAGAGAGTGAGGGGGCCCCACTGGGTTGATACAAGGTCCCAGTGCCTCTTCCTGTGTGTGGCAAAACTCAATGGATCCAGAACTAACAAAGCAAAAGTGGCAGATGAAAATCTTGCCTGAATGGATGAGGGGTGAGTGTCTGAGCTGACAGAAAAGGAGCCGAGGTGTCAGGTGGGAATCAATAGCCATGGCAGCCCAGGAAGGAGGAGGTGGGACTCGTCAGAGGAAGGATTAAACAAGCCTGTAGCATATGTGTAGGAGAGTTAAGGGCTTTAACTTTCCAAGTCCCGACAACAGAAAGGAGAACTGTCAATAGACAAAGTCAATTTGCATAACTCTCCAGAGCTTTAAATAAAGGTGGAGAGGAAATGTCCTCCTTTCACTGGGCAGCTTTGTCCACAATTTTTCTGTCCTGCTCTCTAAGGTGAGGAACCATGTTGCCTGGTCTTGGGAAGTAGCTAAGCTTATTAATTTTCTTGCTTTCTGGTACAGAATCTAACCAGACATTGAATTCTTGCTGTGCCTCTATTCTCCTGTGCCTGTCTCAAAGCAGAAGTTGTTTCTTTGTGGCCTAGCAGTATGGTCCATGCCTGATCCCACTGTGGCCCCTCTGCTGGGTTCTGGATAGTAAAAATGCTACTGATGTCCTTCAATAGGTTTTGCATTTGCAAGGCTTCACATCCCCATTCCTGGCCAGTGCTGCAGGGTGTAGCACTTGAACAAGCATGGGTGAACTGATGGGTTTTTGCCTTGTTTGCTGTCCTGTTGGGACCTTGCATGGAGAGATGTTTTCCTGCTCGTGTGTGAGGGTCACTGGTATACAGAAAGAGCTTTTAAGTGTTTGTGCTGGACTCTGACTACAGTATGAGGAACTGAAGAGTGTGACCCTGGCAGAGAACGCTCCCCTTGGACAGAGCTGATCAGATGAGTCACTATCTGCCTCATTTCCCCTCCTCTTCTATAGTTGCCTCATCTGCTCAGCTCTGTGCTCTCTAGGACAGAGTCCTAGGCTTTGTTTCACCTGGCTTATTGAACCCAATCTCAACTACTAGCTCTTGGATATTAATGTAAAGAATAAAGTATGGAGGAGGTGGTCCAGGACATGCAACACTAAGTGCTGAGGTTCAGCAAAATCCAGGAAGCTTTTAATGGCTTTAGCTTCAGGAACTTTGGAATGGGACAGCTGATTGCATTGGGAGCAGAAGTGTGGCTTGTTTTCTGGGAATTTTTCTCCAAAACTTTGGCTTGCACATCCTGTACTAACACAGTAACAATAAACCTTACCTATGCACACTGAATTTAGCAGGCTCTGGTACTGGCCCCAGGAATGTGTGCTGTGCAACACAGTGCTGATGGCAGGGAGAGCGCAGGAGGAGGGGGAGAGCGCAGGAGGAGGGGGAGAGCGCAGGAGGAGGGGGAGAGCGCAGGAGGAGGGGGAGAGCGCAGGAGGAGGGGGAGAGCGCAGGAGGAGGGGGAGAGCGCAGGAGGAGGGGGAGAGCGCAGGAGGAGGGGGAGAGCGCAGGAGGAGGGGGAGAGCGCAGGAGGAGGGGGAGAGCGCAGGAGAGGATGGAAATGAGAAGTCAGGAGTACTGAGCAGAGGAGGCAGGTGCTGCAGGGACCCATCTGCTCTTGCCCCTGATAGCTCTGTGCAACAGGGGTGGGATTTTTAAAATTTTATTTGTTAGTGGGTTGTCAGAGGCCTCTGCTGTGATTGCTGATGAGCTGCAGCCAAAGGTTGGGTCATGTGCAGAAAACCTTCTGCAGTTGAGATAAAAGCTGACAGTTGAACAGAAGTAATTCAATCTCTGCACTGCTGTAAAAGTATTGTGGTAGAAAATGGGGCTGATGTGGATTCTGTGTGTGCATCTGGAGCTGAACAGGCTGTGTGGGGCTGCTGTGATGCTGGCTGCCTTGAGTGGGGAACGCGAATTTGTGTCTGCAGCTGGAGAGGAGATGGATGTGTGGTTCCCTTGGCCTAAGGGCCTCACTGGGGCACTGGATAAACAAGTAAAGACTATGAAGACCTTGGTGCTCTTCCACAGTGTATCCCTTTGTCATGCCCAGGTGAACCTGCCCCCACCCCCAAAATCCCTGGTCCAGAGGGAGGATGCTACTCTGCTAAGTGGGGACACTTCTGTCTCTGAGGTGCAAGGGGTCTGTGCTTTGAGCAGGAGTTTATCCTGTGCTCAATTACACAAGGGGCTGGGGAAGGGCACATGGATGACAAAATGGCACAGAGATGGCAGCTCTCCCAGTGTAAGCAAGTCTGTGTTGGGTTTTTTAACATCCATATGTTTCTGAATATTTACACTTCCATGGGTAAAGCTGCTGAGCAGTGTGTAGGCCTCTTCAGCATCTGCTGTGCTTAATTCTCTAATAGCCTCCCATTTGGGTAAAAAAAAGCAATTTTAAAGCTCTTTATCTCCCAAGAGGTGTGAGACTATAGGTGACAAAGGATTAGCTGGAGCAGAAGAGAGGTAATAAATGTGGTAGTGGAGCTGGACAGGTAAGAGTGCACTTTAATGTCTCCTTTTCTTCCTCCTGTCTTTTAATCTGCTTCTATCTGGGCTGAGATATGAACAGGCTTACTGCTGAAAGCAGAGCAAACCCCTTGTCTAAGCCCTGGAGCATTCTGTGCCCATCCCAGGTGAATTGGGGAGATCACCTCCCCTCCTTCTTGAACAATAGATTTAGGAGAGTGGGCTCCACTTCCTTGCTGAAGTGTCCAGACCCCCCAGTCTGCAGGAGAGAGCAGCTCAGGCTGAGAAAGATGGATGGTGACGTTATACAGAGGCTCTAGCTAAGGGGTATGTCAGGATGATGAATATTCCCAAGACTTTTTTAACTGACTCAAAAGAAAGTAGTGGAGAAACTCCCCCAGGCATGGCCACGGGTCAAGGAGGGGAGAAGACAGTACAGTAACACTTAAAGAATTACTTCAGTGTGGGGAGGGAGGGAACCAAAGAGCTGTTTTTCTGAAGGAGGAGACAAAAGGACATTTGGGATGCACACTGGAGGGGTGCCTGTGTGTCACAGTTGCCTGGTGTTAGAGGGAGGGATGTGATCCAGCCATCCTTAGCCACACTTGTAGCCCTGGACTAAACAGAATATTCCTTCTCCTACCTCACATCAGTGTGATAACTGGAATTAACTGGGAACAGCTGGATCTAAAAATCTTTATCTGATCATGGTGGGGGGGGAGGAGCGGGGAAGTATCCTCCTGTTCAACTTTTTGGCTTGTTTCTTTTTGCCCTACCATATTATTCATCCAAGCTTCTTACCACTCTTCTGTGGCAAGTGTTCCCTTTCCCAGGGACAGGGGCAATGTAGCAGCCTCAGCTAATCCCTTGATTAAATAGTTCATGCTTCTGACTGAGCAGAGCAGAAGGGTGGGGTGTTTGTCTTTGGGCAGAACACAAAAATCCTGGTGCCTTCCTCTGAAGGAGGGATGAATGGGTGAGAAGACAGGAGAACCCTGTAAGAGACCTATTGCTCTGGTGGGGCAGATTATGCTACACCTCTCAGGGCAAAAGCCTCTGTAAGCACAGGCAGCAACAACTCCCTGTGCTCATGTTGAGCCTCAGGCTTCTGGAATTCTCCTTTGGCCTTTTCATTTCACAGTGGCTGAGGATGACATTTCTGAAGCAGCCTATGGAAGTCAGGTGGCCACACACCCATAGGAGGTGGACCTCAGCTCACAGGATGCTGTAATGAGTTATCGACTGGCTGTGCCTCTCCCCGGGTGTAATTGCAGCTGTCAAAGATCTCTCCTGATCTCCTCAGTGCTCTTCAACCCCGTGGTTACAGTCTCAACCCTTTGACTGCACCATCACAGGGGCTTTGTGGATCTGTTGTCCTATGCCATGTGTCTCTGGAGAACTGGCACCAGTGTGGAAAGCACTGTGCTGTTAGCTGCCTGGGGCCTGACAGCAGGGATGTGAGGAGGCAGCTGTGTGGGTGTATGAACCTTGCCTGGCTTGTGCTGTGTCTTGCTTCCCCCACCTGTACAGGGACAATGATGTTTCTTCTGCATTGAATCCAGTTGGATGTGTTCATATTATATATGTTATTTCAGATGAATTGGATCATGCCATAATTAGCCACTGTGAGGCTGTAAGTGCACTGGTTTAGCAGGCACACATTTGTTCTCTGAGCATCTGACACACAGGGCCTGAGCTCAGGGCTCTGTACCCCGGTGACACAAATGCTGAATGGAATTAATAACGAAGGATCCCAGCCCTGCTACATACCAGGAGGGAGGAAGCAGCTGTTGTTTGTTTGTTTTCAATGGCTCACAGGAACAGGAGGCCATAAACAGTTAAATTTCTCCTGGCAGCTAGGGAATGCTTTGGATGTTTAACCATCAGGGCTGTGGGTTCTTTGGCACCTCTGCATATTTCCCCTGCAGAAGCTGATGTTTTGCTGTCCGTCGCTCCCCTGCTTTGATCAGAGAAAGAGTACAAATGACACCTTGATGATTACTCACATTTTCAAATGCTGTCCAGCAGCAATAGCTGTCACCTCTCATAACACCACTTCGGGCTCCTGCTGCAGCGCTTTGTGGCTTGCCCACAGCTCCTCTGATGACTGAGCCCATGCTTGTGATTTCTTACAGCTTTGGCTGCTTGGGAGAGGATTTCTGTAACTGGTCAAGTGATTTCTGATCTGTGAATGCAGTCATACAACAGAAAAGAAGAGCTGCTTGAAGTCAGGCAAAAGTGTGGGATCAATGGGATATGCAGCATCTTTCCCCTCAGGGGTGTTGAGTGATTCCAGATGATGGCTATCAGTGTATAAATGAGTTGGAGGTCAGCTCAGTCTTGCTTTAAGAATGGCTTTTTCCAATTCATGCCACGAATTAATTGGGCCCCTGAAACTGGAACAAAGCAGTGTTTCTCACTGGATGAATATTTGACAAATGTTATGGAAGCCAGTTTCAGGTTGACTGAAAGGATTCATACATTAGAGCTAAGTGTGACAACTTGCTTCAGCTGGGGGAAAAGGAGTGAGGGAATTCGGTGTGTGGTCAAGTAGCACCAGTACTGTGTAGCCATGGGGCTGACTCTGTGCTCCTTTGTGCTGTGGTAAATTCAGGGTGTGGCAAAAGCCTATCTTGAATGTGTGATTACTGTTGATCACAATCCAGAGGTGAGAGCTGCTTAGGATTAATCTTCAAAATTACTGCTGGGATTCCTGACCACAAGTCTGTGTGCTTTCAGAGCAGGGCTGGGCTGGTCACCACAGCTTGGGAAATAATTCAACCTCATTCTGCAAGCCACTTCTGCAGCCAGTCAGTGTGATCTCCACATACCAGCTCACTGCAAATGAAATGCCAAGTAAATTGGAGTGGAAGCCACCTTGTGCCTTCCCTGACCTTTGGAGATGGATGATGGAGAAGATGGTTCAAGCTCCATAGCTGCTTAACTCAAAAAGAAAGAGAGGATTAGCCATGTCCTGCAATGTGGCTTTCATGTGCAGTGGGAAGTGAGGATTGCCTGCACTCAAAACCAAGGCTCTTGTCTGCCCTCAGTGTCTGAAACAATGTGTCCTGAGCAGACTCTTCCTTTGATATTTCTATTCTGAAAGTGTCTGCTTCTCCTTCTGTCACCCGTGTCTCTTCTCTCTTCTGGCTTTCTCAGTGTGGTCACCCAATTTCTCACTCCTGTGAGCAGCTGGGGCTCCTGGAAACAATTTGAAGTGTCTTCATTTTTAAGAGAAGTGATGCATTGCGCCAGCCAGCTGCCCTTCCTCAGCTGCTCCCTTGTATTACACATCCGTGCTCACACACACCCTGTGTGTGCACACACACACCTTGACAGATGGCTGATGCTCTGAGGAACTACTTCAATTTTTACTCTCTTCTATAATCCATGGCTGGAGCGCCAAATACTTTAAAGCTGCTACTGCTCCATAGATCACCCCAAAGTGTTACAGTCCAGTGCAGTTAATAACACTCTGGAAACGCTATCAATCAGCAGAGGGAAAACATCTAACAGCCAACTCCTTAGTGCCCAATGTACCTGCTCCTGTCAGAGACAGATGGGACTGCAGTGCTTTGTGGGGCAACTTTTTTCTCTTCCATTCTCCCTAAGCCCTTTATCAGGGCTTTTCTGATCATGGCAGCGGGCTTGGTGCCTCCAGGCTTGGTGGCTGGCTGGGCTTTCTTCCCTGGCCCTGGAACTTCTCTGCTCAAGTCCATGCTCAGTTGGACTAGGGCAGGTCAAGCTGTGTGCTGGTGGGAGAACGGGATGGGCAGTGCATCTGGAGTGTGCTGCTGGGCTGGGAGCTCAGGCTTGGACCAAGGAGGGTTCTTGGAGCCCTGGTGCCTTCAGTGTTCTGGCAGCATTATTGTCTGGTAAGATGCCTTAGGGAAGACCTGCAGTGGGCATGCAGCAGAGAATCTGCTGCTGTGTGGTGTGGCACTTGTGCATCCCTGTGACCTGCTGCCAGGTGTTTGTGTGTGGGTATGGGCTGCTGGGTCTTGTTGAGGGCAGGGAACGGTGCCTTGTAGCTCTTAAAATCATCTCCCCAAAATGAGCCCTTTCACTGACTCTGTGCTTGTCTCCTACCTTTAGGCAGCAGGCTCCATGTGTAGGGGCTGTTTGTCTAGACATGTATGGTGCCTAGCACAGAGGTGCTTTTATATCTGTAGAAACTTCTAGGCACTCCTAGGAAGGGCTGATGCTTTGTTGCCTGGCTCCTGTTTGCAGCTCTTTACTGACAGAATTTCCTGGCTGGGTACCTGCATGTTCATTGTCATCTGTGGCAGTTGTGATTGTCTTGAAGGCCACAATACTCAGTTGTCACAAGCCAGGGAAATGATGTAACACCCAAAGGGCAATATAGCCTCCTTTACTGAGCAAACTCAGTTCCTGCTGTGGGTACAGACACAGTGAATGGGAAACAGGCCCTGCCACAGGTGCTGTGCATCTGTATTCTAGCAGCACTGACAGTCCCTGCCACAGGTCAGGGAGCTGCTTTGCCAGGCACTGCACTCAGCTGCTGTAATGAGAGGTACCAGTGTGACAACCATGCAAAGCCCAAACTGAGAAAAGAATCTTATACAGGACAAAATGAGAAGCAGGCATTCTCTGGTCCTGGCTTGCTTTAGAGGGGATGGATACCCAGAGTTTTGTTCCTTACTGGTTGCTGGCTGTGCTGGACTTGAGCGGTCATGGATGCAAAGTCCCCATCTCTGTCCTGGAGGGTACAAATACTATGCTGCCCTTGGCTGTTCCAAGCCTGCCTGAGTCAGTAGAGTAGCTGTTTCTTAGGGGAAAGTCAGAATCGTTACTTCATGAACATGGCAATGGCTTAAGTTATTCTGCAGTCAGCCTGAAGGCCCTTAACCTTCTTAGTTAACTGTGCTGGAGAATCGATACCAGGAGCTCTCCATCTCCTACTGAACATGTTGGATAGGTGTTTTTCCACTGAAGAGATCCCTATGCAAATACACACCTCTTCCCTCTCCTCCAGCTTCCCCTCCAGTCAAAGGAAGATCACCATGCCCTGTGCCTTCCCATAAGCTGCCAGAGGATGTTTTTCTCCTCCTTCCCTCAAACTCCACGTCTGAAGCTGTGTCAGGCCAGATGGAACACGCACAAGGGAACAAACAGCTTGGCTCTTGCTGTGCTCGAGTAAACAAGTGTCAGGCAGATTGTGGTGGGAAGTGATATATTAACCAGGTGACCCACACAGCAGCAACCTGTTGCACTCCCCTCTCAGCATACGATACCTGCTACCCAAACCTGCATTTCCTTCTGAGGTAGGAGCAGGGGCCAGGAAGGTGCAGGAGAGCTGCAAGCTCATGGCTGGTGGAGAGCTGCAAGCTCAGGGCTGGTGGAGAGCTGCAAGCTCAGGGCTGGTGGAGAGCTGCAAGCTCAGGGCTGGTGGAGAGCTGCAAGCTCAGGGCTGGTGGAGAGCTGCAAGCTCAGGGCTGGTGGAGAGCTGCAAGCTCAGGGCTGGTGGAGAGCTGCAAGCTCAGGGCTGGTGGAGAGCTGCAAGCTCAGGGCTGGTGGAGAGCTGCAAGCTCAGGGCTGGTGGAGAGCTGCAAGCTCAGGGCTGGTGGAGAGCTGCAAGCTCAGGGCTGGTGGAGAGCTGCAAGCTCAGGGCTGGTGGAGAGCTGCAAGCTCAGGGCTGGTGGAGAGCTGCAAGCTCAGGGCTGGTGGAGAGCTGCAAGCTCAGGGCTGGTGGAGAGCTGCAAGCTCAGGGCTGGTGGAGAGCTGCAAGCTCAGGGCTGGTGGAGAGCTGCAAGCTCAGGGCTGGTGGAGAGCTGCAAGCTCAGGGCTGGTGGAGAGCTGCAAGCTCAGGGCTGGTGGAGAGCTGCAAGCTCAGGGCTGGTGGAGAGCTGCAAGCTCAGGGCTGGTGGAGAGCTGCAAGCTCAGGGCTGGTGGAGAGCTGCAAGCTCAGGGCTGGTGGAGAGCTGCAAGCTCAGGGCTGGTGGAGAGCTGCAAGCTCAGGGCTGGTGGAGAGCTGCAAGCTCAGGGCTGGTGGAGAGCTGCAAGCTCAGGGCTGGTGGAGAGCTGCAAGCTCAGGGCTGGTGAATGCCTGCTGAAGTTGCTGAAGGGAAAAACAAGCAGGTGGAATGTAAACATTAACTCTTACCTTCAGGGCAGGGCTGCCCTAGGGCCAGAGATATTGATGCTCCTGTCCTTCCTTTCCCCATGCCTATTGCTTTGCTCCCAACTCCCCTTATAGCTATAGCACCTCTCTTTGCTCCATGATGGGTTAATAGCCTATTAACACTCTAGCTCATAGTGGAATATTTGGGATAATTCAGAGTCCATTCTGAATTATTAGAAATGGATTTTAGTAGCCACATCACTTCTCTCCTCCTGGCTGCTGTAATTTTCATGGGATATATTGTTCATTCACCTTAAACAGCTGTGTATAAAGACTTCCAATCTCTTTAAGTACTTGCTATTGAAAGCCAACAGTACCCTAGTGATACAGAACTGGATCCAGAGATCATTGTGTGCAGTATAAATAACTACACAGTTAAGCCACTTAATCAAGAACTGCCTGTGCTTGGTAGCAGGAAAGCCTTGTGCTTTATCATGGAGTGTGTACAGGGGTGATCAAAAAATCTATGTCAAACACCAAAAAACAATCCCTCTGGATTTATTTAAGTGGATGTAGCCTCCATGCCAAATGCCATGGCTCAGGATTCTTGAGGAGGTCAGGAAGGAACATTACTTTGTCCTTCCCTGCCTCGCTGTTTGCTCTTCCCATGCGATGTTACACACTTGGCTAGAGAAATGTATCTGCAGTATTGGCTTAGGAGGCTCTTCTGGCACTGCCTGGACAGACTGTACAACATCTCAGCTGGTTTTGTTTGTTTTTAAATATGGGAAAAGAGAAAAGAGTTCTGAAGGAGGACTGTGATAGACACAGGGCTGCTGTTCCCTTCTTTTGATTCTCATTCACCAGCATTTGCTCACATTGAAGTGAAATACTTTTCAGTTTGAGAAAATATCAGTCTGGGATGTGAAATCCAAACCATGTCCCATGGATCCCCAAAACCTTGCAACTTTCTCAGCCCCACAGCTGATGCCCTGTAAGAAGGGCTGCAATTTTGCAGCTGTCTTTGTTCCAGTGACCTCTTAACCTAATGTTGTAGCATCCTAAAGAAAGGATGCTATAATTCTCTGGAGCCAAAATGGTAGTTGTTTCTATCTCTTCTTTCTTTTTCTTCCCCTCTCCAGTGTCTCTGGTACTTGGTCTTAACCCTCAATCCTCTGCTGTGTTGAGAAATGAGGCTGTCAGTCATTTAGGGGGCAACTCTTCTGTCTGTAACCATGCTGCTCCTCACTGAACTTGGCTCTAGAGAATTCATGCCTGAGCTAAGGCTCATCAGTGTTGGCTAATGTTTTCCTGTGGGTGACAGTGCTGCAGGTCCACCTCTGCTTCCCATCTTGGCAAGATGTTCTCCTGTGACAGCTTTATAAGCAGCAGTCCAGGAAGAGGTAGGAAACCCTGTAAAACTCACCTCTTGCTTTCCTCCTTCCCTCCTTAGCTGGCCTCTGCCTAAACCCTGCTGCCCAGGATGGGGTGAATCTCTTACCCCTCTGCACTATGCTTTCCTAACTCAGACACATGAAAACCACTGTGGGTTGACTGTGGAGCTCGGCTTTTAGCACCCAGGCATACATTTGATTGTTCCTTTGTCTTTACAGAGGCAGCAGCAGGGAAGTGGCTAAGCAACTAATGTACTTGTCTGTGTCGTTATGAAGTAATCATAAATAAAGCAGATAATAGAAGCGGTCTTTTTTACTCTCTCTTTTCAAATAGTGACAGGAGCTTCCTGGAAAATTACCTTTTTCCCTTTTTTTAGAGTACAAGTTAAAAGGGTTTGGTATTTCTCGACATCTAATAAACAACCACTTTCCCCTCATTTTCCATCCACTGAAGTAGAGGTAATGAATGCATTTTATCACTGTCTCTCAAGAGGAGACAAAGAATCGAGGATCTAAAGCTTTAGATTTTCATAGATGGAAGTAGCTTGGAATAGGGGCTGGCATCTCCTTCCATTCTCACAGTCTGGCCTCTGTAAAAAAAGATACATGGCAACCCTCATCTTTCATCCAACAGAAGAGAGTTGTCTCTTGAGAATTACCAAAATTGGTCCGTGCTGTATTGCTCCCCATTGAGAATGGGATGCACTGAAAAGGAGCCTTTGAGATTTCACTGTGATAGAGGATGCTACATATGTAAATAAATACTCTGAGATCCAAAAAGTGCTGTCTTGATAACCAGTTAGGCTAACAGAAACAGGCACTAGAGAGCAGGAAGGAGGCAGGTTCAAACAGGGGATGTGGGTATGGCTTTGGGACAACTTCCCTGACTTCACCATAGAGGAGTTTAATCCATTTGTGCTGTGGATCCCCATCTGCAAAACAAGTACTGCTTCATGTATGGTATTTTAGAAGATTGTATGTCCCAATATGTGCTCCCAGCATCATCAACCAGTTCCTAGTAATAAGTTTTTTTAATAAGCAGTCATTCAAACTGTGGTGTTGGGGCTTATTAACACTGGATGGGGTTACAAACCAGGATGCATTTCAGGGAGGAGCAATCTGTGGTGCACACTTAAACCCCCTGTCCCTGCTTGCAGCTTCTGCTTCCCTTAGGAAATTCTTATCTGTGGAAACAGAAGAATAGGAGCTCTCCTGGCTAAGAAGGGTGAAGCAATTCTGCAGCAAAGGTTACTTTCTTTTCTGAAATGGAAATGTGTTTATGAGCTGAGAAAAATAATTTCTGGCAGCTCAGTTTGAGAGGAAAAAAATAGAGGTAAAGGGATTGGGTGAAAAGGGAGCACTTGGTGTTACTGAAGGTCTGGAAAAGCCATAATCAATGAATACAAAGTTCAACCTCATTTCTTTCCTGAGGGCTTGTTGAATGAGGCTATCAGGGATTTCTCCTGTAGCTTAGACACACAGGTTCTGCCCTGCAATCAAGAAGTAGCAAGCATCTTTCTCCCCAGACACACAGACCCGCTGTGAGCTTTAGTGCTTCACTAAAGGTTCCTGGCTGACATTCAGTGTGGCATCAAAAGGAGACGTGGCTCTAAATCAGTGTCACTTTGCTGCTAGCTAGTTGCCAGGTCCCACCCCAGAAGCAGTTGTGTTGGTGGGGTAGAAGGGGTGATGCTTCAATCGGGCACCTTCAAGGTATTTAAGATTCTGTAATGTGCTGCCCTGGGGGCCAATTCCTGCTACAGAGGCAGCTCCTGTATCCACCCACCCCTCAGCCCCCTGGGACAGCAAGAAAGGCCACCAAATGCAGGAGTGAGTGCTTTTAATGTCACCTCTCCTACTTGGGAACAGGTTGGGGAGCAGAGTCAGAAAGGGCTCATGGGCAGAACACTGTTCTGATGGATTCACAAGGGAAACACAGTCCCCTAAAAAGCTGTGCTGCCTCTGAAGTCACTGGCAGAGGAGGGAAGGGCTTTCATATTGGGTGGCAGATAAAAGTCCTGCTGAGCTTGTGGGTGTTGTGGAGCAGGGACATTTTAGTGCTTTTTGTACCAGGTCTGTGTTTAATGATGTGTGATGCTGATGTCAGGTGAACAGCTGAAGCTGCTTCATGTTCTCTGGGCTCTGCAAAGGATCTTAGTAGTTAAAGCCAGCAAATTAATGACAGGAAGTATGATGTGATTCCTCTTTTTCTGCCAAAACTTAGATAACCAAGCTGAGACATGCAATGTAGGTGCTGTGCCATAGGTGGAAAGAGCCTGTTCCTTTTCTAGTGTTCTTGTGATGACACCTTAAATCTAATTCATGCAGAAGGATGCTGGGATCTCCTCTCCTTTTCAGGCCTGTCCTGTGCCCAGGGAACAGCAGGCAGGTGGCACTTCTCCTGATGACTGACATGCTCAGAGGGCAGAGTGACAGGTTACAAATGTATTGGTGGGAAGCTGGGTTGATCTTTCAAGGCAAGGGTATTTTTCTCATCTAGGAGCAAAATTGTTTCTATGTACAAGTGTATCATAAGAGACAGGTAGAGCAAGGAGAGGAACGACCCCTGCCCTGCAAGCTGGGAGTTATCAGGACCTATTTAGCTCTGTACATCCTTCCAAGCACTCGTGTGAAAAGAAAAACGGTGGCAAAAATCTGAGCCAGTAGTGAAAAAGGCTGTGCAGGGATCTGCTGCTGATCTGTATGTGGTGGGCTGACCTTGGCTGAACACCATGTGCCCACCAAGCTGCTCTGTCACTTCCCTCCTCAGCAGGACAGGGTAGGGAGGAAATAAGATGGGGAAAAACCCCTTTGTGGGTCAAGATAAAGGCAGTTTATTGAGCAAGGGCCTCTCCTCCTCCTCAACAGGTGATGTCCAGCCCCTTCCCAGTGAGCAGGGCTTCAGTATGTGTGACAGCTGCTCTGAAAACAGACTTGTCCTCCCTTCTTTGAGCTCTTATCGCTGAGCAGATGTAATATGGAGGAAAATATCCCTTAGTCAGCTGCCCTGGCTCTGTCCCCTCCCAAGGCCTTGCCCACACACAGCTTGGTGGTGAGGGGTGAAATGCTGGGGAGAGCCTTGGTGCTGTGCCAGCGCTGCTCAGCAGTAGCCAAAACATGGCTGTGTTACCAGTACTTTGCTGGTTACCAGTACACAGCCTGGCACTGCAGGGAAAGCTAACTCCACCTCAGCTGGACCAGTACACTATGCTCCTTTCTCCAGTGCTGCTATATACTTACATACCAGGATAGTTCCTTGTCACTGGGATGTTAACTGAACGATTTAAAGACTTGGCCTCAGAATAAGAGTCTATTCACAAGAGGAGGGACTCAAGTGCTGCCAGGGAACCAGAGAAGCCTGCAGGATAAAGCTGTGGTTTAGGATAAATAGGAGTTTAGTGGGAATTGATGGATTAAGAAGGGACAGTGGGGACTGAGAGATTAGATCTTAATCACCAGTACTTTGATGGCAGGCTGGGCCCTGTGTGGCAGAGTTATTTCAATGACAGGAGGCTGTGTGTTCAGCCAGAGGCATTGGGGGGAGGGATTTGGTCTTAGAACTGAGATGTGTTCGTTGTGGTCATGGGGAGGGAATAAGGGAGGGAGAGGGGGCTGTGAAGCTTGTACCTCCCCTGCCTGTTCTGTGCTGTGAGAAGCCCAAGCAGGAAGGATTGGGATCTCTGCAGGAGAGGGGCAGCTGCCACTGCTTCTCGAGTTGTGTGCTGTTCAGTGTCTGGCCCTGGCATTCGTCACTGAGATGCAGTTTAGAGACTCCAGCTCTGAATGAGGCATCTGAGGGGGTGGGCAGAGGCAGCAGTGGAGCCTTTTGGTTGTTTTTTTCTTTATATAGATGCTGTATCCTCAATCACTATGGTTACTTATGTTCTGCCAGTGCCCCAGGCTCCTGTGGACATCAGCTCTGTCATGCTGTGTCCAAACGCATCCTGACTGAGGGGCAGCATGGGCAAGAGCAAGGCTGCCCTGTCTTCTGGAACTAGTGTGTGGGCCAAGGAGCAACTGGGAACTAATCCTAAACCTCCTGCTTTTCCTCTAGTTCTTCCACCTCTCACTGTTTCTGAGAGAGGATGGGTCAAGTGCACAGACTGACCTGGTGAGGCATCAGTCACAGAGCCTCCTGTCACACAGACAGACTGGTGCAGGCTCAAACTGAAGCCCATCAAATCCCTTCTTGTGTTTGAAAACAAACTTGACCTTGATTCACGAGTCAGCCTTGTTGCTGAAGGGATCAGTTTTCAGGTCCAGCTTCCTCTGCTGACATCCAGCTTTTCCTTTAAATGGGGTGGTTAAACGTGTCTCTACATAAACTCTCAGGGCTCCTGGGAGGGACAGGGCTGTGACAGCTCAGGCCCCCTCGTGGCTTCGCAGCATCCTAGCTGCATGGCAATGACATTTGTCAGGCCAGTGTCGCTCAGGGCACAGCTGTGACTCCAACACTCCTTTTCTGGTTAGTCTCCCAACACTGCTATGGGCTGCAGCTCCTCCAAGACATTGCCCTGTGGCCTGGTAGGACAAAATTGACTTGTCAAGCCAAATAAGTTCAGAGGCCCTCATGCTGAATAACTCTGTGGAGTGACCTTGGAAGCCACTGTGAGGAACGCAGGGGGTGGGGGAGGAAGATGTTCCTGCCTGACAAAGCAGGTTTTTTTAGGACTGAAACAGCTCTTATTTTCCTTCTAAGATGCTCCTTGGCACGCTGAGCTTACAAGGAAAAATATAGCTGTTCCTGATTATCTGACTTTGTAATCCTCTTTGCTGTGATGTGGCTGTGTATTTAACTATTGCCTCCATAGATGAAATTGCACTAGATTTTGTTTTCTTTGTTAATATTGTAACCTAAAAAAGCAGCATCTCTGCTGAGAGTGTGAAACGGAGGAGGAATAGACAGAATCTCCAAGTACCTTTTCTCTCAGCTGTGGTTATCTTCAGTTTATCTTTGCTAATACATCCTGCTGCAGGAATTGTGTGAAAGGTAAAGGATTCAGAGCTCCTGCCTCTGGATTCTTTTGGGAGGCAGCAACAGGAATGTGTGGGAAAGCTTATGGCCTGGAAATTATAGCTGCTTGTTGCACTGTAGGTTTGGTCTGTGTACTTACACTGTCTTGTAACCAGCCATGGAGACTTCAGTGTCTCTGAAATCTTCATAGGGGACCATCAGCAATACAAGAAATTTTGAAGCTGTATAATCTTGAGTAAGCTCCATCTGTCATATCTGGCCTCTTACCATTTGAATGCCACTGATGATTCCAGGCAAATGCTGTTGAATTTATCTGTTGTCTAATTAGCCAATAACTTCAAATCTATCTCATTGTAAAAAGCAATAAATGGGTTCCACCCACTTAGCCATTGCTAAGTTAGCATCTGTCAGGAGACAAGATGTTGAGATCAGAAGGTAAGAAATTCAGCAGAGCCAAACTGCTATCTGAAGGCCTTCTGATTCATAGATATGGGGAAATTTTCACTGAAACTTGGAGAGAACAAGAGGTACTTTCAGGCTGTCCTCCCAGGCAGGCAGAGCCTCAGAAATCCTCATGACTTCTCCCCACTCCTAAGGGGAACCATCCAGTGGGTTTGTTTCTGCCTCCTGCTTGCAGTTGCTCAGGGCTCCTATTCTCCAGAGCATTTGTCAGATACTCATTACCTGCAGCCCGAGATGGTGATGAGCACATCACATTACCTACCTTAGGCCTTGTCCTCTCAATGGCAGCTCTAATGCTCTGCTTCATTGGTGAGAGACAATGAAGTTATGGTAACGCTGTCAAACCAAGGCTGTTTACTTGCTGGGTTAACTGTTGGTGTCCTCCAGCCTTTGCTCTGTGCTGAGCCAACTTATTTCCCAGTTGTAAAGGGAGATAAATTGGTGGCTAATCTCTGAAGGAATGGGTCTGATGTTAAGCCTTGCTAGCTGCACTTGCTACAAGCTGAGAGCATGCAGGACTGGCACACAGTAATGCATTAAGCTATAGGGATGTCACAACTTTCAGTGCTCTGTTTGGGCCTGTGAGGCATGGCTTCTGATCACCTGTGTGCCCTTGAAAAAAGGCTGTTGGGTTCTTGGCTAAAGCAGAAGCAAGAGGGGCTGAACGGGTCTGCTCTCCTGTCCAGTTCTTGGTCAACTCCTTGGTCTCTGTCTTCCTGAGGTGAACTGCTGTTGGGGAGCTGGGAGAGCTCTTTCAGGGTACACAGCTAAGGGAGGCTGGGAAACGTTAACGAGGTGTATTATCATTGACTGTGATACTTGGAGTGTGTGGGAAGGAAAATAGAGGTGTTATTTTAGCTGCTCCTGCTTTGCTGTTGTTGGCTGAGGTTGTGATGCTTTCCTGATTGTACTTACACCTACAAACTAATACGGTATTTAACATAGCAGAGAATATATCTCATCAAATCAACATCGATAATGGGGAGATAATTACTGCAGCTGAAAGCTGGGGAGTGAAACTCCCTGGGTTTATGGCTGCTGAGGGGTGCATGCTAAAGGACAGAGCCCAGGTTTCGTTAGCAGCCTGCGAATGGGCTTCTGCCTCCTGCCACCGCGAATTAACTCTGGCTTTCTGAAGCAGAACCAACATGAGGGCTCTAAGTATTCATCTCCTTTTTGGAAGTAAAATAGCACAGTGTCCACAGATTAAGTAGCTGCCTGAAGAACAGCTTTAGCTGTGAGTAGGGAGTAAATGTATTTTCCTAGTTTCTCTGCTGAATATTAATGTTCTGTCCCTGGAGCAGTGGGGTTTAGCACAAGATCTTTCTGCAGGAGCCTGATTTGAGTGTGCAGTGTAAGACAGCTGATAGCCCAGGCAGGAACCAAGAAACTTGTCATGGGTTTTGCTTACACTTTTGATGAAAATAAACAGAGGCATGAAATGTTTTGAAAAATGTTCAGAATAGCTGCTTCCTAGCAGATAAACCACTGCAACCAAAGGCTATAAATGGGGGAGCATTAGAGGAAGGACAGGTCAGTGTTTTGAGGAGATGCAGGGACAGTTTGCTGGTCTTTCCATGCCTGCAGAATAGCCACATCTTCCCCGCAGACTGCACAGTCGTGCCCTTTGCCCGAAGAGGAGATGATCATTCCCACTGCATTCAGCTATTCTTTAGCATTATCTGGAAGAATTATTCCAATGCAACAGCCCAAGATGCCCAGATACATTCCCCTGATGCCTGAGGATGTTGTGGTCCTGGAGAAATGCTGTGGTGACTTGACTCTGTGCTGCAGATCCTCAGCCTCACAGACATGGCAGGGTGTGTGTCCCTCTGTGGATGCTGGTGCCTTTGGATTGTAAAGGTGATATATGGAAATGCTGCACAAAACTTAGGCCCTCAGCACTTCTTTAATCCTCTTCAGTAACACAGGAGTCATTCTTTATGCATCACATAATCAAATTTCTCTGGGTTTATCTGTCACTTGCAGACCTTCATCACCCTTACCTAGGAGCAGGGAGAGATAGCCTAGTGACTTGAAACACCAACCATGTCCTATTGTTCCCATTTGTTTGCAAAGCATGAGGGTGGAGAGGCATAAATATTAAAATATACCTATTATATAGCCAGGCCTCCATTGATAAATGATGTATAAAATCAATTTACAACCTAGGAATAAAAAGCATCCGTGAAGCGGTTGCTAGCTCCAGGTACTAGCAAATTATTCCTCCATAACTTGCTCTGACTGGAACTCATTACACACTCTGTCCATAGAATGATTTTGTTGTTAAAAACTGTGTCACTCAGAGCTTATTTATTCCCTCTCCTTGCAAAGACTTTTGGAGTGCCTGCTGCCTGTAAAGCCAAGAGGTGCATGGCCTGGTTGCTCGGGGCTGGTGAGGCACTGGCAGCCTTGCACTCCTCCTCTGTGCCTCAGCGCTGTTTGGGCTGCAGGAAACGCTGCACTGAGAGGACAGGATGGAGAAAGTGAAGAACCGTTGACACCTCAGATCCTGAAGTGCTAGCAGCTGCCTGTTTAGCTTCAGAGGGGTGAATAGTCCTGTTTTCTCCTGAAGGATTATGCTGAAGTTTAACCTCTTGTTTACCTGCTCTGTGGGATCGAGCTCCCAAAAGGGAAGCTGCCTCCTGCCAGTGAGTAGCCTGGAAATAACTCTCCTTTCCAGGCTCTCAAGCTTTTGGCTTGGTGGCGGCTGTTCTGTGAGGTTTGAGGGGAGCACCTGCAACTCCAGGAAGGTGCAACAGCAACATGAGATAATTAGGAAGTCTGGAATAAAGGCCTGTTCCTCCTGCCCCATTAGGCAGCTAGGGTGAGGATGGATGTGGCTGTTGCTTTGTGTGTGAGACCACCTGAATGATCTAAAGAGGAAGGCTTTCCTGTCATCCAAAGGCACACCTGGTATCTAGCTGTACAGTATGTATGACTCTACCCTGCTCCCAGAGATGTGCAAAACAGAGCTGCTAAAACCTACTTAAGACTCAAGGTGTTAATTTAACTTAATTAAATTCTTCCCCCTTTACGGGAACATCTACATGGATGGATCCAGACAGACATGAGCTCATTCTGCCCTTGTATCTGCTGGATGGGAGCCAGCTCTGAGCCTAGAAGCTGTATAGCTGTGTTAGGTAATACAGCCTTTGGAAAGGGAAGGTACATGTGCTTGAGCATGGCACACAGCTGTGGTTGTACAGCTTCTGGCCTAGCCAGAGATGAAAACCCCTCACAGTCCTTGCTCTGAAGCGTTCTGCCAATTCCTTTTGTGGTTTGCAAGGTTTAAATAAGGGTAAAAAGGAGGCAAGCCTGGTGGTGAGAGGAGCAGTGGTCTGAGGTCACTCCTGTATTAGAGGAATGGCTGATCTGGTACTTTGGCAAGAGCAAATCAGGGATATAAATAAACCTAACGTGAGTCAGCATCGTGTCTGCTGAGGCAGGTCTTGTCAGACAAGCCTGCTGTCTCCTTTGACAGGTGTACAGATCTGAATGGTATGTGTGACAGTGTTGGTAGCACATCCTTACTTTCCTCTAAGGCATTTGACTTGGTGTCATGTGACATTTTGATTAAGAAAAACTTTCATGAGGTGGAATTAATAGGGTGCATACTGGATGGATGGGAGTGCGTGCTGGTACCAGGGCTCAACGCAGTTGTTCAAGGAACAGTATCAATGAAGAAGGTTATTTCAAGCAGCTTCCCCAGGGATGGATTATTTTGGTCCACAGCTATTCAATACTTTTATTAATGGTTTAGCTGATGATCCATGTCCTTGGCTGGGCTGGATTGCAGATGAGGTAAAGATTTGTGGTGGTGGGAATAATGTAGTTATTGTTACAGCGTGAGGCAAACTGCCTGGTGAAACGGTCATGGTCCAACAGATTGCACTGCAGCAGCTCAAAGCATCCCATGCCATCACCTAGGAACGAGGATTACAGCGTTTGGGAGCTCAGTGGTTAGCCAGGTATTGATCTTCCTGATGTGAAAGCCTCTCTACATTAACAAGGAATGCAATTGCACCCTGGTTTGAAAGCATTCTGCTTGTAGCAAAGCTAATCCTAGTCTTAACTGGTGTAAGCAGGGAGAGTATCTGCCCCCCCTCCCAAATGAAACCTCCTAAAAAGTGCACACTGCTTCTGTGACCAGTGATCCAAAATACTGACACCTCTGCAAGAAGCAAAGGTCTCTGGCATTTTTTTAGGGGCACTGGAGTGAATAGGCTATGCCTGGGTTAACAGAATTTAATGGCTTTGCAAAGGATGTTTTAGCAGCCATCTAGCCAGTGGCAAAATTTAGTCTCTCCCTTCTTGATTTATTGGTTTATTAAAAAAAGAAATTAAAAAATCATCTGGTTAAACACAGCAATAGAGTTCAGTGAATAAAAATCAATGCAGGCTCCTCATCTCTGTGCCCCAGCCCCAGGGATGCTTTTTGGAGCCCTGGGCAGAAACTGTTCAAACAGGCAAGTAGCATTTTTCACTGAGATACCTTGTGAATAACCAAGGAAATGAGGGCAGCAGAGAAGGACTGGAAGCGTGGATGAAACTCCATCTTATCAGCCCTGGTGTAGTCAGTCGCCAGCCCATTATCACACTGATGGAAGCATCTTTGGGCTGAATCTGTCCTGTTCCCCTGCTCTTCAGGGACCTCTGTGTGCAGTCGGAGGGTTAATACAGGCATGGTGTAAGCTAAAACCTGGCCTCACTGAGGGGTACCACTGGTCCAGTAAAGCTTCTCTGTCACTGGTGATCTCTTTCAAGAAGAGCAAATGTACAGAGACCCCTCCATACCCCTTTTCTCTTTTTCTCCTCTGAGGCAGGGGTTTGTGGCATTCACCTTGTTAAAAAGCCATTATGCAATCTCTCTCTTAATAACTATATTAATTTTAAATGCCAGAGATATAGTCATAAAATTTCCTTGTAGGTTGTTACAACCACAGAGCCCTTTATCTGGCATGCTGGAGACTTCTCCCCAGCCCTTTCCTCTGCTGGCACTGGTGATAACTGTAAGGTAATATTTTACAGCAAGCCCTGTGTTTGAAAAGGTCAATGGCTGACGTTATTCATGGGAGGAGGAGGAGGGAGAGAAACCTCCTAGCCTCTTGCTGTGGAATCTCCTTCAGTTCTGTTGAGTGGCCTTGGCACCTCCTGGAAGGAAACTGGGGAATGGCATTTTTATGCTGTGCCAGGTGCTCAGGAAAGGCTGATTTCTAAGTCAGCCTAGCCTCTTCCCTTCAGAGCAGCTTCCAGATTTCCAACAGCTTCCCACGTGTTCAGGTTTGCAAGGATTTCCAGGCTGAGTGGTGCAAGCCGAACTGCTCTGGATAGCTTAACCTCTATGGAAAATGGTTTGCCATGGATTTCACTCCTGTCCTTGACATTTTTTTTTCTAGTTCTATTCTCTCCTGTTACATAAAGTTCCCTAATGTCCAACCTAAATCAGCCTTGCTGCTCTTTAAGCCCTCCTGAGCTACACTGAGTGGACACAGTCTGTGTGACCGTCTCTGTGCAGCCTTTTCATTCTGGTGGCTGCAAGCCAGACAGAGCCCAACAGAAAGGATTCACCCAGGGATGTTGGGTTGGGAGGAGGACTGCCTCATTTTGTGTGCTTCTATTGAAGTTGCTTCTTTTCCAGTTTGCCTCATTATTGGTTTTGGAAGATTTGTTTAATTTTTCATGGAGTATAGAACTCTGTCCATCGGTTTCCATTCCAAGAGGAAGATGCTGAGGATTGGATTTTGTCTGTCAGGATCAAAGCTGTGAGCAAATGTGGCTCAAGTCCTGTACCAAAGCACCTTGTCAGCTAGCTGTGCCTGGTCCAGCACCCCCAGGGCTGATGGGGGGTCATGATGGCTCAGGGAGACACTGTCCTGGTTTCAGCTATGATGGAGTTAATTATTTTTAGCAGTGGATGGAATGCCATGTTTGGGTGTTAGGATGAGAACAGTGCTGATAGCACCCTGATGTTTCTAGTTGTTGCCGGGCAATCAAGGACCTTTCTCAGCTCTGCATACTTCCTTACTAGTGAGAAAGGAGGGGACGTAGCCAGGACAGGTGACCCGAACTGGCCAAAGAGGATATTCCATGCCAGTTACGTCATGCTCAGTATAAAGGGGGACTGGGGGGAAGAGGAGGAGACAACACCAGGACGGGCAGTTTCCGGGTTCGGGGACGGCTCTAAGCTGTGCGGCCTGGGTTCTGTGGTTTGGTGAGAAACTGCATTGTGTATCACCAGTTTCATCTATTTTGTGCTTTAAACTTCTGTTATTGTTATATCTAGTTTTCTGTTATTGTTTAGTAAACTATCCTTATCCCAACCTGCGTGGTTCTGGTTTATAGGTTGTGGTTTCTTTTCCTCCTTCTTCCTTCCCTTTTTCCCCTCCCCCAACTTTCCCTCCCCCTTCCTTTTAAAAGTACAAGCGACTGTGTGGGGTGCGGCCCCCGGCTGGGGCAAAACCACGACAGACACCGCCACCCCCCTCAGTGTGCTGAGGTGTAAAAGCTTTTTACTGGATGAGGCCAGGAGGAGACCTGCAGTTGTCTCCCCTCTGTGCCAAGGGGATAAATCATCAGGATGCTGCAGGCACCACATCCAGATGGGCAGCCCACGTGCACTTGGGTTGTGTGGAATCGGGAGGTGGGAGAAAAGTCAGACCTGAAATCAGCCCAAGCATATGCCATGATCTCAGCCAGGAACATCATGAGTCTTAATAACCACTCAGACTTCTCCAGGCTGTGCATGTTATGGGACTAACAGCAAATGCTGTTTATCTGATAGCTCAAATTTGCTAACCTTGATTATTTTTTTTCAAAGCTGGTCTTTAGCCAAAGCAGTGGGTGATCCAAAGATCAGTGAATTTTTCTGCATATTTTTAAAAGCAAAAAGGACATTATGGTCAAGGACTCTAACCTTCTGCATAGCCATGGCAGGAAGCACATATTGATAATCCCCAACCAGCTTGTAACTTTTCCTTGTATGAGTTTTGGGTTTGGTTTTATTATTACTATTTTTCATGTTTAAGATGGAGAAGGGCAGTTTTGACTGTGACACCATCCCCTAGGTCAGCTGCTCCAATGGCTTATTACATTTTCTGCTGAAAAAAATCAAACCATGTCCTACCTTAAGCCTGGATTTCTTTAACTTCAGCTTTAAGCCACTAGTTTTTCTTATGCCTTTGATAGATTAGAGAGACCTTTACTGTCTCAGAGGTAGGTTAGAAAGACCAACAAACCCATTCCCTTTGTCAACAGGCAAATAAAACCTGGCTTTGGTTTGAAGTTCAGCATCCCTGAGGCTGAGACTTATTGCTTTGCAGGTGACTGTGGTCTGGACTTTCCCTCAGGTGTTTGAAGACTTGGGAGCTCCTGTACCTTTTTTTTTGGGGGGTGGGTAGTGTGTGTTGGTGTTCAGCAGCCAGTAGATACACAGCTAACAAGAGGGTGGGTTAACGGGGAAAACAGGCTATTTTTTCTGTCCTCCCCCCTTTAGAAGCACCAGTGAGAAGTGATGCTCAAATGATGGGATTTCTGGGGTTTGTGAGCATCCTGTTGGTTGCTTATCCCCAGAAAGTGAAGTTAATTGGGGAGCTTCAAAGTAGCCTGGCAGCTGGAGTATAATACACAGTACAGCTTCTTAACCTGGCACAGCCTACAGATATTCACAGCTCACTCAAGTGCCTCATGCTGACATCTTCCACACTTCACCTTTCATATTCAATTCCCAGCTTCTAATTTGCTGTTTGCTGAAAGACCAAAAAGAAAAGAGTAGGAGCCACTGAATCAAGGACATGAGGGTGTTGAGATTGCTTGAGAACTCCAAGCTGTGTCTCTGTTTAGTCAGGGTGTTTCCTTGCTAGGGTCAGCTTGTGAGATGAGATGTGATCTGGAGCTTCAGGTGACAGCTGTTAAAGAGAATTCAGGCTCCTATGACTGAGTATACCTTCACAAGGCACAGTGACATTCAAATGACAGTCAGCAGTGACGGGTGCTGCCTGACAAATGGGTGATGTCTGATGGTGCAGTGGAGCAGGGAAGGAAACAGGGAGGGATTGTGTTCAGTCAGGAGTGTTGTGTTTAGCTGCAAACACTTGTTGGATCAACCCTGGAAACTCTGTGCCTCTAGTGCTGCAGTATTTAGGAGTTGTCTGGCTTGTAATCCTTTAGCAGGAAGTTATTTTAACCTGCCATGGTTATTTTGCTGCTCACTCCCTTTGTTACAGTGCCTCAAAACTAGTCTGGACTTTTAACTAATTACCTGGTGGTTTTTTCAAACGCTTTTATGAAGTGGAGCCTCTCCAGATCATCTCACCTGTTTTTCTCCAAATGCTCAGGCTCACTCAGCTTCCCAATCTGGATTATGCCTGTGTCCTAAATCTGTTGTAAGTCTGCAACAAGGTTGTATGCTTTAGTGGTAGGTAGAGCAAAAGGCTGAAGTGTTTGATTCCCTCGTTTAACTTATGGATAGGTGGAGCTCCTGGTTTCTGACTCCAAAAGCAGAGATGGGGGTGGTGGTGGTGGGAATCAAGAATACTGGGGAAAAAATCTCAACTGTAATCAACTGAGAGTGCCATTTATTCCCTAAATTAAGGACTTCTAAGGAAGGCGATGGAATTGTATCAAACTCTCTATATAGTTCTTTTTCAGAGGATTTGGACTGTTTTTTAAAACAGCTGCTTCTGATCCTGAATGCCTGTGTCTGGATGGCAATGAATTGATTTTCTTCTCTCCGTTTCTTTCCTCTTTTCCCATTGGATTTCAATAAATTTATACATGTACCTGAAAACTCAGATAATGCCTATTAGAAATGATGACTGTCCAGTTCCTCCCTTGTCATGATAGAATAGAGATGGCCTCTCAAATGATGGGCCAAAGGAATGGGGAGGAGGGCTGTGTCACCATGTGTGCTCGGGATGCCCTCTTGTGCCATCAGAGCCAGTCAGGCATTCCTGGCGTGTCTGGCCAGCCAGGCTGTGATGCAGAAGCTGGACTTCTCCATCCTAAGCAGTATCTTCCTGACAGGTGGATTTGAGTGGCAGGTTTAATTTGCTTTCTGCTGACAGCGTGTCACCCTACAGAGTCACTAGCCACCCAGACCTTCCAGGCAGGAGTTAATGTCTGCCTGTTTCTGTTGTGTTACAACGGTGGTGATAGTAACTGCTCATATCTTATCTCTGTATTTCTCTGTGTGACAAGGAGCCGTGTCAATGAGCAGGCTTAACTCTCCCACCTGGAGCACTGCTGGGCCTTGTCCTCTGCTATGAGGAACGCTGAGCTGATGAATGAGCCTTGCAGCATCAATTCTGCCTGCTTTGGTGAGGAAACTCTCCTGAATGGCTGTGGCATTCCAGCTAGGGCCAGGAAGCTCTCACAGGGCCCGTCTCCTCACTGCTGACTTGAGCTATCAACCCAGCTATTTGCTCTTTGTGCAGGTGGCAGGCAGCAGAACTACAGGGCAGGATGGGCAGAGATGACTTTTTGTTGGTTTGCCACTTCTATTTTCATATGAATGCTGTCAGTTTTGTAGCTGGCCTGAGATTGCCATCTCCTGACTACTCATGAGCTAGGGATGCTATTGGCGTGCTCTGTCCTAGCCATAAAATCAGTTTTGCAATGAGGAGAAGCCTTATGGAAAGGATGAGGGTGTTTTGTCCCCATACCACACCTGTCAGTCCTTGGCATATGCCTTAATGTCATCTCTGGTGGAGGTAGGCTTTCCAGATGACTCTGCCCATTGGAGACTAGCCCAACCCTGCAATCATGCAGCAAATGCTATCAAGCATCCGTTGCACTATAGAACCTCTGGGCTGTGTTCAAATCAGTAGCTTCAAAGCCAAAGTCTATAAATCAGCCTTCGTTTGAACCATATAACTCTCCTCTCCACAGATTGTGTAGTGTCAATGGTGGTGTTGTTCTGCCAGCCTCCTAAAATCCACAGGCTGGAACTTCATTGGAATGTAGTTGCCATCATAATTGGGGGGAAAGGCATATAAAGGCTTATTTTCCAAATGCTTTTCACTATAGTTTATCTCCTTCCAGTACTGAACTAGAGCAAAGGAACTCAGGATGTCTGTCTGTCACCTTTCTCTACCTGTGCACTGAGAAGGAGCTGCCCTCAGTCATGGATCGGTTATCATTCCAGTGGCACTCCTGTGTACCTTTCTAAACCTGCTGATCTCCCTGTGATGTGGAGACAAGGAGAAAGAGGGGAGTTGATAGAGGTTTACAAAACCATAAGGATAGTAGATAGGGTGAGCTGTTTACTCGTCAGTTTCCCCATACTGGAACTAGTGGGGTGCTCATTGAAAACAGCTCAATTTAAAGCAGATAAAATCAAGGCATCTTTTATTTGGAGAGCAGCAACTTTCCCCAACTTCAGCCTAAGGCAGAATACTGGACTAGATGGATTGTCTTTTGGTCACTTGCCTCCCTAGGTGAAATGCCAAGTGATGGAAGGGAAACAGCACAACTGGGTCTCTTCAGCACTTATTCAGCAGCAAAGTGCTGTTGAATCTCACTGATTGGGCAAGCAAAGTGGAGCAATGGCTCTTACAATGGGGTAACTTCCTGCCCCCCATCAATGAGACTGATAGTGTGGCAGCCTTTTCCCCAGCTTTTTCCCCTATGGCTTTTGGGAAGAGGAGGGACCTTTAAAGGCAGCATAGAGTGAAGCAGGAAGAGACAAATATTTCATGCCTGCTTGATGTTCCTGCCCCAGCCAGCCAGGATGGGGGCTGTTCCACTATTACCAAACTCGGCTCTGCACATCTTTTCCTTTCTCCAGCTGCTGTGTGGTAGGCAGGTGGCAACTAAACCAACATGGCAAGGGTTGAGAGTCTTCCTCTCTCAGGGTGTGAAACCCATGGCCAGCCTGTAAGGGTTTGAGAGCTGGAGGCTCAGAGCTTGCCCTGGGCAGCAGTGTCCTGCCTCCTAGAAAAAGAAGCCTGGGAGCAGCTGAGGTCTTTAAACCAGGTCAGAGGGGTGGGAAGGGCATTGTCCAGCTCTTACACCTAATGACTTCTGCAGGAGCAGTCACTTCCTCCAGCTAATGGCAGTAGGGTTGTATCTGTGAATGGTATCTTGGGAACAAGAATAACCACCCCACTAAACTACAGCAGAGACGATATTTTTCAATCTGAGAGTTATTTAGACTTTGTGTGTCCTTTGCAAGACTCAGAAATCCTCAGTATAAGGTTTAATGGCTCAAGGGCTGAGAGAAGAGGTAAATAATTCTCGTGTTTGATATAGAGATGGCTTTCTCCTTGTTTGTCAGATGATAGATGTTACCCACTGGTTGCCTATTGTTATTCTGCTGTTGCTTGTCACAGTCACACCTTCCTTTGAATCCTATTCTTCTCTTCTTTCCCTTTCTTTCTCTCCTGGTACTGGGCTTGAGTAATTTATGTATGACCATATGAGACTAATTCTGTTATTATGTCAAAGGGAAATTGAATCTAGGGCTTTAGAGCTGCATCTGGGAGAAATCTTCAAATGAATCTGGAGTGCAGGAAAGCTGCATGTTCGATTCATTCGCTTGTCACACTGCCTGCCAGATTAAGTCATTATGAAGGGCAGAGAGGAGAAATGAGGGGAAAAAACCACAGGAGTTACTGAGAAATGAAAGGGAAAGGAAGGGAGGACAGGAGAGTGAAGGCCAGAAATAAAAGGGACAAACTGAAATGGCAAACACAGTAAACTAAAACACTGGTAGGCTGTTCAGCTAAACATTCAAGCATGGGCTTGATATTAAGTGAAGCAAAAATGCATCCGAGTCAAAGGCTTGGACCATTCCTAAATGCTCACCCAGTGTAGGGAACAGTATTGTCCAACTCCAAGCAGTATTTCCCTGCAGAGCTGTCCTTCAATCAGACAGAGCTGAGTGATGCTTCATCTCCCCGCATTGCCAAGGGGCTCAGTGCTTCCAGTTCACCCCGTGGAGGCTTCTGTCCCTTGTCACTGGTGATAGGTAACTCAGCTAAGTCCCTTGAGTTAACTACCTGAAGTGAGATGGCACATGTCCTGTGTTGTCTTCTTCTTGCACTACTACTCATTAATTCACCTCACATGTCACCAGGCTGGGAGGTGAAGAAAGTGGGGGCAGAACCACAGGGACTGATAAGGCAAAGAGGAGAGTAGATTTAGGGGATCCTTGGTCTTTTACCAGGTCAGTTGTGCTACATTCTGATGAGAAGCTGAAGCAGAAAAGTCATGAATGCTGTTGGACTTTTGTTGGACTTTTTGATGTGCCTGAATTGTAGCTGCAAATAACATCACTGTGAGAATTAAAGCACTTCTACTCCATCCTCTGTGTTACCTGACATAATTTGCACAGGCCTGTGTGCTTGTTTAATTGCTAGGAGTTTGTTTATGGCACTATTTGCACAACTTTGCCCCCCAGCTATTGTAGACAGTTCTGGAAATCCTGTGTATAGGAGGACTGGCAGTTTCACTGGCCTCCCACGCTTCTCCCATTCTGTGGCATCTATCGCTTCAGCTCCCGATGCTGCTTTACTATTAATTGGCTTGTGTAATCTCTGAGATTGTTATTTATTAATAGATTGTTCTGACTGTGGCAAAGTTCATTATTTAAAGCAGGAGTATGAGAGAGATCCAGAGGAACAGATGGATACATGGAAGTATCAGAAGAAGGACTAGTTAAAATTCTAGGCACGTGCTGAGCCTTGACAAAGGATGGAAAACAGAATCAATCATCATTATCTAGGAGAAAAGCCATCAGTCTGTGTTAAAAATAAGCGCTTTATGTATTAAGTCCATGATGCTAGACTTCTAAGAGCTTTGACTAGTAGCTGAAGACCCTGAGGTTAGACAGATGACTGGGGAGCACTACTTGGGTGCACAAAACAGCAGAGGAAAAGAGAAGACACCTAAGCTTGAAAATATGAGTTGGTTTTGATATCCATCCAGTTCTGACTTGCTGTGGACAAAGGTATGTATTTATGGCTGTGTTGGTTAAGTCATCCCTGAAATGGTAGTGCTGTTTGACTAGTGCAAGCTTTTCCAATGCTATCTAAGGACTGCCTTGTGCATCAGCTGCAGGAAGCAGGCTTGGAAGAGACCCCTAATATTTATCCTAATAAAGGAACTTCCCCATCACAATGATTTGATTTCCCACCAGGCTGCTCGCTTGACTTAGCAAGGTGGATTCTCAGTGGAAACTGATAATTGCCTGTAAGTGCTGTAAAGGTGTCAACACCAAATAAGGGAAGTGTCAGCTGGAAAGAAGGGTATATTTGGGAACTACAAGGGATTGTTGAGTCAGGCAAGCCTTAAAGTGAGTCATAGCACAGCAAATTTACTGTCACACTGAGTTGATGATGAAGATGAGACTAGAATTTAGGAATTTTAAATTCTAGACCACTCTCTAAATCCTGGTTCACACCATGCTTTTCTCTGCTTTGAGTTGTTCTGGTACTTGCAAGCACAAAGGCTTTCTTCCACAACAAATAAAGTAACATTAAGCATAATATTTCTGTTGGACCCCTGCATGTGAAAGCAAAGGTCAGCTCCATTCTGAACTATTGCTAAAATGACTCTAATTGCATCCAATTTCCTGTATGTGAATTTATCGCCCATTAGCAGGCCCTGAAATATTTAACTATAATAGTCAAGCTAGTAAGCACTGCTGCTCTGAGCTACCTCTCAGTAATTAGTTAATAGTAGAGCTGTTCAGTAATAGGTAAACAGATCTTTTTCTTTTTTTTTCCCCCCTTCCCCTAAACCTAAAGCTGCCATCAAGCAACCAGACAAGGTTATTTTTGGCTGTGTTCTGGATGTCCTTTTGTCCTGAACCCATGAAGTGTTCTTGGACAGATACACAGTTAGCACCTGCCTTCTCTTCTACGTGCTTGGTACTTGCTCCAAAGTGTGTTTGGGGCGGCTGACATGGGAGGGTTTCTCTGCCTGCACAGACAAACCAGAACACAAACCCAACTTGTGTTGCTGTATAAAAACCTTTTCCAGAAAAACCTCCTTCAGCTTTCTCCTAAACTTTGTGGTTTCCTGGCATGTAACCTGTTAGGTGGTGACACTTCTCCCTCCCCCAGTGAGCGCTTCTCCCTTGGAGCCATTTACAGGTTTTTAAACTCTTGCTGTCTCCTAATGCTGCTGCTCTTAGTACTGAGAGGGCAACTGAAGATCGTCTAATAACGTGCAATTTCTCTTCTCTTTTTCCCCCCTCTCTTATTAAGCATAGACAGATTGCTCTTAACCTACATGTTCCTTTAATACCTGGCTTCCTTTTTTTATACCTGAAATGTCAGGAAGGGAGGAAATGAATAATGCTTTGTGTTCTTAACATCTGCATCTTTTACAAGAAAGGGGTGGGGGAGAAGCTTTGTCAGAATCTTTGTAAGGATCCTTCCAGAGTTTCTGTAAGAATTAAGATGATGGATTCTGGGCTGTCAGATCCATCAGTGCCTTTGTGAGACATTTTGCAGAGCACAGCAAAAGAAAATGATAGCTGGACATGAGAGATGAATCCCAAAACGCTTCATCTAATGTTTTCTTAGTCCTTGCCTGGGGCAGAACTGCCACTGCTTTTCATGAGTTTGGTCTGGTACTGACTTCTGGGGTTGTTCTTGCTTGGGATGGGGCAGCAGAGAAAGAACTGTTGGATATATAGAGGATATCCATACCATTCTGTGAGCCTTCCTCTTTGCCACGTACTGGTGAGAAGCTGGTAATGAAAGCTGAGTTGGAGTTGCCATGTTTTTTCCAGCAAAGGCTGGTTGAAATGGTTCTGCTGAAAGTCTAAAATGCTCCTGGAAGATGGACACTAAGACGTGCTGCATGTTAAGTCTTGTCCCAACTTCTGAGAGCTAGGAGATTACTTTAAGATCACAGAAATATGATTCCATAGCTCCAAATTTGCACCATAAATTTAAATTATATTGCTGCCTGTACCATGAGTCTTCCCCTGCCCACCTAGCCCTCCCCAGCCAGGCCGACATCGGCCATAAGTAGTACTTGCTGGCAAGGGTAACGCACGAGAAAGCAGATAAGTAGGTGTACATGGGTACGTGCACTTGTTTCACAAGCTGTCTTATTCCTTGTGTACCCCACTCAGGCATTCCTGCTCCTTGGTAAAAGACCAGACACAGGTTGAGCAGGGCAGAGGAACAGAGGCTGATATGGTTTGTGAAGTGACGTGTCCTTAACCTCATGTTTAGGCCATGGCCAAGCTAGAAAGAGAGGTCAGATCTGTACCCTGGGAGGAGGAGGTGGCTTTTCAGAGTTGGCTTCTGTGGAAGCAGAATAAAGCATTAGATTGGTGTATGAGCAGGAGAATGAATTTTCCCTCTTGTGATAAGCTTGTCTCACCTAAGCAGGACTGGGAGCACAGCTTCCTCATGGCTGCTTTCGCCCTTCAGAAAAGCCGCCCTAGCAGGGAGAAAGCAACATCTGCAAATGCTGCCAATCCATCATAAAGGGAGTGGATCAACCCAGGTTTCCCATGTGTCCTCGTTTCTCATAAACTCTCTGGACCTTGGCCCTGAGAGACAGGACAGTTGCTTTTCTTTAGCCTCCTCTTAAGGGGGATTTGAGCGGGACTGGTGGGGGTGATGGATGGTGAGTTTAGAAAACTAAGTCTGAGAGATCAATAGAAGAATATACAACCAATGCATCATGTGAGCTGCTCTTGTCTGTGCAGTACTAAATCAAAAATAATGAATGGCAGGCTTTTCAACCTTGGCACCTCCAGTCTTCCCCAGTGGAACAGCATGTGGTGACTGATATGGATTATGCTGCTTTCTAGCATATTTCCTTTGCTTTCCTAATAGTTTTGGCATTGAACCACGATGTTCTGTTTCTAATATCCTTTTCTTCCTCCAGTGCTACCTACCTCTTTCCCCATGTAATTTCCATCTTGTGGGCACCTTGCCCACCTTACATTCCCCTTGCTCATAGTGTATTCAGGAAATCTATTGCAGGTTGGGTTTCTCTGGAGCTTCTGGTTTGTTTATTTCTTAATTTCTGTATGAGCCACCTCTCCTGGGGCTGTGTTCCTGCCCTGTGAACAGTCAGGTATGGCAGGAGCTTTGAATTCCTCTCAGGTTGCAAGCTGACTGTGGCTGGTGCTCGTCAGACCCATGGCACCTCTGTGGAGCAGGAATGCATGAGCAGGTGCGGAGAGGATGTTGAGGTGGCACCAGCTCTGGCAGCCCAGGCTCTGCAGAGCTCCTTGCCCCAAGGTCAGCTGGTAGCATCTGGTGTTTCTCTGGCGTTAATGTATCTGAGAAGGAATTCATGGCCATGACACAGAGACTGACTGCCCTCTTCCATTGTTCCCTCACGCTGTTGCAAGGTCATTTCCACCATGAAAAGCAAGCGCCTTGTTGTGTTATGCATTCATAATGAATGTTCCAGGTAGCAGCTGAAGTGACAGCAAACTACAGGCTGAAATGTTCCTGGATTGGATCTCTCTGGTTGTTCCAGTGGGAATATTTACATCCCCTTCATACAGCTCGGTTGGCCCAGCTGTGGATGACGAATGTCTGTGCTTTTGTTCTCGTGCTCCTGACGTAAATCAGTTGGTAAGTTTTGCCCAGTCAGTTGGTAGACTTGTGCCACTGCGACAAAAGCATCCAAGGATGCAGCTCAGAAGGTTAGCTTGCCAAGAATCCTGTGAAGTTACTCTTACAGATGGTATGGATGAACCTGTTTTATTTGATACAGGAAGGTAATTGGTTATATCAGGGCTGAACTGGCCAGGAACAAACAGCTACAGCTGCTTTCTGAGGCTACATATCACATAGCACCTGTCCAGGCTTATATAAAGTATTAAGATCCAAATGAGAAATTTCTGTTGCATCTCTGCAGTTACATCATGACAGCTCTGAAAGCGACTCGATTCTCACAGGCTTCTGGAAGGACAGAGTTGAACAGTATCTTAGGACACACGTGTTCCAGGGAAAAAAAACATTACAGGATGGTGACAATGAGAAAGGAAAAACCTAATTCAGAATCATGACAACATCACACCCCTCGAGAGGATGCTGAAAACACACATCTAAAAATAAACTCCAGTGAGTGAGACAATAATAGAGAAATTGCATCTTGATCTGGCTCTGAATGAGAGCTCCTACAATGAAATAGGAGAGGCAGAAGATCTGTGTTATCTATCATGTCAATTGATTGTTGCATCCAGAGCTTGGTTCAGTAATAAATGAGAATGCCACTCATCTGGTTTTCTGGTCTATTTAGAATATTTTTAGAGCTCTTTTTGAAAAATATTCTGATTAATCTCTTGAATTTTCCTTTGCTTGCTGAGACTTAAAGCAACGTTGGATTTAATTATACTGTGACTGGAAGAGATGTAATGAAGGCAGATACAAATCCTTGTGACAGCTTAGAGTGGCAGCGAGAGTATTTATCCATCTAGGAACTGAAATGATGAGTGTTGTATTAGTGCCTAAGCCTTCTGCAAGCAAAAATGGGATTTAGATGCCAGCCTGGGCAAAGCAGAGGAGCTTGAGGTGGTGAGAGCGCCCTGGAAAGATGCTATTGCAAAACTGATCCCAGTCAGGCTTGATGCAGGTTCCCAGAAGTCACAGGCAAAGCCAGTGGTACCAAAACCTCAGACCCCTGTATCCCAGGTTAGGGTTCAAACCTGTCCCTTCCATGTTCAAGTGATCTAGAAGCAGGCTTCTAAGGCTGATAAAATAAGCTTCATGAAGGCCAGGAAGATTTCAAAGGGCTACTCTCTTTAGGATGCTGAATCTTAAGGCTAGTGCTTGCCTGGATGTGATGGATGGCTGAGCAGATGAACCTTTCCTGCCCCCACACACCCTGCAGTCTCCTGCCCCGCGTGTCACCACCTCCTGGCACCCCCGGGGATGCAGGTACCGGTACCTGGTGCCTTAGGGTCCCTTTGCACAGCTCCGGGAGCACCTTGCTGCCTGAAGAAGATAAATGTTTGCTAAGGAGCACCTGCTTGCTTGAATAATTTCCCCCAAAAGGAGGCCACTTACCAGTAATTCATTACCAAGCCTTTGTTAGGGTAAACAAGCCTGTGAGGAGCGAGCACAGGTTTCCCTGTTCCTCACTGTTTATCGGCTGCAGTTTCTATTAAGAGCTACCGGTACATCTTCCCCCTCTTGCTTTCCTACATCGCAGCTCTGCAGCATAATCTTGTCGTGTTGTGGACATTTATACCTGCTTCTTTGGCTTGTTTGTGTGCTGTAGTCTGAAGAGAAAATACAAAGCATCTTCCTCGTTTATAGGAAAGCAAACGGGCAGGCTGCAGCCTGAGCAGGAGGCACCGAGCTATCGCTCAGCCTTTCTCCCTGAGCTCGGTCCTGTCAGTTCCTCCCACCCATCGCTGCTGGCTGAGCACTCGAGAAGAACGAGGTCAGACCCCTCGGTGCTGTGAGCTAGCCTACATCAAGCTGGATAGTCATTTTCTAGAAAAAGCTTCTTGTAGCTGGGCTGCTGTGCCAACGAATCTCCCTCTCAACTTCTAGATCTATTCCTTTTGGTCTGTTGCCATTAGAAACCTTTGAGGCTTTGTATTTATGTAGCTACTGGCCATTTAGGGGAAAAACAGCATAGCTGTAGAGTCAGAATTTGGCCAATCTGTACTAACAAGATGAACTAGAAGTTCCCACTACCCGTTTTGAGGTTCTCTTGCCACAAAGTGTGACTAATAGATGGGGAGAAAGGAGTTTTCGGTTTCATGCTTGAATTTCTCTTGCATCAATTAGTTTCCATCAGGCTTTTCTGCAGGAGAGTTGAGCTTTGAAATGCTTTGGCTCAAAATTAACTGAAGTTCTGGGGAACTGACGGCAGGGAGTTAAAAGGAAAACTGCTGATGCCTTCTGCAGCGTAGTTAGTTGTATAATTAATTGCTTGCATTTTTAGAAGCCCTTCACTTTTTTTTTCCATTTTGGTCAAAGTTGATCTCTAATAATGTGTCTCTGCAGCTTGAGCTGCAAAGCCATTGGCTTGTAAATTTTATGGGATGAATACAGAGGAGAAATGATGATTATTGTCCACTCGGTTCTGTTGTTGCCTCTGGCTGCAGTCTTTGAGCTGCAGCAGGTATGTCCTTGACTGACTGTTACCCTTGAGATATTCATGGAGGTTATCTCACTACTGTTGTAAAAGGTTTGTTGGTACATCCCCTAGAGTCATTAGCTGGGACATAAGCATTGCCAAAGCTATGACCTGGCTCTCAGTTCACAGAATTGCAGGGGTTGGAAGGGACCTCCAGAGACTGAGCCCAACTTCCCTGCCAAAGCAGGTTCCCTAGTTCTAGCTCGTTGCTGTAATTCCTGGGATCTCCTGCATGTAGATGTTCCTGCCCCCCATGTTTGTGCTGAAATCTCAGGAATTAATGGGTTTGTAAAAGCAGTGATGAGCCATCCTTTGACAAGAGCCTGTAGCATCTGCCAAAGACCTTCCTGTCACATCATACACCAGTAAGGATTTCAGGGGAATCAGCAGGAAAAGCTTGTCTTTGCCTTTTTTTGTTGTTTTTCTTTCTGGTTTCTGACTTGAACCTCTAGCAAGCATGAATCACCCAGCTGCTTTTGCTCTGGCCCAGCTGCACACAATTCATTGGATAGGAGCAAAGGATCAAGTGTAGTGCTGCAGAACCGTATGGGAATGTAGGGCATTTTATTCTCTTGGAGCCATTCATGGCAGGGAATCCAGAAGATTAGTTGTTACACTGGCATCTTCCAAGCTCACTGGGAGGTGCAGAATCTCTTTTCAGACTTGCTGAGACATTGTCAAGCATTCTGATTGTGAAAATGAGTGCCTTCAACACTGGCTGAGCTCTTCAGGCTGTAAAGGATTCCTTTTTAGGGTGGTGAGAGTGGTGTTTGTGCTCTGTTGGAGGGAACACGGGAAGCTGAGTTCTCACAGCTGACTGACCCACCAGCAATTCATGAGATTCTCAGTTTTCCTCTCTACAGAATGGAGCCATAAATTTTGTACTGTGTTTGAAAATTCTAGGATGAAATAGGGAGGCACAAATCAATGGTTATGGTGAAGGATATAGAGCAATGTAATTGATATTCTCATCTCTCAAGCAAAATGATTTAGTGTTTTGTTTTTTAAAGAGCACTGAGATTTATAAACTTGCAAGGCCAGGCTCTCTTCTGGTGTAAATTGACATTGCTATTTTAGTTTACATCAGCTGTGATTCCGGGCCATGGCTGGATTTCTGTAGCTTATTAATAGGCTTCTGTTGACTGTTATAATTTGCATTAAGCAGGAATGTCTTTCTAGTGGTCTACATGAAAGCCATGCTTCACCTGAGGGTGGTGTTGATAAAGCAGAATAGCAAAAGAAGAGCAGGAAGAAATGTGTTTGTGGTGAAAAGGGCAGTTCATAAAGCTGAAATTCAGGAGAAATGCTGAGTTCACAGAACGTACCAGGAATTATTAATCTTTGTGTAAAAATGTACTGTATGATGGTAGGAAATTTGCCTTGGTTGAACTTCAGCATCTCTGACATTGTTTGGCACTTGGGGAAAACACTGCTGTATTGCTGACACAGCCTGGTTTTTACTTCCTTGACAGTGTCATCCAACCATTTCAAACCACCTTTGCCTTAATGAACTTATCCTGCTCAAACCTTTACAAGGTGATGCCTTACAGGTGAACCTCTCTGTTCAGTCAAAACTGCAGCAGACACTTCCAGTACGTAAGTGGCTGCTGCATCAGAGTCTGTATGTGCCTATCATACTTGTGGAATATCTGGAGATGCTGAAAAAGCATATCATCCTCTCTGCCTCCTTGTTAGCATCGGTCAGCGCAGCAAGTAGCCCTGCATCTCCTATCACAATCCTGACACCAGACAGGCTAATGTGGTCAATCAGGGTGTATCTGACCTCACAAGGGAAATCATCAGCTTTGGGAACCTCACAACAATCCGTTTCAATGCTGAGTTACTCCTCTTCTATCCTTTTACAAAGTACTGCCTGCATCAGTTCTGTCATAGAAATGCCACTGTGAAACCAGAACTTAATCTGCTGTTTTGAGACACACACAATGGAGAGTTTGGATCCCTTTGAAGTGAAATGTTTTGGCTTTGGATGGGCTTAAATGATGTGTGTTCTACCTTGCCAAAAATAATGCTGGTTCTCTTCCTACCTCTTCCCCTGAAGCTGTATTATTTAGTTAAAATAAAAAATACGCTGTTGGGAAGGAATATGCTTCCTAAATCCCCTGAAAATTAGATCACAGCTTAACAGTTGAAGGTTGATTGATGTGTGGTTTGACATCTAGGATGCAGGCAGCTACCTAGATATGGTGTGTCTGGCTAAATCATTTTCTGCCACTTTTCAGAAGCTACTGTTACCAAAGGTTACATGCTCGGTAAACTAAAGCATAATTACTCTGCATCACCATCTAGAGAGCATAGTTAGAACTAAACCTCTGTGCTCTCACCAGCAAACGGTGTAACATCGTAATTTTGATGGGTATCCTTTCTGGTTTTAGTGCTATTTACTCTCTAAAGCAGCCTCTATTTATAATATATGCTATATTGCCACATCTGCTTTGTCCATGGAAAAGAGCTTTCAGTTTCTACTCCCCCTCCATATGGAGTAAGAGGCAGGTTTTTTTCAGTGAATGTGGGCAGGTTAGAATGGGGATAAATAATAGGAAACACTTTTAGTGACAACCACCTCAGAAATGAAATATTCCAGCCTGTTCCAGAGCTGGCCTTCTCCCAAAGGGACCTGTGATCTACATCTCAGCAGCAGCCGAACATCGCTGGTGACAGCGCGTGCTGCCGAGCTGTAACGATGTAAGGCAGACAGTGTGGGGTGTTGCTACAGGAATTAACGATGTCATGATGAATGCCAAGCGTTGTTCTGCTGCTCCAGGAAAATGCCTCTGTGTTTGGCTGTAGTATGTTACAGGATCACCTTTTGTTACCCAGGTGAAGTCCTGCAGCCCAAGGTTTCTCTGCAGGCAGCCTGCTGCTGCCACTCCTGCAGACTGCCAGGGCCCCTTTGGTGAATAATGGGACGTTTTCACATTTTAATCAGATGCAATTTTGCAAACGGTTTTTATGATTTAGCAAGTCCATTAAAAATGACATTTGTTCTGCTCTGACACTCATAAGGAGCTCCACAGAGCATAAACACTGGAAATTACTTGTAGGGGAAGAAGATATTAAAATTCCCCAGCTCTTGTGTGCTTGTCTGAGAGATCCCCTTGCCTTGTGTGGTACTGGTTTGGAGCTGAGCCACTTGGTAAGTCTCAGAGTTTTTCCTCTCTGTGCTGACTTGGGGCAGCTCCAGGCTGCTGCAGACACAAAGCATATATATTTATTGTGGCGTTCTTCTCACACGCCTTCCAGAACTGTGTCTGTCTTCAGGCTGAAGAGGTGGCTGAGTATAACTGGATGGGGCACTTGACTGTTCAGAGCAGAAGGGTTTGCTCAGGGAATTCAAGGATGCTGTGTGAAACAGCACAGGTACCAACTATGTTCCATAATATCCTGTATTTGTTAACTAAATTCATTCTACTTGTATATTAAAGCAGTTCAAGATCTGCACAATGTTCAACCTGAATCTCATTTGTAATACTGTGAAGTCCAGAGTAGTTTCAGAATGAAGATGGGATTTGGTCCTCTGCCCCTTGTTCTCCATCTGCCTTCAATTTCATGAGAAATTACCAGTTTGGCTCCTTTCTGCCCCTCCAGGGATCCTCTCCAGGAAGACTAACTGCCCCATCATGTTTGAATATCTGCTCAGCACTAAGAAATGCCTATTCCAGAAGCCCTGTCTCTTTGCAGAACTAACATCAGCATTTCAGCTGCAACACACAGCCTGCAGATTGACAGCTTTAGGGAAGCATTGTTTCAGGGTTGCTGCAGTTCTTCTCACTCATCATATCCTGACAGTGGTATGAAGTTCCTCGTAGCAGAGAAGAACTTTCCAATGCTGTCTGGAAACATATCAAGCTGCCTGCTTTTTTCCCCCAGCTGTCACTTTTGTGCTGGTTTATATTGTGCATTTTTTTGTTTAAATAAAAGCTTTTGCATATAAATGATGGATTATTTCAAGCCATACCTCTCTGGGCATGGAATTTCAACTCAATACTTCCAGCTGTCAGAACAGGCTTTGCCAGAAAGGGGTCAGGGTGGGTTTTTGATAGTTCAGCTTTAAATGATTCCTCTCAAGCCTGTTCCAACTTTGCAGTTGAACCTGAATAGACTTCCTTTTCTTCCCTGTGACCACCAGCCCCACACTGGGCCCTTGATGCTATTTCAGACTTCTTGTTTTAATATAAATTGAAACAGCAGATGCTCTTACTTTGCTAAACTGAAAAACCTCCAATCAAGAGGTTAGGGCAGGAAACATCTCAGGGAAAACCCATGTAGGGTGAAGTGGTTGCCACTCAAACTACCACACTGGATCTGATTCCCTAGTAATTAGCCAGAGCAACCTGCTGTTATCCACCTGCAGAACATGTCTCCTGCTAGGGATGGATCTTCCTTTTCCATTCCATCCTGTATTGGGCATTGCTTTAACGCCCCACAGTTGGCTAACTGGCTGTTTGAAGAAACACTCTTTTCAGTCCAAGCATTCTGAAGTCTGGCATTTCATTCTGTCTGTATGTCTGCCTTCCCTCTTCCCCTGTACAGCTCGGGGATTAAAAGCCTAACTGGTGGAGGTATGAAGGCTTAGTGGGCTGTGAGAGTATTACTGGAAATGGCCAAGAAAGATGATTTCTTGTGCAGAGGGAAGTGTTGGTGATACCCCCAGGTCACAGCAGAGTGGTGAAAGGCTGGGAATGGGGCTGGCATTAAGGGATGGGCATGATTCCTTTGGCAATTGTGTGTCTCTGGTATTAATCTCTTGTAGGTGCTAGGATACAGTGGAGATCTTGGCAGCATCTGTGGAAGTAGGAAGCACTGGAAAGAGACAACAGAGATCAGTATATAGGCCTCCTTCTTCGGTTACCAAGATACAGGCAAATACACAGCTGGAGGGAAACCTGACTGTCTGGAAACTGTCTTTGTAGAGGAGGAAGGTGATGAAAAAAGACTCAACCTATTGTGAGATATTGAAAAGAGAACATTTGCCTTGATTGGGGACCATGGAGAGGCTGCAGGTTCTGGTTGAAAGGGGAAAGGGGGGGAAAGTCTGGAGTCTGATTGCATTTGAAATGCATGGGAAAGTCCAAGATCTTCTTACAGCTCCCTTGGCACTGTGATATGCCAGGACACTGTGGGTAGGAAGGAGCACCCAAAACCAGAAGTGAGGCTGGATTTGAACATGCTCAGAAATTCCAGAGCAGTTCTCTGACTCCTCCCGCCCTGCCAAGGGCTTCTGCACATGGCAGTTGTCTGAGACGGTGAGCAGAAGGATTATTACTCAGTATGTAATCTGTTGCCAGCAAGGAGATGCACAGGATGTGCTATCTACCTGGAGGGCAGCATCACCAGAAACTTCACATTGCTACTACAACTGCTGATGTGCTGCACTTCGTAACAGCAAGCAGCAGGACGTGCCTGTGACACCTGCAGCCTTCATTTGTAGTCCTTGAAGCTTTAGATAGGCATCAAGAGCTAGATCCTTGGGCTGTGCAAATTGGCTCCATTCTGCCACTGAAGTCAGTAGAGCTATTCCCTGTTAAAATACTTGAGAGAAATCTCACTTATCTGCTCCCTAGGGCTGTATTAGGTGAGCTTCACGCAATCTTTAATGTCTTTCCCCTCCCTCCGCCCTAGTAAGACAAGAGAGTACTATTATCTCCAATTTTCCTGATGGGAAGCTAGAGAGCCAAGCTGGGTTTCAGGCAGTGTGCGACGTGCGTGCTCCAAGTCTCATCAGACACTGTCCACAGCCCCAGGCACAGGAATTTCTCTGCAAATCTTGTCTGGCTGTAGACCAGGCTCTGATCTTTGAAGACATTTAGGTACCTAATTTCTGTGGAGGCATTTAGAAGCTTAATCCTTTTAAAGAGGTGGTTCAAAGTTGCTAGCTGAAACATCCCATTGGGTTCTTTATCAAAGCAGGGAGCTGAGCCTGGTAGTCAGGATTAGCAGGCTGAACGCAACCCCCTCCTTTCCATCACTAAAGACTTCCCTGAATTAAGCAACCAGCCTCTCTGTGGTCCCAGTTTCCAAGCCTGACAGTCGTGGTATGCTTCTAGTTATTTAGAAAGGGACCTCTCTTTCTCCCTTTCAGAAACTGAAAGCAAAACCAGCCCACAGCCAGGCAGCATTCCTGCTAGAAAGGCTTCCCCCCTCCTGCTCGGATTTTAAACCATCGCCACAACTAAGCAACAGAAACAAGCAGATTGAAAAGCAAAAAAGCTGTGTGATGCTTGATGTCTTGTAATGTGTTAACAAGCCCCAAATTTACACTGTCAGTAAGAAACCCTAAGGAAAAGTGGAAGTAATTCTAACCAAGGGAGCGTCTCCCATCCTGCTGCTCTGGCTTTCACTTCTAATTTTGGCAAACAAAGTAAACAGGGAAAACACAGTGTTTGTGCAAATTGCTCTTACAGAAAATATGGACTTATTTTGAGCCTCTTTTGAATTTGCCTTTTAGTCTGTGATTGCACAACAAAGGGAAAGTGTTTTACTGAGATCAAGGCTGAAAAGGAACTGCTGTTTGCCCACAAAATAAATGGTACAGTTATCTCATCTCTGATCAGTTTTGATTTGAATTAATCTGTCACTTGAATGTTCAAATCCCCTGGGTTCCCTAAGAACTGATGCTCTAAGCTCATGACACAAACTTGTCTGTGCTCTGCTCTAGAGCTGTCGCTGCCCTGGATCTGTACCCTCGGGCTGGGGGATGCCCAGTGTGCCCATGCTGAGAGCTGAGAAACACATTGCATACACGGAGTGAAATAGTAATTTATCCTCTGTGTTAACCTGAGGGCTTTCTGCTGCTTTTTTTGGCTATTGTGGAAGCATTCATTTGGGGGTTTATGGGTTAGGTAACTGATAGGCTTTATTGCTGCTGCAGGGACGTGGTGCAGGTGGAGGCACTCCTCAGTTTCTGCAGTCTTTGCTGCCATCCTTTCTAGAAGCAATTGGAAAGGAACTGGAGGAGGTATAAAGGGACCAGCCAGTTTGCAGTGCCATGAATGAAACGTTATAAAACATGCCTGCCAACTTATTATCAGGGAGTTGTCAATCAGTGGCAGGAAGGTAGGGAGGAGAGGGAAGAAGAAATAATTAAAAAAGCAGCACACAAGTCATCTTATGAAACCCTTATTTTAAGTAATGTAAATGAAGTAAATTACTTGCTTTTCTCTCAAGCTTGGAGAAAAAATATTGGGTTTTCTTTTTCCCCCCTCCCTTTTGATTTTCAGTTCTAAAGAGCATTTGCACTTCTAGTTAAGGGAGAAGAGAGATGCACCTGAAAGGATTTCTGAGTGTTTGGGACCCCCAAAGCCATGGCAGTTGTTACTCCCCACAGTCAAACATGACGACCCTGAGCTAATGGACCTGTCGGGTTCAGTGCCTGGAAGGGAAGATAAATATTCAGGTCTTACCTTTAATACCAAAGTCTGTGAACAGAGGTGACATTTCCTGTGTGTTCTCTGCACTTTCAGCTCTTCCTTGTATTAATGTAAATAGAAAAAGATCTCGAAGAGAGCTGACCTCACCACCTGCCCTTCCTTTTCTCTAGCACTTATTCCAGGCTCTGAAATTGCTTGGTTTTAATGTCAGGAGTGCAATAATACCCTTTGATATTAATCATTGCTGGTGCATGGGAAATAAAAAGAAGGAAGGCGTCCCAGTAAAATAGAAACGTAAGCTGAGTTTGCACACACTTTGACTTGTCTGAGGTTATTAGGTCTGACCTCCAGTGCAGTCCTGCGTGTTATCTTCATGCTAATCTTAACCTATTTTCACTGCCTTTAAGCTTTCCTGCCTTCACGAGGAAATTGTGTGGTGGGTTTGTGCCTTCAATGCTGCACTTCAATTGATTCTCTTTTTCTCACCTCCCTGCCCTTTTGGGGGGTGCAGTTGGGGCAGGGTTTGTAATGGCATTTCACAGTGTCCTATTGACAACTGTTTACTTAAAACGAGGAAGCAAAACCTCCTTTCCAGGGGCTTTTCCTCTTTCTTGCAGAACATTCAGATCCGACTTTCCCCTCTGATTCGCCAGCCTGCACAACTAACTTTGTTCTGCATAACTCTTCCATACCTTCATCCAAGTGCTTCTCATAGGAGAGTCCTGCAACTGTCTTGACTAGCTTTCTGCTTTTCTCTTAACAGCTCTTTCCTATAATTGTTTTCCAGGAGGTGATGGGATCATCTTGAAGATACAGGGAGCTGAATAAAAGACATCCCACAAAGGAAAAGGAGCAGAAAAATACGGTGCTAAATGAAGAGGTAGTCAGAACTCCTCTGTTTTGAGACTGTTTTTTCTCTGTGGCTGTTTATGGTGTCTGTTTTCCAGCTGTACTAAAAGGTGTTGCCTTTGCTTTGTTCAGATGATAGGGCACAGAATATATCCTCAAACAACAGCTTCACCTCTGAAGCTCCAGGCTCTCTGGGAACAAACAAGAGACATCAACTCCTCCACATTTTGCCCTCAGGAACAGTGAGGTCAGTTTTTCACCTTGTGTTTATTGGTGGGATTTTGGGGTGAGAGGCTGGAGATTTTTCTGTATGTTCCTGAAAATATGTAATAAAGCAGGAAACGTTCAGGAGAGACGGTGGACAGAGGTGATGCCTATTCTGTGTTCTTATTGCAAGACTGGGAAGGCATGAAGGCAATCTTGGAACAAAATGTTATGATTGCTTTTTTCAAGGCTCTGTAAAGCTTTGGCTCCATGTAGGAGATCGTGAGGAGGTTAGATGGGTTCTTTTATTTAATCCAATCAAATTCATTCTGGGTCCTGATTTTCTAGCATAGTGTGAAAAGTCTCTGATGACTCTGATAAAGTCTGTTATTATCTAATTGCTTTTCTGTAATGCTTTCACCTGGTAATTCAGATATTGTTACAGCTACTGAAACCTGGTAATTCTTCTATACTGAAATCTGCCTATATTTATTATTACCTGTGCTGTGGGAACAGCTTAAGGCTCCGAGTGAGACTGGGTCCTTATTAATGATTGCTGCTGCAGGCACACTGCAAGAGGCATTCAGAAAACCTGGGCAAGTGAAGGGAGTAAGAGGGAGTCTGTTGAGGAGGGAACACCAGGGTCTCTTATGAGGCCACTCTAGAACACTCAAGCAGGGTCTGAGAGAGGATCCTGCTTCCTGCTGCAGTCCCAAAAATGCCAGCTGGTGTTTCATGCTAAGCACTATGCAGTAAGCGTGTTCCACTTGGATTTAAGTCTGTCTACATGTAAATCTGTCCTGAGCTTTCCACTCCCTGGTGAGGAGAGACTTTCTCATCCGGTTGCTGCATGGTTAACAGTGGCTCTCTGGAACACAAATCTAGGCTTTAGCAGCTCATTAGAAGGGTCATTAAAGAATTTAGTAATTGAACAGAAGGATACTGACCTGGTTGTTCAGCAAATCCCTCCCCTGTCTTTGTACTGCAGCTAAGATTTCGGGAGAAGCTTCTCCTGGGATGCTTGAAAGTAACAGTGGGTCCTGCAGAAATGTAATTACTGGTGTGCATGTCCCAGGGACGGTAAGGATGCTCATTACAGTAAGCGCTGCTGCAGGAGTAATCGTGTTTATGGCTAGGGTCTCAAAACAAAAAGCAGAAAGCAGAGGACGTGAAGCTGACACAAAAGGTTTGGGCACAGTTCATCATTCAACACCCCTCTCAAGATGTGCTTCTCCGGACGTTTGTCAGGGACAAAAGAAGGATGGATTTAAGTGATAGCTCAAGGTCTTTTCCAACTGTGTGTGACTCTGAAATGCAACAGGGGCTGCATTTAGCAGAAGTTAAAAACAACCCAAATGTATTTGTAGACAAGACACTCGGGTTATTTGTTTCCCTCTATCTTGCTGCTTCTGTCTGAAGGATTCTGGAGGTTCCCTTCCCTGGAGGGTGACAGGCGCTGTGCCTACGGACTGGCCAAGGCTCCTGCAGAACCAGTGAAGTAAAATACAGTCGAGTCCCCCAAAGAGGGGAGATATAACTCTCTGTCCAGATCCTAATAAAGACAATAAACTTGTTTTCCCTCAGCTTCAGCACAGGAGCTGACAGGCACTGTGGGTGCCTGCAGTGGTGCGCGGAGGAGGAGAGATGTGCACTCAGGGAGCTCCTCTGGTGATGCAGTTGTTACATGCTCAGTTACCGATCACAGATTTCTCTGAATCCCATGGCATATCAGTAATTTCCACTTGCTCTCATAGTTTAGCAGCTGGTGTCTCTTTATTCATGCCTTGGTGTCACTTCTCTCTGGGAAGCAGTTAATCACTTACTGGTTTCTCTAGAAGATGGAGAGGGTTCAGTCTCACTACAGCCTGTTGCACGCTTGGCCTCCCTGCTGAGCTGCCATCCACAAAACTATCAGGGCAAGATTGGAATGCTCCAGGGAAGCGTTCCTACCCCTATGTAATGTGAAGCAGCCTCTCCAGGGGCCTGGCTGAGGGACCCGCGAAGCAACTTGCATCATAAAAATGAACTCGGTGGAGGAAGGATGCTGTCAGGAGGCTGATGTTAGAGGAGGGTCACCAGGGGACAAATTTTTGTGCAGATATCTACCAGGCCAAATTTTGAATGAGTGCAACCTGGCAAATCAGAGTTAAATGAATGCAAATTGTCCTAGATTCATCTAGGTACCTGGAAATAAGTTTGTACCAGCCGGTGTTTCAGCCCACCTGATCTGATGCTGAACTAGCCACTGATTGGGAGTGAGGGGCTCCTGAACCATTCTAAAATCCCCTAGAAGATGATCGTTTTTTCTTTGCAAAGTTTTTTAACCCTCCTGTACAATTTTACAATGGAAAATTTCCTGTGGTCAGAGGCTTCTTTGGAGCAATCCTGAGAGCTGATCTCATTCTGTTCTTTAAGGGTTATTTTTCTCTCTTTCTCAAGGACTATGTTAAGGTATCCAGGATAATTGGCAATCCGTAACCAGTAGCCCTCTGCTCATCTTTGAAGTCCTTTTCCTTGGCTGCAGTGTTCAGAGGGAAGTGAAGAGGGGGTAGAGGGAAGAAGTGGTTGACTCACTCTGTGGGGAGGATCGGGAGAAGCATCCACACCAGTCCTACCCAGGCAGCTCCATCATTAGGCTGGAACCTGTCTCGAGCGCTGTGTGTGTTTAGATAAAACTAATGTGACAGCCACAGGTTTCTAGACAAGAACTGCTCTGGCCAGATTTAATAAGAGAAGCAATACATAGTGTGAAGCTAATATAATTTCAGCCTATGAAAGAGACACCCGACCTATGTAGGCCTGAAGGATAAATGTGTAAAACTATTAGAGCTGTCTTACAGCATTGTAAGTGCTGCTCGTGCTCTGACAGACACAATTATTTATTGTTTGTCTTACACTAGCACCTAGAGGCTTCCACTGAGATCTGGGTGTTGTGTGGGGAGAAGTACTGTCATGGAAAATATATTGGCTGCCCAACTGAGGGGGATGTGAGGGAGCTGAGACCCTGTGCAGCTCCGCCATCCCCTGCAGCAGACTCTGATGCTGCCTGCAAAGGAGGAGGCTTGAGCTGCTCCCAGCCTGGCACATGGTTTCCATCCGTGGTGCTTGGGCAGAGATGCTCCCTGCGGTGGATTTCTGCTACTAGCCAGGGAGTCAGATATGGGCACTAACCTTGGAGTTCTTGTACTACTACTGAAAGTCACAGTTGTGAGAAGCAGCAGCAGATGCCTCTGAGGCATCAAGGATTTGTGCAGGCCCATGTATCAGTCTCAGAAATGAAGTGTGAAGCTGCCAAACCCCCAGTCTCTGTGCCTGTAGCCCTGACAGATTTCCCAAAGTGGAGGTTGAATTTGTACCTTCCCTCGGCTCTGTCCTCTGTGTTATCCACCCCCAAAATGTCAGGCGTTTCCCTGCTACATGGAAAGACTTAGCAGCATAATGCTGGAGGGGAGGCTTTGTGTTACTGAGACTTAACAAATTATACTACAGGACATTAACTGGTATGCCATGAAGTATTATTGTAATTAATTACAACTAAACTGCAGTTGTCAAATGAATGAACAAAGTACATTTTATGATGCATTATCACTGCTCTTTTATTGTTTGTCCTCTTGCTTAAGCTAAAAATAATCAGTCATTTGCAGTTGGACTTCTCGTTATTAGACTGGAGGTTCCACTGCAGCCATGGAGTTGTAGGGAGGCTCGTGTGTGTGTGCACTTAAAAGGAACAAATACAGAATTATTAATGAAAAAAGCTCTAGTAACAGTGAGGTCAAAGTAGCATTCTGCTCTGGTCTTTGAAATAATGGAGAACAACAAAGTGTCAGGATGTTGGCAAGACAGGCTTGTACTATTTTCTGTCTGCTTCTGTCATAGGTAAAAATGAAAATGAAAATTGTGGGAAGTGTCTGCATGGCATGTATGGAAGAGAGCAATAATAAAATAGGCTTCCTAGGTGGTATATGATCTATCTTCTTGATATCTTCCAGATAAAGGAGACAAGATCTTTGCAGATAACTTATAGCGTGACCTTCCCAAGGTCTTCTGAGCACGATCTTCAGCTTCCAAATATTGGCAAAGCTTCGCTGAAGAGGCTGGGATTCATTTGATTTACTCCAGTTAGAGCTCATCCAGAAATTGTAAATAGCTGAGGAAGAAGTTATGCCTTGTTTTAGTCAATGTGGTGGAAATCATCAGGCAGCCAAGTCCTGTTCCATGAGTGTGATTGAGTTCGTCTTGTTAAAAATAGCCTTGTAAGCTTCCAAAGCAAAAATTGATTCTTAGCACTAACCTGACAGAGCAGGAGGTGGTTGGGCACAGAAATTTTCAAGCTAGACACACAAAAACCTTGTCTTTGCATGTGTGGATGTGCACAGAGCTAGTAAGCTGTCATGTAAGCCTGTGCAGCTCTGGGTGCTGCTGTGCACACTTGGCTGGAAGCATCTGGCCCCTAGCAGAATGAAAGGAGATTGTTGTAGAAATGACTGTAAGATTCACTGGCCCTACTACCAGAGTGAGATTTGGGCTAGCTACAAACCCCACCCCTGAGTCCCGGAGCCTGCAAAATGTATTTCAGGTGGAGAGATGAGCTGTGGTCTGTGACTGCTGCCTGGCCCCTCTCTCTTGAGGCAGGACCGAGGAGGCTGCCTCTCTGCTGCTTGATGTCACTAGGTGAGCTCTGTAATTTTCTGCTAGGCAGATGCTCCTGTCAGTTGTGTTGTTTTCTTGCCAAGATGCATGTTACCTCTGGGAGCCCTTAGGGGTCCATTTACCAGAGATAATTAATTAAATTAACAGCCTTTTGTAGGTGTGCTTGAGGTTCATGTAACAAGTGTGCTTTGAAACAAGATGCTGGATTTCAACAGCCTTTTGTAAACAATGTGCAGGTTAAAACTCTTGGCCACATCCTTCGCTGGTATTAATCAGTAAACAGTGAAATTGTGCCAATTTCCCCTATGTGGGGACCCAGCTCCTTTTATCTTCCTCCTTCTCTTTCATATTTGTGCTCTCTCTCCACAAGATGTAGAAAACGTGTTTTCATGCATACCAAAGACTAAAGTCTTTAACCACTCCCTGTCAGCGTGATTGCACATTGATTGTTCATCATCTTTCATATAATAGATTTAGGTCTCATTAAAATAATCTCTTCCCCTGTAAGCCAGACTTGTTCTGTCTCCCCAAATTGCTGCTTGTTCTAATTAAGGAAATCTACTGTTTGCATCCATTTCCTCCTCCTTGGAAGGTAAGGAGGAGAAAGATGGGGAGGATCGGTTGCTGTGAATATTGCTTCCTGCTTGGAATGGGAAACTGGCGCCAACTATTTGAATACCCTCTTGTTTTAGCAATGATGGCCCTGTTGGGTTGTTATTATCCACAGCCTTCCATGCTGCTTCACCTGGGGTCACGGATCATGGTTTTGGAGCAAGGCAACCTATTCAGCAGAAAGGTCAATCAGCTCGTAGAAGCTATTTCCTTTTCTCCTCAGCTGAAGGTAAAAGAGCCTGTGAGCTGGCCTGCATTTCAATGAACTCCATGCTGAGAGCTTTTTCAGCAGTTGCTACTGTGCTACTGAAAACTGCCTTTTTTTGTTTCCCTCAGGGTTGTTGAGGGGGCATATGGGCAAAACCAGAGAGGGTATAATAAGGGCTTTGCAGAAACTCATCATGACACAAGGGAAAACTTCTGGCAAAGCTTTGCTTTGAGGTTTTTGGGAGCTACCTGTGTACTGCATTAGGGCTGATTTTTCCTCCTTCAATTCCCCTTCATTCCTCTGAGTGGCCAAAGTGAGGAGAAAAGGGAAGTAATACTGCATTTTTCTTTTTACCATAATTATCTGTGAAGAAATAGGCTTATCTCATGGCATAGGCTTGATTCTCTCATTGTCCTACCACTGCTATTTTGGGCTGCCTGCACTCAGGCTCACAGCCTGAATGAGAGGATTACAGTGGTAGTCAGAGAGCAGCAGCAGCTGACTCAGACTTGGTCGATTTTAAACCATTGACCTGCTTCACTGGGGAGTAATGACTACCTGCTTGTCCAGCTGCCTAAACTGAGAAGGGCCCCAGGTAGGGCCAAGCCAGCTGTGGAGTAGCTTGAGCAGTTTTTGGCATGTAACGTGGGCTTCTGCTGTGAAAAGGGATCAAACATTTGCTAGAACTGGCTCTAAATTATAGGAGGGCTAGGACCAGGGCTTGAACTTTGCAGTCTGTCTACGATAGGGTTGGAAAATATAAGTATCCTGCAAGCTTTGGTGTTTTGGGTTGTTCTGAGATGTTCTTTATCCCCTTGCCCCTAACGCAGCGAACAGTTGCTGGCATTTCAAAATGAACCAGGGAGAAAGCTGTGCCTCTCCAGATCTTGTCCTTAGGTTTCATTTGTTTCCATAATCACTTTCCTATTGTTTTTCCTGTGTAGCATCTTTTCCACAGGGATCTTGAAGCTCAGCTACCAATATTCTGTGCTTCCAGTGTTGCTAACACATTGCAGCAGTCCCAAAAAGTCCTTAAGAAAAACAGGTCCTGATTGCACAGGAAATCTGTGGGAATTCCTAGTAAAATATGGTCCTTGGGACTTTATTGGCTAGGCAGCAAAAACAGAGCACAAGATGTTATCTGCTCTTGTTGTCATTCTCCCGGTGCGTTAATGGAAGCTTCCATTAATTAGGGACTTGTGGCAGACTGAGGATTGAAACTTCAGCTTTGGTATACCTATGTTTAACAGCCAACCATCAGACACTTCCCAGTTGTCCAGGTGGGCATTCATGTGCACCATGGCAGTAAGGAGACCAAGGCACTGGGAATTTCTCTCTGCCAGTCTGCTTCCAGTCCAGTGTTGTACTCCGCTGCTCGTACACTATCCATCCCTTGATGAGCGGCAGGCAGAACTACTACAAGTGCTTTCTCATGCCTGCATGGTGCTTGCTGATTATACTAAAATCCCCATGATCATCCCTGCCCATCTCTCGTATCAAAGGTCCAAAAATGCAGGACACGCTGCTGATTCGAAATGAGAGCCCCAGGAAAACTAATGATGTGGGATCAATTTCTTTAGCATTAGTAACGTTTCTATATCACCTCACAGCTGGGTGACTCTGCCTTCGTGCTATAAAGAACCTGCCACAATAAAAACCAAAGGCAGGCAGATTTGCTGGGAAAATACTTGGGATGCAAACTGTGTGGAAGTTTAATGGACAGGAATAATTGGGGAAATGTAAGGAGCTTTGTGCTTGAGAGGGATGGAGAACTGGGAGAAGCTGGAATGCCCTTTGGCTTGGGGCTTTTTCCCTGTAGCCTGATGAAAGGCCACAGCCCATAGAGCTTCCCTTGCTAAGGTTACCTAGGAAAACACAGGACTGGGACTGGCTGAGGATGGGTTTTTGTTATTCTCTGTATGACTTCTCCCCTTCCCTTGCCATGCTGCCATAAGGTTTGATGAAAGGGTAGGGAATGTAGCTGCCAGAGGATTCATTTGTTTCCGTAAAGGAGTCAAATTTCCATTGTTACATTTTCATCTACAAACCATCAATATTTCAGGGCAATGGCAAAGCCCAGAGTGGGGGAGGAGAGCTCCCTTGGTCACAAGCCTGTTTTTATAGTTAAAAGTTCACCACAGAAAATTTGATGCTTAATAAATTGGAGCCTTCTCTGCTTTAAATCATTTTTACAGCAATTGCAGAAGAAAATATAATTATTACAAACTGGTCATTTGTTACAGAGAAATCTCATTAAACTGACTTGATGCCGGAAGGTTTGGGGGGGGATGGGAGGGTAGGACAGAGGCAGAGACCTGACAGAGGGGTGGGAGAGAAGTCTCTTAATTACAGATTGATTATTTCTTGTGATTGAATGTAGAACATAATCAGCTCATTCTTTCTAGTGGGGCAGATGGGAACTACAGGGACCTTTTTGTCTTCCTTGATCTGCTAGCGTGGCATGCTAATGGCCTAGGGATGCAGGGGATAGCCCTACCACCCGAGCGCTCGCTGAAGCACGGTGAGATGAAGTCATGGATCAGGGCTGCTTTTCTCCCCTGGGAGTCAGTCTGGGCCAGCAATTTAATGCAATGTTGTCTCATTGTCACACCATTATTTCACACTGAACTAATCCCATAGCTCTTGTACACCACAACCAGGCTACTCTGCAGCTGAGCAGAGGACACGCTTGGACACCCGTACCCAAGCTAGCTTTGAGTCAGCTGGCTCCAGTACTGCCTGGGCAGAGCTCCTTGCTAACAGGAGCCTCTTAAACCTCCCCAACTGTATGGTCTCAGCTGTGCTCACAGCAATATGCCTGTACATAGGTGTGTGTGCATGCAGGTTAAATAATACAAGGTGGTAACACTCTGAAACGAGGGTTTCATTGAAGGTGGACCCACTCAACAGGGGAGCAACAGCAATGTAGAGCAACAGCTGTGTAAAGCAAGGCTTCACCATCACACTTGAGATACCTGCAACCACAACATGCAAAAATCACATGGGGAAATGATTGCTGCAAAGAGGGATGTGTGTGTGAGGGGGGTTTAGTTCTTCTAAAGGAGAAGAATATTGTGTGTTTTGACATCAAAATGGAGCAATTGTTTTTGCAAAATGATTTTTCTCTGGTTTTAGACTCTCTTTTTAGTGATTTCTCATCTTGGATCCTTAAAGGGGAAAAAAAAATTGCTGAAATATGACAAATTGATAGACCATAATGATCTAATCGTGTGTGGTGTGTTCCTGGGAAAGAACAAAAAGAGCAAGAATCTATGCTAGGATTTAAAGAAAGTGATTCCTGGACATGTAGATTGTCTCTTATCAGCATTAAGAACAATGCCTAGCGCTTAGTGTGTTTTCTTCCATAAAGATCATCAAATGTTTGGCGATCCTAGGTGAAGGAGGTCATTCAAATATTGGAGTATTTATTTAATGGTAAACCACATATTAGGGAAAAATGTCGTTGTTCCATTATCAATAAATGATTAGGATTTGGGGCAACAAATCCTCAATAAAAAATTCATAGCGGCTAAAGCACTCAGCCAGCCCCAAGGGAGCCGTTATCTTTCATTCATGGGTTAACAACGCACTTTGCTTAAGTCTGAACAGCAAGAAAAAAGAAATTAGAAAGGAAAAAACCCCAGAAGTAGTGACAAAAATAAAGGTTTGGCAGTTCTGAATTTTTTTAGGGATGCCTCTGTTGACTGAAATTGTTCCCTTAACTCACCCTGATTTTGCAAATATTTCCTGCTGTTTTAAAACTGTTCCTCTTCCCTTTCTGGCTATATCTCACAAGAAAACTGAAATGTCACCCAGCTTTAGAATTGAACTTTTTGCCCCATTTTACATCTAAAGTAACTGAAATAGAGAAGCCATACAAAAAGGTCCATGTGAAATTAGGAAAAAAAACAACCCAAACCATTCCCAGACCAAAAAAACCCCAACCAACCAAACCCAGAACTCCTGGATCCTGGTCAAACCCAGAAAGGATTGTGTATTTTATGGATACACAGGAACAGGCTGCCCAGGGAGGGGGATAAGTCACCACCCTGGATGTGTTTAAAAAAGGGTAGATGAGGTACTTAGGGATATGGTTTAGCATAGGGTGGGAATGGTTGGACTTCGTGATCTTAAAGGTCTTTTCCAAGCTTGTAATGCTGTGATATCAAGAATTATGATTAGTTTGGGGACACATGATGCTGTTGGAAGTTGTCTGAGAAATTCTTGTTTGTTTTTTCTAATTAGTTGTGGGATGGTGATGAGCAGCAAGGTTTGGACAGGCTCATATTTTGTAGTAGTGGGGGCTATGTTGTGCAGAGATCTGGGATATTTATTGCTCTTAATGGATAGTCCTTTTGTTAAACCTCCTTCTAAGTCTTTGTGAACTTGAGTTTATAAACTTACCTGACACTGTTACAGGGTTTTTCTGTGGATGATGCCTTTCTGACTTGTGTTGCTGGGATGGACAGATCCTACAGCTGACAGAGGAAACGGGTCACCCATTTGGCTATGGGTCCATGGGAGCACCAGCAGTGGGGTAGTGGTATATTTGGTGCATGGAACTGCACGGATGTAGCTGTGTCCCTTCGGCAGCACCACTTCGTACAGCTCTGCTCCTGGAGGCAGGGGAAAGCTGCCTCCCAAAGCACTCGGGGCTGCAGCGAGCCAGGTCTCTGCACTGCCAAAGCTTGTGAATCTTCTCGTGCCAAAATTAACAGCTTCCAGTCTTGGCCTGGCCTCGTGCCAAGTGGAGAGCTTGCAGAATCCTGCCTGATTTTATGCAGGACTCAGCACCGGGCAATCTGTTGAATGAGAGGGGGGTCTGAATTACTTCCAAGCAACAGAATGTGGACTGGGGAAGCGGCTTCTAAACGTCGAAACTATTTTGGCGACCTATTTGGGCCATGAAACCCAGATAGACACTCAGAGGGAATCTTGGCAGCACTTCATGCCAACAAGGAAAGGGGAAGGCTACAGTCCTTGTTTCACTGAACGACCAAAACCAAAGCAAAGCTTTAGCCTTGTCACTTACAAATGAGCGAACCAAGTAAGAACACAAGTCTTTCTGGAAGACAAAGTCTGGAGAGCACCAGCCTTTCCAATAATCCATACACAGCTGGACATAAAGGTTGCCTGGATGGCAGAGTTCATACAGACTAATAGAGCAGTGTACCAAAAGAGGAATGTTAAAGAGCCTGCCTGCCCCCAACAAATTGGCATCTATTTCGTCTCACATCCCAGTACCGATGCTGCAGCTGCCATAGCGGGTGTGTGTGTGTGTCAAAGCAGTCATGTTTGTGTGCTCTGATCTGTGTGCTGCTCTGTCTGTTGTCTGATGTTCAGGTTTCATCTCGGCTGTGACAATTCTATCTGATCATTAATAATACAATAATGAAATAGTGACTGGAGAGACACTTGGATAATCATCTGAGCAAAGGCTCATTAGTGCTGCAGAACAATCACTGCCGTGTAATAACAGATCCCAGGAAATTTCAATTAAAGCTGGAACTCTGTTGCAATTTCATTTTATTTTCAGCCAGACAGCGGATGGTGTAATTGCAATCAGCCAACGCAACGCGAGTTCCTCTAACTCAAACCTTCCCATGGGGCGGGAGGTGGGCTGCCTGTCTGGATTCCGCTTTTTTCCCTGCATTTCATTTCACTTCTGCCTTTACAGGGCAAAGAGAAGTGGATGTTGTTTGCTGCAACAACATGCCCTTTTCTACTGCTGTGCTGATCTGACTAAATTGGGATGCCGGACTAAGGAATGTTCTTCCAATACTCTGCCCTATGGAGGTGCTACATGTGGAGAACACCCTTGTATAGGGCTAGATTCAGAGAACAGAGAGATGGAAGATCTTCAGTGAGAGCCAAGTTTGCTGATGAAGTCTAGAATTTGGCCCAAAATATATGTTAGCATTTTGTCTTTGGGGAGGGAAGAGGTTTTGTGCTCCATCCGTTGATTCTTTCCACCATGCTGAAGCATGCAGCGCAGAAAGCAGTGGTCGCCTGTGCTTGCTCCTCCAGGAAGCTGCACTTTGATTTGTCCTTCTGTTTTTGGAGAGCGCTTGCATTCCCCTGCAGCCTGCCTAGGGTTTCTGTATTTTGTCCTTCAGCAGGATGGCTGTGTGTCCTCACTGATATTAAAGCAGAGGTCCCTAAACCTTTTGTCCATTCAGACCTCCACTATTTTGCATGGATATTAGCTGGCAAAACTCCAAAATGAGTAATTGCATCTTGTCATCTAATTAAAACTTTGTGCTTTCAAATGGATGCTGTATTCTCCTTCATTTCCTGGCCTAACCCCTTTGTCTTGTCTGTATGTGCCGTGCTCCACCCTGAGAAATGGCTAGGTGATGTGAGCTGGGAGGTGTGTATATGCTTATATCCTGCCTGAGGAGCAGATTTAGTGCTGAGGAATGCAGCTATTGTCCACCTGCAGCAGATAGATAGACACTTATAAGGGCCAAATGCAATGAAGTGTGGTGACTGCTATGAAACCACAGGCTTCTCTCTCCTGCCGTGGCAGCCTATGACTCCCAGCAGCTCCATCTCCTTCCAGGACTGGTCAGGACTGTCACCTCTACAGCAGTCTCTCTGCCTTCAGCTCAGGTGTCTGTGCCACAGGGTGTTATTTTTAAAGGTCCCTCATCTTCATGGAGCACGCTGCCAGCACTCTGTGCTGGCTGGCACAGCGTCACTCTGTGTCTAGAAGCAAAGGAAGGTGAAGGCAGCCACGTGAGAACCATTATCTGACCCAGAGACGATGAATCAGTGTCTAGAGGAGATTCACAACAAACTTGGGGAGGAGAGGAACTCTCAGAAGTCATAAATACCTACTTCTGCTTGCAGAGCTGATCGTTTTATGCAAGCAGAATGTGCTCTCTTGCTAGAGGTCTACTTAGCAGTCACCTGTGGAGGCAGCTACTGTGAGCGTTTGGAATAGAAAGTGGCTTTTGTTTTAATGGGTTATCAAAAACATTTTTTAAACATGCATTTTTCCTGTAAGCAGAAAGATCTCTTAGTGGCACAGAGCAACAGGTCAATGTGCATGTAGCAGACAGCAATATTTAACTTTGATGTCCTATACTTTGGCTTTTATCTGGAGATGCATAAAATTAGGTCTCTTGGCATTGTTGAACCTTCTTTCCAAAATCTGTAGAATAATTGTTTGCATCTTCTCTCCTCCAGTATTTGCCAGCATCCTGTTTTGAGATGAGCAAGGGACTAGAGGGACCCACAGCCCAATCCAACCCAATCACTTTCGTGTTGGTATGGAACCAGTGGAGTGTGCAGCTAAGTCACACTGAGGAAGGATATTTGCTCAGGGTTCTCCTGCCTGCCCATGTTAGATGGAGATGAATCCAAGATCTCCTGGTCCTCAAAAGGCTGAGATCGGTACAGGGAGCACTCAAAATTGGTGCTTGTAGGGACTTGAGGACTGTTATAGAGGAATATTTCCATAAAGGTGAGCAGCATGCTCACTGAATTCCTTGCTTTGTGCTCAAGAGGAAAATATTTTTCGTCCTCCTTCCCCAACCTCAGTGCTTGCCAAGGTTCCTTGGGGAAAATTCCTTCCCAACCACAACTCTCTCTCCATCAGCTGCACCCTCAAAACCCAGAGGGAAATTCCATTCCAACTTCAAATTTCAGCATGGTTCATTTCTGAGGCACTGGACTCTTCCCAGCTGCTTCCACCTGCACCTCCTGCAGCATGTAGCTTTGCACCTTAATTCTCCCAAGCGTTGGTCTCCACTGGTTGCAGACCCTTTGGTGGATGCAGAACCCACCGATGCCTTGTCTCCATCAGCTCTGCCAAGGTGTGGAGACATTCTGGCTTGCTCCCACCCATTGTTGTCCAAGAAGCTGTAGAGGTGGTGAGCCAACAAGAGGAGACAGGAATGGATAATAATTGGGAAGGAAATATACTTCAGGGAAGGGAGGGCACAGCCTGTTGGAAGAAAGAGCATTCCAGAAGTGTGCTGGCAATAAGAGAAGGAGATTCTGGCATAGCAGACTCACAGAGGTGGGGAGTGGGTGCCAGGGACACATTGGGGAGTGAGACTGCGTTGGCTGAGGAGACCCTGGACTCTGCCCCAGATCACCTTGGCACAGCTGCTGATGCAGGACTGCTTCCCCCACTCTGTGCTCTATCTCTGCGCTTCCCATGCCAGGTGAAGTGGTGTATGTTCACCCTGGCTGCTGAATTCTATCTCCCTCTGACAGGTTTCTCCTCTGATGTTTTGGCAGTGCTTACAGTGCCTGTCATGTCAATGAAGTATTTTCCTAACAGGGATTTATATAAGCATTTGTGCAGGTTTATCCATGTGTAAGAGCATCTGCATGTGAGATGTATTTATTTTGAGAGGGATGTGCAAGTGTTTACTAATAGCCAGGAGTTATGAGCAAGTCTGTGCACCCATGGCCCCGTATTAATCTTGTTCTGCTGATTCTCCTATTGACTTGCACAGCACCCTGATGTGACAGAATGTTTCTTGCTCTGATTTTTCAAATGTGACATCGGTTCCTGCTAAGATCCACAGGTTGCTTAGCACTGCTGAAAATCAAGCCTTAAACAAATGTTCCAATGACCCTGAAAGCAAAGCAGTTACACAACTTCCTTGTGATAAAATTCTCCTGGCAGGGTACCTGTGGGCATAGACCAGGGATGCTGCTGGAGCATCTAGAGCCCTGGGTGTCCTTGGCATCCCAAAAAGCTTTGTGCAGTACTGAGCTAGGCTGATTAAGTAGCACTGAGATTAGGGGAGGCTGAGCCAGTGATGTTGGTGAATGTAAAGCCAGCCTCCTTAGACTTGGTGAATGGGAACCAGGCAGGAATTTGTCACACTTCCTGCCAGATCCTCACAGCAGGAGGATTTTGTCTGGTCTGGGTGTCTAGGTTGAGCTTAGTCTGTTGTCACCCAGTTGTGGCAAAGGCTGGCTCGTTGTTCCCTGCAGTCTCCTGAATGCCTGGTGTGGTCTGGCTGTGGTTTCATCCCCATCGATGTCAGGCTTTTGTCTTGCTTTCTGGCATTTGTCTTGTACTGGTTGTTTTTCTAATTAGCTGCAGTTTTTCCCTCTTTCTCTTTGATCTTGCTCTGGTCTGCTGAGACTGTCAATAAGCTTAATGGAGAAAATGTGCTTTTTTAGCTTTGAGGATTTTCCTTCTATTCTTTGAGACTTTGGGGGGGGGGGGGGAGAAATAAAGGAGGGAAGGCAAATTATCATCATTGTACCTGTCTTGCCACTTCCTTACCAAGATCCAGAACTGGGGCTTTGCTTTGTTCAGAACCCAGCAATGAACTTGACAGCATGTGTCCCGCCTGGAAATAGGTCAAATCCAGAGCTGCTTCTTGAACAGGCGAATGCATCAAGTTAAGGGAATTTACACCAGGGATAGATCTGTCTCAGCCATATGTCCCAAAGCTAACTTGCTTCCCTCCCACCCTTTGAGACTGCTAATGAAGCGATATCCCCTGCAGAGAAAGCAGTATGGTAAAATAGGATTGTTGCATCCCAAGAGAATGGGTGTCAGCAGCAGAACAGAAGGAGGGAGAAAGAGAAAGGAAATCAATGTGCGTCAGGGCACCATCTATGCTATTAAAATCGATAGGAGTTTTTCAGGGCTGTGAAATTTGAAGTCCAGAGCACATTCAATCAAGTTTTCAAAGTATCTGATGTTTTTTTTCTTGTGTTGCATTTTGTGGCTTCTAAATTTTCTCTGACATATCCTAATTTATTTTGATTAAGCACTGTAGAAGCTGGGATAGCTGGGGAATCTCCCTCCCCTTGGTTGCCAGAGCATCCTGGCTGCCTGAATCCCACGAGCATGCTGGGGAGAGGAGCAGGGTGGAGGGAGGGAGAGCAGATCTGTCTTCAGACCTGACTGTGGGCTGGGGAGTAGAGTTAGGGGTAATGAAGGATAAGAAAGTTGACTGCTGCTCAAATGTGGGCACCATGCTTGTTAACTCCTAGATCATCCTGTCCTAATTATTGTAATTAGCGATTTGATGAGGATCTGTTGACATAATGTTCCTCAAGGGAGAGTAGTGAGGAGCTTTGCCCAAGCCATGAAGCTACGAAGTGGTCTGCTACAAACAGAATGTAAACAGAATGTTTCCTACATCAAGTAGGGCAGGGCAGAGTTAAAGGTGTGACTGATAATTGATAGGCTGCTATGCCTGGACATTACTCTGGCTACAGCTGGAAAAAATGTAGCATCTCATCAGCTAGCAAGCCAAATCTGCATTAATGCCTTAATGATGATAGAGAGGAAGGAGATGCTTCTGTCCTTATCCAGCAGCAGCAACACTGAAATCGTTGCTGATGTGCAATGCAGTTTCTGTGATCTTAGAGCTTTATGGTGGCTACAATGAATGTTGTGGCTCTCAGCTCCTGATGTAATTCAATCAAAAAAGAACCAACAGGGAGGTGGGGAAAAAAAGACACAAATCCTTAAATTCCATATAAAAATAGATAAAAGCAACTGGCTTAAAGGATTTTATTGAGCCTTATTTAAGAACTCTTTTTTTAGGGGAGAAGAAAAGGAATTTAGCACACACAAACTCTTACCTTTCTCATCAAAGGGTCATAAATTTTAGTGCGGGTCCAGATCAGAGGCAGATTTAAAAGGTCACTGATGGGGGGGGAAATAATCTGAATAGGAGAGGTGGGAAGGATGGCCAGCTCTACAGCGTCCCCAGCATCCTCTAATCACCATTCCCTCCGCTTGCCAGATATCAAACAGAAGGGAACATTTGAAATAATACATCCATTAAGATACCTTCAGTGCCTGTCAGATTTGCTCTAAGTGGATTGTGCTTATTACACAGTGGTAAGGTTTTTATACTCATAAAATTCCTTTGGAACAAGTAAAATGAAAAGAGGTAGGAAGAAAACATGCCTCTTTCACGCCCTGGAATGGGGCTGGGCAAGCAATTAAAGTTCTGCCCTGTGCTAGCCTTCAGCAAAGGACACAGGCATGAACAGGTTCATCTCTACCTCTTAAATACTGATTTCACCTATTTTGGATGTACTCGGGGGGGCAGGAGGCAAAAATCTGGCACTGTAAGAACTCAGGTGCTGGGGATATGTGAGGCTGCAGCCAGCATTTGGGGTACTGGGGGCAAGTCGTGCCCCATAAGGGTGGTGGCCATCCAAGGTAGCAGTAACTGTTCAGAGAGAGTAAGGGGTATGGTAGCTAACAGGAGGAAGGAACAGTCCTGGAATGATCTAGGGAACCAATTCTTTGCACTCTTTTATTTTGGTTTTGCTCTGTCTGCAGCCATCTGCCTGGTGGACAAGCAGCACTGTGTAGGCAATAGTCGTGAGAGCAGTACCCAGGTTTAAGGCAGTGGAGAGACAAGAGCTGCTTCTGGAAGGACAGCTGGAGCATCTGATGGCTGCAGCCTGTCTCCTTCCTACTGCTCAGCTTGCTCTGGTGCCATCTTCTGATCCTTTCTTCATCCTCACAGCTTTGGTGACTACCTTGATTCTTGCTTGTAGTTTTAGATGCTCGGTCTTCATCTCTACTTCAGATGTTGGCTCTGACTTCAAGGGTCCCCAGCCTGCACCCCTGTCCCATGCAACTGCATCTCTCTGATGACAGATGAGAAGAGTTGGCCATATCACAGGTTAGGCAGATGTTCTCTCTGACATTCTGAAATCCTTCAAAGAAAGACTCTAAAAGTGCTCTGTGTTTTTATTGTTATGAGCATAATCGGGCAAATCAAAACCCTGAGCATGCACTGAAAAGATGAAAAGCTCTGAGGATGAAAAACATTCTAAAAAGGGGCTAAGCATTCCTGCTATAGATCAATGAAGATGCCTTTTCTGTCTGAATAACTCTGTTTCCCTGGGAGTCCCTGCCTCGGGGTTGCACCTCTGCCACTGTGGACAGAGACAGAAACCTTCCTTTTGCTTTTATTTTTTCACTCTGAGTCTGTCAACGGGTGTGTGTTAACAGCCTACACAGGCAGGAGTTTTATTTAACATCATGCCTTTTCCTCATCATCACCCTTTTTAATTTAATCTTTCAAAGTCATAATTATCTAATATTAATGTTCTCATCATGGTAACGTGCACAGGAAGACAGCGGGTTTTTGTCCGCAGAGACAAGGATCTCTGAAATTAATATGATACTTGTTCAGGATTGATTTCAGCCTTACAGTTGCCCTCAGCCAGAGGGACCCATCTGTTTAAAAAGATCAGATACTAATTACCCAAAGAGCTGTTACTCAGCTGTAGGGTTGAGTGAAGTTGTCCTTCATACGTCACAGACACCTACGTGTCGTTTCAGGCTTCGTTGTTTTTATGTGTCTTAAAAACACTAAGGGAGGTTTTTATATCTGTTTGAGAAGGGAAAGAGGAGACTGTCTAGAGGAACTATCCAGAGGTGGCATCCATTTGTCTTGCAAGGAGGTCTTGGGGAAAAAAGGGGCACAAATCTTGCTCTTGCTTTCCCTCAGAGCTCCAGGGGAAGGTGCTGGCCAGATCCAGAGATGGGTGACAAAATCCAAGTAAAAAATGCTGTAGTTTGCAAAGCTTTGCTTATGGCAGGGTGAAATTGTTTTCCTGGTGTAGATAGTTTATAAGTATAAAGCCATAGTTTATGAGTCTTAGTTTTGACTGCCCTGTACTCCCAGGAGCTGTGGGGAAAGGTGGCTGCTGGATGAGCTGGCGTAAGGAAACGAGCCTGTATAGCAACGGGGAACGTGAGGGTTCTTCCCCTCTACTTTCTCCTGATACAAGTCGAAAATCCTTCCTAGAGAAAAAATAACAGGAAAAGTTGAGTCCTGGCTAAATTTGACTCCAAATAGATGTTTCGTATCTCCCTCACTCGTCGGGTTTTTCCATATGGTGCTCAGCCCACACGCTGTCTCTGCGAACGGGGTGTGACGCATGGCTGGGAAATGTGACACATGACGGCGGCAGGTACACCAGACAGGTCCATGGAGACCTGGTTTCATTGGTTGGGAGCAGAATCTCATGCTCCTGTTGCCAGGGAATTGCTAGGTTGGCTACGGCGAACCTGCTTGATAGGGATAATAGACCTGCATGGACAGAGATAGGACAAATCCTCTCTCTTTTGGGTTTGATTCATCAGAAGCCAAACACTTGCTATAAAATTTCATTGGATACTCCATAAAAATATAGGTAATAAATGTCTCCTCTTTTACATGAAATAGTGAATTATTTACTGGAAATTATGACTTGAAAGCTGGGTCTATTTAAAACCTCATGACATACTTAGCTCATCGGTCCCAAGCGTTTGAGTTTTCATTTGAAAAGAGCCAGATTCATGCCAGAAGTCAGTTAGAACAGAGCCTGTGTGTAGCTGTGGTCATGGACTGATGCGAGGTAAAGTGGTACCAGAACCTTGGCAGACCCACAGCTTAAAATTCTGTGCTAGTATTTGCAGGAAAGTGGATTTTAACGTCTATGTCTAGCAATGGAGCAGGGAGGAGTGATTTGGTGTGATATTAGTTCTCCTTCCCCTCTAGTTTTCTGTTACTTCTATGATAAATGTCTTATATTTTTTCTAAATGGCTTTGAAATTGCTCCTCCAGCAAGTGTGCCCACACGTGAGGCTAGGTGTGCTCACAGCCATTTTTAGACCATGTAAAAACATGGTTTTAGAGAAATTTTTTGCTGTCAAAAATAATTTCTGTTGTGAAAGTTTTTGTGTATGTTACCAGTGTTTGACTCCCTAAAAACGTAAGAAACCACTTTCTCTCCCTTTTCAGCTCTGTTCTTTGTGTTGATGGAGAAGTGTTTTGCTCCAGGATAATATGTTTGATAAAAAAAAAAATCAACTTCCATGTTCCTTCTTGCACATTATCTGTCTTCTCTCTCACTCTCCAGGCTGTGCAGTAGCCTGCATTCAGTGGGGTTATGTAGGCTTAAAGCAAAAGGGAACGAAGCCACAAGTTTTGCATGGGGAGGGGTGTCTGTGGATGCTCAGGTGTGCTGTTTTGGGGCTGGGTTGGGCAAGTGCTGAGAAACATGCATTGCTAGCTGCCCTGTGAACTTCAGTAGCACCACTCATCGTGCTGCCTTGGCTCATTTGCCAGCACAGGCAGACCTGTGCCTTTTTTTTGTAGGCTGCTGGAAGGCTCCATGCTCAGGATTTATTCCCTCCTGACAGCCTGTGCTGTGTTCCCTCCCAAATGCTGCTGCTAGGATCCTGTGCCCAACATGTGATATAGCCAAATATCCATCTTCTTGCCATTCCCCAGCACAGCAGGGTCAATAATTAAAGTCCTTTATTCTTATCCCTGACATAGCCCAGTAGTGGAAGTAATTCGAGGCTCCCACAGGCCACATGGATGTCTGAAATGGCTGCTGGTTCCATTAATTTTCTTCATGTGTCACCAAGACGGGCACAGAACGGACCTAATTAAGCTCAGACCTTCACAAAAAGGAAGGAGCTGGGGTTTTTTTATTTCCCTACCAAAAGGAATATATATACTGCCAGCAGCATCTGGCTGATAAGTTTAGAGGGTGGAGAGGAAAAGAGAGGTGAGAAGTGCTGGGTGATTGGAAACTGCTTGCTAAGGACAAGAGGGAAAGAAGTTGATACCAGTGATGGTGAAGTCTCTCATGTCTGTAATTCCCACCTGGGCGATGGGGCTGCTGTTGAGCTGGCAGCCAGTTGTGGTGCAGATAGGGTGGGAAAGCTGCAGAGCCACCTCCTGCTCTCTGCTCCCACTACAGGAAAGAAGGGAAAGCTCACTGGCTATCCCAAGGTTTCACCCAAAGGTCCCTTTCTAGGACTGATTTCTGTGGCACTGCATGAGATTTTTAGGGCATTGCATTATTAAGAGAGCAAAACTGAGAGGAAAATCCAGGAGTTCAGACTTTCCTTCCGCTTGAACTTCTGATAGATGAAGATTTCTCTTGCTCTTGGGATCTGTGTATTTCCAAACCAAAAGTTTAAATGCCTCACACCGATATTGAGGTGTTTTTGTACTTTAGTACAGACTCTTAAGTGTAATATGACCTTGGAAAGTGATGCTCTTTCATCTGAAATTTATCTTTCTAAGGGAATTTTCCTATCTTGCTTTTATTCCTCCACACCCTGTAGTTCTTACTCATCTTCAGGACTCCTTGTGAAAGTAGAATGTAGTTTCAGGCTCCACCTTGAAAGCAGCGAGGCTGTGCAGCTTGTGTTTGCCCTCCCTCCCTCTTCCAAAGCTTCATCACTTTGGATAGAAACCTTCTCATTCCCAACCTAAATATATTCACGGAAGCTTTACATCTACTTCTTCTCACTTACAGATAGCTGTGTCTGTGTTAAGCAATGGTGCATTTTGATTGTACTCACCACCTGTGTGGGTTTGTGCCTTTTTATAAAAGCATTCATATATATATATATAAAATTGTATATATATACACACACCCTGGTTCCTTGTTTAGCCTTTTTTGGCTGAATGCAATGCTTTTCCTCCTAGGTTGAACGGGCTGTGTACTGAGTGTGCATGTGATGAAGTGGGCAGGGTTTGGAGCAGGGGAAAACCTTGTTCTCAGGTGAGAAACCTTCTTTTGGAGGCAAGTGCTCTGCTGTCTGTGTGCTAGCTGCTCTGTAGCACCAGTACAGTTTGTGGGTACGTTCAAAGAGCTGATTTAAGCTCCAGTTCCAAGGAGGAGCAAGAATGAAACTTTCTCATGAGACCCAGGCAGATTAAGTCAGACCTTGACTTAGCTCTTTCTTTCTCCTTGTGCTTCTCCTGGCACAAGAGAAAGGGCAAAGCCAGAAATGAGAGCTTTGAGGCTCCTGGAAAAGCTGGCCAGCTCGGTCTTAAAAGTGTCATAGCTGGATGAAGCTGTTCCAGGGAATAACTCCACTGTCTTAACAAAGAATTACCTGCAGGGCAGGGCCTCAGTTTAAAGCCCTAGCTGTTAACATTCACCTAGAAGCTTAAGGATGCAGAAAGCCAGTTATGAGTATGTTATTAACTGTCATTTTTTAGGAAGGATGATGCAGGCTCAGCCTCTATCATCCTCGAGGAGATACCTTCTTCCTTTGCCACTGCAGAGATGGCAGAACATTGATCTTGCAGCACAGAGGTGCTCTTGGGGTTCTGCTCCCCCATGACAGCCATGAGAACAGGGTCTCCCAGATTGTTGGTCTCCCATCCTGCAGTAGAATTGGTTTTGTCCACAGAATTGGCTCTCTACCAGCAGTCCTTGTATGCCTGAGTCCCTGTATGAACCAAACCTGTCAAGAAGGTGTGTCGCAATGCAAGGAGCTGGTGCTTTGTGAGCAAAGAGGGGTAACATCATTGGAGAAAGAGAATTCATTGCAGGTCTGTGAGCTGCTTGGTGCTGATGTGCTCAAAGAGCTCTGCCAGACCCTGGTTCCTGTGGGAGAAGCTGCTTCCATCTCTCTGTTAGTTCAGAGCTCATGTGTGTTGCAGTGGAAGAACAGCAGCAGCAGCAGCATCGCTCTGAACAGCCTGGCCACCACAGGAGAGAACTATAGGATGCTTTTATATGAGTTCTTAATTAATGAGCCCATACAGAGAAATAGCAAGTTAAAGTGCCCTCCCTAGCATTTTGTCTGTGTCTGTCAAGCCCCATGAAACTCTCTTGAAATGTAGTCATTTGATGTGAATTCTTCTCTCTCTTTTGTTGGAGAGCTTTTCAGGACATAGTTGATACAAAGTCCTTAGTTAGCATTGAGATCCTCATGGTCTCTCTGCTCTCACCAGAGCAGAATATTATCCTTGTCTTAAAGAGACAGCAGAATGTAATTTGATATTCTGGTGGTGGACAAGAGAAGACCCTAAAGCTGCAGCTAGCCTTTTCTCTGGAGTATACAGCCAAGCATCCTCAGTCCCTCATCATCCAAACCCCTGTTCTGCTAGAGCAACTGCAGCTCTTCTCTGGCCTGTGCTGCAGCTCATTTGCCATGGAGATCAGACCATGGGAAACAGAGGCAGTGTAGCTCTTTGCCACCCCATGGAGCAGGTGGTGTGTGCTTGGACTGCACCCTACAGCCAGATGTTAGAAAACACCCCTGAGAGTCCCTTCAGAACTCCTACAGTCACAGTCTGGGGGTCTGGAAAGCTGGGGAAGGCAGGACCTTCCTGCAGACGCCTGCCAGCGACCACCATTAGGGACCAGGAGTGGGATAGATGGGTGTTTGTCTTTTCCATAAGAGCCACACTTATGCTATGGATGATGTTAGCCCAACTAGTGAGCTGTAACCTCTGGACAGATAAAAACCTTGCTCAAGCAGCTGGCTGGGAAAAAGCAACAACTGAGGTGTTGCTAAATGCTTTCCCCCCCCTTAGTTATTTGAAGATTCTTGTCAACTGCAGGAATGAGGAAGGCAAAAAAGTTTAATTTGTACTAAAATAATGTTCAGTATCTGGGTCCCAGTATATCTCACCAGCACAGATGTTCCTCTGTTCTTCTCCCTCTCATGAATGAGTTTCAGAATTAAATTGGGAATTGGGTGATTCACAGCACTTAAAGCCTATTTTGTGAGGAAATGAGCAGGACTTTCCAGGGCTGTGTGGGCTGAATTCACACCTTTGTCTCCACGCTGCTTCCTTAGGTAGAGCAGTGGATCTGCCAACTGTCCCTCTTTGCAGCAGTGTCTCTGCTGTGCTGGACTTGCAGCCTTTGAGTGGCTGCTGTCAATCATCCCAGTCTAAGTATCCCTGCTCACAGGCATGCGTGAGCACACACCTCCCTTGGCAGATGCTTTGCTTAATGAGTGCCAAAGTTTCACTTCACTTTTGCATCATTTAGCTCTGTTGTTGTGTCTCATTGCTCTCCAAGTCTCACTGCCTGCCCTGATAAATAGAATAGAGGTGGAGGGGGATGAACTGCCTTACCCACACTGAAGAGCAGTGGTGGAGGTTTGGGTGTGAATGTGGGTCAGCTGGTTTGCTCCCTGAACTGCCTTTCTGTACCCCAACCTTAGCAAGCAGGTGTGATGTGACTCATTTAATGAGTGGAGAAGCTAAAGCATGTGGAGTGGCATTTTACAGTTGCTCCTGATGCCGTCAGTGCTCAGCCCAAGTCCGCTGGTCACTCTCCCTTGGGTTTTGGCGTGATCCCTAATTGCTAATACTGAATCCATGCCTTCAGGGACATCCCCTCCTAATAAATGGTGAGACTTTTTCCTCCCCTTTCCTAGGAGGGACTGTCCTCCCCTTTCCTAGGAGGGACTGTCCTCCCCTTTCCTAGGAGGGACTGTGTGCCCTCATCTCTGCATGGGTTAAAGCAGTAGGTTGCTTGTGCAACAAACAGAGGGACATCCAGTAACAAAACACGTCTGCTCTTAACACATCCAGCCTGCTTTTTAATTTAGATGCTCAGGGTAAGGGTAACGGAGGTTTTCCCTTCTGAGTTCTTGGCATGGCTAAGCCACTGAGGAATGTCTGCTGGCAGTGTGACGCCTTCCAGACAGAAGACATGTTCAGAGATGCCAGATGAACTTTTGGTGGCCACAGATGGGATCAGAGACAAGAAATGTCATCAGGCACAGACCTTTACCTTCTCTCCCCTGGGTGCTAAATGAAAAGTCCTGTTGCTCAAACTTGAGAGGTAACAGCAGGCCAGTCCTGGTCTCTGCTGAGGCAGCCTGTTCCGAGCAAAGAGGGGACTGGTTCTGCTGAGCTGACTTTAGCTTTGCCCTTTTCACGTTGCATTTAGCTCAGCAGGGTTTTACATTTTTGTCACTTTTAGAGTGGCTTGTCTCAGAGACCTTTGTCAAAACCTCCCTCTGTGGTCTCCAGGGGACTGTGCATCCACAGTTCGTGTAGGCAGGTAATTGCCCGGAGGAATGGGGGAAGAAGCTCAGAAATGGGGTAAAAAAATGGAATACTGGGAGAGTGGGATTCCCCAGCCACAGACACCTAATTCTAGAGATGAAGCCACATTAGTTCCCGTTATGCCAAAGGGCACCAAAGCACTTTGGCCACACAGGCTATCCAGTTGGAGAAAAGATAGGCTTTTTGGAATGGATGTGAGGGTAGAAGGCTGTGGGCAGCCCTGGCTAGCAGGCAGAAGCAGTCCAGCATGAGCAGGGCAAGTGTGCAACCCAAACACACAACGAATCGCTTTCATTTTGTTTCAGCCTTTAAAAGTGAAGTGGAGGAAGGGAAATATGTTTCAAAATCTTTGCATCTTCTAAGCAAAATCAGTTTGAGAAAGCATCACAGGATGGTTTCCCTCTGTAGACAGCTCTGGTGAGGTACTATTTGTTCTGCAGATGACTTTTCCTAGGTCTTGGTCCATGTTGTCTTGTTTAAGCTAAAAAAGGACCTAACAGATGGATGGCTTTGTGAATACATTTAGCTCAGACAGGAGAAGGTTTTTATAGACAGTGATATAACAAGAACAGATTAAAAAAAAAAAAAACCAAAACCAAACCAAAACACCCTGTTTTTAGGTGGAACTTGATCAGCTTTCAAAACTGAAATGGATTGCTTTGGTGTTGATATTTGTATTTTACCAGGTGAAAAATGAGAATCTAAACGATCCCACAACGAAACTTCAGAGACTATTATTCTGAAACTGCCAAACCTAGAGACATCTCATCATTGTCAATATCCTTTTATACTCCCCGGCCAAAATTAGCACAATTTCACAACATGTTTTGATTTTGAAAGAATGACATTTTCAAATGGAAAACAGTTCCATTCAAGCCCTCATTCATTTTATTCACAATGGAGTTTTGGTGGCAGTTCCATACGCTTCGCTTTCTGTGAATGCTCCGTGATTGCAACTTACTGAAACGTGTTTATTGGCAACATGATATTCGAGAGGAGTTTCTACTGATAAATCTTGGCCTAAAGCTTGTCAGTTAGGAGTGGCTGGGAAGTGTATTTGGAGCAGGTTCGATTCTTGTCTGTTGTTACACGGCATGTTTTAAATCCCTGATGAGATAAGCATAAATCACAGCATCACATTTCCTGTATAAATGTTTGTGATTATGAAAGTCCGCATTTGTTTTTCAGTGATGTATCCACTTAACACTCAGAGTCTAAGACACTTTTTCCAGGCAATTCATTTACTATGATTCTTTAAAAAAAAACTCCAAACATGAAGAGCCTCTGGGCACTGCTTATCTTTAGAGCTTTTATCCATTTCTTTCATTGCCTGCATTTGTTTGTTACTTATACCTGTTGTGCTTAATTTAAATTGAGATCACAAGTGCTTTTTAGCAGCACTTACCTTACCATTTGTATACACAACTTCTAGAATAATAGGAGCCTAATCTAGATAGCATTTTTGGCATGCTAATAAATAATAATGTGAAATAATACTGCATCATTATTGAGGCAGGTATGTTGGTGACTGCTTGTCTGACATCCCAAGACAAGGCTCACTTGTTTCTTAATTTGAAGAAGGTGCCTCTTGAAGGTTTGCTTTAAAAAATAGTATTTAAGTTATTGTAACTACTCATTTTTCTGACAGATGGGGTTCTATCGCTTAGCTGTAGGGCTGAATTTTTTCATTCAAGAATAGAATTAGGGATAGTACTTCCTCTGTCACCAGGCTGAGATTGAAGGCTACTTAATCTGGGGTTTGGGCCACCAAAACAGAACAAAGTGTATCCTTCCCACCAAGGCCAGCAGTGGAATTGTATGCGGGTATTCTCTTCCATCAACAGGCTGCTATGGACAAGAACAAGTCCCTCTGAAATGCAAGTGAGTTTTTGGGGCAGCTTTCCTGAGCTTTGTACTGAATCTCTTGTGCTTAATGTATAGCCTAAAGTATGAGTCTGCCTCCTGTAAACCTTTCATCAAAAGAGCTAAAAATGTGTAGCCTGCCTCTGTGAATGCACCTCCTTTTGGGGCAATCCTGAATTCTCTGCCTCTAACACCTCATACTCATGAGTTCCTCTGTGTAATTGCACTGCATGTGAAAAAAGTATTTCATCAGTTTTAAATGAATAGCCTTTTAATTTAATTGGATTCCTTTATTATGAAAAGTAAAACCAGGAGCTCCACCTGACCTTCTCTGTGCCACTTATTACCTTACATGCCTCTATCATGTCACCTTTTATTCATCTCCTCCCCGAACTAATCTAGTCTTAATATTTTTAATCTCTTTTAATACAGAAGCCTTTGCAATCTTCACATCATTTTCCCACATGGGTCTTAGATCCTCAAATTTGCAGTTGGGGCCCCAATGTCCTGAGCAAGCCATAGTTAACACTGAAAACTGTGGCGAGCATCTAATGAAAATTATGTAGCGATGCGATGAGTTATTTCAGCTTTCTGGATCACTGTTATGACATAGATGGGCTTTCTCCAGGTCTTGCAATCCAATACACTAAATCTTATTAATAGGTATCTCCTCAATTGAAATCAATGATGCATGGCATTGCCTGACATAAATGAAGATTTGAGAGTGACCCATGGCCACAGATCAGCTAACATTGAGCTGTCAAACTTAGAGGTGCTGATGTATTGGAAATCAAGGCCTGCGTACAGTTTTGCTCCAGTGCTTTGGAAGGATGATACTAGCCAGTGTATTACCACAGCATAGCCTAAAGGTCAAGCTTAATCCATCCCAAAACCTTTCTCCCTTCGGTCTATGCCATGCTCTTATTTCCCAAGTAATAAATCCAATTGCCCTTTTTCTTCCCCTTCCGCATCCCCAGGTCCTTAATGGTACCAGAAAATGCAGAGAAGGATGGAACTAATTTGTAGCTGGGTTTTTTTTGGGAGGAATGTTCTTGTCACACTGCCTCAAAACGGCATTCAAAGTGCTCCCTCTTCTCTAGTGCTGTTCCCAGTGGCGTTGCGATAAGAGGTCCTTCTGGTTGAGCCTGAAATATACTGTCCTCGGTGCTCGTTTCAGGCTGGATGAATGCTCTGTATGAAGTTATTCCAAATTTAACCATTCCCATTAAATTCAATGGAGTTATTCCAGGTTTCTAACGAGATAATTGGTATCCAAGCCTGGCTGTTTTCCCAGAGAAATACCCTTAGAAGATCAGGCCGCTGGTCTATCAGAGCAATATCTACCTCCCGCAATAAATGGCTCCAGATGCTAGAGAGGAAGTCACCAGTGGATAATTGGAAGAACTGTTTTCTCATAGGGAAAACTTCTTCCTAACATACCCCAATTAGAGGCTGGCCCGAGCACTGAAACATAAGGTTTTATATCCTTTAAAAAAGTAGGAACAAAAGCTGGTTACAGAGTTCTACCCTTTGTCTTTTAGTCATCTTTCTTGAGGCTTAGTGCTAATTGCATAGCATTTAATTGTCTTGTATTTTTATTTGTAATCCATATTTTCCACCACTCAATAGAGTAATTCAGATAAAAGATTGAGAATCAGATCCTGAGCTACAGAAAATTTATCATTATCTATTGATTTCTGTGGCATCACACTTGGCTTTAGCAAATGAAACTCTTGTCTGTATTATGAAAAAATATTCTCATGCAAAATGGAATAAATGGAAAGAGTAGGAATCAGGCCATGGGTTTAACTAAGAGTTAATGCATTTCTGTGCAGCCCTTCTGATCCAAACAAGAATGGTGGCATTGTAGGAGCAATCAGCTTTTGGCATGCCTTCAAAAGACCTAATGCAATGGCAAAACACAGCCTTCAGGATTATTCCTGGCTCTTAATCATCTAACCATGGGCATAACTCTAAATATATGTGTGTGTAAGTGGCATGGGTATGTTGCTATATATGATGTATGTATCGTTATTAGATCTCCAATGAAACACCAGGAGACTGTCCTTATTGCTTTGGTGACTACTTACATTTAAGTTGATTACATCAATCATCTCCCTTTACATCCAGCTGAGGCCAGTTTGTAGCTATTTACAAGGTGATGGAAAGAAGAATAGGAAAACAGTTAACCAAGAAAGGCTGTGATTGCCTTGCTTTGCCCTATCCAAAGGCATATTTTGATTATGTGCCTGTTCCATCTGTGACCTTGTAGTTCTTGGCATGTGCTTGTATTCATGTCCTCTCCAGGACCCTGTCCTCACTTGGGTGTACCAACCCATACTGACTCGAAAGAGCTTGAGTCAGTGCTTCCACGTGTGCCTAATCTCTGTTCCAGTTCTCCAGAAGTGCTCCTGAAAGCACAGTGCTTTTGTGCAAGGAACCAACAGGGATTAATGGCAGGACTTTAATGCTGTCACGTGTCTCCTTCCTGCTGTCTGCTAACGTGTGAGCACGTACACACTCCCAGGCTTGTGTAGTATGTGTGGATGCTTGTTGGGTTTACATTCACCCTAAACTTGGTGGCAACCTGGTGTCAGATCTTTGTGCAGCTATGGATTACTGACAAGGCCTTGGTCATCTAGTGTCTTCAGGGATTTGTTTCGCACCGATGGTGCAATGTCCTGTTTCCTTCAGGGTAGTATAAGCTCCTTAAGGCAAGAGTCTTTCTCCCTTTATAACAGGCTTCATTGTAAAGAGGCCATCGTTTTACCTACAATTTGCAGGTGCTGAACATGTGCACCAACCCTTATGTTTGGCTGAAGTCCCCTCCCTTTGCTGGGAGGTCTCAAAGCTCCATGTTCTCAGCCAGAGCACAGGCACCCATCCCAGTTGTGGAGCTGGATACCAAAATGCTCTGGGGACCCTTTGGTGGCTCCTCCCCTGTTGAAACTTCCATGCAGGAATTATGATGATGTGACTTTAAAAGGAAATTGAAAATTCCCTCTTTACTGCCTTCTAAATGAACCTTATAATTTTTTCCCCTGTTAGTGAGCGTCACTATTCAATTCTCTCCTTGTCTAAACGTACTGGTGAAGAGCAGCAGCAGGAAGGATTTATTGCCCTGTCTTCTGCAAGCAACCGGACACCTGCCTGCAATCTTCTGTTATGCAGGGCCGGGTACAACCTGTTTGCCAGACTGAAGAGCAACCTGGGATGTCTTGCCATCACCTTCCCACTGGCTCTGTAACATCCCTTGCATGGGGCTTGCTGTGGCTCAGCCCAGTGCCGCTCTGCACAGCCTGGAAGTTGAGTCCTCAGAGTCCTGGCTTTCTTCTTTTGGATAGGGTGAGGGATATGGGCTTTTAACCCAAAGGAGGGACATTTGGGTTAGATATTAGCAAGAAATTTTTCTTTAAAAGGGTGGGGAGACCCTGGCACAGGGTGCCCAGAGAAGCTGGTGCTGCCCCTGGGTCCCTGGTAGGGTTCAAGGCCAGGTTGGATGGGGCTTTGGGCACCCTGGGCTGGTGGAGGGTGTCCCTGCCCATGGCAGGGGGTTGGATCTAGATGGCCTTTGTTTGAGGTCTGTTCCAACCCCCATTTGAAGGTTCTTTGTCCTAGAAAGTACTTTATTAGTTGCAAGTTAGTCTTGGAAACCTCAGTTTGTTACAGTATTCATCCCTGATTATTGAATTGCAGAATTAGGAAAGATTTTAATGTCTTTCCGCCTTTCTGTTATGTGGAATGGGCTCCTCCTCCACATCCATTTGGACGTCTCTGAGATAGTCTGATTGCTTTTGTGAACAGAATGAGCATCAGATGAACACACCACCTGGATAAGATCAATGTAAATGTTCAGCTTGCACTAATATAACACAGGACCCTGGATTAGTAGCAATCATCTGGCTCATCAAATATACTCCCCTGCAAATACACAGTCCCATAATAGATGTGTCCACAAGCATCTTGAAGATCTTCTCTGTGCCACGAGCCTTGGAAACGTTTCCCTAGGATAAGTGCACGCAAGGATAATGCTTTTAAAGCAAGACCAAAAGCTCCAAAGCTAAAGTAACCTGAGGGAAGGAAGCAAAACAGATCAGGGACACAAAAAATGTCCTGTGTTCCTGAAATAGCAGATAATTTGTTAGGCAATAAATGATTGTCTGAATCTTGCACGCGGGGCTGCACATCGAGGGTTTCTGGCCTTTCCCTGCTGCCTTTATTCCAGTCATTCGTAAGAATGCAGCGTGGCACTGCCTGGAAAGCAAGTGTGTCGTGGCATTTAGCGCTCCACAGTTATTCAGGAATGCAGGAGTGAGTCCTGCAGCCCTGGCTGCCTTGACCTTGACTTTCCTTCTTGTTCCTTCTGCGTCGCTTTCCCGAGACGCGAGCTCTCCGCTGAATTCAGGGGAAGGGAACGTGTGTGTCATTGGTCCCCGGGTCTCTGGCGTGATGTGTGCTGTGACGCACGAACTGGGACAACTTCTGAGCTGCCCGTGCTGTGCTGAGCACTGTCAGCGTGGTGCTCGCTGCGGGGCCTGGCTCCATCAGCGCAGCGGGAAGGGGAGCAGCCGCCTGTGTCTCTCCAGTCTCGAGGTTAAAAGCATGATTAAAATATTAAGAAAGCAAGTGTCATCGAAATGAAATATTGTGCCCCTGCCAGCATAAATCCCTGTGCAGCTCTTAGTGTTCTCTGACAGGTTCCTCCAGAGATCACAGTCCCCAGCTCTGCGGGGGAAGGCGCTCACCGGGGTAGCAAACGGAGCTAGTCAGGCTCGTTTGCTGCTCCCTCTGCCTGGTTGTGCCCTGCTGTAGTTCACTTGCCATCTGCCAAGGGAGTCCGGAGAGGGGAGAGGTCTCCATCCGTTTTCCTTGCTGGTGTCAAAGGTGCTCAGGCCTGCCTGGCGCTGGAGGCTGCAGAGGAGGCTCAGGTGCAGTGCAGGGCACCCCATCCACCCCACGGACCATCCCGTTCACCACAAGGAACACTGCTCTTTCTGGAGGAAAGAGATACCTAGAGGTAGATACACGAAATCCCTGTTCATCTCCCTATGATGCTGTCCAACAGGTAAAGCTCTCCTTTCACTGAAAGCCTGGGCTGCAGGAGGAGAGGCTTTTGGAGATGTGAAGGATGGATTCAGGGCCCAGACCCCCAGCTCCTCCAGTCAGCCTGTACAGGCAGTGTGAGATCAGCACGTGCTTAGCTGCTCATGCATCTTTGTCTCAAGCAGCTGAAGTGTTAAAGCAGGCTTGAAATCTGGAGGTGTCCCCAGGGGTACCCTCCTGGCTTTGATGAGGCAGAGATTAAAAAAAACCACAATTAAAAAACAGGGGGGAAGATCTGAATACAGAGATTTTGGGCCCGTTTATGCCTCAGTGCTATTAGAGTTGATGATGTTGTTATAATGGAATTACTGTTGTAAATTAGGAAAACATCTCATTTGTATAGTGGTTCTGCTTAGGAGCTTCAGGTGTAGCTCAGTCTGGTGCTGAGAGGAGAATAAGGGCTCAGCAGAAAGATGTTTTTCCTCAGTTTAAATGTGCCAGGAGATAGAGAGTGATCACTGACAGGAACACAGCAAGGAATGAGGTTAGTTTATCTTGATGGCCTACAGATCCAGCTCCCAGGTAAAGCTGCTCCTTCACGGGTTTTTTGTGAGTTTTTTTTGGGAAAGCTGTGAAGGGGAACAAGGATTTGGCTTTGTGCATCCTTGCAGGTTGCTTCTCTGGACCACAAGAAGGCTCTAAAATGCCAAGCAAGTGATATAATAAGAATCTCGGAGCTTGGCAGCCCTGTGTCTTTGGAAGACACACCAATAACTCAGCAGCCAAGAGGTAGAGGGACGACAGGAAATGAGTAAACCAAAACAGCTGCTCATGTCAGCCTGGCTGGGGGCCTAACTTCACACCAACACTCCTGGCTTAATCTGTAATTAAAACTGCAAATGAAAACGGGGTTTCTGGAGGATGGCTGGATCCTGCAAGTGATCATCAGAGCCTCTTTGGAACCAGCAGATTCAGCCAACTGGCAGAGCTGGCAGGGTGAGCAGCGAAGCGGCCGGCTGTGGGGCTGTGGAGCCCAGGCAGGAGCAGGGATGGGCAGGATGGAGGTGGAGGTAATGCTGGCACAGGCAAGCTCACTTTTGTGGGAGAGCTGCTGACCTTGCCCAGTGTAAACTGGAGGTGAATCAGGCCTACAGCTCACTTAAGTGCTGTGAGGACACGTCTCTGGCAAAGGCGTTTGCTGAACAGGGCAGGAGATGGGCTAGCAAGAGGATGAGGTGGGGAAGGGAGCAGGACTCAGCAGAGATGTGACTTTTAGTAGCTGGTCAGAGGAAGAGAAGTGCATTTCTGAGCTTAGTCTTGGCTTCTATGTGCTCATCACCAGTGCTGCTCTAGCTGAACTCTTCTGCTGATCTTTCCCTCTTCCTTGGAGCAGATTTTCTCTCCCTCTTTCCCTCTACCACTCCCTGCTTGGTGGTGGCAGTGACTGAGAGACAGGTTTAAGTGCCTGAGGCTCTGTGAAGCCTCTGAACTTCCTAATGTTGTCAAGACAGGGGAAGTGAGAGCTGACAGGGTCTGTCATGGTGAGGTGCACCCGTTGTGACAGGCGGTGCCTCTAGTCCTCCTCTTTGGGAAAGCGGAAGGAGTGAGTGGCAGGTTTGACACAGCGCCTGACGTAACCCAACCCATCAGTGTCTCATCTCAGGAGTGACAGGGAAGCAGGCATGGCCCCTTGGGGTGTGGAAGGAGGCAGGAGCCAGCAGCAAAGCCTCTGGCTGGATGCTTTCCTCGCCTCCCCTGAACAGCGAGCACTCGAGTCCCTGGGTTAGCTGGTCCTTGGGTCCTTGTGTGCAGGTGTGGTCTCTGGAGGCAGCAGCTCCTTGACTGCTGAGGGCAGCAGGTATGGCCAGAGAGAACAAGTGGTGAGGCTGAGGTTCACTGGCCTGGGAGCTGAGGGACCCAGGTTCCTACTCTTGCACCTCTGGGTTAACTCAGACTTGTTTTTTGGGAAGCAGCCCTACCTTTCCAGGGAGTTTATGGCACTAGTCATAAACTTGTCATTTTCTACCAGAAACAAATGATCCCTCCTGGGAAATCTCTCCTTCTCTGTTCCTGACTTCTTCCCAGTTAAAAAAACCCCAACAAAAAACTTGCAGCCTTCAACACTGAGTGCTAGGCTGGGAGTAGAGGATATATAGGTGCTACTCTCAGCGGTAACAGACAGGAGGAGAGGATATGTTATGGACCCAGGACCTCTCTGGATTAAGTTTAGGGTTACAGGGATTTAAAAAAATTTATATAATTTTTCTCATACAGAAATTGCAGCCTGTTCTGGCTAGGAAGTAGTTTTTCATGATAAGTGTGGCCTCTTGAGGTCTGTGAATCTACTGTTCTTGCAGCCACTCTCATCTAAAGATCTTAAAATGTCTGTGTTTCAGTTAAAGCTTAATTTGCAAAGGCACAGACAGGGCCGTGGCTGTGAGCTGCCTTCAGCAGGAGCTACCAGACTGGAGGGACTCTGGGTAACGTGACTGAAAACACACCTGGCTGGATAATGCTTTGTATTCAAGTTCCAGGTCACAGAGCAATGTAAGTTAAGGCCCAGACTTTCCATAGAGACTGTAGGAACCAAACAGGAGCCCAGGAGGTACAGTTCTTAGCCCTGCAACTGGACAGCATTAGGTCTGACCCTGTGGTGGGGAAAGCTGGTGTGTCAGCGTGCTCTAATTGTAGCTGGGCTTTTCTCCTCTGCTCCCAGCCACAATCTCAGCTTAACCAACTGTGTCCCTGTATGTAGCTATCCCTTCCTGTCTGAAAATGTCTAATTGGTTGTGAATAATGCTGTATTAACTCTCCTGGCTGGATCAAAAGGCCTTTGCACGCCTCTCCCCCATCCCATCTCCATGGCAGGTTTTGTTATCATGTTTATAAGCAGCAAACACAGACAAGAAATTTGCATATAAATAACCTGCCAGCACAGAAAGGCAGCAAGAGGCACCTGGTAGCTACTTTTATTACTTCAAAAAGAAGCAAGGTTCAAGCAGGCCACTGCTGTGGGCAGCTCAGCTGTGTACCAGCCTCACCCCAGCAGCTGCCCCCACCCCATGGCACAGGTAGTTGAGTACAGACCAGGAGTTTGGAGACAGCTGGTTTTGCTCTCCCAGCAAGAGGATGGGAGCAAAGGCGCAGTAAGGGTCCCTCCCCCACAAAGGATGCTCTCACTCTCCTTCCCTGCCATCAGAGCTGCACTGGCACTTCTTATTTGTGGATTTGGGATTCCAGGAGTTTAGTAACCTGTTGGGGAAGGGCTATGCTTCCTGACAGCAACTGCAGGCTGGGGGACTGATACTGGGGTGGCTTTGATACAGGAGAGAGAAGGATGTGGGGCATGGAGTACCTTGACACTGAGGGGCTGACCTTGGCAGGGGGAAGAAGGAGTTCAGGGGGGTCTGAGGAGGAGGACAGAGCAGGAAATCGGTATGGTCCTGCAGAGGGATAAACAGGTAATGGGAGAGGCAGGAAGCACTGGGGTTACCAGCTCAGGGGGGTATTGATGCTGGAACAGGCTGGTGAGAATCAAAGGTCGATAAAACACGTTTGCAAAGCACATGAGGCTTTCTTCATTTCATACACACCCCTTCCTTGTAAGTAAGGATAAGGAAACAGAAACAATTAATATAGTGTCAGCCAGGGGATGGAGTGCATGTCCTAGCAAGGATAAATAAAACCCAGGCTAATCTGCCTAAGCATTCAAACACATTCCTGCCCAGATTTAACATGTGCATGCACACACGCAAATCTGTGACAGAAACAAAGGCATTAAAAAAGAACATGATGAAGTACACAGAGAATTGCCTGCAGATGGAGGGAGGGCTGAAGCACAGAAGCAGCAGGGAGCATGGCTTTGTCCAACGGAAAACTCTTGAGGAGTCAGGAGAGGAGATGAACCGCTCACAAGTGTCCCTTTGTGCTGGTTTAAGGAGGAGCTGGTTAAGGTTGCTGAGGGGTTAGCATGTGCACCTCTGAGCCAGAGGCATCCCCACTGGCAGGGCTGAACCTTTTAGTTTGTAATGCTGTTTAAGGGGTGAGCCAGATTGTCCTGTTCACCTGAGCAGTGTGCTCTGCTTCTGGACAGCTTGAATCCAGCCCTTCTTACACAGCATTGATGTTCTAGCCATGCTGTAGCCCCTCACCATCACAGAACAGTTACGTTCAGGGAGGTGAGGGGACTTGGCCAGTCATGTGTGGGACCCTCTCATGTCCTGGAGGAGCATCCAGGCTTTCTCAGCGCCCAGAGCAGGGGTAGCTTTCACCTGGCTAAAGCCCCACAACTGCTGTCAGAGCTTTACTGCATGTGGTCTCAAGGTCATTCCTTAGTGCCAGGGGAAAGGGTTGGAAGTCAGAGAGGATCTGAGATCTAGAGAAAGCTGATGTCTTAACTAACCTTCAAGGTTATCCGGATGGGACTCGTTCCAAGTGGATGTTTGTGTAACTCCTGAGGGGCATTAGCAGCTCTAGATCAGCATTTTAATCTCCATTCAATTTCTATTTTCTTGTATGGCCTCTGGGGACCATCTCAGAGCTTTTAGAAGAAGTCGTAATGGGAGATACAAAAAAAGTGAAGACACAGGCTGAAGGGGCTGGTTGTGCAGGCTCAGGGATGCTGACCCTCACAAGGGGAACTTGAACAGAAGTTTTCTCAGCAGCGCAGCGGTGAGCAGGGCAGCTGATAGCTACCACCAAGAGCCATGATCGCTCTCTAAGAACCTGCCTAGCAACCCGAAGTGCAGACACAGCTCTATTGGAGGCAAATCCCCCCTGCCAGCTCTTGTGTTCTGCAGTAGTGAAGAAAGAAAACTCCGTGCCTTCAAAAGCAAACCCCAGGTTTTCCTAAATTGGCAGGAAATTACTCATTCCACAAATACAGTCGCAGAATATGAGTACAGGACTCAAGTTCTCACCCAGGTATGGCTGTGGAAGCACTGGAAAAATCACTTAATTAGGGTTGTGTGGGGAAGTGCTTTCAAGATCTGATCCTCTGCCTGTTCCATGTTTGTTCCGAGCCTCTTCAAGTGTGAAGAGATGTTAGTGTTTGCTGGCTGTGAGCGAGGCCTCCAGCCTGTGCTAATCACTGACAGCCCAGGGAGAGAGGCTGTCCTGGGACAGCAGCGCTCAGGTTCTGCTCTGCCCAGCCAAGCAGCAAAGAGGCTCTGGTTGAGCATCCCTCCTGTCAGCAGGTGCTGCACGGATCATTAGGCAGCCAAACCTTGACTGGCAGGCAACTTGGGCAGCGTGTACCTGGGCTTTGATGGGGAAGTTGTGGCTTCAGTGTGTTTTTCAAGAGGAGAAACTCAAGCTAGGGGTATCTCTCTAGTATTTGGCCTTAACAAAAGCCTGGCTTTCTTTGGGCAATGCCCAAGAATGCTACTCCTCCATAGTATGAGGAAAAAATTGATAGAAAGTGACAGAAGAACAAAACAAGCCCCTAAATAAGCTTCTGTCCTTGTTTTTCTTCTGTTGCTCAGTCCCTTTGGCTGTGCTGTTGTACAGTGGCTGACATTGTCTCATGGGCATAATCATATTGATTACATTAACATTATTCTGTAGGATTAGCAGTGTGGTTCTGATGACTGGAGGAAAAAAATCAACAAAAGCTCTGCTGGACTGAGGGTGACTGAAGAGAAGGTTCTCATAAATAAAAAGAAACCCAGCTTGACTTGTTGATTAGGGAGGAGCAGGGAGCTGATGGAAGACACAGCAAATGTCAAAATCTGTGCAATACAGCAAGTCAGCTGGATTCCCTTTCATTTCTCCACCTTTGCTCCCCTACCTGTGTGTTTCCCTTTATCTCACTGTATATACATTTTAGTGCATCCCTAGTCCCCACCCTGATGCTTCCATTCTACTAGGGAATTTTCTCATCAGCATTGCATGATGCCTCATTAGGAAGGAAGCAGGCAGAGCAGGCTTTGCTGAGCCAGAACCTAAGGGGGTGATAGTGGCTTTTCTTTCGCCCTTCCCAACTCAGATGCACTAGTTCCATCAATGACGTTTTGCTCTAATTGACCCAGGTATGTTCATCATTCAGCCAGGAGGGGATTTGTGTAATTAATAGCCTTTGCCCTGCACGCTGAACTGAACCACCCTAAAGGCAGTCTGTCCTGTTTCCCCAGCACAGAAGGAATAAGGTGAAGTATGTATCAGCCTCTTCATTTAGCATCCCTCTTTGTAGATCAGTCAGGTCCTGAGCTCGTGCTTTCAAACAGCCTGTTGCATGTCAAAAAATTGTACAAATTGCCATATATAGTTATATTAAAAACTCAATCTGTTTGGCTGGAGGGACTAAATGTTTGTCTTGGGAGGTTACCAGCAAAATGTAGTCCGCTTTCCTCCTTCTGTCTTTCCTCTGCGCTGGACTGAAAGAGATGATTTAATCAGATTTCGTTTCCTTGATTTTTTTTTTCCTTAAAGCTTTACCACCACGAATCATGTGTTTATCTTTAAAATCAAGAAGAAAAAAACCTCTCTAGCTCCCCCCTTGCACTTCCATTAAAAATTCTAAAAGCTCTGTAGCCTTAGAGAATAGCCTTTCTAAAGACATGAAAAAGAATTGCTGATTTATTTATTATTTATAGATCTCATTATATTTTAACTCCAGGGGGTGGCAAATATAGGATAGGCTCCTTCAAACAACTTGTGGGCCCTCCAGTGGTGCTCACCACGCTTCTGCGACGAAGAAGGTAGCAAAAAGCAGTGCAAGCAGCAGGGCGAAGCAGGGATGGAGAGGCAGGTTTTGTATAACATGTCTCAATCAGAAACAAGACAGGAGTCACGGTGCCAGTTTGGGCAGGACAGCTGGGGATTTTCTGGGGTGGGTTTCAGGGAGGTGGGAGCGCTGGGAGCTGCCACAGGATCCACCTTAGCAATATTGCTTCTCAATGGATGAAGGATGGCAGGAGGGCAGGGTTTTTCCTCCAGGCATGTGAGGGTCATGCACTGAAAGCCTCCAGCTTGCTCCCCCTCATCCTGCTCCTGTGCTGTCTCTGCTCCATTAAACTCTTTCAGAAAGCAATGTGGAAATGGGTCCCTGATGGCAAATGGGCCCTGGAGAAGAGGAGTTTGTTGGCTTGTGGGAGGCAGGGAAATGTCCTCAGGAAGAACAAGGCTTCATGAGCAGGGAGTTGGGGAGTTGTTGGGAAATGCACTTGGGTTTCTATTGTTTTTCTCCTTCCATGGACTTCTGTCACTGATGTTTGCTGCTGAAACTCCCTCTGGGTCAGACTGGAGAGGGGATGGACAGAGAGAAGCTTTGGACTCAAGGCTGGTAAATGAGTGGGACTCGTGCCTGTGAGCACGGTGTCTTCATGCAGCAGACAGCAGAGGTGCATGACATACAGCAGCTTCAGCCCTGCGTGATTTGCAGCCTTTCTCCTGCCTCCTTGCAGTGTCTTTGCACTCCCCTCACCCCATCTCGTGGCTCTGTTCCAGTGCTCTCCACATGACACTAAAGGTGTTTTGCAAAGCTGACAATTAAATTATGTACCTGAAATGGGTGCTAATGAGGCTCAGGGTTGTCCTGTTCATTACACAGCTAAGAAGCTGCTATGACTCCAGCAATTCAAACATCCAAACCCACGAAATGCCAAAGTGCAGTGCTCAAGGCTTGCAAGGTACCTGGTGCTGCTTAGAGTCCCTGGAAAGTCCCTCAGAAAGAGTGACTGCAGAGAGAGCTCTCCTGCTGCCCTGCCACGAGGCGATGGAACTCTTGTTCCTGGCTAGCAGAGATCTCTGGCCACTCTCTCTGAGAGTGGGGACCTGCTGCAGACCTGAGGGTGCAGATGTAGGGGAAAACACAAAAGGGGAGGAAACAAAGGGTCAAGACTGCTATTGCTGCTATAAAGGTGTAAGGTGGGCCTGCTGTGGGACCGAGCTAGGTGTATAGGACGATGACCAAGATTTGCCACTTTATGGCTGTGTCTGCTTCCAGAAAACAAACTTTAAAGCAGCTGGAGGGGGGTGATGTTTCAAATAAGCTGTGGCTTATTCCCCCCACCTCTGCCCCCCAGTTGTATTGCTATGTGCCAGACTGGGGAGAGACATGACATGCAGCGGTCTGGTTTTCACGTCTCTTTTCTTCTACTGTCCTGCTGAGTGAGCAAGGACAGAGGAACTCATAAATAAAGCTGTGGATTTAAGTCAGGACTGAAATCTTATTTGAAAGGATTTGCTCTGTATTTCATTTTTTGTTCAATGTATTTTTATTAACAAGTCTATTCAATCAGAACTGCAACTCCTTGCCTCCCACGCCTGGAAGGATCTTTTTTCAATGTAATTTGTCAGCTGGATTCCTTCCCGGTCGTGCTCCTGGTTTTTCACAGCACATTCCGAGTCCCTCGTTTTTCATCAAAAGCAGACACTTCCTATGGGCACAGGGACACACGTGTGTATAGATATGTATACACACATCCCCCTCTTTTCCCTTACTTTTATTCTTTTTTCTTTCTGGTCTCAAACTTCTAAGTGAGTTTGCTGTGACTCCCTGGCAACATAAGACATGAAATTATCATTTCCCATTGTTTACTTGAGAGAAATTGTTTGTGAGTGTTGTCTACATGGGCAATTCCCCACTGCTGTAGCTGGAGCAACACTGGCAGCAAGAGGATGCACAGGTAGTTTTTATCGCCCAGCCAGGGAGGACCAGGGGATGCCCCTTCATCCCTGCATACTCAGAAATACCCTACGTAAAGGGGAGGAGACCACCCCAGCTTTGCAGAGCACTCACCATCCTTTAAAAGCTAGAATGGGAGCTGACCTGAAAAATGGAGCTCTTAACCAGAGTGATGGATTGAAACTGAGCTGGTGTCTGGAGCCACAGGCTAAGGGGAAAAGCCCAAGCAAGGTGATCACTGCTGTTCTTTACAGAGCAATAGGAAGGTTGTTAGGAGGAGGGCAGTATAAAACTGTGTCTAAAATAGGTGCCCAAAGCCTTCCTATCCTGTACTTAACTCCCCTCATTCCCGGAGTCCTGTTTAGGCAGCAGCAAGACATATGGTACTGCTGTCGTGCTGCTGATGGCAATATAAATACAGCCCTGAAGATCTGTAGAGGAGACTGGTGCCTTGCTGATTTGATTTCCACCACCCAACCCTTGAAGCTTCTACTATTTCCTGGGTTTAGGGGGTTTGTGATGACTACAGGCAGGAGCTTTAAGAGCTGGCAGTTTCTGCTGATTACGATTCCATATCAAAACTTTGATTAAACTTTTTCAAAATCCCTCTCATTAGCATAATTTGGGTGGATTTATTCTGTGTCTCAGCAATATATCTGATTATTTATGGGAGCTAACGGCCGATTACAATTAACTTTGATGAATGTTAAGCTTTCTGGAAGAAGGAGAAAAATATCCCCTCCCTCTGCTATAATTTGTAATGCAGGTTAGTTCAGTTTGGTGGGTGCAAATAAATAGAAGTAGGTCATAAAACATCCTGACTCAGGGCAATGGGAGAATCTTTGCTTTGTGCCATCAGGTGGTGTAAACTGGAGTAACTTCTACAGGATTCTGAGAATTGCACAGACTTGATGCAATCCAACGATCTTTATCTTTAATCTTTTCTGCTGATTACAGCTTTACTAGACACTGAGGGCCCCTGCTAATTTATGTAGATTTATGTGCACTGCCGGTCATAGAATCATAGGCTGTTTTGAGTGGGAAGGGACCTTGAAGCCCACCTTGTTCCAACCCCCTGCCATAAACAGGGACACCCTGCACTAGCCCAGGGTGCACAAAGCCCCATCCAGCCTGGCCTTGAAGCCTGCCAGGGATCCAGGGGCAGCCTCAGCTTCTCTGGGCACCCTCTTCCAGTACTTATGTAGGTGCTAGTGTGTGCATACCAAGAGGATGGGGTAAAAAAAGTATCATCATCGGAGATCTCCATAGTGAGTTGAGGCTGCAGGCTCTGGAGAGGCTTTGCAGCAGCTTTCTATCCAAGCTAAATGAGAAATCATCTTGACCTCAAAAGTGAGAAAAAAGTGTGCCTGAACACAGTACAGCCTTGAAATGCAATAATACCCAGGGAGGTTTGCCATTGAAAATCTGTGACAAGGGGAGAGACAGCCTCTCCTGAAAGCTCAGCAAAGCACACCACCAAACCCTGAGTACCCCTCTGTCTCCTCTGATGGGACGTGGTAGTGCTTGCCCAACCAGTGACAAGCCTGCACAGGTTCTTGGGTGTTCAGCTGCCTTGTTGAACCCCACCTAGATCTGCACTCTGAGCAGAGGGCTTGTTTATCTGTAAAGAGAATCTGGCCGGTTCTGCTGATGCGGCTGTCTGCTGGAAGATCTGTCTGTGAATCTGCAGCTGGGTTGCAGGGATTGGGGCAGCAGATCGCTTCCCCAGTGCTCTAAGGGTGGGCAGTAGAGCTGCCAAAGCAAGGGCTAACACCCAGTGCTCGGGGCAGGTAGTGGCATGGCTCGGGTTTGACTGTGTGATGGAGATTTGCCCTGTATCCAGAGCAGCACCATAGTCCTTCTGCCTTGTGAGAAACAAGGTGCCACGTCTTGTTTGGCACGAAGGTGACTGCCTGCTATTGTGTCTTTCTGCTGCTGACCTGAGGATAAAGATCTTGTGTGGAACATTTTATCAGCTGTAGTAAATGTTCTTTCTTTATTAATTCTATTTGGGATCAATAATTAATGCTGCTGCCTCCTTTACAACTCCCTTCAGTGGGAGAGGAGCGCAGAGGCAGGCTAGTTATTTCACAGCTTTACTTTCTGAAGAGCTCTGTGTTCCTTGAAGACTCCTGTAAGTCCCTAAGTATAAAAGGGTTCTTACACAATGAAACCCCTTTCCTTGTTTAGGGTCAGCAACATCCCTGACATAGGCAGGCAAGGTATAGAATTTGGTATATAATTCCTGTTACAGAGAAAACACAGCAAATGTGGTGAGCAAGGGTCTCTTCATCCCATCCCTCTCCAGTCACAAACAGCATAATAGACTTGTTGGGCAGAAAGTCAGCTTTACGTTGGTAGCACAAGCAGCAACAGAGAGGATTTCTCTGCCAACAACCATCTCCCCACTGCTTACCGTTTTCTGACCAAACCCCCACAGGCTTTTTGCAGGGAGCACCTAATTACAGGTTTGGTGCTGTGCAGCCTAAAACTCACCCATCATTGGTGACTACAATGTTGTCAGCCCCCTGTGACACCCTGCTCCTAACAAAGCAGGGCAGGTTTGCTGACCTAAAGGTGTAAAGGTGTAGTGGTCTCTCATATGCCCCTTGAGCCACTGCACATCCCTGGAGCATCTCTTACTCAAAAATCAAAGTGAATTTCTTTAGCTTCTAGCTAATGCCTTTAGCCATTAACTCCTGTTGGGTCAGTCCATGGCACATCGGGGTTCTTTCTTGGCAGCTTTTCTGACTAATGCATTAACCATTGGGAGACAAATCCTAAGCTTATAAGTTTCTTTCTGTACCAGACAAAATGCTGGGATGGGATCTTTGTGCCAGCATCGCAGCCCTCCCTCAGCCACAGTTGTGGCTCTTGACCCTGCTGTGGGTAAAAAGAGACTTTCAAGCCAGTTGGCAGGGTATCAGATAAAGGCTTACTTAATACCACACTTCTCAATAATCCCCTTTCATACAAGAATGGCAAATGGGTTTGTCACACGCTGTTGAAGCAAAGCAAGCTTGCTTCTGTCCCTCAGATGTAGGGAAACAGAGGCAATGAGTTAAAACTTTCCCACTTTGCATCTTTTTGGATTGTTTTGGTTTTGTGCTGTCTCCTCACAGTTCCTCCCCTTTGTCCCTAATCAAAAACAAGGCATCTAACTCAAAAGAATATGTCTTCACCTCTGAATCTGAGAAGGTGCAAGAGCAGTAAGCCTGACCCTAATACTGGGACAGGTACTCAGCTGCCAGATCTAGCTGCCTGACTGCAGAGAGCTCGGGTTTATTCTAAGGACCTGCTCAGGCATTTTTCTCTCTCTCATTCATTATGCTTATACCCTGCCTGAGGGGAAATCCCCCAGTGTTGTTTGCTGAGCACTGGTGTCAGCTGGTGGGGTCCTTGCCACTCAACCTGCCGCTGGCTGGGAACTTACTGATTTATGGCCACATCCCTGCTAACATGCTTCAAGCTGTAACGACTGGCCAGCACCCAGGTCACAAATCCAGCTGAGAGGCTGTCATGCCAAGCACCCTGCATCAGTCACTGCACTGGCGTGTCCAGGGCTGCATCTCAAAGGCTGCTCCTCCTGAGCCTACTGTGGCTTCTCTGCGAGCCCATCATTTGAGCTGTGAAGTAACAGCCCCGTTTGCCCCAGTTTTGCTTCAAGGTTCCTTGCCTTATGTTGCACACACAGGAGGCAGTTCACGTGCAAACTGATCCTCTTCCCCTTGGCTTTGTCCCACACATGCAGACAGCAGCTCGCTGAAGTCTTCCCAACGTGTGGATGACCCAGGTCCCCATGCAACCTCCTGGAAGCCCCTCCTGCCTCCGTTGCCCTTGTTGCTGATGTTCCCACTGGCATCCACAGGTTTTGCTGGTGGTATTTTTTTCTTTTGGTGCCTGGTAGCTTCTCTTTGGATTGCATTCTAATTGCCTAGATCCCAGCTGATGTGAAAGATGTTCACATGTGAGGCATTCAGTCTTTGATCTGCATTTGAGCCCTGCACAGAGGCTCCATAGTATCAGTTGCATTAGCATTGTCTTGGCGGTCCTCGGTCTCTGTAAATAGGCTCCTCCTCACTTAAATATTCAGTTCTCTTTGTTTTTGCCTCATCTTCCACCCAAGGCATAAATGGATTATACTGTAGCCCTCCAGATAGTCACAGACCCAAAACATGAAAACAATGAAGCTATCTGCCAGCATTAGTGAGTTATGGGATTCAGAGTCTAATTAGATGGGGAGACTGGGAGCAAATATGTAAATACCAAGATGACTATTGTAAAAAATGCTTTTAGATATTTGTACCACAGGATTTCTTGATTTGCTGCTGGGACTGGGAGGTTTATCTCTGTGGTCTCTTAGGCAAGAAAAAAAAAAAAACCCTACATGCAAAACAAACCAGTGGTTGTCTGGTTTTGTTTTTTAAATATGCTGAAGAGAAGGAGGATGGGTAAGCATCACTCAATTAAGAGGAACATGAGGGAAAGGGGGAAAAAAAGAAGTCTCAGCGATCAGCAGCCTGACTTCTCTGAACACTGTGGACATGGACATGGTGTGTCTAGCTAACGCGTGAGAGAGGCACAATCCAAGTAGATCCAACATAGGTGCTTCCTTACCCCCTTGCTAGGGGAACCCAGCAAAGAGACATGCTTATTTTTTAGTTAGAACTAGAGCTGCTTAAAAAAATGGAGTAAGGAATCGCAGACAAGTGGGTACATGTCCATTCTGGGTCCTAGTACTGTGTGTCCAGACACACAGACACCCTCGGAATGCCATAGCAACGCACAGCATTTTCCAGTGGAGTTGTGGCACCGCCACAGTGGTCCCTTAGTGATGGGTTCAAGGTGACCCAGGACAAAGATCATCCAGTCCATGAGCTGAGGCCAAGCAGATTCTTTGAATTGCTGGGGGAGGCTGCAATGAGGTGTGGTGGCCTCAGCCCAGCTGGGGATCTGGCCATTGCATCATGTATAAATGGAACTTGGGGCTTTAAAACTGCTGAAACAACAGCCCCAGGCAGGAACTTGTGTTCTGTGGCAGGTAACAGAGTTTGTAACATGCTGATTGGCAGAAATAAAGGAAACTGGTCTTACTGGTAATGCAATTGCCATTTAAGATCACCTGAACAACCTGTGAAAAAGAAGATGCCTAGAGGAGAGTCTGGCCTTTGAGTAAAAGCTGAACGAAATTACTGTGATACCTCAAGGGAGACTCTAAAGAACTGATTTAAGATGGGTCAGAACAGTTCTTAGTACAAATTGCCCTGTGTAATTTCTTGTCTGCCAAGTGCCAGCCTATCTCCACTCTCAAATCCCTACATCTCCAAGAACCTTTCCTCCCATGATCTCTAGTCATCCTCCTTTCCTGAACTCTTAACCCACCTGCTTTAAATAGAAAGCATCTTTCCCTTGTGCTATGAAATACAGACTTACAGTGATCCTTAAAGAGGAAGGAGACACTTCCACAAACGTGAGTTTCTATATTGCTTGAGCTCCAACTCTTTTCAGCCCACCAGGAACCTGCTCCCAGACAGGAAAATGCTTAGCAGCTGAGCTGTGTCCCACAAGTAAAATTATAAATGCTCTGAAAGGAAAAGGAAAAAAGACAGTAACAGCCTTAGAGCTGGAAATTTAGATTTGCCCTATGACCACGTGTTCTCTGCGGCATAGTTCTTATTAATGAATGAATTCATAAATTAATATTAATGAAATTAAAAGGAGATTCTGTCCAGAAGCCACAAACTAGCCATAATCACATTGCCCAGTATTGGTTTGCCAACGTTATCTTCTAGGGAGCTCAGTCTGATCAACGGTAAGAGCACGCAGTACTGACAGCCCCTTACAACACTAAATGCAGGAGCTTTACCTCTGTTTCTAGCCCAGAAAGCTGATAAGCCACTATCTCTTTTGGGGTACTGTGTTATTCATAAAGTTTCCCAAAGTCTGGTCATTGCTTCTCTCATCTAACCTCCTGTCACTGCCCTACGACTACCTGGAGCACTCTCAGGGCTGCTCTGAGGTGTGTACTGCTTGCCATGTCTCCTAAGGGGAAACCTGCTTCTCCCTAAGACACAAAGGTTTATACCAGACACTGTCATTGTCTCTGGAGAGTGAAGGATGTTCCCTTTCAGTGCACAGCTATCACTAGGAAGCAGCTCATACCTGGAGTTCAAGCAGAGTTTGTAAGCTGTCCTGGGTTAGTGTCCAGTAGAAGGGCAGCCTGCCACAGCTTGATGTGACTTTTTCTTGCTCATTTTGAGGTCTCTGTGCTCTCAGGGACAGGAGATTCAGCTTCTGCTCACTAGGAAAATTCACGTGAGGTTGGTCAGGCAATTACATCCCAGGTGACTGCTAGCCTTTCTCTAGTGAGCACCACGTGAACAGAGCCAGCCCATGCAGAGCCTTGCCTACTGGTTCTAAAGGAGATCTGGCTCTGGGGCAGAGCCAGCCCAAACCACTTCCAGTGTTCGGGATTGTGTCTGCTTAGACACATCCAGCTGCTGCTCTAACACTTTCTGCATCTCCTGGGCCACAGCACTGTAAACTCTAGGAAACTGATGCTGAGGCATTAGCTGTGACAGCTGGGTATTTCATTAATTCTACACAGAAGTTTGAGAGAACCAAGATAAATGAGATGTGCCCGGGATGAAATTGAAGTGTGGAGTCAGGAAGGCAATCCCTGTGCCTGAATTTAATTTTCAAAACACAGTTGTGATTGCAGCTCCATCCCTTCCTGTCTCCCTTCCGCTGCATAGGCAGGGACTTCAACACTGGTAAACTGGCAGACCTTCCCTGCTTTTTTCAGCCTCAAGATCCCCTGGCTTGTTGGGTGTTGTGTTGGTGTGGGGTTTGGTTTTTTTTTTCCTCCACAGACCCCCCTGTGTGACACTTAGTGGCTTTTACTTTTGCCCATGTAAAAATTATGCTAGCCTGAATGTATGCTGCTTATTTTCTGTTGCCACAGTGCAAGGAGGTTTCCCTCTTTGGTGTTAGAAGCCTTTTCCTGTGGTTTGGGTGAACCACAGCTCAGTGCTGCACTGGGTAACTCGCTGTGGCATCAACTGGGTGGCAGCAGAGCCAGAAGATAGCCTGAGTCTTTCGTGGTGTTAACCATAGAGTCGTGCCCTCTCTGTAAGAGACATTGCTGCTGCTTCAAAAGCTCACCTCTTGGCTGCTGTGTCTCTGGGTCCACGAGGACCTGACTCTCCCCTGCCCACTGCTCTTAGGAGAACTGGGTGGCTGGGTTTCACTTCTGACAGCTGCCAGTCACCTGAACTGGGCTGGAGGAGAAGGGATGTGGCCTCTCCTTACTGTGGCTGCAGCAGTGAGGGGAAAGGCAGTGGGTGGAGTGGGAGCCTTGAAGATGTTTTGCCATTAAGTGGTGTAATTTAGTCTCTGCTCGATGTTTTGATTTTGCCCAGCTGTGTCTGTGTGCATTTAGATTAATCCTGTTAGCTGGCAGGAGCAGGGCTGCCTGCTGTTTATCAAGAGTGCTTGTGTGATTTCTACTTGATATGCAGTTGTCTTGGAGAGGAACTTTGCAGCCTTGCTCCTTGCTGTGGCTGGGCTCTTTTAAACCTGGCTGGGAGTCAGAGGGAAAGCTGGTGAGGGCAGGCTACTGTCCTCTTAGAGCCAGGAGGGAAAAGAGCCAGTGCCTTGGTCACCCAGAGGACACTGAGTGTGGCCATCATGTTTTGTCAGAGCAGCAACTGTCTGGTTCATGTGTGTCAGTCTGTGGTGCTGCCCAGCTGGCATTGCAGCTTCTCCACCTTGTGTTTTAGTCGCTTGTAATGTGCAGAGAAAGAGAACATTCTTCCTCACCACAAGTCACAGCCTCAGAGACTGAAAAGTCTGGCCCCTGCCCCTCCCTTTGCCAGGGAAAGCATGGGCTGCTTATTAAAATCAATCTCTCCTTTAACAAATTATCACTCATTAGCCAAGCCACTGTGACTATGTGCACACTCATAGCTTGTCTTCTCTATGAAATGAAAAGAGATCACCCTTAAAACCACTCCTAACGGTTAGCATGAAGGAGCTGGCTGGCCATAACTCTTATCAGCATTAAGTGATGCCCTGTGTTCCTAACAGCCATACTAATGAAACACAATAATGTAGTACACAGCTTTGGACTCCTGTATGGCTCTGTCAGTATGGAATATGTTGGTGAGTCTTACTGGAAACCCAGGAGTTTGATCCTGTTGTAAGAGAGATGGGTGCCCAGAACTACTACGCTAGAGAGAGTTGTTCTGCATTTTTATTTGTGCAAAGAGATTTGTGACCTTGCTCATGTATTTCATTAGTCTAAGCCAGTTCTGCATCCCAGACCTTTTTTTAATTCTACATATTTCAGTGGGACTTGCTACATTAGATGTGATGGAAATGGAGCATCTAGAGAGGCTCAAATGGGGATTAATCATTTCTCTGGGTAATGAAATCACAAAGTTGTTATGAAGGGCAAAAGTCCCTCATGCCTACTGAGCATTGAGAGTATGCTGTGGCAAGGTTTTTCTTCTTGATTATTTCCCTATATTTCCTGTGCAGCTGTTCTTTTAGCAGAGGCTAATGGATTTGGGAATATTCAGTCATTACATCTCCCTGAAATTATTTTTCTTAAAAGTATATAAAAATACTAAATGTTTCAGCTGGGAAAATTTTCTTTTTCTCAAACCAATCTTTTTCCCCAGAAAATATGTTATTCTGTTGAGGTTCCTCTACTTCTTTGTGTGCATTATTCCATCTTTCCATCATCTCCTAAGCTTCACACACAAAATATTAACCTTATTAACCACATTCTGTATATCGATGTCTGCATTGTTTTCCAGCTGCTCCCCCCCCCCAATACTGCCAACTCCCTCATTTTGATCAAGGGGTGACCTTTCAGCCTGTATGATTCTTGTCCCAATAAATGTGCTACACTGGAGCAAAAAGGGTGGAGGAAACCCCTTCCTCCGTTGTGTCCTCATCCTTCCTTGGTAAGGTCAAGAATCCCAGTGATGCCTGCAGGCTTTCCAGTAGAAGGTGGAGCTGTTCACTGCACTAAGGACACCTTTAATCTGCCAAGAGGCTTTCAAATGTTCTAAGATGTCTGCACAACAGTTCTTGGAGAAGTATTTTTATGAGGCTAGGCTGCAGAACTCTTTGCTGCCACATACTCCTGTGTGAAGAGACAAGTGGATTCAAAATTGGATTAGATATGTTTGAGGAAAATAATCCTCTCCTGGCTGGAGATTAGACCTCAAATTCCTGCCTTGCTACAAACTCCTTTTTTGACCTTAAGCAAATCTCACCTCGGTGCTTCCATTCTCTGTGGTCATAAAACAGGGATTCTCATTTGCTGTAAGTGTTGGGAAAATAAATGCCCCAGGGATCCCAGTGCTGATGCTCAGCTGTTATAGGGAGCCACATCAGATACGTAGTTTATAGGATATAAAATACTAAAAGTGGTATTAATTAAGGACATAAACTAAGTACTAACTGATGGGGTCAGGAGGAAATAGCTCTCCCTGAACACAGCTTATTCCACATCTGTCTACTGGCATCTTCCATCGAAACATCTGGTACTGTCAGATGGGTTACTGAACCAGATGGACTTGCTCTGCAGTTCACTCGAACACGGTCTTTGTTCTTCCATCTCCTGACTGATTTTCCCCCTAAAAGTTTCCATTTTCCATTTGCTGTGTGTCAGTGGGGATTGATTACTGCTGAGCAGAATCTATACCCTATCCATGTGGAAACCTGATACATACAATGGGCGTGATGGGGGCTGAGGTGCTTCCTTCCTAATACAGTTGGAAATCGTAAATGGATATTGCTGCTGCTGCTTCAGACTTTGGTGATTTGGCCAAAAGACAGTATGAGGAATGAGAGAGAGGAACTACCCAAGTTTTCTTTCTTTGTCTTCAAAGTCCATGGTGGTACAGAGAGGCCAAGGTTACATATCTGCATCACTGGCCTATATTATCTGCATTAAATGTGTATCTCGGGTCCCTTTTGCCTGTTCTCCTCCCCACTTGGTCACCACTGTGAGCCCAGCCTGTGTGTGGCTGCTAGCCCAGCCAGGTAGCCACTTTTGCTGCCATCAGATGCCCGGGAAGCAAGCTGGGTGGAGGGTGTTTCTGCCAGCACTGATCGGTTCCCATCACTCTGAGGACCAATGCCATGTCTCCTTGCTGATCACTGCTCCCGAGATGTGGCAGTGGGTTGGGGCAAGGAGTTTGGATGCTCTTAGTGACAATCCGTGGCCCTGGTAGAGCCAAAACTTGATTGATCAGAGCCACAGCGTGACAGAGAGGAGAATTCAGCATGCTGCTCCCCCGGGTGTCAGGGAAGACGGAACAGAGGCAGGTCTGATAAAGCGGAGTCAGTCCGGGGGAGCCACTGTCCCACCTGCCAGCTCTGCACAGGTCCTGACGTGCCTTTGGCACTCACGGCATCAGCCAGCTGAGTATCTTGCCAGGAAGAGCTGACTGGTGTATTTTAATTAGAGAGAGTGAATTACATCGGGCTACGAGCACCCGACTTTTTCAGGACGGCTCGGGGAAAATGGAAAGACTAGCGTTTTCAATTTAAGGTTTAGTTAGATAATGCCTGTTGGTGCCAGTAGATTACAGAGTGGATATTAAATCCTCTAGGATTTGCTATGGGAAAGTACTCTCAGAATCTGTAAGTAGGCAGGAGAGCAAGGCAATGGAGCTATCGTCCCCTGGAGGTCCCGAGCAGGAAGAGAAAATGTGAAGTAAATCTTTCCTTTGAAGGAGGCTCCACGTAAAGAGCACACATATGCAGGTTGTGGCCTTTAAAGGTTTCCCTGTTAAGAAGCTTTCTTGCTTCTGACAGCAGCCAAATGGCATGTGAAAAGGTAATGGGGTCCGTCAAGCTGCTGGAGCAGGGAAATGCACTGCTGGACTCGTGAGTGCTAATGTTCTCACTGTGGTGTTCGAGACAGGTCTCTCTACAGGACCCCACTAAAAGACCTTCTCTGCGGGTCCCTGTAAAAGCAAGACAGCTGTCCTGGGGCACCTGTGTTGCAGGGACCCAAAAGCAGTCCACAGGCAGCTCTGGTGCTGGGCTGTGTAATAAAATGAGCATAAGTCGATGCTGCTGGTGCAGGGATGGATGAGCAGTTCCTGACAATGGCAAAGCAAATTCTCTTGCTGGCAACTTGGGATCTCTTGGCCCATTTGGTCCACTCCAACTTCAGCAGGACTCAGGGGCATGTAGGACTCATCAGGTTCTTCCTAGAGGTTGTCAGACTCACACTGACCAGGTTTAGGGTGCCAGCCATAGGAAGACTGTCCAATGCTGCGATCGAGGGAGACTGGCTAATGCTTTCATGGAGCACCTGGTATCAGGCCTTATCAGAGTCAACAAACAGTATGAGGTGGAGTTTGGCAGAATCTGCTTTGAGTCCTTCTGCAATATAACCCAACAGCAGGGAGCTGGGCTGCAGCCCTGCCAGGGAAGCTGCTCCCTTCGGTCCCTGCCTGCCCCTGCTGAGGGAAACTCAGGCCACACTCGCCTACCTTCTCTGAGAGGAGCTGCTGAAAATGCCCAAGATCCTGTAATAACAAATGACAGGAAGTGCAAAAAGCCTCTCTGCCATTACTCCAGTGTGCAGCTCGCTCTGATGGTGCATGGCAGGTGATTGATGGCAGCATGCAAGATTACTTGTTCAAGTGCACTAAAACATGCAAATTATTTACCACAGCTATCCATGCATGCTTTAAATGTTGGGGTGGTTTTTCCCCAGGATAAGGGAAATATGAACCTGTAAGGAGCTTCATTACAATTCTTTCCATTTAGAAGAGCTGTTTCAACAATTCTTTCTATTGAGTTAATTTGGAGTTGTTCAAAAATCTAAGTAGAGGAGAAAGCTGGGGTAAAAGGAATGTATTGAATCAGGGTTTTTTTTGTTTTGGTGGGGTTTTCTTTGAGCAGAATCTGGATGACTGTGCTGTAAGATCTGGGCTTCACTTGTACCAGGCAATAGTGTGTTTTGTACTTGTCTGTCTGCTAGCCATGGTGGGCTGGTCCAGGAGAGCTGAACAAGGTGAAGAACCTTTTTCCTTGTACCATATCTGCAGATGCCAGGTATTTCCTAGTCTTTTCAGCCCTGGTCTCACGTGTGGCAAACCCATGTACTTAAATCTATGTATGTGACCTCTTGAAGGCAGGTCCTAAAGTAGCCTCCAAGATAATGAAATATTCAGGCAGAATTTGGCCTTGACCTCAGGTCTGGAACTGGTGTCACTGGGCCCACTGGCTCCAGTGTGGTCTGGAGGAAATGCTCTGTTACACTGCATTATTTCAGGTGCTGTGACCTGAAGAGCTAAAGATCAGGCCCCTGGCAGTGGAAGTTCAGGAGCTGTCATAGTGTCTGTAGTTTTATTAAGAACGTGTCCCTGTGTTTTATGCTCACTAATAGCAAATTCAGACACTTTATTTCTGTGTTATCTTTGTGCAAGAGAGTGGCAAATTTATGTCATTAAAATACAGCAAAAAATTTAAAGGTTCACAAGCAATTAGCTTTTATTATTCTTGTTTATGCCTTTGAGGAATTGTTCATTTAAAAACTTTATAGTTAATATGTACAAAGATAAAACGGTGGCCTGTCTCACTCTGGTGACAGGAGTCAAGTGATTGACTGAACAGAATGAGTCGTTAGAGAAGATCAGATTTTGAAGCTCCTTGCCTTGACTTTTAGCTGATGGTTGCAGCCAGTTTACACCCAAGAAGAGGGTCTGGCCCTGTGTTACTTGTGTTCCCCTTGGAACTAGCACAGATCATGGGTCATTCTAGTTCAGAAGCCCAGGGTTATGGATGTACTAGCAAAATTCGGCATGATCTTGCTCTTGCTGGTGTGGCAGTCAGTTTTGCTCTTTTTGGGTGACCTAAAGGCTCTCCCTGCAGCCAGGCAGGCAGTTAAACAGCAATGTGCCCTGCAGCTCCCCAGGACTGTTGCAGGGCACTGACACCCGCTGGCTGCCACCATCCCGGGACTGGCCCTGCCCTGGCATCTTGAACCACACCGGGGGTGCTCAGGGCTGGCATGGGGGAGAGGCTGGTGCTGCTCTGGAGGGCAGTGGAGGGGTTATGAATGAGCCCATGCTGAGAAACAGCCACTGCTGGGCCAAGAAACTAGACCCAGAAGCCTAAACATTCAGGAAAACACCAATTGCTGGAGGTTAAAGAGGGGAAAAGCCCTCTTGAAGTCATCAGTATCCACTCCAAAACGGAGTCTTGGCTGCTCACTAGCCTCTGAGTCAGCCTGACTGTAATTTTTGTCATCAAGCCATGCTCTGATGGCCCGGCTTCTGGTGTCCAGGTGTCCTCTGCCCTTCTGCAGCTGCTGGCTGGATTGGAGAGACCCATCACCCCCATCCTTTCTCCCAGGGATCTCCTTGGGATGGAGAGCTGATGCCTGACCCCAGATCCAACCCCTCCAGCCTGCCTGAGTAGAGGCAGATGAGTATTCCTGTCTCCTTCAGCTGGGCTGGCTGTCCTCGGTCTCCGAGCTGCGTGTGCAGCAGCGCTGAGCAGACCGCACTTCCAGGCCGCGAAGGTCACTACAGCGTGTCTGTGGTTGCTCTGACTGGGTTCCCTAAGCAGATGCAACACAGCCCTGCAGCTGAGAGGTTCATAACTCCATCTCCACGCTGCTGGAGCAGCCAGTCCTGCTCTCTGCCTCTGACTACTCAAGCACTGAGCCCCGTTTCTGGGGGCTTTTTGTCACGTCGGAGAGTCCAGTAGCGTGGAGTGGGCCTGTAACTTGTTCTTCTCATGCTTAAGTGGTGGAACTGAGATGTTTGCAGCAATTTCAGGACAGGAAAAAGATTTCTCTTTGATTGCTTTTTAATCACAGTAATAACAGTAATGGAGGCAGCGAGTGGAATTGATGGGGAAGAGCTGAGCTCTCTTCTCTGGTAACTCCCATGCGGAGTAAACAAGGAGGATTTAGTGGCTTCTCAAGTGAATTGGTAGTATCCCCGCTCTTCAGGAATGACTGTTGGCAATGGCTGGGGAAAATAGCTGGTATCTAGTACCTAGGAGAAAAAAACATGCCAGGCGTCCTCTGGAAAGCTCCCTGCCTTAGTGTACCCAGGGAAAATGAATAAACCTCATCTGCCTCAGTTCTTATCTTCGCAGACTCACCTGCACAATTGCTCTTTAAAGCAGCTGTCAGGGCTACCTCTGTGCCTGCCTGGCCTTGAATCTGCACCTTTAGCAGCCCACAGGTGATTTATTTCTTCCCTCAGAGACAAGAGAAACCACGATAGAGGCAAGAAATTTGAGCTGTGCAGAACCAGACACCTGTATCCCCAGAAAGGTTTGGGTGGGTGCAGGGTCCAGAACTAACCTCCTGGGGAGACTCAAATCCAGGCTGGGGCAAGGTAGTGTCCCAGCTCAGCAACCTCCTCGCAGCCTGGTCCCTCCCAGGCTGATTTTGGCCTGCACGCATGTGAGCAAGGGCTTTCCTCTGGTGTGCATGGGTAAGGTTTAACTGGCAGGGGAGAGGCAGGGAAATGGCCAACAGCCACAGGCTGAGGGGTTTCTAGAAACACCCTTGCAGAGAAGGAGGTCTGTGGCCCCTGAATTTGGTAACTGACCTAGCTGGGCATATCTGCAGGGTGGTCTCAAGGCCCGCTCAAGAAGCATGTCCATCGGTCTGGCTTTGACCTTCACGGATGTGGGAATTTTCTCTGAGCTGACGTGGCCCTGATGCAAAATGTCCAGAAAGCAGTGAAAAGAAAAGCCTCTGGGAGCTAGGAAAATGGGTTCTCCAATCCCCTTGTTCATATAAAGAATATTCTGAAGAGACTTAACCTCGCTGAGACTCTTGCAAGCATATAAACACCAAGAACAGAGACCTTATCCCAGGGTTTTTGGTCAGACATGGAGCTTTCTCCTTTATTTCTGCAGTATGTGTTGCACACGTGAAGGGCCTCATTTACATCAGCGCAGTCGTGTCCTGTCTGAGGAGGTGGAATTCCTCTTGTTTTGCTGATCAAGACAAACACGATAAAAACAGTTCATGCACAATACACCTCAAAGCCAGCTCCCCAGGGCTGCGGGGCGAGGGGCTGCAGGGAGAGCAGCGGGGTGGAAGGGGGGAGGCCTGGTGTCCTCCCAGGCTGACACAACTGGGGAGCTGCTCTGTTCCCGGCATGTTCTGGTGCAGAAAGGTGTGTGTGCGAGGTCTGGGGGAGGCCCTCAAAGCAAGGAGAGGAAGGGGAGCAAACAGGCCATGGGGGCTGCAGAGGTGGGGTGGGGGAGGGCAGAGCCAGCGGGGAGGGGTAGCGAGGGGAAGGGGATGCTCGCTTCCTCAGGCTGGGCAAGGGGCAGTGGGGGTCCCAGCCAACAGGCCTCCTTTGGGGCAGGAAAGAAGAGGGGTGTGTGGATCCTAATATCTGAGTTTTGGAGCAGGAGGGGAGGGATCCTGCCCCTGTTTTGGAGAATGGAAAGGAGGTGGTGGAAGCTTTTAGTGGAACGTAAGGGACCCAAGTGATTGCTGACACCCCCTTGGGAGCAAAACAGTCAGTGAGATTTGGGGAGGGCTTACTTCATCCTTTCACACACATACTCAACCCCTCAGCATATTTCCTAGCAACTCTATCACAGTTTCCCTTTCTTCACATCCTTCTGTACCATGCTATCCCCTTCCCCTCTGGTCATTAAGGAAAAAACAATAATTATAAAATAAGTGCCATTTCAAGTATTCTGGAGCAACCAACTGTCCACCTCAGAAGTTTTGCCTGAGGTGCTGGATTAAAAAGCAGCGAGTATCTTTGCATGGGGATTAGGGAGAAGTAATTTTCAGGGAGCAATAGGCGTTACCTCTCTCAGCAAGGTGTTGCAAGCACTTGGGGGTATGAATGGTGGGGAAAAGCCATGCCAAAGCCCACTTGAATAGAGCAAACCATGAAAAGTAGCTGTCAGGTTTTGGTTCTCTGTTCTGCAGCTGCTTATCACCGTTTGAGGGCTCTGATCCATCTGCTCCCAATGACTGGCCTAGGCAGGTTTTTGCGTGGCATGGACCTAACCTCTTGGCTTCGTCCAAGGGGAAGGAAAATGATCTCAGTGAGATCATGGAAAGGTTAACCAGCCCGGGCTGGTCTGCAGCCTGTGTGCTGGTGTGATTCCTCTATCCAGGGGAGAAATAAAAAACATTTTCCAGAGCAAAAAAAGCTATGGTACTAATTCCCACTGCAGAAAAAAATACCTGAACCACAATATATAAATCAATTTTGGTTTAGGGGAATTAAAAAAAAACCCACCACAAAACAAAAAAGCACCCAATACCTATGGCATCTAATCAATCTTATATTAGTAGGATGGATTTTCTTTTTATTTCTTAATTTGAAAAGGTGGCTGGAGGGGTACTTTAATGGGATAGAGAGCCTCTCTGCTCTCCACTAGTAGCTGGCCTTGGGCTGTAGCAGCTCCAAATAGGTCTTGTTGGCTGGCTTTTTGGAAGCCAGCAGGAGCAGAGCTGAGCTGACGAAGGCCCTGAGAAAGTGTGCCACCACCAGCGTGGGCTGGGGGAGTCTGCAGGGACATCAGGGAGGTGGCAATGCTGATCCCAGTGAGACCTGCATGTCCCCATCCCAGGCATGGGGTAGAGAGACGTGGGAAGAGCTGTCACTGCTCCCAGTGGCTGAGGTCTCTCAGTTCCAGGAAGAACGTTGCTCCCCCCCAGCTTGGGACCTTCCCCAGGACTTAACAGCTGTGGTCATATAAACACACTTGGGACAATTGGGCAACTGGTCTAGCAGAGTGGGGGTGCTACCCAAGCATGCATGCTTCCCAGGAGGAGCAGAGCAGCTCGCTCTGCAGAAGCAAAGGGAAGGGCATTGACAGAGAGGCAATAAGGAGGTGACAGCAGAGGATGGGGTTAACGTTGTTAAGGCCTGCAGAGCTTTCAAGGTGATTAGGTGATTTGGAAAAAGTCTTTGTTTCCTCTAGTAAAGACTATTCCCTTCTGCACCTTCCCTCTCCCTGGCAGAGATTAGAGCAGTGAGGTTAATATAGTAGCAGGTACATCCACGAAAATCCGCAGCTGAGTCTTCACTCCAAGTGCTGCCAGCTCTTCCCTAAATCTTCAGGAATCAAGGTGCCTCGTTGGAAGTGGCTCCATTGCCTTTGTTGACGTAAAAGGGGCGGTAATGTGACTGCAATGGAGAATTTGGGGCATGTGAGTTTGACCTACCTTCTCTTTCTGACCACCTACACTTCACCCTCCTAGGTAGCCCAACCATATGTATCTTGACATACTCCTATCTTAACACCTTCAGTCCTTCCTCTTGAGGAGCAACACCGCCTTATTTCACTACTGGAGATGCTGCAGTGATCAAATGCAAATGGTGTTGCTTTTTGATTTATACACATGCTTTGCATGGGCTTCATTCCTGAGCCAAATGAGTCTGTGCATCATATAAAATCTCAGACTATGACTCATGGTTTGATGAGGGGTTTCTGGGAGAAGAGCAATGTCACCTTTATTTTTATGCTCCTGTCAGTGTCTCTTAACTGCTCGCTAGCCTGAGAATCATGGGAGTCTTCACACTCAAAGCCACACACAGTTATATGCTAGTGACCGACTAAGTTGCATGGTATTTATTTGTGCTGTCTGGCAAGCCCAAACTCTTGGAAGTTCTCACACAATGGTGTGTTGCTTATTCATGCCTTTCTGTGTTGCAGAGCCCAGAACTAAATGTTTGTGTAAACAGAAACCTAACTGGAGAGCCGGGGGCGCAGAGCCTGAAGGAACTGCCTGCTGTGCTGTGTCTCTCCAGCTCTGCTTAGCTCAGTACCTAATTCTGTCTCTTCTCACCAGGACCAACATGGGAATTTCATTCTTATCCACACCACTACAAATAAGCAACATGTGGCAAAGTTGTGTTGTGCAGCCTAATGTTGGCTTGGGATGTCTGCACAACACAGAAGCTCGTGTATAGATAGTGATGGCTGGTTGGGCTGTTCCGGGTGAAATCTCTAGCCTGGATGAGAATATGCTTACACTAACGAAGGCATTGGGGAACAACTGAGGCTTGGTAACATCTGATCTGTCTCAGGTGTGACCCACTGTCCAGATCTCACTTGCAGAAGGTGGGAGAGACCTCTCAGGACTGTGCTGGTGCAGTTCTGTGCAGCGTGCTCGTTCCTGTCAGGCATGGCAGGAGGCTGGGAGCCTGGGCAGAGCGAACACAGCCCATCTTGCTGCTCAGTGCTGGGTCCCAATACTTCTGCTCAACATGCCCTTTTTTTTTTAAAGTTCTTTCCATTTTATAGCTTTAATTTCCAATATAATTAAGAGATAGAAATGGGGGGGCTTTGTTTTAAAGAACTCCCCATGGGTTAAAAAGACATTCTTCCTTAAACAGTATAGTCCTGTGTGAAAAGTCATATTTACAGAGCTTTTAGAACGTGTATTACTTAAATACATATTTAAGACTATTTTAAAAGCTAGATTATTGGCCCAATAGACCATAAAAGCTCCTGCAGAGCTACTGCAGGCCATAGCATTTATTTCTATTTTGGGACTTTTTAATGCTTATATTTATCAATTCAATTGTTAGGTTCAAGGCTATCTGGTGAATTAGGCTATAAAAATAAAATAGCTGTTACAGGAGTATGCATGAGAGAGAAAAGGAGACTTTGTGTGGGAGAAGTTACCCAAACTTTCTCTAGGGGGATCAATGGAGCATGGCCTGCTGACCGTGTGGTGGGGTGCGTGCTGCTAAGACAGCAACACTCACACTCGCCAGTGCTCACAGAGACCTCACTTCACTGACCAGATTTGCCCAGTATAATACTGCCATTGTGGAGGATAGGTTGGTATCTAAAACTACTGGGAAAAGACCTGCATCTGGGCATGCATGGGATGGAACAGGTGATCTTTTAGGATCAAACATGAGACAGGGAAAACTGTGCTGTTCCTAAGAGAGATGGTTTGTTGCGACACGTTCAGAGGCTCAAGGATGGATTTTCTGAAAGTGATAGAGTCCTCCAAGGAACATCCCTTTCATGGGCACTCATCTCCTGGTGGGGCCTTGACAATTGAGCAGAGACATACAGCTGCAGTCCATAGGCAGCTGCTTTCTAACTGTTGTGTATTTCCTGTTTCCCTCCTTCAGCGTGGCAATGCTCTCAGTTCTTGACCCTCTCTTCCTTACAAGTCTGATTGCCAGGGAACAGCAAATAATCTTTCATGAATGGAAAATCAGAATTCAAAAAAACTCTCATCTCATCTGCAGAGTTGGGGGCAAAGAGCTCGATGATCTCAATTCAGCTTGTGTGAGATCTTAACACAGCACAGTGTGAATGGGGGTTAAGGAAAAGGGACGAGCTTAATGCCTCTGTGGTTACACATCAGCTGTTTGCTCACCTTGGATATTTAAGCTCCCAAGAGCTAAAATATGCTTGTCCCCTGCCCCTTACAAAGCAGTGTTGCCTGATTTGTGCTAACAGTACAAAATGAGCAGCTTGCAGATGTTGTAGTGATTTATGATGGTAGTCTGACCCCTCATCTTTTGTACTGCATCTGCAGGGTGTGATTAGCAAGTGTCGTGGTTTAACTTCTGTATGGTTGTCTTGGGTGTCATTTACACGATGTGTGCTTTCTAGATGTCACAGGCTACTAAGAGTGTGTGATACTCTGGCAAGGAGGAGAAGTACTACAGGTAGGGCTAGTATGTGTGCTTCTATAGCCTCTAGAAGCCTGAATCAAATTTTGGACTAGGGCAAAATCTTTTCAGAATGTCATTTTTTGAAGTATTGATTATTCCTACAGCTCAGAACTGTGGAAGCACGTGTGTGTGTGTGTTAATCTGCATCCTTCTGTGCATTCAGTTAACCACAGGAAAAAAAAAAAATAGAAGCTGTTGACTCAAAGCCTGTACTTCCCCATCTCCAAAGGACACAAGCCCTAGTCCCTGAGGCCTCGGGTGTCCCTAGAACAGATAGCTCTCTTGCTGAAGCTCTGCACATGCTTTTACACCAAGGGTATGTTTCTTACCAATACAGACTGCTTAGAGGATTTCCATGTCTGTGGCGTCGCCTTTGCAGACTGATGTCTCACTATTGAAGGATAAGCTGTGACAACATAAAACAGCCTGTTATAGATCGGTCCCTGCCACCATCCCCATCTCCCCTTGAGAGCATCGAGATGAGTAGCAGGACTGGAAGTGCCACATAATTAGTATTGCATTGCTTAACATTGAAATGCAGCCATTTCTGGGGTGGGACACAACAGCCATCGGACAGGTGCCTATTCACCACCCCATCAGTTAGGGAAAGGGAGTAAAGAAGATCTGTCTGTCTAATTAAAACGTCTGAGGAATGCAGAGAGGAGGAATGCAATCAGTCCAATTACATTTAGGACAAGTCCTGAACTAAGCATTCTGACTCTTGCAAAGAACACTATTGGCTATTTAGTTAGTGCAAAGAGACGAGGCCTGGGTTTCATGTCAGAAATTAATGACAGTACCTCTGGCAGTGTGATAAGACCTAATCCCCTTCCACCATACCAGCTCCATCCTCATTCAAAACTAATACCAGTGCTGCTGAATCACAACCAGTTTCAGCACTATCAGGCAATGGCCTCTCCACACCACCTCCCATTCACAAATTAATCAGAGCTGACTCTGCTTGACAGGTGCTGATGCTCTTGGATTCCACCTCTGGGGCCCTTGAACCAGCAGGTAGTGGGAAGAGGATTCTGAGATGGTGCATGTGGGGGATTCTGGTTCAGATGAAGGAGGACAGAAAGCTACTAAGTATTTTTTAAGGGCTGTGCTCAGTGGCTGTTACCCTTTTAGAAGGATAGCTGTTTTAAAACACCAATGAAGACAGAGGGGTCCGTGAACATGATATCCTAGCATCCTTCTCTCCGTGGTCCCTACGCCATCTAAAATCCTTGTCTCTTATGCATTACAAACAAAATTTAAAACCTCTTAAACTCCTTGCTAGATTTAAGTTTTTAATACTTTTTAACACTTTTTACTAAACTGCTGTTGCCCTGGTTCAGCAGAGTAAGTTGCTCATGTAAACATGTTGCATATATCTAGGAGATATGGCAGTCAGGGCAGGAGATACGGGCCAGCTGTAGGACTGCTTCAGGCCTTCTCTGGGGGATCAAGAACAGGGTTACATGTCTTATCACCTAAAAAAGGTGCAGAAGGAAAGGGAGGTAAAACTAAATGCCTAGTACCGGTCTTAGTGAAGAGACTCCCGTCAGACTGTTTGCTGAAGTCACCAGGCGGATTCTGTCCCACCGAGGAGAACTGAAAAGGCAGCTTAGTACCATTGCCTACTGGAAGATAAAGAGGTTGAGTTATTCCATGGTGTTGCACGCTGTGGTGGGGAAGCCTAAGCATTTCAAAACACACCCTGTAAAACTACCTTCAACCAGCTTGCTGGGGAAATGGGAACTAATAGCTTAGTCCCTTTTCCCTTAGTGAGAAAAGGCAGGTGAAAGCAGTCAGTTGTGGGGTCCCAGTGTGTGAGTGTGAAGGGATCCCAGTGCTCCAGGAAGAGCCTTTCTCTTGAGAGACCCAGAGTTCAGGTGTGACTGAAGAGCAGCAGCTTCCTCCCAGGTACACTGCGTCTCCAGAGCCTGGAGTAATGAGGCAAAGCTACGTAACTGCCACAGCTCCCTTGCTGCCAAGCAGCTGAGGCTTCATTCAAAGCTCACTGAAATTAAAGCAAGGCTTCCCCTCCTGGCCTCCTCAGGGTCAGGCCTGGCTGCCAGAATGAATCTGAGAGCAGAGACGATGAGAGGGTGACAGCCCTGCCTGTGGCATGAAAAGCAGGAATGACTTAGGTGTGGCTGTGAGTCACAAGAGCTCCCCCAGGTAGAGTGGCTGTGGATGCTTGTAGGCTGCTTCTGAATGAAAGGAAAGGCAAGACCCTCTGAGCACGAGTGAAGCTGAGTTAGAACATACAGGCAAGAAAAAGGAAGGTGGGGGCTTGGGAAGAAAAGACAATGACTTGCTGGTTCTAAGTAAGCTGGCTCACAGTACCCCCTCCCATTGTGCTGGATGATGTGTGGACAGCAAACACTGGTCAGGCTCTGTCTTTGGGAACTTAGGTGCTAAGTAAGAAGTGTATGTGTGATGCAGAAGAGCGGCCCTGTGTGCCTGAGACTGGCTGAGGGTATTTGGAGTCCGTTCCTTGCTCTGCCACAGCCTCCACAGATTGCCTTGGGTGACGTTGGCACTCCTGTTGCCTCCTGTTGCCTGGTAGTGACTCTCGACTGCAGTTGGTTAGGTATCTGGGGATCTTTGCGAACTGGCACCTGTGTTTTCTGTCCTCTCCTTTCACTGTCTGAACAGCTAGGAGCAGGATGCCTTTCCCTCCTATGTACATACCATCTAGAGCAGTGAGGCCCTGGGTTTGGGTGTATGCAGACAGTGCTGGTAACCCAGCTAAGAGATGGCTCTGTAAGACAGTGACTGACAGATGACAGGACAGCTGAGAGGGTTAGCAGAAAAGGTTGGTTAGCCAGCTAGAAAGCTGTGGCACGGGGGGTTAGATCTTTTCAAACTCAAGACAGAATTACCCGTACCAAGTGTTTCCTCAGTCGCTTGGAAGGAGGAAAATTCCCATGATCGTGGGTTGAAACTGGCTGTAAAACAAGAGCATCCAGTTCAGCAGTTGGCTCCTGATGAGCTGGCTCAAAGGCCTGTGCCTGGCATTGCTCTATGAAGCAGTCCCCACCAATTTGGAAACAGCCCCAAACCAGAAATCTGGGTCCAGGGAGTAGGAAAGCCTAGTCTGTTTTCTCTGGGTTCTGGGGAATGGTGAACAGACTTCTCATTTAGAGAACAAAGTGCTCTCACTGCCACAGAGCTGTCTGTAGCTGCATTAAATTGCCAACTCAGGTTTGTCTACTCAACATGACTATTCTGCAAAGAGATCTGCAGGCAGGGGCTTGGATTTAGAACTCAAGAGACACAAGTAGAGGAACATTTCTTGCTCAAGCACACATTGTCTCAGCCGCCGTGACAGGGATGTGCTCCAGGGTTTCGCTATGACACCGTGCTGTGATGCAGACTAGTGCTGCTGTACCCCTTTGGTGAAGCACCGGGCTCCCAGAAGAGCACAGAGATGAATACTCCAAGCTGTTTTGCTGCCATCCTGTGGGCTGCTTTGCTGTCTAGCCAGTGTTACTATTTCATGCTCTGCATGCCTCCTACTCTCTATTCAAAGACTTCAAAAGGCACAAGATGATCTTTCCAACCTCCTCCTGGCTTTGGCCACGCTGTTTGCAACATCAGGAGAAGAAAGCTCAGTGGAAGAGGACAGAAAGGAGCGTTGAGCAGTTGAACAGACTGTTCCTCTATCTTTTAGGCAGCATTTGAAACCCTTTATGTCTCCCCTCTGCCTCATTATGTCATCCCTGCAGGCAGATGCTCTGTGATACTGGCTTTAATGACAAGAGCAGTGGAAGGCTCCTTGAATTTAAGCAGGGCTTAAAAACCTATAGGTTCTGCTCAAATCCAACCAGTTTCTTAGTATGGGCCACTGCAATTAGTGCAGAGCACTACTTGGGTAGCATTCCTGCTGTGGTCTCAGGAAGAGGAATTTGCAGTGATCTAACCTAGCAAGATAAAGGGCATGTTACAAAGCCAGCATGAGATATTCAAGGACCCTGTGCAATGTACAGGGTGGTCCTTCCTTCCCCCCCCCCTCCTCTTCTCCTTAGAAAAGATGCAATTGGAGGCAGTGCTGGACTTCTACATGACACACTGACAGAGCACAGAAAGCTCTGGAGAGTTAAATGATTATGGGTATATTGTATTATTCATCGGATAATCCTTTGCTAGCCAGCCTGCAAGCTAAGTGGGTCATGTCTCCTGTTTTGCCTGCTGATTCAGTCTGTTCCCAAAGTCCCCATCAGTGTGCTCTCAGCAGCTGGCTCCTTGCCCTCACGCTTGAGCCCTCACCCTGGTGTGGAATCCAGCGCTGTACGATCCCCACTTCAGCAGAGACCCTGTGCAATCATGTGCTTAGGGGGTTTTTTTGGACAAAGGAACTTTGTTGGTAGAAAACACAGAATGAGTAGCTCTGGGAGGCAGCGTTGTCTGTGCTCCGGGGAAAATGTAGATGTGTAGGCGGAACAAACACTTCCCCAGTCTTTGTATATGCAAACATCCACTGCAGGAAGCAGTGGGCCACCGAACCCCAAGCTGCTGTACAGCCCCTGCACCACCCTGCAGCTGACTGCATCCAGCCAGTGCCCCCATGCCCCAATAAACAGTACTCATTTGGACGCCCTGTATCTAGGAGTCCCTGTTGATCCCTTCTGCCTCTTGGCACATCCTGCAGGAGGTTAGGATGCTGCATCCCAGCTGCTCCCAGGTTTCAGCAGCTGATCCTCCAAAGAGGAGGAGAGGGAAATCCAGGCAGAGTGGCCCAGAGCAGTGAGCAGACAGGCTGTACAACATTGCCACAAGTGGCCTTCCCCTTCCTTTGCCACATCAGGTTTCAGCCCTGTCTCGGACACATATGGGAGCGGTGATGCCAGGATGGCATGGTCTCCTGTGTTCCTCCCATCACCCCCTCCATCCTTAAAATGCAAGTAGGGGCGTATCCACCTGAACCCTGAAGCCCCATGTTTTGGGTAGAGATGGTTTCAGACCATGCAATTTTAGAACTAACATTCAGCCACCCCTTAAGGTTGAGATGTGGTTGGATGCAGGGCTGAGACTCTGGTCTCTCCCCAGCATCAGCAGCTCCGCTTAGCAGAACATGTGTTTCCCTGACAGCACGGGGCCTGCAAAGCCCTGAAGCAGCTGGGGCAGAGCAGCAGCTCTAACCATCCGGGCGGTGTTTGGAGACAGGCGCCGTGCACAACGAACCCACCACTGGCACAGTGCCCTCTGCCATCTCTGATGAAGAGGATGCCTCCTGACGTGGGGGTTCTGCAGGAAACTGCCCCGCTAAAAGCTCGTGGGCACTGAGCTGGGACGTCACCCCTGCCCCAGTGCCTGCTCCAAAGAGCATCCTCACCCCCACGGCGCCAGGCGGGGCTGCCAGCGAGCTGCCAGGCGTGGGCTGATCCCAGAGGAGAAGGGCAAAGTGGAAACCCAGACAAAGGGCCCAGTGTTGGGATCGAGGCTACCCTCACGAAACCCTAACGGCACTTCAGATAGGCCTTCAGGGGAGTGCTGCTGCTAATTGCTGGTGTAGCCCTTCGCCTGGCCACCATCTGGCTGTGCAGAACAGCAGCTGTAAACACCTGGCAAAGCCAGGCAGGGCCTTGCTCTCCAGGGACCGGAGGAAATTTGGTTACTTACTTTGTGCTAAGGCTAGAATAGAACTGCAGAGCCTTTCCATCCTTGTGTTTCGAGGGGCACTGCTTTGCCTAGGCTTTTAGCACTTTCTGCTCCTTGCTCCCGAGGTCCTGACACTAATTTAGAAAGACACAACTGCCATTTTACAACCGAATGTGTTGAAAACAGCCATTTACTCCAGAGACTCATCCTGTCCAGTTCGAGTAACAAATGGGCCATAAGCAAATCACCAGGGCTCTTGTCAGTGTCAGAGCTCAGGAAGGAACACCAGGCTCCTGCTTTTTTAGGACACATTCCCCAATACTTCTGTCCTTTCCCTGTAGGGGAAAAAGTATGGTTTTTGGTGAAAGTAAAATCCTGATGCAGAACAAGCCTAGTGTAGCTTTCACACTTGATAGAAGAGTGGAGTAAGCTTCTGGGGGAGAATAACCCTTACCTCAACCTGGTAACACATGTTCAAACTCCCCTATATTCATAGACTCTCTCTGAAAGAGTTTGGTTTCTCTAGCTCTCCTCCATGGAGTTGAGAACCTTTGCTGCCTTGTTTGAGATGGAAAGGCAAAAACTTCTCAAATCTCTGTGGGCTGGAGAGAAGACCCAGCACAAACAAATGCAGAGAGACCAATCTTGTCCAGGGAATAGCAGGAAATACGAGGGCAAGAAAATTTTGGGACAAATCATGAATGAAGTTCCATCCCTATGCTATGTTTGGAGGAAATCTGGCCACCACTAGGGTGCTGTACCTTTGGGAGACAGGAACATGGAAAATCTCTTCAAGTTGTCGGGCTGGTTCCACTCATAGTTGTTCATCATGTACCGGTGGTCACCTGGAAGAGCAGAGTAGGGCATGAGCTGGGAGGCAGGTCAGGGTCCTTGAGAGGGATGGGAGGATGGGGAAGGGGATAACAGATTGGAATGTCTTCCCTAAGAGCTGCAGGAGAGATGGTTCTGCTCTTTGAAAACAAGTGGTGTAATTCCTCTGTGGGGCTCTGGCTGGGAAGTGAAGCACTGCTGTAGCTGCCCAGAGGTTCAGCCTGCGGTAAAACTATCTATCTCCTGAAAATCCATAGGGACACTGGAGGGATGAGGCATTTCACCTACCAAAACATTTCTCTGTGGTGAACAATGCACCCCACCTGAAAAGCAGTGGTTTGGGTTTGGCTTCTTTTGTGTGTCTAACCTGTGCAGGAAGCTGGCTTTCAACCAGCACATCTCCAACAGCCAGTATTACAAAGCTCAGGAAAGTCAGCACTGGGAGAGCCCAATGGGGTTGGTTTCTTCAGTTTCTAAAGGATCCTAAACCTGAGTTGCAAGCAGCTCTAGCTACCTGGGATCCTGGACAAGGGTGCTGGATTCAGGCTTCATGCAAAGCAGATCAAACTAACCTTTTTGCCAGGTATTGCATGCAGACTGGGTTTGGTTTTTGGTCACTGATCCACCAGGAATGATGCTCTCTATCAGCACAGTTGCATATAAAAATACTTTCTTTTAAGGCCTCAAGTATTGTATAGACCTATTGTTCTCTGCAAGAGGGTAAATTTAGTTCCCATGTTTAAGTAGTTCCATTCTTTGATTCTTAAGTCACTGAACAAACTTTTGTGTTATTTCTCCAGTTTATTTCTGTGTTATTTAAACTCCTTGGATGCTCTCTGATTATTTGTCTCCTTGACACACTGCTAAGTAGGTACCTGTTATGACAACTAAAAGAAAGTGGATTCCCTTTGGAGTCTGCTATTAAGCAGGTTTCATTCCATTAATATAATATTTCTTCCTGAGAAATTTTTTACACTAGAAGATCAAGCTGGTTGCAAATGAATTCGTTGCAGTGACGCAGGGGGAGCCTGAGTTAATTAAATCCATTAAGTAATTGTTCAGTTACTTCCTTGCAGTCACTAGATGCAGAGTGCTGTCCTCTTTCATGGTCTGAAAAAGGGAGCGGCTCACCTTAAATAACATTTCCCAACTGAGTGGATACCACTGTTGTTCTCATTAAGCAGACTCCAAGCTGTGTCCATTAAATCCCTAGTAAAGATTCTGAAAGTGCCCAGGTTTCTGGCAGGAGTTACTTTTTGCCCTGCTCAGAAGTGTTTTGGCACTTGAATCCCACAGATTTTAAGTACTGCTGAGGACTTGTGGCATCCATAACCTTGAGGGAACCCTAATTAAAAGCAATCAAGGGATCAAGAAGTAGTCAGTATTTATCCAATGGCTACTAGAACTCTGCATGTGGTTCCAGACTTTTCTGAAAGGTTGGCTTTCCAGACCAGAAGTATCTGGTCTGCCTAACTCCTGTCTAATGCAGAATGATGGTGCTAGATAAGCATTGATGAACTGTGTGTAGTGCAGGCTCCTTGGGGCCAGGGACTTGCTCTTCCTCTCCATAATACAGGAAGGCAGCAGGCTGTCACTTGATGAACACTGGTGATTCTCATTACAGAGCTAAATGTACTCTGGTCCCATGTCACCTTTATTTGGACTGCTCTAGACTGTGAACACCAGGCAAAGTCCAGGCTCTGAAAAGCCTTAGTGTGCTGACAAGCAACTGAACCTCTATGCATCTTTCCAATGGGCTACTTCATGCCTGGGGTTTCAGTTTGGGACTTCTGTTGCTGTTTCTTCCCCTCCTGCTTTATAATAGTTCCTCACAATGCAGATCTGTCTTTTCTGGAAAGAACTTGGAATGATTTGCATGGTAGCTGCCAGGGAAAAAAGGTGATGTATTGATATGGGAGGAAAATCTAGTGACTACTGTGAATTTGAATGAACAGTGATATTCCAGATTTTCAGCAGAGTTCCTCAGCTGCTTGTGTTGTGCAAACTGGACCTGACGTTATTCCTGCATCTTTTTGAGTCATGTGTCCTCCTGGACAGCAGGGTGCAATTTATCCTCACATTACCTATCCGGCTTCCTGACCTTTATTGTTCTGGTTATCTGGGGTTCCACAATTATTAATAGATTATATCCTTATAGTAGCCTGGTGAGATAATGATTCATTCCAATCCCTACGAGTCTTGGTGCAAGAGGTCATTCCGTGGGATTAAGTACCTTGCCCAAGGCTGCAAAGGCTGTTTGTGGGAGAGACGGGAAGTGAAGTCAGCTGTGGAGTCTCATTCTAGTGCCCCGTCCCCCTAATCTTATGTGTCAGCTTGGTGCAAGAGAAATTCTTTCAACTACAGAAGAAGTCCTTACAACTAAATAAATGGGAGACACAGAGAGTAAGTGGGTTGGTTCAACTTAGAGCATTCCTTGCGGTGCTGCAATATTGACCACAACCTCTCTATTCACATAAGAAAGATCACCCATCCTTAAACATCCCCGTTTGGCACTGCATGTCCCTTCAACACCCTGGCTCAGAGGTGGGAAGTATACCTCTCCCTAGTAGAATGTGCAGAGAAGTATCATCAGAGAGACTTATGCTGGTTCAAGTAGCAGCTTAACCTGAACACCAACACAGAGACCTTTTTACTTGGAAAATCTGTTATTAGATTTTCAGTGACAGGTACTTGTGAGGTATTTCATGTTCCAGCCAGGCTGAAATGGGCTGTTGTAAGATGGGATGTCATACCAGCACAGCAAATGTGCTAACTGAGCTGAGCAAACAGGCTAACGACAGGATTCCAAGGATTGCTGTACTGGGCTTGCTACGCTGACATCGCTGCCGCTGCCTTCTCAGCTTACCTAGTGAGAGGCTGAGTTGCCCTAGTGTATCTGTGCAGCCTTCCACGTGGAAACTGTTGTGCCGAGCTTACAGGGGCACCTTGGAGCATGGTGCAAGGCAGTGTGTCCCTACTGGCCTCTAGCAGGAGGGAAGGGCCACTCAGCCCCGAGAGAAGAGCTGCTCCCAAGTCCCAGATGGGAGGTGGCTGAAGGGATTAGATACTGTGAAGCTGTGACTCTAAGCAGAGCTCAGGGAAGCAGGGTTAGTTTGGACCCCTGGATCCCCTACACATGAGATACTTTAAATCCCTGGCAGCTCAACTGGCTCCACCCCCTCATAGGTCTGGTAGGATAGCTGGAATGGAAATCCAGCTACAGGTAGTGTTTCTCCCATTTTCCCTTGATCCTTGCTTACTTTCTCTTCTGTGAGAGCACACTCATCACACTTTGTCTGCTCTGACTCTGAGCTGGGGAGGGAGGGAAGAGGCAGATGTCGGGTACTCTACCATTCTCCATGTGGTTCCTCTCTATGAAGTTTCGGCCCAGGTCTGCCTTGCAGATCTTCTCCACGTGCCTCATGCAGACATTCAGGAGGTCGTCTCTGAGGAGTCCCATAGATGGGCTCATGCTTTCCCCTTCAAGCAGCACACTGTACGTTGGGAGAGATGGAGGGGGGACGTAATTCCTCATCAAAGCCCCAAACTCCTGCAAAAAATAAGAGGGGAGAGGTTACCAAGGAACATAAGACAGCAGCTAAACCTCAGGTATCTGGTTAACATTAGACTCCAAACAGTATGAAATGCAAAGGAGAACAGTGAAGATGGAGAGGGCAAACAAATGTTCTGCGTGTGATCTGTAGCCATCTATTGGCATGCCTGAGTTCATTCTTCACCTACAAGAGCAGAGACAGCTTCAAATGTCAGGGTCTGTTCCTGCCATGCATGTGCATTGAACTGAGAAGATCTTATGCCAGCTTGGGATTTGTCTTTGAGACAAATTCTGTCCTCATGGGAAAAAGGAGCAATGAGGTCTGGGTTACCTGAAGGAAGAGCACTGAGTCACTGATCTGGTGGATCTGCTCCCTGTTCTCCTTGTCCTCCCGCAGCAGCTTTGCTCTCTCTTCCAGCTCATCCACAATTTCTTTCACGTTCTCTGATGCAATCTTTTCCCTCTGATCCAGGGCAGCCTTCACTTCATCCCTCTGCCTCTCCAGGTCACGGATCAGCTCTTTGAAATGCTGGTCCACCGTGGCCTTCTCGTTGGTGGTGTAGTTCTGTGGAGGGAGGGGGCAGGGACAGGAGGCAGCAGGAAAGATGCAGGAGAAAGAAAATATTAAATCTCTTGCTGAGTCACTTGCTAATGGAAGGATGGAGAGGGGGACACGTCCTGGCACTCTCAGCATTTAGACTGACTATGGAGGATCTAAGTATGTAGGTCCAGAAAAGTTGTGCAAAGAGAAGTAATACCTGTGCTAGGAGCAATTGTGTGCACGTGGAATCTACAGGCCATGCTGTCTCCCTGATTATAAGAGTGTGTATTTTATTTCATATCATGATCTGCACTCTCAGGTGATGTTTCAAAACAGTGTTTAACCTTCTAAATCATGGTTCTGGCTCCTCAAGAATTCGAAGACCAAATTCCCAGCGTTTCAAAGGATGAAAGGTGCTGAAACACTTTTTACAAACATGACCTCTAGGTCCCTTGGAAGTATTCCTCAAAAGGGCTGTGGGTGTAACTATATTAAGAGTTGAAATTTCTAGGTCAGTTTTCCAATAATAATAATAATAATGGTAATAATAAAGCTGATGAAAAGCAGAACTGGCAAGCCAAAGTGCAGGTACCACATGAAAGGGAGAGGAATGGCTTTGCCTATTAATATTATGCAGATTTTCTAGGGGTGTCTCCAAACAGTGTTTTCACTGCTCTATTTTGGTTAGGGTATAAATGAAAAAAAATAACACTGGTACTATAATGTAACCCTCAGCACCATGAACAAATAAATCATAGAGGAACCCTGCATCAGCATGGAAGTAAACTGTTTGCCTGTAAACAACATGTTTGTTGGTGTAAGTGCATTTATTCCCGTTGCCATATCTCTGGGCAACCTGGAGCCCTTCTGGAGTTTATTTTGGTGTGTGGTCTAGCAGGGAAAAAAAAGCAGCAGCCATTTGTTTCCAAATCAGCCTGGCTACAGGCGACTGAGAACTAAAAGGGACCCAAAGCAGGGAGGTGCCGTGGATCGTTTTGTCACGTGGCTGCGCTGCATCGTCTCCATCTCCCTGCAGGGTGTGTTGCAAGATGACTTCAGTAGGAGTTGTTGTTTCCAAGATTTGGTGTTGAGTGAGTTTTGGAGGGTGATGAGATAAAAGACTGGGTAAGGGATGGAGTGAGTAAGAGCTGGATATGTCAGAGAAACCGAGGGAAGGGGAGGGATGTGAGGGAGTGGAAATGGAAGTGACAGGTACAGGAGAACCAGAGATCTTGAAAGAGTATTCCATACACACCTTGATACGGTCCCTCTCCTTCTGCCACTTATCCATTTCATCTTCTACCTCAATGATCTTCAGCTGCAGTTGCTCTTTCTGCAGCGAAAGCTCAGCCTGCGAGAAGAGGGGAGTCTCATGAACTGGGGCTGAGGGTGGCCACCTTCAAAGAGGCACTGTGCTTCCACACATGCTTTTGGCCCTGAACATTAATAGCTGAGAGGTACCTGGCACTGCTTGAAATGGAGATCATGTGCTGACACTGGACAAGATCCCAGAGCTTCTGGCTGGGTCAAGAGATTCAGCTCCCTCAGCAAAGACAGCAGCAAAAGCACCCACCTACTAGGCTACTGTCATGGTGCCGCTTTTAATCACATTAGAGTCATTAGCTGGAGGGAGAGGAGGCCTGTTTCAAAATTCAGCTGTGTATGCAGTGAAGGGCCCATCCCAGGGTGTGCCTCTGCAGCAATAACAGTTTTCATGTAATTACGGAATGACGTTTGACGAGTGTTGCAACGAGAGGACGGTGCCTCGGGCAGGAATTCTGTTTAGACAGGATTGTGGATTAATTTGCTCTGAATTGAGAGCTTTCATGTTACCATGAAGCTGGGGAATGCTTGGAAAAAAATAAAAAAAACACGAAAGGAGGAGGGGAGGAGGTGTAGTCAACCACACTTGGCTTAGATCAGCAACTTCACTGGGATTCATTTGCATTTCGTTCTGCCCTGGCTTCCCAGAGAAGCCCAAACCAGACAATTGCAGGCAAGGTGGTTCACAAACTGGAGCCTGTGGAGGGCTGGGCAGCCATGCACTGGTGTGACACACTGGTTGGTGTGCATGCCGTGCCTCTGGATCACACCAGGACCTGGATGCTCAGTAATGCCTTGTGCCGTTAACTCTGAGCAGCCCCTCCCCCAGACATTCATATTCACCACGTCCCTGCCCAGCAGATCATGACAAAGCCTTTGTTTACGCATTTCAAGATCTTTGTTTCATGTGTGTACAGGTTGGTCACAGCACAACTATAACTACAGGCAATCTGGCTGTGGGACACTCATCCCCAGAGCTGTTTAGGAACTACAGAGTTGGCAGAAATTACCTGTATTCCACAACTGAGCTATGTGACGTTAGAAGAGCTATGAAAACCCGCTGTTCATGTGGGATCCTTTGGCAAATGGATAAATCCACTCCCACAGCAACTGAGACAGTGAGGTCTCCCTGCTGTTAACACACAAGATGTGGTTCCCACTGCTTTGCCTGCCCATCTGAGAACATAATACAGCATAAAACCCAAGCCTTCTCTTGTGATTGTAGATGCCCTTGGGGTGGGAGTTTAAAAGTTTTCAGTTCTCCACTGAAGGAGTAGAAAAACAGCATCACACAATGAAAAGTGGGCAACAGGCTGTCAACCAGCTCAGACCAAGGAAATTAGCCCATCAGGGCTCTTGTCTTGGTGCCAGTCACCGTAGTGTCTGAACATCCTCTTGAGCTTGAATCAAGCACAGCTGCATCTGAGAGCCATTGACTCTAGCTGTTCCAATTTAGAAAATCTCTATTTATAGAGGGGAAACAATTTGGTAGTTGCTTTATTGAGTTATAAAGCAGAAAAAAGGGGGAACAAAAAAGGCAAACGTACTCAAAGGTATCCTGGTGCCAGATGAGCTGCATCCTTACATAGTCACTGTAATTGTCCTTGTTTGTTGAGAGTTAGACCTCTAAAGATTATCCTCTACATATTCTACAGGGGTTCAAAGCAGACATGGAAAGGTTTTGTGGTACGGGATCATCAGGGGAACCATATGGGTATTAAGATAAGAAAATTCACTCCACTACTGATCAAAAAAGTGAAGAAATGAACTTGACCTGATAGTTTTCACATTTTCAAGACTGTGACCTGGAGGAATCCATGCTTTTTTTCATTCTCATGTGCACTGTGAGGTGTCCTCTGCATCAAGACACAAAGGTGGGCAACCATCTTTGCACAGCAGGGAGACACAATCAGATAAAAGCACTTTAGATCCAGATATCCATCACACTGCAGTAACCAATGTGAGAAATTATCTGTAATGCAAGTTGTTTCCTTGAGCCACAGAGCTACATCCAGGTGGCATTAACTGTTAGCAAAGTTAAAGCACATCATCTGAGCAATGGGAGGTCTTTCCCTCCCCATCTCTACATATCAGGATGTTCTCATGTCAGGAATATGAGTGAAATTGTACAGAGAAAGACTTGAGGGATTTTTTTTTTGAGAAGATCAGAACTTTTATGGCCATGTAGATACTCCTGAATGCAAGGGATTTGAAAAGAAAGGTAACAGGAAAAAATTTCAGGTGGTGGCTGGAAGGTGGTGGTAACAGTATCTGTAGTACTTTCTAATTAAGATGGATCTTAAAGGAATTTTGGAAACTATTACTTGCTCAAAAGCGATAGCTAGCTCTCAAGAGCTTGTTTCACCTATCCCTTCACCCAGATAGGTAGTTTGGGTGCCTCTGGGATGGAATGTAACAACTATTTAAGAGCAGATCCACACTGCAATTTAGAGTGAGAATGATGATTTGCAAATGGAAATTACAGAGATAGTTCCAATAGCCTGGATGCAAATACCAGAGTCACGCGGGTTCAGCTTGGGTTAAAACGCCCATACTGAGGGCAAAAGGAAACCCCAGTACAGAGACCAGCAAGGGCACAGGAGGTGAAGAGAGGTGCTTCATGGCGTGATAATGCAACATTAAACCTTTAAATTTAAACATTTACCAAAGAAAAAATGTTTAAAAGATGTCCAGGAAGACTATGGAATAGTACAAGCACTGGTGACATGGGCACAAGGAAGCAGATTCACTAGGAGTGCCCTGGAGATGTTCAGCAAAGGTAGTTTAATGATGTTTTTAAAGCTCTGCTTGGGCTGGGGCTGGCTGGAAGGTTGCTTTAGTTGTCATTATAAATCCAGTGCTACATTTACAGTAGGATGGTTGCAGGTACTAAGGACAGTCAACTTCTCAGCTTCACTCCCTAAGAAGAAACTTCTCTCCTAGCTCTCTTCGTATTTCTCGGATTTTCTAGGGTCAACTATCCTTCATCCCCTTAAGTGACAGACCCCCAGAGCAAATCCATCGAGTGAGACTTGGTCCTAGTGAAGGGTAATATAGCAACTGCCCCATTGTGGGGGATGATGGGGGGGAATTCCCTACAGTGCAGAAATAACAGGGAAGGTGACCTAGGAAATACAGGTTTACAGTATTCGGTTTGACTTGAGAAGGTTGAGAAACGCTGGCACTGAGAGTCTTTGAGCCAAGAGAGGATCCCCTCTCAGAGCCTAAGTTGATAAGGACAGTCAAGAGGCCTAAGCGAAAGTTCAGCATGTACACCTAAACATCCACAACTGAACCCAGCCCTTGTGCTGTAAAGGACCTAGAGATGTGAGATTATGAGTCTTGCATCATGATGCAACTCATTTTTGCAAGGCAGCAATACAAGCATCATCATGTCTTAATGCTCTGGGAACCTAGGCCCTGAATCAGGGAACACCCCTGTGCCACCAGCCAGGGAGAGCTGTGCTAATTACCTGACAGCAACAACCAAATGCAATAATGAAGCTCCAGAAGCAGCGTTTAAACTCGTTGTCCCAGTACAGGGCCTGTACTGGAAATGTCACAGCTGAGAAACCAGCAAGTCGTTTTCAGACACTGTTTCTGCTGGTTTTACCATTACAGTTTTCTACCTGAGCATTTGTTAAGCAGAGGTGGGTGTCGGTGGGCTGCAATCCCTGGAGAAATGCCACCAGTTACTGCATGAGCTGAGGCCAGAAAAGGCTCCCAGCTTCAGGCAGCTTCAGGAGAATCCCTCGTCTGCAAACTGGTGGATTTTCCCTGGGTTCTGCCCTCACTGCAGAGTCATTAATGGAAGATGCTGGCAAACAGGCAAAGCTACTCTGAGTCACAATTTGCAGCAGGTCAGCTGCCCCTAGGAAGAATGTCTGGCAGGTAACTGCACCACCTCTGTGGAAAGAGCATCTCTTTTAAGCTGTGTCTGTAGAGCAGCCACAACTGGGGTAGATAAGGTCTCGCAGCCGCATAGTGCCCTAACCTTGTGTCCGAGGGCAAGGCCAAAAATCCTTCCACCAGCACACAGATACACTCTTGTTTGCTCCCTGTGCAGAGAGAAAAAGCACTACGGAGAGGGCTCGGATGGAAATCCCTCTGGATCCATCTCTCTGGACGGTTGACTTCAAAGCCGAGTTCACGCTCTGTGAAGTCTCCCCTTTTAAAAGTCGCTTTGTTGAAGCGAGGAACACCCAGCTACTGTTCCTGCATGGCACTTCTCTGCTGCCTCTTTAAACCTGCTGTACAATGCCAACTTTTCTTTAAAGGTAAAGAATTAAAGAAAGAAAAAAAAAATCAAAGTGCTTTTCACTAGGACTGACCTGACATGCTGAGTACTAAGGCTGGATAGGCACACCAGTTATTTACAGCTCTGACTGGCAGGCATATGTGGAGCTGTCTCCCTTTCAGAATAGGCCTGTAAAACAGGTTTTGAGTGAAGGATCCCCTTTCAAAATGAAGGATGCTGTCTGCAAAGGGGCTCTAGTTCTGCTGATAAATCCCGCTGGCCAGAGGGGTTGAGTGTACACGCTGCTGTTGGCCATTCTCACTTGTGACCATGCGTGGCTATTACCCAGCCGTGCAGAGCTGCTCTCACTTGTCTCTTGTACTGGTGCTGGTGGGGTGCTCTTTTTCCTTGAAATCTCTATCAGGAAGCTAAAGCTGATCTGGGGAAGGCATTAAAGGTTTGCTGGGTAAAACATGCAAATGCTACTGGGTGTAAACTCAGAAAAAATGTCTCTCTTCCCTGCCAAGCTGCCTCTGTCTGACCCTCTCTGCCTTTCCCTTTTGTCTGCTCAGCAGCACACCAGGAAAAGAGGGGTGAGTGACTCCCTTTCTCCTCAGGCTCCTGAAAAGTGGAAGATGCTGTCATGTTCTCCCTGTCTCTCAGACAGAGATATTGGTCCTTCCACTGCCTGTCCACATGCCCTAAGCCAGTTCACTGGCTTGTTTGCATTCCTTTCCTCTTAAGCGGTGCTGGCTGTCTGCGCTGCGCAACAGGCAGTTACCCAAGCCTGCAGAAGGATCCCTTGCTTTCCCAACAGTAAAGTACAGCACCTCGTTTCCTTACAGGCCTATAGGAAAGATAAACTCATGAAAGATACAGCAACCTGTAGTGATTTTGCAATATGAAGGGAACAGATGTACCTAGAACAAGTATATTACACCTTATTTACGTGACTGCTTGTACCACCAAATTACCGAGCACTCACATTGACCCGTCTATGTGCATCACAGTATAGAATACCCCACCTTCCCCCCACCCAGTTCTCTGGGAATCCTTTCCAGGTTTGGAGTTGCAGTATAACCAGGGACTGGGAAATCTTTGCAAATAAACCAATTGCTCCTAGACAACCAGTGTGGCGTGAAAGGGGCTGTCTGGATACAGTTGTATTTTGGTCATTGATCCAGTGGCATAGTTTGCAAATTTGGTGGCAGCAAAGCTACTGTGGAGCTGCTTGGATGCCAGAATGGGGCAGGAATGGGGTTGACCTGATGTAGGTTTTTTGCTTATTCTTTCCACAAAGGCCAGCAGCACCAGCCACACTTTGCCACCCTTCCAATTTGTGGTCATATTCCAGCTCAGCTGATTTGCAAGACTTGAAAAGAATAGGTGGTGCACACGAGGGACTTGGAAACGTTCATTCCTCTTTGTGGTTCTTGCTAAGGTGAATAAATCAGGGCTACGAATAAACATTTGTAAGCAGCAGCTATCCTGTTAATCGGTTTTGTCTGAGTGAATGCTCACTCAAGTTGCAACATGATCAAAACTCATTGTCAGGAGAAACTTGCAGATGTGCATGATTCATATTGATAAGGCCCTAAATCCCGTGGGCTTAGCAGCAACAGAAACAGCACAGGAACTAAAACGTGGAGTTAACGAGAGTAGCACAAGGACTCTGAGAAAAAATTCAAACATCATTTAAATCTTAGGTAAAGCCTTTTCTGCCCAGCTGTGGTTGCCTCTTTAAAAGCAAGGTGTTCTATGTCCATCCAACCACAGGAAGAAGGCTCTGGCCAGCTTTGGTTTCTCAAGGTGCAACTGTTCACCTCTTTACAGCAGAAATGGCTTTAGAGGGTTTGAAGCTGGCAGACGCCTGGCAGAGCTTTGTGGGAGCTGGGCATATGCTGTGTTCAGAGCCGACATCAAAAACACAACAACAGGCAATTATGAAACAAGCAGCATGCTAGCAAGCCCTGCAGGAATTTCCTTAAGAAAGACTGTCTGAGACGTGGAAGGAACCTTGTCTGGTTTCAGGAAGGTTGCGAGTTGGGGATGACATTGCAAGAAAAGACCAGGAGTTAGCACAGAAAGACAGAGATGAGCTCTAGCTAAAATGCCCTTTCAGCTTTATGAGATAAGGCTTCACAGCACCATAGCAAGAGCTAAAATACTCTTCTAAGTTAAGGGTAACTGGGGAATTTCCAATAGCGGGCACCTTGATTTGCCTCTTCACCACATCAGAGCACTGGCTTGGGCAGTGCTTGAGACTGGGATTTAGCAGATCTGTCTCAGTGCCCCTTCCAGTTTCTCCCAGGGACTGTCTGTGGGACTCCAGGCAAATTGCTTCACATTATCCTGTCCTGTCTGCTTAGGTCAGAAAGCCTCTAGGCTGGGACATGCTCTTACTATGGGGAGGTATAGCACGAACACAGTGAGACCCTGATCTTCACTAGAGCTAGTGGAATAATCATACATCCACCCAGAAAGCAAACAGACTTCAAGCAAACAAAGGTGGAAGACTCTTCCTTAGTGAGTGCTCTTTCACATACCATCCTCATCCCCTTAGATGTCCATCCTCTGAACCTATTGTAGCAACACTTCAGGGGAAATTACAATGTTTTGTGTTTGCCACCAGGATTTTTTCTTCACCTGAGCCTCAAAAGACTCTTCCCATAGGTGGGGCTTGACACTATTATATCCTTAACAGAAAACCAACAAGCCATAATCTCACCCTAAGTAGCTGAGATGGCAGTTTTCAGTAGTAACCTAGCAGCCTCTAGTAACCTGATTAGCCACTGTTCTGCCTGCCTGTGTTCTGGAGGTCCTGAACTCGAGCGCTGCCCCACCTTTCTGGCTGTGGGTAACACTACACAAACACTGTCAAATCTTGGGATGGTTCTTTGAAAACTTATCACAGAGGGCTTTGATTCAGCTTCTGCTAAAGCCAGGTGGCTTTAGAAACCAGGTTCTGTAACCCCCCCAACCCCATCTGCTACACCCCACCAGCGCTATGCAGCAATAACCAGTCACTCTGAGAACATCAATCCCAATGCAGCAGAACCCAGGCGGTATCAGTTTTCCACTAAACACTTCCCATCCACCACCCAGGCAACCCAGAATTACATTTCAGACATGATTTTAGGAGGCAGGCTGGAGAGCAAAAGCTGTGGTGTAATTACTGAGGCCCACTGGAAGGACTGGGAAGGTGCAATATAAAGAGCATTACCTCTTTTCCTGCTTTCTCGATCTCCACTGTCACTGTGCTGTGGTTCTTGTGCTCCTGGAACATGCAGAGGTAGCAGATGCACATCTGGTCTGTCTGACAGAACAGCTCCATGGTCTTCCCGTGCACAGGACATTTTCTTGCTTCAAAGTCCCTGATGGGGTCCAGGAGCTGGTGGTCCCGGAAAGCTGCTCCCTCCAGATGGGGCTTGAGGTGCAGCTCGCAGAAGGAAGCCTGGCACACCAGGCAGGACTTGACGGCCTTTTGCTTGTTGTCGATGCAGGAATCACACAGCACATCCTCCAGCTTCACCCTGGGCCGTGACCCAGCTGCTCTGTCAGGCTTGTTGAAGGTGGCTCTTCTCAGGTCCCCCGTCTCCACCAGAGGGAGAGAAGTTTTCTTCAGGTCCCCCATCTGCCCCCCAGAGAACAGCGACTTCCTCCCTTCCCCTTCACTTGGCAGGAAGCTCTTTTTGGAATCCAAGGAGAAGAGGGACTTCCTGAGATCGCCTTTCTCTGCAAAGGAGAGGGGTGGTCTCCTCATGTCTCCTATCTGTCCGCTGGCATATTGCATCTTCTTTGAATCTGCCGAATCCATGCTGAAGTAGGTCGATCTCTTCTCATCGGACGACTCCACAAACTGAATGATGGGTCTCTTCCAGTCGCTCCCAGAGAAGAGGGAACTCTTAATTTGCCCTGTCTCCAAAGCAGCACTGCCAGTGCCCTTCATAGGTTCCTTCTCACCTCCACCAGCGTTCGTGGGCTTCTTCACTTCTTCGTCTTTTTTGGGGGTAGATGGGCTCTTCACATCCTCTGGCTTCCCGGTGGTACCGTTTGTCCTTGCTGCACTGCCCGTTTCCATCGTCTGAACAGGGCAAATGGGCTTCACTGCTCAGTCTTTGCTCCAGCTCCTGTCCCTCAACCCTTTGCAAAGCGTGGATGTCTGCCTGGTTGCTGTCTTAGCCAGGAATGACGGTGGAATGCGGGAAAGTTTCTGCCCAAGTGACGCACCTGGAGCTCCTGCGAGGAGGAGGAGGAGAACGCCTGGATTATGCTAGGTAGACGCAGGGGGAAAGAAAGAAAGAAAGAAAGAGACGTTACCAGGGATCAGAAGCTACAGCTGTGCAGTTAATTATACAAGGCAGTCCACACCCAGGAACATTCTTGTCTAACCAGGTTTGGGAGGAAGGGCTGTTTATATACATAGAAAATGTTTTTAAAAAAAAATTCATTTTCATTAAGATGCAGCAACCAGTTCCACCGCTTGTTTCAAAAATAATTTTGCTCGTTGCTGCCAGGAGCTGAAGGTTACCTCCTTGGAGAGATGGGCAGGGTCGGAGAGACCATGAGATGCTGAAGATGGGTTTGTTAACTGGGTCATACGCAGGCACAAAAATAATTATGGTGGTAATTAAAATGAACGCCTAGAATAAAGCATTCTTAAACTGGCTTCCCCTGAGGCCTTACTGTATTCAGTAGGACAGGGAGGGGAAATGTATGGATAATACTGGGTTTAAAAGACCCTATTATCTTTATTTTGATTTTGATGTTGGGTTTGTGCAAGGTCCATCCACCTAGACCTGGAAACAGCCCAACCACGTATCGGAAGAATGTAGCTGACCTGAGGTAGGAATTGACTAGTCCTGTTTTTTCCCACAGACCGTGGGATCTCCACTGATGTGACCAGTAGAGTAACATTGCCTATTTCATTGCATGTTCTTACCAAAGTAAAGGTTCGGGTGTCCCTTAGGTAGCTCTTCCCATAAACATCCACTGAACTGAGACGTACCTGTAGCAGGGAATATTTTACAGCTAGATGGCCAAAATATTTCTTGCAGGACAAAAGATCTGAGAAGGAGTTTTATAAATAGAACTGTCTCCACTAGCTGCCTTCCCAGGAAATGTTTAAGTTGTCGGACTCACAGAGGATTTCAGGGGAGAAAGGCTCTATATAAGCATTGGTGAATTCCATCAACTTCAGAATGAGGAGGTTGACCTTCCACTCATGTAATAATCAATTAGACATAGATTATGCTCTGAATTTCAGTGAGATTACTCTGAGGATGATGACCAGGTTGTAAATATGCCTCAGATTTGTGCTTAATTTAATTTTCATGTAATACAATAGTGGTGTTGCTGGAGAATGTGATTTTTAGCCTGTTAATAATTAATTAGAAATTAATTAATTAGAAATCTGTAACAAAAAACCTCGTTGGAAGTGTCCTTGGTGGTGGAAGAAAAATCCAGGTCTGCGTTTTGCAGCTCTTTTTTTTAGGTGTGGAGGAAATAGAAGTGCAGCCCAAAAGAGGAACAGCATCCCTATTTGGATCTGATAGGAGAATGAGATAGCCAGGAAGTGCCTGTCTTGCAGATATGGTTTTGTCTGTGCAAATGGGAGAAAAGGAAAGGGGAAAAAAATAGTATCTCCAAATAAAAATACATGTGGGACCCCTGGTTCATCGATCCAGCTCCTCTTACTGCCTGTATGTCGTTATGGCTCTCTATAGATGAGAAATGATTCGGGATACACGGTGTTTTTTATAATAGTTGTTGGGAAAGGGCAGGCCTTTTGCAGTCATTTCTAATGGACATGTTTTTTATTAATAGGACTATATTCTGTCGTGAGGAAGAAGTCATTCTGTGGCTTAGGAAAGGGCAATGGTATTTTTTAAAAACAAATTTCATAAAAGAAAGGGATTGGCTGACATCTATGTATTTTTTCCCCCGGCTTCGTAGGCTGAGCTGATCTTTATAACATCAACAGTCCTATAGATTTCCAAGTAATTAAAAATACTGGAGGCACCTGTTCTCACGTGTACAGAACAGACTCAGCAGGGCTTTTCCAGTGCTTTGAAACAAAACTTGTCAATATTGTGTCATAGGATCGTAGAATGGTTTGGGTTGGAAGGGACCTCAAAGCCCGTCTGGTTCTCATGCCATGCCACAGGCAGGGACAACCCCACCAGCCCAGAGTGCCCAAAGCCACATCCAACCTGGCCTTGAACCATGCCAGGGACCTAAGAGCAGCCACAGCTTCTTCAGGCACCCTGTGCCAGGGCCTCCCCACGCTCATAAGGAAAATTTTTGTCCTAATATCTCATCTAAATCTCCCCTCCTTCAGCTTAAAGTTATCACCCCTTGTCCTGTCACTACACACCCTTAAAAAAAGTGAAGAGGTCTTGGAACTCAGAAGAAGGTGGCCTTGGTTTCTCTTGTTTTCCTGACACTTTGGTAAGATTTTGGGGCAGTCAAAAGACTAATAACAGGGTTTGGGTTTTACTGATGCAAATTCAGAGTAAATGAGTTTAATCCAATGATTCTAGGTATACTCAGGAGTAACTGGGCTCGGGTGGAGGTTTATTGTTGTTCCATAAAACTGCATGGTTCTGCTTTGGCTTTTGGATAGCGTGGGTGGCATCTGTCCTTGCTGCTTTAAATGTAGAGACTCCTCGGTTTAATTCTCTGTGCCAGACAGAAGGAGGGAGGCTGTGCGGATACACACATACAAAGGGAGCCAAGCGCAAACTGGATTTCTCAAGGAGGACTGGGTTTACTGGTAGCCCTTTGCTCTAGGAAGACAGAAACAACGTCACCGCTGTGCATAAGGAACATTCTCTGCCGCTGCCAGTCACTTCTGCATGATGCTGCTTTCACTGGTCCCCTTTCACCCTCAGCTCGCTCTTGCAGCATCCCACATGCCTGGCACTAACGCCCTGGGCACATCCTGCTTGCAAATCCCCGTGAAACCATGGCAAGTCCATGTGTGACCAGCAAGAGCTAAATGCATCGCCTCTGTTGCCACGCATCCTGGGACTGTGGCTTTGCCTAAGGCCAAGCCCACTCTTTCTCCCTTCATCTCTCTGCACCTCATTGTGTCCTTTTCATGCAAAAAAAAATCCTTTGCAGATGGGTCCCACCTCTCTCTTGTTATTTCTGGCCTCTCCTGGGACATCTACTGTTCACACCTGTCTGAAACTTGAGGTGTGCGTGGTCTTACTGGTGCTCATAACCACTGCCAGTGCTGGCTAATCCTGCCTGGGAATCCCAGGAGGACTCCTGGAGTTAAAGGGCAGTTTCTTAGGCAATTTGTGCTTCAGTTTCTCCATAGGGACTCGAGCATGCACATGTATTTCAGGCAATTTAGAAGCCAAAGCAAAGTACAGACCGGACATCTCTTTATTGCAGGCTTTATCTTTGCACCTCCTGGAGGGCGGCTCCTGATTTCTGTAGCATGAGTTCACACTTGTGTAAGCATCACCTGTGATTTTTGCACCAGCTGTCCCTACATTTCATAGAATCATAGTTTCCTGCAGAGGACAACTGTCTCCTATCTAGCGCAGCGCGTCGAGCCGATCACACAGCACTGCCCATGTCTGTGCCTCTGACTCAGAGCATCCACCCACGTTTGGCATCCACAGTCCCTTTCATCTGAAAAACTCAGAGCGCTTTTCAAAGGTTCACAAATTAAACTTGACAACACCTTTGCAAAATAGGTCTGGGTTGCTAGCCCAATGTAGTAATTAGGGAGACCGAGGCAGGCACCGTGGAACTGCCTGAAATTCCCAGCAGGAATGAAACTTTTTCCTGAAATTGCTGTGAAGCCGCTTTGCTTGCTCATGCTCTTATTTTTCACAGCTGTTCCCCCCTCTAAATCCTTGGTTTTCTTTTTTAATATTCCATGGTGCTTTTGTTCTTAACTTTGTTGTTTCCCTTGTATGTGCACTGGTAAGTTTGAGCAGTCCTTCCAGTGTCTCCACTGTGCGATGCCCGGTGCAAACATATCATGGGGAGGTACCTAAAAAGAGAGAAAATTTCCCTTTGGTGGAAAAAGTGAAAAAAAACCGTGTCTATTCCTAACTAAATAGAATAGAAACAGTTAAGCCAAGCCCGGGGCACTCCCTTAGCCAGGCTCCAGAGCAGAGTTTCAAACGCCAGTGGCTGATGAAGTCATGGAGAGTCATAGAGCATTAGATCAACCAGCCCGTGATTCACTGGCCTTCGTTCTCACAACTCCAACCAAAGTAGGAGCAGGGAACCTGTCTGCTAATTGCCTCCTCTGTGCTTTGCCCACTAATCCAACCTCCCTTTCACATCCTACATGCTTGCAGTCCTTTCTCATTTCGTACACCTGTATATAAAATAACTCCACAGCCCGGTACGTGTTACGCTGAAACACACACAGGGGGCTGCTCCTGCTACAAGAAAGCGCAGGAAATCAATCCCATCGAGCATGTAGACACCATTGAGCAATGGCCAGGCATTATCCAGCTCCCCAGAGTAACAGCAAAGCAGGCAGAACGAGTTCACACCTTTGTGTCGGCCTTTCTGTGTGTCAGACTGTCAGCACCGCATCCACCAGCAGCAGAGCTCCCCTGGCACGGAGCGGATGGGGAAGGAACCCTGTGGTGCTGCAGGTGTGCTGAAGGCAGAGCCACAGACACTCTCTGGCCTGTGGTTTATAGAAGATAGACTCGGTTTACATGGCACATCCTTGAGTTCAGGTATCTGTGACAATTTGGGCTCACCGCCTCTGTGTGATAATCAGGATAATCAGCTGCATGTCTCAGAGCAGGTGAGGAAAGGAATTAAAGCTGAGCCGGGAGGATCCAGTTACTCAGAGGATGCACTTTTCATGTTGGGGCTGTGCTGAATGGACAGCTCAGTGAAGGTGGTGGGGACCTGCTTTCAGATACGAGGACTCGGGTATTTGGGGTAGTTTGAGCATGTGAATAGCTGCTCCAGGGTAACACAGCCAAACACAAGCTTCCCAGGGCTTAAATCAAGCCTGCAGGCCACGAGCTGGACCACGGGGCATCTTAATTATTGGAACAAGTTACAGGCAGGATATAAATGCCCATTGTGTAACAACGATACTGGGTGAGTGTGCACAAGGAGGGTGATTCACTGAAGGAGTGAGAGGGTGTGTGACGGGACAAGGCATTAACTGGAGGATATGTGCTGCCTGGGGGAGGACCCCTTTCTAGTGGTTATGCTGAGTCTTCACCTTTGAGAAGGGGAAAATGACTACTCAGCACTAAATTCATGTGGAGGACAGGAAAGGGAATAGCAGCTAAAGACGGAAATCTGTTTGAATTAAAGGATGGTGCTCGTGTAAGATCAAATAGGTTAAACTTGTTCATTAAAAAAAAATACAGGCTAGAGATTAGAAGATGATTTCTAGACATCATTAGAAGATGATTTCTAGAGTTCAGTGATGGCCTTTGAAACAGAGTCTTGGGCACCAGGATCTGAACTGGACTCGAGATGAGCTTGCTACAGTCATCAACACGTTGCATAACAGTGTATGGATGATGCTGCAAGCCTTCAATGTGCTTACGAGACTTGTTGCACCATGTCCATTAATTAATTAATTAAGCCTGTGTTTCAAGGTTTCTGCTGGTTGCCTGTGGAGGCCAGGAAGGAATTTTTTTTCTCCCTTCTTTGATGATTAACTTGGTTTCTGTGTCATTGGTTTTCAATTTTTGTTTTCTTTTCCACCTCCTTTTCATGCACTGGAGATTGGCACAAGCTGAGAAGGGGAAGTTGGGTGGAGCTGGTTGCACCTCTCAGGTGTCTGCTCAGCAGTAAAACATGATCTCCAAATTTGGGATCAGGAAGGAATTCAAATTCCTTAGTTGGACTGGTGAGGACCAGTGGAGCTTTTTTTACCCTCTGCCATAGGATGCCATGTTCTCTTCTGGCTTCTTTGGAGTGTGGTCACTGGCAGCGTTCAAGTCAGTATCTGTGCAGATGTGATTCTGTTGATGGTTCCACATGTGAACTTGGGAGATGGTGAATCTATGTTCTGCTCCAGAATGTTGGCAATAATCTTCCAAAATGCTCTGGGATCTTCAGGGGAAAAAGCACACTGGAAGAGATAGTTACTATTAATGTAAAATTGACAGTTCATACAATCCTACAGGTTTGGAAGCTGCAGGAGAAATAAGAAATCCTTCCTGCTCTGCAGCTGGCAGAACTGAATTTATATAGACATCTGGATAGCTACAAAAGATTGTACTCCTCCCAGAAAAAGATCTGGTCCTGAGACAGAGGTGCTAGCATGGCTCTACAGCCGCCAGGGTCATTTTGTGTACTCTTCTGCAAGGATGCTCTTTTTTCTCTGATGCTTGGAAATTATACCTTTTAGCATAATCTGCTGATGTCCCCAGCAGTGGGAAGGTCTTTGTGAGGTTTAGCCCTCTGTGGGTTTGCATCTCAGCAAAAAATGCCAAGCATGAAACTCTGCAAGGCAGAGAAATGCCATCTCCATCTTATGCCTTGGGAAACTAAGGCCTGCCAAAGAAGAAAGCAAGGTGAAGGCAGAGACTGGAAATCCCCAACCAGTGACCTTTCTGTCCCTGCCCTATTGCTTAAAAACGTTTCCCCCCATTTTACCAATCCATGAGATGTAGTTCCAGTAGCTGAGCCACTGTGGAGGGGCCTGGCACAGTGTGTCTGGTTTCTCTCCCTCTGAATTGTGCTGATTGAGTTTGTTGTGTGGCTCTCTGGGATCCTAGACTGGGAGAGAGGTGCTGTGATTCTGTGTGATGGAGCCCAGGCTGGGGAGGGGTTGAGGCTACCACTGCTCACGGGGGTTTTTGTGATAGAGAGACTTGACAAGTCCATATCACGTGCTGTAGGCAGGGTAGAAGTTGCATGCAGAGTCCAGAGGCTCCATCCTAATGGAGCTGGAAGAAGCTCTGCATTTGGTGGTGGATCCCAGAAGGTGGTTATAAAGAGTATCATTACTTGCTCCTTTCTAAAGGTTATTCCCTCTTCTGCAATCCCATGGTTCCCTGTGCCCCCTCTCTAAGCATCTGTGCTCTCCCAGGCCAGCAACTGATCCCAGCTTCCCTGTCTGCAGAGTCCGTGCCTTCTCCAGGTGAAAGTCCTGGCTCCCTGGGGAGGTCTGGGAATGAAAACAAGTGAGGCTGATGGGACAAGGTGTGACTCACAGTACCCAGCCTGGAGGAGGCAGGTGGAGAGAAATAAGGGAATCATGGATGGATAAAGAAGAGCAGAACAAGGACAGGCAGGGAAAGAAGAGAAAGGATGTAGCACTGTTAATAGAGTCTTCTTAACACACAAATTACTTTGAAATCTTCTGTATTAAGCAACATCAAGCCAAGCTTCCCTCCAGGCTGTGGTTGCAAAGGCAGCATGGAGAGCCGTGCATGGAGGAGCTCTCCTTGCCCTGTCTTGGAGACACAAACTGTGGCTCTGTCCCTCCCGAGGTGTCCAGGCCTGCATGGCCACCAAGCAGCCCAGCACAGTGGGAGGGAGAGCAGAATGGGGCTCCCTCTGCCCCGGGAGCATGTGGCAGGTGGGGAACAGGAGGTGGATGCTTTTGCTCTCAGGATGAGCTTTGTCACAGTCCAGGTGCTGGTGAGGGACTGGGGGTTCTTCACAAGATTGTGGCAGCAGCTTTACCCCTGGTCAATGTCTTCCTTGCTAAGAACAAGTGTTGTCTTCCCCAAATCTGAGATGGGCCACCAGCAAGGAAGCATCTCAGGGGGATGGGGAGCCACCACCCACCCAGGAGAGTAGGGCTGGTCTGAGCAGTCCCACAGATGTGGAAGAACCCCAGCGGGCAAGGTCTTGGCTGCCTGTGGCTTCTGCCCTGCACAGAAACCTTCATCAGAGGGCTGCTGCTCTGTCATGCCAGGAGACAGCTCAGCACTTGGGGAGCTGCAGCCTGACCTTGCCGGGCTTCCCTGCCCGCCCAGGGAGGCTTTAGGGGAGGTGGTGGGTGGACTCGGGTCTGTGTCATCGTTGGGTTCTTGGAAATCAGGAGTGCAGGATGGGGGGAAGCCTGAGGAATGAAGCCACTACACACAGCAAATAACTGTGAGCTCAGCTCTTGTGTCTGGTTGTTCAGAGGAATTCTTGTTCTGAAAAGCCCCTGGGAAGTTAAATGGGAAAACATGTTGAAACAAGGACGCTTATTCACTCTGTGACTGAGCAAGACAAATACCCTGTGTGTGTGTGTGTGTGTGCACACGTGTGTCTCTTGATTTACTGCCCTCTTCCCTTCCTCTAGAAATGCAGCAGAAAAAAATAGGACAGCCAAAGAATAATGAGGCAGAGCTGAAGGGGGAGAGACAAGAGGGAAAGCACTAAGAAAAGAGGGGAGAAGGAGGAAAAAAATCAGAACAATTCTGGGAAGTACGAAACCTGGGTAAGAGAGTGAACTTGGGGCCTGAGCCTCTCTTGCAGCCAGAAATACGGGGTAACTTGGCAGAAGCTGAGGCAGGGCAAGGGTCAGGCCCAGACCTTGAGCTCTTACTCATCAGCAGCAGCGCTCTGCTGCATGCCTTGCTTGGGCTTGCTCACCCTTGGTCAGCATTATCCCTCTGCAGCCGAATCCCACCCTCTGGTTTTATGCTGGTGGCAACCGCCTGTGGAACAACCATGTCACACCATCCCCTTCCCTGGGTGAGAAGAATGGGAACAGCAAGCTGCAGGGAAGGCCAGCCAGGCTGCTCTGCTCCAGGCAGCAGCACAGGCCGTGTACCCAGTCAGATGGAGATGGGAGGAAGGGGCAGGCAGTCCTTGACAGGGTTTGTCTTCCCAAGTTCCTTATCTGCTCCTGTCAGGGGCTGCTCAGTGTTTGGGGCTTGGGAAGGGATCTGCAATTCAGCAGGAGCATGTGGACACCAGCCCTGGCTTGCACAAATGGGAGTGAAATTTGGCATCCAAGGAGAGCACTGTCTGATGGAAAATGTCTGATGTTTGCCTTGGAAAGGATCTGGGGACAGGCTGATCGGTAGCTCTTTCGTCACTGGCACTGAGCTCACAGTCCTTCAGCACCTGTTTACACCTTCTTCCAAGCCCCACTGCTATATGGCAGAAGGTCAGACTTCACCTCTCATCCTGCTATTCCAGCTCTCTGCCCTAGCTCCTGCATCCTTGGTGCTCTGGACAGCCCAGAGGGTCACCTGCACCCTGACTCCCTCCTACAAGCCTCCCAGTAACCAGCTTCCATCTTCCTGCAAACTGCACTGGGGCCTCTGCTCCACTCCTGTGTGGCCTGGTGGCAGAAGCAGCTGTTCCCCTCTCCATTCCCACCCAGCAAAGCAAACCTCTGAAGGGATCTCCAGCTCAAGGAACCCCTGTGGCAGGACCTAACTCAAAGTCAGGGGAGAAAATGGGCTTCGTGGTGGCATAGGCATGGCCACATGCCTCATCCTTGCCCATGGATGCCTGTCTGTCCATCCTCTCACCCCTCTCCCCAGGGCAGGGCTTTCTTTGTGGCTTGCATTTCAAGCTCTCCAGACGTGATGGCAGCTCTGTCACTGCAGTAGCAGCTGTATGTGGTGAGTTAAGTGTCCATAATGAGGTGCAGCAAGCCGGACAGCAGCAGCAGCGAGGGGCACAGCCTCGGGCCTGGCATCTGCCACAGTCCTTACGTGCCAGCCAGCCCTGTTACTACAGCTCCTGCTGGCCCTGCAGAACAGGAGACGCCCGGTCAGGTTGAAAAACACTTTTGCAGCTGCATGTGAGCTCTGGAAAGTGCTGAGCACCCAGAGGGCCCCGAAGGCTCAGGCATTCCTACCTCCCCACCTCGCTCCTCCTGGCAAAGCCTGCTTCTCCACCAGCGAGCTGCTGGCAGAGAGGCAGGACTTTGCCTCCCCGTTGGTGGCATAGTTGTGAAAGAGGGTGAAATAATGGGGGAGATTCCCAGGCAGCTCTGAGCTGTGCACTGGCACTGCAGCTCAGCGGGCCACAGGAATGCCAGGGAGTGGAGAAGGGATGTTGCTTGTTGTGCACGGGCAGGGAACACCTGGAGCTTGGGCAACTCAGGGAGCCGTCCTTGCTGCTCTGGTTGGGTCCATGCATGCACCAGCTACTGGCCTTTATTACATTAATTGCATTTAAGTTTGAAGCTCCATCAAGTCCAAACGCAGCCTAACATAGCGTCACGGGGCTGGCTGGCACCCAGGAAGGAAAGCTAAGGGGGTGGAGGAAGACTGGGTGAGAAAGCTGTGGGCCTGGGGGAGCTGCAGCTCTCTCCTGCGACAGGAAAAGGGCGTGCTTTGCCTTGCCTCACACCCCCCCTGCATCTCTCTGTGCCCTGGCAGCAACGATCCTGGCTGGGACGGCATTCTGGGGGGAGTTGGGAACATCCCCTGCCACTACAGGAAAGGGAGGGGGCAGAAGGGGCTGCCCTCAGCCACCCTGTACCTCTCCTGGCCCTGCGGCAGCAGGAGTGGGTGAGAGGCAACGTGTCCATGCGGGCACACATGAAGGACACCTTTGCTCTTGCTGAAGAGCAGCTGGTTTGTAAAAGGGTGTTTCTGACAGGTGAGGGTCTGTTGGTCATTGCTGGAAGGTTTTTCCCTTCTCTCACCTGGAGGGCTTTAGTGCTCACCTCCTCCCAGACGCAGTGTTCACATCTTGCCACGTGGTGTAAGGAGCAACGGAGCAGGGAGGTCCCTCCCAGCACACTTGTGACTTAGAGAGCAGGGCTTCATGAGCGTCCCAGTGCTGGGAGACCTCAGGTTAGCCAGCACAGCTCTACTGGCCACCCAAACCCCCATCCCTGTGCCACATCCGTAAGCCTTCCCCTGCATGCTCTGGCCCATCCCCTTATCCTGCCCCTCCCCACGCCCTGCAGCTTACTGGGAGGATGGAAAAGCCAGTTTGTGAGCATACAGGAGGTGCTTACTCCGCCTTGCGGACTTCCTGCACCCACATGCCCGTGCCATGCAGCATCACATCACCTCCCACTCAGTGCGCTCGGACACGGGCTAGGAGGATGCCACGGGTGCCGAGCCCCCTTTCCCCTCCACGCTACAGAAGTCCTGACCTCACCGAGCCCGGGGCTTGGGTGCGAGGGCTACCGGGGAGTTCAGAGCTGCGGGACACGGGTGCTCCCGGCGGCCCTCGCCCCGCTGCTCCCGGCCCGGTGAGCCATGGGGCAGCATCCCCAGGCAGGGTGCCGCTAGGTGTCCTCCGTGGGCCGCACACGGGTGTCCCGGGCCCGCGGGGAAGGGACTCCTGGCAGAGCTCCGCTCCCGGCAGGGCAGGAGCGAGTGCCCGGGGGCTGAGCAGGGGTCGGGGGAGTTATCCCCGTTTGGCCATGAGGTGGGTGCCGGGACCTGCCCAGGTCTGCACCCCGGAGGGACGTGGCCATCCCTTAGTGTCCCTGGAGCTGTTTGCGGGAGGGAGGATGGACCTTCCCCACGCCTGTACCGAGGCCGGGGGCAGAGGATGGGATCAGAGCTTTACTAGGCATAAGTAATCTTCCTGGCTTCCCTGTACTCTGCTAGAAAGGCAGATCCACTGCCATTAAAATGCTGCCAGCCCAGGGGTGCAGGGGCACGGCTGAGTCAAGCCCCAAAGCAAAGAAGGAGCAATAATCCCCTGCCTGTGTTGTTGCCAGCCCCCCTCATCCTGCTCCCTTGGTCCATGGCTGTCCCGCAGGGTCTCAAGCAGGACTGGTGAGATAGGTGCCTTTGTGATTCATTTTAGGTAGGTACCCAGGGCTCCTGGGTGGTTTGACACTACCCTCTCTTTCCCGACTCCCCTCTGGGATGCCCCAGATGCAGGGAAGGGATAGTTGGATTTGCAGCAAGAAAAACACCCCAGCTTCCTTCCTAGGGGGAGAAGAGCACAGTCCTAGAAATCCCAGATCCTCCAGTTCTGCTCTTCTGTCCTAGGAAGACCTTCTCTCTACGTAGCCAAAAATAAATGCTCAAGAGTAAATGCTGTCGCCTCTGTAGGGCATTTCCCAAACACCCTGCAGAATACAGCTAGCAGCTTCCCCCTCAACGTATTCTACCCTCATTCAAGTCAGCTAGTTCCTGTGCTATCTTATCAGCACGCTCATTATACCCTCAGAAACACAGTGTAAACATCTCTAGCAGGCTGCTCTTGATGACAATTTCCTTGCCAAATAAGCCACTTCCTTGCTTGAGTGATGGTTATGAGAGAGGATTTTTGTAACTGCTGCTGTTTGAACAAGTGAGAAGTAAATACAGCTCCCTTTCTGGGAGCACACACGTGCACCTGCTCTGTGGAGTTTCATCACAGGCAGAGGTAGGAAGGTGTCTGTGGGAACTGCTCATTAAAATACTGGCAGCTCATCACTACTGCTTTGTTCAGTTTCTAACCTGGAATTTGGCTGAGGGAGGAAGATAACTCTGGCAGAAGCTGCCAAGGGACCTTTTATAGTCTAGGCTGTCAGATAGTTGGTTTAACATCTTATTCCAGAAGATGGCACCTCTGCTGGCACAGCGTCACACGCATCAGGGTACTGACACAGGCTGTGGTGGGAAGAGATTGGTTATAGTGGGGATGACAAAATAGGAATGCTGCTGCTGGGCACCAGGCAAAGAGCAGGGTACTGCTCTGCTAAGCAGTAGGAGGGTGACAGAGCACTTGCCAGCTTCAGCCCCTGCCTGCGTCTGCTTTCATTACCTGCCATAGCTGCTGTGGGATTCAGAGCAGTCATAGGGCTGCTCTGCTTCACAACAGGTAATGTGGCTGGGTGCAGACAGGCTGCGACCTGCTAGGGATTTCAAGTGCTTCCTGGGCTCTCCAGCTTTTCAGCTCAAGCACAGTTAAGAAACCCCTTTCAGCTTTCCCTGATGTTTATTCCTCTGCTGAGTGACCCAGCCTGCCCCGTCTCAGGCTGTTCAAGCTGGCAAGAGCTGAGCCCTTGGCCGTGCTGCTCTGCTATTCAGAGAGAGAAGGAGGGAGGATGGGGAGAAGGGGAGAAAAACAGAAACAAAATTAGTCTCTCAGCTGGTAGCTGAGCTCCCGTACACCCATTCCAGAAGCCTGCTCGATGTCTTCTTCCATTACAAGGCTTTGTTGTAGACCCTCACAGCTTGCTTTGAGCAGCATTGCTCTCTGTGAGCTCCATGCTAATTCCTCCTGCAGTCTGGGCCGGGATGGCTTTCTCAGATGGGCTCGTTCCCCACTCTGCCTCTGTCTGTCTCTCCTCTCAACTCATATTTCACAAAGACGTATTTTCTTCCTCCCTTCCCCATGTAAATAACACCACATATGGCCACGGACGGGTGCTCAGCCAGCAGCCAGTGCTAAACTAAGCAGAAAGTATCTGTCCGGCAGGAGCCTGGCCTGATGCCCACCTTAGCAGGCTGAAGTAATGCTGTAAAGATCAGGGATGGGGGGGGGAAACATCAGGAGGTGAACGGGAAGAGTTTTAGAGAGGAACTCATGTACAGATTAAAGAGAGGGTAAACACAATCCCTGTGGTGTTCTGCACTGATTGCTTTGGTTTCTTTCTTGAAGCGATGAAATGATGCTGAAACAAATTCCTGCAGCGTTTTGTGATCCCTGCCACAGGTTGGAGCAAGGTGCTGGTGCAAGGCATGCTCTGTGCCGTGGCCCTTTGCTCCTGTACATCTCCTGGTGGCAGTCACGGTGACTGAGAGGAAAATTTAACAGGAACTGTGATCTCAGACTCTTCATCTATAGGAAACTATGATCTGTAGACTTGTGGTCTCTGCTTTTTGGAGCTGGAGGAATTAGAAGTGAGAGAGAAAGGTAAAGCCTTGTGCTTTCTGTGCTGAGTCCTGCTTTCAGTGGCTCCCTAGTTCAGGGAACTGCATTTCATCCCCGTTTGCAGTGTGCCCTGCTTGCCAGGCAGGGGATGTATCGCACCGTGCAATGCAACATCTGCCCGATGAGGTGCAGCAACAGCGTGCCAGCTGGAACCTTGCTCTCAGGCAAGATGTGAAATAACTCCAGTTCCCTTCTATGGGGCAATACAGAGCTCTGTAGCATTAATCCTCCAAGTCTTGCGACGCCATAAAGAGAATCTGTTAGACTTAAAATCAGTGTGGAAGCAAAGATGGGCTGGTCCTGGTATTGTGAGGGGGCTGTGCTGTCAACTTCCAGGGTCAGACCAGGACATGGGCAGACAGTCCCACGTAATCATCCTCATGTTATAGACTGAGAAAATGCATTTGTGCTCAGGAAGTGAAACTCTCTTACTTAGCCTGGAAAATCAATGTCACTAATAACAGTAGGGAATGTATTCTGGCTTGTGATAGTGGGGGAGTTCCTTCACCAGCGTTCACTGAACCAGGACTGGGTTTGATAAGCAGTGAGGGCACTGTGCTGAGAGAGTAAGCTTGGATTCAGAGATTTACTGCTGATTCAATTAAAACGACACAGAAAGGCAAACAAAGCCTGCAAATAAGGTTCTTGATTTCAAATAGGCAAATCCCTGTTGGCTAAGAGAAATCCACAGGAATGAAAATTGGACTCAGGAGCTCAGAGGAGGCTTGTGATTTTTCTAAATCAGAAAAACAAAGTTCAATTGTTTGAGAGGTGGGGGGACACACACACACCTTCTAGGAGAGGTTTCCAGTTCTAGCTTGGTGAATAGCCGCCTCAAAAGGATGCTAACAGTAATCAGACTGCCTGCAAGGGATGTAGGAACAGGCCAGAGCAGCAGAGAAAGCAGGGGTTTAGAGGTCAGTGTGTGGAGGAATTGATGAGAGCTGTCAAAAGCCAAGACGACTAACCTCACCATGGGTGTTAAAACAACCAGCCCTGAGCTCCTTGGGTGCACAAGAACAAAAGGAGCGAGGGAAGAAGGAAGAAATGGTGATGCTTTGCAGTCAGCATGGGATAGAGATTAAGGCTGGTCTAAATGTTGCCTCAGAAGGACTTAATCATCCATGGGGGAAAGGGGTAAATGTGAGGCAAGTGAAGGCAAAGGAACTAAAAGGGAAATGCCAAGTTCCTGGTAGAAACACAACTCAGAGCTTGCTTTCTGGGGGAGGGCAAGGGGGCGTGGTACAGGGAAATAACCTCCTCTTCTCTGGTTCTAGAAGACTGGAGGAAATCAGGGATCCTTCATCAGGGTTTTTAAGGAGTCTGTGTCATGTCAGCATTATCACAGGACCAGAGCACCTCATTCCATACCCAAAATTAAAAAGGGGAAGGGGTGGGGAGAGATGATCGTCGATGACTACAGAAATGCTACCTCACTCCTCAGCAGGATGTCAGAGCAAACTTTGCAGGACTGAAGTGCTAAGGCTACATATCAATAGCAAATTAAATTAACTATGGCCACCTAGGAGGGACTAGTTGGTTTTCTATCTAACAAGTTGGTTTTCTTTTCTAAAATTATTCAACTTGTTAGATATAGCCTGGGGAGAAGAATAAATAAATACCAACCCCAAACATCTTTCTAGCTGGCTTTAGGATGGAGCTTGAGCTATTTCAGGGAAGGGAGCGTGTGATAATGGTTTCTTCTAATACTACTCCAGTACATCCTCTCCTGTTCCTGGAAGAGGAGACAGGGCTTCTGAGAAGCAGTGCTGCTGATCAGCATACGTGTGTGCCTGTGCTGGGAGCAGCAGAGGTGCTTTACCCTGCAACTTAATTGCACAGGTTCCCCCGGGAGTGACTGGGGAGGTCACTGCACAGCCCTGGCTGCCTTGTCCTGGCAGGATGAGCAGGCAGGGGGGTGTGGGGCTCACTGCAGGCTGCACTGCCCTTTGGCAGCTCAGAGGCAGCTCAGACCTGCGTCTGGTGTCTGGGCCCTTCTCTTGGCCCCCCCCCCCCCATGGGGCTGTGCGGGCAGGGGGGTGCTGTGACTCCCTCTCTGGGATCATGATGCAAAGACGAAGGAGGCTATAAAGATGTCAAGCATCCCTGCTGTTATTTCTCACCCTAGCATACCCATGTTGTCTCCTCTGCTTCACTGCACGCTCTTTCTCTCTCTCGCTGCCCCAACAGCTCACAGTAACCCCAGTCTGTCCTTCCCCTTTCCCTTACTTTCCCTCCTCTTGCCCAGGCATGTTGCTGAGCAGGCCAAAAGTCAGTGTTGCTTCAGGAGGGAGCCCCTGGTGCTCTAACAGGGACACAGGAGGAGAGGAGCAGCTGGCAGGGGAAGGAGTTTGGGAGCGGACAAGGAGGCAGGAAAAAGGGAAAAGCATGAGGAGAGGAGGAGAGACGAAGTTAAGAAGAGATGAGAGGAAACTTTTCTTGCTCTGATTTGTGGGAAATCTCTCTGTCCATTAGCGAATTTCTGCTGTTTTTGTTGCAGTTGCAGCCTCCAGCTACAGCCTGGAAGCAGGGGAAGATGAAAGAAAAGGAAGAGGTGGGAGAGGACCCAAGTCTTGCTAAACCAGCGGGATGTGAAACCCACAAACTGGCTGTCAGCGCTTTCCTAGTGCTCCCTGCCACTACCCTGGCAGTGGTTCTCTGCCCAGCAGCATGGGGGGCTTGCAAGAGAGGGAAGGGGCTGCTGAGAAGCAACAAGGAAGGCAATGGGGGTGGGAAGGAGGGACAGCGAGATGGGAGAACGGGAGGGGACCTGTGCTGCCAGCAGGTTCCCACAAGCCCCACAGGCACCTCAGGGTCCAGCAGTGGCCGGGCACCGCAGAGCCAGGTCCCTCATGGCCTTTCCTTGCCAGCCAGGAGTTTCCCTGGCACACACAAAAGCTTCCTCTCCCCCTCTCGCTGCCCTGGCTGGCGGGGAGCAGTTGGACTCCAGTGCCTGCTTTGCCGTTTGGCACCGGAGGAGCAGATGGGGAGATACTCTAGCTCAGTTGGAAGAGTCTGTTCTGAGTTTGGGGGGGGGTTTGTTCTTCCTTTTTTTAAAAAAAACACAGTTAATGTCTCTAATACTAAGCTGGGCTGCTCATAATTCTCTCCCAGTCTTGCACCGAGCAGGCCCGCTCCTGCTCTGACTCGGGGCAGATGTTCAAAGCATTCCTGCAGGGCAGGGGAGGGGGTTGGCAGCTCGTTGCTTCATCAGCTCTTTCAAAGCTCTTTACTGACCTTGCAGCTCTGTGCTCTCTCATATCCACCCCAGACTATGGCCTCTGTCCTTCTCCCACCCCCATGGGCCACCCCCTCAGTCTCAGTTCAAGGCTGCTTTGTGTGGGCGAGTGTACCTGCCCTCTCCCCCGATGCCCTACACAGACCTGTCTGCCTGCTGGCACTGCCAAGTAAATGCCAAGTAATCACAGAATCCCAGCCTGGTCTGGGTTGGAAGGGACCCCAAGGGTCACAGAGCTCCAACCCCCTGCCACAGGCAGGGCCACCAACCTCCAGGCCTGGAGCTACACAAGGTTGCCCGGGGCCCCATCCAACCTGGCCTTGAACACCCCCAGGGATGGGGCACCCACCCCCTCTCTGAGTCAGGTGCATGACCAGGTCAGTCCCACCCGTTCTCAGAAGGGGCGGCAGATATTCACCCCCAGCTCTCAGACAAAGCACTCCCTAAACACCAGGCACAAACACAGGGTATTACACCTGCGGGCAAGTCTCTCCTGCCAGGATTAATCATTACACCAACTGCAACAACTTCCACCAAGACCTGAAACTGCCCTGGCTGGGTGAAAACCTGGGTGACTTCAGTGCCAAGCTAAGCAAGAGCTGTCTTGCCCTGGAGCAGCCCCTCACAGCCTTGCAGGGAAGGGGCTGGTTGCCACACAGTGTGTTTAATGCTTGCATGGCCAGAGCTTTGCCACCCGTGTCAAGGGCTCCCCCTGCATCCAGCGCTCGCTGGTGTGTGTCAGGAGGCAGGCAGCTCTTACCATCGGCATCTGGCTGCGGAGCTGCAGCACCTGGCAGTGCATGCCCACCACATCTGACCACTTCACTCCTCCATCCCCTGCTGCTGTTGTGTCAGGGCATGGGAAGGCTGCCTGGCATCCTCTGCTGCCTTGCTTCACAGCTGGTGGCTTTGGTGGCGGCGGTGGGAGGCTTTGTTCAAAGGCAGGGAATAGGACTGCGTCTGTTTGGAGCTTGTCTTTGGAATGGGGCCCCTCTTTCTGACCCCACCTCCTTTCCCCTTTTAGGAGAAGCTGGCCTCTTTCAACTGACAGCAGGGCTTTCCTGCCAGGCTTGTTAGCTTTAGCTGGAACAATTTCCTTTGAACTCAGCTTGAATTAACATCTCCATGGCAATAGGATCAGGGCTTTGTCTCTTGCAACCTGCCTTCACCCTCGGCAAGAGGTTCTACCAGGAGGTGGGCAGGGAACCGTTTTGCACTCTGGCCATCACCACCACCTCACCCAGGGGAAAAGCAGCGAGTTTGCTGGGATGACAATGCAGGGACAGTTCTACTGTGTGCAGCTTCCCTTGAGGAGGATCAGGGAAGCTGCAGCAGGCGATGGCAGGTCCTTGCTCAGTTTGGATGAGTTTGCTGCATAAAGCACTGGTGAGTGAATGTGTGTTGGGGATAAAAAGCAAGCAGCTTGTTTCGCTTCACCAGAAACAATCACAAGCACAGGTCCCCTGGGACTGGGTTTCTCTGGTGCTGAGCCAAGACACTGGAAGGAAAACAGGGTTCTTGCTTTATCCAAATTCAGTCTTTTCCCTTCTGCCCCATGCTGTCACCCCATCCCTCCCACAGCTGCCCAGTTCCCCATGACCACCTCTGCCCTGTCCCCTCCTTCATCTCCATGCCTTGCTGGAGCTGGCTGGGTTGCTCTGCCATCCTCACACCAGGTTATGCGATGCACACTTCCCTTTCCTCCAGTATGAGAAAGCCACGTGGAAACCAATGACCATCTGCCTGTTCCCTCATCAGATGCTCCTCCGTATTCCACCCCTAGTCTCCCCAGAAGGAAGATCCCCCTCCTCAGGCTGTTGGGAAACTTGACCTTTCCAGTTAATGCTAACTCTGCATCACCCCCAGGCCAGGCAACCCGGGCACTGGATAAAGGGCCACTTTATTCCCTGCCTGTCCCCTGCTCCCAGCCCTGGCCCACGTGGGTCGGGCTGTTTGGCAGTAGTGGGCTCTCACTAACAATATGGGTTTTTTCCTCTCATAGAGCAGGAGGCTGGTTTTGCAGCCAAGTCTGTAGGTGGGAAAAAGAGGCGTTTTCCTTTGAATGCTGGGTAAATTCTTTGGGAGCTGCCTCAGGGAAATCAAATCTCAGTTTCTTCGTTTTTGGGGCAGAACAGGGGGAGATGCAAACACTGCAGCAACCGCTTCCCTTTCTCCGGCTCCTCCTCTTTGTTCAGTTCCCTGCTCCTAAATACCCTGAGAAGGCAGTGCTGCTCTTGCTCCTGACGTCCTGGGATGGGCTGCAGGTGTCTGAGCAAGACAGGGAAGCCCCAGACGGGGCTGGGTGTCACGCTGAAGTCAAGGTCATTGCAGCTGTGGTCTCCTGAGAGTGTCTGGAAGCAGAACAGTGTCCTGTGCAGCGTGACATGCTGGGGTCAGTGGAGGTTCATCAGGATGCATGGGGAAAGGAGTGCAGGGGCAACACCGCAAGGCTCAGAGCTCCTGGCTCAGGCCTTGCGAGGTGGTTGTGCTTGTTTGATTTCCTCTTCTACCCCCTTCTTCCCCCACAGCGCTTTTGCTCCCTCCTCCAGTAGAGTTACTGCAGCTGGATCCCAGCAGGCAGTTTTCATTCTCTGTTAATGAGAAACTCCTGCACTTTGTCCCTTGAAACGGAGCCACATTCGCCACGTGACTGCGGGGAAGGGCTCCAGCTAAGGTTACGGCGAGAAAGAGAAGCGAAGGGATAAGCTAGCTGCCCTTGTACACAGGGTTCCTGAGCTGGGTGGTGGGAAGGCACCCGCTGAAAGCCAGTTGCTGGGGGAATCAAAGCCTGCCTGGCCTCTCCCTGCTGACCCTGCGCTGACTCAGCGGGCTGTCTGGATCCCGTCATACCAGGGGACGGGAATTCATCCCCCTACACTTCCCGCCTCCCCCATCGCCATCCCCGGCTGTGATTAGCACGCAAGAGGCTACATGCACGTACCAGCCTCCACACTCCCGTAACCATGAATCACAAACCAGTGGGGCGGTTTCCTGGAGCTGGAGAACAGGGGTCATTCCTCATCTCCTGGTACAGCAGGGCTGGCCTCTTCCCACGGCAGCAGCTTTTAGCCAGGGTCAGAGAAACCCCCAGCATTGACGGGCTGGGGAAGACCCCTGAGCTGGTTCCTGGGGCGGCAGCTCGTGGCTCTGTCACAGAGAGGGAAGGGGTCATTGCTTTTCCACAGCCCAGGTCCTGCTGGGAATGGTGCTGCCAGCCTGCCTGGCATCAGCAGGGATGCAGCACCCCTGTGCAAAAGCGTTTCCCAAGCATGTTTGCAGGGAGCAGGCCCCCCCTGTGCACCCCATCAGGGAACAGCACGGCCTTCATGCACTTCTGCTCCCCTGCTCTACTCTGAAGGGGCAGAGCATGAAGTGCCAGGCTCTTGTCTCCCTCCTTCTGTGGTTACCACCTCTCATCTCAGCAAAAACATCTCTCTCCTTCCCTCAGACACAGGCAGGAGTGCCCTGACCCTCCTGCAGTTCCAGCCCAGCCAAGGCTTGTTGTTCTCTTGCAGGCCTGCCCCAGGAGCAGTGAAGGGAATACAATGTGCTTTCTCCTGCAGCACTGAGAGCTACTCCATTAATTGGGAGCTGCAGGCTGCCTTGCAGCAGTGCCCCTGAACCGCCTGATGTGTTCTCTGAGGCCTGACGCTCTCGGTGACTTGCAGGATGCCCAGCCTTGGAAGTGGTTGGCAGGGCTGCTGTGAGCAGGCCTGGCTTGTTCTGTCTGCAGCCAAGCTCTGAGCTTTGTGCCACAGTGCCCTGGGTACACAAAGGGGAATTGCCAGCAGAAGCTCTGCCGTGCTCCAGCTCTCGTGCCCCCTTTCTGTTTTCTTTCATGCATCTCTGCTTCCATGAATCACTAGAAGCCAACTCTGGTTTTACTCCATGGCGTAACTGAAAGATACATCTCCCAACTCCACAGTAACAGCTTGAGCCAAAACCTCTTCAGACTTTGGGGCACGTGAAATCCAGAGCCCAGTTCTTTCACGAGGAAAGGTTGGGAACTCTGGGATTTGGGAACAGGTCGTGAAGCCTCGAAAAGTTGGTGCCACCTCAAAAGATGGTGCTGAGTTCCCCTTATGCCACAGAAAGGGAAGGCAGAAGCATCTTGCTTTTGAGGCACTGGAGGAAAGAAAAAAACCTTCTAGCTCTGAAGGCTTCTCAGCTTTTGCATTCCTACTTTCCCCACCTCCTTACTGTGTGTGGGGGGTGGGGGAGGAGGGTGAATGGGGGGAGGCAAAGCAACAGGAAACTCTGACAGCTGGGATTTTTCACCAGAACCCGAGAAACTGTCTGGGCTTGGCAGCTGCACTTCGAGCTGGGTTATTAAAATGACACAGCGGCTCGGCTGGGCTGTAAGGAAGGAGAGCTTCCCGGCACGGGGTGGGGGGGCTCTGGGAGCAGGGATGGGGGAAGCCCCTTCTCTGAGCTAATCGGAGCCGGGGGGAGAGACAAAACCAAGAAGGACCTTGGAAAGACCTCCACGGGAGATGGAAAATACTCCTCTAAAGTCCTGGTGCTGTGCCCAGCTGGTGAGCTGCTGTGGTTTTTAAACACTGGTCTGGCAGCAGGAGGGTGGGGGTGTAAGGGGTTACCTGGAAGAGTTGGGTTTCCTTCGCTGGCCTTGTGCTTCTCAGGCTTTATCAGTCCCTCAGCAGCACTAGAACTGAGGCCAGGCGAGGAAAAGAGCTTTTTTCCTTTTTTTTTTGGGTTCTCCATCCCCCAAACGCCACATCAGCAGCGAGCTGCAAGCTGCAGGATGACCTCAATGAGGAACAGATTGTCCCTTGGCCTGCCTCCATCTCGCTGCCTGCAGGGACATCAGGCAGGCGGGGGGACCTTGAGCTGGGAAGATAGAGATGAGGGAGGGTGGACTGTTTCCAGGAGCCACGCGTCAGGATAATGGCACCCGGGAGCTGGAGCCAAAGCAGCAGCAGGGTGTGGGAGCTGCAGGAGGAGCTGCAGGAACTGGCACAGGGGGGATTTCTTCTTTCTGTCATCCTTAGTTTGATGGCTTGTTGGCTGCACCTAGCGAAGATTTACAGCAGGCGTTAGCCAAGAGCTGGGATCGATTGGTGAAGCAGCGTGGGGTGAGTGCTGCCAGCTTCTCTTCAGAGAGCTGGGGGACGGTGACACCTCTCCTGGGCATGGCAGGCCCACCACCACAGCCAGGCTGCATAGGAGCTTGCAGCCTTCCCTGGGGAGAAGGAAGGTAACATTACCTTCATCTCCCTTCTCAAGCACCACCTGACGTAGAGCAGCTCTGCATTGCTCTAAGTTAGAGCACTGAACCATCCTGTCCTCCCCAGGCTGGGGGTGAACAGGTGGCTCTAGGAGGGAGGGTGCCAAGCTGGAAGGAGGGTGGCTGCGGAGCCTCTTCACTGTGAGCAGCACAGGCCATGCAGGCAGATGTCACCCTGGGGAGATCCCCACCGCTGCCAGGCTCCTTGTGTGGCCAAGGTCCTCTGATCCCTTGCTTTCCTGTATCCTCCTGGGTTCAAGAGCTGCCTAAGCTGTGTCCCAAGGCTGGATCCAGCTTGTGTTTGCACTGCGGGAAATCGCAGAGCTGGATCAGATCCTGGCCCCTGTGCGCACAGGGACCAGCCCTGTCCCGTCCCTCACATCTGATTCCAGGGAAGGGCTCCCTGCAGAGGCAAAACCCTGCTCAGTGGAAAGTTCCACAAATCTAGCAGAAGGAGGGTAACTCTAGTGACACATCTGATGTGCTCTGTGATGACAGAGGGTAGCTGAGGCTCACTGCTCTTTACAAATAACCAGAAGGGTTACCAAAGGAAAGCAGGAGGCGTTGATGTGCCTCTCTGGGGACCAGGGCTCTCGGGAGCTCACTCTGGATGTGGTGTGTAACTTCTAGCTGCTAGGCATCAAACCTATTCCCCAGTTTCCAGCTCGTTCCCTAATTCCAAACGTCACATCTTGTTCCTTCCAGCTTGGGCTAAATCCGGCCCGAATTGTGATGCTCAGAGCCTGCCCACCGCCTGGGTTTCCAGGCAGGGACCCCTGCCAGATACTGCCGGAGGCACCTTAAACAGGGGTGTGCCAAGAGGAGCTCTGGTGAGGGATGCTTCTTCAGTTACTCTCCTCTGGTCATCCCCAGCTGTTTGATCCAGTTTCAAGCCCATTCACAGGGTTAGATGGCTTTGATGAGAAGAAATGTGATATAATGTGATGTAATATAATATTGTAAACATATACGATATGATATTATATATTTACAATAATATTTCCAAAGAGTTTTAAGACCCTGTGATATATAATAATATATAATATTATATTATATATTTACAATACAATATATATTTACAACATAATATTATATTGTTAAATATATTATTATAAAACTCACTGGAAATAGTATTGTAAATATATAATATATTTACAATATAATATAATGCATAATATTATATTATTGTATATATTTACAATAGTATTTCCAATGAGTTTTAAGACCATACAATATATTGTATTGGTTTATGTTATATTATATTATGTATATTTATTATATATATTTACAATACTATTTCCACTGAGTTTTAAGACCCTGTAAGATGAGGTGATACAGAATGCAGTGCCTCTTCAGATCTTCACAGATGAAGTGAATAGACATTGTGGTTAACTTGGGATTGGTTTGGGGTTTTTTCTTAAGCTATTTGATTCAGCAGGCCCACAAGTCCTAACAGACTGCCTAATTTTGCATTAATGTTCCAGGAAAGCATAGGAAACGTTTCCAGCTTAAATCTGCAAGAAAAATATTTGCATTTCCCTCCAGGCTGATTTCTAACCTAGATTGTTGGGGTTGGGGGTTTTGGGAAGGGGTTGCTGCTTTTTTTCCCCAAAATATTTTCCTTTACTGTGGAAAAATGAGATTCAGGCCACTGCAGATGCTGAGAGGCCAAATGCCTTCCAAGCACGAGAAAAATCCTCAAGTCCTTAAGTATAAAACATATGGCACTTTTCTTTGTATTAGGAATTGGAAGGGGAAAGCTGAGCTGAGGATGTTTTATTATTCAGAAAGAAAAGAAAGGGCTTTCTTACAGCTAAAGGAAGCCAGAATTTTGAGCAGGTCTGACTGTTTTCTGAAACTGTTGGTTTTTTTCCAAAGACAAGCAACAGTCTTATTAATTATTTGTGCTGTGGTCGTATTAGGTCAATTATTAAATCACTTAAGGGAAAAACCGAGAGATCCTCAGGCATTTAGTTTATGTGAAAGAGTGGATGAAAATTGAAACTACCAACGAGATTTTTTCCAGTTCTAAGAGAAAAATATTAACCAACCATGTCCCTCTGCCAACACAGAAGGTTTGGGACACTTCTGCCTTTAAAGAAGGGAGGCGAGTGGGGAAGGAGGGGTTCACTGCCCGTGGCTGAGGTGGAAAAAAATCCCCAAATACTTTGTTTTCTCTTTGTCACTTCACTGTACACAGGAGATTTTGAAATTAGCACGAGCCTCCCTGGGGAAGAAACCTCAGACAGGGCTGTGCTGGCTGCCCCTGCTCTTGTCCCATTGTCCATAGGGGAGCAGGATCGCTCTGGAGGTTTGGAGAGACCCGACAGCTCATCCTTCCCGTGACACAAACTCCAGAGCATTGGCCCCACCGTGCACCCAGCATCGCTGCACGCAGTGCTTAAGTATAGCTAAAATGTGCCTGACCTCCTGCTTTGGGCTTAAATTGATTCCCATCTCTCTTAACTGCTTTGAGGGTTGACCCCCGAGGTGGGGCTGAGCCCCCAGCCCGCATTGCTGTGTCAGCTCCAATCGAGTCTGATGAGTGCGCTCAGCCGTGCGGGGATTACGCTGGTTCCCACACAGTCCTGCTTCACTGCATCCCCCCAAAGCTCCCAGGGCTGGAAGGCTCTGGGGTTCCCCTGAGCAGCTCTGTCATTATCTTCACTCTATTGCATTTACCCCATGAGAAAGTCCCTATTTTGTGTTCTTGCCGTTCAGGTGACGTGGGCCAGAAGTGACTGTGACTCAGTGTTGTTCCCAAGGAAGAGCAGCTTTCCTGACCCCTCCTGCAACCAGAGATTGCCCTGAAGCACAGCACCTAATTAACCTGGTTTCATTCTTTGTGACTGCAGGTGGTTTTTATTGCTCATAAACCAATCCCTGTCCCCCTCTTCAGCTGCTCTCATCTTCTGTGGGCTGTGATTCTTTTGGAAATGTCCATTTTATAAATCACTTTAATTAGTTTTATATCATTCTGTTGTATTTATATCGCTTGATTTAGGTTTCTGATTGCTTCCAATGCATCCTTATATATTGCTTTGATTTTATTTATTGTGTTTCTAGTGCATTTGCATTGCTTTCCTTAGATGGATATAATTTTGCTGGATTTACAGTGTATTTCTTTGGCTAGATTTATATGCCTTTAATTAGATTTATATCCCTTTAGAATTTGAGGGCTTCACTTAGATTTATAATATCTCTTTTACTAGGCTTGTCTTGCATAGGAGATGCACACCCTTTTTGTTTTAAAGGATATTGCTTAACTCAACACTGATGTTGCTTTATCTGGACTTCAGGCAGCCTCACAATTAGATATATGAAGCAAGAACTCGACACCTGCTTTTTCCCCGCCTAATGATTTCCACTGGGATCATTCCAGCACAAACTGCGCTGATTTAAATTAACCTCTTCCAAGTCAGCACCAGCAGGAACATAGCAGAGATCATCTCACTGCTGGGATCCCTCAGAATACCTGTTGGGAGGCACGGAGGAGCTGCAGAGCTCTCAGCCAGCTGCCCATCCCGGCTGCCCAGCCTCACCAGCCCAGCTCCCCACCGAACTACTCAGATTGTTTCTGAGAATGAGCAGCTGGTTCACAACAAACATCCTCACCCTTTGATGTGTCCGTGGTGCTGCTGTTGTGTGTTTCAAGTACACACACTTTAAAATGCTTTAAATGGTTTCATGCTCATAATAAAACCGGCCACGGAGCCTTACTCTAAGTTGATGAGAAAGTAGCAGTAATTATTGCTCTCCCCACCACGGGAGGGTAAACTTTAGATGCTAATGGCCTCTAGAGTATTGACTGATTACTCACATTGGGGTGAAACAGCAAGGGGAAAGGGCCTTTGTTCTTTTTGGTCTTAAATGCTCCAGTGTTCAGGTAGTTGGGCAGGAAGCATCCTAGGCTGCTAAGAGAGACCTGTCACAGTGGTCTGGCTTTGGACTACTATGGAAAAGGATTTTTTTTGGGAGGGGTGTCATGGGGGAAGGTGAGGAACAGGGCAGATGGATTCCTGGAATGGATGAAGTAGGAAGACAGTGCAGATATTTATCCATCATCCAGCTTGACAGCCTGAACACAACAGCAAGCAGGTGGCAAGCAGTAGAAAACAGGGTGGCTGCAAAGATTTCTGTTTGCCTGGTAGATTTGCATGTAGGGAGGGCAGGGCTCTTACCAGCAATTTACCCACAGAGTCTGGTGTGGGATGCCACGCGATGTCTCATGCTCTCTGCTTTTATTCTTCCCTTGCCTGCTTAGCCTCTAAGCTCTTACCAGTCGTGGAGTCCAGGTCTTAGTGGGCACCGATCCCTACCTGGTTTTCCAAGGTGCCGATGTGATGCTGACCTTCTGTAAATTAAGTTCTGAGGTGAGGAAGAAGGAATGAGGATTTGTAGCTTGGCCAAATATTAGTGGTTTTCCCCAGGGATGGCAAAGGATGCATCTATGGCACCAAGGCAAACCCCATGTGAGATTGCAATCCCCTGCTCCCACGCACTGCCCTGCTGCAGCTTCACAATGAAGCACAGCAGAGCATGTTTTCTTTTAGCAGCATATTTTTTCATTAACCTTCTCCCCAGGTATTTTAATGGAGGTTTCCTCCCAGCACACACACATACCAGAACCTCCTGGCCCAGACCATTGATGTTCAGTAAAACTAAATACAACTCAGGCAACACTGAACTGTCAGGCATGTTTTGCCTTCCCTTTAGCTCAGAAAAGAGATCACAGGCATGAAGAGCTGTCCCATGGGAGGAGACATCCAAGGCAGAAGAGGCTCATTGACACCATTAAAGTATTGGTTCAGCCACTCCGATCTGTCCCGAGTCTTTGAGCGGTACTTGCTCTTCAGTCATCCTCCACCCACCACCAACCTGCTCCAGTGTATCTTGCTGGGATGCTGACCAGCAGCGTCCATCCCTTTGGCTTGTCAACTTTCTTCCAAAAAATCTCAGCAAAGTTCTGCTCTCCTGTGCTCCCTGATTGCTTTCCTCTTCTCTGCTATCCACAGAAGAGCTGCTTCATCTTTAATTCTATTGCCCTCCAGTGTTTTGGATCCCCTCCCCACTGCCCAGTGTTCCTTCTCTATGTGTCCATTTGTTTTGGGACTGGGATTGAACCGTTCCCACTCTGATTGTGCCATGTCAGAGTTACAATCTGCAAGGCCACAGTATCCCTGGCGAGGTGTGGAGCCTTGGAAAGAGCTCTCTGAGATTGCCTGCTTTCTGATTTCCCTTGCTCTGGGAGGTACCAGGAGAAAAATGACACCACTTAGTCTAAGCCCACGCAGCGAAGGACAGTCCTGAATTACCTCTCGCGCCCCAGGATCCAGGTACACATCAGGCACTGCTAAAACCCACAGCTGGGAGGGCTGCATCCCACAGACACATAGAGCTGGAGGCAGTGCCACCTTGTCCTCCAGCATGGACACGGGGCTGTGCTCTGGTGCCTGGAGCTCAGTTGTGGGTTTGATGGACCTGAAGTAACTCTGGTGCAACAGGGATGGCGATTCCTGATTCGGGCTGTGAAGCCAGTACGTTCCTTTGGACTGGAAGTCTTGTACGGGTTATTTGTGCCCACCGACCTCATGGTACTTCTCCTTCCAGCCCCTGCTGAGCTCCTCCTGCCCTTTTGCATAATCTCCTCTGAATAACCATGCTGTGAGTGGGGCCTTTGCAGCTTTTGTCACGGGGAACAGTCATCCCCTGGGTTTCTACCTTGCGGCCCCCCCCTCTCTTTTTGTATCCAAGCTGAGCCATTTCTTTTCTCCCCCAGTTTGTACCTCATAACTTGTTCTTCACCTTGGCTCTTATTTTTAGCACCGCTACTGTCCTGAAAAGTACTTCAAGGAGACAATTTGTTTGAGGGAGACTGCGAAAGTTTAGGATTAAAACTTGACAGGTCACACAAAAAGCACTACTTGGATGAGAGGGATCTTTGCCTGGAAGGGCGGATTTAAACGGTCATTTCTATTTATTTCCGTGCTTCTCCTCGCAAAGCTCTTTCTCTGAGGCCCTGATCCTGCTGCCACAGTGACCTTTGTGTTTGCAGAGACCTTTTGAAATCAAAGGGGCCCTTCACGAGCATCTGCCCATCTGGAAGTGATTGCAGCACAGGGAGGGGGTGACGGGCAGATCGGGAGCTTTCCGAGCATGAACTGCAGGGTTTGAAGCCACTCAGGTCCGCATGCCCGGGAAACATCTGAAGCAGCCAGTGTTAAGTCCTCACAGGCAGTGGGACATCCAGCGTGCCTCACAGCAGACCTGTAAGGGTGCACTGAGAGCTTGGGCTGTCTCGTAAATGTCGTTTGATTCAGGGCAACCACGTATTTAGAGGACTCTGCGTGTCCCTCTGCGGGCAGCGGAGCTGGGCTTTGCTGCTGACGCTGCGCTCCCCTCTCCTTCCCAGCCCCAGCACGGCAATAGCCGCGCATCCCAAGGGAAAAAATACCCCCAGACCAGCCCGAGCCCCGCAGAGCAAGAGCAGGAGAGCCCCGGGGCTGGCGGGGTGGGTCGTGTCCCCCCGCACCCGGCACACGGGAGGGAGCGGGACGTGCGCCGGGGCCGCCGCCCGGGACCCAGCATCCTTTCCCGGCCCCCGGGCGCTCGCTGCTCTCGTCCCTTCGGCGCCCGGCCGGCAGCAGCCGCGGCCCGGTGCGGGCCCTTTAACGGCGGGGCGGCGCGCTGCCGCGGTGGGGCAGGTCCCTGGGCCCGGGGAAGGAAGTGACGGGCGGGGGGCGAGGGAAGAGCCCGCCGAGGGCTTGAATGAAAAGGGCGAGCGGGCGGCGCGCCGAGCCACCCCAGCGGGGCCGGGGGTGCGGCGGGCCGCCTTCCCACGCCGCCGCTCCGCGCTGCCCGCCCGCCGCCGCCCCGCTCCGCCCGCGCCCCCCGCCCCATGCCGGCCCTGCCCTGAGCCCGCGGCGGCCGGCCCCGGCTGCGCGCCCCGGCGGGGCGGGCGCGGGGGGATGCGCGGCCCGCGGCGCCGGCTACCGGCGCTGCCCGCGCTGCTCTGGCTGGCGCTGGCCCCGCTGCCCGGCGCGCCCGGCCCCGCGGCGCGGGCAGAGCTGCGGGTGCGGGTGCGGCTGCCCGGCGGGCAGGTGACGGAGGAGAGCCTGCAGGCCGACAGCCGCTCCGACTGCATCAGCCTGGAGCTGCGAACGGCCGACGGCGCCCTCGTCACCCTCACCGCCGACTTCAGACAGGTACGGCTCGGGATCCCGCCCCGGAGTCGCGTCCCAGCACCGGGAAGCTCCCGCCGCCTGCGCCCGCCCCGCGGGAGTGTGTCCCCGGCGAGCCAGGGATGGGGCCGGGCTGGGGCAGCCGGGGATGCGGGGAGGCAGCCGCGCTCGCTCGCAGGGATGCGCCGCTTAGCGAGGGGCGCCGAAAGTCTGGCCCCTCCTGTGGTCCCCCGGCCCCGAGCGGGGCAGCGGTGGGATAACCCGGCTGGGCTGGAGGAGCCCAAGGACTGCGGTGTGGGATCTCTGGCCCTGCACCCCTCGCGGGTCAGCAGATGGGCTTAGCGGGAGCAGCGGGTCAGGGCTCTGGTGTGTGGTTTTTCTGGGGGATGAGTGTTGGTGGCATCCGTACGTGAGCTCCTTCTGGACCCAAGACCGACTTGCAGTCTGGGAAGACCCTGGCTGAGGGTCCAGGAACCAAAGCTGTTGCTGAGGAATGGAGAGTCCTTTTGCATGAGTGGGGAAGGGTCCATCCACCCTCAAACATCCTGGAGTCTTTGTTTGCAGTCTCTGCAGAGCAATTCTCGCACATATAGCTCCAAGCTATTTAGGCTGGAAAGCCTGCTGTCCCCAGTGGTGTCACACCTGTAACCTGAGCTGTGTCCGTGGTGAAAGTGAGTGGTCAAGATCCTAGTGGCATGGGTGACAAAGCCTTCTCCATGCCCAGCTGATCGTAGCAGCTCTGCTCTCTGTGCTGAGTTGTGAGTAGCATAGTTCTGCAGGGTAGGCTCAGCAGCACCCGGGCATGGAGCAGGGCCAGGGCAGGAGGGGCTGTATGGTGGGGAGACCCCAGGTCCCTGACTCCTGGATGGGGGTGTTCATGCTCTTCTCTACCTCTAGGATATCCCCCTGAGATGCGTGAGGGGTACAGTTAGTTGCTTAGGTGGGCTCCTGCTGTCTCTGGGAGCACACATGTGAGTCTGTGGTGTGGGAAATGTTTGACTGACTGCAGACCTGACTACAGCCCTCTGGCAAGGAGAGCCTTTCCTCCCTGCCCAGTGTGGGAAAGGTAGCCTCTCTGCAGGGAGGTGATACTTGCTGAGCTGAAGCCCAACCCCTCATGCTTCTCAGCAGGAGACAGTAGATTCTGGGCCGGCGCAGAGCATGCCAAACCTGGCTGGATGCAGCGAGGTTTCTGTTGCCCAGGGAAGAGCTGTTTGCTGCCACGTGGGTGGTGTGGCTGTCCGGGTGGCATGGCACAGTTCTCTTGTTTCAGCCCTCCGTTTGCTCAGGTGGACTTTGGTTTGCAGCAGGAGGAAGCTCAGACCAGGAGATAGGAAGGTGGTGTGTCCCAACCTGTAGTTGTGAACTTTGGAGCCTTTTGCCAGGGGTGGTTCTGGTGCCTCTTCCCCTTTCAGCTCTGGTTTTTGGTACAGTCTGCTTGCAAGCCTTTCAGATGGCCCTCTTCCATCTGGAGGGTGCAGGGTCAAGCCCACCTCTTTCTGAGGTGCCAGCAGAAGCCAGGGTGATTTTGGAAGCAGTGGCATGCTCCATGTACTCCAGGACACGTGCAGGGAAGCAGTCCTACAGCTCCAGTTTAAAAACAAACAAAACTGCAAGAAGACAAGGCATGCCAGGGAAGCTGGGAGGGAAGGAGAGCTCTTAAGCACGTGGATTGCAAGCTTGCACACTGCATCATATTCCTGGGCAAGGGAAATCCGAACTCATTACAGATCCTCTAGGTACACCCTCTGGGAGCCTGGGATGTGACCTGGGGACTTGGGGTGTGCTGAGCTGTTGATGGCTTCAGTGTTTTTCACTTGCTTCAGCTTTTCATGAGGGAAGCGTGCTCTCAAAGCTTATCTACAACCCCAATGGAGTGCACCTTAGCCCTTCTTTTGCTGTCATCCTTACTATAGTTGAGCTGCCTGTGGGGACAGGTTCTCTGGAGGTATCTGGAGTTCGGGATGTTAAGTCCTTAGCTCCATGCATCCCCTCAGCTCCTGCTGGAAGGCTTTGCAAGCATTGGACCTGCAGAAGTCCATTCCTAATCTTCAGTTTTGCAACACTTGGGTACTGCCTGGCTCTGTTTTGTGGCTTTGCTGGGAAACAGCTGAAAAAAAAACACAGAAAGACGTAAAGGACGGAGGAGGTGAATTTGCAATGCAGTGAGTAATGATGTGAGCAGCGCCTGGCCAGGCTTCCCCTCCTGACCTGCTCTCCTGGCTGCATGCAGGCATTGCCCTGTTCTGCTCCCATGCTCAGCTCTCTGGCATTGCACAACTTCTCTCCCTCTCCAGAGAGAAGGTCTTGAGGCTCATCAGCTTTGGTAAAAGCATCTGGGGTTGTTGATCTGGCTTTGGATTGTGTGGTCATGCTGCGGCCAGGATGCTGGGGTTTTGCACAAATGATTTTTCCACTTCTCTGGCTGAAGCTGCAGGGGGTTGGTCCAAAGGCAGATTTTAAGCTTTTTATTATTTTTTTTTTCTTTGCTGACAAGGAGTTGCTGCAGACCAGGGGCTGGAGAAGAAATGAGTTATGGTGAGATCACAGTTTGTTTCTCTGCTCTGACACTGAGGGGGGACTTGAGCAGTGCTTGGGTCTTCCACAGGGGTGCAATTTTGTGTTTTCATTCACTTCCACCCCTGTCTCCCCTCCAGAGCTGAACCCAAGGGAGTCACATCCCAGAGCTCACCATTTTATTACCCCTCCCCCCCCTCTGTAACACAGCGTGGAGCGGTGCGTTCGAGTCAGAACTGGGACTCGGTGCTTTCTGGGCAGTGCAGTAGTGAAGACCATTTATTTTCTTGCAGTGTGAAAGGATGGGATGAAAATACTTCTCTTCCAGTGTGGTATTGTCAGGCAGAAAATGTATCCCAAAAAGAGTGAGGGGGGACAGCAACCCTAAATGTTGTTTCTAACTTGAATAGTGTGATCTTGCCAGTTGTTGAACAGTGGCCTGAGAGCGAAGTGGGTGGTTTTATTCAAGGTCAGGACAAAGATAGAGGAAAAATTCCTGTTCCTTCTGGTGGCTCAAAAAGTTGTGTTGGAAACACAAGGGAGAAGGCATGGGTAGTCGTGCTTTAACGCTCATACTGCCAGGTCTTTCCCTTGCTTTGTTAATAAAGCTGATGTTACATGATATTTTGGGGCAGTGTTCTGAGAATTTCCTTTTTCTGTGGGTCTGTCCTGTTTGGTGCTAAATGACCCGGTGATACAGGAAAACACCTCTCCAGAGAGGATACCTGTGGCAACAAGTCTCTTCTCTGTAGAGGTACAGATTCTTCTCTGTAGAGATACAAGAAAGAGTCATCCCACACCCTCCAGGAGGGCAGGAGGGATGGGGTGGGCTCGTTAACATGTGGTGGTGTTTGTTACCCTGAGGTACCTACGAATGGTTACCCTTAAATGGATCACTGGAGCATGGCTGGATGGCAGCTGTACCACATGGAAAGGCAGGGCCATGGACACTGAGCTGGGGCTGGAGGGCTGAACAGACAGAGCTGCCTTTTATCATGCCCTTTATCGCTTGAGGGAAGTCGTTTGTTAGACAGGATCCAGTGCCAAAAGTGGTTGCTGACAGTTACCTTTAGGCATCCCTCCAATTGTGGGTGCAGAGCATGAGGATGCTTAACTGGAGCACAGACAAGAGCGGGTCCCACAGCAGCACTGGTCTCCTTGGGGGAGAGAAGCTGGGCAGGAAAGCTGAATGGGCTGTGGGGAGGAAGGCATTGAAACAATTTATTTCCCTGGGAACTGGCTTGCTCTGCTCAGTGTGGAGCCGAAATGCTGGGATGGGATCTAGACCACACAGGCTTGTAAGTCTCTGCTGGATAGAGCCTAGATGTGGAGGCTGAATTGTTCTCGCGCCCCAGATGACAGTCCCTGGAGGAGCTGGCTGAGGACAGCACGAGGAGGGAAGGAGTTCGATCACTTCTCTGCCCTGACTTGCAGGCAAGTTTTGCTGGAAATACCTCTGGTAGGTGCAGGCAAGCTGGGCTGCCTGGAGCTCAGCACACTGGTTTCCTTTGGGTGTTTAGGACAGGATCACTGCTCTCCCCTCGCTGCGAAAGCCGAGGCTGCAGCCACCTCCAGTGCTGTGCTTGCTGCAGGAACTGGTTGTTCTTTGTTACACCGAGTGTTTGTCATCCAGACCTAAACAATACTGTAACTGTACTTGCCACACGAGTGCGGGTCAGGGCCAAGGATGATGAGTTCATCCGGAGAGTCCCCGCACTGCAGAGGCAATGTTCTGCTGGGACTTGTTCCCTGCTGGGAAGCATTGCAGAACGGTGGAATGAAAGGTGCTGTTTGTTGCCTGGCCAGGTACCCACCTTGGCATGGATTCACCCTTACTGCTGCTGCTGAGGTGGCCGGGGAGGGGAGGGCCCTCTCTGAGCAGAAAAACCTTCCATGGTGGCTCTTTCCATGTAAGAAGCATGATGTGCTTTGCTGTGACAAGGTTTAGCTCTTGCTCTACCTGAGGATGGGGAGCCAGGAAGCTGGGGGCTTTGAGACAGAGATATCAACAAGTGTGTTAGAAATCCTCGATAGCTGGAGTCCAGGCAGCACCAGAGTCTCTTCATCCCAGAGTTCCATCCTTTATATGCTGTGGAGTGAGTCAGCCATGCCTTTCTGAGAAAGGAGAATCTGGGGGTGGAGGAGGCTGGGTCATACATCTCATCTGTAGGGAACATCACCTCCTTGACCTTTACCTTCCCCCATGTTCTTTCCTCCTGCAGCTGTACCCCCTGCCACGCAGAGGACCACGTTTCCCCATCTTTCTCTTTCCCTCCTTCCATCCCCTACCAGCGAGTTCTTTCAGTGATGATTTTTGCAGGGATCTTCACCAGAGGTTACTCGGACTTGTCAGCCTGTAAGTCAGCAAGCACACAGAGATAGGCAGATAAATATTTAGGCTAATTGAGCAGCAACCCTGGGTCGCTTGTTTTCTGGGGTGATGGGAGCAAGGCTGGAGGCAGTACAATAAGGCGCTTTGAGAGCAGTATAGCAGTGACCCTCCATGCTCCGAGCTTGCTCCTGGTGTCTGCCTTGGGTTGGAGGGGGCATAGATGCTTGCCTTGATGCCTGAGAGCTGTTCATTTGCTTCAGTGGTGCATTGTCTTGACACAAACCTGGTCCTTCCTCTCCTGTGCGCTTGGAACTCAGAAACACTTCAGACCTTTGGCTGAATTCGCTGCTGAATGGACTCACTGAGTCTAGGAACACTTCAGATACTGTGGAAGTGGCACCTCAGGAGCTTCTCTCTGCTGGGACAGCTGGGCTCTGGGCTTTGGAGGCAGAGCCAGGGACCTGCAGCAGCTGGGTGGGACTGGCCGGGAGCTCTGGGCCGTGTGAATGTCTCTTGTACCTGTCATGAGGAGGAAAGAGTTGGGTGTCTGAAGGGTAATTCTTAAACAGACAGATCAGAAGGATTAATGAGTTGCTCAGCATGTTCTCATCTTACAGAAATTGCCTCTGACCTGGGAAGTACTGCACTGGTTTTGATCTCCTGCCAGGGGAGGTTTTCGGCCCGAGAGCAGAACGTGGCAGCCCCTGTTTGCTTCTTCCAGGCTGGATGCTGACCGTTCAGAGTGAACTAACTTGAAATCCCTGGCTGAAGAACACACCAGGGTCAGCTGCTGGTTTTAGTCTGCTCATCCTTGTGCAGTACAGGAGCTCACAGCAGAAGAGCTCAGCTGGAGGGCTGATGGGAATGTGGGTCATTCCAGCGGTGACAGTGTGTCCGTGGGAATTCTTGCTGTGAAAGCTGCTGGAAAATAATGATTCCATAGTAATTTTGCAAATATTTTGGTATCTTTCTTCCCAAGCCCTCCTTCGTGTCTTCCTCTTGTGGCAAGTTTTCAGTCAACAAACACACCCAACAAAATCCTTTCTCCTATCCTAGGGAGGGAATTGCATCCCAGATCGCAGCTGTTCCTTCAGATGTGCCCTGAATTGCATATCCTTTTCTCTTCTGGACATGGAAGAGAAGGCAGGGAATAAACAGTGGGCTGTGTGAGCCAGTCTGCAGAGAAACTCCCCACAGCCACTGCCTGGAGCTTGTAGAAAAGAGAAGGGCTCCCTTCTTCTCAGGGCAGAACGAGGTTTGGAGGAAGCTGAACTTAGCAGCCGTACAACAGGAATAGCTCAGGAGGAGAGGGATGATCTTAGCAGCTTGGCATAGCTTCTGCTTGCTGGTCCCCAGCCACCAATATCTGTCCAGCTCTCTGTGGAGGACGTTGTTAAGAGGGATGGCTGCGGGTGGGTGCCAACAGGCAATAATTGCTCTTCATACTGAGAAGGGGGCACCGTTCCCATCCATCTGCTCAGAGCTCCCAGGAGCACAGCCTGACACTGGGATAGGGGATGGAGGGCTCCCACAGAGCGTGCAAATGGCCCCACAGCCAGATAAACTGATACCTGCCTAGAAATGGGCACTGATTCATGCCAGAAGAGGTTACAGGGTGGTTAGATGAAGTACTTAGGGATATGATTTAGTTTAGGATGCGAATGGTTGGACTTGATGATCTTTTAAAGGTCTTTTCCAACCTTGTGACTCTGTTGAACTCAGGTTTCTGTGAGTCTACATGAAGGTAACTCTGACTGGTCTCCAAGCTGGCTCTGGAGATGGATGGCAATCCATGTCACAAGCTCTCTCTATAAAATGCCCAAATTATTGACCTGGGCAGAAAAGGTCAATCACAGCTGATCATAAGGGGTTCCTTCTGGCTTTAACAGTTTGGCTTTCATGTCTGTTGCACGTGCCACTGGGTTCAGAGAAGAGTGATGTGTTCTCCACAATGCCAGTCACTCAGAAGCGAGGGAGGGCAGTGGAGGAAACGTGGGGTGCCCCAAGGAATGCTCGGGGGTGGTGGCTGTGTGGTGTGTGTTTATCCAAACGAGACTCCTTGGAGGCCTGTCTCCCTTCTTGGTAACAGCTGGAAACCCCCAGCTGTTGCTTGAGGGGGCCATGGGTGTGGGATGTGACCTGGCAGCGATTTGTCCTCACCACAGTGGGGTTGCCAAACCCTTTACTTCACAGACAGTGGTTACTGTGCTGTGGGTGGGATTGACCCTGGCACTACCCCCTGCGCTCGGGTAGCAGAAGTAGGAGACCTTTGACTTTGTTCTTTTGGCTGGAGCCTTTCTCTTTGACCCTGACTTCTCCATTCGCCCCCAAGGTGTGTGACACTCACTCTGTTTATTTATCTCTTTGCCAGGAGGTGAAGATCTTCCGTGCCTTAATCCTAGGGGAGCTGGAGAGGGGCCAGAGCCAGTTCCAAGCACTCTGCTTCGTCACACGGCTTCACCGCAACGAGATCATCCCCAGCGAGTCCATGGCAAAGCTGCGGCAGGTAAGAGGCACCCTGCAGCTGGCTTCAGTGCCAGCTCCATCCTTTCCAGCCCATCCAGGGTTTCCTAGAGCTGTCCTGCCTGCATACCCTTCCCAGGTAGCTGCTTGTTCAGGTATTGGAGCCACCCTTGGCCACCCCTCCTGCTTGAGGGACTCGGTGTTAAATGAAGTTCATCAGTAGAGCTGATCCTGGTTCATCAGTAGAGCTGATCCTGGTTCATCAGTAGAGCTGATCCTGGTGTTCTAATACACTAGAAGGTGGCATGACTTGGTTCAGCCTAGTCTGTGCCAAAGGGAGGTGGGTGGCTGGAACCATCACCAGGAAAATCCCTGCCCTGCATCGCCCGGTTAAGTAAGCACTGATTGGACCATTTGTCAGGACAAAGCACTGAGAAACAGTCACAGGCCAATCAGAGCAGCAATAAACTAACATCAGTGTCAGCATCAACAAGGAGTTTAGGTGCCTCACATCCAGATAGGGTGCAGGTGCATTTGGAGGAGCATCCATTTGCAGATCTTCCTATGTTGGCATGAAATCATGAATAATTTGTTGCAACCAGGATTCCAGTTTTCCTTGTTTCATCCTCTGCAGAAAAACCCCAGGACAGTGCGGCAGGCTGAGGAGGTGCGGGGCCTGGAGCATCTCAGCATGGATGTGGCTGTCAACTTCAGCAAGGGGGCCCAGCTGAGCTCTCACATCCACAATGTCTGTGCAGAGGCCAAAGAAGCAATTTACACCCGGGAAGAAGATGTCAAATTCTGGCTGGAGAAAGGTAAGCTTCCTTGGAACTGCTCCTGTCAGCAAGTTGGCACTCTCCTGCGATCTCTCCTGCCAGGTTTCTGGTGATCGGCACTGATCATTTTGGCTTCTTTCACTGTTGTTGCTGTGGATGAGGTGCCTGTATTGCAACGTGACGAGCAAGCACTCATCTGTCTGTCTGTCAGCATGTCTGACTGTTTTTGGTGCATGTCCCTAGTGAACTGACTTAGGCAGGTGTTTTTGGGGTACCCTTTCGCCTGGTCCATCACCCAAAAGAAGTGTTCTTCACACACTTTGTGTCTCTCTTGGCTTGCTATCCCCAGGGTACTTCCTTCTGCCACAGTTCCTATTCAAACTCGTGTCCCTCCAGCCCCTGGAGACACACTCTGACCTCCTTCTCAGCTGCCACGGGTACGGTGCAGAGAGCAACCCTCACCGTGGTGCCTGGCTCCCTTGCCCTCACCTTCCCACAGCGCTCTGAGCAGCATCTCTCCTTTCTCCTTGCAGGGGTGGATGGCTCCATGTTCGAGGTGCTGCCGCAGACCTCTGACCTCCCTGACCTGCAGCGCTGCAGGCTGTGCGCAGACCGCTGGAAGCCCTGCATCTGCAGCTACTCGCTGAGCATCGAGTGGTACCCCTGCATGCTCAAGTACTGCAGGAGCCGCGATGCTGGGGGCAAGGTTTCTTCCTACAAGTGCGGCATCCGCAGCTGCCAGAAGGGCTACACCTTCGATTACTACGTGCCGCAGAAGCAGCTGTGTCTCTGGGATGAGGAGACCTAGCAGAGCCAGGCTGGACCTTTGCAAGGGGCGGCTCATCTGCCTCCTGCCACCATTTATGATGCTAAAGGGCCTCCTGGAGCTGCCTGCTCCAAAGAAGGAATATGGTTCACAGCGGTGCCTTGTACCAGGAGAGCTCTGTGTGCGTGCCTTTCCTTCTGGCCTCCTCTGACTGCCTCCACACCCGATGCTGCCCCATACTGTGATAAGCAGGCTCAGCTCACTGTCTGTTGATGCTCATCAGCCAGCTGCCAAGAGATCTGGCTTCCTGGATGAAGTGTGATATGCAGGTTTCTGGGGTGAGGCACCAGGAGGGGTGTCTTTTGTCCTGCTCTGGGGGTTAGCAGATGTGAAAGGGGGCAGGTCTGATCAGCTATCAGCCTTTGAGCATCCTGATGAGTGGTCAGGGCAGGGAGAGAAATGGTCCGTGTAACCTGGGTTGTCAAACATCTCTGCTACTGAAGAAGCCCCTTCACTGACTTCCCCTCTGGTGCCACAACAGCATTTCCCAATGGGAAAACAGCTGACTAATGGGACCACGTACCCTGAACAAGGGAGGTACGATGCCTGCCCAAAGCAGGAGCCTGCCCGTAGCTTTTTCTAGTGTCCAACTGGTTGTTACATCCTCCTCATGGCTAGAAGATATAATGGGGGGTGTATCACAGCAATGACTTCTGCCCCTAAAGGGCTGCTAATTAAGGCTCTAATTAATCCCTGTTTAGACTAGTGAAGGCCCAACTTTTTGTGTTGGTCCTGTGACTCTCCTGCTAAGAAAGAAATACCTGGAGACTTGTGACTGCCATCGTAACATCGTGGGTGCAAGGGGGGAGGATGGTCCCAGGTGGGTTCGAACTGTTGTGTTTGTAGACAACCACATTCAACATCTACATCCACTTTTATGTCTTACTCTGCCAGCTATTCACAAGAAGCTCTTAGATAATTGAACTGCTTTGCTGTGCCTTGGTTTCCCCCTTACGTAAAACAGGGACGATGCTGAAACTGACCTTGGCCCTGGTGTGTACCTGGAGGGCATCATCAGACAAAAAGCACTGCAGGAGTGCTGCCTGGTTCCTGTGTCCTCTCCCACTCAAGTTACAGCAAGCAGGGAGGGGAGAGAGGCTCTTGGGGCCATTCTGGACCCCTGTACCTCCTGGTGAAAAGCCTTCACGATGTGCCTTTTTGCCTAAAATACAGGAGTTTTTGACAGAGGAATTTGGTCACAGTTATTTTTGTATTGATCACTTAAGGGGGGGGGGAGGGAAAAGGTATTTTAATATTACAACATGAAGTAAACCACACTTGAAATAATTTTTTAAAAAACAAATTATTTATCGTTTGTAAGGTAAAATAAACTGATTTTTTTTTTAAGCATCCCTGGCCTAAAGGATTCTCAGTGCACCCCAGTCTGTGTGATCCAGCTGTTTGGGGGTTCTTTGTTAATTATTCCCTTATGGGTGAGTCTCAAGCTTGCACCTAGGACCCTGGAGATGTGTGGATGGGGGGAAAATAGCCCTCTATTTGGCATGACCACAGCACTCATCAGTGTGGTACTACATCTAGAGCACACCAGCCCCTCAGAAGGGAAACAGCTTTGGCTCTATGGAAGCTTTGAGTCCAGGCTCTGGTGAGGTGAAGGACCAGCAGCAGGAACAGGTCCCAGGGTTAGGCAGGCTGGTACCCAGTCTTCTCAGAGTGATGGTAGGGTCCCACATGCAGCTGTGGCTGGGGGCTTCCCTGGGTCCAGCAGTTCCATGAAGTATTCTGTGCCTGTTCCTCTGCGGCTGTGGCAGTGGAGGGAAGATGAGGGTGGTGGCGTTTCAGGCTGCTCAGATCTCTCTGCTCCGTGGCTGCTGGAGAGAGAAACATGGAGTGCTGATTCCCCCTAGTGTGGTGAGTGTGGAGCTGGGACACGGGCTCCCCAAACACTCGGCCCTCCTCTGCTCGAGCCACCGAGGGGACTTGACCTCAGAGGGAAACTAGTACAATTTTGGGGGGAAAGCTGAAATTGCTTCTTTTGCTGACACTGTCAGTGTTCACAGGGGTGGGTTTCGTGCTGCCTCAGCTCCTGCTGGGACACCACTGGACTTGGTCCCTACTTCCCAGAGTTAATTCCAGCCCTGCACAGGGCCAATCCCAGTGTTTGCCTCCTAGGAATACCGGGGTGCTGGGAGAGGGGACCAGCTTACTCCGGGAGCCCTGGGTCATATTAATTCGGTAGTGGGGAGGATCTGGGGTGCCTGGGTTGTGGCAGCATCTCAACCCCCTACATCGTTCTTTGGGCAGCACCGAGCTGGGGGGAAGCAGCGTGGTGCAGAGTGGTACCAAACCCTCCCCTGGGCGCTGGGCGGGCGGGGATGGCGTTTCTGGAGCACGAAGGTCGGCCAGCAGTGCCAGTGGGCTCGGGAATCGGGGCGGGGGGGGGGGGCGCGAGAAGCGCCGGCTGCTTGCTCTGTGCGCGGCGGAGCCCTGGCCCGGGGATGGGGAGCCCCTGCCCGGGGATGGGGAGCCCGGCCCGGCGATGGGGAGCCCTGCCCAGGGATGGGGAGCCCCTGCCCGGGGATGGGGAGCCCGGCCCGGCCCACACCGCTTGCGGTGCAGCATCCCCGCTGCCCACAAGTGGGTGCTGGCGGAGCACAGCTCTGCGCCGCCGAGGCGGGGGGTGCCCGGGGAGGGGGAGCGGTTCGCGGCGGGCCCGGCTCCGGGCTGGAGCGGGGTGGGGGGTGCGTGTGGCCGTGCCCCAACCGGCAGCTACGCGGCTTGTCCCTGCAGGATCGCGCTGTCCCCCAGCCTTGCTCGGAGGGCCCCGCACCGCAGCGAGCCTGCCTTTCCAAGGAAAAATACTTCGTGATGCACTTAAATAACACCCTGGAGAAGCAGCTCTTGCAGGTGGAGTCAGGAGACCTTCCTGGCACAGAGAGAAGGGGCAGCTGGCCAGGAGCACTGGTACAAGTGAAGCAGCAGGGGATTTTGTAACATCTTTCTGCAGTTTGTGCTTTCAGGGCTCGTCTAGAGGCCATACTCCGTAAATCAAGTGCTATCTGCAGAGCTTATCTTCCTCTGAGAGGGGAATACACGCGTGTGCTGAGGGTGGGAGTGGATGGATCATTCAGTGATGGGCAAGGAAAAAACCAGAGCAGCGTGTCCGCTGGCATCTAGGAGTGATCATCTCAGGATGGAGTTAAAGCTAATCTGCCTTTGCCCAGAGAAGGTGGTCTTATTTCCACAGCAGATAGGAGGGATGATGCTGTGATCCCCTCCTCTATTTCTTTGTCTCTCTGGATAGCAGAGGTGTTTTGGGCAGCCTGATGAGGAGGGTGCACATCGGCGATGCCGAGGGTACCCCGGTGGAGTGCTGTGCTCCCACAGCTGTTTGGGCAGAAAAACGCCGATTTGGGGTGGGTTGGTTGGTTGGGTTTTTTTCTCTTCTCCCTGCTGTTCCCTTGACCATGAAACAACAGCCAGAAGCAGCAGATCCCACCAGCTGCGGAGCAGGACTGGTGGCTGGAAGCCCGGCTGTACCTGGCAGCGCCGGCAGGACCAGGAGAGGGCACTGCGGCCCTGCCTATGGCCGGGACAGCATCCCCGGCCGGCCGGAGGATGCTCGGGATGCCGTCCGGCTGGAGGTGCCGCCACCCCCAGGAAGGACCTACCTCCCTGGGGCTCCTGAGGCTCCGGTACAGGCTGCTCGGCTGTGCAGCAAGGGAAGAGCACCAGGAAGCAGGGAGAAAAGATGGGCGTCAAGTGAAAACTGCCGACTGGTGTAAAAAGGGTGCTCTGATGGGATGGGGGGGGAGGAGAGAGAGACCTGTCATGGCCTTTCTCCTGTGACCCCGAGGCCCCTCAGGCTGGCTGGAAACCACCAGCAAATCCATGTTTGACAAAGTGAAGACACTCGATCACGTCAGTCTTCAAGATGGGGAAAACCCAGGCGTGGGGGTCATGCTGCAGCAGCGCTAGAAAACAGACCAGTGTCTGCCCAGGAACTCCCCGAGGATCAGGGCATGAATGGCTGGGGCTCTGCCACAGGCTGGGGATCAGTGGCAGAGGTCCAGCCCCTCCAGCAGCTTGAAACAAGCTGCCTGTGCAAACCACCCCGTGTCACCTTTCTGCTTCCTGGAGCAGCGCTAAGCACAGCCTGCACAAATCTCCCCTCATGCCCTGTCCTGCAAATGTCAGTCTGACCTGGGAACTCCCCTTCCTCCCTGCTTTCCCCCTTCCATCTCTCTCCCCACCTTCCCTCTCTTTTTCCTCCTTAGAGTTTCATTTAATACATCCTCCCAGCGTGTTGCCCTCTCGTGAGGATGCCCTCCCTGACCACACAAGCCAAAGGCGGGTACTCCAGCCCCGTAAGGCTGGACTGGGTTGGAGGTGAGGCTCAGAGAGCCTGCCTGCCCACCCATCACTTCAGAGAAACCTGTCTTTCCAGGGAGGGAGAGCAGTATGTGGGAAAGCCAAGAGCCCTGGAACGTGAATTAGCCAGGGAGAGATGAATGTGTGATAGCTTGTACCTGGCAGCTACCAATTGAGCCTGTTAACGCTTTCAGGAGGGGTTTGAGCCGGGCTGGAGATCAAGCATTTAACACAGGCATCCTGCTACCCCAGGCTGTGGCAAGGGTCATCAAGGTAGCGCATGGCAGGGACAAGGAGCAACCACAGTGCCTGGGTCCCCCTCACAGCATGGAGTGTAGGCTGAGGATCTGGCCTCTGGCAGCTAGGATCCTAACAAAGAAGCCAACGTTAGGGGATTTTTTTCCCTGGCT